>OX422216.1:325206674-326569174 GCA_949130495.1 Sambucus nigra
ATTGGGGAAAAAATAGACAGGTGTGACTTCTACATCACAAACCTAATATCCATCTCAGAGATAATGGACATAGTTAAAGAATTATGCATGCTACACCATAGGACCAATGAAGGTGTTTAAATGAATTTGGATCTGATAAGGTAATCCTTCAACTATTGTCTCAATTTCCTAAGAGGAGATGCAATTTTTTTACTTTTTTTTAAAGTGATCACACCCTTAATATAATCTCTAGTTAAGAAGACTCTCAAGAATAATCATTCACTAAAAATAGTGAACAACCACATATGGAGAGGGGAGAACCAACTAGGCTTGTGTATGAACCACCTATGGATAGTATTGAACTCCAACTAAGTGATGAATATTGTAGTGAGATGGTTAGCCTAGGAATTGATGGTGAGGTTAGTTCGGGAGAATCTAATTATATAGATGTTAAGAATGGAGAATTTTGAAGTTATTTGATTGTGATTATGAATAGTTTAGTGATTCCGAGTTTGAGTATGATATGGGTGACCTTATGTTTGATGAACGCACAATTGTTTAGGAAAATTTGAAGGCGAATGAAAAAAATTAAGGTGAGGAGACTTCAAATATGAAATAAAAATCTAAGGTTAAAGAAAAAACAAAGGGGAAAGAAAAAAGAAAGGCTCGGTGGGATGTTAATTGTGTGCTTTTAGATGATCTGAGGAGTGTAGATAGTTCAGGTGAGGAAGAGGAAGGGTAAAACCCAAACATTTCCCTCAATTTAATCCAAAAAACAGACATGGAGGATGCTAAGTTTTTAGTTCCACAATGTTTTAGTTCTCATACTATCTTAGCTAAGGCCATAAGGCAACGTGTTATCGAGCATGGTAAGCAAATCAAAATCATATAGCTTGAGAAAAGAAGGTTGAGGGAAATTTGAGGAGATGGTTGTGATGGGATGTTTTATGCTACAATGATGAGCGATGAGTTAACTTTTCAAGTAGGGTTTTAGATAGTAAAGACATATATTATAGGTCATTTGTGAACAAGAACCTTAAATCTAAGTGAATTTCCAATAACTTGGTTGGTAAGATTAGGTCCGATTCTAAAATCCCTTTGAATTCATTTCAAGAACTAGTTCTATCAAAGTTCAAGTGTACTTGGAGTAGAAGCAAATATTATAGGAAAAAATACATGATTTTAAGTTAATTAAAGGGACTTTGAATGAGGAATATGCCAAACTACATGACTATGTTACAGAGGTTAAGAGGACTAATCCAGGCACCACTTTCATCATTCAATGTGATAGGATAGATTCTAACATGTTTTTAAGGATGTACATATGTTAGGTGCATGTAAGGAGGGTTTTTTAGGCCATTGTGGACAATTAATCGGCATGGATTATTGTCATTTGATGGGACTATTAGTCAATTGTTAACATCTATAGTCTTGGATGGGACTAACTCAATGTTCCTATTAGCATATGCCTTGGCTGATAGGAAAACCAAAGATTCCTACTTATGGTTTATTTATTTATTAAAGGAATAAATTAACATTAAAACTCACATGGTTATACTATCATAACAGACAAACAAAAAGGTTGGTAACTATAATGGAGGAATTACATCCAAATTCAGAGCATATGTATTGTGTTAAACACTTGTACAACAACTTTAAAGTTGAACACAAAGAAATATGTTCAATTAATTCCATCCTGCATTATTTTATCATTTAATTTCATTATGCATGCATCTTTTACATTGTAAGCTAACAATTGCAATTTAAATTTGGATAGGGAAACTGATATATTGGGCACCATACAGAGATGAGTGACATTCAAAGTTAAGTCGCAACAAAAAAAGGAAGTGGATCCCAAACAACATCTAATAAACTAGGTGTATGTTCTGATTACATTGTTGATAAATATTATAATTGAAATGCAAATGTACTTCCAAGTTCTACCTTTTACTTAATGTCAAATTAAGGAACGAAAAAGAGTAGGGAAAGGTGTGAAGGGTAGAAAGTCAAGGAAGAAGCAGTAAAGGACCAAGGTACGAAAAATTTGGGGGAGAATGCTTAATTAAGTGGTTAACTATTGGGGGGGATTGTTTATTTAAGTGGTTGACTAGCCCGAGTGAATATATGAGGATACTCACTTAAAATAACCACATGTACGACAACTTATAAACCTAGTTCCTAGGTTGCTCTATGTCCAAGATGTCTGAATAATAATGATTTGACCAAAAGTACAACTGTTCACACTAAATCTTTTACTACACCGGTTTATTAAAGAAGAAAACGAAGAAGATATGTTTTGAAGTGAAGAAACTTCAATGGGAGGATAGGAGAAGGAGGAATATATGATATACCCAAGTATGACCTCGTCCCAAATTAGGATCAACTCAGCCAAGGCCAACCTTGGCAAACCATCAAGATTAAACATATGATGACTCGGGTGGATTCCTTCCATAAGGGGCCTCATCCTTGGCCGTTACTGAGACACATAATGGCATCAATGATCTTAGTTCCCTCTCACACCTCATCGTCCTCATTAATGACATGAGGGTTGAGGACCACATAAAGACACAACTCAGCACACCGATGGCATTCCATCAGAAGACTAACCTGGTGATTGGGCTCAGTCTAGAGCAGAACGATCGACACTTGACACCTGTAAGTATGCACGTGGGCTCGACGAGTCACCATCCACATGGGCAGGTAGTTATAACAAGATCTTAAGAGCACGTGAGGGAATATTTCATCATTATTACATACTTATGCCAGGTATATTGTCCATACCCAATTAGAATCTTCATCATGCAGATGCTTCTTACATGCATGGGAGTACAATGCGAAGCCTAAGCATTATATATACCCATCTTCTTCCCCAGTGGAAGGGATCTGAAAATTGAAACCCCTATCCTAACTCTGTCTTATTTACAGTAGAGAGAGAGACATTACACACCAATGACCATTTACTAACACACAATGAGTGTTAGTAATCAGTTTTCTAATGGATATATCCGTTAGGAACAATGTGTGGGGAATATCATTTCTAATGGACACAACCCGTTAGGAAATTTATTAATTCTAACCGATTAAAACTATTAGAAATTTGTTATTTCTAATGAAAAATAACTACTATAAATAATAAAAACCGTTACTTATGTGAGGACTTATTTTCACATTTATGTTTTTCTTTTTATTTACTAACAGATCTAAACCGTTAGAATTGGGACTTTCTAATAATTTTACTCCTTAGAAAATGTCGTATATATATTAAGGAGTAGAATAGTTGGCACTATTCCATAAGTGGATAACTTAATCAGGGGTCACGATTTAGCCACCAATGCAAGAAATGGAGGGTTAAGATTGATTTTCTTCTTCATTAATTTGGTTTTCCCCTCTTTTATTATATTTGATACTAAAAAATATTATAATTTATTTGAAAGGTCTGAAGTTGTATCAATACCATGACTCGAGACTGATTTTGATTCCCTTTTTTACACTCACCCATACCCTCTTTACTTTTTGAAATGACCCTTCAACCACCCTCTCTCATCTCTTTTTCTCTCTCTACTCATGAATCTTCTTGTCAAATACAAAACAAGCCATTGGTTCCTCATTCTTCCTCCATCGAGTCTCACCTGTTTCATGTCCCTCAAGTTCGCAATCAACACCACCACCATCATGCGGATGGGGAGGATTCTTATGATGATATGAGGAAGCAATTGAGGGTTAAAAAGGTGCTTCAGCACCACCACCATCATCGTCATCGATGCAGATGTTTCTCCGGCAAGGCAAAAGCTGGGGAGGCCAAAGGGGAGTGATGGGTGGAGGTAATTTGGGCTTTGGGGAAATGGGTTGTCATTTTTTTAAATTTTATTGTGGGTATGATGTGTTTGGTGTGCGAGGGTAAGTAATGACTCATTATAAATTGTGGGTTTTTATCAGTAATCGTGTTTTATGGTATTGTAATGAAGATAGAGTTATCTCTAAAAAAATGGGTTTGTGTTGACAACGGCTTTGTGTTTTATGGTATTGTAATGAAGATATATTCATGTACTGTTCTCTGTCTCTCCTACGTTGACAATGGCTTTGTGTTGCAAGAAATGGGTTTCTATTTTGAGAGTTTTTAGGTTCCAAAAAATGAGTTTCATTTTGGTTTGTTGTATGTTGTCAATTTTGTCTACATCTTTTTCTTTCTGGATCATTTTGGGCTCTCCGAGGGTTTTTTGTAGAGGAAAGGGAGAAGAAATTTTCAATTTCATGTTTATCATTTTGGTGATTTTTGAGGATTTGAACCCAATATTTTTTATGTGCCTATTTTTACTTTTTACGAACAGGAGCGAGAGCAGAAACAAAAATGAAGAAGAGGAAGAAAAGGGTTCCAAAGCTTCATAAAATGGGTCTGTTTCTCTTACTTTTGGTAATACTCTGTTATTTTAAATTTTTCTCAGAGGGGGTGAGTTCACTTCTAAAGGGATGAAGAAGAAATTATTTATGGTGTGGGTTTACTGTTTGAATCTTAGTAATGCTTATAATTATATATGCTTAAAAAAAGTTAAGGGTACGTTGCTAACACGATTAATGATGTAAACGTAAAAAAATTTAGAATTTATATGCTTATACAGTTAATGATGTTTGATTTTGCAAACAAAGAACCATATATGGTGTTCAACTTTTGGGCTCCCTTCCTCAACTAAAAGAATGAGTTTTTGTTAATATAGTCGTTCTTATTTGTTTTCTGCTAGATTTAGTTTTGGGGGGGTACTTTGTTAAATCCTTTTAATTCTTTATTATATTTATTTTTTTCTTTGTTTATTGATAATACTTGAATCTTTATTTTTCTTTATTTTACAGTTTTCAACGGAATCTTTAAGAAGATGACTGGAAGCTATGGACAACCATTGTACCTGAACTGTGGTGTTTTGGGTTTTGAGTTTTACATCTAAAGAAGATGAAAGAATCTTTATGCTCCTGTTTTTTATCTATCTTCTTATTAGTCGTATTCTCCAGGTTTAGATTTGCAATTTTGTTCTTATTAATTTACATTGAGTCATACAAAGTTTCTTAAACAAAAATGGTCTAGATAATGTGTTACTTAGAACGTATCCCACTGCATGCTAAATTTCCTCATGGAAATCACTGCATCTTAGTAAAAATTATTGGATATGTAACGAGGTGTATATTTATTTATTAGTGTCTTGCACCAATCCAATAAATCTATGCGTTCACACACCTATCTTAAGTTGAGTTAAGTTTTTGTTTGCCTTTTTTGTGTAACTCATGTTCCTTTTTTAATTTTTTTTGTACTAAGTACTTTGATAAGTTTGAATTTGTATTGTAAATTTTAGTAAAGAGAGTTAATTCCAAGGATTGGACCATGTAAACCTATTAAAGAGGTGGCTCTGATAATCATCATTTTGGCATGTGGCTTTAGTTGAGATATTTTCTTTGTTTCTTATGATATTTAATGGGAATGGCTCATGTGCGAGAGCCCAAATGCAGGACTCTCATGAGGAATATTTTTTAAAAATTTTAAAAATGTTTTTATTTTATTTTATTTTATTTGTATGGGTTCTAAACATTTCAGTGCACCCCTGTAAAAAAAATTATCTCAAAATGATATTTTTTGGTATTTTAAAAAAATGGGTCAATATTTGACAGTTTTTAAGTTGCTAAAAAGTTTTCAAATATTGACTTATTTTTTTAAAATATCAAAAAATATCATTTTGAGTTCTTTTTTAATAGGGGTGCACTGAAATGTTTAGAATCCATACAAAAAAAATTAAAAAAAAAACGTTTAAAAAAAATCCTGCACAGGAGTCTCGCATAGGGACCACGAATAGGAGCCCCTCTCAATATATAATATATGTTCTACTGTACATGTATATTATTTATTATTATACAAGTTGTAGAACGTTGGTGAAGCCTTTCGTGGCCTCTAAGGCTGATAGAGGCAAAGCTAATCTGCCCAAGGCCGATATTACGGAATAGATTTAAAAAAAATATATTGTGGGGCCCAATGATAATCTTTTACAGGTTGGCTTGCGTCTGTTTCTATATTTTTTATGGTCTTTTACTCATATTTTTTCAACCAAAAAATTTATTTGTCTACTAATTATATTAAGGCTCATATTAATTTGGAAGAGTCTGGGAACAAACTGGGCTATGAGGTAATATTGTTGTTAGAACATATTTGGTTTTTGAAATCACAATTGAATGATTTTTATGTACACTACGAGTCAATGATTCAATTTCCAGTTCTTATTATCTTTTCCATTAAGTAAATGCATGCCTTCATTCATATGTTCATTTAATCGAGCTATTTATTTTAACATCTTTGTATTACTAATTTTCCTATTTTTTTTTAAATTGGTTGTGTGGGTTAATTTAGAACCTCAATTGTATAATTCATTTTTACAATGTAGCTTGAAATGGCTGAACTTTGTAAACCTGCTTAAAAAATCCATTGTGTTGGAAAATTATTTAATGCATTTTTATGCATTTTGGGATGAAATGGAACATGGCCACTACAAAGAAACTTGGTGTGGAACACATCTCAAGGCGGTTGAAAATTAGATAGTTGTGGAGGGTAATCGAATGTCAAATGTATTTTGGCATCATTTATTAATTTGTGGGTCCTATGTAAAGTTATACAGGTTTCGTTATTTTATATTAGTTTGGTTTTATCTCTTAATTGACTCATGAAATTATGTTTTCATGGAACTATTTACATTGTTAGGCCTTTTGTGTTTACACACGAAGACATTATTTTAAACTTGAAAAAAAGTTCCCTGTGTCCACACGACACAACAAACATTAAGACGGACACAAAATTGTGTTTTTTAAATTTAACATGACAACGAACAAATTTAATAATACGTATACTTAGTTAAGAGTAGTAATATATGAAACTATAAGAAAAAAACATTAACACATTTAAGACACAACACATGTTAAACTTTTGACACAAATGTTACATGACACAATTGTCTTAAAAGAACCTAAAATAAGCATGAAAGAATGTGTAGTGTTGTGTCTAAAATTTTCTAACCCATTACCCATTTTTAACTTAATACACATTTTTAAGGAATAATTCCATGAGCATGGAGCAATTGTTAAGAGTATGTAAGTGATCTCTTATTTCTTATGCATTATATTGAATTGTTGTTAGTTGTAAGTGATCACATTTAGGCCTAAACATTTAGCACTAATTAAAGTTTAATAATAAGTAGCACTGTAGGAATAGTATTATAATATAAAAATTAATCAATAATTAAATTTTTTTTATTCACATACTAATCAGTATTAAACAAACAAATTTTTCTTTGGTATATTGAGACATTAATATTTGTTAGGGACTCAGTTTAAAAATTATGCCGTGATGTAAAAAGAACTTTTTGACTTGATTATACATTTTTTTGTTTGGGGGGGGGGGGGGGGTAGGGGTGGAAGCGGTACGGGTTTTTACTGTACAGTACCGTTTTGGTCCGAAAAAAAATGGTTTTGGTTTCATATATTAAAATACCAGAAACCAGTCTTACCGAAACCGAAATTACCGCAAAGAAGTTGGTTGGTTTTGGTATTAATATTTAAAAAACTGATTTATTGAAATTACCGTACCGAAATTACTGAAACCAGAAAAAAACGTACCGAAATTATCATATCGTACCGAATTTACCGAAACCAGAAAAAACTGTACCGAAATTACCGTAGTGTACCGAATTTACCAAAATTACCGTACCAAATTTACCAAAACCAGAAAAAAGTTGGTTTTGGTTTTGATTTTAATATTTAAAAAAGTTGGTTGGTTTTGTTTTTAATTTTTTGGGACTTTTAGTGTTGTTTACCGAAACCAGAAAAAATCGAAACTAGAAACCAGAAAAAAACTGAAACCAAAAAAAACCAGAAAAAAACAGAATTTACCGAAACCAGAAAAAAACCGAAATTACCGAAAAAACCGAAATACTAGCCGGTTTGGTTTTGGTATTGATTTTGATGTACCGGGTGGTAAACTGGTACGGTTTGGTTTTACCATCTAGAGTTTGGTTTTGGTATTGGTATCTACTATTTACCGACCAAACCGTATCGCTTACACCCCTAGGGGGGGGGGATATTATGGCCAATTTTTTAAAAAAAATTACACTTTGTTTTTTTGGGGGAACGAAGTTTTTTTCAGTTTTGCAGTTACGTGCTTTGAAATTTTTTGCCGTTTTGTGATTTCGTATTTTTGAAAATTTCGCCGTGCCTTTAGGCGCAAGCATTCCGCTACTATATATATATATATATTCCAGGGAACCAAGCAATCTATCTTTCTCACCCTTTCAAAATCAATGCCAGAATTGAATGCGAGCCAAAATAGTAGTCAAAGACAATCACCAAAAAGAAGTTCATAAAAACTCATGCTTGTTAAAATTTTCAAATAATTAATGAAGTTGGCATATATAAAAAATAAGAGAGAGAGAGAGAGTTATACATAATCAATAGTCATTATATTATTGTCCATAAATGCATAAATATGCATAATCTATAACAATCATAGAGCAACCATCCAAACATACTAGAAAAGGTCCACATGAACAAAAACATAAGCAAAAATAAATGTTAGTATCCATCCATAAGTAGAATAAAATGTACTTCAACCAACAATCAAGCCATATGAGATAGCCCCCACCCGCGAAGCCAACCAAGGTATGGAAACCATCTCGAAGAGCTTCCCACAAATGAAAATCAGGGTCAAAAACTTCCTCCACACAAACTATCTTTTATACACTTTAGGGACGCTTGAAATGACACATTTGTCATGATGGATCTTTCACAACATGACCTTGTGCTAAATTTTTACCAAACTTACTGCACAATTGTAAAATAGTGCGTGATACTAATTAAATCGAATTCACAAATTTCCAAGTTAACCTTATTTAATCGGTGTCAATTTTTTAAACCAAATTAATTCATCCCTAAAGCATGCAACTACGTGTGGATAAATCAAACCAATATAAATAATTGTTGACACACAGATTTTAGGAAAAAAAACCTTTCAGATAAAACCTTTTATTTTACTATAATACTTACAATGATTACAATGAAATTTGGAAAGAATTTTCCACAGAAAACGCACAAGAACCTCAGTCCTGAATCAGTAATGAATCAATCTCAAAAGATCCACAAAGACATGCAGTCTTGAATTAGCCAAGGAATACCTTCGAGTACTCCCTTTGATACGCAGTCAATGTTAGCCCAGCACGTCCCTCGAGTGGCACCTAGATCAGCAGTAGAGATCTTCTTTACAAGAGAAACTTCACAAAATTGTGTTCTTAGGTTCCAAAAAAAAATCACATAAATCAATTGGGATTGTTATTAATTGAAAATAAAGTATTAAAACCTTAAAAGTGAGAAGACAAAGTATTCTGCCAAAGAAGTTTCATGTATAAAAAATTCTCAAGTCTTCTGCTGAAAAACGGAGTTGGACAAATCAATTTATATAAAATTTGAGTCGGCAGGTCGCTCAAACAAAAATAGTATGTCACTCGAACGGGACCAGCTGTCGCTCGAATGACTTTGTGCGAGATGCCTTTGTCGCTTGAACGACGTGACAATCTCGCTCGAACGACTGGAGTGAAAAAATAATATTTTAATGCCATCCGCCTCAACACTTAGAAAACATATTTTGATGAAAAAGAAATCCCTAGAACTTAAAAAAGTTTTTTAAACAATCCCAGCACTTATGATGAACCATTAAGGGATTAAAAACACAACCTTACAAAATCTAATCCCGTCGAGGCTTGTTATTGAAGAATACTTGATATTCGGATCTGTCTTGTTGCATATGAGATTTTGAACATTCTTTGATGGTGTAACGGTATACGATATACTCAATGCAAAGTACGGACTATATAAAATATGTCCTTAAAAATATTTCCTTATGTCTATGCCGATAAAAAATAAAAAATATCTGAATTATCAAATCAAAATTCCTATACAAATCTAATACCCTCCCATGAACCCAAAACTGAAAAGGTACTAAACATGTAAGTCTAAAACTCTTCTTTAAAAATCTTCAACATCAAATCTTCAAGCTTTTCTCATCAGGGTGTGTAAAATATGATCTTCAATTATGTACCTACGCATATTAAATGAAGCAAATACGTTCGGGACGCATCGAGTTTGAAATGATATAAGAATAAATCAATCAACGGTAATAAAATCTCCCCTATAATTCAAAAACTCCCCCATAATTCATTCTACGCCTTTTTATTTGTCCGAAATAGACAAGGAAACGAATAAACCAAACAAATATGGAGTTGTCAGGAGAAAAATGCATATCAAATATGGATCAAACTACGCTCATGCAAAGGAATCCTTAAAGGCATCCGCAAAATATTTTTATTTTTTAATTTTTCATAATCAAAATGTAAAAATAATTTTACAAAAATCATACACCGTGAATTTACACTAAGACAACTAAATCATGGAAACAACATTAATGGGTGTAAACATATTCGATAGGCAAATCAATGCAATCAAACATAACTTATGTGTACTATGAATATGTGTACTCCTAACAAATGAATCTCAAAATCGTCCTTAGGTATCAAAAATGTGAATTAATCTAATCGACAAATCAAAGTCAAACATGAATTTCACACCAATAACGTTTAAAATAATGTAACGCTTTTTCATGACTTTATCAAGACGTGAAAACCCATTTTTTATTCGTTCCAAACTCCTTCATAAATAATAAATCTTTTATTTTTCTTTTTAGGTGACGAAACTAAATTCTCACCTTAGAGAAATCCTATTCGCCCATTTTTGGCATATTTTTCGTTTTATTTCCTTGATTTTTTCTTTTGGGCCCTTTTAAACGCCGGCTTTCACGACGAGTTAATTTTTTACTCTCATGGCCCTTTTCCTGTGAACACTCATCATTTTTTCAATTTAATTCCTCACGGTAAACGATTATTACATGCACTACTTTCATTGTCAAGTTTTATCACATTTGGTTCATTTTAAAGACGGATTTGAGATGAAAACAAATCGAACAACATGTGATAGACAAGAAAAATAGTCAAACAAATCCATGCAAGTGTGTAATAAAGGAACTCATGAGTCAAATATGTAGGTAAAAATAACTAATCACATCTCAATGACTCCAAACATTGTAAAGCACATAAATGGAATGATGAAGCATATCAAAACACTATCAAATCATCACACGAATATGGAAGGAAATTGTGACTCGGTCATCTTAAATGTCTATTCATATATGGTGCAAAACTAAATACAAAACTCTTTTTTATCAAAATAAAATCTTTTTGGTTTTTTCATTTTTTTCTCAAAAAATAGAAAATATTTTTGAATTTTTTCAAAAATATATTAAAAATAGAAAACATAACTACAAAAATGGTACACACTAGAAATAGGAGAAAATATCATCATGGAAAACATCCAATGCTAGCAAGAAAGTCTAAACCTCAATCAGTAGGTGCGGTGGAGTTTTCCAAATGTGGTGACATCCTATGAAAAACATCCATCAAGTCATGTTAAGTCTTATCTAAAAACATTAACTTCTCCCTAATATGTGAGAACTCTCTCATGTAATCATTAGGAGCGTCAGGTGTGGGTGCGTGTGTGAGAACATGTGTAGTAGAAAATCGTGACACATAACCCAACTTAAAACAAAACTCCCTAAGGCGTCCTCTCTTTTTGCAATAAGTGCAAACATAAACAGGCCTAGGTACACCTCTCTCAAAATGTCTCCAATGCACTCTCCTATTAGGTATGGGACACCTAGGTGGGTTAGATTAATAGCCATATGGATCTATCACAAACTTGGGAACATACTCGGGTGCAACATATGAAGTGAACGCACCATCATAATTTATTCCTAGTCTCTTAACATTACCCACAACGGAACTCATGAGTATCTTTCCTACCTTCTTAGATGTTCCCTCTATAGTGACCTTTACTTCTCGAGCAATTTCAAAATCTCTCTCTAATTGTGACACACGGTCTATAACTCTTTTCCCGATGTAAAGGAATCAAGCGTTCACTCAAAGAAACCTTCACCTTCTTGAGTTGACTTTCTTTCACCTCAAACACCTTCAAAATTTCTAACTCTCTCTTCAAAATTTCTAACACCCTAAGACCTAACTCCTTATTCAATTTTTTACTCTTTAAGCTCTTGGCGTATAATTCTCTAAACATAATCTGGAGCTCACTAGCACACTCACTCTCACACTCGCTAGAAACACTCAAAATATCCTCCAGGGTCCCACGTGCACAAGTATCCTCATCATCGTGGGACAAACTATGTGTGCTCACATGACTAGCTAAAAAGGCGACTAATTTCCCATGTGAATACTCATCCCCAGAATCTTTCACGTCTTCCTCACTATCGCTAAGAGTGGATGGCATGGAAATTTTCTTGACCTTTCTCCTTAGCCTAGTGGGACACTCAAAATATCTATACCCCCTACCATCACACTCAAAACACTTCTCTTCCTCCTCTTTCTCAGCCTCTTTCTCACTGCACTCTTTGGCCTCAATTTTATTTGTGTCAAAAAATATTTTATTGCAAGCATTTTGTTTTGAAAACTTGAGAAACGTTTAAAAAAAAATTCGCAAGCATGGCCATATCAAAATCAACCTCACCCATATAATCGGACTCACAAACTTTCACTTTATTTTTATTCACTCTCGTGGACACTTCCTAGACTGGGATCTAATTACTATCCCTCTATCATTAGGCTTGACAATGTCAGGAAATATATCAATTTCATATGTCTGGTGGTCTCCTACCAGCTCTTCTAATTTCAAAATGCCCAAATTACCTAAGGTATGCAAAATAGTCACTTTTGGGATAAAATGTTTAGGTAGCGATCTTAAAATCTTTTTAACCACTCGTGCATCAGGTATAGGCTCACAAAGATTGAAACTAGTGTTGACAATGTCAGATAAACATGCATAAAAATCATCAAAACACTCAAATTCAAGCATGGTAATCGTTTCAAATTGAGTGGTTAAATTTTGAATTTTAGACTCTTTGACCGCATTTGTGCCTTCGTGGGTAAGTTGTAAAATGTCCCATGCTTCTTTTGACATGGTTCACATCATAATACGTTGGAACTCCTCGGGAGTGATGGCACCAAAAATTTCACTCAGCCCACGTGAATTAAAAGTTCTCCATTTAAATCCATCCTCTGTCCAGGTAGTCACAGGTTTTAAAGATGTTATGTTATCTACAGTGACAGTGGGAGGCGTCCACCCTCTTTCACAAACTACCCAAACGCAATCATCAATGACCTTTAATTGTGATTTCATATGTACTTTCTAGTAGGCATAATTAGACCCATAAAAAATGGGCATTCGATTATATAAGTGCTCCATTGGAAAAATTGCTATTTTTCACAAAACATATTTAAAAAAAAAAAATCAATATCACAGATTTTTGCAGAAATATGAATACACAATAAATTAGTGTAACCTTCTCTGTGTATACACCACATTATAGGACCCCCAAATTATCTCCTTAGATCCTTAGCACCTCTTCATTTCACTACAAACTCTAGGTCGCACTCTGAGTACCGATCCAAAGGCCATCGGGAGCTCCCGACTCCGATTTGACCCCAATCAACTTCATTGTCAGAGAGAAAGCTCTTTGAATTTTTAAAAAGAACTGAAATCCCTTTCAAATGGTCCACTCCATGCATGAAACGTCATAACCGTTTGGACGAACGATCAGTTTTCCCCTAAAAATCGATCTAGAGGCCACCGGGCACTCACGGGCTTTATTTGACCTAAGTCAACTCTCCAGCTCGAATGATAATGAATGAATCTATGAAGGACATTGAATACCCTTTCCAATATTCCACCCTGTATTTGATTCTAACTTACGATACGAACGAACGATCCGTTTTACTCCGAGAGGTCACCGGGTGCTTTTGGGCCCCTATTGACCATGGTCAACTTTCCGAGCCAAGTGAAACTCTTTGGAATGTTGAATTACATCTCCTAGCCTTTCAATCGGTACACCCCGTGTGTGATTCTGACTTAACGTTGAGACGAATGATCCATTTTCGTCCTATGATCACCCGTCCAAAGGACCGATGTGCGCTTTTGAGAGACATTTGACCCAAAGTCAACTCCCAGACCCAAGAGTGGTCCAAATAACTCTTAAAGGTCTCTAAATTTCCTTTCTAATGGTATGAACCATGCACGATTCGGATCAACGTATTTCATTCTGCGACCATTGTTTTAGGAAAATCTGCACGAGACTACCAATTGGCATGTCCAGATCCCTACCTATCAACAGTGTGTCTAAGGCCACCTGCCGAATGGCAGGACAAGTGATGTAATGATCGAAAATCCCCTAATCCTATAAAAGGGGGGATTGACCTCACTATTAGTCAGACCTACATATCAGATTCATCAGCGTCACTGATCTCAGCAACATTCTCTTGAAACTAGCGAAGTTCCTCCATGTGAAGTTCCATTCAAGTTTACATTCCCATCATTTTCATACCCAATTTAGTAAATCACATCCTCTCTTATACAACATCTATATCACATTCAAAGCAGTTCAGACAAGATCAAAGATCAAGCCTTAAAGAAGGTCCAATTCCTTCCTTCTCTCTTTCAATTCCTCATTTTTGCATAAATTTCATTACATTCATGACGTAGTTCCTAATTTAGTTCATACCCATTAATATCTACATTTTTATTAGTATATTGCACATAATTTTATTTTCTATAAAAAAAAGAGGGTTACGCCTGTAAATTTTGAACGAGATTATCCATCACACTTTTTCAAAACTAAAAACACATTTTTCTACACACATACATATAATAAAATCCTATTCGGATCTATGGGGTAAACCCCACCCCCATGCCGCATCTGAACTACGTGGACTTTTATGCCTTTATGGGCTACGTAGCCATTTTGGATTAAAACCCGAGACTTGAATCCAATTTTCTAACTTTCCTAAATCCTTATCATATTCTTGTATTAATGTACATATTATGTCTGTTAGCGTTTCATCCAACACATATTGTCGTTTTATAATAAAGATCAATATCGTGATAAACACACAAATAACATTTTCTATACTATTTTGGGTACATCCCTATGGATGACCTCACTCTACCTTATCGATGGTGTGAGTTGAACGATTCCAATCTCCATTATATATAAACGCGCACACATTTTAAGAAGAAATAAAGGAAAATAACAACACTATCCAATGAGAGAACGAAAGGGCGGGATGGGTGCCTAACACCTTCCCATTTTGTAACTTATCCCCCAACCCTTCGAACTATTGATTTCCTATGCGTCAGTTTGTCTTTGATACCGTCCTCTCGAGGCGGCGACATGTTCTTTTGTCTATTTTGAGCAAAATAGACCGTGGACTCTATATCCTTACATTTACCCCTCACCGACAATGGCCTAAGTTCCCCGAGTGGGACACAAGACCTCTTCGATCCGCACCCAGGCTCCGGATCGGGATGGCCATAGTGGAAACTCTGTTGGGGAAATTTTCATAAGAGGGATAGACTTTGTTTGCATGGGTGTTTTGTTTCCTTGTGTGCATATGCACCTACCTATATGTACCCTTCCTCTCCTCCATTATTTCTTGCACATATACCTCATACTTGTATTAGTACTCGCTCACGCACTTGTAGAAATTCTCCATGTACACTTCACACCATGTGCACCTAGGATCACTTATATCCCCATGTTGCACACACCACTTATAAACCCATGCTTAGGTGTGACTAACAAACACCTCGATACTTGTGTATATCTATGCTCACTCACACTTATCACACACTACTTTTTATTGATCCGTGTTTAGGTTCACTAACACACACTCACGTGTAGACAATTGCACACCACTCACTCTCACATATCCATGATTTGTATAAATTTACTTACTTGTACATTATCCCTCCACTTGGCTTGATGCTCATCAATAAAGATAATATCTCCATAAGATACTAATCAAGAATCATGCATGTCACACACTACATCACCAAAGAGCATTGCTATTGACCAAATTTTGTCCCGTAACGGGGGAGTCACTTCGTGATGGGAACTGGTCCGGTAGGGCACAATTAGCCTAAGCGATATGACTCTCACCTTCCATTGGACAAGTACCTTTGACGTATATCGAACGGTTCCCCCCGCATCGAACCGCTTGGACGAAGTCATGACGGGAGGTATATCGCAGGAAACTCATTCACATACGTCGAGTACATTGAATTCTCTCTCACACGTACTATACCCACTAGGTATATATTGAGGCAATTCATGTACACTCAGGTATATCAAATTGCTTGTCCACAAGGACCGATTGCCCTCAAAAGAAAGACGTATCTCGTGGAAGTCATACTAAAGGGGGAACAACTTATAATTAACCCAACAACTGCATACCCGCATATAGGTGTAAAACCTAGGGAACGCATATTTAGTTTGTCGGTTTGAACTCGAAACTCTCCTGAAATGCCGGGTCGACATGCCACCCAAATTTTTATGTAATTTTTGAAATGGGACCCTGCCCATGAGCCTGGTAATAATTCCAACCATAGTTTTTACATATTTATCAAACCCAATTTTTCCAGGCTCGGGTCCCGTCCGACATTTCTTGTTGTATTTAGATAAACCTAATAAGTGAGAACCTAATAAACATAAAAATAATCATGTTGAGACCCATCTCTCTATTTTTCCTTCTTTCATTTCCAAAAAGTGTCCAAAAACATTTTTCCTCTTTAATCAAAAATACCAAATATATTTTCCCCTTTCTCGTACCAATAATATATTTACTTCCCTGTGTCTAAAACATTTTGCCTTCATCTTTTCCAAAATGTCAAAAACATTTTCCCCTCCTTATCAAAATAACAGTTTTCCCTTTCTCTTTTCCAAAAATAAATCCCATTTTTTCTCCTTCTCAGGTTGATCGCATACCCTTGGCCTGGCTCTATATTGACTTCGATCTTCAGTCAACCCCCCCCCCCCCCCCCCGAAGATTTGTTAGTCTCCTCACATCCTTCGAGTTCGTAGTTCATCCACTTTCCATGTAGAACACTGACCAGATGCTGAATGTGCAGCCGGATTTGTTGACGGTCCTAGCACAACTTACTTCCAAGATTGACAACCTTCAAACCGAGGTTCATGAAATCTAACAAAACTAGGTTCCTGTTCTCAAAGAGCCCAAGGTCCTCTTCCCTCGCGCTATGGGTCCGCCTACACCCGAGCCTATTTAGGTTCCCAAGGAATAGCAGCACGTTCCACGTGCTCCTCCTGCTAATGTGCCGCCATCAACCCAACTTCCTATGACGAATCTAGCCCAGCCATGGGCTAACTTGCCCGTGATCGTTAATCCAAAGGAGGAAGAGTTGAAAAAGGTAAAGGAAGACCCTAGGATGTTGACCATGAAATTTGACCAAGTCAGACTCTCTAGGAATTACATGGAATACATCCACATGTCTCCATATCCTAAATCCAAGTTACCGAAAAACTTCCAGATGCCTAATCTCGAAAAGTTCAGGGGTAGTGGACCTCCAATTATTTATTTCCATAATTTATCACCGAGGCATGACTCTCCTAGGGGTATCCGAAGAAATAATGGCCCAAATGTTCCAACAGACCTTGAAGGATAGTGCTCTCCGTTGGTTCTTATCTCTCGAAGAGTCAAGAATCTACAGTTGGGAAGATGTTGCTCGCGAGTTCATGTCATAATACAAGTACAACTAAGAATTAGAGGTTACCCACCGTGATTTAGAGTTTCTTAATAAGAGTCCTTGGGAGTCAGTCAGTAACTTCATAGCAAGGTGGAGAGAGAAAGCAGACACCATGACCAATCGACCTTCCGAAGAGGAGCAAGTGAGCATTGTGAAGAAAAACTTCTTACCCCATGTCAGAGAAAAGATTGTAGGATATTATTACCCTCATTTTTTAGCCCTCCGAGAAGATAGAGTGGAGACCAAATAAGTCCTTGCTAAGATAGAAGTTGAACCGAAGAAAGTATCTGGACAATTCTCTCCCAAAAAGTTTCAAAAACTAGTCAATACCACCATTTCAACCATCAATAACATCTCTCAACCTGCCACTTCATGGGCACTAGAAAGCCGTCCTAACCTAGTCTGGAAGGAATACAACGAGCTTTATGCTCCTCTCTCAAAAGTTTACTAGGCCCTCTTGAGCCAAAACCTTATCAAACCATTGGACCCTCATCCATTACCAAAACAATTTCTTAAAAATTTCAAGACAGATGCACGTTCTGACTTTCACCAAACTGTCAGCCTACCGCCAACAGTGTTTCCACCTCCAAAATGTGATTCAAGGCCTGATTAACTGGGTTGTCATCACCCCACCATCTAATCCTAAACCAAACAATACTCATAATCCCCTCCCGAATAATACAAATGCCATCTTCCTAGATGAAAACACAGAATTTGACCCATCCATCTAGATCATACCAAGAAAATCACCAATCATACCCATATACTCTCCTAAATCTCTCCAAACATTCCCATATAATCTGTTACACCCTACCAGCTTCGTCGATCAGGACCTATCACTCCTTGCCAGAGCATGTATCGTTGTCCACACTCGTTCTAAAGGTAAATACATGGCATTGATAGAAGAATTGAACCAACTCCTAGAGTTTGGGCTGAAATTTCCACCCCATATGACCGTTGACTGTCAGAGATTCAGTGCCTTGTTCTTAAAAGCTCAAAAATGGGCCCGAGAGTTAGACAATTTGGTGGTACCGACCGATGAAGTCAATTTAGATGTTATGGTCCAGATAATGGTGGATTTATTTTGACAGACCAGTAATGTTTGTAGTACATCCGAGTTACTCAATGCTCTAAAACTATAAGGGTGCCTTGTCCCTTCTCTTTTACATCTCCCCACCGTTTAGGAGGACTTATACAAAGAGTTCGTTGAAGTTATGGAGTGCATCGACTTTTCATGGAAACATGATATCATTGCCACCGGGTGGGGGGCGACTTCGATGATTTAGAAAAGCTTACTCCAATAGTCAGCATATGCTATGAGAAATCAACAAAGTGGCTGAACAACTCGAGATCGATAAAGAAATGGTGTTTTTATTTTTCCCCTCTTCTGTGAACCATATGACCAGGTCATGGAGGAATTACCAAAACCCAAGCCTACTACCATAAGCAAGGGACAAAGGAATGGGCATTGAGAATCTTCCTATGCCTGACATGATCCTCAAGGAGAGAAAGATCCTCGATTAGTTAAAGAAACCCCAAACAAACATCACTAGGTGGGGACTCTCCTTGATCAAGCTACTCATAGGACCCGTAGTTCCTCTTTTTACCACGCCAGAAGAAATATTGAATCTGGTCGGATCTCTAACCTCTACTAGAATGTTCTCCTCCTTTGAAGAAGAAATTTACACTCTTAACATCTCTGTCGAAGTCATGGGAAAGACTGTCCCGCTCTCTCTTATCGATAATGGATCAACTCTTAATGTCTACCCTTTATGAGCCCTCAAATTCTTGGGATTGAAAGTGAGTGACATTACTCCAGCCTCTTTCGTAGTACGTGCCTATGACAATACCCGCCAAGAAGTAATGGGGTCTATAAAGCCTTCAATAGGGGCTGGCCCCATAAATTCGATTGTTGAATTCCAAGTCATCAATATCCCAGTCTATTTCAATCTGCTGCTCGGATGACCATGGATCCATAAGATCAAGGGGGTGTCTTCCACTCTTCATCAGAAACTAAAGTTCTTCACTAACGACCAGGTCATAACCATCTTGGGCGATGATGATAATACCGAGAATGCAAGCATTAGCAATCCAGTACTAGAGATATAATATGGGGAAAATGATATGTTTTTGTCAGGTTTTTAGGTTGAACCACTTCTACTCCCAACATAAGATTTTAAAGATAGGATTTGCCTAGAATATAACCCCCATGGCAATATCAATGCAATTCAGATGTTTTATAACATGCACTTCATGCTCAGACCGAGGTTGGGATGATGACAACAGGGATACTTGAACCCATTTGTTGAAGAAGGCCTTTCCTCCTTATGGCTTAGGCTATCAACCTTCAAAAGAAGAACTCAGAATGATCTGTTAGCCTCAATTGAAGAGAAGGCTAGAAAGTTCTAAGACCGTCTCGATAGATTCCTTAAATGGAAGATTCATCAGAGAAGGTAAGGATTTCCCCTTTTGCAGCTTTCCAGAACCGTGGAATGATCATGTGGACAAGAAAAGGAAACCTGGAATGGAAATATTTTTCCAAGACAGCTACTCATGGACCAAGAGTTCCCAGCATCAAGTGCAACCACTCATGGAAAAGACCATAGTTGATACCAGAGATTTCGAGGGAAGTGACTCTGAGGATTCATTCAATTTGTAGATACTGGGGCTAACACTCTGCATTATCCACTCAGGGGATACATCATCAGATCCGTCCCTTCTGATCAAAGTTGTTGATGCACCTCTCCTCAACTGGCATGTTACACCTGTTCCACCAGTTGATATTCAACTTAACCCTGCTATTTATCCTATTTCCCCTTCTTTTATTGTTCCTCCTAACTCAAATATAATTGTAACCTCCTTTGATGAGGTTCTCAATGTTTTTTTTCCTATCAATGAATAAACGAAGATTTTGAGTATTTTGTTGTGACTTACATTAATTGTCTTCATTCCAATTAAACCCTTGATGATGATGATTTTGTAAATGAACAATTCTTAACTGATCTAAATAAGGTTAATAATAAACAACATAACCATGTTCAAGTTAATAAAGATGAAATTGTTATTATTAAACTCGGTTCTAGTAGCCAACTGTGTAAGATTAGGATAAGGGGATACCCTTGACGAGCATGAGCGCGCTTAACTTGAAGGATTACTAAAGGATTTCATAGATGTCTTTGCATGGTCCTACGATGACATGCCCGGTATTGACCCTCAGATAGCTCATCATGAGATTCCCACTCTCCCAGATTGCAAATTAGTTAAACTGAAACTATGAAAGCTCCTCACCGAATGGTCACTCAAAGTTAAAGAAGAAGTGGTCAAAAAGTTGAGCGTGGGTTTAATTCATATGATCGAATATCCCACATGGTTAGCCAATATCATACATGTGCCAAAATAAGGAGGGAAGGTTCACATGCGTGTCGACTACCGAGACTTCAACAAGCCCTATCCAAAGGATGATTACCCGCTACCTAATATCGACATGATTGTGGATAACACGGCCCGTCACCCTCTCAAGTCATTTTTTAATGGGTTTGTTGTATATAATCAGATCAAGATGCACCTAGATCATCAATAGAAAACTGCATTCATCACCCCTTGGGGAACCTTTTGCTAAACCATCATGCAATTCGGTCTTAAAAAAGCAGGCACTACCTACCAGAGAGTTGCCATAACCATTTTGCATGATTTTATACACAAGTAAGTCTAGGTCTATGTGGTTGATATGATTATCAAGTCCAAGACTAGTGAAAGTCATGTTCCCACTCTCTAGATGTTCTTCGAGCAACTGCGATGATATCAGATGCGGCGCAACCCCCAGAAATGCGTCTTTGGCGTTACAAAAGGAAAACTCTTCGGATTCATGGTTAGTGAGAAAGGGATAGAAGAAGATCCTACCAAGCTGAAATACATACTTGAGATGCCACCACCTCGGACGGAGAAGGAAATTCAGGGATTCCTTAGAAAATTACAGTATATCAATCGATTCATCAGCCAACTGACTTCCATCTGTGAGCCCATCTTCAAACTCCTCCACAAATATTCAACCAAAGTTCGGAATAAAGCTTGCCAACAAGACTTTGATCGAATAAAGCAATACCTAACCTAACCTTTGGTACTCATTCCACCACAATATGGTCTTCTCGTACTCCTTTACCTAACTATAACATATATTGCATCTGGGGCTTTGCTATCCCAATACCTTGAAGAAACCCTAAAAAAGAGAGCCATCTACTATGCCAGTTGCAAGTTGGTCGGGTACGAAGCTAACTACACAACCTTGGATAAAGCATGTGTCACCCTTGTCTAGGTCACCCAAAAGCTATGGAACTACATGCTCGCCTTTCCCATTAAACTTGTATCCTGAATGGATCCTATCAAGTACTTCCCTAAAAATCTGTCTTTGTCCAACCAAATGTGTAAGGACACAAATTTCCAATTGAGGCCTTTGTAGTTTGGCTCAATTCTGGACAATAATATTTGAGTCATAGAATAGAGTTCAAGTTTATCCATTCAAGCCTATGATGTGTTTGTTGAAGACGTAGCGGCCAATATATTAAAGCTTCATCAAATGCCGAGTTTAATGTGCCCGGTTTCTACGTCACCAACATTGGTTCCATTGCTCCTAAGGTATGAATGCATTTTAATATATATATATATATATATATATATATAGGAGCTTGGAAAAATTTATACGGGTGTAAGTTTCGTTTAAACTGTTGTTTGGTTTCAAAAAGTTTCTTTAAAACTTTAAAATAAAGTTTATGGGCTAAAAATATAATTTTCAGCGTTTTGGTTTTTCGTTCGATATTGTCGTTCGAACGAGTTTGTCATTCGAACGATCGTTCGAACGAGAATGTCATTCAAACGAGATTTGCCAACGAGTTCCTCTATTGGCCATTGGAATATTGTTCGAATAGTCGTTCAAACAATAATTCCAACGAGATTTCTAACGATTTCATTTTTTAATACACTGGAACTTCGTTAGAAAGCTCGTTTGAACGAAGTCTCATTCGAATGAAAATCTCGTTAGAAGGAGATTTGGTGGGAACAGTTAATTGGCAGTTTTTTAGCACTTTTCAATTAACTTTTTACCTGAATATCTAAGTGTGGGAACCAAGTTTTTTAACTTAACTTTTTCATACTATTCTAACTCCTAGAGAGAGTTTTGAGAGTTCAACTTTCCAAGAAAAATTTCATTGTTTAGAGTGTTAATTTTTGCAAGAAAAACTTTAAAACACTTTTGTTTTACACCCGTAGTTTGTTTATCCAATTTCCTTTATATATATACATTGCTTGGAGTTTTAGCACCGATTTACTCTACCTATTGAAGAGTTCATTTGGGTTTTCTTCTAAATCCCTCAAAGAAGAAGAAGTTTGTTTTGCTGCGGCATTCTCACATGGTGAAAGGCACAATATGTGGTTGACGGGGTACCTCTGTCTCATTGGTGAAGTCCAAGGTTTCGGTGGAGCTCCAGGGTTATCTACTAGAGGAGGTGTTTACAAGAAGACGCGTCAAGTCTTGAAAGGGGTCGATTCAAGGAAGTAAGTTATCTATCTTGTAATTGTAAAACCATACTTGGTGGACTTAAGACTAGGGCGATCCGAGGTTTTTTTTCCCGTTGGGGATTTTTTCTCGTACATCGCGGCATAGTGATTCATTGTTTATTTTATATTTTGCAAAAATTCACCAAGAACGCATGTTTAGGTAAAAAGATAAAATTTGGTTTAAATCACTACTTGTTTAATTTGGTGTGGAAATTAAATTTGGGTAATATTTATGTCAATTTAATTCATGTCTTAATTTAATTTGATAAAATTGGTTTGTCCTAATTTTGGAATATTGAAAATATGACTTAGGCAAATTTCTAGGATTTCGGTTAAATTACGTTGGTTTAAGTGAAATTAAAAATGTGTGTGTGTGTTTAATCTAATTTCACTTTGTTTAATTTTAATTTAAGAAGAAATTAAAACATGGTAATTTGTTTAATTGAACTATATCGCTTCCGCATATCTATAAAAAGAAATTACTTCTTGTGATAAGATTTCAAAATTGAAAGCCTCGTGTTCCAATAAAATTGCCCATTGGTTGATGCTTCTAGTTGAATTCGATATTGTCTATGTCACAAAGAAATCAATGAAAGGAAGATCCATCTCTAATTACCTCGCTGACTACCCTATAGAAGAAGCTGATGTATGGATTTTCGAATTCCCAGATGAGAATATCCTCTATACATCCCAGGAACATCTTTGATAGAAAATATTCTTTGACGGCGGTGCCAATAAGAAAGGGTGTGGCATTGGGATACTCCTAATTACCCCTGATGGATCTCACACTCCCATTGCCATCAATCTGGATTTTCCTTGCACCAATAACATGACTGAATATGAGGCATGCACGTTAGGCCTAAAAGTTTTTGTTAAGGAAGGAATTTTATACCTCGATGTCGATGGAGATTCAACCCTCATCATCAATCAAGTACTCAAAATATGGAAAGTCAAGGACGAGAAACTTTTACCCTTCCATGCCCACTTAGAAGAGACATCTTCCTAATTCTAATAAATCACCTTTCACAACCTACCCTGAACAAATAACAACCTAGTCGATGCCCTTACTACCTTAGAGTTTATGATCGATATTCCTGAAGGAATAACTATCGCCCCTTTCCTTATTCAAAAGCAATATAAACCAACCCACTTCTACCACATTGAGCTCATCATAGAAGAAGATCCTGAGATATCCAACAACTGGTAATACGATATTTAGTTCCTCCTCAAACGATAAATTACTTCATTAAAGATTCTTTAATTATTTTTGGCTAAAATAGAATTTTCCCCATTTTTTAAAATTCCTATTTTCGATGGTTCTAATTACGCTTACTAGAAAGCGCGAATGAAATCGGCACTAAAATCTATCGACGAGAGAGTTTGGATGTCTGTTGTTAACGGGTGGTCCCCACCTACTCATTTAGTAGATAATGAGTGTGTTCCCAAACCCGCCGATAGATGGATTGAGAAGGAATTTAAACTTTCGAACATTAATTCCCGTGGCTTAAATGACTTGTTTAACGCGATCACACCGAATGAATTCCGTCGCATTATGACGAGTGAAACTGCTAAAGAAGCTTGGGATATTTTACAACTCACTCATGAAGGTACTAGTGTCGTTAAAGGCTCAAAACTACAAAACCTCACCACTCAATTTGAAACCATCAAAATGAACGAAAAAGAAACTTTTGATGAATTTTATGTTAGACTTTCCGATATTGTTAATTCATATTTCAACTTGGGAGAGAAAATACCCAACAACCAAGTAGTAAAGAAAATTTTAAGGTCCCTACCCGATAGATTTATTTCAAAAGTGACCGTTTTAAATTATTTACCACTTTAGCCTCTACGAAATTAGAAGAGCACGTAGGTGCTTTACAAACCTATGAACTAGACATGTTTCCCTGTAAAACTGAAAAGAAAATAGGAAAGGGCATTGCTTTAAAAGCTCAAAAAGAAGAAAAATATGTAAGATTTTCAGAGTGTGATAGTGATAGTGACTCAGAAGATATGGCCTTGTTTGCTCGAAAATTTCAAAATTTTCTTAAATTTAACAACGATAAATTTAAAAATGATTTTAAGAAATTTGAAAAATCTACACATGACAATGCCGAGAAGATCCCTAAAAATATTAATGAACATTTAAATAGGGACAAGTCAAGTAGGTGTTTTGGTTGTGAAGGGTATGGCCATAGGGCAAAAGAGTGTCCCACTAAACTAAGGAGAGAGGGTAAGCAACCAATTTCTTTTAATGCAACCCTTAGTGATAGTGACAATGAAGAGGGACCCGATTCCCCCACTAAGTCCAACTTTGTGGCTTTTATGGCCAGTCATGTGAGTGATAGTGAGAACATGTCTATTGATGAAATTTTAACACATGACACTTCCAAGGTCAAAGTTTATGATTCCCTCGTCTTTGATGACAGTGAGAGTGGAGAAGAAAGAGAGAGCGAAAATGAAGAAGAGATTGATGTGAGTGAACTTCAAAATGATTTTCAAGAACTTTATGAAGAATCTATTAAATTAAAAAGAGATAATTTGAAGTTAGAAACAAGTTTAAAAGAGCGTGTCAAGGTTGTTGATAATAGTGTGTTGGTTGAAGACCTTAAGACACGAGAGAGATCTCTTTGAAAGAAGATAGAATATATAGAAGGCGAGAGAGATAGCCTTATAGGTTTAATTAAATCCTTAAAAAATGAGCTTCTCGAGTTTGAAGAGAGAAATGGTTTGTTAGAGTCTAAAATTTTAGAATTATAGGAACAATTAAAAGACTCTAGTAATGTCAAATTTGATTTGGAGTGTAGGTTGGAAAACTAGATAAAATCTTAGGAACGGTCCAAATTAAAAATCACACTTATGGTTTAGGCTTCAACACTTGTAACGAATCTACTCATAAAGCTAAAACCCATGTTTTAGGAGAATCACCTAGGAAATCCTTTAGAGATCAATCCTTAGGTACAAATTTTTGACGTGTTTTTACTTGTGCACATTGTGGTCGAAAAGGTCATCTTAGGCAATATTATTTTGATCTTAAACGAGGTCCTAGAAAATCCCAACGTAAGGCAACCAAGGTAGCCAAGATTCCTACACCCCTTGATTCTCATTCGTCATTAGTTTGGGTTAGGAGATCCGACTTAGTTGCTTTACAATATAGGGTATTTGATTCTCATTTACTTTCACATGCTTCCTCCCTTACAAAATCTAAAGGTTGAATGTGTTAGTTTTATTTTCATACTTTAGCTTTTGTTCTTCATGATATATTATCATGCTAAATGTATACTTGTCTAGTCATTTTCTAGTCATTGCTTTATTTCATATCTCATTCTAGAAATCATGACTTGTTTATCTTTTGTATTATATTTCTTTTGGTTTTCATTAAATATAAAATACAAAAAAATATTTTTGTTTATCATTTTTGTTTTACCTTTTTAGTAATTTAAGTCTAATGAAAAATACAAATGATTTTTGTTTGTCTTTTGAGTACATAATTTTTTTTTTTTGGTTAAAAAATTTTAAAAACTCAAAAAGATTTTTTTTGTGTGTGCATTTTAGTTTGACACACTTTATGTGGCATACACTTGTGATAGAATTCCATCTTTTTCTCTCCCATGTGGCTAGAACTTTTGGTTTAGAGTGTCAATCCTTATTATGTTCTTTACCATGCTTACATGGAGTAGTTGGATCTTGTGTTGCTTAAATGGATTCTATTTTTATATGCCTCTAATCACACATGCACGAGATCTTTTGAAATTTAATCGACACATGTTATATTTGAGCTTTGTGAGGTGTTCTCCTACCAATCTTGTCATCTACATATTTGTGACCTAGGAGGAATAGTGCATGTCAAATCCGTTACACATGAGATTTGTGAGATATAAAAAATAATACGTTTTAATGTGCACGGGGAAGGGCTCCGAAAGGATTTATTATCCTTCGTGAATAGTAAGCCACCGTTTGTTTGGACCTAAAAGAAATACGTGGTCCCAAGGCCTAAAAATAGAATTATGGCATTAAAAAGAAAAATAATTGCCAAGGCCTAATTTTATTTTATATATTCATTCAAATATATATGCTTATTGGGGGAGATTGGATGATATATCAACGGTTTGCACATTGTCCATTTATCCTAGTTGTACTTTCAATGTGATGACTTTATTGGTTTGTAGAATCATCAAAAGTCTAGGTTTGTATGCATTGTGTATGTTTGTTCATTGAGTTCAATCTATATTGTCACATGAGGTTATATTCAAATGTGACAAAGTTTAGAATCAATTGAGAACTCCATGAACATATTTTAAGTGATTGGGTCTAAATTGAATTGTTACTAGTTCACACCCCAATACTTTCGTTTCCATGGGACACATTTTTGCCATACGCGTGAAAAGCTTATTTTGTGTCATTTGTGTGTTTATATCTATATATACGTGCCTGAGCATTATTGGTATATTTAGTCTATGTATATATATGATATTTTTCTGTCTTTGCCTTGCATTTCTAGTCCATCTTTGCTTTAATTCATAATTAGTATCTAACGTGTTGTATTCTGTGTTTGATATCACATGCTTAGAATCTTATTTGTCAAATTGGTATCATTTGTTTTCGCATCATAGTTTGTATTCACTTGTATGGATTAGTTATGTTTTTGTTACCTATATGCTTTCATGCTCTTATCACTTTATGCATCTTGTTTAAATAAGTTTTATCCTTTGTCTATTCATGAACAAAAAGGGGGAGAAATGGTATCTAATCCTATTATAATCATATCTAAGTTTGGGGAGATTTATCTTAGAGGGAAACATCTTTCTAAGTAGGTCATGTGTTTGATAAAGGGGAGAATTAATTTATGGGGATTATTTATCCTTATTGCATTTAATATTCTTGATATTCCCTATGCGTTTGATAGTTTTCTTAAGTGTGCAGGAATTCTTCTAACTGGCAACTTTCCTCGTCGGCAAAGCGTTTAATTATAAAGTGGTATTTCGAGTCAAGCATTGTACTCTTTATTTTGGGTGGGATGTTTTTTAGTCTAGTAGAGCTTGACGGCCCTTTAGGATTTTTGTTTAGTTTTTGTCCGGGAATTTCCAAAGGGGGAGATTTGTAAGGACACAAATTTCCAATTGAGTCCTTTATAGTTTTGTCTCAATTACGGACAAAAATATTTGAGTCATAGGATAGAGTTCAAGTTTAATCATTCAAGCCTATGACGTATTTGTTGAAGATGTAGCGGCCAAGATATTAAAGCTTCATCAAATGCCGAGTTTAACGTGCCATGTTTCTACGTCACCAACATTGGCTCCATTGCTCCTAAGGTATGAATGCATTTTAATATATATATAGGAGATTGGAACAATTTATATGGGTGTAAGTTTTGTTTAAACTGTTGTTTGGTTTCAGAAAGCTTCTTTAAAACTTTAAAATAAAGTTTCTGGGCTAAAAATAAAATTTTCAGTGTTTTGGTTTTTCGTTCAATACTATCGTTCGAACGAGTTTGTCGTTCGAACGAGATTGTTGTTCGAACGAGGTTTGCCAACGAGTTCCTCTATTGGCCACTAGAATATCGTTTGAATTGTCATTCGAACGAGATGGCTGTTCGAAAGAGAATTCCAACGATATTTCTAACGAGTTCATTTTTTAATACACTAGAACTTCATTAGAAGGCTCATTCGAATGAAAATCTCGTTCGAACAAAAATCTTGTTTGAACGAGATTTGGCGGGAACAGTTAATTGGCAGTTTTTGAGCAGTTTTTTTCCCACTTTCCTACTAAGTTTTTTCCTGAATATCGAAGTGCGGGAACCAAGTTTTTTAACTTAACTTTTTCATACTATTCCAACTCCTGGAGAGAGTTTTGAGAGTTTAACTTTCCAAGAAAAAGTTCACTGTTTAGAGTGTTGATTTCTACAAGAAAAACTTTAAAACACTTTTATTTCACACCCATAGTTTGTTTATCCAATCCTTTATATATATACATTGGTTGGAGTTTTAATACCGGTTTACTCTACCTATTGAAGAGTTCGTTTGGGTTTTCTTCTTAATCCCTAAAAGAAGAAGAAGTTTATTTTGCTGCGGCATTCTCACATGGTAAAGGCACCATGTGTGGTTGACGGTGTACCTATGTCTCATTGGTGAAGTCCAAGGTTCCGGTGGAGCTCCGGGATTATCTACTAGGTGGAGGTGTTTACAAGAAGACGCGTCAAGGCTTGAAAGGGGTCGAGTCGAGGAAGTAAGTCATGTGTCTTGTAATTGTAAAACCATACTTAGTGGACTTAAGGCTAGGGTCGTCCGAGGTTTTTTTTCCCGTTGTGGGTTTTTCCTCATACATCGCGGCATAGTGATTTGTTGTTTATTTTATCTTTTGCAAAATTTACCTATAACGCATGCTTAGGTAAAAAGATAAAATTTGGTTTAAATCACTACTTGTTTAATTTGGTGCTTAAATTAAATTTGGGTTATATTTATGTCAATTTAATTCAAGTCTTAATTTAATTTGATAAAATTGGTTTGGCCTAATTTGGGAATATTGAAAATATGACTTAGGCAAATTTCTAGGACTTGGGTTAAATTAAGTTGGTTTAAGTGAAATTAAAAATGTGTGGGTGTGTTTAATCTAATTTCACTTTGTTTAATTTTAATTTGAGAAGAAATTAAAACTTGGTAATTTGTTTAATTGAACCATCTCGCTTCCGCATATCTATAAAAGGAAATTACTTCTTGTGATAAAATTTCAAAATTGGGGGCCTCGTGTTCCAACAAAATGTCCCATTGGTTGATGCTTCTAGTTGAATTCGATATTGTCTATGTCACAAAGAAATCCATGAAAGGAAGATTCATCTCTGATTACCTCGCTAACTACCTTATAAAAGAAGCCGATGTATGGATTTTCGAATTCCCAAGTGATAATATCCTCTATACATCCCAGGAAGATCTTTGATGGAAAATATTCTTTGGCGGCGCTGCTAACGGGAAAGGGTGTGGCATTAGGATACTCCTAATTACCCATGATGACTCTCACACTCCCATTGCCATCAAGCTGGATTTTTCTTGCACCAATAACATGACTGAATATGAGGCATGCACGTTATGCCTCAAAGTTTCTTTAAAGGAAGGAATTCGATACCTCGATGTCTATGGAGATTCAGCCCTCATCATCGATCAAGTACTCAAAAGATGGAAAGTCAAGGATGAGAAACTTTTACCCTTCCATGCCCACTTAGAAGAGATAGCTTCCCAATTCTCATAAATCACCTACCACTATCTGCCCCGAGCGAAGAACAACCTAGTCGATGCCCTTACTACCTTAGAGTTTATGATCGACATGCCCGAAGGAATAACGATGGACCCTTTACTTATTCAAAAGTAATATAAAACAACCCACTTCTACCACATTGAGCTCATCGTAGAAGAAGATATCGAGATATCCAACAGCTGGTACTACGATATTTGCCGCCTCCTCAAGATTAAAGGTACCCCCAAGATTCTGACAAGAAAGAATGAGCAACCCTCCGCAGATTGGTTGCCCAGTATATTGTCTGTGATAAAGCATTGTTCAAGAGAAACTTCGATGGAACCCATTTGCACTACATCATAGGGGCTGACATTAAAGAGATGATGTAGAAAATACACGACAGGGAATGTGGACCACACATGAACGGCCATATGCTCGCCAAGAAAATCATTCGATAAGGTTACTAATGGACTACCATGGTTCAGGATTACACAACCTACATTCGAATATGCCTCAAATTCCAATAGTTTTCCAACCTAAAACACGTGCCTCTGCGGCAATTATATAATATGACTTCTCCCTAACCTTTCTCCACATGGGCCATTGACATCATAGGGAAGGTTAAAGCCAAAGCGTCTAATGGGAATGAATTCATCTTAGTTGTCATTGACTACTTCGCTAAATGGGTCGAAGTCGAGTCATACGCAGTTCTGAATGCTAAGAAAGTGGCCAAGTTCATAAAAAAAACACCATCTGCCAATATGGGGTCCTGCATGAGTTGGTCTTCGATAACAGTTTACATTTCGAGGTAGAAGTCACAGAGGTGGTCGACGAGTATGGGATCAAGAGACACAAATCCTCTCTATACCGACCTCAAACCAATGGAGCAGTAGAAGCTACAAATAAGAAGCTCAAAGCCATCATCAGTAAGATGACTAAGAGTTACAAAGATTGGGCCAACTGGATCCCCTACGCCCTCTGGGGCTATCGCACTTTGGTTCGAACCTTTATTGGGACTACCCCTTACTCTTTAGTTTATGGCATGGAAGAAGTCTTACCCGTGGATATGGAAATCCCTTCACTGCATGTTATGCTAGAAAGTAAGGTTAGCGAGGAGGACTGGTATCAAAGTCATTTCAACGAGTTGGCAGTCCTGGACGAAAGGAGGATAAAGGCCCTATATCACATACAAGGATACCATCGCCGCATAGGACCGCGGTGTCCAAGAAGAGGACTTAGCCCTCAAAGAGATAGTAGAAGGCATCTAGGACCCCAAAGGGAAATTCAAGCCCAATTGGAGCGGCCCCTATATTGTGGAGAAAATCCTTTCTGGTGGTGCTGTTATGCTCACCGACCTTGATAGAGAAGAAATGGGGCATCCAGTCAACCTAGAACGTCTCAAGAAATTCTATCTCTAGTCTAAAATCTTAGCGCGCTACGACTCTTCTCATCTCCCTTATATTCTAAAAAAAATTCTTCATTTCCCTCTACTCAAAACTAAATGGGGCTTGATCCTCTAAAAAAAATTCTTGTAAAAAATGAATTTCAGAAATTTTTTAAAAACCCTTAGAGGTACATAGGGAGCTCATCCATTTTACATGAGCACGACCCCTTTGTTTTCCCAAAATTCTATTCTTTCTTATCCTTGAGAATGACAGTTCATTTTAACATATAAATGAACAAAAGGATTATGTATGCATTAGATATTGGTATAGGTAATTCAAATGAAAAACTCATCAAGAGGCACAACTCGATGATCAAAACCTCCTTTATTTCATTATTCAAAATTTCAGTTTGATTGCATCAGCATGGGGATTCAAACGACTTCCCTTATCAGCCTACTCTTACCTTCCTAAAACCAAAATAAAATAAAGTCCCACTACACCTAAAATAACCCTTAAATTATTCTCAAACACCAATTACAAAAGCTTCACACATCCTATCCGCAGATGCCAGAAGAACCATCCCATCATCACCCACATCTTGGGGTCCGCAAACTTCCCCTTCCTGAATAGAGTGCCGCAGACACTCCATGGAGAGATAAGCCCAGACTAGCTTGAGAAAAAACACAACACCTCCCTCCATGGTGTCAGATACAACAAACCACTATTGCTCAGTCTCCATAGCCAGCATCTTGGCCACAACCTTTTTCCACAACAACTTTATGTAGTCCTCTGAGATATTCCAGACCCGTCCAGCAGACTGTGAAATACGAGATGATGTTCTATAGTTCTCCCACAAAGAGCCAAGACGTATGCGCGTACGCTCTGTCAGATCCTCCACGGGAAAGTAGTTTAGTGCCCGCGATGGTACAATTTTTTCCCAACTAAATTAGCACAGAATCCACTAGGGAAAACAGAAATAGGTTTGTCGAAGGCCTGCTAACTTAACATATTGGAATTCTTCGAGTTCCATAATGGGAAACAACTCCCACCACCAAGGAACTGAGCAGTGCAAACCTAGAGCCCCGTGCTCCAAGAACTAGTTTTACTAACTCTCGATGTCCAGACCTACACTAAAGAAATAACGTGAGAAGAAGTTTTACATCTCTGACAAAGGATACTCAGGTGGGACTGCCATATGAAACCTCTCTGACAGCCACATGAACAACATTATAGGGCTACCCCTCAGAAGGTCAGAACGACCTTCCTGCCAGACATTCAGACCATTCAAAGTATATGCCAGTATCATTACCACAGGATTGTGATGGTATGACATCTAGGAAATAATAGCTACAAGTTGGAGGTCCACCATTACTTCCCCAGTTACCAACAACATTTTTGAAACCAGGCCCATAATGATGGCCCCAGTATAACCAACATCGCCGACATCCTACAAATGCATAGAATGCAGCACCGCGGGAAGATAAATCATCCCTTCTATAACCAACGACCTGGCTGCCGAATGTGAAATATGGATACTTCTCGACCAATAGCTCCCTAGGGGGCCGAGAAAACTCAGGCATGGACACTGCAACGCTGGGATTTATCCCCAACCTGGCATAAAACTCTTCATAGATCGGGCAAATTTCTTCCAACCCGAAGCGAAAGACATGGTCATCGAGGTATCAAAACTCAACTGCTTCCATCAACATATTCCACTCAATGGTCCAGTTGTTCCACAAAGAGACTCGTCGCATGTTGAGAGCATCGTAGTCAACGTTGTAGGAACACATGGCTTCCAAAGTTTCAAGGTAGTTTGCAAACTCAACAGTACCAAGGAGAGATATATTACAAGAGAAGAAGAAAGTGAGCAAAGAAAGATGTAAAGGAGAAAGGGATGTTTAAGTGTGAAGAAAATATCCATCCACACCCCTATTTATACTTTAAAACTCTAAAGCAAAGACAAGAAACACTGCTAAATCGGAGGAAAACTTACCCCACCAAGTACTAAGAAATTGAAGAAAGTCAAATCAATGCCTTGTGTTGATTAAACTGAACTGACATGACAATAGGTAGGACAGGGGTCATGCCGATCGAAAACCCCTTCTTTTTAGTAAATCCCCCTTTTCCTTTTTTATCAAAATAAAAAAACTCAATAAAAATAATTGTTTTTTAAGGGAATTCCAAATTTCCTTATCCTTATGTTTTAGCTTATCCCATTTTAAAATAAAATCTTTCTCCAATCATTTTTAATTATTTTTATGGTTGCAGCAGCAAAGTAAAAAGAGCATTTGCATTCGTCACTAAAAAGAGGAATTAACAAAAACTTCATTTCATTTGCATAGATTTTTGTTGTGTTACATCAATTTTGCAAGAAAAATAAAGAAATACAACGGGACTCAGCCCGAACCCACCTAATTTCTCTCTCTATCTATCTATCTATCTATCTCTCTCTCTCTCTCTCTCTCTCTCTCTCTCTCTCTCTCCCTCTCTCTCTCTCTCTATCTATCTATCTATCTATCTCTATCTCTATCTATCTATCTATCTATCTATATATATATCTATCTATCTCTTATCATTCTCTATCTTTCTAAGACCCTCCTTCCCTGTAGCACGCTCTCTTTCCTCTACGAAGAGACAACGTACCTCCACTTCTCGAGCCCGACCCTCCCTTACGTGAGGAAGACGACACCAAACATGAAGGAAATGGAATCTCATCCTGAATGTGGGAAGTCGACAAAGATATCCAATCCATAATATCCCTCATCTAAGTGCTGGATACCGGATATACTGCAAAAGAAAACAGAAAAGAGTAAATGAGTTAGTCTGAAGCAAAGGAAGAAATCAAGAAATCAAAAGACAAAGAGACAAAAGGTACACCTTCGATCGAAGTACCTCCTCTCTAAAACCCAACTCCTCCGGGTCCATTGCATTAAGACAGTGCGGCATACGTACCGATCCTCCATTGACCCTTGGATGTTGTAACCAAGCAAGAATAATCGTACAAAAGGAGACTACGAAGTCGTCGCCGCCACTGATGTCATCGCACCACTTACACTGTGGGAGGACCCCACCTTTCGACTCGAACCCACATGGGAAAAAGACATCACGTCATATATTCTGGGTGGCATCAACCATATCTACACAAAGTTCATATAGTTATAAATCACCACCGTGTCGGTATATGACGAGTTAGGCTCACTCGTCATCGCCGCTATCCATGCATCGTCCGACATTTCCTGAACTCGCCTCATACACTAGGGGAATCATCGGTGGAACTACCACCTCATCCTCCATAATCTGTTGGACTACTCTCTCCCGAGGTACTAAGAGTAGCCAAACTCATGCTCCAGCAGATGCCGTATATGCACATGTCCCCTAGTCAACCCCGTATGCTAGATAGCAATCCCCCGGGATAGAAGGTCACCTGTAAATTCCCCAGCAAGAACAAAAGATCAAAATCAGGAAAATATCATCAAAGGAAAGGCAATCTCAAAGGAAAAAAAGGACCTACTCGCTCACTCGTAACGCCATTCAAGACCTGACGCAAGAGAAAGGGACTTCTTCGATTGTCGATTGGACTTCCACCACCAATACATCCGACGAAGTCCCCAATGGAATCGTCCTTCAAAGCTATTAATTGGATGTCAAACCCAATCACCTTATAGAACCACGTCTGCAAAAGTTTATCACTTAAGAAATCAAGAATAAAACGAATAAAGGAAAATGCAAAAAATAAAGAATACCTCAACAAGATACGTGGCTTCAGTAAAAGTTTGTCGGCAGCACCCGATAAACAAATAAAGAGAACAATAAAGGGTCTCTAAGGTTAGGCTCCCCTAGTCATAAAAACGGATGTCCGAAAACACCCTCAAGAATGGCAAAAACCACAAATGGACAACGTCGCCACTCATCGCCACCAGAAAACCCCCTAACACCAGTAAAATAAATAGACGAGACATCATCCCCACCTACAGCCCATCATACTCATCAATCCTCCTTCATAATAATAACTCCCTCAAAAGAGATAAACGAAAAGAGTTCCCAAAGACAATCCCCTCCGAATCACCCAATACCGCTGTCAGTGCCTCCGGCATCACCCTCAGAGTCCTATCCACCTTAATATTCACCCCCTCACAACCCATTCCCAGCAGCTGTTGTACGTCTATGGGAGACACCATCATCTCCCCAAAACCAAAATGAAAGGTGTGGGTGGTGTCCGACCACCTCTCTCGCAAAGCACAAAGAACAATCGTAGAATGGGGAGTCTCATCCAAAGCGGACGCCAGTCTCCCAAAACCAGTTGATGACAACATCCAACGCACCATAGATGGAAGGTTCTCCCAAACATCCTTAAGACCCGTCGTCCCTCAGGCACTCATAGTCGTTATAAAAACATCAGACTTATATAGCCAAGAAATAGGGAATTATCGCCAAGAAAAAAGGAAGACAATACCAAAAGTCATCAATACTTACATAGCCTCCAGGGTTCACCACCTTACAAGAGTGATAATGCGAAGGCTCGCACAAGAGAGTCCGATCATCTTCCACTTGATCGAATAAGTCAAAAGAATTTTCCTTGCCCAAAGCAAGGGTCACCCTAGCTTTCCATTCCATACCTACCCAACGTCACCATCAAGCCACGCAATGTGTGTTGCGCTACTTGAAAACTCAGCCATTTTCTATTTTAGAACGTTAGAATGACTCACATAAGGTAATTACAGAAGAAGGAAAGCCAAAAAGTTGTGAAAAATGAGGGGAAACTGCCCCCTTTTATAGGAGGCTAAAAGGCATGCCGATTAGCATCTTCTTGCCACCCACCGATCGAAACTATCCCTCCACCTTCTCGAGGACCCCAAAAGACTGTGCCACTGCCATTTGGCACCCCTCCAACCATGCCATTCAGCACCCTCTTTAAAATTTTGTACAAAAAAAGCCAAAAAAATCTCAAAAAAATCCCATATTTGCCAATTGGATTTTAGACCCTTTTTTACCAAGAAAAACATTTTTACCACACTCATTCCCCTGGAAGAACTCTTATCTCCCGAGAGAAACTTCCGAAATCAATTTCATGTCTCCCTAGCAGCGTGTCCAGAGGACACCACAACTTCCCCAGCTGAGAAGCGTCCGACCCTCGGATCATTCCCTCTTCCCTAGCCAAACCTAAAATAAATGCTTCCCCAAATCCCCAGCGGAACTACAAAATGCATATCCCAGTGGAGTCTCCAAATTTCCCCAAGAAAACTTAAGCCCTCGGAATTGGCTTCGACCCGCAGAATTAGTAACTTTTACTTAAGACCTCAGAATTGGTCTCTTCTACTTAAGCCCACGGAATTGGCTTCGACTCACAGAATTTTTTGCCTCTCTTTAAGCCCTAGGAATTGACTTCGACCCGTATAATTGGTCACCTGTACTTAAACCTTTAAAATTGCTTTGACCCGCCGAATTGGTCTCTTCTACTTAAGCCCTCAGAACTGGCTTTGACCCACAGAATTGGTCTCTTCTACTTAAACCCTCAAAATTGGCTTTGACCCACAAAATTGGTCGCTTCTACTTAAGCCCGCCGAATTGGATTCGACCCGCAGAATCTGTCACTTCTACTTAAGCCCTCAGAATTAGCTTCGACCCGCTGAATTGGTTGCTTCTACTTAATCCCGCAGAATTATCTTCGACCATAAAAATTGGTTGCTTTTACTTAGGCCCTCAAAATTAGCTTTGACCCTCAGAATTGGTCTCTTCTACTTAAGCCCACGGAATTGGCTTTGACCCACAGAATTGGTCTCTTTTACTTAAGCCCTGTGAATTGGCTTTAGCCCTCAGCATTGGTTGCTTCTACTTAATCCTGCAGAATTGTCTTCGACCCGCAGAATTTGTCGCCTCTACTTAAGCCCGTAGAATTTTCTTTTGAGAACACACTATATGGTTGGCATACTTGAGTCTATGTCATATAGGAGTTCCAACTAGTTTGAATATCAGAACAAAATAGGATTAGATTTTTTCTAGTTACTCTCACTCGAAAAAGGAATTCAAACTTCAAGGAATCCCAGTCCAAGAACTTTAATGCTCTGACGCTCAATAAAAAGGGAAGTATCTTGAAACACATTTAGGACGCACACACTCCATACACTGAATATATGTTTTTATGTGTGCAAAATTTTATTTGGTAGTTTAGCCTTGTCAAACCATTTTTTAAATGTCATTTAAAACATTTTTTTAATCATTTGAAATAATGTTTCTGATTAAATAAAATAGGTTTTTAAAATGTTTGAGATTTTAATCAAAATTAATTTCGTGGTCAAAAAGTTGGTTGGGTAAGAATTTAATCTCAATAGAAATCTTTAGGGTTAAAATTAGAAATGTTCAAAACCAACGTACATTGTTATACCTTAAGCCAAATGCAGTTTCATTTTTATCTTAACAATTTTTGTTTCGTATTATCCTGAGTTGCGATTGTTACCGTAGATTTCCTCTCGAGTTATCAATGAACCATATTAGTAGAGCCTCAATCCTAGTCAATACCATCTATCCAACCAGGGTTCATTTTTTTTTCATCACTATTTTGCGATCTGCATCACTGATTTGTTGATACGCTACGCAGTTCGTGACCCTTTATCTTCATTGAATCTACGGTGCAAAAATGCTCCTTTTCAATCCGTGCGTCCTCGTTTTGACCAACCAGATCGCATCTTTTAATCCGTAACTTCCAACCTTTTGATGACAACGTCATATTGATGCAATACCTCTCGTCCCTTGATATGTAACCGACTTCTTCCAATCTAAGAATATAAATTCATGCCTTAGGATTTTATTTTTTGGTTGGAGAAATTAGAGAGAGGGAAATCGACTTCTTTAAAGAGAGGGAGAGGAGCGGTGTTGATCAAGTGAGTAAGAGAGAGAGAGGCATATCTTCATTAGAGCTCCTAGAGAAATACAAGAGTGGAAAATTGTAAGAGAGAGAGAAAATCAAAATATTATCCAAACATTTCGTTTCTTTCCTTAATTCAAACACACCTACCAAACACATTCATCTTCCACAAACAGTAAACCCACTTTGAAAGATTAAAATGTCTAGGGTTTATTTGGTTTGGGGTATTTCTCATAAGAGATCTTTCTGAGAAAAAATATATTTTGGAACAAAAATGCAAGTTTACTTTGGTTGAACTTGAAGAATCTAAACAAAAAGTTTCAAACGGGTTTAAAAAATGCTTACACTTTGAAACTGAAATTAAATCATACGAAGAAATTGTTGTAAGAAGCAAGTTTGATTCTGAGGACAAATTTGGTTTTGGATTTGGAGAAAAAGTTTATACTAGCAAAAATGTTTCTCCTGTAAATGTTATTTTTTGTAAAATAAGGCCAAACTCCTCAGAACACTAAGAAAGAAAATTGTTTTAAAAATGTCTCTAAGGCAAAAAAAAAAAAGTGATTGTACTCAACATCCCAAATCTAATGGTCCAGCTAAGTACGTTTGTCCTCCTGTTAGAAATCATTATCAGAAACCCAAAGCCAATGACACTTGGACAACCATTCCTATTAGGGATAAATCAATTTTCAAAGACTTAAGTAATAAATTCAAATCCTCCACACATCAGTACTGTTCATATTGTGATTGTGATGTCTACGGTAACTCCATTGCCGAATGTTTTCAAAAGAGAGTGTATACACCTACCTATTCAAACTTTAACTATTCTAGAAAGAGTAGGAATACTTATGTTCTCCCAAGATAGACCATGAACAACTCTAACTATAAAAACAAAAGAGGACCTAAAACTAAGAAGAAATCATTTAGAAAGACCCAACAAAACTTTTCTAAATCAAAGGCCAATCAAACCATTAAAACTAGGCCTATTTGGATTAGAAAAGATGACTTGTTACCCCCAGGTCAAGTGCAACATTGTCATATATGCTTTTAAGGCACCACGCACTTCATCTGGATGGTACCTTAACTCTGGATGATCTAAACATATGACCGGAGATGAAACCAAATTAGCAAACAAAATAAACTTCCTTCGAGGTAGCGTTGTGTTTGGTGATGGAGTTTCATCTTATATTATAGGTAAGGGAACATTGTGCGAGGAAGGTCTCCCCGACATAAATGATATCCTCCAAGTTAAAGGTATCAAGGCTAACTTGCTTAGTGGATCTCAATTTTTTGATTCCAATCATATTGTTACCTTTTCTAAAACTAATTGTAAAATCATCGATGAAAAGAAAAAGTGTATTTTAACAGGAAACAGAAATGAGGATAACTGTTACACATCCTTTCTAAGTCTGAATCTTGTAATAGATTAGGACATACAAATTTTGATAATCTTCGTAAGATAAGCTCCCAAGAAATTGTTAGAGGATTGCCTAAAATCATAAATTAGTTTTTTCCTGCCTGTGGTCCTTGTCAGAAAGAGAAAACAATTAAACCATTTAATAAGAAAGTTAAAAATGTGTTAACTACAAAACCTTTGGAATTAATCCACATGGACCTTATGGGTCACTCTCGAACTGTCAACTTATGTGGTAACAGTTACATAATTGTTATTGTGGGTGATTACACACGACATACTTGGGTCGCATTCATGAAAAATAAATCCAATACATTCGATGAGTTCTTAAAAATACTTTTAAAAATAGAGAACGAGAAGGATACCCAAGTATGTCGCATAAGAAGTGACAGAGGTGGAGAATTAAAAGATTATGGTGTTGCAGAATATTGTATAGGCAATGGTTATAAACATGAATTTAGTGTGCCTATGACACCTCAGCAGAACGACATTACTGAAAGGAAAGATAGAACTTTACAAGAGATGGCTAGGGTTATGCTACATGTGAAAAATCTGCCTAAGTATTTTTGGACTGAAGTTGTTCAAATGGCTTGTCATATCATTAATTGTGTATACCTTAGGAATAATTTAAAATATGTTGATAATATTCGATATGAGTATCTTCGTAATGCCATTAGTATGATAGTTCTTACTTAGTTCAACAATTCATTCATATCCTCGGTAGTTGCATGCTAAAATTGGTTTCTGATGAATTAGGCATGGACATTTCTCAAATAACATAAGACGCCTCCTAATATATGTTTTATATAGGATACCCTTGTATCTACACTTGTATATGTGATTGCTAGTGTTGACATATTATATCATATTCTCCTGATTTATATTTTTTTTATCCCGTTGTATATTTGAGCAAAATTGGAGGAGAAGAAATTGAGTACGCGTGCTACGATTGAAATTTTTTGGTACTAACTCAACTAATAGGCCATTAAGTGTTTAATCTTTTTAAGGAATTTTTCAGACCCGGTTGTATAGCTTGTCCTATCTATTAGGGTATTTGTTTGTATTTTAGTTGAGTAATGTATTTTTTTCTATTATTTTCGGTTCTAGGATGGGAAGGGGTAGATAGAGATTTTTGTCTAGGAAATTTAGGATTTTTCATTTTTACGCACAAGTTCGGGATACTCAAAGGAATTTTGTCTTTAATATCCAAATGGGGAGATTTAGAACACACTATAAGGTTGGCTTACTTGAGTCTGTGCCATATAGTAGTTCCAACTAGTTTGGATATCGAGACAAAATAGGATTAGATTTTTCGGAGTTAATCTCACTCGAAAAAGGAATTCAAGCTTCAAGGAATCCCAGTCCTAGAACTTCAATGCTCTGATGCTGAATAAAAAGAAAAGTATCTTTAACCAATTTTCGGACGCACACTGCATAAACTGAATATATATTTTTATGTGTGCACTATTTTATATGGTGGTTTAGCCTCGTCAAACATTTTTTTTAAAGTTATTTGAAAAAAAAAAATTTAATCATTTGAAATAATGTTTTTGATTAATTAAAATAGGTTTTTTAAATATTTAAGGTTTTAATCAAAATTAGTTTTTGTGATCAAAAAGTTGGTTGGGTAGGATTTTAAACTCCATAGAAATCTTTAGGGTTGCAATTAGAAATGTTTAAAACCAACGTACATTGTTCTACCTTAAACCAAATGCAGTTTGCTTTTTATCTCAGAAATTTTATTTCGTATTATCCTGAGATGCGGTCGTGACCATAGATTTCCTCTCGAGTTATCAATGAACCGTATTAGTAGAGCCTCAATCCTAGTCCATACCCTCTATCCAACCAGGGTTCATTTTTTTGTCATCACTGTTTTGCGATCCTCATCATTGATTTGATGATATGCTACGCAGTTCGTGACCCTTTATCTTCGTCTAATCTACAGTCCATAAACGTTCCATCTCAATCCGTGTGTCCTCATTTTGACCAACCAGATCACGTCCTTTCATTGGTGACTTCCTGCCTTTTGATGACAACATCATATTAACGCATTAACTCTCGTCCAATGATATGTAACTGACTTCTTCCAATCTAAGTATATATATTCATGCCTTAGGATTTTATTTTCTGGTTGGAGAAATTAGAGAAAGGGAATCCGATTTCTTTAAAGAGTGGGAGAGGAACGGCGTTGATCAAGTGAGTAAAAGAGAGAGATATATCTTCATTAGAGCTCCTAGAGAAATATGAGAGTGAGAAACCATAAGAGAAAGAGAAAACCAAAATATTATCCAAACATTTCGTTTCTTTCCTTAATTCAAACACCTGTACCAAACACATTCATCTTCCATAAACACTAAACCCACTTTGAGAGATTAAAATGTTTAGGGTTAATTTGGTTTGGGGTATTGGTGGTTTGACTCAAGATTCAAGACTTTCTTCAGCAATTTTTCTCTCTAAGAACCATATAGTTCACAGATTATATTTTTGTTGTTTCTTTATTTTTCTCTTATTTGTTGTTGTTGAATCCAAGAATATTGTTTCGAATAAATTTGAATGACAAGACTTCTTGTTGTGCATATGTTCATATTTGATAAATATATTTTTGGTTTCAAAAATTAATTTCACAAATTGGTGAAATAAATTTGGACATAAATAATTTTGAAACAAAACTCGATTTGAAAACATTGTATTCCAAATCTGAAATTTTTGAAGTCTTGTATTCAAAGTATATTTGGGATTATTTACATATCATATAAAAGTGGCTTGTAATTCATAGGATATTGCTTGTATTATTGATTAAGAAAGAATTTAGTCTAATTCACAAACACTATTACTCTCACGCGAACACTTAGAGATTATGGTTCTTGGTGAGATATTTTAATTTGTTGGAGCTGCTATAATCAAAGAGGACAAGGACAAAGCAAGGAAGCTGCGAGAAGGAAGACTACATCAAGTCAGAAGCTTTTGAGAGTGGAGTAACTCGTGTAGGTGACGTTCCTAACATAGATTTAGGCCTTGTATTGCATGCTTAGTGCTGTAACTTGTGTCGTGTGATTTTAGTGGCCTTTGTTTTGTGGCGTAGAGGTCCTCGTGGATGTTTTCCTTATTTTAGGTTTTTACCACGTTAAAAATCGCGTCTCAAATTTGCTTGAATCTTTTTAATTGCTTTGGTGAACATTATCGCTCTTAAGACTTAATTGAATGTTTTAGTTTTAAAAACCTAAGCTAATCAAACCAACGAATCTAGAGATCATATTTAGAAAAAAATTGTTTTAACACATCTAGTGTTGTATTTTGAAAGAGTTTTGTTCAACTTTATTTCGGAGTTTACTCAACTTGTAACTCTTTGTTATTAACTTAGTAAAAAAGTTTTTCAGCTTCGACCCGCAGAATTGGTTGCTTCTACTTAAGCCCTCAGAACTAGCTTCGGCCTGCAGAATTGGTTATTTGTGCTTAAGCCCACAGAATTGGTTTCAATCCTCAGAATTGGTCGCTTCTACTTACGCGCGCAGAATTGGCTTCGACCCACATAATTGGTCACCTTTACTTAAGCCCGGAGAATTGGCTTCAACATGCAGAATTGGTCACCGCCTACCTTTGACCTCATTTCCTCTTAGGTCCTCAGAATCGTCCATCTCCACCATTACCTTTAGGTTCGCAGAATTGACCTCGACCCTCTGAATCGATCATCCTCATCCCTTAGGTCCATAGATACGACCTCTTCCCAAAAATATCATGTGGTATCTATTCTAAGACTTTCACTTATTCCATGCTCACCCGTCGAGGGGCTCGATGGACATCACATTCTAGGACCCCCTAAGTCTCTCCTTAGAGCCCCAGCACCTCTTTATTTCACTACAAACCTTATGTTGCACTCCGAGTACTAATACAGAGGCCATCGAGCGCGCCCGGACCGATTTAACCCCAATCAACTTCGTCGACATAGTTAAAGCTCTTTGAATATTTGAATGGCACTGAAACCCATTTCCAATGGTTTTCCCCATACATAAAACAGCGTAACCGTTCAGAGGAACAATCAGTTTTCCCCTAAAAATTAATTCGGTGGACACCGAGCGCTCGTGGGCTCCGTTTAACCTAAGTCAACTCTTCAGTTTGAATGATACCGAATGAATATTGGAAGGGCACTGAATACCCTTTCCAACGATCTGGCCCATACGCGATTGTGACTTACGGTACAAACGAACAATCCATTTTTATTCCAAGAGGTCACCGGGTGCTTTCGAGCCCCGGTTGACCAAGGTTAAATTTTTTAACAAAGAAAAACTCTTTGGAATGTCTAAGTACATCTCCTAAAATTTCCAACGATCCACCTCATGCACGATTATGACTTACCGTTTAGATGAACGATCTATTTCCATTCGACGATCTCCCATCCAAAGGACCGATGTGCACTTTCAAGACACATTTGACCCAAAGTCAACTCTCGAACCCGGAAGTGGTCCAAGGAACTCATAAAGGTATCCGAATTACCTTTCTAATAGTAAAGGGCCATAATTGGCTACTATAGTCCGGGCATAGTGTTTGCAATTCCTGAACAGGAGATGGATTTAGTAGTGATGCCTTATCCTGAAGGAGGATCGTCAAATCATTTGTATTATATAGAGGAGGAGACCTCTCAAGGGGTGGTGATTCCCCTCGATTTGATTCTAGTCTTATATGAGTTTATTGATGTGTTTCAGGTGATACTGGGATTCCCCCATCAAAGAGATTGAGTTTGACATTGACTTAGTGCTGGGCACTTGGCTAATAGCTTGTGCATCGTATCATATGGCTCCTATGGGGATAAGGGAGCTATGGGATCAAATTGAGTAGCTGTTATGGCAGGGATTTATACGTCGGACTAGTTCGCCTTACGATTCCAGAGTATTGTTTGTGTAGAAGAAATATGGGTCTTTACGTCTATGTGTGTAATGTCGGGAGTTTAATAAAGTCATGATACAAAATAAGCATATGTTGCCCCCAAATGATGACTTATCTAAGATAGATTTGAGATTCAAGTATCACCAGATGCACATCCGGGAGCAGGACGTATCTAAGACTACCTTTTTGACGAGATATGGGTCCTATGAGTTTCGAGTTATGCCATTTGGGCTAACCAATGTGCTAGTTGTATTTATGGACTTGATGCATAGGGTGTTCAGAGAGTTCTTGGATCAATTTATTATTATATTTATTGATGACATCCTGATTTATTCCCGAGCTAAGGAGGAGCATATCGAGCATTTGGGTGGGGTTTTACAGACACCACGTGAGCATCAGTTGTATGCGAAGTTTGAAAAATACGAGTTTTCGATGCATCAGTTATAGTTTTGGGACATATAATTTATGAGTTGGGGATATCGGTGGACCCGAGTAAGGTGTCACCGGGGAGAGAGTGGGGATAACCCACGACACTGACAGAGGTGAGTAGTTTCTTGGGGTTATTCGGATACTATAGATGATTTATTAAGGGATTCTCTAATATTGCAGGCCCATTGAATAATTTGACTCGTAAGGGTGTACCGTTTGTCTGGGATGACACTTGTCAATTGGCTTTTGATGAGTCGAAGGACAAGTTGACTTCAGCACCTGTACTTGCACTTCCCAGGGTAGGAGTAAAGTACCTTGTTTTCATTGATGCGTCCCTATAGGTACTTGGGGTTTTGTTATAGTAGGAGTATCAGGCAATAGCTTATGCTTACCGTAAGCATAAGCTATTGCCTGACTTGGAGTTACCGGTAATCATGTTTGTTTTGCAGATTTAGAGACATTATTTGTGAGGGGAGAGATTTAGCTTGTTCACAGATCATAAGTCACTGCAGTACTTGTTCACTCAAAGAGAGATGAATATGTGTTAGCATAGGTCACTTGAATTTGTTAAAGATTATCAGTTTGACATCCAGTATCACCCGAGAAATGCTAATGTGGTGGAAAACGCGTTGAGCCATAGTGCAACAGCGGATGTAGCTGAAGTTTGGAATTGGGACATTAAGATTTAGTGGCCTGATCATTTATGTCAGCTATGACCGTTACTCCTAGATTGTCACGAGGGTGGTACTGGCATAGACAGAGAATTTTTTTTATCAGGATTAAATCAGACAGCTTCTAGTCGGGGAAGTCGAGTCATATTTCGTGAGTTCAGAGGGAGGTTTACGATTCAAATAGAGATTGGTTGTCCTATAGGAGGAGGATTTATGACATGTATTGATGATAGAGTCAAACAGGCCACGATTTACGGTACATCCTGTAGGGAATAAGATGTAACAAGACATAAGATGGAAGTACTGGTGGAGTGGGATGAAGAGAGACATTGTTGAGTTTGTTTCAAGGTGTACCACTTGTCAGTTGGTGAAAGTGGACCATCAGAAGTCGTCAGGGGTTCTACAACCGTTAGAGATTCCGATGTAGAAATAGGAGAGACTTTCCATGGATTTTGTTACTTTGTTACCACTTTCACAGAGAGGTCGTGATTCCATATGGGTGATAGTGGATCGGTTGACCAAGGTAGCTTACTTCCTGCCAATTCGAACTAATTATACTATGGGATAGTATGCCCAGCTTTTCATTGCTGAGATAGTGAGATTGCATGGGATGCCATTAAATATTATGTCCGACAGGGATAAAATTTTCTCCTCTCGATTTTAGGAAAACTTATAGGAGGCCATGGGTACCGATTTGCGCTTGAGTATGGTTTATCACCCGTGTATGGATGAGAAGACGGAGAGGATAAATCAGATTTTGGAAGATATGCTATGGATGTGTATCCTTGATTTTGGTGGAGGTTAGGAGCAGTATCTTCCACTGGGGGAGTTTGCGTATAATAAATCCCACCAGTTCATGACTGGCATGGCACCATTTGAGGCATTGTATAGTAGGCCTTATCATTCGTCCACTTATTGGTTGGAGGTGGGGAACAATAAGTTTCTCGGATCAGAGTTGATTCAAATTACGTCCGCCAAAATTAAGTTGATTTGGAGTCATATACGGATAGCCCAGGACCGACAGAAGAGTTATGCGGATGCTAAGTGGTTCTTTCTAGACTTTAATGTGGGGGACCAGGTGCTACTACTCTTATCTCCTATGAATGGGATAATGAGGCTCGGGAAGAAAGGAAAGTTGGCGTCAAGGTACGTATGGACATTCCCTATCATTGAGAGGATTGGTCCAGTTGCATATAGACTTAGGTTGCCGAAGCACTTGTATATGATTCATGATATATTTCACATTTCTTCGTTGAGACGGTATCTCCGGGATGAGTTGGCTAACACTCACATTGTTTTGGAAGAGATTGATTTACAACTCGATATTTCATATGAGGAGAGACCAGTTGCTATCTTAGACCATAACGAGAGGAAACTAAGCTCGAATGAAGTTCCACTTGTATGTGTTCAGTGGGGGCATCATAATGCTAACGAGTCCACTTGGGAGCGTAAGAATGAGATACGTGAAAGATATTCAGAGTTATTCATACTAGGTATTTCCTTTTTCCGAATTTCATGACAAAATTCCATTATTAGGGGGAAGTGTGTAACAACTCGTAATTTTATTGATTTTTATATTGAGAATTATTTGGGATTAGTTAAAATTATATTTGCAAAATTAATCTGGTAAAATAAATATTAATTGACGAGATAAGGATTATATATATTTATATTGAATATTACTTAGTGAATGAGTAATAATAATGATAAGAAAATATTATGATTGTCGTGAGTGAGAAATACGACAGTTGCGGTAAATTTAGTTGGGATGCGTATGTCAATCGTATCGGGACTTAATTTGGGAATAAAATATAATTTCATTTTTGATAATCCAAATGATCATTTTGAGTGCGCCAGCGTATCCATAAGGGTTAAAATAGTCAGTAAAGTCTACCCCGGGGGCTTAGTTTGGGTCACAGGGCACTTTTCGGTCAAACCAGCACCCTAGAGGGGTATTTTGGTCTTTTGAAATTTTGGAGGAAAAAAACTACGAAAATTAGAGACATATATCTGCAATCACGTAAAGGTAATTAGGTTTATAAGTTAGCAAACCAGAGAGAGAGTTACGGGAGGGAGAAGGAGAGGTGTCCCAAGGCCAAAAAATAAATTCTTGCACCACCACCACTACCGGATTGTAGATCGGGAGGAGGATAACACAAATTCCACCATCAATTCTACAAAAATTAGATCTCCAAATTAAGGCAAGTGTTTATCTTTTTGATTTATGATTTGATATACCATCCATGTTAGAATAGGATGATTACTTTAGTGATTTCATGAATTTTGACCTTAAATTTGAAGATATAAATCATGTTCTTGGGTAGGAATGGTGATAGACTTGATCCCTTATACATGTAGAATGAATTTGATGAGAAATATCATGAATTTCTGAAGAAACATGGAATTATATTAAAGTTCTTGAGCAAGAATGATAATCTAGGGTTTTTAGAGATAAATCTTGAATCAAATCAATTTGAAGGTGTTCTTTAAGGATTTAATGATTCTATTATGTTAAAAATGATTTACACATGTTACTATAATGTTTGAGACCTTTGGTTGGGAGTTTGGGATAGTGTAATGGTGGTTTAGAGGATTAAAAATGGTGGAAAGTCCTAGCAGGAAGAAGATGATGTCCCAGGTACAGCTAACCGGTTCGCTTGTTCCCCAAATCGATTCGGCTGTACACCTGAACTAGTTCACCTGTTCCCCAAATCGGTTCAGGTGTCCTGGTACTTCTGGGTTTGTTTACTTCAATTTTTGATAGGTTATAGTTGAAATTCCTTTCCAATTGAAGAGAATTATGGTTAGCAAAGTATGTCGTATATTTCATAGTTGATCTAAAAAAAATTATGATGAATACGAGTGATCCATGCATCTTAGTTTGACATTAAATGATCATTCATATATTAGATGGGGTCACGGAAAGTGTGAGTGATTATACAACCGGACCAGTGGTAGAAGATTATTTTAACTACTGAAATAACCTAATCGAGGGGTTAGAAATCTTCGAGTAGTGGGGAAAACGCTCGAGAAAAATACGATGAGTAGTTAAATGATGAATTGATAATACATAGGATATTTGGGTGTTATATATACTACGTGTGAGACATATACTATAGGTTCAGTGTATATATATATATATATAGGGATAATCTCAGGTGCGGACCAAACCGTGCGCACCCGGTGCGGATTTTGTCATGTTCCTCACGTGGTCCCCTCGTGGTCCCTAAAAGACATTTTGTTATTTTCCTCAAGAGGTCCCCCTCTTGTTTTATATGAAACCCTTAGTTTAAGACTATATATTTAAAGAATTTATAGTTTAGACCCCAATTGGTATCAAGACCTTAAAGATTTTAGAAACTCACCATGGTATCAAGACCTTAAAGATTTTAGAAACTCACCAAATTCCGACCAAACCCCAATTCTGGTATCAGAGCCATAAGACGTTCCTTTTAGACATACGATTAAAAGACTTTAATGCCCTTGGGATTTATCCCTCGCATTTACCAAGATATTTTTGGAACTAACCCAGACTACCAACCTATACCCATAACTGATTTAGACTCAGAAGGTTGTTTAACCACACACATAGACGGTTGTTCACATATTGAACACATTCCAGCCAAACACGCAGACAGTAGACAAGTCACTGCTGGTGCTATTAATAGCATAATAGACCAAAATAAGTGTATACTGCTTATTTTAAGACAATTAATAAAAGACACTCAAACTTTAGAAACAGAGATCAAAAATATCTCTAAAAAATTATTAGACATAGATAATCAAATCCCAATAGACTTAGTACACGTATTACAAGATATAAATATTAAGACTAATCATATAGAAGTCCTTAACAAAGACATTTTAGAAATTAAGACTTTAATTAAAAATCAAGACAGTGAGTTAATTAAACTTACAAAAAAACAAGCTAAGCTTATCCCTAGACTTGATAGTTATCTTCCTAATGGAGATAGTTAGATCAGACTGGAATGAGGTATCAAAAGACCTCTCCATTCAGACCTTATCCGAATTCTATCAAAGAATTTTAGAAAAGATAAATGATGATAGATTTTATTACAGGATAAATGAAAATGAGATTGCCAACGCAGCCAAGGCAACTAGACTTATACTTGAAAGATTAAATTTAATTTCTACATCTATAGCAGCTACCCAAGACTATAATAGTAGCTTTGTTAAAGACTTGCATTTAGACTTAAAAGCTAAAACAGAAGGATTAACTACCTTCTACACAGACTTTGTTAAATTCCAACAAAATTTAGCAAATTACCTTAATAATATGGAAAGACATAATCTATCTAAAATGGATAGCATTATTAATGAACTTAGACTAGACATGGTCCAAGTAGAAGAAAAATTCGGTGAAATTATAAACGGAATTAAGGCCGTATATAATAAACCTTCCCAAGCAGAAATAGACTCTCCTTTTATTCTAACTAAGTTAGATAAAATTGAAAAAACTGTAGAAGCCATAGAAGTTAGAACTATGCAACAACTAGAAAAAGATAATGAAGTAAAAGACTATATCACCAACCTTGGAAAAACCATCGTTAATTCTCTAGCTAGACATAGTGAAGAAACTGCTGAAAAGACTAGAAAAGAGAATAAGAATTTTAAAGAAGAAATCCTTAATCAGGTAAAAAGACAAAAAGATTATTCAGACTTTTTAGAAAGAATTGAAAAAATACTTGAACAAAAACAGGTAACCACCTGTAAGTTTAAAGAATCTCCTCCCATAGAAACTAGAGAAAGGAATACCATAGGTAGACGAGTCATAAATGACGGATTAGATAAGACTAGCAAGGTAGCCAGCTCTATCCCTAATATTGGACAGAGTAACCATATGCTCCAAAGACTTAAAGATTCCTCCTCCAATGTTAGGACATGGTGGAAAGAAAGAAATTTCACCAACCCTCTCCAATGGAAAGAGTGGGGTGAAGTGGACTGGAAGATCGTGGAAGATTCCATCCATAATGGACAACTTCCAGCTGTTAGATATATAGACTTGTTTAAGGAAGGTGACACTCCTAAGACTCCCAATTATAACATGACCTACCATTGTAGAAATCATGTGTTAGACAAATCCTATACTGAGCTCCAAGTATTTGACTCAGAATGGCTTAGATCTAGAGGAACTGATAGGAAGTTCCAATTCCTAACCTTTGGACTCTTTCAAGCAAGAATCCAAGGATTACATAGACCCCAGAATAATATAAACATATTATGTTGTTTAGTAGACAAAAGATGGAAAGACTTTGAGAAAAGTCTTATTGGAATAGCCCAATTAGAAATGTCAAACAACATAGGATACTTTAATGTCATCCCGGCATTTACAGTAACCGTAGACACAGCCAAGCATTTTAAGTTAATCTTATATGCTAGTGGTTATGAAGACTATATTATCCCAGACGCTAATATAAATATAGAATTCCAAAGCTATGTAAAGTTCTCCCAATTTCCTTATGAAGGAATGCAGTCAGGAATTCCTAGCGGTAGACTTAATGAAGAAATATTAGTGAGAACCAATGTATCAGACTATAATCATACTTACAGTATTAGGAATACTGGACCTATGAAGGAGAAAGCTAAGACTCTCTGGCAATTGCCAGAATTTCAAGAAACTAAGACTATACAAAATAAACCCTTGTTTATTAATCAAGACGACGTCACTGGAAATGTTACCATCCAGTTTGGTCCCCCTAAGATTGTCAATAAGAATATCCAGACCGAAGAAATTAGATTTAGGAATATGGGAGAAGCCATAATCAATGATCCTTCAGAAGGAGAATGTAGTAGTAAGACTAGTGCTATTTTACTTAGACAAGCTCCGATAATTAGACCTAGAAGATCATTCGAACAAAAAGACTTAGTTAAAGAAAAAGCTAGGATTCAAAACTTTGGACATGAACCCTCAGAATTGGATATGAAGACATTTAAAGATAACCTTAAGAAAAGTCATTATGTTAGGTTTCAAGAAAGAGAAAGATTTAATATGATAGCCCAAGACCGCATATTAAAATTAAAAGAATCTAAGAACACTAAAGAACTTCTTAGAAACTTAAGACTAATAGAAGAAGGAGAACAAAGACTAATGCCAGCTACACAAGTAGAACCTAGTAAACAAGAGATAGGAAGTAGTAGTAGGCTAGAAGATGCTCCTATACTTTTTAGCAAACCTATAGGAATAAATATTCCTATATACTCTAGCACCGTAGTAAAGACTAAACCTGATTATATAAAAGACTTCCCAACTAGTGACAAGAGTTTCACTCCCGTCAAGACTATGGCAAGCCAAGCCATAAATCCAGTAGGTATATACCTCAACCTAGACAATGTGCAAGATAGGAAGAAAGCCTTAGACGAATGGCGTAATCAGATGAACGTGTGTTTTGCGTCTAATGAACAATGGGATGCAAGTTCATGTAAGCAGTACGCTGAGCAATCCATTAGAGGAATTGCAAAAGACTACTTAGATAGTTTAAGAAAGGATACAGATGAAGACTCCTTAGCTAAGATTGAAAAGATAAAGGAAAACCTAGAAGAACGATCAATTGAAGAATATATTCAATTGTTCACTGCAGAATTCATTGGAGCCGGACATCTAGCTCAGATCAATGAACAAGACCTAGCAAAAACTAAGTTAGCCCTCCTTAGCATTTGCAAGTTAGATAAGATAAATGAATATAGCAATAATTATGAACATCTATATTACCAAATTAAAGAATTTGGAGTGACCTTAAAAGATGAATACTTTAGAAAGATACCAGCCATAGGACAAATCCTAATTAATGAATATAGGAATTGGCCAGGAGTATCTGGAGTTAAGAATAACTCCCTTGGTGAAAGAATCAATTTCTCCAAAGACTATATCATATCAAAGAGACGTGATATAACCCAAGGAAAGTTAATAGAAGAAACGTTCAAGCAGATCCCTCCAATCAAAGACGAAAGAGACATTGCTCCAATCCAATGGGGATGTGGAAGTGAATCTAAGAAATTCAAAAAGAAAGTAGAATGGAAACATAGGAAGTTTAAGACTAGACCTTTAGGATTTCCAAAGAAATACAAATTTAGACAATCTACTACCTTTAGGGAAAAGAATCCTAAGACTAAGAAAAATAGATTTAATCAAAGAAGATACTTTAAGAAGAATACTAGCAAGTATAAGAAGGTTCCTAATTATAGGAAAGAAAAAGACGTAGGTCAATCTAAGACTGCCACCAAAGAGTGTTGGACTTGCGGTAAAGAAGGACACTTTGCTAAAGACTGCCCTAATAAGAAAGATAAAGAAAGTATTAAAATTATTAATACAATATTAGACTATGCAGATCAAGAAGAATTAGATATCCTATATGCTATAGAAATATCAGACATAGAAGATGATGATAACACTAGTATCTATAGTGTTTACACAGACAGTGATTCAGAAGACTATAGTGATACTGATGAGTATGAAGACTCTCAGGATACCTTAGATTTATATATGATGCAGACTGATCTAGGCGATCTAGATAGTGAATATATAGACTTTGAAGACTCTTGGTATAAATGTATATTAAGCCCCTTTCTGAAGAAAAGATGGACTGTTAGTGATCCAGAGCTACTAACCTATATACCTAGATGTTACTTTGATGAAAGACATTACTGCACGTTTGAGATGAAATGTTGCAAAAAAGACTTTAGATGTGTAGAATGTTTTGAGACTATACAAACAGAATTATTTATGGTTTGTATTGTTTGTCAACTACACTACCATGAAGACTGTTGGAGAACTAGATTTAGAGCAATTTATACTAGCCAGTATGACGCTCAAATAGACTTAGATATTAAAACCTATTATCAAGACATTGATAGGAATATAGCCAAAAGATTGCAAGAAAATGAAGACTTCAAAGGAAAAGGAATTTCCTATGACTTAGACGAATACCATTCTGATGATAGTTCAGAAGAACAAATACCCTTAGATCTTATAGATAAACCCCAGAAAGGAATATCTATTTTAGAAAAGAATAATTTAGGAATTTCTACTAAACCACATGCTTGTTTTGTAGAATTATTTGTTCAACATAAAGACTACCCTAAAAGACTTTCAGCCTTTATAGATACAGGGTGCTCTCAGAGTATTTGTAAGGCTAATGCCTTCCCTGAAGACTACTTTTTAGAAAGTACTCAAGAAATCTATGGTAAAGTGGCTAATGGAGATCCATTTACCTTATATTTCCAGACTATTCCTATTTATTTTAAATTGGGAAATCAGACCAATAAAACCGTTAATCATCGGTTTTGGATAATGGATCCTCGTCCTAGTTTCACAGGAAACCTTATTTTAGGACAAGACTTTATTAGTAAATATCATCCTTATACCCAGTATAATGATAAGATATTAATTAGTGACCAAGAGGAATTTAATATTAAAGCTCCTCTAATAGATCATAAGACTGCCTTTGACCTTATGCAGGTCAAGCCCAATTATAGACCCATAAAACATCAGAGTTCTTCAGCTGAGCATGGTGGACCTAGACCTACAACCCAACAAGAAGCCTTAGAAATAACTAAACCCTTACAAAAAGAATGTAAGTGTCCAGATCAAAAGTGTTATAAGCAAATAGCGCTTATACAACAAGACATTTTAGATCAAGCCCAGCAGACTTTATTACAGATTCAAGCCATATCCAAACAGAAGAAAATGGATATAGAAGTAGAAAAAGAGAAGATTAGGCAACTAGCTGAGCCTACTTTAGGAGAAAATCCCATTGCTAAGTGGGATAAAGACCAAAGCTATTGTGAAATCATCCCTATTAACCCAGACGCCACTATTAATGGTGGAACCTATAAGAAAGGGTACTCACAAGAAGATAGAGAAGAATTCAAGAAAGACATAGACGAAATGCTTAAGTTAGGCATTATTAGAGAAAGTAAAAGTAGACATAATAGCTTAGCCTTCTATGTTCAAAATGAATCTGAACGTAAAAGAGGAAAAAGACGCATGGTTATAGATTATAGACAATTAAATAAGAATTGTGAATTTGATTCTTATAAAATACCAGACAAGAATAATTTGATAAATTTAATAGAAGATAGAATAATATTCAGTAAGTTTGATTGCAAATCAGGCTTCTGGCAAATTAAGATGCATCCAGACAGTATTACTTGGACAGCCTTTAGTGTGCCCCAAGAAAAATACGAATGGCTAGTCATGCCATTTGGATACTTGAATGCTCCTCAAGTTTTCCAAAGAAGAATGGATAATATATTTAGACCTTATTCAGAATTTTGTCGTGTTTACATAGATGATATTCTTGTAGCCAGTAAGACTGAGATAGAGCATGTAGACCATCTTAAAAAGATTATTCTAGAATTAGACAAACATGGTATTGTTATTTCCGAAAGGAAAATGCAATTATTTCAGACTGAGATAGACTTTTTGGGAATGCATATTAATAAAAGAAAATTATCCTTGGCAGAACACATAACTAAAAAGATCCTTGAGTTTCCAGACCAACTCAAAGATAGAAAACAATTACAGTCATTTTTAGGATTGCTTAATTGTGCTGCAGACTTTATTAAAGACCTTGCTTCAAAAAGACAAAGCTTAACATCCAAATTAAAAGGAACAGATAAAACAAAACCCTTTTATTGGACTGAAGACGATTTTAAAGTAATAAGACAAATTAAAGATGCAGTCAAGAACATTCCTTTACTTGAGCTGCCTAATGCAGAAGACCAGTTCATAGTAGAAATAGATGCCTCTGATAAACAATGGGGAGCAGTATACTTTGCCATTGATCATCAGACAAAAAAGAAGAAATTATGTAGACATAGTTCTGGAACTTTCACAGACCCAGAAACAAGATATACTGCCCATGAAAAAGAAGTTTTAGCAATAGTAAGGGCAATAGAAAAATATATGTTATTTCTTAGACCTAAACATTTTACTGTTTATACAGACTCTTCTTATGCAGTAAAATTCAGAGACTTAGATTTATCTAAATCAAGAACTAATAGACTTATTAGATGGCAGCAATTGCTTAATGGTTATGACTTCTCTGTTATTCATATTAAGGGAAGTAAAAATACCATTCCAGATATTATATCAAGAGAGCCAATGTTTGCTAACACTAATATAATTTCATGTTTTATGTTGCAAACAGAAGACTTAGAAGACATGAGTTCCTCTGGAACAAATAGACTGAACAAAGACGATGTTGCAGACTATCTTAGACGCGTAAGACCAAATGCTGGTGTAACGCAAAGACAGACTCATATTCAAGACTCTCAAGAAAGACCAATCCTAGAGAACTTTGATGATATCTTAGTTCCTCCTGGAAAATCTAGACAAGAGATTATTTCTCAAAATGGACTCATTGGGAAGATGTATTTCCCCCAATATAGACCCGATCAAAGATATCCAGACTTGATCAAATTTAGATGAGAATTCTCAGAAGACGAAAATACTCTTGTAGATGCCATATGGTGGAACGTAAAGAATAGACTTTGGATTGAGTTCAAACAAAATTTGGTAGCTATTGCCAGATTTATGAGAACCCAAAGACTCGCAGTTACCCAGCTTAGTGGTAATACTGTGCCTAGACCTCAGAATCAGACTTATGCTCAGACTCTTGGAGAAACCTCCAAAGCTAGACCCACTGATAATTTTTGTTATCAGAAAAAGACTTTTAAGACTAAGATTGTTATACCATTTGGTCATAATAATCTTCCATTAACTGAAGACTTTAAAAAAGAATCTAATAACATTATTGATCATTTTAATATGTTATTATCAGGAATAAGTGGAGATGCCTTAATAGTTAAAGGTTTCTTCAAAGACGTTCCAAAAATATATCTTTTTGGAAAATCAGAAATGGCACATATAACTCTTGCAGACCACGGGTTCATTGGGCTCGTTCAAATAAAAGACATTGAAGACTCTGTTGCTCTTGGAAAGATAGTCCATGAGTATGTTAAAAAGGTAGAAGATTTCCTTCCTTTATTTGCTAGAATCTATCAGATTGCTCCAAGTTCCTGCGGAGGAATGAGGGTGGAAGGATTTAGACTTGTTAGATTTTCTAACTATACATTTGAAGACATTGAGATCCTATCTGAAGACGAAACTAAAGATTTAATTGTTGATAAGTCCAAACTCCAGATCGCCCAGTCAATGGAAACCATTGAGATCATGGAATTATTAACAGGAGAAGACAGGTGGTACACTGCCTACCACAAAAAAGACTTGATAATCCAAGCAGATGAGCCATTCAACGGAAGGCTCAAGAAAGAATATAAAGACATGGTGGAGATAGCTTTGCCAGCCAGCCTCAGAACGGTAGGCCTTATTAATGAATTTTTCAATAATACCCTCCCAAATCAAGACAAGGCAGAAGAAGACACAGACACGACAAAGAAGGGCCCCTCAGTGGTGGATGAATTAATAAAGACGGAAGAATCATTTACCTAGACCATGCTTTCCATAAAGCAAGAAAGACCCATGCCCCACATGGACCACCAGACTGGTGAAGACTTTGTTTGATGCTCTTGCATTATTACAAAAAGACAAGACCTATGATGCAGACCTGGTATGCCTTTCTTTTCATAAAGGAAGGGTCCCCCCATTATCAAAAGATGTCTAAAGCTGTAGACCCAGTTGATAAAGATTCCCAAGACTATGCTACTTTAATAATTTATGCTTTCAACCGGATTGCTTTTGGTAGCCGGTTACCAGTCATTGTATGTGCCCTTGATTTATAAAAGGGAGCGTCCATCTATGTTTTTGAGACATCAGGAGTTTGAGAGAGAGAGATAACAAGACTTCTAGGCTTGTAATAAATGATATGTATATGAGTGAGTAAACCTCTCATAGTTAGGGGAGAGGGGAGAGTTGTAGTTACTTATGATATGCAATAAAAGTATTTTCTTTTCCAGAAATCTCTTATGTTAAGTTGTTATTATTTTCCAAATTGTCTCCAACTTTCTGTTCATAGAGGACTATTGTGTTGAACCTCTGGTGTAGCACACAAGGTGTTATACTGGTGAACCGCCGTCAGGTACCGATTTGCCATAAGCCGTTAGCCAGGGTGGGCGTTAGGCGTGAAGGCGTACAGGCAGGAAACGGGTCAGCCGCCAAAGTAGTGGATTGAGGTGCAACACATAAAGAGAGAGTTGTAGGAGGCCAAGACCGGAGAAGAATAGTAACAAAGCTGAAGAGACAAAGGGAAGAAGATAAAGATATTGCAGACCAGAAGGAAGGTATAAACTCGAACCAAACCCTTAACTATTTTACATAATATTGTTTTAAGAAAAATCTTTTATGAGCCTACAGATCACTAAAGACTTTTTAGAATTTGTTAATCAAACAAGTTTAGACTTAACTAGAGAAATTCAAGATTGGACTCTTACAGACCCTAAAGATAAAGAACTTATAGAATCTGCTTTAGTATATGCAGGTGGTACTTTTAAATACATAGACCAGATCATTGAGTGGTTAGGAAGAGAAGTACCTAGAATAGAAATAATTAGAACAGGGATCCGAGATCTCTTTAGACAAAAATTAAGAACTGAAGAATTTGCAGAAGAACTATCTAGACCTGAAAAGTATCAAGAATACACTAGGATACTTGAAGACAGTATAGACGTATTAAAATTTGTTAGACGTAAAAGGTTAGCTGAAACAAAGGCTACTTTAATTAGAGCCGGAGGAATCCGTCCTCTCCTTAAAAACGTAGAGACAGCTGCCCCTAGAACATACCGAAGATTTTTGTCATCTTATGGTGATAATAATTTAGACGAATTTATAGATAACGATATAATTGATATTGTTAATCAAATATATAAAGAAACTAGACAGATAAACCCACGATACCGTATAAGGTATTTAAGACTAGAATATTTTCCGGCAAAACCTATTTCAATTTCTAGACTCCCAGAAGAAACTATTTATATAGATAATCCTCGCTATTCAGAATTCCAATACGATAGTGACGGAAGAAGCTTAAGAAGTAGCAGCATCCCTGAAACTTCTACAATTAGACTTCCAGATTAATTAGGCTTTAAAATAAGCTTAAAAGACTTTAGAAATCATTGGGGTAAGAATTGATATTCCCCAAAACTTAGAAAAAGTTAAAAGACATTGCGGTCCCAAAAGGTGGTCCTAAAGAGACAAACGCGGTCCTTAGACACATTCGGACGGTAGCTAATCCGCAGTCCATCCGCATAGAACGATCCGCATAGGAGCCAGACTCTCTCTCTCTCTCTCTCTCTCTCTCTCTCTCTCTCTATATATATATATATATATATATATATATATATATATATATATATATATATATAGGATATGTGAATTCCTATTGTGTAAATGTTTATGTGTAAACATACCTAGGCTACTTGCTATCACGAGAGATTTTTGCGTCGTAGATAGTCTTATACTGATGAGCCCAATATGGGGATTTTGACATGTACACCAAAAACATAGAACCTAGGTACGTGCTATATGAGTGTATGATAGTTTGGATGGTCAATTGGTCACGTTTGGTGAGTGCATGACCCATAGACTTAGAACTATGTTCGCCTCCAATATGTGTGATTTTTTTTATGGTTCGAGGGTGATATCCGAACCGATGTCCTCATTTAGTACGCAATGTATTAGGACTTGATAGCAGAGTATGCCCGCATTGCAAGTCTCCACCTAGGGATGTTGTACACGTATATGTTACAATAGTGATGTATATATATATATATATATATATATATATATATACACACACACACACACACACTAGCGGAATGCTCGTGCCTGAAGGAACGGCGAAAATATCAAAAGCTTTTTTTATAGCACAAATAATTATAAAAAATTTATAGATATACAAAATAATTAAACAACAAAATTAATAGTCCGTAACAACAATATTAATGGTACATGCCCGTGCCATCCGCACATATGTAATTTTATCGAGGAGTTATCGATACAAAAACGACCATACCCACCCAATGCACATGCGTTACAGGACTAAAACAAAATTAGAAAGACAAAAAGTATTCCCCCAAACATCCATTTTATATCACTGTAACTGAAAATAAAATATTGTTTACAAATTCTAATATATGGTATACCGGACATCAATATTAAGAAATTTATTCATGACAAATTGTGTTCACTGCACAAAATTTAATATTACTATCATAAAATTCCAAAGAAACCAAAAAACTACCGTTTACCCAAGTTTAACAAAACAAATACTTATGTCATCACAACACCTGCAAAAATAAATAATAAGTTATAGCAAAAATTATTAAGGAGTGCATTCACACATTCACACAAAAATTATCAACGCCTGCATTACTGTTTGAAAATGATTAGACCAAATATTAGTTTAAAAATAAAAATAAATATGAGTATCTAAAAGATTCTAGTAAAATTAAGGTTTCCACCGCATGATTCCCAGCAAACTGTTAAATGTTATGGACAACAGTACAAAACAATGCACCAAGTTTAAGATAGTCATAGGAAATTTCTATCCAACTAATATTAAATGAGATGAACATTAATAGAAAAATAAACTCCAAAGTCACCTAATAATGGTGAACACACAGATTGTAATAAAACTAAGCTTAAGGAGAATGATAACTAAACTAAAATTTCACAAATAGCCCAAACATCCAATGTAATAAAATTAATCTTAAGGACAAAGTGTACACTAAGAAACATGAAAATACATCATCATAGAGACGTTTTTACCCACTAACTTTATTTGGAAAAACAAACACAAACATAAAGATGGGAAGAAACACAGTTTAACCATTGTTTTAGTAATGATATATTTGTTTAGTTAATCAAAACTAATTTTCTACATGACAAAGCTCAATCAAGACAACTGATATACCTTAATTTTTTTAATATCATCAATACAATAATGGAAAAAGGTCAAAATTAACTTAATATGTATCCATATAGCAATCAAGTAAGTGTCAGGTTTGTGAAGTCTCAAAATAGCATAAATAATCCCTTCTGAAACTTTTACGCATACCTATTTACATGGAAAAAAACAGAAACTCGATTGCACTACATGCCTTGATGTACCTTCTTATCCCTTCGAAGCCCGTGTTTAGTATGCCCAAGTTGAATAGGTCTCTTCACCTTTCTACAGAAGATGAAAGAAAGAACTCTAAACAGAATGATGATGGGGGGAGCCAACAATGCATAGGCGAAAAACTAGACGAACTCCTTAGTTGCTAAATGTCTTGTAAGCTCATTTGTTTAGGCTCAAAAGTACCCTATAATCTGTCATATTGAGGTTTTGTTGCGGTGGGAACCTGATCTATGGCCTGGTATCAACTGAGTTCCCTAAAAATTTGGTCTTCACTTTCGAAGTTATATCATAGACAAAACGGTCACTCTCAGCATGTGCAATACTCATTGGAGAGTGATGACTAACGTATTCTGCAATAAATGTAATACCATCATGACTGACCATCTCATAAGTTTCACATAGAATTGGATTAAATGGCTTTTAGGCTCGCTGCAACGCAAAATACATTGATATGAACCAAAAAATGAGATGATAAAATAACTTGCAATATTAAGACCAAATGAAATGAGATGATCAAACTCGGTTATAAGGTTCTTATTTATGAAAGCTCGAAAAATGTGAGATAACCTTTGACGAAAAGTATAATAGAAAAATAAACTTCATATGTTGCAATATGAGCACTGGATAGCTTAAAATAGAAAATTTCAATGTGGACTTATGAAAAAATGTCCATAGTAGAAAGAAGCAAAAAAATTGATCAAATGAAGTGTTCTTATCGCAACAATACTGCAAAATACCTTAGCACAAAAAATTCGCAAACCCCTCACAAATGAGTTGAACTAATTCACTGCTTACTATTGTCAACCCACTATTTCAATTTAAAACCTTCATATTGTGATTTTCATCCAAGTCAAATAACCTGCAATACTAAAACCAAATGAAATTAGATGATCAGACTTGGATATTATAAGGTTCTTAACATGTAATGAAAAATAAATAATAAACTACTGAATGCTTATATTACGAAAGGCATTACAAGTGGTAAAGGTATAAAAAAGTGTCGTAATTAAAGATTGGTGAAACACGTACCGAAATACAAAATTATCACAGATTAAACAGGTACCAAATACAAAGTTAGTAGTTTTCAAAAACGCCAAAACAATGTTCACTATAAAAGTTGTAAGAGAAACAACACTCATAAAAAATTATAGTTTTATATTCAAAAATTGTAAGAGAAACAAACCAAAATAGTTTTCACACTTTCACTTTGAAGAGAATGATTAAAGAGAAGACGCGCACTTTTCGGCATTTTGTCAAACACGCAGTATGCTATTTATATGTAAAAAAAATATCATTCAAAATAAACAGAAGAGAACACGAAAATTATGGAATCACTCTAACACTAACAAAACCATCACTCAAAACACCATAGATATGTAGAAACTACACATTATAAAGAAATTCCCAAAGCAAAAACCTAACATATGGAAACCTTAAAGAACCAAACCCAAACTCAAAAGGGTGTAACACCATATTTTGAACCTTGATGTTGAGAGATGGGCAGAGAACACTTGAGTACAAACAGGTTTTGTTCAGCAAAGACGCTTTGTGCACTTAAAATGTGGGAAAGGGAAAAACATTGAGCAATTTGACCAACCTGTAGAGTCATCACCCTGTAATTTCTTCTTTCTAGGATATGACCAACATATAAACAGCACTAAAAGAAACCAAAAAATAAGATATTCAATCATAATTAGTAAACCCAAACTCCATGAGAGCTAGAAAGTATTTTTTTGAGTGGAAAAGAAATTCAAAATTCTGACATTACGAAGTAGGTTTCAAAATTCTACATTAGAAAGTAAAAATTCTCACAGTATAAAGCAAGTTTCGAAGTTAACAAGGGGTTTTTGACAGTTGGGGGTTTGGGGACTTTCGGCACTTAGCGATGTGGTGTTATGAAGCCTAGTCATAGTAATGTAGTTTATGCCAAAAAACCCATCGCCGATCAAGCCCGACCCTAGCAGTAAACCCATTAAAGTTAAAATGCTCATTCTGGTATTTGTTGTGGTTTTTGTAAACACCAATTAGAAAATATTATACATACTTATATATATTAGTATTATCGAAAAAATGAACTCAACTCACCTAGACTTTCCGAATTTGGTACCAAAGTGTCTCATATAGTAGTATCGTTCTGCAGAATCAATGTAGGAAAAAAAACTAAATCAATGCAGAATAATGTACCAATACAGAATAAAAAACTAAATTCTTTTTTATCCTCTAAACAATGTATGATTTCTTCTTCCCAAAAACTAAATCAATACATAATAAAAAACAGACCGTCCTAACAGGTATAGCATGTAGAGCATCTATTCTTGATTTTCATATAGCATATTCTAATCTTATTTTCATATAGCATGCTATATCTGATATACATTCAATACCTGAACCACTGTCCTAACAGGTATAACATGTATATCAGTTCATTTGTTAAGCATGAATAAAGCGAACGTACCAAAAAAGATAGGACATACTACGAAACTAAAGGATGAAACAAATAAAAAACTTAGCAGACCACTGTCAACACAGCGCTACATTAAGCACACACATGATAATCATTAAGCGAGAATGTAAGAAAAAACCATTAACATTTAAGCGAGAGTGTAGGTTCAGACCAAATAAAAACTTGCCAAAACTGTTCACAAATAAACAAAAGACCCAAATTTTAATCAATCAAAATGCATATCAGAGGAAATTCTAGAAGTGCTAAATGTGGCACACGACATATCAGATGTTAATCTCTTAATTTACTCAAAGACGAAACAAATAAAAAACTCAGCAGCACACACATGATAATCATTAAGCGAGAATGTAAGAAAAGACCATTAACGTTTAAGCGAGAGTGTATAAGTTCAGACCAAATAAAAACTGGCCAAAAGTGTTCACAAATAAACAAAAGACCTAAATTTTATTCAATCGAAAATCATATAAGAGGACATTCTAGAAAAAATGCAAGCAGCGAGGATAAAATAATATCATTATCTTTGCTCCCATATAATATCTTTACTCCCAGATAGAGGATTTATGCCTATGAAATTTACCTTTAACAGGGTTTTGAATGGACCTTCATTAGACGACAATCAAATATTTGTTAAAGAGATTTGAGATTGCAGAGAAGATGTGGACATTTACCTCGTCAGTTTCAGATTATGCAACCCATTTACCCATGGACAACTAAAAAATTTCTCCACTACTTTGTGAGATTAAAGACCTTTTTCTGTTAGTTGAAAGAGTTAGTGCCATTGTTGGAAGCTCTTTAATATAGATTAGATAGTGGAGTACTTATAGACGCGTGATGATGTTATTCAGTCATAACCATGATAACCCCGAGTGATATCCCTGAGTTCTCTGCCAGTTTTAACACCTCTGTGATCAGCTTCTGCCCCAATACCTGAGTCTGCTTAATTCTTTTCTTCGCTGTTGCTGGTTTTATCCCTCCTCCCTTATTTTTATCTTCACAAACCACATCAAAGTCGTCATCGTTGAAACTCATCATCATCATTGTCGTCCTCCTTTTTACTATGGACACACTCACAAACACAAACACTGATGCACTGTACTAGTGGTTTTGGTGTATCATCTCCAACACTCACATCATCTGCAAAATTAATCAGTTGGCATATGAGGAACCTTTGCAACATTTTTTAAAGCATAGAATAGCTAAGCTGATATTTTAACAACAGTCTTCTTCAACAACAGCCTCCAATAGTTTGGGACATTTATAGTCTCATGAACTTCTTATAAAATGATACCATTCCATCTCATAGCTTGTAATCATCATCAAAACACATCAAACCAATCAAAAACGGTTATGGTAAAGTACCCACTAAACAAATCAGTAGAAAGAAAAGAAAGAACATGGGTTTCTAATTAAAATGCCCTTTTAAGGATCTGCAGAAGTAAGGTTCAACTATATTTGCTTCGTCACGGTTGCTTTGACTACAGTTCATTCTCATATTTAACAATTGTCAATGCAACTGGTAAAAATGTATGAAGAGTTCGAACAATTAGATAGTTTAAGGAAGAAAAGTTGTAAAAAAATAAAATACATCCCACGAGACATTGTGTTTAGTTCTGCATTTGTAGTCTCACAATAATTGAGAAAGAATTAACTCACTAATACAGACATTGTGTTTAGTTCTGCTTCTCATATATGCTATTGTATGTAACCCTTGCAACCATTGGTCATTTCCCTATTCCATATAACCATTGCAACCTGTTGAATCAAACATATAAAGATAATGAGTTTCATAATAAGATAAATAAAATGACTATTGTAGTGTAATCATTTAAACAACAAGTTCGAATTAGCCGAGCTAAGAGATAATATTTTGACAATATTCAAGAGATTCTAATCAAAAGGAAAATAAATAAATAAATAAAAAGCAATGATCAACCGTAGTGGTTGAGCCTAATAAGAGAATCAATTGTTTATCACCTTATCATGAGTGAGCCTTCTTAAGCACGCACCAAAAAGTTCCTATTTTGGTGTCATTAACCATATAATACAGAAATAATTACATAAAAAAAATCAATTCCTAAGGTACCCAATTTTCTTAAACACCACTAACAACAATAAAAGATATATGCTAACTGGTACTTTAAAAATATATAATGAACAATTCCCCGTGACAAAATGAGCAAGTCGATATGAAAAAACAAAATGAGCAAGTCGATACGACCAAAAATGATGAAAGATATAATGTGTAACACCCTGACTAATTAAATACAGGGTAGCTACTCCTTTATTAAATTAATATAGAATATCTAGTTGGTTCAGTCTTAGCATCACTGTCGATAACATTTAATTAATTACTAGCCACCTAATATTTAAAAAGAGAGATGTCAAATTTTATTAATTAAGCCAATAATTAAGCAAGAATTTATTTAATAACCCAACAATTGCATAACCAATCTCAAATAAATGCTCAACGAGACGAAATCAAATAAGTCTGGAGTAAACACTCCGATAACAAAGATGCTAGTGTAAATAATGTCAAAATACAAGAGTTTGAATAAATAATAAACCAAAAATTGAAATAATGAAAGTCTACAACTACAACCTCTAAATAAGAATGGGCGACATGCCTTAACTGATACAATTGACTCTGAAGGAATCAAGAATAAAATAATAGCGTCTACTACCAAGATCCTGTAACTTCCACAGCATCTACAGCACATCATCAGAATGGAACTCCTATGCTTGGCGTACCTGTGGCTAGGCACCTAAAAAGTTTTTACAAAACAAAATTAGATTTGGAGGAAAACGGGTCAGAGCCCGATGTGAAATTTTTTTAAAAGTTTAACAAGTGACTTAAATTACAATTAAACATAACATATTATAAACACGTTAGTTGCGTACTCTCACATGAGTTTGTTACCTCTCAACTACTGTGCACGCCTAACGTATGCCTTTAACCCGTCCTAGTTATTCCACTATATATTCGTACCACTCATGCCTTCGCATTCTAACATAGAGTATCTACACATAACACCTAAATAAGCTATATTTATAACCCATGTTCACATTCATTAAATTACTTATCTCAAGTATTAATTAAATTCTCATACTTAACCCATTCAAACATCTTAGTTATTCACATCTACTAAGCAACAATGAACCATTCACAAGTACATAAATATATCACTCTCAATACATAAATACATCTATGGCACCCCTAGGCTAAGCTGCGGTGCACGCATACTCTGCTATCGAGTCCGGTTACATCACGTACATAGGGACTACGAGTTTCGAATCTCTCAAGAATCGTTTTAATAAGAAAAATCACACATATTGGAGGCTAACATAGTTCGCATACCCATGGGTCACGCACATACCTACGCTTCCATGGTCAGCTGACTTATCGACTCACAAATAAGTCATTCACAGACTTATGTCCTTAAGGTACCAGTCTAAATCCCCCCGAAGTCACACAAGGATAAGAGGGTCCTTTTCCAAAAATAAAACTAACCTCCTGTGATAGCAAGTATGATAGGTATGTCATACACATAAGAAATCCATACACTAGGCATTCACACAACCTAAGTAATTATATATCAATATATATGTTCACACATTTCATTTAGTTAATATCGTACGTAGCAAGTTTACCCCGAACATTACACATAATATATATATTCCGGTTGATAACTCTCTCTTCGTATCAATCTGGGTACTTACACTTATCTCAAAAGGTTAATAGGTCTCTTATTAGTTTCTAATGTTATCTCAGTACTTGAAATCCCTCCGTTTCTACCCGTAATCTTATATCATCATTAATTCCCGTTATAGCTTCAATTCGAACGCTTTCTAATCGTACCTCACTCGGTAGACCCTCGTAAGAAATGGCAATCAATTCCATAAGTTATAACATTCACCGATAATAACTAAGACCCTACTGACTTTATCTACGTCCCAAAATATAATATCAATCACCATAATAACCCACATCGACATGGAATAATCATTAACCTTAAAGAGAAACAATTGTTAAAAATCAGAAGGGGTCGATCGATCGAAGAAAAGGGGTCGATCGATCGATGGTTCGATCGATCGACATTCTTGAGTCGATCGATCGACCAAGCAGGTATCAGCCCAGACATTCTTAACAGTTACGGGTTCTCCACTTTTTACACCTCAAACTCTTCATTCTAACATCCAAATCACAACTAAATATACCAATCAACCTACTAACATGTTTACATCATTCCCCACGTTTTAGATGCATCAAATCAACCTATAACATCAATTACTTAAATCAAAATACCCAATTTTCATATAAAAACCTAGTTTTCCTATTTCTTCAAGAACATCACATAATTCAATCAAATTTCATAATTCTATACCCATAAATCATAAATTCATGGTTGTTATCATCTCCAACATTTACTACATGCAAGTCCGATCCATATTATGATTTTAAACCTTTCAAATCCATTCAATTTTCATTTTTCATGATAAATCTTCAAATCTATAAAAACATATAAACTATATGCTTTAAATCTTTGCAAGATAAATCACTTGCCTGTAAATCTGATGTTCTGATCCATTGTTGTTGTTCAAGGGCTAGTCCTCTCTTCTTTCCGGTCACAATCCGTCCAAATTGGTGGTGGTGGATGGGGGTTTTGGTTTGGGGACTTTTTGTAACCTCTCCTCTAACTCACGTAGCCCACCTATTTGTTTTTGGATGATAATGGCCCTAATGGATTTTCCAATAATATATAAATAAACTCTAAAATTCGTGGGTCGTAATTCCTTAATTTTTTAAATGACCAAAATACCCTCCCAGGTTGCCAGTTAGGCCTAAAAATGCCCCGGGACCCAAACTAAACTCTCAGCTAGTATTTTCTGACTATCTCGAACCTTTCGGACATGTTGGCGCACTCTAAAAGCTCATACGAATGACATAAAAATAAAATACTTTTAAATCTATTATCGAACTAAGTTATCGAAACTGCCGTATTTTCAACTCAGGACATTTTTAATAAATTCAAAAATCTCATATTACCATAATCACTTAGTAATATTCAACAACATATTAATAACCAAATACTAACTCCCATCTCGAAAAACATGTAATTCCGAATTAATTTTCCAATTAATAAATCCCAAATTAATTTAACAAATCCCACAAATTAATTTAACAAATCCCATAATTAAAAGAAATTCCATTTAATTGACCTCATAATTAAAAGTCATAAAAATATGGGGTATTACATAAGGTGGTATCAGTGCATCAGGTTCTAGTGTCCTTTAGGATCTGTGAGGCTTATTATGCTTCCAGCATAACTTTCTTTGATGTAGAGCCCTATGTTTAGGATTGTTTATTTATTTGGTGAGATTTCGTTCTCCTGCTATGACGTATATGATAGTGAATCTTATTTACATTCGGGTGTATTCATGTTCCGAACAATGCAGTATGTCAGGCGAAGACAGTTGGGCAGACAGCAGGAGGAAAATATCAGTTGAGGTTATTTAAATTCATTAAAGAAGGATGACCGTAGTCGAAGTCACCCATATTATGGCACGGAAGTTCAGGAAGGTATATAAGGCCAAGGCACGACTTGTGACTTCTAGGCAGAACTAAAGTAGAAAATGGGGTCAAATTAGACTCACCCAACAAGGTTGGAATGGGAGAAAAAGAGTTAGGTGAAACATTAAAGAGAACCAGTAGTGGAAATACTCAAAATGCGGAGATGGCGTGTGCTAGCCAAACGAACGTAATATATCGAAAGGCTTGGAAATATGTCGGGGTATGGCCAATTGAGAGTGAAAATTTGGGGTAAATTTTTCTTGGCTCGTAAGAGTGGAGTTTCAATGGTGAGAGGCAATCACCACACTTAGAAGCAAAATGTGACGTCGAGAGAAGGCGTACACGTATGGTTTGACCATATGTTCCTTCGCCAGATTCTCTGGGCGAAAGGAAAATGTTATTCTGAACTCACACAAAGAGGGTCGGACAGAGTTCACTTTGTGAGGAGAAATTTAATTATTTAGCGAACCTTACACCAGGTGAAGTAGGTGAAATGGAGAAGAGGATATTAAAGGGAAAACTTACATACAAGAAGAATTGTTAGTTCTTCTGGGGGAATTCTTCTTGGACGGTCGATGCAGATGGTAATAATGTCGCGTAGTGTTAATTTGGAGGTAAACGTTTCCTTGGGTGGGGAGATGCGAGAATCAAGAAATTTTTATAAAGTAAGACTGGGAACAATGGTATTGGAGAAGCACCACAAGTGGAAGACCCAACGGAGAACCTATTAAAATTATTCGGATAGATAATTTATTACCGAGCGATGGTGATTTCAGTAAGTGATGTGGAAACTAGTAGCGTGTTCCTAAAGTCCATCAAGCTAAGGGAACAATGGAGGTAGTCATCAGAGCCGAGACTACCAACATCCGAGAGAAGGACCACCTTAACATGGTCAGTGCGACCGAAGATAAGTAGAGTATGTGTAGAGGTATTTTGAGGGGAGAGAAACCCATATGTTTTAAATGTTTCCCGAAGCAAGTGTAGGAATAAAGGTATTATGCCTGGCAAGGGCAACAGTTATTGAAATATTCGGTTGGTACGGACAGGCATTTTGAGTCCAGGAACCATTTGAGAATCCAGGATGATTGTCAGGATAGAAGTATGAGTTATATCCTCAGATGATGTTGCATGTTGTTTGTGGCATGAACGAGTTGCTACAATTGTTATTATTGTTATTTTTGTTTGAGAGTCGAGTTTAGTGAGTATCGACAATTTTAGTAGTATTTATGTGAATATTTTCCCTGATAGTGTGGGGTTACCTTTATTGTCATCCGCGGAGGATGAATGGGTATATTGATAGCGGTATATACTTTATTGAATTTGCTCATTTTCGTGTTGTGTTATACGAGTATGATATTATCCTAATTATGGTTTTAAATCTGATTATACCGATAGTGTGCTGGTATTGCAAGTTTATTGGGGTTACTACCTTGGGGTAGAATGTTTCATTCTGGCGAGGCCCCATCTGTGAGAAGGCTTGGCTTGCAATTGTACTTTTGTATATAAAAAAAATTATATATTGTTGCGATTTCAAATAGGTATAATGATCTCGAAAATTTGTTCCCGGTATGAGTAGGGATTTCATTGTTATGATGCGGAGTGCATTTAGTTTACTGTTCAGCGGAAAGTTTTAGTTGCTTATTAAATAATGCTCAATGCATTGTTTTAACACCCTTTAGAGACATGGGAGTTTACACTCATAGTTGTATGTCTAGGGATGGTATTTCAAGAACCCCGATTATATTTGCATAATGTTTATGGAAGGTGATTTTCATCAATGTTAAGAGATAGTGTCTTTCGGAAGGAGTTCCTTGTTTAAGTGAAATTACGAAAGGAGATGTAACTTGATTGTCAAGAAACGGGAGTATAGGGGTACATGTTATGGACCGAGGGCCTAACATATCCCGATGATCGATAATGTTAGGTAGTAGTGTATCGGGGGGTTCCTTGTTTGGATTTCGCTTTGCGAGACATCTCACGCATGAAACTTAGCGTAAGGTTGGTAGTAGGGAGATGTATGACCGTTCATATATGATTTGGGTACCTACGTCATTATGTAGTAAGTAGTTATAATGAGAAGTTAACAAGGTAAATTATGATGTAAGGCCAGTAGAGCCAGTTGTTAGTGAATTATGATGTAAGTACTGATAATGTTGGTTTTGTCACAACGGGTTGAGGATGCATTGAGGTTAAGGAGGATTTAGGATTTCAATTTTGGGGGTAATTGAGAACGCCCAAGTGGTATAGCCACGTTGTAAATGCAACGGCAATAAAGAGTTTGGAATACGTATAAAGCGTATATGATGTTTAAAAACCGTATGCATGGGTTATAAGGGGTGTAGACATCTTAGTTTACTAATGTAGTAATCCCCGAAAGAAGGGATATAGATGGGTGAAAGTATTACTTATGGGATTAAGAATCGTAAGAGAAGGTGTTAATGAGTATACTCATGTGTAATCTGGGTAGCAGGTCCGAATTTGGTAAAAAGGCAGTGGAAAGCCATTTAATAAGGGGATATCTCTTGAGAAGGAAAATATTTAACTTTTATGGACAATTTGGAGTAGAGTCCCGACCCATCGAATGTGGAAGGTGACCCAAGAGTAAATAGTATGACGATATAAATAAGGTATAAAGAGTCCAGATGTGCACAACGTGGTGAAAAGTGCAAGGGTCGAAACTTTTGGTATACGCCGAGAGAAGAAGAAGATCATTAAGTATCATTTAACGGAAAGAATTATACGTGAAAGTCGGTATTGAAAGGGGTGTAGTAAGTAGTAGATCGGTTGGGATAAGATGATCAACCAGATAATTTTGTATCAAGCCGACGATTCCAGGGACGGAAGAGTCAAGTTGGTAACTTTCCTTAAGGGGTTCACAACTTATAGATAAGTAACGAGTTCCTTCGAATATGTGGGACAAATTGTCCAGAAGGAGAGAAATGGTTATATACTTGGGTGATTTCCACTATTAGATAGTGAATACACCGGTACTTCGTCCTATGCAGTATCATTCAGAACCAATAGGAGGTTCCCGAAATTCACCTTCAACGTGGGGTAGCAAGAAGTAGTGGAAATAACGATTCGTTCTGGGGGTTGTATCACCTATAGCCCGAGGTGTAGACGAAAGGTGATTGACGACTGGTGGATTGTATAAAAGAAATTTTGGATTCATTGCAATCTTTTCATTTCCAAATCGGGTAAAACTAGTAAGTCTGGTACATTGTGGTAATGGGGAGAAGATATTATCTAACGGTAGAGTTGGGTGAAAGCTCCCGTATCTATTTTATAGTGGACAAGGTGCTTACAATTGTTTTGTGTGACACCAACCGACTGAAGTGGTTTTCCCTTGTGTAAAAGTCACAACGTCGGGGACAGAGATTCAAAGAATGGGCAAGAGTAGTCAGATGTGTTATTGATTCCTTCGAGGATGGGAGTTTGGAATTTTGATAAATGCGGGAGTTAATGCGTAGTGAGGTGCGAACTCACAATAATATTGAGATAATGCGGTCAGTTATGTATAGGCCATTTTTATTCGAATGTTGTTTAGTAAGAGCACAACGTGAAGTGCATTTATTGAAGTGTAACCCAATATTAGAAAATTTAGGACCAATTTGTATTCACGAAACATAAGTTCATTCATAACTTATGCTTTAGCATGAAGCTAAAAATAAGCTTTCCCATCTCTTATATGTAAAACAAGGAAAAATTGAATCTCTAAGAGACTATATCGTACGGTTCAATAATGAGAAGCTTTAGGTTAAAGATTACAAGGAAAATATTGCCATAATAGTCCTTATGGGTGGATTACAGAAAGGTAAACTACTTTAGAAGCTGGTCGAGGATCCTCCAAAGTCTATGGCAGAACTTCTGGCTGTGGCCGGGAGAGTCCTGAATGCGGAGGAGGCCATGGCAGCCAAAGGAGAGGATGAGAAGGAAGTCAGTGGGAGAAAATCTCAAAAGGAAAAGGGCAAAAATGGGAAAAAGAGGTCGCTTGACAATAAGTTTTCCAATTAAACTCCACTAATAGTAATTCCTGAGTTGAGTTTGAATGAGATTAAAGATGATAAAGCTCTGAGATGGCCTGAAAAGCTTAAGCCCCCTCCTCACAAGAGGGACAAAAGAAAGTGGTGTGACTTCCATCATGACCACGACCATACTACCGACAAGTGTTTTTCTCTAACAGACGGGATTGAGAAGATGTTGAAATAAGAGAAGCTTTGGAAGTACATTAATCGGAGTGGTTCCAAGGATGATGCCCGAAATAAATACGACAGGTCAAGAGATGAGTGGTCGAGATGATAGCCTTAAGCCTAAAAGAAGGATGATCGGTCTGATAGCGATGGGGACAACCTAGGCCTCCCACTGAAGATCCCTGAACCTATAAAAGTATATGTATGATCTCGTTTGATGTGAAAATAATCAGCGGGGGAATGGTCAGCGGTGGGGCAGAGCCTACTGATCGCAAGGCATACGTCGTAGAGGTCAAGTCAGCACCCAAACGGATGGAGGTAAACTCGGATGCTTTAGAGCCAAAGCCATGGAAGATAAAGAAGGTAGATATGGACACTTTAATTATAGGATTCTCACTGTTGGATTTCAAGGGCATCTTGGCTCCCCCATGATGACCCTATGGTCATCAACACCAGGGTCCATGGGTATGATGTGTCTAGAATCATGGTGGACGGCAAAAGTTGAGCCGACGTCATGTTTAGGGAATATTTCAAAGGGTTGACGCTCAGTAGGAAGAGGTCAATTCCTTAGCATCAACCCTTGATAGGGTTCAACGGAGAAAACGTGCACCCACTTGGGCTGTTCGAAATGGATATTTGCATGGACACCTGGCGAGGTGCCTAACAAAGAAAGTTATCTCTTTCATGATGGATGAAAATTTGTTTTTGGCCTACAACATCATCATCGGCCAAGTGGCCCTAAAAGAGTTTGAAGTTATTCCCTCCACCGTTCACCAAATGGTAAAATTCCCGACTCCTTATGGAGTAGGGGAAGTCCAAGGTGACCAGGTAGAGGCCAGGGAATGTCACTTTCGCTCGACCGAAAAGAAAGAGGCCAGGAAAAAACTCATAACCTCCAACAACATTGATATTATTGATCCCATCGACGGGAGGAAACTGAAGAATGGTGAGGCCATAGAGGAGGTAGAATCTATCCTCCTCAATGAGTACGAGCCGAAAAAAATGTCCAAATCTTCTCATCATTAAAAAAAGGAGGTGAAGGAAAAGTTAATAGAGATATTGAGGAGGAGGAAAAACATCTTCACGTGGAGCCATAAAGACATGCCAGGAGTATATCCAAAGGTCATCTGCAACAAGGTGAATATTGATAAGAAGGTGAAGCCTATGAAACAACGAAAAAGGACATACGCAAGAGACAAGTATGGGTTCATCCAAGAAGAAGTCAAGAAACTCCAGTCAGTTGAGTTCATCAGGGAGGTACACTACCCATAGTGGTTGTCCAACGTCGTAATAGAACCAATGACCAATGGAAAGTGGAGAATATGTGTCGACTGCACTGATCTATATAAAGCGTGCCCTAAAGACAACTTTCATTTTCCTCTTATAAATCAGATGGCTAATGCCACAGCTAGGCATGAGTTAATAAGTTTTATGGACGCATACTCCGAATGCAACCAGATATTTATAGATGAATCCGATGCAGAAAATACTTCCTATATCACTAGCAAAGGAACCTACTACTACAAGGTCATGCCTTTGGGCCTTAAGAATGCAGGGGAAACCTACCAGAGTTTGGTCAATAAGACGTTCGAAGATCAAATTGGTAAGACTATGGAGGTTTATGAAGATGACATGTTGATGAAGTGCCTCAAGGCCGGGGACTATATGGACGACCTTGAGATGATGTCTGACACTATGGATCTTTACCAGATGAAATTAAATCTGACTAAGTGTGTATTTGGCGTGGGTACAAGAAAATTACTCGGATTTATAGTCAATTAAAAAGGTATTGAAGAAAACCCGAAGGAAATTAAGGCGTTTTATAGAAATAAAGACGCCAAAGATAATAAAAGATGTACAAAGTCTAACAGGAAGTGTCACTTTTCTCAACAGATTTTTTTTCAGGGACATAGATAAGTGTTTTCCCTTTTTCAAAATTTTGAGAAAATCATTTAAGTGGTATGAATAGTGTGAGAGATCTTTTCAAGAACTTAAATCTTATCCAGGTCCTCCAATGATGCTATCGCGTCCCATCCAGGGAGAGAAGTTGTTCCTTTACTTAGCAATATCAAAGTCTGCCATAAGTGCAGCCATTATCAGAGAAAATGAAGGGGTTCAGAAACTTGTTTACTATAACAACAAGGCTCTGTAAGGGGATGAACTTAAATATCCAAGGATGGAGAAGTTGGCAAATACTTTGATCCTGCCTCTCAGAAAAAGAAGCCTTGTTTTCTATCTCATACTATGGTGGTGCTCACCGACACTCCTTTGAGACAAGTCATCCACAAACCTGAAAAATCGTCTAGGCTGGTGGCTTGGTCAATCAAGTTAAGGGAGTTTGACATCATTTACCAGCTAAGGACTGCAATCAAAGGGCGCGCATTAGCTGACTTTACAGTTAAGTTCACGTGGGACGAGGCCGATGTAAAAGAGGATGAAGCTGTAGTGTTGCCAGAGAAAATAACTTTGGGTTCGACCATAGCCAATGGTGTAAGGGTCGACCCAACTGAGAAAGATGTTTTTTTCATAAATGGGATGGTTGATGAAGGTCCCTTCTCAAATGAAAATCGAGTCTAGAGTTTATTTGCGGATGGTTCCTCTTGTGAAAGCGACATTGGAGCAGAGATCATATTATTGGCTCTAGATAGGATAGATATTGAATATGCACAGAGGTTCAGTTTTAAGGCCTCAAACAATGAATCTGAGTATAAAGATTTGTTGGCTGGCCTGTCCTTAGCAAAGGTATTGAATGTCGGCCATGTGATAGTACATAACGACTCTCAACTGGTGGTGAATCAGATTTTGGGGATCTATGAAGCCAAAGAAGAGACAATGGCCAAGTATATGGCAAGGGTGAAGAAGGTTTTGAGCAGCTTCATAGAAGTGAAAGTGAAGAGGGTCCCTTAGCTAGAGAATGGCTAAGACGACGTGTTATCAAGGTTGGCTTCAACTACTAGAACAAAAATCATGAGGATCATCCCGGTTCAGATCCTCAACAAATCAAACATTAATGAGGATGATAATAGGCTTTAATCCCTGACCAAAGCTGTGGCGATTGGTCACGGCCAAAATCCCTGACCAAAGTTGTGGGTCGCGGACTTGGGCCGTGACCATTTCGGGCGTGACCATTTTCGTCAATTTTTGTGGATCGCGGCCCAAGTCCGTGACCAAAAAATGGTCACGGCCGAGAGAGGGTCACGGCAGATGGTCGCGGACTTAGGCCGTGACCCATGCCGTGATGGGTCGCGGCCCTCATCCGTGAACCACAACCGTGACAAATTGGTCGCGGACTTTGGCCGCGACCCACGACCGTGACAAAAAAATTAAAAAAAAATTGGTCGCGGCTTTCATCCGTGACCCGCAAACGTGACAAATTGGTCGCGGTCAAAGTCCGCGACCCACGACCGTGACAAAAAAATAAAAATAAATATTGGTTGCGGTCCTCATTCGTGACCCACAACCGTGACAAATTGGTCGCGGCCAAAGTCGGCGACCCATAAACGTGACAAAAAAAATAAAAATAAATGGTCGCGGCCCAAGTCCGTGACCCACTACCGTGACGAAAAAAATGATCGCGGTCAAAGTCCGCGACCATTTTTATGCATGACGAAAAAAATAAAAATGGTCATGGACAAAGTCTACGACCATATTTAACTATAATTTTTTTTTAAAATGTATTTTTTTGGTCCAATCCTAAAATTGGGGATCCTATGAGTACACCAAGCGTTGCTACGTGTAACGTTGGACAAGTACGAGGTGTTAGAAATATTTATTATTGGCAAAACAATAAAAAAATCACAAATTGCGAATCGAGAACGTTTTTAATAAATAAATATATATAGAAACTTAAAAATATTACACGTCTTAATAATTCACAGACCAAAAAGAAAATTGGGCAGAGTTTCCTCTATTTTCTTGACATTCCAAAACTTGTAAATGTAAAACCTGCTTATTATAAAGCCCGCACGGCCATAAAACTAAACAATAAAAGCCCGCATGGCTATAACACATAAAAAAACAAAATCCTGAATGTCCACAACATATAAACAATCTTCATGTTGTAAACCATTGCCTTCTTCGTTTGTTCCGGGTGCAAAAATCCTACAAATGATAGGATACATAAAAAAAATATCAGTAACCAAGTAGTTTTACAAAAAATTTAATCAAGCTGAAAAATTGCATATATGAGCTAAAATTATCAGAAACCAAGTAGAAATACAAAAATTACCGTCGTTTTGAGACCCGCGGCTGCGAGGTCAGTTCTTACGAGTTACGTTGGTCCCGTGGGAGGTGTTGGTGCCACCCACGGGGACGTTCGGGGGTTGTTTCAAGTTTTCACCCTCTAACGCCATGTTTTTTAGCCTAAGTAAAGAAATATACAAATTATTGTCGTATTCTCAAACCGGGATTCCGCGACTGCGGGGTCAGTTCCTACGAGTTACATTGGTCTCGTGAGAGGTGTTGGTGCCACCCACGGGGCCGTTCGGGGGCTATTTCGAGTTTTCACCCTCTAACGCCATGTTTTGCTTAAGTATAGAAATACGCAAATTACCGTCGTATTCTCAAATCGAGAGGCCCGCGGCTGCGGGGTCAGTTTCTACGAGTTACGTTGATCCCGTGGGCGGTGTTGGTGCCACCCACGGTAACGTTCGGGGGATGTTTCTAGTTCTCGCCCTCTAACGCCATGTTTTTAAGCCTAAGTCTAGAAATATGCAAATTATCGTCGTATTCTCAAACCGGGAGTCCCGCGGCTGCGGGTTTAGTTCCTACGAGTTACATTGGTCCCGTGGGAGGTGTTGGTGCCACCCACGGGGACATTCGGTGGTTGTTTCGAGTTCTCACCCTCTAACGCCATGTTTTAAAGCCTAAGTCTAGAAATATGCAAATTATCGTCGTATTTTCAAACAGGGAGTCCCGCGGCTGCGAGGTCAGTTCCTACAAGTTACATTGGTCCCGTGGGAGGTGTTGGTGCCACCCACGGGGACGTTCGGGGGATGTTTCGAGTTCTCACCCTCCAACACCATGTTTTGCTTAAGTCTAGAAATATACAAATTACCGTCGTATTTAGAAACCGGGAGTCCCGCGACTACGGGGTCAATTCCTATGAGTTACATTGGTCTAGTGGGAGGTGTTGGTGCCACCCACGAGAACGTTCGGTGGCTATTTCGAGTTCTCACCCTCTAACGCCATGTTTTTAAGCCAAATGAAAATTATCGTCGTATTCTCAAACCGGGAGTCCTGCGGCTGCGGGGTCAGTTCTTACGAGTTACATTGGTGACGTGGGAGGTGTTGGTGCTACCCACGGGGCCGTTAGAGGGGTGTTTCGAGTTCTCACCCTCGAACGCCATGTTTTTAAGCCTAAGTCAAGAAATATGCAAATTACCATCGTATTCTCAAACCGGGAGTCCCGCGGCTGCGAGGTCAGTTCCTACGAGTTACATTGGTGCCGTGGGAGGTGTTGGTGCCACCCATGGGGCCGTTAGAGGGCTGTTTCGAGTTCTCGCACTCTAACGCTATGTTTTTAAGCCTAAGTCAAGAAATATGCAAATTACCGTCGTATTCTCAAACCGGGAGTCCCGCGGCTATGGGGTCAGTTCCTACGAGTTACATTGGTCCCATAGGAGGTGTTGGTGCCACCCACGGGAACGTTCGGGGGCTGTTTCTAGTTTTCTCCCTCTAACGCCGTGTTTTTAAGCCTAAGTCTAGAAATATGAAAATTATCATCGTATTCTCCAACCGAGAGTCCCGCGGCTGCGGGGTCAGTTCCTACGAGTTACATTGGTCCCGTGGGAGGTGTTGGTGCCACCCATGGGGCCGTTAGAGGGCTGTTTCGAGTTCTCACCCTCTAACGCCATGTTTTTAAGTCTAAGTCTAGAAATATGCAAATTATCATCGTATTCTCAAACCGGGAGTCCCACAGCTGCGGGGTCAGTTCCTACGAGTTACATTGGTCCCGTGGGAGGTGTTGGTGCCACCCACGGGGACGTTCGGGGGATGTTTCGAGTTTTCACCCTCTAACGCCATGTTTTTAAGCCAAAGTCTAGAAATATGCAAATTATCGTCGTATTCTCAAACCGGGAGTCCCGCGGCTGCGGGGTCAGTTCCTACGAGTTACATTTTTCTCGTGGGAGGTGTTGGTGCCACCCACGGGGACATTCGGGGTTGTTTCGAGTTCTCACCCCCTAACGCCATGTTTTTAAAACCTAAGTCTAGAAATCTTCAAATTACCATCGTATTCTCAAACCGGGAGTCCCGCGGCTACGGGGTCAGTTCCTACGAGTTACGTTGGTCCCGTGGGAGGTATTGGTGCCACCCACGGGGCCGTTCGGGGGCTGTTTCGAGTTTTCACCCTCTAACGCCATGTTTTGCCTAAGTCTATAAATATGAAAATTACCGTCGTATTCTCAAACCAGGAGGCCCGCGACTGCGGGGTCAGTTCCTACGAGTTACATTGGTCCCGCGGGAGGTGTATGTGCCACCCACGGGAACGTTCGGGGGTTATTTCTAGTTCTCACCCTCTAACGCCATGTTTTTAAGCCTAAGTCTAGAAATATGCAAATTATCATCGTATTCTCAAACAGGGAGTCCCGCGGCTGCGGAGTTAGTTCCTACGATTTGCATTGGTCCCATGGGAGGTGTTGGTTCCACCCACGGGGCCGTTCGGGGTCTATTTCTAGTTTTCACCCTCTAACGCCATGTTTTTAAGCCTAAGTCTAGAAATATGCAAATTATCATCCTACTCTCAAACCGAGTGTCCCGCGGCTGCGGGGTCAGTTCCTACGAGTTACATTGGTCCCGTGGGAGGTGTTGGTGCCACCCACGGGTCCATTCGGGGGCTTTTTCAAGATCTCACCCTCTAACGCCATGTTTTTAAGCCTAAGTCTATAAATATGAAAATTACCCTCGTATTCTCAAACCGGGAGTCCCGCGGGTGCGGGGTGAGTTCCTACGGGTTATATTGGTCCCGTGGGAGGTGTTGGTGCCACCCACAGGGCCGTTGGGGGTTGTTTCGAGTTTTCACCCTCTAACGCCATGTTTTGCTTAAGTCTAGAAATATGTAACATTGGAGCTCACAGGTATATATCTCTTTTCTTCATTTCTTTTCATTGTTGATTAATTTTGTACAATATAGCTAGTTGGATTCAATTTGAGCATGGCTTAAATTTTTTTAGTTTGATAACATAGAACATATCCACATGTATTTATTTGTTAATTCTTGTATCTTTTTTTTTATTAAAGTGTGTATTGATGTGGTTATGTGCATTTCAATGGTTAGATGCATTAAACCATATGCATAGCCAAATACAACCAGGCCTATCTAGTGGCCAAGGAACATTAATGTTGGTCTATTTTACTTGCATAAATATAATTTCCTCTATAGCGACTTGCACATAATGTATACGACATTCATCCTCAAAGCTTATCGAATTACACATAAAAGTAATATGAGAATAAGCCTCATGTTGTATACATGATTCATCCTGTTTCAATGTCATTTTCTTTATAATTTATGTAGGCTTTTTATTTACATATATGTTATATTTATTTATAAAATAAGCCCCATCCCAATAATAAGAATCATGAAATAAGGCCTTTTCACTTTTCTTACACAATGGCTATATTTACATATGTGCTATATTTATTTATATTTATAAAATAAGGCCTTTTCACTTATCTTATACAGTGTTATAAGTATTAACATGATTACCAATAAGCTTCACATAAAAAGACTCAGAGGTTTAATGGAATTGTGTGATTTGCTCACCCAGCATGCTACTGAAATTTCAGGGTTGAATGTGGATGATATAATTCATGGTGGGATCAGGAAGTTCACGAACGAAGTTGGGTGGTTGTGGACTTCGTTGGCCGACTATTATATCATAAGGAAGTTAGTTGAGAAGGCGAGGGGTATTTTCGATGAGGGGAAGCCTACGGTTTTCACGGTGAGGGATTTCGGTGTAATTTTTAATGTATGAGAACCACATGGATATTGCCAATGCTAGAGTAATCTTTGATAAGGCACTACAAGTTTACTACAAGGCTTTGGATAATATGGCCAGTATTTGGTGGGAATGAGTTGAAATGGAATTAAGGCATAAGAATTTTAAGGAAGCGCTATAGCTGATGAGACGTGCCACCACAGAGCCATCAGTCGAGGTTAAAAGGCGAGTGGCTGCTGATGACAGTGAACTAGTTCAGATCAAGCTACACAAATCCCAAATAGATAATTGATTGGACTAAATTGGTGCCATCATTTATATTAGAATTGGTCTCAAAAAAATTAGTGACTGAAATGCTAATATAAAGTCAGTAATGTAGAATTGATATGAACTGCTTCACTACCAGCATCTGCCATTAGAATTGGTCTCAAATGAATTAGTGACTGAACCAGTGCAGATCAAACTGAACCAAATAACTAGTTTATATATGGAAGTTGTGACTAGAATATTTGTTTGTCCAATGAATGTCATGTGTGTGTGTGCATGGCACATAGCAACAATTGCATACCTCCTTAATACATCAACAGTTTAGCATGCCTTGTTAAGGTATGTTAGTGGTGATAAATTTGGCCATTTAATTGGACAAGGCCTTAGAAGAAGCTCTCGACGTTGATGATTTGGAAGCTGTGAAAAAGGGAAGGATTGGTCTGATCGTGGGATTGTGACCCCATGATTTAAATTCTTGTGGGAAACCTATAGAACAGTTCTGGAAATATTGTGGAACAACTCTCAGTTAATGGCACTTTATGCGGTAAGTCCTTGATTTTAGTAGGTATTGATTAATTGTGAAGTTTCCCGGTCTATATCTGGCCCAATCTTTAGTAGGTATTGATTAACATGTGTTTGTTGGTTTAAATTTTTAATTTATGTGTTCCCTTTTTTTGTTAGTACATCGATATCTTGATCTATGTACTCATTTTTCTTGGCATTACTTTGGTACACTAATATTGTCTTCTTAGGGAATATTATGGCCATACTGAGCTTCGGATGGAGACACATCCGATTCCTCGAACGATTTCTCCTGCAATTGGTCCCACAGAATGGAATGAAGATCTGGAAATCATTACATATGGCTCTCCTGAGCAGGTCTGATTTCACCTTCTCTAGTTTAAAATGGATCATATTCTTTCTAACCATGTTTACATTTTGACATACAGATATATATCTGCAGCAGCTGTTATAGCAGCTATAACAGCATTATAGCCACTATTATAGTTGCTATAATGTTGTTATAGCAGCTATATATATATATATATATATATATATATATATATACTGCATATACTGCAGTTGCAGTATATATATATATGCAGTATACTGCAGTTGCAGTATATATATATATGCAATATATGCAGTATATATATATATATATATATATATACGCGGTCAGTTCCTACAACTCACATTGATCCCGTGGGAGATGTTTGTGACTCTTACGGGACCATTTTGTGTTCGTTTTGCATTTTCACCATTCGAGGGCATGTTTTTATGCTTCAGTCAAACTTTTTGCAAATTTATATCATACACTCAAACCGAGAGCCCCGTGACTACGCGATCGGTTCCTACGAGTTACATTGGTCCCGTGCGAGGTGTTCGTGACTCTTACGGGACCGTTTTAAGGTTATTTTACGTTTTCACCCTTCGATGGCATGCAAGTCTAACTTTTTACAAATTTACGTCGTACACTCAAACCGGGAGCCCCGTGACTATGTCGCCGGTTCCTACAAGTCACATTGGTCCCGTGCGAGGTGTTCGTGACTCTTACCAGACCGTTTAGTGGCTAATTTAGGTTTTCACCCTTCGATGGCATGTTTTTATGCTCAAGTCTAATTTTTTGCAAATTTGCGTCGTACACTCAACTCGGAAGCACCGTTACTACGCGGTCGATTCCTACGAGTCACATTGGTCCCGTACGAGGTGTTTATGACTCTTACGGGACCGTTTTGTGCTTGTTGTACGTTTTCACCCTTCGATGGCATGTTTTTATGCTCAAGTCTATTTTTTTTGCAAATTTACGTCGTACACTCTAACCGGGAGCCCCGTGACTACGCGGTCAGTTTCTATGAATTACATTAATCCCGTACGAGGTGTTCGTGACTCTTACCGGACCGTTTTATGGCTATTTTACATTTTGACCCTTCGATGGCATGTTTTTATGCTTAAGTCTAACTTTTTGCAAATTTACGTCATACACTCAAACCGGAAGCCCCGTGGCTACGCGGTCGGTTCCTACGAGTCACATTAGTCCCGAGCGAGGGGTTCGTGACTCTTACGGGACCGTTTAAAGGCAGTTTTACATTTTCACCCTTCGATGGCATATTTTTATGCTTAAGTTTATTTTTTTACAAATTTACGTCGTACACTCAAATCGGGAGCCCCGTCACTACGTGTTCGGTTCCTACGAGTCACATTATCCCGTGCGAGGGGTTCGTGACTCTTACGGGACCGTTTTAAGGCTATTTTACGTTTTCACCCTTCGATGGCATGTTTTTATGCTTAAGTTTATTTTTTTGCAAATTTACGTCGTACACTCAAACCTAGAGTCCCGTGACTACGTGGTCGGTTCCTACGAGTCACATGGGTCCCGTGGAAGGTGTTCGTGATTCTTACGGGACCTATTTGTGCTTTTTTTACGTTTTCAACCTTCGATGGCATCTTTTTATGCTCAGGTCGAATTTTGTGCAAATTTAGAAAGTATTCTCAAACCCGGATCCCCGTGACTACGCAATCGGTTCCTACGAGTCTCATTGGTCCCGTGCGAGGTGTTCGTGACTCTTACGGGACCTTTTTGTGCTTGTTTTGCGTTTTCACCCTTCGATGGCATATTTTTATGCTTAATTCTAACTTTTTTACAAATTTATGTCGTACACTCAAGCCGGGAGCGCCGTGACTACACGGTCGGTTCCGACGACTTACATTAGTCCCGTGCGAGATGTTCGTGACTCTTGCGGGACCGTTTTGTGGGTGTTTTACGTTTTCACCGTTCGATGGCATCTTTTTTATTCTCAAGACTAACTTTTTGCAAATTTATGCCATACACTCAAACCGGGATCCCTGTGACTACCCGTTCGGTTCCTACTATTAACATTGGTCCCGTGCGAGGTGTTCGTGACTCTTATGGGACCGTTTTGTGGCTTTTTTACGTTTTCACCCTTCAATGGCATTCTTTTATGCTTAAGTCTAATATTTTGCAAATTTATGTCGTACACTCCAACCGGGAGCGCCGGGACTACGCGGTCGGTTCCTACGAGTTACATTGGTCCCGTGCGAGGGGTTCGTGACTCTTACGGGACCCTTTTAAGGTTGTTTTATGTTTTCACCCTTCGATGGCATGCAAGTCTAACTTTTTGCAAATTTACGTCGTACACTCAAACCGGGAGCCCCGTGACTATTTCGTCGGTTCCTACAAGTCACTTTGGTCCCGTGCGAGGTGTTCGTGACTCTTACCGAACCGTTTAGTGGCTAATTTAGGTTTTCACCCTTCGATGGCATTTTTATGCTCAAGTCTAATTTTTACAAATTTGCATCATACACTCAAACCGGAAGCCCCGTTACTACGCAGTCGGTTCCTACGAGTCACATTGGTCCCGTGCGAGGTGTTCGTGACTCTTACGGGACCGTTTTGTGCTTTTTGTACGTTTTCACCCTTCGATGGCATGTTTTTATGCTCAAGTCTATTTTTTTTACAAATTTACGTCGTACACTCTAACCGGGAGCCCCGTGGCTACGCGATCGATTTCTATGAGTTACATTAATCCCGTGCGAGGTGATCGTGACTCTTACCGGACCGTTTTATGGCTATTTTACATTTTCACCCCTCGATGGCATGTTTTTATGCTTAAGTCTAACTTTTTGAAAATTTACGTCATACACTCAAATCGGGATCCCCGTGACTACGCGGTCGGTTCCTACGAGTCACTTTAGTCCCTTACGAGGGGTTCGTGACTCTTACGGGACCGTTTTAAGGCAGTTTTACATTTTCACCCTTCGATGGCATGTTTTTATGCTTAAGTTTATTTTTTTACAAATTTACGTCGTACACTCAAATCGGGAGCCCCGTGACTACGCGGTCGGTTCTTACGAGTGACATTAGTCCCGTACGAGGGGTTCGTGACTCTTACGGGACCGTTTTAAGGCTGTTTTACGTTTTCACCCTTCGATGGCATGTTTTTATGCTTAAGTTTATTTTATTGCAAATTTACGTCGTACACTCAAACCGGGAGCCCCGGGACTACGTGGTCGGTTCCTACAAGTCACATGGGTCCCGTGGGAGGTGTTCGTGATTCTTACGGGACCGTTTTGTGATTGTTTTACATTTTTAACCTTCGATGGCATCTTTTTATACTCAGGTTGAATTTTGTGCAAATTTAGAAAGTATTCTCAAACCGGGAGCCCCGTGACTACGTTATCGGTTCCTACGAGTCGCATTGGTCCCGTGCGAGGTGTTCGTGACTCTTACGGGACCATTTTGTGTTTGTTTTGAGTTTTCACCCTTCGATGGCATGTTTTTATGCTTAATTCTAACTTTTTACAAATTTATATTGTACACTCAAGCCGGGAGCGCCGTGACTACACGGTCGGTTCCTACGACTTACATTGGTCCCGTGCGAGATGTTCGTGACTCTTGCGGGACCGTTTTGTGGGTGTTTTAGGTTTTCACCCTTCGGTGGCATATTTTTTATTCTCAAGTCTAACTTTTTGCAAATTTACGTCGTACACTCAAATCGGTATCCCTGTGACTACCCGTTCGGTTCCTACTATTAACATTGGTCCCGTGCGAGGTGTTCGTGACTCTTACAGGACCGTTTTGTGGCTTTTTTACATTTTCACCCTTCAATGGCATGCTTTTGTGCTTAAGTCTAATTTTTTGCAAATTTATGTCGTACACTCCAACCGGGAGCGTCGTGACTACGCGGTCGGTTCCTACGAGTTACATTCGTCCGGTGCGAGGTGTTCGTGACTCTTACGGGACCGTTTTAAGGTTGTTTTACATTTTCACCCTTCGATGGCATGTAAGTCTAAATTTTTACAAATATACGTCGTACACTCAAACCGGGAGCCCCATGACTATGTCGTCGGTTCCTACAAGTCACATTGGTCCCGTGCCGTGCGAGGTGTTCGTGACTCTTACTGGACCGTTTAGTGGCTATTTTAGGTTTTCACCCTTTGATGGTATGTTTTTATGCTCAAGTTTAATTTTTTGCAAATTTGCGTCGTACACTCAACCCGGAAGCCCCGTTACTACGCGGTCGGTTCCTACGAGTCACATTGGTCCCGTGCGAGGTGTTCGTGACTCTTACGGGACCGTTTTGTGCTTGTTGTACGTTTTCGCCCTTCGATGGCATGTTTTTATGCTCAAGTCTATTTTTTTTTGCAAATTTACGTCGTACACTCTAACCGGAATCCCCGTGACTACGCGATCAGTTTCTATGAGTTACATTAATCCCGTGCGAGGTGTTCGTGACTCTTACCGGACCGTTTTATGGCTATTTTACATTTTCATCCCTCGATGGCATGTTTTTATGCTTAAGTCTAACTTTTTGCAAATTTATATCATACACTCAAACCGGGAGCCCCGTGACTATGCGGTCGGTTCCTACGAGTCACATTAGTCTTGTGCGAGGGGTTCGTGACTTATACGGGACTGTTTTAAGGCAATTTTACATTTTCACCCTTCGATGGCATGTTTTTATGCTTAAGTTTATTTATTTACAAATTTACGTCGTACACTCAAATCGGGAGCCCCGTGACTACGCGGTCAGTTCCTACGAGTCACATTATCCCGTACGTGGGGTTCATGACTCTTACGGGACCGTTTTAAGGTTGTTTTACATTTTCACCCTTCGATGGCATGTTTTTATGCTTAAGTTTATTTGTTTGCAAATTGATGTCGTACACTCAAACTGGAAGCCCCGTGACTACGTGGTCGGTTCCTACGAGTCACATGGGTCCCGTGGGAGGTGTTCGTGATTCTTACGTGACCGTTTTGTGCTTGTTTTACGTTTTCAACCTTCGATGGCATCTTTTTATGCTCAGGTCAAATTTTGTGCAAATTTAGAAAGTATTCTCAATTCGGGAGCCCCGTGACTACGCGATCGGTTCCTACGAGTCGCATTGGTCCTGTGCGAGGTGTTCGTGACTCTTACGAGACCATTTTGTGTTTGTTTTGCATTTTCACCCTTCGATGGCATGTTTTTATGCTTAATTCTAACTTTTTACAAATTTATGTTGTACACTCAAGTCGGGAGCGCCGTGACTACACGGTCGGTTCCTACGACTTACATTGGTCCCGTGCGAGATGTTCGTGACTCTTGCAGGACCGTTTTGTGGGTGTTTTAGGTTTTCACACTTCGATCGCATCTTTTCTATTCTCAAGTCTAACTTTTTGCAAATTTACGTTGTACACTCAAATCGGGATCCCTGTGACTACCCGTTCGGTTCCGACTATTAACATTGGTCCCGTGCGAGGTGTTCGTGACTCTTACGGGACCGTTTTGTGACTTTTTTATGTTTTCACCCTTCGATGGCATGCTTTTATGCTTAAGTCTAATTTTTTGCAAATTTATGTCGTACACTCCAACCAGGAGCGCCGTGTTACACGGTCGGTTCCTACGAGTTACATTGGTCCCGTGCGAGGTGTTCGTGACTCTTACGGGACCGTTTTAAGGTTGTTTTACATTTTCATCCTTCGATGCCATGTAAGTCTAAATTTTTGCAAATTTATGTCGTACACTCAAACCGGGAGCCCCATGACTATGTCGTCGGTTCCTACAAGTCACATTGGTCCCGTGCGAGGTGTTCATGACTCTTACCGGACCGTTTAGTGGATATTTTAGGTTTTCACCCTTTGATGGCATGTTTTTATGCTCAAGTCTAATTTTTTGCAAATTTGCGTCGTATACTCAACCCGAAAGCCCCGTTACTACGCGGTCAGTTCCTACGAGTCACATTGGTCCCGTACGAGGTGTTCATGATTCTTACGGGACCGTTTTGTGCTTGTTGTACGTTTTCACCCTTCGATGGCATGTTTTTATGCTCAAGTCTATTTTTTTTTGCAAATTTACGTCGTACACTCTAACCGGGATCCCCGTGACTACGCGATCAGTTTCTATGAGTTACATTAATCCCGTGCGAGGTGTTCGTGACTCTTACCGGACCATTTTATGGCTATTTTATATTTTCACCCCTCGATGGCATGTTTTTATGCTTAAGTCTAGGTTTTTGCAAATTTACATCATACACTCAAACCGGGAGCCCCGTGAGTACGCGGTCGGTTCCTACGAGTAACATTAGTCCCGTGCGAGGGGTTCGTGACTCTTACAGGAACGTTTTAAGGCTGTTTTACATTTTCACCCTTCGATGGCATGTTTTTATGCTTAAGTTTATTTTTTTACAAATTTACGTCGTACACTCAAATCGGGAGCCCCGTGACTACGCGGTCGGTTCCTACGAGTGACATTAGTCCCGTGCAAGGGGTTCGTGACTCTTACGGGACCGTTTTAAGGCTGTTTTACGTTTTCACCCTTCGATGGCATGTTTTTATGCTTAAGTTTATTTTTTTGTAAATTTACGTCGTACACTCAAACCGGGAGCCCCGTGACTACGTGGTGGGTTCATATGAGTCTCATTGGTCCCGTCGGTTTTGTGCTTATTTTACGTTTTCAACCTTCGATGGCATCTTTTTATGCTCGGGTCGAACTTTGTGCAAATTTAGAAAGTATTCTCAAACCGAGATCCCCGTAACTACGCGATCGGTTGTTACGAGTCACATTGGTCCCGTGCAAGGTGTTCGTGACTCTTACCGAACCGTTTTGTGGTTATTTTACGTTTTCACCCTTTGATGACATGTTTTATGCTAATTTCGAATCATGACTAATTTTTATTCCCATTTTCACATCTCTCCTATTCGTCTCGGACTAATCAAGAATATCTTTAAGCTAGTAAGCAAATGGTAACCAATTAGTTTAATGTGAACCATTGCAGAGAAATTGACACGCCTTAAACCTAGAAAGTGTCAATCCGTTGGATAATGCCTTCTTTTTCTAGTGTTCACCCTAACTTTTCTTTGTTCAAAAGTTATGTTCTCCCCCCCCCCCCCCAACTGAAAGTGACAAGAAACAAATGCGCCAACAATACCCAAGCTATAGGGGGTACAAAAGAATTAAAATTACGGGGTTTAGACATAAATAGGATCCAAACCCAAAATAATTAAAAAATTTAATCAATGCATATTTAACCTTAAAATAAAATTCATTATAGGTCTATCCATTACCTAGATATTTTATTACACCCAACGCCAATCAGAACCTTCTCTATGCCAGCAGCGATGCAATTTCAGATTATGTTTGATAGTAGTTCGACCCCAACATCAATGTATCCTATGATAGTGAAAACATAATGAATTTTTTGCAAACAGTTATGTTCAATTAAAAAAAATGGTAGAACCAAAAAAACAAATTCAAAACCAAAGGAAGAAAACCAGAACTTGTTCTTGCATCACTCACTGCCCCAACTTGACTCATGGTAAACTTGTGTGAACTGAAATTCGTTAATCCTCATTGATATTTTCTTTCACGTATATAAGGATTACTACTGGGAAAAAAATAAGATGCACACATATTGAGAAGATTACAATTGATTTTGATTACATTTCAAATCCAATACTTATTCAATTTCAACAATTATATAAAATGGGATAACAGGTGTATCATAATATAACCAACACCAATCTAATTAAACCAGGTATATATCTATTCCTTTTTTTCACAAGGACAAATCTAAAACCAAATTGAAAATACCAAGGCCAAGAACAAAATTAACACTTACAGAATTCCTAAGGGAATATTTGTTGCTTCAAACCCCCAACCCGGTCTCCACCCGTCTCCACCGCATACTATTTAGGGTTTACTAAACCCTAATATTTTTTTGACATAAATCTATACATACACACACACACACACATACAATCTATACATACACACACGTACAATATAGGGTTTATTGACAAAAAAAATAATTTATTTGTTCATACTTACACACATAAACATACATATACACATAAATCTATACACACACACACACATATAAACATAAATCTATGCATACACACACAGACACACATACAAACGTAAATCTACACATACATACACCAAAATTAGGGTTTTAGACAGAAATCACAAATCCAAATGAAATCAAAATGAATCAATACATACCAGGGTTAATCCAAATGCAAACCAATTGAAATCGCTTAACCCTTGCAAATCCAACCGAAATTCAACTAAAAATCACACTGAGAAGCAGCTGCCTTACTCCAAATAAAATGAATGAAATAATAAGCAGCGGGGCAGGTGTTTTTTTTTTTTAAGACCTGGACTGGTCACGGCCAACAGTCGTGACCCCATACGCGCGACCCTTAAAACGAAGGGAAGCCAGAGTTGGGTTCTTCAGATCTGGTCACGGCCTAGAGCCGTGACCCACCATGCGCGACCCTTTCCCATGATAGATTGAGGTATGGTCACGGCCCATACCCGTGACCCATACCAAGAAATGGTCACGGCCCAGAGCCGTGACCCTAAATCTGTGATGCCCGACCCTTTTTCATCAACCCTAGTGCTTCAATGCGATATGGTCACGGCCCAGAGCCGTGACCCATACCAAGAAATCGTCACGGCCGTAAGCCGTGACCCTCAATGTGTGTACTATCTTCTTCGTCATGCCATGGGTCATGGACTTGGGCCGTGACCCCTCCGCGACCAAGCTTGGAGGGAATTTTGGCGCGAGATTGGCGCCAAGATGGTCACGACCTGGTCACGGCCCAAGTCCGCGACCACCGTGTCCGTGACCACTTCTAGAGCATCAATAATTTAGTGTGATAATAAATATGGTCACACCAAATATTGAGTGGGTCACGACCCAAGTCCGCGACCAGCTGGTCGCGAACTTGGGCCGTAAACCACTGTGCGTGACCATTCGCAGGATTTGGTGTAGTGATTCATCCAATAGTGAACCAACTCGAAAAAAATATAGACCCTTCAACATATCATTTATTGCCTGGTATATATTTAAATTCCCCCATTTCTCTGTTCATATGGGACAAAAAACATGAACATTACAAAGTCGTAACATTTGCATGTTAAAATTCAATATAAGATAAGTTGTTTACCTTTCGAACAAAAATATCCACCGATCTGATATACGTCCACATATCAAGGCTTCATCTGCTAGATGCACCATAAGGTGGATGGTAATATCAAAGAATGTTGGTGGAAAATATTTTTTCAACACACATAATGCATCCACAACCATGAATTTGGCTCTTGGGATATCCTTTCGAATTAAAACCTTCGAGCACAGTATGTCAAAGAACAAACTCAACTGCTGGATATATTTTTGTAAATCACGGTGTTTAGGGAAAGTAAGTTAAAGAAAGACAGGTAGAAAATATTATATTATGACATGATAGTCATGTGACTTCACCGAATGCAAGCTGGGTGGATAAAGAGTGACAATATTTCTCAAGTTCGATGAAAAACTCAAAGGGAGCTTCAAGTCTTTCAAAATTTGACAAAACTACTTTTTCTTCTCCTTATTCAATGTAAATGGTTCTTTGGATTTTATCTCTTTACCAGTGTGTCCGTCTACTTTCACATATTGACTACTGTGCATGTGTATATTCTCCATATCCAATCGATCATTTATTGTATCCTTTGTTTTAAGTTTAGTATCAAGGATTATGTTTACTAGATGTTCTGTAAAATTTTTCTTTATGTGCATCACATCAAGAACATGTCGAATTTGATGTGAAATCCAATATTCTAAATCAAATAAAATGGACCTTTTATACCACGCCTCTTTAACTTCGGTATTACAATTATCGATTACATCACCGACCTTTCCCTTTTTACTATGGACTTTTGGGATGTTCCTATGAATATAATCAATGTGGGATAACTTCTCTAATAGTGCATCACCATTTAGCCGACTATTAGGGTCTCTATATTCTGTTGTCTTTAACCCCAAATAACCTCATTTCCTGAAAGGTGATCATTGTTGAGAAATATACAAAAGTTTGTGTAAACTATCTTTTGGGTATGCTTTAGTCGGATGGACGGAGTATTATCGCCGCAAACAAGACAAGCTTTGTAACGATGTGGTATGCATCCAGATAAATTTTCGTATGCAGGGAAATCATGAATACCCCATATAAGCATAGCTCTCAATGTGAAAGAATCTTTTCTCGACATGTCATAAGCCGACACTCCTTCTTATAGTAGCTTCAACTCGTCTACTAATGGTTGAAGAAAAGTATTAATGCCTTGATTAGGTGCCTTTGGCCCAAATATTAACAAAGACAACATATGAAACTCTCACTTCCCGCACAATGATGGTGAGAAATTTAATGGTGCAGTGATAATAGGCCAACAACTATAACTAGGAGATTGAATACCACGTGGATTAAACCCATCAGTTGCTATTGCTAACCAAATATTATGCCATTCTTTAGCAAAATCTAACCAATTCAATTTAAAATTTCTCCACTGAGATGAATTAGAAGGATGTCGTTAACAATCCCATGAATTGGTTGCTCGACTATGCCATGTCATTTCCCATGCTATCCATGGTATGGTGTACAATCTAATAAGTATTAGAATTAGAGGAAAATGCCTCAATACTTTCTTAGGTTCTTTATGTACTCTACTCCCTTTGCTCGTGGTAACTTCGTATCTCAACTCTTCACATTGAGTACATTCCTCGTTATTTTCATTTTCCTTCCAATACAAAATACAATTATTGGAGCATGCATATATGAAATTGGCCTTCATCCCTAGTCTTTCATCATACGCTTCAAGTGAGGATACTTTTTTTGGAAACGTGTTTCCTGTCGGGAGCCACCTTTTCAATATAGATAGAAGTGATGTCACACTATTTACTGACCATCCAAACTGCTTCTTTATATTGACCAATTCTATGATTGCAGAAGGAGTTGTCTCAGGGCCCTCACTTGAAGGTTACAGTTTCTCAATTCCCAATCTCTTGTATCCATCGCACGTTTTGTTACATGAATACATTTCTTCAGCAACCCCTGGTTGACCTCCTTTAGTATCTACATAAGTACCTTCATGCACTCCATAAAATGTAACAATAAGGTTCCCCATACCAAGTCCTGTATTGTCATTGTTTCCTTCTTCAGTTATTTCTTCAACAGTTCTTGTCGATGGGTGCTATTTTAAATTTGTGGAACACTTTTCACCATGTAAAGCCCATGTAGTATATGAATGATCTATACCGTACCTCAGCAAATATGTTCGAATTTTTGTCACAATAAATCGCATCCTATTTCGATATTTCAAACACGGGCATGGAATCGTTGATAGCAGTTGATCATTATTTTCAATCACAAAGTCAATAAAATCTTCAACTCCTTGTTCATACACTAAGCTAAATCTATTATTTTCACCCAACCCTCTTTTATTAACTGGTCGAGACATTCTGCAACATAAAAGAGTTAAGTGACAAGAGCATATCGTATAATAAGACAGTACATTCATATGAAAATAATAAATAATTATTTAATGTTGAAGGCACATTGTGTTTCCTCAAAGTTTTAATAACACTAATATAATTCTACCATCGAAATAATCACCACAAAACTTGAAGGAAATAAACGCCTACAATATTCAAACTTCAATTTGAAACACATTTAAAACTACAAAGATGAAATTGTACATTGTTGTGGCAGGAGGAGGATATATAACAAACATATACTTTAAACTTTCGATTTGATCTAACTTAAAGACATAGCTTTGATTGCAACCATCGATTTCAAACGCGATATCACATATCAACCATGATTTTGTGATTTCAATTGGATAAATATGGTTATTAATGGATGTAATTCGCCAAAAATAAAACCATAAACTAATACTCTTATTACCTAATAAATATATACTGTAATTACATAAATTAACAAATAACGTACATAAAAGAATGGGTTATCAAAGTGAACAACTTCTCTATCTTTTAATATATTTGTCCTATTTACAATGTTATATTTAAACAAAAATATAAAAAAACATAATAATAATAATAATAATAATAATAATAATAATAATAATAATAATAATAATAATAATAATAATAAAAATATTCATACATATCACTCTCATAAACTACTAAATTCAAAACGTTTGCATAATTGTGTATATATTAATCGGTTAAATGAGCAATGCACAATAATTACACAAATAATTATAATTTTGCAACAGAATTTCAATTCCAATACATGTATATATTTATACATATGATTATACTGAGAAGGAAGGATGAATATAAATACCGGACTAGAAGAGAGCAGGACCGAAAATTTGTACCTCCACAAGAACTGTTCATGAAATAGAGAAAAACAAAAAAAAAATATTTTCAGAATATATCATCCATAAATTAAAAAAAAATGAATGAAAAACAATACGAGATAGGGGTGAGTCTCTACAATCAGATTTAATAATTTGTACCTCTCTTTGCGATCAGATTTAGGAGGTCTGAGACTCTCTCTGGAGAGGGGCGGCGGTGGGAGGAGAACGACGGCAACAGAAGGGAAGCAACAGAACAAACAACAAAACGATGACAAATTGTGTCCCAACTTTTACGTGGGAATAGAAACGTGGGAATAAAAAACAGGTAGGGTAAAAAAATAGCTCACTAAAGAACTCCCTCCATGTTGCCGCCAATTTATTTTGCTAACACTTCTTTTTACCGCATAAAAAAATTAAATTTTGAAAATTTTTATAAGTAAATATAAATACACTAAAAATAATTATAACGGACATAAGTAATTACTAACACTTAAATACCGTTAGAAATTCCTAACACACTCTAAGTGTTACAATACCAAATATAGGCCCATTACAAATGTTCCCGTATAGTGTAGTGAGAGCTTAAGTGTTGTACAACCAAGGACATTAGAGCCTTATTTTCACAATGAAAACCTCACATCCCTACAAAGTGGACTAGGTTAAAAAGCTGAACCACTTACATACTGGTGTTCTTCCTCTTCTCCTCACCTCCTCCTCTTATTTTCATATCTGTTTTGTTACATATCTCCAGCGTTGTTCTTTGTTTGGGCTTGATTTGTATATATAAATTTAAATGGTAATTTCATAGCATCATCATTTTGGCACCATCTGTGGGAACGAAGGCTCGTATTCTTCCTCTCCTTTTCTAGCTTGTTTCACACCTGATTCTCTAGTGGTGATTAAGTTCTACCCTTAGTTGGATCTGTATCCCCATTAAAAGATCTCTTGTTAGGCTATTCAAGCTTTTTTCCAGCTTACCCAACTCGTCCAACCCAGTTATTATGTTCGTTTGTCGAAGAAATTGGCCTCAAGTCAGGCGCCTCCTTAGTCAGAAATGACTGAGGTAGTAGTGGTGATGCGCTTGTTAGTGGCCATCCAGTAAAAAAATGGAAGAATAGTGCCACACGTTCTGGCGTTGTGGCAGAGATGATAACTTCGGTCGTCGGAGATGGTGTTGATGGGGCGACAGGGGGACCACCTCCGACCCCCCACAAGGAGACGCAACATCATCTGAAACGTAGAGATGTGGATGATCCCAAGAGAATCAACCTGGGAAAACAATTACAGGAAGGTCCAGACAACCTTGATTATGACGAGGATGACTGTTAGGAACCATATGAAATCTCTGGCAACACGGTTTGCCCAACACAAAATTATAAGGGAAAAAGCGTTAGGCAAAACCCTAGAAAGCCGACTCAGGGCTTCAGCATTCGACATATTAAACAGAAGGTCATCTTTTAACCGTCTCATCCCGGTAGGATATTTGTGAGACTGAATTTCTCGATCCCGTAGCATTGCAGCCCCAGAGGGAATGAAGGATGTGCCTATTGTTGGCTCAAACAAGGCCGAAAGGGGGATCAAAGAGAAGTAAACAGCCGACAGAGGACGGTTGGACAAAGGCTTGTGCCTAACCCATCTGACAGAGAAGGAGGAGAGGATAATACCATGGCGATTGAGAAACCATGGAACAGTTCAATCCAAAGGCTGGAAGATAAAATCGGAGACCTTCTAAAAAGTAGAGACCGCATCTAAAGGGGTTATGTGGAAGGGTCTCCTTTCGTAGAAAGGATTGTGAGCTACCCAACTTCAACCAAGTTCATACCTCCAAGTGTCACGCCTAAGTACAATGGGAGTACAAATTTGATACATCACATAAAGATGTATCAATCTACGACCGATATTTACTCTATTTTAGAAGAGATGAGGTGCCGGGGCTTCTCTAGTAATCTAACCGACGCAACTCATATATGGTACACTTCTCTTCCTAATAACTCCATAGAGAACTTTAAAAAGATGGTAGAGAAGTTCATTCATAACTTATGCTTTAGAATGAAGCTAAAAATAAGCTTTCCCATCTCTTATATGTAAAATAAGGAAAAATTGAATCTCAAATAGACTATATCATACGGTTCAATAATGAGAAGCTTTAGGTTGAAGATTACAGGAAAATATTGCCATAATAGTCCTTATGGGTGGATTACAGAAAGGTAAACTACTTTAGAAGCTGGTCGAGGATCCTCCAAAGTCTATGGCAGAACTTCTGGCTATGGCCGGGAGAGTCCTAAATGCGGAGGAGACCATGGCAGCCAAAGGAGAGGATGAGAAGGAAGTCAGTGGGAGAAAATCTCAAAAGGAAAAGGGCAAAATGGGAAAAAGAGGTCGCTTGACAATAAGTTTTCCAATTAAACTCCACTAATAGTAATTCCCGAGTTGAGTTTGAATGAGATTAAAGATGATAAATCTCTGAGATGGCCTGAAAAGCTTAATCCCCCCTCCTCACAAGAGGGACAAAAGAAAGTGGTGTGACTTCCATCATGACCACGACCATACTACCGACAAGTGTTTTTCTCTAACAGGCGGGATTGAGAAGATGTTAAAACAAGAGAAGCTTTGGAAGTACATTAATCGGAGTGGTTCCAAGGATGATGCCCGAAATAAATACGACAGGTCAAGAGATGAGTGGTCGAGATGACAACGTTATGCCTAAAAGAAGGATGATTAGTCTGATAGCGATGGGCATAACCCAGACCTCCCACTGAAGATCCATAAACCTATAAAAGTATGTGTATGATCTCGTTCGATGTGAAAATAATCAGTGGGGGAATGGTCAGCGGTGGGGCAGAGCCTACTGATCGCAAGGCATACGTCGTAGAGGCCAAGTCAGCACCCAAACGGATGGAGGTAAACTCGGACGCTTAGCCGAAGCCATGGAAGATAAAGAAGGTAGATGTGGACACTTTAATTATAGGATTCTCACAGTTTGATTTCAAGGGCATCTTGGCTCCCCCATAATGACCCTATGGTCATCAACGCCAGGGTCCATGGGTATGATGTGTCTATAATCATGGTGGACGGAAAAAGTTGAGCCGACGTCATGTTTAGGGAATATTTCAAAGGGTTGACGCTCAGTAGGAAGAGGTTGATTCCTTATCATCAACCCTTGATAGGGTTCAACGGAGAAAACGTGCACCCACTTGGGCTGTTCGAAATGGATATTTGCATGGACACCTGGCGAGGTGCCTAACAAAGAAAGTTATCTTTTTCATGATGGATGAAATTTGTTTTCGGCCTACAACATCATCATCGGCCAAGTGGACCTAAAAGAGTTTGATGTTGTTCCCTCCACCGTTCACCAAATGGTAAAATTCCCGACTCCTTATGGAGTAGGGGAAGTCCAAAGTGACCAGGTAGAGGCCAGGGAAAGTCACTTTCGCTCGAACCGAATAGAAAGAGGCCAGGAAAAAACTCATAACCTCCAACAACATTGATATTATTGACCCCATCGACGAGAGGAAACTGAAGAATGGTGAGGCCGTAGAGGAGGTAGAATCTATCGTCCTCAATGAGTACGAGCCGAAAAAAATGTCCAAATCTGCTCATCATTAAAAAAGGAGGTGAAGGAAAAGTTAATAGAGATATTGAGGAGGAGGAAAAACATCTTCACGTGGAGCCATAAAGACATGCCAGGAGTATATCCAAAGGTCATCTACAACAAGGTGAATATTGATAAGAAGGTGAAGCCTATGAAACAACGAAAAAGGGCATACGCAAGAGACAAGTATGGGGTCATCCAAGAAGAAGTCAAGAAACTCCAGTCAGTTGAGTTCATCAAGGAGGTACACTACCCATAGTGGTTGTCCAACGTGGTAATAGACCCAACGACCAATGGAAAGTGGAGAATATGTGTCGACTTCACTGATATAAATAAAGCGTGCCCTAAAGACAATTTTCATTTTCCTCTTATAAATCAGATGGTTAATGCCACAGCTAGGCATGAGTTAATGAGTTTTATGGACGCATACCCCGAATGCAACCAGATATTTATGGATGAATCCGATGCAAAAAATACTTCCTTTATCACTAACAAAGGAACCTACTACTACAAGGTCACGCCTTTGGGCCTTAAGAATGCAGGGGAAACCTACCAGAGTTTGGTCAATAAGACGTTCGAAGATCAAATCGGTAAGACTATGGAGGTTTATGAAGATGACATGTTGATGAAGAGCCTCAAGGCCGAGGACTATATGGACGACCTTGAGATGATGTCTGACACTATGGATCTTTACCAGATGAAATTAAATCTGACTAAGTGTGTATTTGGCGTGGGTACAAGAAAATTACTCAGATTTATACTCAATTAAAAAGGTATTGAAGAAAAAACGAAGAAAATCAAGGCGTTTTATAGAGATAAAGATGCCAAAGATAATAAAAGATGTACAGAGGCTAACAGGAAGTGCCCCTTTTCTCAACAGATTTGTTTTCAGGGCCACAAATAAGTGTTTTCCCTTTTTCAAAATTTTGAGAAAAGCATTTAAGTGGTATGAAGAGTGTGAGAGATCTTTTCAAGAACTTAAATCTTATCCAGGTCCTCCAGTGCTCCTATCGTGTCCCATCTAGGGAGAGAAGTTGTTCCTTTACTTAGCAATATCAAAGTCTTCCATAAGTGCCGCCATTATCAGAGAAAATGAAGGGGTTCAGAAACCTGTTTACTATAACAACAAGGCTCTGTAAGGGGATGAACTTAAATATCCAAGGATGGAGAAGTTGGCATATGCTTTGATCATGCCTCTCAGAAAAAGAAGCCTTGTTTTCTATCTCATACTGTGGTGGTGCTCACCGACACTCCTTTGAGACAAGTCATCCACAAACCTGAAAAATCGGCTAGGCTGGTGGCTTGGTCAATCAAGTTAGGGGAGTTTGACATCATTTACTAGCTAAGGACTGCAATCAAAGGGCGTGCATTAGCTGACTTTATAGCTAAGTTCACGTGGGCCGAGCCCGATGTAAAAGAGGATGAAGCTGTAGTGTTACCAGAGAAAATGACTTTGGGTCCGACCATAGCCGATGGTGTAAGGGTCGACCCAACTGAGAAAGATGTTTTTTTCATAAATGGGACGGTTGATGACGGCCCCTTTTCAAATGACAATCGAGTCTAGAGTTTATTTGCGGATGGTTCCTCTTGTGAAAGCGACATTGGAGCAGAGATCATATTATTGGCTCTAGACATGATAGATATTGAATATGCACAGAGGTTCAGTTTTAAGGCCTCAAACAATGAATCTGAGTATAAAGATTTGTTGGTTGGCCTGTCCTTAGCAAAGGTATTGAATGTCGGTCATATGATAGTACATAACGACTCTCAACTGGTGGTGAATCATCTTCTGGGGATCTATGAAGCCAAAGAAGAGACAAGGTCCAAGTACCTGGCAAGGGTGAAGAAGGTTTTGAGCAGCTTCAAAGAAGTGAAAGTGAAGAGGGTCCCTTAGCTAGAGAATGGCTAAGACGACGTGTTATCAAGGTTGGCTTCAACTACTAGAACAAAAATCATGAGGATCATCCCGGTTCAGATCCTCAACAAACCAAACATTAATGAGGATGATAATAGGCTTTAATTTTACTTGAATTTGAACCTCAGAGCATCATGGACAGACCCCGTCATCAGATATATCAGAGATGGAGAGCTCCCAGAAGCAAAAGATGACAAAAAAAAACTGCGTTACAAGGCAATGAAATTCACCATTATAAGAGACTATACAATAAAGGTTTTTTACTCCCCTTGTTATGATGTCTCCACCCCACTCATGTGGACTATTTCAATAGACTACTTTTCAAAGTGAGTGGAGGATAAGGCAATGGGATCCATAACTGAGACAAACACCTTAAAGTTCATTTGGAGGACCATTATTTGCATGTATGGTTTTCCCCACACATAGATCTCGGATAATGGAAAGCAATTCAAAAACAAGTCCTTGGAGACTTATTGCGAAAGGATCGGCATCAAGAAGTTTTACTCAGCGTCGGGCCAACACCATGCCAACGACGAGACTGAGGTAAATAATAGGAAAATTCTAGATGGGATCAAGAAAAAGATAGAAGATGCTAAAGGCTTATGGACAAAAGAGGTGTATGTCGTCTTGTGGGCTTACAGTTGATAGAAAGGACGCCAACAGGGGAGACACCCTTTATGTTGTCTTATGGGTCAGAGGTCATGATCCTAACAAAACTTGGCTTGCCCAATCACAGAGTCCAGACTTACAATCCAGAGATCAATAGCAAAGAAAGAAGGCTGGACTTAGACTTGATAGGTGAGAGAAGGGAAGGCGCCGAGGTTAGACAAGCGGTGTATCAGTAAAGGAAGTCCAGGTTTTACAACAAGAGGGTCAAAGCAAGGTTGATAGTTATAGGGGATTTAGTTTTAAAGAATATTTGGCAGAAGCCAAACAAGTTGCACTTGAATTGGCATGGTCCATATAGGGTCACTAAAGAGGTCATCCCTGGGACCTATCGGTTGGAGAACTTAGAGGGGAACCTTTCTTCAATCCGTGGAATGCAGACCACTTAAAGAAGCATTATCAGTATACTTGTATACAGTTTATGTCTTATCCTCTTTGTATTTTCAATACCTCAAAGTAATGAATGAAAAAAACACAAGCATTTCCTCATATCGTTGTGTCTAATTGTCCAAATGCGTGGCTTGAATTGACCTAAGCTAAATAACATAATTAAAATGGTGAATTAGTTTTGACTCACTCTCGATGATACGAGAGCCCATGTCAATGAACTATCAATAACACTGACAAGGGGGAATAATGTGATAACATCACTTAGGTGGTAAAAAAACACAAATTCTAGTGTAAATCATTTTACTATGGTTGGCTTAAACATCATTTACTTGGTGGACCTAAATTTAGTCTCCCTCAGTGAAGACGAGATTGTATGAAGAGACGAAAATCATCCACACACTCCCAAAAATGACGAGTGGGGACTTAGAGAATTAACATCATTAATCCGGTGATCTCCAATTAAAAATCATTAATTTGGTTATCTCCCTCGGCTGAAATGAGGCTGGACTTGGGATTAACATTATTAGTTTGGTGGTCTCACATTAAGAATCATTTTATTATGATTGTCTTAAACATCATTGACTTGGTGGCCCTAAATTTAGTCTCCCTCAGCAAAGAGGAGAGTGTATGAAGAGATAAAACTTGTCTATACACTCCAAAAAAACGACAGGTGGGGACTTGGAGAATTAACATCATTAATCTGGTGGTCTCCAATAAAAAATCATTAATTTCGTTATCTCCCTCAGATGAGACGAGGATGGACTTGGAATTAACATCATTAGTATGGTGGTCTCACATAAAAAGTCATTTGATTATGGTTATTCCAAACATCACTACGTGGTGAATTAGATGTCATCCTTACAATCAAACAAGCTATGAGAGAGAACTTGATAAAACAGATAAAGTTCGGTATAGATATCAACAACAATAGGACATAAAACTTGGTAAAACAGATCTTCATTAATAGTCAAGGAAGTTACACAAATACAGGATGAGAAATGTTTGTACTATAGAATATTTACAAAATGTTAGAAAAGTAAAGTACAAAAGGAAGAGGGTATGGGTCATATGGGACCACCTTAAGCATTTGCCTCATTAAGGTCAGTCATCCCTACAGCTCTCGTCCTAGCAGCCTCGTCCCCAGCACCAGATGCATCAGCATCATCAACAGTTTCAGTTAGGTTCTCGGCTGCAGCCGCTGCTTCAACATCGGCCAAAGTTGTCTGGAAGAGAGGGTTGTCCATGTCAGAGGCCTCCAGATCTTGCTGAATGGAGGAGACAACCTCAGGGAATTTCATAATGGCCCATCGGCAGGATGTTTTGATTCCTCTTTCAAGGTACTGGAAACCGAAGTCACCAAACTCTTCTGAGTTCTTGTAGGTCTCCACAACCTCATCCTTGAGCTTCTTGATAGCATCAGCAGAAATGGCCTCGTCCTTGGCCTTTTTGACGACCTCAGCTACATTGGTCGTATGCTTAGTTGATAGGGCAGTAAGGGCATCTTCCTTCTCTTTCCTCAAAGCTTCCAGAGCGTCATTATGCTCCTGCTTCAGATCAGAGAGGGACTTTTTGTGGTCGGCTCTCATGGTCTTCACCTTCTCCTTCAGGTCCTTCTTGGCCTAAAGGGTTCTCTCAGCCTCCTATACCTGAGGAAAATTCTCAGTCACCCACTTGGTGGCATAAGCGAAGGCACACATGGACTGCAAAAGTATAAAAAATAGATGTTAGTATGAGATGATGCAAAAATCAAAGAATGAAGTCATCTTAAATTTGCAAATAGGCAGTGAAGTCTGAAGTCATAGACTTTGGGCACATACATCTTCTCCAAGGACCGGTAATCCACCTCTGAGGGGAAAGCAAATGAGGCTTCCTTAGACCTCGATAATAACGGAATAAGAGAGTCATAGATCGCCTTGATTTTAGCGAGATTAGCCTCCCAGACAGACTCGAATGAGTCCATGGTAGAGGGCGTAGGCATCGACTCAAAAGGATTGGCCCTCGGCCTTGTCTCCCATTGACGAGGAAGGTTTCCCCCATCGACCGGTTATTTTCATTTTTGTTCAACCTCGGCAAGGCTGGGCCCACCAAAAGTCATATTCTTTGGGGGCTATTTGTTTCCCTTCCTCCCAAAGGCCATCTAAAGACTAAGAGACGTCATATTCCAAGTATCGTCTGAGATGTTGGGAGATTAATCTGAAATAAATTAAAAAGAAGATGATTAGTACAGATCACATTCATACAGAGATCACAGTTGTAAATTAAACAGAAAATCTAAAAGAACTTACACAGCCCATTTAGGGGATCAACTCCCAGACAGATAACTTTAGGAAGGCATGGGCCATTAATTCTTTAAACTTGCGTAGACCCCCATCTTTCCCTCGGCACCTCAGGAAGTTAACTCTCTCCATATCGTCAATGTTGAGACCTGGATCCAACTTGGCAGATATAGAAGGGTTGGACCAGGTGCGAGGAGCCCTCGTCTTGTCTTCAGCACCTTTAGCGTCGGCTGCGAATTCCTAGGCCCCATAGATTAAAAAAAAGTACCTCGTCTTCCATTGGTGGTTAGAGGTTTGGTTGACTTAGATAATTTTCTTCTCAGGCTTCCTCGCCCCCAAATGGTAGTAACCAGGTTGGGATTTATCGATGAGATATTACAACAAGCCTTGAAGACACCAAATGAAGGCGCGTCCTCTTATTTTGACATCCAGAGGGAGATGAAGTCGAGTATGATCCTCCAGGAGTTTGGAGCCAACAGGGCAAGAGCAAGCCCCATACTATAGGGATGGAAAGGGTGGCGAAATCCAGCCCTAAACATTTTGTCGTAGACGACCACTTCACCCTATCGGCCACCAAAAACTCTCTCATCCTCATCTAGGACCCTCATAGAGACATCCGACTTAATGCCATACAAGAGCCTCTAGAAAATAACGCCATACTCTCTAATAGTGGATAAAGAAGTATGTGATTAAGAATAGTCAAGTGGTTCCCTGACCTCATAATCATAGTCTTCGGAAATAACCTCAGCGGTCGGGTCCCCACTTGAGAACCTCTCATGAAACTCTCGCTCGGTCATGGACGACAAGGGAACGACCATAGGGGGGTTGCCACCATCACATTAGGCTCCTCAGAGGACTAGGAAGAGGAAGATTTATGTCTATGTGACGACTCGGCTCAATCAGACTCAGCAGTACGAGACAAGGGGACTCAGAGAGCCCCTGAAAAGAATCAGTAGGCGAGGCAACCCGAGAAGACAAAGGGCTATATCCCTCGGAGGATGAGGACAAGCTATCAGACATCTCATCCCCACTGACATCAACTATTGGTGGGGGAATGACAGCTAAGGGAATGGGGAAGATTCGACGCGTAGGTCGGTTCTGACTTTTCTCTTTGCCTCCGCCTCACCCTTCCTTATCTCCTTAAGGATTCTTTCACTTAAATGGAGGTAATGGTTAAAAGACGGTAAAGTATCGTAAATATCCTAGGTTTGACTACAATTTGACCTAAAAATCAAAAGAAGGGAAATTAATCATTTTCAACCTTGAACAACAAAGAACACATAAACCGAAACTCGCTGGAGAATGTGACCGGAGTAAGTCTGGTGGCTCTAACAGCAAGTAAGAGGGGAAAATGACAAACCAAAAAGACCACGAATATCGACCTAGCCTATGAACTACCACTGAAACACCTCTAAAACTCCAAAAGAAACCCTAAAACAACCCTTCAAGCACCCACAAAGCCTCCCGAAAAAACCAGAAATTCGTCGAAAAAATAACATAAGGCAAAAAACAACCTAAGAAGATTGAAATCATAAAAATAGAATAGAAGGAAGGTTACCTAGTGAAATATGATTCCTAGGCGAAAAGGAAAATCCCTAAAAGTGGTCGAAAAAGGCTTGAACAAAAAAGAGAGCAAGCGATGAAGCTAGGTTTCTAGAGAGAGAATTTAAGCGCGAAGAAAAATGAAGAAGAAAGAGAAAATGGCATTTTCAAACTATTTAAATAGTGGAAATCATTACACACAACTTCCCAGGCAATCATCATTAAGGAACCATTTCCCAAGGCAGGCCTGCAGCCGCCACTCTTTGCAACATGCCAAGCCACATGATGCCTCCTAAGTGTTACTCAAGAGATCTTATAAACCATTTTAGACCTGGCAGTGAAAGGAAATTTTGGCCCTCAATCAAGGAGCCTCGTCAACGTCTTCTTTCAGATAGTTTTACCCCTCAGCTTTCCACTCACATTGAAGACTAAGGTCTAGGGGGTGATTGATATACACAAGTATGACCTCTCTCCATGTTAAGATCAACTCGGTAAAGGCCAACCTTGGCAAAGCATCAAGATTGAACATATGATGACGTGGATGGAGTCCTGCCATAAGGGGCCTCGTCCTCGTCCGTTACTCATACACATAGCAACATCAATGATATAAGTTCCCTCTCACACCTCCTTGGCCTCGTTAATGACATTACGGTCGAGGACCACATACAGACTCAACTCAACACCCCGACGATCATTCCATCAGAAGACTAACATAGCGAATCGGCTCGACCTGGACTAGGACGGCTGACACTTGACACCTGGTAGGATACACGTGCACTCGATGAGACCATCCACGTGGGCGGATAGTTATAACGAGATCTCAAGAGCACGTGAGGGAATATTACATCATTATTACATACTTGTGCCAGGGACAGGTGTCCATACCATATTGTAAGCTTCATCATGCGCATGCTTCTTACATACTTGGGGGTGTAATGCGCACCCCAAGCACAATATATATCCATCTTCTTCCCAGTGGAAGGGATCCGAAAATTGAAAACCCTAGCCAAACTCTGTCTAATTTACAGTAGAGAGAGAGAGCTTAAGTATTGTACAACCAAGGCCATTTGAGCCTTATTTCCATAGTGAATACCTCACATCCCTGCACAATGGAGTAGGTTGAAAAGCTGAACCACTTACATACTAGTGTTCTTCCTCTTCTCCTCACCTCCTTCTCTTATTTTCATAGATGTTCTGTTACATATCTCCATTGTTATGAGGTGTTTGAGCTTGAGCTGCATATACAAATTTAAATAGTGATTTCTTAGCATCATCAATATGTTCGGAATATGACAGTTATATCATACGAAATGATTTTGGCGGGCTTGGGTTTGGTGTTTTAAGCACCAAATGATATGGAGCAGCTAGGTTGACTAATAAATGGCCATTTGTTGACTAATAAATGGCCATTTGTACCAGTGCAGTCAATAAACCATTTGTATTCTGGATGAAATTTTAACGGTGTCTCACATTGTATTACTAATTGTATTTTGGGGTTAACTTTTCAACTTTTGGAACTTGAGATCTAATATTGAAAATCCCCCACACTTCATGGATAAATTTGCATATTTCCATATATATATATATACAGTAATGCTCTTGTGCGGACTAATCCACATTATAGGAGTGCGGACCGAACATGTGTCACGTGGTGATGAGCCCAGAAAAGAGAGAGAGAGTGTGACACATGTCCAATCCGTACTCTTAAAATACGAACTGATATATATATATATATATATATATATATATATATATATATATATATATAGAGAGAGAGAGAGAGAGAGAGAGAGAGAGAGAGGTGAAAAAAATTCCAATTTTACGTTTTCTTCAAGACTTTGGCATTGATTGCGAACAAATCAAAAATTTTGAATATTTAAAAAAGGTTATCAAATCTTATACTCCAAAATTTTGAATACATTTAAATGCAAAACATGCACCGGACCATTGTCTGCATGAGTATTGTTTGGATTGGTTACTTTTGTAATCTCACCTATTTTTATACTATATTAAGAAACACGACTATTAATTCGGAAAATACTAAAGAAGAAAACATTAATATTAATTTGGAACAGAGGTAGTATTTTTTTCTCTCAAAAAGTCAAAAACAAAAAATTGTTGAAATCATTTTTATGCTATAAAGAACATATCAGTTTTGGTTGAAATCATTTTTATGTCTATAAAGAACATATCAGTTTTGGAAAAGTTCTGATATACCTAATCGAGTAGAGCCCAACTAGTTTTCACAGAAGGATATTGATAGACAGAGAACACAATGGATATTAAAAGGGAGAGAACTTAATAAAGCAAAGAATATATATTAGAAAATTATGCTACAAAAGCACTCTTATCAGCTAGGTTCTTTCATTTGCAGAAACTCCAGCGCCATACAAACCATGTACACAATTTTGTCTACAAATCCCCTTACCAACCTATTTTTCTCTAGCCAAATTTAGGAGGAAGTGTTCCAAACACCCCGTCCCAGAAGGAAGAAGTGATCCCAAATCCCTTGTCCTGAACTCTGAAGTGATGATTCATATGAAATCTCTGTCACAAAGAAACACAACATGCCCATACAACTTCAGTACAAACCATGCTAAAAAAAATAAAAAATAAAAAGAGCAGTTGCAAGTAAATACATCTCTAATTTTGCATTTTTGCTCTTTTTTGAGTTAAGAAAAATTAATTTGACCTTCTTTTTAATTTTTTATTATAAGTAGCACCCTATATCCCATGCCCCACATCAAATATATATTCCATCATCTTAGTCAAAGTTGTCACCCATCTATACCATTAAAATCCAAATACAGCTCTGCAAATTCAACCAATGTGAATCATGATATTTACTTATTATTGACACACCCACACCCACATTTATATATATATATTTAATACAAAACTAAGTAGGAAATAATTCCCAGCTAGAGGTATTTTTTTCTTCAAGAAAGAAAAATGGGCTACAGAACTTGGGGTTAGCCTTCCCCATTTTAATCAAGGCCTAAAGAGGTGAGAAATTGGACATAGTGAGATTCGAACCTCTCCCACCTCGGTGGGTAGTCGTACCATGTGAGCAAAAACTCATCGGTAGTGTCCTATGCACAAAGTATTGTCTAAATATGTCCAACATCCTTTTATACGAAAACTCCTCTCTACAGCTCCAGTTATAATCCTTTATATTGCATCATAGTTAGTTTGGAAAATGAAGTGTCTTTATTCATATATTTATTTTCACTGTGGTGCCTTGTTAAACAAGAAGTGCTCTTGTAAATCAATAAATACGGATGCCTAAAACAGAGAGGTACAAATATATTAATTAATGTCGCCTTCAATAAAAAAACAAAGAAGCAATACTTTGCAGTAAATAAATACCTTTAGATTGTGAGAAACTCCTTTGCATGGCTTCCCGTGATGCAAATAGTAATGGGTGCAATCATACATTACATATCCAAGCAAGCCACCACCAAGCACAGCAGGAGCAACAGATGGAGGTGCTAAAAGCTTAATAATTTTCCAAAACTGAAGTCACAGAACATGGTAAATCAGAATAAATCAATGAAAGTTATAAGCAACATATCAAAAGGAAAACATATTTCGACACATTTGTTCATTGTAATATACACTACATGTGACGAGTCATAAATGAGGATAAAGTCTAAATCAGTTTATGCTTGTAGATAAAAAGCATAAATTATGATAGCACCCAACCTACCAGATCCAGGGACAAAAAAATCCACGCTTCATAACAGGGACATTTGAATTTTGCCCCCGAAGTTTAGATAAAAACTAATTCTAGTCCCTATTTTTTTCAATAGAAATCTTAGCACACATTTTAAGGGTTTCATTAGGTGATTGTTAGAGCTCGTAATGAATGACCAAAAAAACCCTGAATGGGGGTGGGGGTGGGGGTGGGGGTGGGGGGTCTAATTAATCATTTGCAATAATGATCAAGTAACAAAACTGTCAAGGGGGAGAGGGGGATAGTCAAACAACCGAAAATTTCGGAGGCAAAAGTCAGTCTTGACCGAAGTCTTGGGGGCCAAGTGCCAAGGGTTTTCTTAACAGTTTAGCTAAAGGTGGAGAGTAAAAAGATGAGAACATACTGGCACCAATAATATGGCTGTTGCTGCAGGAGGAAAAACAAGTCGAAGTCCATCCATGGGGTGCTTGTGATGGCAGCCATGAATAAGATAGTGCAAGGTGTTTCCCCTGCATGATTTATTGAAACTACCTCAGTAAATGAAGCTGCTACGTATAAAAAATGAGAGAGAGAGATTAACCAATAGCTCTTTGGTTTAGTGTGGAAAAGAAAGCGGTGCAAGGAGTATTCGAGCAATGTCCAGATGAAGATGCCAGCCACAACACCTGCTGCTAATTGAGGAGGAGAAAGCCCCATATGGAAAGACTTGGAAACGAACCAGCATACAACTGGAAGCCAAATGACTGGAACTGCCCACCATACTGTGCGGGTCAAAAACTGTTCCACACTGCAAAGGATTAGAGAAAGAAAAACCTCACCCACTCACACATGCGCGCGCACTCACACACACATAAAAATTGAGTTAACAGCTGAAAACTAACTCAATGGAGCATGAAGTCCAAATATATATTTTCGGATGCCTTAACAAATCATGTAAGAAACTCACATATTATGGATGACATCTGCAGAACTAACAAAGATGATTATCATATTTAGTTGCTCTTAAACCAAAGATATGTTTATTATCTTTGTTAATCCTAGGTAGGCGTGGCAATATGGGAGGATTGCCAGAAACCTACCCAACTTCAACCCATAAGTTGCTTGGATCCCATTTCTCTGTTGCACGGGCTGAAAATGGGTCACGAGACTCAATCTACCGGGTTAATTGCGGATCACATACGGGTCAGAAGCGGGTTATAACATCTAAACGAGGGTTTTCTTTCAATTGGTTTTGGTTTTGCTTTCGGTTTCTGTAACTTTCGAATGGTAGTGTTTTTCTGCTTTAATAACTGTTAGAGAATAGGTTTTGAATAATCATGGGGGCGTAGGTTTAAATTTCTGGTACACATTTATGGAGATGGTTTTGTGGTTCATATATATATGGAGAAGAAGGGGAGAAACGGGTTAACCCAACCCGATCCGGCACAAGCTCAATCCAAACCCGCCCACTGCCTTGTATCAACCCGCCCAGTTGCTAAGCCGCCCAGATCCGCCCATAACTGTCCAATTGTCGGGCCTAATCCTAGGAGAATAAGATATAACTATTCTTATTAGGTTTCTTGTTGCTTGCTACATGAAGACCTGCATTGGTTATGATCTATACAAAGACCTTGAAAAAAAGTTGATGATGGGACGTGGAAAAATAATTGTAGCACCTGAGTAAGCTTTTCTATACACGGGTAACAATACTGGATGGTATGGTTTGATAACAAATGAACTCTTATGTAGAAGACCAATACTCAAATAGTTCTCATATATTTAAAAAATATTTACTTATATATTCATCAATCAGCACAAATAAGTCATTTACTAATTCATATATACACACAATCATAAAACACATGGAGAAATATTTACAGAATCGAGGGGGAAGCTGAGATCATGAAGAAAGAAATAACGAGAGAGACACTCTCCCACCCCACCTCACCCTACCCGCGCCCAGCGAGCGCACACATACAAAAAAAAAGGTTAATCAAAAGTGCAAACTCAGCCCCTAAATTTCAATTAATATATATGAACACAAATTCCCAAGGTATTCAAAAGTAATTGAATTCAAGGTGAGTACAAACTCAAATTTATCATATTTGAAAATTTCACAAGTTACTCCCGATTAACACCAAATGAGCAATTGTGTACTTTTAAATGAGACTACGGATTAAGTATAATAATAATTTCAAAATTCCTAAACTATTTATATATATACAAAAAGACTCGTGTGATATAACATTGGTTATATGGAAGACACTGTAGAATCCTCTGCATACAAAGCATTTAAGTAATACCTCAAGAAAGTCATTTGTGAAAAAACGGGGGGTTTCCTTGCTGACAATAGGTTGGTGAACCCATTCCTCATAATCTTCTGCAAGATGGCCAACCTGTGAAAAGTTTTACAACTACATAATAAATCAAATAAAAATGGAAAAAAAAAGGTACGAAGACAACAAAGCAACGAAATATCAACAAATATTTAATAGTTTTTTTGGCTTTAGTCTTATTTACAAAGATATATTTAGGCCCAGTTTGGTTGCGCAAATTGTTTGATTATGTAAATTGGTTCATTGTGAATTATTGAATTGTAAATGAGTGAATTTGAAATGAGTTAAATCCAATTTTACACAATGTTTGGTAATTTGAAATTGATGTTAAGATTCTATGAAAAAATGATAAAAACAAATCAAGAGAGAGAGGGAGAGAGGAAGAGGGAGATGGGACATGCACTTTATATGACTCCTATTTCAAATGGATTCATTTCTATTTTTTTGTGAAATGATCCAATTTTAGATTTTGTACATGAGCTAAAATGGGACAATTAATTAATCATTTCATTAATGAAACCAAACACTATTAATGAATCAATTTGTAAATGGATTAATTTATTAATGATCCAATTTACAATTTTGGGACAATCAAACGGGGCCTTAGGCTCCACTCCTATGTATTTTTAAAATTGTAAAAAGTTTCATCCATCCTTCTTTTTGTAGAAAATGACACTTGTTCCCTCTAGGACTAACAACTAAAAAAAAATAAAGACATGGAAGTGATGACAAATAAATCTTTACAAATAAGACTAAACAATTAAGATCCCTTTTATTTAAAACATTCATTTTTCTTACATGACAAAAAAAAGAAGAAGAAATATTTATTTTTGCATGAACAATGGAAAAGATAAACAGGACCTGGAATACAAGAGGCTTGTTCAAATCCACTGTAAATGCCCTTGTGACCATCTTGGCAGCTTCTAGTACAATTGAAGGCAAATAAAAAACGTATAAATAAGAGAATTAAATAGGACAGGGAAGCCTCATTTCCATTTTTAAGAATGTTCTCGTTAAATAACTTTTGAAATTGCCCATCAAATGGGTTTCCAATATCAGTTTCGTTTCAAATTCTGACAAGTATAACAATCGTCGCCACAATTTAAAGAAAATATAAATTATATAACAAACAGTCAAATGGTAATCAACTGACCTCAGGACAATGCCGGATTGATCTTATAAGCGCAAGGGCTCGGAAACCCAACTTTGAAATGTTATATATTTATTTGTTGTAAAACAAGGTAATAGGGGATGACGGGGTCTGATATATTTAGCCTCCGATGTGTACGTCGGAGGGAGTGAACTCGTGATGGAAAATATTGGGTAATTAGCATGCTTAAAGAGTGGAGAGGTAAATATGGTATCGAAATTATAGGACAACCTTACAACCAACATGTGCCACTAATGACCTTTCAGTCAATTATTTCTCTTTCTGTTTCTGTTTTAAATTTGGTGCGACTACAATGATCCATGACTGTTCACTAAATTTTTATAAGAGCAGTGCTGGACTTTCCGTCTCCAACCTCCCGATACTAAACCGAATGCAAAACTCTCTTCATATTTGTTTTTTTAATTAAAAAACTATTTTGTTTTTTAAAAATCTGTATATCTTATATAAAAAAAAGGGTGTTTTTATTATAAAAAAAAAGTAAAGAAAGAAACACGAACATAACTAAATTAAAATAACCCTAATCCAATCCAATTTTTTCGGTAATAATTTTTTTAGGTAATAATTTTTTGTTAAAACCAGTTTTAACACTTTTTTTTTTCTTCATAATATCAGTTTTATGACCTATCTAATTTCGATTAAATTTTGTTACGTAAGACACGATATGAATTTTTTTCGATAAAATCAGTTTTAATAAAAAAAAAATAACATGTTTAATTTGATGTCTTAGATTCACGATTGATTAGTGCCGCTAGCGTGGACCCACATTCAACAAATAATGTTGGTCTGAGAATATAGGGTCAGCGGCGCTAATCAATCGTTTTTTTATTAAAATTAAAACAAATTATTTTTTTTATATAAAAAACTATGTTTACTATTAAAAAGTCATTCACCACATAAATAAAAAAACTGTGTTCCAAAAAGTCCCTAACCAAAAACACTCAATATGTGCAGCTGACGCGGACCTTTAAAAATAAGAGGATATTGATTAAATTAGTGTTTGAGGACTTTCTGGAACAAAATAAAAACACTCAATGCGTGCCGCTGACGCGGACCTTTAAAAGTAAGATAATATTGATTAAATTAGGGTCCGTTTGATACATATTGGGCAAAAGTGTTGGCATGGCAAAATTTGCAAGGACAAATTTTGCCTAGACAAATATTTTTTTCTCACATTAGACTATCAAACACCAAATAAGGTAAAACAAGTTTTTTAGGCAAAACATTTTAATAACACATTTTTCGTCCATATTAACATATATAATAATAAAAAATATGTTTTTTTTTAATTTTCGTCCCAAGTCTTATTTAATAAAAAACAGTTTTTTCTTTTCTTTTTTACATCCCGTTTTTATTTATTTTAAAAAAGTAACAAACTATATATAAAAAAAAAAGTTTTTTACGCCAAAACTACTTACTAAAAACAGTTTTTACATTAAAACAGTATTTAATTTTTAAATTAAAACAGTTTTTTACATTAAAACAGTTTTTAATTTTTTTTACATTAAAACACTTTTTATATTAAAATAATTTTTTGCATTAAAACAGTTTTTACATTAAAACATTTTTAAATTTTTTACATTAAAACAATTTTTACATTAAAACAGTTTTTACGAAAAAACAGTTTTTACATTAAAATAATTTTTTACATTAAAACAGTTTTTACATTAAAATAATTTTTTATATTAAAACAGTTTTCACATCAAAACAATTTTTAATTTTTTACATTAAAACATTTTTTACATTAAAACAGTTTTTTACATTAAAACAGTTTTTTACATTAAAACGGTTTTTACGAAAAAACAGTTTTTAAACAGTTTTTAATTTAAAACAGTTTTTTTATCTATTTAAAACAATTTTTAAAATATTCATAACAATTTTTAAAATATTCATAACAATTTTTAAAATATTCATAACAGTTTTTTTTAATTATTTAAAATAGTTTTTAAATTGTTTTTTAAAATATTAAAAGCGTTTAAGAAGTTAGCAAATTTGTTGGCAAATATTTCTCACCCATATAACAAAGCAAAATTTGTCAACATATTATGCATAAGAGGTGTTGTACATTGGCAAATAGCTTGTAGGCAAATTTTGCTATCAAACACACCAAATTGTAGGCAAATGTCATATTTGCCAACTTATTTGCCATTTGCCATGGCAAATAATGTTATCAAACGGACCCTTAGTGTTTTAAGACTTTTTCAAACAAAATAAAAGGATTGGACTAAATGTGTATTAGAAAATGTTTGAGGCACTTTTTGGTAATTGGTCCATTAAATATTAGTTTAATGTAAAATTTATTTAACACAACATAAATAAATAAAAATTATGTTCCAAAACGTCCCTCACCACATAAAAACATTCGATGTATGCCGCTGGCGCGGACCTTTAAAAAATAATAGAATATTGGTTAAATTAGTGTTTGAGGACTTTTTAGAATAAAACAAAAACACTCAATGTGTATCGCTTGCGCGGACCTTTAAAAATAAGAGTATATTGGTTAAATTAGTGTTTGAGGACTTTTTGAACAAAATAAAAAGAAATGAACTAAATGTGTATTACAAAATGTTTGAGGACTTTTTGGTAATTAATCCATTTAATACTAATTTAAGGTAAAGTTTATTGAACTTTAAAACAAATCATAACTCTAATTATTTATTATTTTTTTGTTAAATTCAAGAAAATTAAAAGAATATCCTTTAGTTTTTGTTTAAAATAAATTACAAGTGTAGAGATATAATGTATTGTTTTTTAAAAGTAGTTTAAAGGTCAGGATTGTGTTGGCATTTAATGAAATTAAGTGTTGATACCAAAATTAGTACGCTGATATGGACGAATAATAAGAAGACACGTGTCAATCTACGTGGCACAATAACAACGAGGAAGATTGCTTTTCCGACCAACATACTCACTCCGAGCAACAAATACCTTCCGAGGAACTCCAATGCTCCGAGAAACTCTTGGACGACGAGCAACTAAGGCGGTTCGAGCTGCACCTCGACCACAGCATTAATTGCCAGATAATCAACACTTCAACTATTCATTGAATGCTTATCATCTTGACACACGCGTTTGAAGAACATTAAATGAATTACCCTTTCATATGTGTATCATTTAATGTAACACCCTTTCATGTACAGCCTAAGGGCTATAAATACCTTGTATCACCCTCATTCTGGAGGGACCGGAATTTCTTGGTATCATTTGTAATCGAGAATTCCTAGACACTCAGCAATAACATAACAGTGGACGTAGGCCATTCTTATAACGCTGAACCACTTTAAAAATCTTTGTCTCATTTATTTATCTGTGATTGAATAATTAGAGTAATCTAATTTTTTACATCAACAGATTGGCGCCGTTTGTGGGAAACGATTTGTTATTATCGTTTTTTACCAAAAATCATTCATCATCAATGGCGGATAACCCAGAATCTAGTAATCGAAACGCTGGAAATGCTGGAAATCCTCCAAATCCCTCTGCACCTCCAGATCTGGCCGGGATTATGACAAATCTGGCTCAAGGACAAACCGCCATGCAAGAGACGATGCGGCAACTCATACAAACTCTTCATGGCGGCGCACCTGCACAGTCAGGACATCGAAGTGGTCAGAGGCAAACCTATTTAATTTGTTCGCGATCCAGGCGTATTGAATCATATCGTAATGAGGAATCTGATGATTTCTCTTATCAACCTGGGCAAACTTCGTCAATACGGGTTACAGATACTGAACAACGTGTCACCCTTTCCCCAGAAAGGGCCAGCGCATTGGAAAGGTTAAGTAGGGCCTCTCCTTTCAGCCGATTAGGCCCTAGGAGGAATAGGAGTCCACCTAAGACCATGTCGAGGAGTTTTCGACAACCATCAGATCTAAGAGAAGGATCAGCATAGTCACGACCAGCTGCTCGTCAAGATAGATCTCAAGCGGCTACTTCAGAATGATCAATTGCTCGAACCAATAGGCCCGAGGAAGGAAATGAAGCGTGGAAAGGATCCCTTCAGCGGTTGGAGGATAGATTGGGAGAAATGGCTAAAGCGAAGAATCCCCTACAACGAACTTTTGTTCAAGGGACACTTTTTGTCCAGGCCATTGTAAATTTTCCAACACCGTCAAAATTTAAAGCCCCTGTGGTGACCCCCAAGTACGATGGAAAGACAGATCCTGTTCTTCACATAGAGCAATATCAAGCTGCTGCCGACATCTATGTTGTCCCTGACGAGATGAGATGTAGGGCATTCTCAGGAACTCTTACTGGATCTGCCCAGATATGGTACAACAATCTTCCTCGGGGTAAGATTTCAACTTTCTTTCAATTGGCCGAGTTGTTCATAGGCAATTTCTTCTTTGGAGCAAAGCCAGTAAAAAGAGTAGCACACTTGTTAAGTGTTAGACAAAAATCTGGTGAGAGCACTAGAGATTACATAACTCGTTTCAATAACGAGAAGCTGGAAGTCATAGATTATGAGGAAAAGACAGCAATCACCACCTTGATGAGTGGGTTGTTGCCTAATAAGTTATATTACACTTTGGCGAAAGATCCACCTAAAACTATGTCAGAGTTGATGGCAAAAGCGGCCAAAATCATGAATGCCGAGGAGGCTATGGCTGCAAAAAAGAATATGGATAAAGACACCAAGGTGGAAATCGACAAGTCTAAGAATAAAGAGCATAAGGGCAATGGCGGTGATAAGCGTTCCAGAAATAATAAGTCGTCATGGGAAGTCCTGAAGAAATTCGATAATTATACTCCCTTGAAAATGGGTATTAATCATGTCTTGGAAGAAATCAAGAATAGCGAGGAGGTAAAGTGGCCAAAGAAACTGAGATCAGACCCTGATGCGAGGAATAGGGATAAATATTGCGAGTTCCACAAGGATCATGGCCATATGACTAAAAATTGCATAGCTCTTCAGAACGAGATTGAAACACTCATCCGAAGAGGAAAGCTAGCAAAGTATGTTGATCGGGGAGGTGAAAGAAGAAATAATGATCGAACTAGAGAGAGGTCTAGATCTCCTCGTCGAGCAGAGGAGAAAAAGAAGAGAGATCATGAAGATGATGCCGAGGATGACCCCGATCTTCCCAAGAAACCAAGGCAACCAGAACGAGAGGTATTTTCCATACGTTTTGGGGAATTTGATTGTAATGTTATTACAGGAGGAGATGCAGGAGGAGGAGACCTTACTGCAGAAAGAAAATCTTACCTCGGAGAGGCACAAGCTTGCTCGTACATTCAGCGAATAAATTTGGCCGAGGAGGATCGTCCGAGGAAGGTAAACAAAGAGAAGATGGTCATTGGCTTTTCAAAAAACGACCTGGGAGGTGTTCTTTACCCTCACGACGACCCTTTGGTGATCAAAATGAGGATGAAAGAAGTAGTGATTTCAAGGGTGCTGGTAGACAATGGTAGTTCAGCAGACATCATGTACTATTCATGCTTTGACAGCTTGAATTTAAAATTATCTCAATTGGAACCTTATCACATACCTCTTTTGGGTTTTGCTGGCGAGAAAGTTTTTCCACTTGGGACGATCAAGTTGGACATATTCATTGGAACTTGGCCTGCTTGTCGAACAGAGAGAATACTCTTCTTTGTGATGGATAAGAATGTGCAGTCAGCCTACAATATCATCATGGGAAGAGTTGGTTTGAAGAAATTCTAAGCAGTTCCATCTACAGTACATTAATGCTTAAAATTCCCAACAAATTTTGGAGTAGGAGTTGTGAAAGGTGATTAGAAAGTAGCTCGGGAATGCTATTATTCATCTGCCGAGCAAGAAGAGCTTGAAGATTCAAGAAAAAAGACTACTACCTACCAGGTGGATGAAGGTACAGAAATTGAAACACTGGATCCTCGAGATGAATCCCAACTTGTAAAAGGACAGGTGGTGGAATCTACAGAAAATATTATTCTGGACGACGAGCACCCTGAACGAGTAACCCAGATAGGTTCAACGTTGGATGCTTCAATAAAACAGGAGTTGATAACTTTCTTGAGAAACAGGAAGAAAACTTTTGCGTGGAGTCATGAAGACATGCCAGGAATAGATCCAAACTTCTTATGTCATGAGCTCAATGTGAATAAGGAGATCAAGCCTGTAAAGCAGAGAAGGAGGGTATTTAGCCCCGAGAAGAATCAGGCTATACAAGAGGAGGTCGAGAAGCTCAAGAAAGCCCAATTCATTGAAGACGTGAAGTATCCAGACTGGTTGGCAAACGTGGTGATGGTAAAAAAGAAAAACAATAAATGGAGAATGTGTGTTGATTTCACCGATCTTAACAAGGCATGCCCAAAGGATCATTTTCCATTGCCCAGAATTGATCAACTAGTGGATGCTACCTCGGGACACGAGCTGCTCAGCTTCATGGATGCTTACTCTGGCTACAACCAGATCAAAATGAAACCTGAAGACAGGGAAAGTACTTATTTTATTACCCCTAGGGGAACTTATTGCTATAATGTTATGCCTTTTGGTTTGAAAAATGCAGGAGCGACATACCAGTGGCTGATGAACAAGGTTTTCACCGAACAAATCAGTGGCAACATGGAAGTCTATGTCGATGATATGCTGACAAAGAGCAAGAAAGCTGCTGATCATCTAGTTGACTTAGCTCAGACCTTTGATCAACTGGATAAATACCAAATGAAGCTCAACCCGACGAAGTGTACATTTGGAGTACGAGAAGGGATGTTCCTCGGATACATCGTCAACCAGCGAGGCATTGAGGCGAATCCAGAAAAGATCAAAGATCTTTTAGGGTTGCGATCTCCAATGACGAAGAAAGAGGTGCAGAGTCTTACAGGACGAGTTGCAGCGCTCAATAGATTTGTATCTCGAGCAACTGATAGGTGCCTTCCATTCTTCAAAACACTCCGAAAAACTTTCGAATGGAATGATGAATGTGAAAAAGCCTTTCAAGACTTGAAGAAATATCTCGGAACACCTCCATTGCTGTCCAGACCAGTGATGGGTGAAAAGTTGTATTATATCTGGCAGTATCAGAGAATGCAGCCAGCTCGGCACTGATCAGATTGGATAATGGAGTCCAGAAGCCAATTTATTACACAAGTAAGGCTTTCCGAGGTGCAGAGATCAGGTACCCGAAGTTGGAAAAATTGGCATTGGCATTAATTGAAGTAAGTAGAAGAATGAGGCCATATTTCCAGGCCCATACCATCGTCGTGTATACCGACATGCCGTTACGACAAGCCCTTCATAAACCAGAAAAATCAGGGAGACTGATGTATTGGGCAATAGAGCTCGGTGAATATGATATTGTGTATGAACCCAGATCATCACTAAAAGGACAGGCCGTAGCAGATTTTATAGCAGAATTTACTTATCCTGATACCCCCGAGGAGCAAAAGTTACTCGCTGATCGACCTGTGGATGTTACAGGATCAACAAACATGAGCCCAGACCAACTCCGGTTGGTAAAAGGACGAATGGATGTTAAAAAATCTACAGACATAAGCTCAGACCAACCCCGGTTGGTAAAAGAACTTGTGGATGTAGAAGGATCATCAACTTCGAACTCAGACCAGCTCCGGTTAGTAAAAGAGCGAGAAGAGATGGTCAACGAGGAGCGAAAAGTACCAGGGGAGGATGAAAGGAAGCAACAAATATTTCACCGAGGAACTCTATCAGATAAGGAATTTGAAGAAGGGTTACCCATATGGAGATTATATGTAGATGGCTCATCTTGCACAGTAGGTTGTGGGGAAGGAATTGTTTTGAACACCCCAGACGAGATTGACATGGAATATGCCTTACGATTCCAATTCAAAGCCTCCAATAATGAGGCTGAGTATGAGGCGATGATAGCAGGTCTTAATTTAGCAAAGATTATGGAAGCGCAACAAGTGATGGTATTCAATGATTCTCAATTGATTGTGAATCAGATGATGGGAACGTATGCAGTTAAAGGAGAATTAATGGTCAAGTATCATGCCAAGGTAATGGAGTTATTGGCAGAATTTGATGCGATTCAGTTAATCAGAATACCAAGAATAGAGAATGCACGAGCAGATGCACTGGCCCGACTAGCATCAGCTACTCGTACCGAGCTGCGAAGAACAATACCAATTGAAGTATTAGAAAGTCGGAGCATAGATGAAAACCTGACGATGAATATTATCACCCTTGATTTAGGACCATCTTGGATGGATCCCATCAGGGCATATGTTGAAGAAGGAGAATTACCGAAAAATAAGCTCGCTGCCAAGAAATTGAAGTATAAAGCTGCTCGGTATGTACTAACTAATGGTATTTTGTATAGACGAGGAATTATGGCAGGTTTGCAAAGATGTGTACATCCTTCCGAGGTGAAAGAATTAATTGAATAAATCCATGAAGGGTCCTGTGGAGCTCATGTAGCAGGTCGAACACTTTTGCAAAGGGTGATGACTCAAGGATACTACTGGCCGACGATGAGGGCTGATTGTATAGCCTATGCTAAGAAATGTGACAAGTGCCAACGTTTTTCCTCCATCCGACGAACTCCACAAGCATTATTGACACCCATAACTTCCCCTTGGCCATTTTCCATGTGGGGAATTGATTTGGTTGGACCATTGCCGACCACCCGAGGAAGATTCAAGTACCTCATCGTCGCAGTAGACTATTTTACTAAGTGGGTAGAAGCTGAGCCACTTATCGATATGACATACGAGAAGGTATACCAGTTCGTTTGGAAGAACATCATCTGTCGATATGGTCTCCCTCATGCCTTCATCACAGACCACGGAACACAATTCGATAACGAGGAATTTGCTGCCTATTGTCATCAGTCGAACATTTTGAAGGTTCATTCAGCACCAGGCCACCCTTAAAGCAATGGACAGACTGAGGTGACGAACAGAACATTATTAAATGGTTTGAAGAAGAGGCTAAGTGAGGCTAAAGCTAATTGGATTAATGAGCTACAGTCAGTACTGTGGGCTTACCGAACAACTCCCCGAGGAGCAACTGGAGAATCACCATATATGCTGGCGTTTGGAAGTGAGGCTGTAATACCTGCCGAGTTGGGTCTTCCAACACATAGAGTGTTGAATTTCAATTCCCCAGTCAGAGAAGACTAGATTTGGATATGCTCGAGGAGGTTAGAGAAGAAGCAGCCATTAGGAATGCTGCATATCAACAATGAACAGCTATGTTCTACAACAGGAGGGTGAAGAAATGCGATTTAAAAAAAGGAGATTATGTGCTAAAGAAGGTCATTCAGAAGTACAATAAATTGGAAGCAAACTGGCATGGACCTTACCGAGTTACATAAATTGTTCAACCAGGAACTTACCGAATAGCAACTCTAGAAGGAGCGGAATTCAAGAATGCTTGGAATGCTGAACACCTTCGCAAGTATTATCAATGATGTAAAATGTACAGCAGTTCCATCAACATGAATAAAATGATGATGTTTCACAATTTTTCTCTCCTTTGTTTGAAAGTTTTTTGGGGAATACTAGTGTTGTACACTACGCTGTTCAACAGCAAAAAGAAGACGATAGTTTAGACCCACGACCAACTCCGATTGGTAAAAGGGCGAGAACAAACTATACTCCTTTGGTTAGGAGACATACACTAGCGTGACCAACTCCGGTTGGTAAAATAACTAGTAGATAGTTCAGACCCACGACCAACTCCGGTTGGTAAAAGGGCGAGAACAAACTATATTCCTTTGGTTAGGAGGCATACACTAGCGTGATCAACTCCGGTTGGTAAAATAACTAGTGAACAAGATAGTTCGAGCGTGACCAACTCCGGTTGGTAAAAGAGCGAGAACACCATACTCCTTTGGTTAGGAGGCATACACTAGCGTGATCAAATCCGGTTGGTAAAATAACTAGTGGACATAATAGTTCAAACCCATGACCAACTCCGGTTGGTAAAAGGGCAAGAACAACATTCTTAAAAATGCCAATTTTGGCTGGTTAAGAAACAAAATATGCCAACTTATGTTGGTCGGAAGGTAAAACCATTCCAGAAAATACAAAAAATTCCAAACTGAACCAAGTATAGTTGGTCGGTGATCAAAACCCACTAACTGTAGTTGGTCGACGAGGATAAATTATCGACCTTGGTTGGTCGGACACATTTTGTGAAAAAATTTACCAAGTATGGTTGTTCGGGGATAAAAACCCACTAACTGTATTTGATCGACGAGCAGAAAATATTTCAAATTGAACCAAGTATGGCTGGTCGGGGATAAAAACCCATCAACTGTAGTTGGTCGACAAACACAATTTAACAACCTTGGTTGGTTGGAAACATTTTAAACATTTTATAGTCATTACTTTATTATTAAGTGATTGAGCAACATTGATACTTGTAAACTTTTTTGGTTGATGAACAACACAATATTGTTATCTTTTTAACAGATACATATGCATAAATGTAAAAGTGTTAGACAAGTACAAAAGAATAGCAATACAGATTTGCAAACAAAAATGAAAGTCTTTCATTAAATTCAAAATAAATTACAAGTTACATATATGTGCTAACTATTACATTGAAAATCCTATTCTATTGGTTTCTTTCCTTCAGCTTTTGAAATAGGTTCCTCACCAGCAGGAGGATCATTTAATGTCTGAGGAGAATTGATAAAATTCAAGTCCTTCAACATTCTGACATTCATTACTGAAGGAGTATCCAAGAGCTGCTCGGGACGAGATACGTCAATTTGAGAATGAAGATTATAGTCACCAAGATATTTTGAAATTAAGCTCCGAGGAATGGCACGAGCTGGGATCCATTCCATGTCCAATTTATAGGGTGGTACAGGCAAGTCTAGTAGCCCAGGGCTATGATAATCCCACAGGTAGTGCCCCTGTTCGAGCTTCAACACACCCAGGGCGTTCAACCATCCCTGTTTATAACCTTCATTATTGGCATTTTCAATGCGAGCATCCAAGTGATAAAGGGCCTCATTATAGCCTGCATTCCAGAATTTGTGAGGTTGTTTATGGAATTGGAAAGTTAATCTTTCTAACTGATCATGAAGGTTCCTGGCAAAAACATCCTTATTATTCAAAGCTGACTTCGTTGCAGTAAGTTGATCTTCCAAAGTCAGGATTTTCTTGGACATTTCAGACAAAGCCCGATCTTTTGCGTTCAACTGGTACGCTTGAGTTTCCAATGTTGACAGAGTACGAGCTTCTTCAATACTACGAGGATTTCTTGATCGTCCCCGAGCAGATGAAATGCTTCGTTCCTCGTTAACATCCTGGGAAGCTCTTCCTCGCCCACGAGAACTCTTCCTCGTCCCCGAGCAGTAGCAGAAATACCAGACCTTCTTAAAGTATCCAATTCTTGCCTTAATTTGGCGTTCTCAACTTCTAAGAATGAGAATCCTTCATCGGTGACCGGTACCAAGGCAGTGGAGGATGAAGCTGCAGACTCATATTATGCCAACTTTTTCTGCAAATTGTTGTTCTCTTGTTCCAGCAGCTCGGCGATCTGTCTGCAGGCCTCAACTTCACCTTTTAGGGTTCTCTCCCTGACATCGTATCCAGCAATGATCTTTTTGTGGCCTGTCTCGGAAGAAAGTTGTTGATACCTATTCTCATACTCCTTGTGCAACAAGGCAGTTGATTCATTGTGCTGATTCTGAAGATCTTCTAGGGTACAATGAAGTTCCTCGATCAATTCGTAATATGCCACATTATTGGCCACAGCTCGATCAAGTAAATCTTTCAGGTACCGATAAGCCTCAACTGCTTGCTCTGAAGCATCATGGCCAAGGATGTCGGCAATCTCTAATACACTCAGGTCTGTATGACCAGCCTTATAATATTCACGGCATTGTTGCATCAGCTTTGTATCATGGGAAGATATCAGTTCCATTCTAGCCATAAACTAATAAAGAGGAGAAGGCAAGAGTTAATAAATAAAAACAGACAGAGCATCAACCATGTAGAGGAACAAAAAGATGTGATTTTATTACATCATCAACAAGATTACATCATTTGGAATACAGAAGTACAAGTAAGAAGAAAAATAGAAAGATAGTACCGAACAACTTCACACCTTTTCCTTGTCTCCCAAGACTTTCTCGGGAGGCTGGGATGAGGAGCTTGGTTGCTCGGTGGGAACACTGATTTGATTAGTAGAAGCTGGGACTTGTTCTGGAGGAGTAGGCAAGGAAGAAATCTCCTCGGTGGCTGTCTGGTTGGGTGGTAGAACAAGGACTTGATCACCCACTGTCATTGAAGATTCTTCAGATGCAGCTTCGTCCTCATCTTCGTCTTCAATAACTGGAGGAGGACCAGGGAGATGTTGTTGAAATAGCTCGGAGTCCTCGCTCACCTTCAATTCCTGCAAGGCAGCAACCCAACCATCATGGAAGAATTTCAAACTTCCATAATTCACCTGGGTCATCATTGCTGCTACCCCCATATCCCATCCTTTATCCCAACCAGTCCGAAAGGATTTCTTCACAGCCGTTTTTCTCTTCATCTTCTCCGAGGAGAGCTTCTCGGATAGAAGGTCCTCAGAGGCTTTCAACTTGGCCTCCAACTCCTCCTTCTGACGATTTGCTTCGCGCAGAAGTGTCAACTCTTCCTCAGCTGATTTCAGCTTATTCTCAAGCTCCCCAAAGCCTGAAAGTTTCTCGGTATAGTCTTTATTCTCTCTCTCCAAGTCCTTCACCTTATTACCCAGTTGTACCTTCTCTACATCAGACGCAGCCAACTTCTTCTCCCATTCAATTTTATCCTCATCATACTTCTGACGAGATTCACTCACAGATTTGATAGCTTTCTCCAGAGCTCCTTCCACAGTGGACGAGGAGCAAGAAGCTTTGATCGCTTCATCCTTTTTAAGGATTATATTGAAACAGCTTGTCAGCTGTAATCAGAAAAGGGAAATGATATCAGAAACAAATATAGGAAATAACAAAGGAAAATATGAAAAACTCAGAGTAGAGATACTTACTGAAGCAAGATGACGAGCAGCCAGAGAAGTAACCATATCCCGAGTAAGGTCTTCTTCAGTACCTTGCACCTCAGGAATGGGTGAAAATTTTGCCAAGCTCATCGTATAGCTCGGAGGAACAATGATTGGAACACCATCTCCACCAGCTGGGAGCTGGGGAATGGCTCCAGAAATACTGACCGAGGAGTCTCCTCAGTCTCCTCGGTGCCTTTTCAACAACCTCAACCAAAGAAGAACTTTTGGTTGGTGAGATAGTGATTACTTCAACAGGTGCATCCTTCTGCACAGGAGCCACTGGGGGCTTCTCGACAGCCTTCTGAGAGGCAACAGGAGGGGTGGCATCTTTATTCTTTGTCCCTTTTTGGACATCACCCTTATTTTTCTTCCCATCCCCAGCAGAAGAAGTTTCCTCGAAGAGAGCGGGAACTCTTCTCTTGCCCATTTTTTTGCTCAAAGGAATATGAGATTCCGGATCAGAGTCTTCAGGAATTTGCACTGGATCACTGATGCTGACCACAGGACGAGCAGTAAAGGACGACGTATAGCTCCTATACTGCAACAAGTATGAAGCAGACCTGATGTGCTCGTCTGCAATTTTCTGATGCAAACTCCAGATATGTTTCAATTGCCTTATATTAACTTCTGATTCTTTGGGAGTTTTTCTCTTGCTGTCAACTGCAAACAAAAATAAATTGAAATGTCAATCATGCATTTATTCAAACATGATGAAATCATAATTTCAAAAATAAAATAAAATGAAAATAACCTATCCCATTGCCATATGGGGGGCATTTGGGACCTTCATACACGTCATCTCCGACTGAAGGAGCATGTTGCCAATTTTTGAAAACTAATCCATGTTCAAAATAATCCCTGTTAGCGTCAGGGAGGTTGACTACTAAAGCCCTATTCAAAAATCTGGTTTTTAAATAATAAATATTATCTAAAATAGCCCATCTATAACAATACATAATCTCAGGAATTCCTATACGAGTTCCATGAGTTTGATTTAACTTATGCACCCCATTAACTATTCTCCATGTATTGGGGGCTACTTTTGCAGGAACAACATCGAAATGTTGACAAAATTCTAAGCATAAAGGGTTAGGTGGAAAAGAAAATCCACACTCAACAATAAAGAGGCTGGGGAACCAATGTCCCTCAGCCAAACGAAAATAGTCAAAGGGCTCAGGAAGACTCTCTAAAGTTACCCAAGACGGAATGGAATAATCAGAACGGAACTTTTCAATAGATTCAATAATATAAACCATGGTGAATAAAAGGAGAAAGAAGAAGATCTTACAGGAAGAATGGAGATCTGTTGACAACGAACGAAAACAAGGATGAACGCACAAGAGAAAGAAAAGCTATGGAGAATTCGAAAACAAGAAAATTGGAAAAGGCAGAGGACGGTATGATTGCTTGGGAAGTTTAAATACTTTGCCTTGGGAACCAGCGAAAGAAATGATTACATAAAAGAAACTATTGCGCTACCGGCGGCTAAAAGGACAAAAAGTGCACGAAGATCGAAGCGCTTATGAAAAGGCAAAAAGGCGGATTCAGCGAATTTGGAAGGAAGTTCAAATACAAAGAAAATGCTCCTAAAACCTAGGGAAGTCATTTAATATTGCCATATACTGAGAAAGAATGTTCCATACTCCTCAAAGTTCGAAATATGAAAGATTGGGGGCTTCTGTTGATACCAAAATTAGTACGCTGATATGGACGAATAATAAGAAGACACGTGTCAATCTACGTGGCACAATAACAACGAGGAAGATTGCTTTTCCGACCAACATACTCACTCCGAGCAACAAATACCTTCCGAGGAACTCCAATGCTCCGAGAAACTCTTGGACGACGAGCAACTAAGGCGGTTCGAGCTGCACCTCGACCACAACATTAATTGCCAGATAATCAACAGTTCAACTATTCATTGAATGCTTATCATCTTGACACACACGTTTGAAGAACATTAAATGAATTACCCTTTCATATGTGTATCATTTAATGTAACACCCTTTCATGTACAGCCTAAGGGCTATAAATACCTTGTATCACCCTCATTCTGGAGGGACCGGAATTTCTTGGTATCATTTGTAATCGATAATTCCTAGACACTCATCAATAACATAATAGTGGACGTAGGCCATTCTTATAAGGCTGAACCACTTTAAAAATCTTTGTCTCATTTATTTATCTGTGATTGAATAATTAGAGTAATCTAATTTTTTACATCAACATTAAGGGTGAGGATAAAATTAGGTATTGCATCGGTAGACTCCCTTTCGGGGAGTTTATCATTATTCTTCTTATAATATCAAAACACTTTCTATAATAGCATGCAATAGGTGGAATTGGAAAATAACATTTATAAAAAATATCTTTCAACAATAATAGTTATTATATAGGCATAAAAAGCTATTTATGTAAAAAGAAATGTAAGGTTTAGGTTGTTAATATGCTTGAATCAACAAAATATGTTTTTAATCTTGATAAAAAAATGAAACAAACTTTTTTTAAGCTGATTTTTGATGAGAAAATTAGTAAAAACTAATGTAAATTCATCATAAAATATATGCATAGAAACAACCTAGGATGAGAGTTGTGTTACAAATGTGCAACCCGCGCGATCCCTGCGCATCTTCGGGCATCTTATAAATATTATGTTAAATTCCAGATCTTTTCATTAAAAACCAAGTTTAAGATATAACCAATCATTGGATCATTATATGATTCAAGTGATAATTAAGACAAGAAAAAAATCAAGTGTTAACATATATTAAAATATACAAATGAACTTTTATTTAAAATGTAACACCCCGTGTGTTCTAGGACTTAAGAATTTAATTATTTTGGGAGAAATAGAATTATTTAATTGGGAGAATTTAGATTTTTATTTTTTGGAGTCTCGAATGATGAATTGGAGTGTACGGTTGATTCGGGAATGGTCGAGATAGTCAAAATGACTATCCGAAAGTTTTTTTTGGGTTCCGAAATATTTTAGACCTAGTTTGACCCGAAAATGAGTAAACGAGTCATTTTAACTATGTATTATCATTTAACATTAGGATTTAGGATTTAAAGGCTTAAGAGGTTCGTGAAATAGCCAATCTCATTCGTGAGAAAAAAATAAAACCCTAGAAAGACAGAAAGAAAGAAGAAGAAGAAGAAGAACAAGAAGAAGAAGAAGAAGAAGAAGAAGAAGAAGAAGAAGAAGAAGAAGAAGAAGAAGAAGAAGAAGAAGAAGAAGAAGAAGAAGAAGAAGAAGGAGAAGAAGAATGAGAAGAAGAATGAGAAGAAGAAGGAGAAGAAGAAGGAGAAGAAGAAGAAGAAGAAGAAGGAGAAGAAGAAGAAGAAGAAGAAGAAGAAGAAGAAGAAGAAGAAGAAGAAGAAGAAGAAGAAAGCTTAGAGCTTTGGAGATTTTCGGCTCAAACACACAGATTCAGGGAAGATTCAACCTCTACAACTTTGAGGCAAGTGATCAAACTTGCTAAATAACTGTGTGTGTAAGTTATCTCATAATTTTTGTTGGTGATTTAGTTCATTTTGAGCTTTTATGGTTAAACCCTAAAATTTATTGAGTAAATCTTGTATTTAAGGTTATAATTATGGTTTAGATGATAAAAATGGTGGGGATAAATTTATGTGTTGGGCTTTGATGAATTAGAATTTGGTTTTAGAAGTGTAGGCTAAATCTTATGAAGTGTAGAGTAAGGTTTTTTGGGGTGTTAACTTCGTAAGCTGTAGAGTAGAAATTCTATAAAATTGGGTCGGTTCGAGTAGGAAAGCTGGATCGATTCTTTTTTAAGGAACTCGGATCGGTTCATTTTTAAGAGGCATCGGATCGGTCTGGTCATTAAAGGTATTCTGTTGAATTTTAGGAACCGGAACGGTTCGTTTTTGTGTACCCCTAGTCCGGTTCGATCACTGTATACTGCCACCTCTTTTTTTATCCCTTTTCAATTGGTTTTATTGATTAGGAACCCTCCAATAGAGTGTAGTAAACATGTTTGGGAGATATTATGAGGGTTCATATTAGGATATAATAGAGGGGTCATTTTGGGGGTTATTATTATGGAGATATTTATAAGAGAAAATTTGTATTGTTTCGTTTTGGAAAATCCTCAAAGGAATGAGGATTCATTTTAGGATGGTTACGGGCTATTATGGAGGCATATGTGGGATTTTAACATGCCGAATTCTTTCATAAATTCTTCGAGTAGTAGGAATTTACTTAACGCCAATTATGGACTAGGTGAGAGAGAAATATCGTGTGTCATTAGTATTGTTAAATTGGGTGACTATTTATATCATAGGTGTGATGGATTAGTAAGTTTCAAATGAGGGATTGAATGATAGAATGAATTTGGGAAGGTATACTAGAGTGTATCGGATTGTGTAATGAGATTTATATGCATATAGTCGGATTCATTACTTTTATACATACGGAAGTGAGATAGTATATATATATATATATATATATATATATATATATATATATATATATATATATATATATATATATATATATATGTGGCGTGAATGTATATACCTTATGTAATGGTTTGTATATATGATGTGATAGAATGTGAATATATCTTATGAGTATGTTATATACTTATGTGCTTCATACCCCTCTAGTGTTATCATAGGAAGTTGCGAGATGGGGGTGAATCCCCCTAGCTTAAGGAGGAGGGAGAGTATAGTCCCCAGGTCATAGCGTCCAGTATTTTACCATGCGTGAGGTAGGGGTAAGATGTCTTGGGTAATATTTATCTTGCTCTCAGGTTAGGAACTATGACCACTACCCATTCGTTGTGATTAGGTTTTTACCAAGTCATTGTGACAGTCTGTCCGTTGGAAACCCTGGGATATGTGAGCGATCGCTTGAAAGATGATAGCATTGTAGAGACTAGAGAATATATATAATGTGTGTTGTGTATGTGTACTTGCTAGAGATTGATAAATCTTGTATTATACGTGCGAGTAATATTATACAAGCTCTATATATAGTGTGTGATATCTTAATCTCATAACTAGAGAAAGTTATAAAGATGTATATTATGTTTTGTCTTTTGTAGCACGAGAGTGGATGAGTATACTCTTATGACTACAAACGCGAAGTAATTTGGGGCTGTACTTTGTACTGAGGGATTAACAGATTCCCACGACCGACAATGTTAGGTGGTAGTGTATCGAGGGGGTTCCTTGTTTGGATTTCGCTTTGCGAGACGTCCCAAGCATGAAACTTAGCGTAACGTTGGGTGTGGGGAGATGTTTGGTCCTTAGTTCTTTGGTATAGGTGAAATAATGGGTGTATATTAATAACATATTTGATGACGTGGGATATTTTATACTAATAACTTGTGAGGGTTAAAGATTAGAACCGATAAATATAATTGAGTTGTATGATTGTATGAGTTTGGGCGTAAACTTATGAGACGATTGAAGAAGTAGATAGACGGTTATGTTAAAGATGATGGGCTATGTGAAGGAGGCTTAGGCGTAGATTTATGAGGATTTATCCCTAGAATGTGTTGGGTAACTCAGTTGAGGTTCATATTCATATGTTAGGTGTGCGCTATAGATGAAGGGTGAGATCGAGTCCCAAGAGAGTGCGACAGCACTTTAATTATGAAATTGCGCATTCATAATTATTATGCATTTTAATTCACTTGCTAAAACTATTTTCAAACCTCGGGCTCTGACCCGTTTATAATTTTCTCTTACTATACATATCGTATTATTTTAGGTGTCCCTCCGCAAGGACGCCAGTGATGCCTATTCTATTTAGGGTCCTTAGAGTTGTGGCTGATGCGGAATGTTATAGGATTTTATTGTAACTGCTTCCTATTCTTATAAATCTAGTTTAGGATCCATTTTGTATATCAGTTATGAGTTCTTAAGGGTTGTATGTATTTGTAGCTCCTTTATGTTTTTATCTAGATGTTGTATTGTCTGTGATCCAACGGTATATTCGGGTATATTTTTAATTGTACTCATATTTATTGCCATATTTTGTAGTCGTTATTTATCTTGGTTTGTATTTTCTTATTTGTTTTGAATTTTTTTTGGCATCTGTTTATGTTAATTATGGGTGGTTTATCAGATTTTTAGTCTGGGCGACAGTGATGCTGAGGATGATCCCTTAGAGATTCATGTTTTATCTTAGTATAGGGTTGTCCATCTGTTATTAATTTAAGCGGGGAGTCACAGGTGGTATCAGAGCATCAGGTTCTACTGTCTTAGGATCTGTGTGGGTTTTCTACATTCTTCCATAATCTTTCTTGACGTAGAGCCATATTATTAGGACTTTTGTGTTCATATTGCGTTTACGATCTTCTGCGATGCGAAATTGTTTAAACTGTGTGCTGATGTAGTTCGCTCTTGTTTTAGATGCCGCCAAGAAGAGGTCTCCCGGCTGGAGTAGATAGAAGGGAAGGAAATGTAAATCCCCAAGTGCCTCAGGGGACTGTGACTGCAGCGAAGGTTGCAAATATCATGGCTCAAGTAGTCAATGCGGCCATGAATGTTATGGCTCAACACTTTCCTCAGGCTCAGCACCAGCGTGCAGCGCTGGTAGCTCAAACTTATGTGGGGATGTCTGTGTGGGAGAGAGTTAGAGAAGCTTTTCGAAAAGGTCATCCTTCTGAATTTTAAGGGGGAGCTGATGTGGTCATATAAAGTCAGTAGAAGAATAATATTCAACATCGCCTTCGTATGGTGGAATGTAGTGATATTTAGAAATAAATACTTGTCACCTTTAAGTTAGTGGGTGTGGCTCTCCCGTGGTTGGAGTCAGTCACTACGTCAGAATAGAGGGATACGATGTCTTTATCATATTTTTGGGTTCGATTTGATCGTAAGGATTTCCCTTCGGCAATTCAAACGGAAATGAGGAGAAGATTATTAGAGGTGAAGCAAGGGGATAGGACGATGGCGGAGTATGAAGAGGAATTTACCCGATTAGCGAATTTTGTGCCCGGCGAGGTAAATATGAAGGATAAACGTGTATAAAAGTTATTGGGAGGTTTAGATTGGAAAATTCGTTAGCATTTATTGGGGAAACTGGCTTTACTGACTTTTACCGATGTGATGATCATTGTCAAAAGGAGATAAGAAATTGGGGCACCTGGACGTGACAAGTAAGTCGGGATAAGGTGGTGCCAATGGGGAACAATTATCACAACAACCTAAGAATAGGCAGAGAGAGCATGATCTACATTTTGGGGCTTCGAGCAAGAGGCAGCATTCAAGAGGTTTTAGATTTGATGGTAGTGATTGTAGTCAGGAATATCAAGGGCCGCAACAATATTTTGTTCCTCAGAGTGGTCAGGAAGGATTTACTGGGAGATGTTTCTTTTGTAGGGAGTTAGGCCATAGGAAGAAGGATTGTCATGTGAGAGGCAGAGGGCAACTATTTAAAGAGGTTTTGGATGTACAACCCCTACAATAATTTATGGGCGGGTTCGAATAAGAGAACTTTGATCAGGGACCCATTGATGAGGCAAGGCAGTTAGATTATGGAGGTAATGCATAAATTATTTTTCCTATGTGTATAGATTATGTTTTTAGTGATTTTGGGAGTGTTGCGTGTAAGATTGTATTCTCTAGAATTCACGAGTGGGTCAAATTTAGTGAGTGGTTGGCCGTTATAACCAGGTTGTATATATGATTACCTTGAGGAGGGTAAGGGTGTCACTTAGATGTTATCTTTCCGGAAAATATATGGGCTTGAGATGTGCTAGAAAAGTTATGGTTTTTTCGGAGTACAACTGTTGAGTCGTGTTGAGTAGTAAAGGTAAGTCTATTGTTTTATTATTTGGCAGGTGCATGATATTACTATGTCCTAATTGTGAACGAGTCTATCTTGCGATGATATTTTGAGATGATGTAATGGTTTTGTGGTGATGAGACTCAGGGTTTATCGGGGTTATAGTTAAGCGAAGAGTTCTAACTCATGGTTGTATTCATGTTGAGAACTTAACGTTGGTGAGAACATCGTATTGTTTGACGTCGTGCGTCTTGGGCATATTGTTTACAATTATGTGTGTCAGAAGTTAAAAAATTATTTTCTATATTATATTTTAGGCTTTTGGAACCATATAAATTGATTTAAAAATCTTTTTAAAATTTTAGTCCTGGTCTGATCGATCTCAATCCCTGACAGAGCTACGCAATAGTGTATTAGGTGGGTTCCTTGTTTGGATTTCTCTTGCGAGACCTCCCCCGCATGAAAGTAGCGAATGTCAAGAATTGAGAAAGGTTAAATCTTCATTTGTTGAGAATTAACGTGTCCATATAGCGTTATGAGAGTGAGTTTAGTTCTTGGTATGGTCCCTTGGTTATTTCAGGCATATAATTGTAACGGTGAATGGAAGTTATGTTATGATTTAAGGCTAGTGGAGTCGGGTAATGATTGCGCAATTGAACACAAATATAGGGCGTATGAGCGCCCTGGTTGTATATTATTTTAAGGAATTCACTATTGGAAAGTGGTAGAGATCGGTGTAACAATCATGGAGGTAGATTGGTTATTTGAAGTAATGAGCTTGTTCGAATTTCAGGGACGAAATTCTTTATAAGGAGGGGAGACTGTAACCCCCCGTGTGTTCAAGCACTTGGAATTTCATTATTTTAGGAGAAATCGAATTATTTAATTGGGGGAATTTAGATTTTTATTTTTCGGAGTCTCGAATGATGAATTGGAGTGTACAATTGATCCGAGAAGGGCTGAGATAGTCAAAATGACCGCCCGAAAATTTCATTTGGGTTCTGAAGTATTTAAAACATAGTTTGACCCTAAAATGAGTAAACGAGTCATTTTAACGGTGTGTTATCATTTAAAGATGGGATTTATGATTTAAAGGCTTAAGCGGCTCGTGAGATAGCCAATATCATTCGTGAGAAAAAATAAAACCCTAGAAGAAGAAGAAGAAGAAGAAGAAGAAGAAGAAGACTAGAAATCTTGTAGCTTTTTAGATTTTCGGCTCAAACACATGGATTCAGGGAAGATTCAACCTCTACAACTTTGAGGCAAGTGATTAAAATTGATAAATAATTGTGTGTGTGAGTTATCTCATAATTTTTGTTAGTGATTTAGTTGATTTTGAGATTTTATGGTTAAACCCAAAAATTTGTTGAGTAAATCTTGTATTTAGGGTTATATTAGTGGTTTAGATGATAAAAATGGTGGGGATAATTTTATGTGTTCGGTTTTGATGAAGTAGAATTTGGTTTTAGAAGTGTAGGCTAAATCTTGTGAAGTGTAGAGTAAGGTTTTTGGGGTGTTAACTTCGTAAGTTGTAGAGTAGACGGGACCGATCCGGGTAGGAAAGTCGAATCGGTTCATTTTTATGGAACTCAGATCGGTTCGTTTTTAAGAGGCATCGTATCGGTCCGGTCATTAAAGGTCTTCGGTCAAATTTTAGAAACCGAACCAGTTTGTTTTTGTGGACCCCTGGTCCGGTCCGGTCACTATATTTTGCTAGTTCTTATTTTACCCCTTTTTAATTGGTTTTATTGCTTAGGGACCCTCTAATATAGTATTGTAAACATGTTTGGGAGATATTATGAGGGTTCATATTAGGATATAAAAGAGGGGTCACTTTGGGGGTTATTATGGAGATATTTATAAAAGAAAATTTGTATTGTTTCCTTTTGTAAAATCCTCCAAGGAATGAGAATTCTTTTGAGGATGGTTATAGGAAATTATGGAGGCATATTTGGGAGTTTAACATACCGGATTCTTTCATAAATTCGTCGAGTAGTAGGAATTTACTTAACGATAACTATGGACTAGGTGAGAGTGAAATATAGTTTGTCCTTAGTGTTGTTAAATTAGGTGACTATTTATATCGTAGGTGTGATGGATTAGTAAGTTTCAAGTGAGGGATTAAATGATAGAATGCATTTGGGAAGGTATAATAGAGTGTATAGGATTGTATAATGAGAGTTATATACATATAGTCGGATCCATTACTTTTATATAGGCGGAAGTTAGATAGTATGTATATATATATGGCATGAATGTATATACCTTATGTGATGGTTTATATATATAATGTGATCGAATGTGTATATATTTTGTGTGTATGTTATATACATTATGTGCTTCATACCCCTCTAGTGCTATCATTGGAAGTTGCATGATTTGGGTGAATCCCCCTAACTTGAGAAGCAGAATAGTATAGTCCCCAGATTTTAGCGTCCATTATTTTACCGTGCGGAGATAGGAGTAAGACGTTTTGGGTATGATTCGTCCTGCTCTCAGGTTAGGAACTATGGCCGCTTTTCATTCGTTGTGATTAGGTTTTTACCCAGTCGGTGTGACAGTCCGACCATTGGTAACCCCGTGACATGTGAGCGATCCCTTGGAAGATGATAGCATTGTAGAGACAATTAGAGTACATATATTATGTGTGTTATGTATGTGTACTTGCTAGAGATTAATGAATCATGTATTATACGTGCGAGTAATTTTATACAAGCTCTATATATAGTGTGTGATATCTTAATGTTATAACTAGAGAAAGTTATAAAGATATAAATTATGTTTTGTCATTTGTAGCACGATAGTGGATGAATATACTCTTATGCCTATAGACGGGAAGTAATTTGGGGTGTACTTTGGACCGAGGACCTAACGGATTCCCACGACCGACAATGTTAGGTGGTAGTGTATCGGGAGGGGGTTCCTTGTTTGGATTTCACTTTGTGAAACGTCCCATGTATGAAACTTAGCGTAACATTGGGCGTGGGGAGATGTTTAGTCCTTAGTTCTTTGGTATAGGTGAAATAGTGGGGGTATATTAATAGCATATTTGATGACGTGGGATACCTTATGCTAATAACTTGTGAGGGTTAAACATTAGAACCGATAAATATAATTGAGTTGTATTATTGTATAAGTTTGAGCGTAAACTTAGGAGACGATTGAGGCTTAGACGTTTACGAGGATTTATCCCTAGAATGTGTTGGGTAGCTTAGTTGAGGTTCATATGCATACGTTAGGTGCAGGCTATAGATGAGGGGTGAGGTCGAGTCCCAAGAGAGTGTGACACCACTTTAATTATGAAATTATGCATTCTTAATTATTATGCATTTTAATTCACTTGCTAAAACTATTTTCAAACCTCGGGATCTGAACCGTTTATATTTTTCTCTTACTATACATATTGTATTATTTAAGGTGTCCCTCCGCAAGGACGCCAGTGATGCCTATTCTATCCAAGGTCCTTGGAGTTGTAGCAAATGCATAATGTTACAGTATTTTGTTATAGCCACTTCCTATTCTTGTAAATCTAGTTAAGGATCCATTTTGTATATCAGTTATGTGTTCTTAAGGGTTGTATGTATTTGTAGCAACTTTATGTTTTTATCTGGATGTTGTATTATCTATGACCCGACAGCCTATTCGGGTATATCTTTTTTTGTACTCGTGTATATTGCCATGTTTTGTAGTCGCTATTTCTGTTGATTTGAAGTTTCTTGTTTGCTTTGAATTTTTTTTAGCATCCACTTATGTTAATATATGGGTGGTTAGTCAGATTTTTAGTCTGCGCGATAGTGATGCTGAGGATGATCCACTTGAGATTCCTGTTTGATCTTAGTATAGGGTTGACCACCCGTTATTAATTTAAGCAGGGTGTCACATAAATTTTCGAAACCTTTTTAAAATAACATGTTATGAAGGTTAGTATTCTTACAAAAAAATGAAAATTATTTTTTATTAATGAATTCCGCATCGAAGATTAATTCATCCCCGATAGTGGGATAAACCAAGAAACTTGCAAAATAAAAAAAAATCCTATATTTCATTCAAATTTTTGCAAATAACTAAATAAAAAGGGGCTAGAAATCCACCTTGCATACGAAAACATACCTTTGGCAGTCTACATGCCACATTTACACACACATGGAAAAAAATTCAAATAAAACACCCAAAACATAAAGGTTTTAAATAGAGATAATATATGATATACATAGTGTGCCGCGAGACATGTTTATATGGTGCACCCGCATCAATTGCAATAAAAAAAATTAGGAAAAAATCGTTCATTAACATGCGTTAACCCGAATAACCATATGTGGGGACCCTGAATTTAGCACCATAGGCCTGGACGAGTAGCCTCTCCCTAGCGGCCCAAAGCCCAGGCCCATCACCTTCGTATTAATCCAATTACCCCACGATCCCATGAAGAGAAGTTGTGGGGAAACACGATTCCATGTAGGGGAGATGGCTAGTAAGAAGGAACCCATCACCCCCACTACTCCAACACATACATGTATAAATAAAACCCTAAGTCCGGGGCAGAGGACAAGTTGTATTCTCTGTACTTATTCTTCAGAATATAGAGAAATAACACTGACTGAACCACCGTGGACGTAGGCACTTCTTTGCTGAACCACGTACTCCCATTGTTGTGTGATTGGCTTTTTATTTGTCTTTTCTTGGTTGCTACCCCTTTCATATTTATTTGTGTTGCATAATAATTGTCACCACAATTGGCGCCGTCTGTGCGAAACGTTTATCTTTCCCTGAGAAGAGCCCACACCGAGAAAAAATCTAAGATGTCTGGTCACAGCAGCAACGCTCCTCAAGCAGGAGATATTCAGGAGCCACCCGCTCCTCGCAGGATTAGGTCTGAAGTCCGACGTTCAGATCAAGGGGCTCGCTTAGAAAGGCCGGCCTCAGAAGAAAGTCAAGGACCAGCAAGGTCCACTCAGATATCCAGATTGATCGATGCATACGAAGCAAGGCTCCACGAGCAGAGGGAGTCTTCTCGCAGGTATGAGGCTGAGAATGCTCGCCTGAAAAGAAGACTGGAAAAATTGGAAAAAGAACTACGTCCTGATACCAGCAGACGCCCCTATCGCACTCCTAGCCCTCAGGCGAGCAAATCTCGCAGCCGAGGAAGGAGCCCTAGGCGGCAATATCAAGGGTTCGAAGGTGGCGACTCAGATGACGACCTCCGCGAGCAACTGAGAAAAGCTCGCCGCTATCAGAGCCCTGCTCGCAGCGACGACAACATACGGAACCTAGTCCGCAGAGAAATGGACCAACATCCAGCTCACCGCGGCACTAGGTCAACCAGAGAACTCGCCAGGAGAGCCCTCAAGACCCAGATGAAATCGCCCTTCACGAGGGAAATTGAAGAAGAAGAAGCTCCCAAAAAGTTTGCTATTCCAAGGTTCAAGATTTACGACGGGAAGACTGATCCCATTGATCATGTCAGGAAGTACCGGCAGGCTATGACCCTCTGGAATCACCAAGATGCATTGATGTGCCATATTTTTCCCTCGAGCCTTCATGACGTGGCCCAAAAATGGTTCGAGAAACTCACTCACCGATCCATCAGAAATTTCAAATCCCTGGCCAAGCTCTTTACGGCCCGGTTCATCACTAGCAGCTCCCATCCCAAAAGGATGGATGCCCTATTGACGATGAAGAAAACTCCTCAGGAGACACTTCGAGACTACGCGAAGAGGTACTGGGAGTTATTCAACGAAGTCGAGGACTGCGCGGAAGAGGTGGCAGTGGCTTCATTCAAAATTGGGCTACCTAGCTCTTCCCTCCTTTACCAGTCCTTGACGAAGAAGGAAGCAACCACCATTGATGACCTGATGGCCCGGATTGAGAAATACGCAAAGGTGGAAGATGTCACCCGCCTTAACGTAGGTGAAAACGGTCGAGCCAAGCTCGCCACGAAGGAAAGTGAGAAAGTTGATAACCAGAAAAAAGGAGGAAAGAATGGGAGCAAGAATGGCCCCAAGAACGGAGGGAGCCCTGACGTTGCAAAGTCGTTCCAGGCGGTCAACATCGTCTTCAAAGAACCAATTTACAAAATTCTCGCTAAGATCAAGGATGAGCCGTTCATCAAATGGACCCGGAAAATGGGAGGAGACCATCGAAAAGAAACAATGCGCTGAGATGCACCTTCCACAAAGAGGGAGGACATAAGACTGAGCACTGCAAGGCTCTTAAGTCCCACCTCGAGGAGTTGGCCCAATACGGACATTTGAATGACTTTGTGGAAAGGAAGGTAGAGAGAGTGACTGTCCACAAGGAGGTAAAACCCGACAACGTATTAGAAAACGACACCGGACACGAATTCGCATTAATCCATGGAGTATCCGATGTTAAGAAAATCCAGGGCAACTCAGCTCGGATGGAGGTAAAGAAGCTGACAGTAGTAATGCAAGCTTTTCAAATAGATCCAGCGAAATCACAGGCAGGAAAACGCCGGCGAGCAGAGGACATCAACTACAACAAGCATATTGTTTTCACGGATGAAGATCTTGTGGGAGTGAGGACCCCACATCACGATGCCTTAGTCATTACACTCAGGATAGCCAACTTTGATATCGACAGGCTGCTCGTCGATCAAGGAAGCTCATCCGAAGTAATGTACATCGACCTGTTCAGAAAATTGAAGTTGGACATCGCCGACCTAAAGGGAACCACTGTTCCTCTGGTCGGCTTCGCTGGAAAAATGACCATGCCTCTGGGCAAGATAGTACTACCAGTGCTCGCTGGAAATGATTCGAAAATGATCGAATTCTTGGTGGTCGACATCGATTCACCGTATCAAGCCATCCTCGGCAGAGGATGGCTTAATGCAATGAAGGCAGTCTCCTCGACCTACCACCAGAAACTCAAATATGTCACCGAGCGGGGAGTGATGGAGATACATGACGACCAGGCGATGGCAAGAAAGTGCTTCATAGCGGCCATCCGACCAAAGCCAGAGAAAAAAGCCGTTCAAACCAGCGAGAAAGTGGAGGAAGGTGCAATCCCTTCCAAATAGCAGTTAAAATATGGAAGGCCCGTAGTGGAAGAGACCAGGCTCCTCCCCTCCGAGCGTGTTGTAGAGGACCTGGTAGAAGTAATTGCTAGAGAAGGCGACAACAGCAGTCTTCCTGATCGGGACCTCACTCAATGACCAAGAGCAAAAGGATTTGTTAACCTTACTCAGAAGCAACATAGATGTTTTCGCTTGGGAACCCTATGAGCTGCCAGGAATCGATCCCAATATGGTCTGCCATCGGTTGCACGTCAATCCCACATTCAAACCGATAGCGCAGAAGGCACGACGAACTGCTCCCGAGAAGGCCAAAGCAATAGAACAAGAAGTCGAAAAACTGCTGGATGCAGGATCCATACGGGAAGTGCAATTCCCCAAATGGTTATCCAATCCAGTGGTAGTTCCAAAAAGCAACGGGAAGTGGAGAGTTTGCATAGACTTCACTGACCTCAACAAAGCCTGCCCCACGGATAGCTTCCCTCTTCCAAAAATAGACCAACTAGTAGACGCCACTGCAACTCACGAGCGAATGAGTTTCCTGGACGCATACTCAGGTTATCACCAGATTCCCCTGTATGCACCAGATCAGGATAAAACGGCGTTTATCACGACGGTTGGTTTATACTGTTACAAGGTCATGCCTTTTGGGCTAAAAAATGCAGGGGCAACCTATCAGCGGCTGGTTACTAAAATGTTCAAAAATCAGATGGGAGACACGATGGAGGTCTACATCGACGACATGCTCGTCAAGAGCAAGGAGAAGGAAAATCACCTCTCGAACCTGTCAAGTACCTTCGAAATCCTCAGGAAGTACCGAATGAAACTCAACGCGAGCAAGTGTTCCTTCGGTGTCCAGTCAGGAAAGTTCCTTGGGTATTTGGTCAGCAAGTGTGGCATAGAGGCTAATCCGGACCAGATTGATGCAATTAAATGGGTGCAACCTCCTCTCACAATCCGCGATGTACAGAAGCTCACTGGAATGCTCGCTGCTCTAAATCGTTTCATTTCTAAATCATCCGAGAGATGCAAGCCCTTCTTCCAACTCTTAAAAGGCAGCAAAACAATAGAATGGACCCCAGGTTGCTCGCAAGCATTAGACGAGCTCAAGTCCTACCTAAGCTCCCCACCACTGCTTGTCATACCACAGCAAATGGACCCTTTGTACCTCTACCTCTCTGTATCCAGCCATACTATCAGCTCAGCGCTAATGTGTGAAGCTACAGGGATCCAACATCCAGTCTATTACGCGAGCAAAACCTTACTAGACGCCGAGCAGCGCTACCTGCCATTGGAAAAGCTCGCATTCTCCCTAGTAATGTCCTCGAGGAAACTGAAGCATTACTTCGAAGCTCATACGATCATTGTCCTTACATCACACCCCCTCAAGGCTGTCCTAAGGAAGGCGGATTTGTCGGGCAGACTGTCTAAATGGTCAGTCGATCTCGGCCGGTTCGACATCCAATTTCAACCAAGGATAGCTATCAAGGGTCAAATCCTTGCTGACTTCATAGCTGAATTCACAAGCGAAGAACCCTTCGACCAGCCTAAGCCAACAGAACAAAACAGCCAGGCTACAGGGGGAATCTGGAAGCTATTCATTAATGGAGCCTCCAACTCAAAGGGGGCAGGAGTAGGAATTGTTCTCATCACTCCAAAAAATACAGTCCTCGAGCAAGGAATCAGGCTGGGATTTGCAGCCTCCAACAACGAAGCAGAATACGAAGCCTTAATAGCAGGTCTCCAAAGGGCGCAAACTCTAGGAGCAAAGCATTTACAGGTATTCGGAGACTCTCAACTAGTTTCCAATCAGATAAGTGGAGACTATAACGCGAAGGATGAGAGGATGGCAGCCTACCTCTCCTTGGTAAAAAACTTAATGACGAACTTTGAAGAAATCAACATCCAACAGTTTCCCAGGGGGCAGAACAGCCACGCTGACGCCTTGGAAGCCCTGAGCTCGGCAGTTGATTCCAGCCTTAAAAGGATAATCCCTAGCGATTTCCTTAGCTGCCCGAGCATTTACCCCAACTGCGAGCTGACCAAAGCGAAACAAGTACTCCAATTGGAACCAGCCCCAAGCTGGATGGATCCCTTAAGAGAATATTTGAAGAACGGAACGGTCCCAGAGGATAAGAGGACTGCCCACCAGATAAGAGTCAAAGCTGCTCGCTTTCACTTATCCACGGGAGGCGACTTGTATAAAAGATCTTTCTCCGGCCCCTACCTTAGATGCATCCACCCAGGCGATGTCAAGACAGTGCTTCACGAACTCCACGAAGGAATCTGCGGGAGTCACGTCGGAGGAAGGTCTCTAGCCTTCCGAGCAATTAAGGAAGGTTACTGGTGGCCATATATGCAAAGGGACTCCGCAGTATATGTCCGCAGGTGCCTAAAATGCCAGCTTCACGCCCCCATGGTCCATCAGCCCGCCAGCGAATTAAAATCCCTGACCAGCCCCTGGCCTTTCGCCCAGTGGGGAATGGACATCGTGGGACCACTGCCCACCGCTGCCGGCAACCGCAAATACATGTTGGTCGCAACTAATTACTTTACCAAGTGGATCGAGGCAGAACCACTGGCGAGCATCCGAGATGCTGACATGATGAAGTTCATATGGAGAAATATAATCACTCGATTCGGGATCCCCAGAACCATCATCACTGACAATGGAACACAGTTCGAGAGTTGCCCTTTTCAGAACTTCTGCGACCAACACGGGATCAGACACCACTTCAGCTCGGTAGCTTATCCTCAAAGCAACGGACAAGCTGAGGCATCCAACAAAATAGTGATCGCTGGGTTGCAAAAGCAGTTAGAGCGAGCAAAAGGCGCGTGGACTACCGAGCTACCACATGTCCTATGGGCGTACAGAACGACTCCTAGGCGAGCCACAGGTCAAACGCCATTCTCACTAGCATATGGTATGGAAGCGGTCATCCCATTAGAAGCAGGATTGCCTACAATGAGATCCGACCTTGTCGAGCAGAGTCAGAACGATCAGGCTTTGCTCGCTGAACTCGACTTGACCGATGAGCGCAGGGAACTTGCACTAGTAAAACTAGCGAGCTATCAGCAACAGCTCGAGAAGCACTACAGCACAAAGGTCAATCCGAGGAAATTCGAAGTTGGGGACTATGTTCTAAGAAAGGTCCTGGGCAACACAGTGAAGCCATCAGACGGTAAACTGGGCCCGAACTGGGAAGGACCTTACGAGATAATTAGAGACGATCTGCAAGGTGCCTATCATTTGAAAACGATGGAGGGCAGAGAGATACCACGAGCATGGAACGCAGCTAATCTCAAGAAATTCTACTTTTAGGAGTTCCATTGTTAGATCTTTTATTGTACTCATTATGGGAAAAGACAGTTTATTTCTCTATTCACCAATGAAAATCTCTCAGTTGATCACTCTCTAAAAAGTAACAATTATATCTTATTGCACATCCTTTTCAAATCACAAGTATAATGGTTGACATAGCAGGGGAACACCCCTCCTCAGGTCATCGTCATGAAGCACGACAGACCTCTTAGCATTGCCTATGGCAATATATGAAGCCCTACAAAGCATTCTTAGGCATCAAACCTACTTTGGTTAAACAAAATCCTGACCGGATGAAGACATCCAATAACAGGTGTGTCCTCGCCAATTGCCGCACTTAGACCTAAGGGAGTGTGACGACACGACCTAAAAGGTAAAGAAAGGGCACAATGGTATTCTTAATACTGGACTGGGCGGACACTCACATGACAAGATAAAAAAGATTGTGAAGCTGCAAAAATATAAAAAAGATTGGATAAACACGTTTAGTCGGCAAAATCGCCCAAAACTCAAACTTTCCATTAAATATTTTATATTTACAAACAATAATAGTACATGTTTAGTCGTCAAAGCTCGCCCAAAGCATTTACAATTATTAAAAAACAAAAAATCAAGAAGGTGGAAGCCTCCGAGCAAGGTAGTCAGCAACCTTAGCTCTCCTCCCATCATCAGGAGCAGGATCGAACTCCTCCACGACCTCATTTACGTCCAACTCCAGTAATCGCCGGGGAATAGCATCGATGGGAATCCATTGATCATCTCGCCGGAATGGATTGGGCATCAGAGTAGAGGGAGACATCTCATGCCGATACCACAATATCGAGTTTCTCGGGACCTGCAGCTCTTTGAGAGCACTCAACCACCCCCTGATGAAGGAAAGCTCCTCGAACTCTGATAATCTTGTGGGAGCATCCAGCCAGCCCTGATCATAGCCATCTGTCCACACTTGGCGAGGGCCCTTCTTGAATAGATGCCGCAGTCGGGTGACGTCCCTCTGGAGCCCAGCAGCAGTCACATAAGCTCACCAGACATCGCCGCGCAGCTCCTCCATTTCCCTCTCACACTGCTCCTCAACTTCCCTACTCCTACCCCGTGTACTCCTACCAGCGCGCGGGAGGGGAGGCCGAGCAGCCCGCGACGAGGAAGAGCCTTGTAGGACTGCCGAAGCGGTGCTCGGCGAATGCTCCTTAAGCTTCGAGACCTCCCGCCTCAGGTCGTCATTCTCCCGCTGAAGAAACTCCACAACTTGGTTGATCTCGGTGGCCTCCAGTAACTTTGCTCTCAGCTCGCTAACTTCTTCTTGCACTGAAGCTCCGATCTCTTCCATTTCCTGGAGCCTGTCCTTCAATTTGGCCACCAGCTTGGACTGATCCTTATATTTCTGGTTCCTTGACTTAGCAAACCTGCAAAGCCTAGCAAAGGCCTGGCGAACTGCAGGGCTTGCATTAGGACCCAGAGTCCTACCTAAATGGGAGGTAACAGGAATATAGTCATCCACATCAACCAACTACAAGTAAAAGAAAGAGAAAAGAAAGGGATCAGCATAAACAAAAATAAAGTCTTTTCATTGATAATGAGCGAGGTTACATCAGATCAAAAAAGGAAAAAGTTACAAAGAATACCTATCACTTAGCAACCTCGGTGGATGGACCCTTGTCTTTATCAGCATCAGCAGGGGCATTACCCTCTGCAGGGGTATCCACTGCCTCCTCGACCAAGGGAGCGTCAGAAGGAGTCGCCCGAGAAATAGGATTGGTGCCTTCAGCAGTTGGGGCTGGGTCCTCATCCACGACCGGCTTTGGCCCTGGATCATGCTCGTCGAAGAGTGGGGATGTAACATCCACCCCAGCGGCCACGAGGGCCTTGTTCCACTTTTTCTAGAAGTTCATACGGCTAATATAGCCTATCTGAACCTCGGCGTCTTCATACGCAGCAGCCCAGCCAGAATTGTACGAATCTTCTTTAAGAGTGGCTGCCTGGGTTTTCTCCGCCTCCAGCTGCTCGGCAAGAACCCTGTTCTTCTCCACAAAGTCCAGCTTGCTCGAGCAGACCTGATCATACGACTTCCTCAACTCGCCGAGCTCCCTGACAGCATTATCTCTCTCGCGAGCAGAATTAGCAAGGGCCGAGGCAGATGAAGCTCGAGCCGCATCAGCAGCCTTCAGATCGGCCTCCAGCTGAGAACCCCTGGCCACCAGAGTAGACTTCTGCTGCTCCAGCTCGCTGTTCCTCCTCAACAGCTCGTCGCGAGAGCGATAGAGCACAGCAAAGTCAGTCACAAACTGCAAAAAAACAAAGGAAGGATCAGAAAGAAGAAACCATCAAAACAAATTAAAAGAAGTTGAGAATTAGAAAAGGAACCTTACCAAGGCTAGCCTATGGCTAGCTTGCAAAGCCAATTGATCAGACCCTGACGCCCTCTCACGATCTGCAGGGAGGACTGCCCTCTCAAGCAGCGCAGGGGCGAGCTGAGGAGAGGTGGCCACCGAAGCCCCCTCAGGCAAAGCAGATACTGGGACCAAGGCTTGACCAGTTTTGGTCCTCAATTCCATCTTCCTCCTCTCCTCCTCCTTTTCTTTCTCCCTCCTCTTTCTCTCTTCCACCTTCTTCCTCTCCTCCTCCTTTTTCTTCTCCCTCTCCTTCGCCTGCTCCTCCTCTCTCTTCTTCTTCTCTTGCTCTTGAGAGGAAGGCCGAGAACCAGTAGCTATGGCCCCGGAGACAGTCTTCGATTTCTTGGACCTCTGTGCAAGAAGCACATCATCATCATCATTTTGGATTAAATTCTTCCTGGGAGGCATTTCTTCACCTGAACTGCTGGTAATACTTGAAGAACTGCTACTATCAGCACTGCCTCCACCCAAATTACTCACAACACCTGCAGGCTCACTCTCCGAGCTGCTCTCTTCTTCGTCCAATTGGATGGGCTCAGCAGAAATCTCTTCGAAAGAGTCAAAGTCCGGAACAATATCCACAGGTCGGGCTATGAAGCTGGAGCCTGTGTTCTTGTATTCAAGCAGAAAAGCAGCAGACCTAGGATGCTCGCCGTCACCCAAGGGTTCCCTGATGTTCCAAGCTTTCACCAGTTCCGAGATACGAACCTCGCTGAAAGCAGGCTCCAAGTTCTTTATCTTCGCTGTAAAAGAAAAAGCAAGGAGAAGTTAGAAAAATCACAAAGTCAGCAAAGGTTGAAATAATAATCTGGCATCTACCTATATATTCTTCCCCATAAAAAGGAACAGTGAACCTCTCAGACCTCGACCCTTCAAATTGGGGGGAAAGTTGCCAATTCCTGACAAGAAAACCTTCTTGCCAGTAGTCCTTATGGGAATCAGGTAGATTTACTACCAATACCCTATCAGGGCTCCTAGCCTTAAGGTACAGAACACCTGAACTCGTTCGAGAAAAGGAGTAACAAAAATAGACCTCGGCAAGCCCTAACTTTGTGTCATACAATTAATTTATCCTATGCACGCCGTTCACTATTTTCCATACGTTAGGCGAACATTGTGCAGGCACAATACTGAAGTAGCTAAAGAAGTGCATAAACAGATCATTGGGAGGGAAGGTAAGTCCCCCTTGGGAGAGCAACAGCACGTGAATCCAATGTGCATCCTCTATATCCCTAACGTTCCTAGGAGGAGAGGCACAGCACTCAATCTCTACCCACTCAGGAATACTATAGAATTTTCTAAACTCAGCCACTGACCTATTTCCAATCTTTGCCATTGGAAAAATACAAGAAAAACTACAAACCAAAGAGAAAATGCAAAAAGCACGATAGACTTACAAGACAGAAGATCAGGTCAAATGGCGAAGAAGCAACGAAAGTTGAAATCGAAAACAGAAGGTACTAAGCGCAAGAGCTCTCAGAAGATGGAAGATTGCTGGAAAAGCCTGAAGCGACAAAAAGAAATGTGCCTTATTCCAACGAGCTTTCAAGTCTAATCATAGAGCACGGATAGCGAAGCGGGTGCCGCCAAAGTAACTTCACAGTTTTCAAAGAAATCAACCATAATAGCTGATTATTTAAATTCATTGGACCTGTAAAGATGGCCCAACAAATTTAGGGGCAATTGTGGGGACCCTGAATTTAGTACCATAGGCCTGGACGAGTAGCCTCTCCCTAGCAGCCCAAAGCCCAGGCCCATCACCTTCGTATTAATCCAATTACCCCACGATCCCATGAAGAGAAGTTATGGGGAAACACGATTCCATGTAGGGGAGATGGCTAGTAAGAAGGAACCCATCACCCCCACTACTCCAACACATACATGTATAAATAAAACCCTAAGTTCGGGGCAGAGGACAAGTTGTATTCTCTGTACTTATTCTTCAAAATATAGAGAAATAACACTGACTGAACCACCGTGGACGTAGGCACTTCTTTGCTGAACCACGTACTCCCGTTGTTGTGTGATTGGCTTTTTATTTGTCTTTTCTTGGTTGCTACCCCTTTCATATTTATTTGTGTTGCATAATAATTGTCACCACACCATACAGTACCATTCAAATGTCTTACAATTATTAATTTGAGTGTATACGTCGGGTGCACCACATCTATTCTCATTTAAATGGATATGTTGTTCAAAATTTGTTGTTGTGATTTTCGTAAGGGTTTGCACAAATAATACTATTTATATTCCTCACCATAGTTGAAAAATTAAAAAATAATGAGAGAAGTATTATTTTATAGATCCGAACTATTTGTTCAAAGAGGAATGAAAATTATATCGCAAGTGCCATCCAAACCCAACATCTCAAAATCTAAAAAAAAAGGCTTCTTTAATCTAAAAAAATTAACAAATCTTTTCAAACAAAAATTCATGAAAAAAGTTTTAAAAGAAGGTTTACGAAAGCCAATAAAATACTCTTTGAATGAAAGTAGAAAGATATAGAGGTGGGTTTGCTAATATCACACTTAGAATTTTAACACTGGAATTAAAGCCCTAATTGAAATAAATGAAAATGAGGAACGAATATATATATGCATATGAAGGAAGAGATCCCCATTCACTAAAAATGGTGATTAAAGTTGAAGAACGTAATTATAGATTAAAAGGTTATCGAACCTCATCAACCATGGGGAGCCATTCCACTTGCTCTTCCATATTCGTATCCATGCATTCTCATAGGATTCCCATTGTTTTTAGCTGCAATAGCCGCACTGTGACTAGCAATAAAAAATAAAATTCAAAATACATTCAAGGTAAATTAATAGTAAGATAGAAAATTAAACTCCAACAACAATTAGAAGAAAAAACCTCTAATAATATGAAGATATTGATATCATACGAATTCTTATAATTTATTACTCATGCAATGACTAAAATAAGCATAAAGCAACTATATAACACAAACTCAGATGACAATCAAACTGTGAACATGCAGTTACAATTAAAAACACATTGCATTGTGGAAGAGGAAAGAAAATAAAAGGGGACAATAAACAAACAGAAGAATGTCATAAAAAGCATACAATAGATACACACATATTGATGTCATATGTTTTAGAGAGAGCATGGTAATGCAAAAAGAGTATGATTTTAATATAGCTTTCAAATATGATTTATCAATATGAATATAAAGAGGTAAAAGGGAAGTACAAAAGAGTAGGCTATTTGTCTTCTTAGAGTCCCCTCGTTTGGTTTCCAAAAAATGCAGCATTTATCACGAGAGAGAAAAGGGAGAGGAAATAATTGGAGGTCCAGATATAAGGGTAATAGATAAATAAGGGAGGGAGTTAACTATCATTTATACATCTAATACTATCGTATTAGAGGTATAACATATATGTGATAATCTAGCTAATTTTAAAAAAAGTTACTTAACTACATGGCCACTAGAACTAGTGATTTGACATTAATTGGGCCCTTAATGTTTTGTTAGTCTTAATTGAGTCCTTAAAGTATCAATTTGATGTCAGTTAAGTTCTTAATGTATGTTGTGGTCTAATTGGCCCTCCAAGTTTCTTATTTGAGTCTAATAGTACCTTTATTGAAAATATATTTGGTGCATTTTAATATAATTAGTTGGTGCACACTTGCATTGCAGGTAAAACTTTGGATACGTAAAAGATCGTTTTTAAAAGTTTTCGTACAAAATCCATAAGTTGTGTAATTTATCCAATGTTGGATCGTGTCTCAATTTCTGATCACCTATGTTCATCTTTGACAGTGAAGAATGAGACTTTTGGAAAGAGGAAGAGAAGTGAGGGATTAATGAAGAGGTTTTAGTCCGATAAAGGGTATATGCTCAAGTGGTTGTATTTTATATAGGGTCGACTTTAGGTCGGTTTGGTCGGTAAATGGAGCATACCAATATCAAACCAACTTTAAAATCATCAAACTAAAATTATCAGTTTTACCAGCCTGTACAACAACCCATAAACCAAAATCAAACCGTGCAGTATATCGATAAATCTATTTTTTTGCGATAAAATTGATTTTTCGAAAAATGCATTAGATTTTGGTAAATTTTTCTTTACGGTAAAATTGGTACTACTTGGTACATAATGGTAATTTTTTGTACCACTTACCTAAACCTTTTTATATGCATATTTTAAAATAAAAAAAATAAAATAACCTACATAATTGTGTCATCTCGATAATTATATATAAAAATTAAATTCCAAATTTTACATCACAAATTGAAATTCAACTTACACTATTGCCCAAATAACTCAAAAAAATATCAACATGGATCGTTAAATTAAATAACAAATCAAAATGAAAATGTTTTAAAATATTTGTTTCTTGCATTCCCACTTCTTCATCTACAAAAAAAAATATGAATATCAACATATTGTAAAAAAAAAATTACTCGAAACCAACAAAAAATCATGTGTACAAAAAAAATTACAAAACAAAATACAAAATAGAGTAAACAAGAATTGGTTTTTAATGTGTACAAAACAATGTGCACAATAATAATAATAATAATAATAATAATAATAATAATAATAATAATAATAATAATAATAATAGTAATAATAATAATAATAATAATAATAATAATAATAATAATAATAATAATAATAATAATAATAATAATAATAATAATAATAATAATAATAATAATAATAATAATAATAATAATAGGGTAACGAAATAGATACCGTCTCAACCCAAAATTTAACTAAATAGTTTGAATTCTGAAATGACTCGAATTTATTTCAGCAAATGAGTTGGAGCTGATCATCGAGATTATAGGTATTATATCTTACTTATAAGTATTCATTGTCATTTGATTATTATTATTATTATTATTATAATTATTATTATTATTATTATTATTATTATTATTATTATTATTATTATTATTTTAGTTATTAGTTTTGGTATAACAAATATAAGTCACGTGTACTCACAAAAATAAAAAGACATGAAAGTAGTTACAATTAGAGTCAATTATAATTGGTTACGAAGTTGATTACAATGAAAGAAACATATGGGATCAGTTTTTAGTGACTGAAACTATTGAATTGGGTCTGATGCCTAAATAACTATTGGTCTTAGTTATTTTTTCTTAGTATTGTCTCATTGATGAATAGCTATTGGCAACTTATGATTTTAGCATGTGATTGTTAACAATCGTGACACATAGGGTTTCTTTAATATATGACTGCAATAATGGTTATAAATAAATAAATATCAAAAAGTAAATTAAAAAAAGTAGTAGAATACAAAAGTCCAGAAAACAAAACAAAGACATTAAATTACATAAAAAAACAAAAAAATGAGGAAAAAAAATAGAAATCCTTGTATACCTCGTTCATTTCAATTTGGTTAAATCTTCATGTTAGCAAACTCATTAATAACACCTACAAAAAAATGAAAAGTAATTCATATTTTTTGTATTAATGAAGAAAATGAAAACAAATATATATGAAGTGAATAATTACAATTTAGGATATAAAGTTACATTCCTCAATCTCCCCAAGCATCGCATATGAATATTCAATATCGATGTTTAGAGAGATTTTTAGCCAATCTTGAGTACAAACTAAGCACTATATGGTTCTTGGTGTCAAAGAGCTTTGAAATTGATCAAGTACTCTTTTACTTGTATTAAATGCACACTCGAAAGTGACCGATGTTAAAGGAATAGCTAATATGTCACGGGCTATCATTGCAAGTGCACGATAAGTTAGAATTTTTCCTTTCCACCAAGATAAAACATCAAAATTATAATTATCCAAGGCACTTTATACCATCTTGTAGATACCTATCCAAATCATTCATCATTTCGACATTTTCCTTCTGTTTTAAATACTATGAAAATTCTTTTTTTTTTCAAGTCACACTTTTCAACATTCCCAACGGGATTGGCCATAAAATCCTCATATCCAAAGGTACTCTTACTTCCTTAAAGATCCGTAAAATTATCATACTGCAATTTTTAATGATAATATAGTTGTGGCATCATTTTTTTGAATTATCAAGAAAATGAAATGATCTATCTTTCTTTTCCATGCATGAAAGCGTGCAATCTTTGGCATTAAATTCAGTATACCAATACTCAACAAATTGCATTTTATGGCAGGGATCTAAAATGAGTGAAATAACTAGAATTAAGTTTATCGATGAAATATCACAATACTTGTCAAATTTTTCATTCATTTTGCGAGCTATATCATGAAAAAAGAATCATCACTATCCATATAATCTAAAATTATATCTTTAGTTGAAATTACTTCATCAAAAAAAGAATTAGAATCAATCTAATGAGAAGAGAATATACATTTCGTAAGAAGAAAGAAATCTTTTGAAAACGTGTGCAATGCCTATAACTTTTTCAAATCATTGTCTGTTATCATACCCACCCCATTTGCACTAACTTCCACTTTGTAGCTTAAATCTTTTTAACCTAGACGTTCAAATGCCTTTTGATGTTTCATGACTGCACCTATCACAAGGTAGGTTGAATTCCACCTAATTTTGATGTCAAGGAATACACTATTTTTTTATGTTATTAATTATTCCAATGCCCATTTTTTGAACATTTGCAAAGAGAACTTCTAACATATTTTATACTTCTTTGAAAACGTTTAACAATATCCTTCATTTCAATAATTCCATCCCTCACAACAAGATTAATGATATGTGCAAATCATCTCACATGAAAAAACTCACCTAACATCCACTACACCAAAATAGGTGGATGGTCACGGCAAGCTAGCCATGGTCTTAGTCCGTGACCAGTGAAAAACAACCCAAAGTTGTGACCATCATGGAAACACACGTGACCAGTTCTATGACCATGGACTTCTGTGACCTAAAATCGAGCTGGTTATGACCTAGGTTCGTGACCAGTCCGTGACTTTTATGGAGGTAAAATCGGGAAAAAATTTCCTCCAACTATTGTCACAATTGTTGGCCGTGACCATGTCCATGTCCATGTCCAAGGCCAAAATTCCCTCATGACTTTGGGTCATGACCATTTTGAATCGATCGCGACAGTGAGTCACGGTCGTGGGCCATGACCAGTCCAATTATGATGACGTGGTCACGAATAATGACGTGAAAAAAGAGGTCACGACAGGCGGTCACGTTCCTGAGCCATGACCAACCTCTTTATTTATAAACCCAAAACCCTTCAGACATTTCACAGACATACACATTCTCTCTCTCAGATCGCAAACCCTCTATCTTTCCAGCTTCCTCTCTCTCGCTCTCTTATATTACATTATCTCTTTCTCTCTATATATCTATCTATCTATCTATCTATCTATCTATCTATCTATCTATCTATCTCTCTATCTATCTATCTATCTATCTCTCTCTCTCTCTCTCTCTCTCTCTATATATATATATATATATATATATATATATATATATATATATATATAGAGAGAGAGAGAGAGAGAGGCAGGCTCCTGTGCACACTAAGTTTGCACACTAAGTTTGCACATTACTTTTTTAAAGTAGTAAAAAAAATATTTTTGAGTGCTGGCGCACACCAATTTTTTTATGTGATATTTTAACATTTCAACGGACTCACATAAAAAAAATTAGCTAAAAAAAACTTTTTTTGCTATTTTTAAAAAATTGGTCAAACTTTCGCAGTTTTTAAAGGGCTTAAAAGCATAGAAAGTTTGACCGATTTTTTAAAACTAGCAAAAAAAGTTTTTTTGAGCTGATTTTTTTTATATGAGTTCCTTGAAATGTTTAAATATCACACAAAAAAAATCAACTCAAAAATATTTTTTTTACTACTTTAAAAAGGTAATGTGCAAACTTAGTGTGCAAACTTAGTGTGCACATGAGCCTGCCTCTCTCTCTCTCTCTATATATATATATATATGTGTGTGTGTGTGTGTGTGTGTGTGTATGTGTGTGTGTGTATTTGTGTACATGTATACGTGTGTGTATATGTATATGTGTGTATTTATGCGTATTAGTGTGTGTGTGTGTGTGTGTACTGTGTGTATATATATGAATTAATGTGTGTGTATATATACATGTATATATGTGTATAAGTTTGTGAATATATATAGCGTGTGTATATATTGTGTATTTATGTGTATTTATTTTAACCCTAATTAAAATTTTCCCTAAACCCTAATTTAGCGACAAACTACCCTAATTTTCAATTTAAAATTTGTCCAAAACTCTATATTTAAAATTTTCGATTCTTAAACCGTATTTAGTGAAAAATTTGCCCATTTAAAAAAAACTAAATTAGTGAAAAAATACCCCATTTACTAAATCCTAATTTTAAATTAATTTAGTGCAAAAATACCCTAAACCCTAGTTACAAAACCCTAATTTAGTGAGAAACTACCCAAAACCCTATTTACTAAACCCTAAATTAGTGAGAAAATACTCTAAACCCTTTTTATACCCTAAACCCTATTTACTAAACCTGAATTTAGTGAAAAATATAACTTATGTTCCAGACGAATTATCGATACCCGACCGCATAACGGAACCCCAACGAGTGGAAGTGGTATATGATTCGCCAACACATCATCCATTGACTGACCTGATTGATGATGCTTATGGAGTTCACCACCATCAAAACCACCAACCTATGGATACAGATAATGGTTGATATGACGAAGTAAATGAACAATTTTATGTTGAATTACCAGGAGATTAGGAATACATACAGTTGAAAGTCGATGCGGCTAAATCGTTGTGTAAAGATTTTTATGAAGATCACTTAGTATTATATGCAATGATTGGTTTGCATAATTTGATGAGTCAATTCGATTTGTCTGGCAACAGCGTAACCAAAATTCTTAAGTGGGTTAAAGAAATTCTCCTAAAAGAGATCACGTTACGAGATAATTATCCTAGCATGAAGAAGATCTTGAAAGATTTAGGTTTGGTGTAAAAATCTATACATGCATGCAAGTATGATTGGATATTTTACCGCAATGAGAAGGAAGATAAATGTGAGTGTCCTGTATGTAATGAGCCTAGATATGTGGCTTGTGAGAATAGAAAGGATAAGGCTGTAAAATATCACAAGTGCTCTCAAGTCCCACAAAAGGTTTTAAAGTATTTTCCACTCGGCCCATGGTTAAAACAATTTTTTACTTTAGCGCGAATAGAAGAGGCTATGATATGCCAAGCTCGATGTGAGGTGGGTGTGAATCTAATGCATCTTCCAATTGATTCACTCATCTGGAAAATTTCAAATGCACGACAACCAAAATTTGAAAAAGAACTCCACAACGTCTATCTTGAAATCTCAGTCGATGGATTTAACCCTTTTGGTAATTTAAGTACTGATCAGAGTTATATGCTAGTTTTCATGGCGCCTTTAATTCTCCTTCTGAAACTATTCATGAGAAATGAGTTCACATTATTATCTTTATTGATACCCGGGACGAAGGCTCCCAACGATGATCTTTATCTATTCTTAGCTTATTAATCGAAGAATATTAAGGATTATATGATAAAGGAGTGATGATGATTGGCTCTCATAAGGGTGAAAAGTTTACACTTAAAGCAATGGTGATGTGGGCGATCCAGGACCTATAGGACCTTGTTTAGTTATAATGTTCCTGGTTATTATGGATGTCCCATATGTAAGTAGGAAACTGAAGCCAGTTGGCTATATCTTAGTGGTAAGATGAGTAGTATGGGTCATTGTATATTTCTGCCGACCAGTAACCCTTTCAGGAATGACAAGTCTAACTTTTTACTTATTAATCACGAGCGCATGATGCTACTTGTTTGGCTTTTTGGTTAGAAAATTGAGGAGTAGGCAAAGACTGCGACTGTAGGGAGTAGGCACATAGGCAAACACCATCCGTTTGTAAACCTGAAGCGTAAATCTAAGTAGGATCAAAGCGACCCTAGTAAAACGAAGCCATTGTCTAGACAATCAATATTTTTTAACTTGTCATATTAGAAATATCATCGTGTAAGGCATGTAATTGATGTGATGAACGTAGAGAAGAATGTTGCCAAAGATCTGCTAGGAACATGTTTAGGTGGATCTCATTCAAAATATGGAGAGTGGGACCATCATGATCTACAAGATATGAAAATATAGAATAAATTTTGGTTAAAATATGATCCTACATAAGGAAGAATTTATGTCCCTCAAGTTGCTTTCATTTTGGCTACTAGTGAGAAGAAGATACTCTTAGACACGTTGTTCAACTTGAAGACTTCAACTAGTTATTTTGGTAATTTACACAAGATAATAAGCTACCAAACAAACGACTTGAAACAATACAAGTCTCACGAAATTCTATTATTTAGGCATTGCTTCTCTTAAAAAATGATCTCCGTCAGGAAATTATGCAAACCAGTTTATGTTTTACCCTACTTTGTGCACAAGTGGTAAATATAAGGCATATTAAAGCTGTGAAATCAACTTTAGCCTAGGTAGTTTGTGTAGTAGAGAATTCATCCGTCGTTCTTTAATATCAACATTTACCTGCTTGTGCATTTATGCAATGAGTCTTTGTATGTGGTCTCATTAGATATCACTGGATGTATCCTTTAAGCACTTGATGAAAAGCTTTAAAGATTACGTAAAGAATACACAATGTATTGGAGGGTCAATTGTTGAATAATACGTTACTGTGGAATCATCGTTATACGTTGTGGAACATATGCCAGAAGAAGAGGTGAGGATATTCAATCTTTGTGGAGAATGAGTGATCGAGAAACCTAAAATGAGTTTGAGGATGAATTGCCTTTTGGGAACCCTAAAGAGGTGAAACTAACAAATCTACAATATGAGAAAGCAACTCGTCATATCTTTGAATCACAAGATAAAGTCGAAGATTGGAAAGAGTAAGTATGTACTTAAGTATTCTTGTTTGATTATATATATTTCATATATTATGATCTAAACTCTACAATTTACCCGTAGAAAGTACGAGAAAAAATGGCCCAAAATCAAAGAAAAAATTGCACGATAACTAATTTTAGGGCATGGGTATAAAAAGAGGTAATTTTCACCTCTTATATGTGTGGTTATTTATTCATGTGTGGTAAAAACATTCCCTAATACATATTGATTAATAAATGCAGCTTCTAAAAAGAGGTGATGTCTCTTCAAGGCTTGCAAGCCTAGCGAAAGGTCCTATTTTTTTGTGTAAAAGAGTTTAAGAAATTATGCACCAATAGTTTTGAATTCGTTTCATATCCATATGAGGAAAAGCTTTTGACGTAAAATAGCAAAATTTTAACTTCTATCTTGACTACATATGAAAAAGCAAGAATAATTCAACGATACGATGCTAACCTATTATGGGATAATAAAATAAATCCTAGAACTCGATTACTTAGATTTAACAGAAACCGTATTCTATTGTGATTGGGTGAATATGGAGGATACTATGAATGTTTGCAAAGTTGATCCTGACTCCAGACTTATTATAGTAGATTTATCAAAGATGAAGAGTAAAGATCGCATAGTCAACGAGCCTTTTATTTGTACCTTTCAAAACGTAAAGAAGTTATTTTAATCGAAGTGCATAAACAATGGAAATTGGTTTATTGTTGTGCATGCTCCACACGGTATGACTACTCAAGAAGACTCATTAAAGTCCCCAAAAGAGTTTTGATAAGCTATTGATGACAACCCCAATTTGAAGGATCTTTTAGTTGAATTAGAGGAAGATTGAGTATCAAAATATCATTTTATCATTATCAATCTTATTTGTATCCTATTATGATATTAACCCTATAATAACGCTTTACTTTGATTTATGAATGTTTATTTTGATGTATAAATCTTAAGTTTGATTTACGAATGTTTAATATGATTTATGTATGTTTACTTTCATGTACGAATTTTTAGTTCAATTTGACATTGTTTAATTTGATTTATGAATGCTTAATTTGTTTTATGAATGTTTAGGGGTACGAACACCTTACAGGGGATGCTTGGTTTGAGAATAGAGTATCCTGAGTTTATGATTAGACTAAAATGGCCTAGCTTAATTTTTATGTGATTTTGTACATGTACATTTGCTGATTAGTTTTATTAATACAATCTTCATAAATGAAAATGTCTCACATGGGACAAAAATCAACATATTATTGATATAGTTAAGAATTTGGAAACTCTAAGATGGTGATGAGGTTGTTCTGTTCTAAAAATTATCCTTTATCAAACTCAAGGACATTAGTGGATAGGCAAATAGGCACACTTAGGCCTTAAAACGTGCCGCTAGTGGGAAAAAATCCTGAATAGTCCCTGAACGGCCCCCCAATGGGTACAAGCACTTCGCACGTAACCAACATAACTCATAGCAACCGACTGTAAAGTCGCGGGACTCCCGATTTGATAACATGCCCGAAATTTTGTATTAGGCACATTTAGACTTTAAAATGTGCTGGTAGTGGGCAAAAACCCTGAACAACCCCCCGAACGGCCCCGTAAAGGGCATGAACACCTCGCACGTGACCAACGTAACTCGTAGCAATTGACCGCGTGGTTGTGGGACTCTCAGTTTGAGAACAAGACCGAAATTTTCAAATAAGCACACTTAGGCTTTAAACATGCCGCTAGTGAGCGAAAATCTTGAACAACCACGGGGTACGAACACCCCGCACATGACCAACTTAACTCATAGCAAATGACTGCGTAGTGGTGGGACTCCCAATTTGAGAACAAGATCGAAATTAGTAAATAGGCACACTTATGGTTTAAAACGTGCCGCTAGTGGACAGAAACCCAGAACAACCCGTAAACGGCCCTGCAAGGGCCACGAACACCTCGCACGTAACCAATATAACTCGTTGCAACTGATCGCATAGTTCCAGGACTACCAAATTGAAAACATGACCGAAATTTGCCAATAGGCACACTTGGGCTTTTGAAAGTACTGCTAGTGGGCGAAAACCCCGAACAACCTTGTAAGGGGCACGAGTATCTCACACATGACCAACATAACTCCTAGAAACTGACCACATAGTCCCAGGACTCCTAGTTTTCGAACATGACCAAAATTTGCAAATTGGCACACTTAGGCTTTAAAATGTGCCGCTAGTGGGCAAAATTCCCAAACAGCCCCTCAACGATCCCGTAAGGATCACGAACACCTCGCATATGACCAATATAGCTCATAAAAAATGACCGCATAGTCGTGGGACTCTCAATTTGAGAACATGATCGAAATTTGCAAATAGGCACACTTAGTCTTAAAAACAAGTCACTAGTGGGTAAAAACCCCGAACGACCATGCAAGGAGCACGAATACGTCCCATGAGATCAACGTAAGTCATTGCAACTGACTATGTAGTCATAAGGCTCCTAGTTTGAGAATGCGATCGAAATATAAAAATAGGCACACTTAGGCTTTAAAATGTGTCGCTAGTGGGCGAAAACCTCGAATAACCCCTAAACGACCCCGAAAGGGCACGAACACCTCGCACATGACCAATTTAACTCATAGCAACTGACTGCATAGTCACACGACTCTCGGTTTGAGAATAAGATTGAAATTTGCAAATAGACACACTTAAGCTTTAAAATGCGTCGCTGATGGGCGAGAACCCTGAACAATCCCAAATGGCCCTGCAAAGGGCACAAACACCTTGCACGTTACGAACGTAACTCATAGAAGGTGGTGTAGTCACATGACTCCTGATTTTAGAACATGATCGATTTTTTTTCATATAAATATGGTCACGAACTTAAACCCTGACTATGATTTATATTTTTTTGTGCTAAATATCTGGTCACGGATGTGGTTCGTAACCATAATGAAGCATGTATAGACGATTAGTCACGACTTAGGTCCGTGATCAGGTTGAAGCATGTGTAGAAGATGGGTCACGGATTTAGCCTGTGACCATAATGAACCATCAGTAGAAGATTTATCACATATTAGGTCTGTGACCAAGGTTCTAAATGTGGTCACAGATATGGTCCGCGACCAGCATGCCATATACTAGCCCACGATCAGGTCCATGATTGTATATTTTGGTTAGGGATAAGGTTCATGACCAGAGATTTTGGTCACGCCCTTTTTAGTAACGAATCAGATCCGTAGGCTTGGGCACTGCCTGAATTCGTGACCATCCACCTATTTTGGTGTAGTGATTAACAAACCACCTCTTTTGTTAAATCATTTTTTCAAGTCCTCAACACACTTGTCATTAATTTTTCCATTACTAAGTGTAATGGTACTCAACTTATCTAAAACCCACTCTAACAAGCATGTCCTGGTGGCTTTTAAAATAACCTCACCCTTTGTGAGGGTGTGGGAGGACACGAAACTAATTTTTTTTATAGCTTCCAACCCTGTCAACAAAGTGAGTTGTGAGGCACATATACCATAAATTTTGGATAGAAGTCCATAAATCAGTTGTGAGGGATACTCGTGTAGAAGATTCACTATAAGAAAATGACCTTTTTATGACGGTTTTTAAAATTGATTTTATGACTGTTTAAATAAAATTGTCATTAAAATTATAACATTGTAATTATCATGATAATGTTATTTATATTACATTTTATTTGGAAGTTTTATATAAAAAGATATAATTATTACTGTTTTATAAAAAAATGTACACTAATATTTTAAACTGGCACCAATTTATGACGGGTTTGTGCCCTCTACAAACTTTCCCCGCCCAGTTTTTTTTGCGGTGCGTTGAGGAGGGAAATAAACTAATAAAATTAAAATCAAATGAAGGAATCGAATCTTTCCATCTCCTAAACATTGTACAAACTCTCAATCTGGAATGAAGGTACTTCGATACCAATATCTCCATCAATTATCATCTCCAGCACTGATGTTTATCTTCGTTGAGGTTTACATCTCTCTCTCTCTATTTCTCCCCCCCCCCTACACACAAGCTTTCTATTCCTCTCACAAAATCGATTTGGAACTGTTGATTAGGTATCGCTGATTTTATCATGGGTTTGTAAGAGTTATCTGAAGCTTGTGTTTGGAGGTCTCCCTCTCCCTCTCTCTCTCTCCCTCAAGGTGGTGCCTATTGATTTTTATTTTGTAATTTTGAGTTCCCTATCTATTTTGTGCCCAAATTTAGTTTATTCTGATATTAATTTTGTCCTTGGTTCAACTGATCATCTTGGTTCAACAAATATTTTTTCATAAGTAAAGAAAATTTAAATACTTGTATCTACATATGTTTACTAATGTGCATATACATCTGAAGCTCTTGAGTGTAGACATTTTCCATTGAGGATTGGTGCTAATAGACCAAAATCATTAAAATAAATATTTTGCTTAAGGTAGGATTACTAATGTTAAATTTTAAAATAACGCTGCTTGGTTATGCAAGAAGTTACTAGGATATGTAGAAGAGTTTAAAGAACGAATTCTTTGGAAAGTTGGTAAAGAAGATATAAGATTATGGTCTAAAAATTGGCTAGGTCCCAAAAGCATATTAAAAAAATGGGATAATTGTAACAACTCTGCAAAAGTTAGTCACAATTCCCTAATTAATGAAAAAATTCATTGTCTGGTAATTTTTTTATCCTAATGAGAATGACTTTGAAAAGTTTATCCTAATGAGAATGCACAAAGATCAAATTTGTATTTATCGATCATTATGTACTATTTCTCATATTTTAACACATGCTTGAATTTTTTACCTAGTAGAATAATGTGTTGGCATGAAATATATTTCATTGTGTACAACTTTGAAAGAGAAATATTGAAATTCTAAGCAGTTCCTTCCTTTAAAAGTTCAAAGGAAACAAGCGTTTACAATTGCTACTAGTAAACACGATGGGTTCATTTTCACTTTGTATCCCTTGTAAATCACATTATCACAGTGAAAGTAGTATCATAGGAACCCTAATAAAAAAAAGAGTGGAAGTAACAACATATTTATTCAAAATTTCCTTATTCCACCACTATCCACGCACATTCCAAGTCTTTTTGTTAAAGGGAAATATAAAAAAAATCACATCTTTCTAATTTTTGCCTCATCGTGTAAAATAAGCAAAGGGGGCAGTGAGTACAAAAACCATGTAAAACATTATTACTAGGATTACAAGTCAGTTACCGGATCATATTCCAATGGCTTGTTGGAAAATAAAGCCTACCTCATTTGTGTATGGTTAGATCATCAATTAGGGAGTGTTCCTATGTTATAAAAAACGTAAGATTCCTCATAAATTTTATAAATGAGGGATTTTTAAGTTCCTTTTTTTTTTTTTTTTTTTTAGCAGTATTTTACTTTTACAAGTGCACTATTTATCATGTGCATATCAAACAATCACATGGAGCTTACACCTCTTGCGTTTTCAGTCTTTTATATTCGTTTATCTTGATTTTGGACGACCTTAATTAGTTTTATTCACAGGTTTGCTAATTTCTGTTAAGATTCTCTACCACTGATAACTTTGATGTGCTTACTTGTTTACGACAATTCAATTTGATTAGAACTGAACAACCTCTCACCCCCCCACCCCCCCCCCCCCCCTCACCCACGCTAAAAGAAAAAAAATCATTGTAGTATGATCATTCTTGTTTGTGCTAAAGATGTGTATCGATAATCCTAAGTGAAATATATAACTATAACAAATAATAAATAAATAACAAATTTGTGTAAAGAACCCATATGGTATGTACAATCAGAGTACGCCATCCTACTAGTGATATAGGTTGAACACATAGCGTTCATATATTATTAGATGAAATTTTTATAGATTAATTTTCTTTTAAAGTTTAACTTTCAAGTAATAACTACGAATTTAGGAAGGAGTATCTGTTAACAACGAGTTTAACTCTTAGTATTGAACATGTAGGTGTATCTCTATATTTTTTCCTCTACTCAGTAGATTCTGAAAATAGTGATCCACATTGGCATTTAGTTTGGTTTTATATTATTAGCTTAGCTCATGATCAAATCTTTAGGAAAATAATATGTAGGGACTCGAGGTTATCAGCAAGATGTGACATTCAAGTACCACTTTCAGAGGCCTATAAATATCCATAAAAAATTTGGGTTAGGAAAGACTCACTCCAATTTAAGTCCTAAAACCTCCCGTACTAAGGGGACTGACTAAGGGGTGCCATACAATTCTCTTTAAAAAAAACTCGACAGAATAACCCTGAAGGTCTGCATTATCTCAAGGGTTGTAGTAAAAAAGAATCCAATCTGATAATGGTAACAACGGAAAAATTGTGTCTCCTTAAGGCAATTTTTTGTTGTTGTTTCATATGTCACTTCAATGTATGATTTTTCCATCTCCTTATATAATCATCTACGCGGAAAATTTTCTTGGATGTTATTTTTCATTTTCCAGTTTTGCTAGGATTTTCTACACTGATTATAATTCTAATATGCTAGTATATAATGAAAATGTAATTTAGAGTCTTGTTACTTGTTTACAAAAAGTTGTAGTTTTCGTTATGATAAGTACACTCAGACTGGACATGTTCTTAATACTGCTTTCTTGCTGCTACCTTCTCTTATTTTCCCAGGGATAACATTGGTAATTTCACCTCTTATTTCATTGATTCAGGATAAAATTATGTGTCTATTGCAGGTATTTTTTGTTATGTATAGTTGATCAAGGAACACCTTTATTTTCATCTTAATTTCAATGGATGCCTTATTTTAAATTTTCCCCTCTGTTTGGGTTGGGTTACATTATACGTAGACATACCTTTTCCCTACTTAAGTGCTAATATGGAGTGGACAGTTCGACATGAGATTCTTAGAGAGCATTATTTAGATTATTATAAATTCATGTTTTTATATGTAACCCCTGAGAAAATAGCTAACTGAGTGCTTGTATTTTTATTTCAATTTTATAAGTGCATTCTTTCTATATTCGTTTAAATAATACTTGTTCTCAAAGATGGCATCACTTCAACGTTCATAAAAAAGCAATAGTATAGATAGTTTGAACATAATATACTGGCTGGAGGGCAGATAGTTTATTAACACATCCACCTAGTTTTTATTAGCTACTTTGATCTTACATGTTATAGTTTTAGACGTGTACATGTTACTATAATGATCCCTTAAGTGAAGCCAGTTGAGAAGTTAGGTTGAGCTTATTTTCCTTGACAAGGGTCTGAGTAAACTGATACTTCACTACATAAGTGATGTTTTATTGCGACACTTAGGAAGCATACATTCTCGTGAATCATTTGCTAGGATTTTAATTGATGACCTTCATTGTGTAAGCCAATTGGGACATGATTTTAGACCAGATTACCAGGTAGTAGCTTTGTAAAGCTTTAAACTATGTGTGTTGATTTATACGGTTCGAACCGTTATAATTTGAGTGCTCTTGGATGCCACATTCTGTCATACTATAATTATCGTTATAATTCTATCAATATTCATATATGACCATGAAGCTCACACTTATACTGAATGATTTACAGGTGTCATGTCGTGGTTTTTCGCAAGGTATAATGTAATTATGCTTATCTTTCCCATGATTAGATCTCATTGAGGACACGATGAAAATATATATGGGGTGTTAAACAAGGACGATAAAGTATATATGTGACAACCCGCCTACTAAAATAATAGGTGGCCAGCCTAATACTCTAATAATCACAAGAATCAAAGATGGTCCATTCTCAGCATCACTGTTGATTAAAGTAATAGTACGAGATAACCACCAATCATTTTATAAAACGGACTGTCAATTTAAAAAGAATTTATAAGTAAAAGAAAAACATTTCGACAATCCCATTTGCAAAAACGGTGGATATAAAAAAAATCAACGAATAAAGCATGACAATATATAAATAATCACCGAATAAGCTGTCGGTGAACAAACCAATACAAATAATTACACTGAGTATTACAATTTAATATCACAATATAATAAATAAATGAAAAGCTTGGGCAACACGCCCGAATAAATAAACTGAACGTAACTAGAATACAAAGAATGGAAGCGTCTACAACAAATACCCTACAACATCCGCGATATGCTATAGCTCCATGACAACTGGATTGGAATGTCAATACGGGTGTCCTCGCGGTAGAGCACCTGAATGGACAAAGAATTGCGTGCATAAAAAGAGATATATACGGGTCAGGGCCCGATTTGATATGATTACCATGTGACTAAAATGCATGACAGTTAAGTGCGTAATTCTCTCGCAGTTAACATAATATTTCTCACCTCTCAATCTAAAAGCACAACCTAGCGCAGTATCATGGGATGCTTTAGTTAACCCAAGTACTAAGGGCTAACTTCTCCCCAGTCTCAACACTATGCCCTATTCGTGCATGGGGTATCTCGCAAAGTGAAATCCAAACAAGGAACCTCCCGATACACTACTACTTAGTCAAGGTTGATCGTCGAGATCCATTAGACCCTAAGCACGTAATCAATATATATATGAATGTGTATGCATATGCATGAGAGGTCACATGTACAGCTACTCAAGGAGACACAAAATAAATCCATTCACAACCTAGGGGCGCAATTCGTATTTCTTTCTTTAGGAATATACATATATGATAAATTCATTTTATCAAATGTTTACCAATTCAATCTCTAATTAACCTTCTTTACCAATTTTTATTTCCTTTCTTCCATTCAGGAAAAACACATATTTTAAAAGCAAGTTTTATTAACATAAAAATGCTTTTCTTTCATTTCATAACATATTTACCCATTTTCCTTCTTCCATCCGAAAAATGTATTAAAAAGCCCTTTTTATTATCATAAAAATGCCTTTTCAATCCATATGCTTCCATTTCCATTCTTCCATCCGGGAAACGTATTCGAAGCCAATATAATTAACCCATTTCCCTTTTTCCATCCAGGAAATAATAAAACCATTTTATTATCATAAAATGCTTTAACAAAATCTAAGACCGTCCCTCCGAGTTTCCCCACTGGACGCGCCCCTAAATGGCTATCATCTTCCAGGTCCCATCAAGCAAGACAACCTGGGAACCTAACATACGTCGGGAAGCGGCCATATGCCTGCGAGAAAGTCAAGACCACATCCAGAATCTCCTAACCAGGGCAGTAAAATAAACGCCCATATGGCCAAGGACTATATCCACCCTGCATTCATTAGCCAGGGGCCATTTCCAAATGCACGCAACTTCCCTTATGATAGCGATTTAGGGAGGTGTGCAATCATAAATTAACATTTATGAAAATCATTACTTTTTCCATTTTTAAATCATCCCCTTTTACAATTCTCAAAATCATTTGTACTTATTCATTTAGTACCATATTTTAGAATATGCCTTTCTTATTCTTAGTGTCATATTTTATTAATGAGCTAAGACCCGAAGCGCTATTATCCTCAAACTAGCCTCAAAAAGTTCATATAATTTCATAAACCATTAAAATGAGTCTCCCTCAATAATAGAATCCCAAAAGTCTCCACATTCTCATTTTTATCTCCAATTTATTTTTGGGTTAACTTCCCATAACATACGGTTATTAACCTACACAAACTAGCCCTCGGGGTAAACCTAATCATCCTCATTATATCCTAGGACATTACTCTACCCAAAACATCCCTCTAGGACTCCCCATTAATTCCCAAAGGAAGTTCCCTAAACCTTGGACCTAAAAGAGAAAAGGGCTAATAATCAAACTAGGAAAAACTCTCAAAAACAGGGTAACCGAATCGATTCGCCCCCTGGGCCGAATCGATTCGCCCTTACGAATCGATTCGCCTAAAAGCCGAATCGATTCGGTGAGAAAGAACTTACATTTTGCAATAGCCGAATCGATTTGGCCCAATCCCGAACCGATTCGGTTTTCCCAGACCTGTATCCCTCCCCTTATTCGAATCGATTCTCCCCTAGGGCAGAATCGATTCGGTTCTGCAGAAAACCCAAGTTAGGACTACGGATTGTATAAAACCTAAAATCCCAAAAATCCCAAATCTTTGATTTCTCCCAACATCAACAACAACAATTACTACCCAGTGATTCCTACACAAAAATCAACTAATCTATTATCCTCAAATCAATTTAAAAACTAAGATTTAAGGGTTTAATCACCAAAATCACAAAAAGCCCATTTAGGGTTTAAATCTCCAAAAACCTAACTATACATGCAAATTATCACATTAAATCAATATCTAGCAAGTAAGAAACTTGCCTCGAGGTTGTAGTCTCGGATCCTCCTCCGGTAGCAACGGATTTTGGGCCTCAAATCTCCATTTCTCTCTCTTTTCTCCATTTCTCCCAACTCTCTCTTCTCACTATCTCTCTCTCTCTCTTGGTTTCTAACACAAATGAGAAAATAAGAGGGGTGGGGAGAACTTATACGGGTCTTAAAACCTAATCCCCCTCTTTTAAGTGTTAATACACCACTAAAATGACTCGTAACCAATTAATTGAGTCATAACCCCTTAAAAATGCTCGAATCTTAAAAATTACAACTGGGCACTTATTTCGACTATCTCGACTATTCTAAAAACAACCGCACCCCATATTTTGACATTCGGAATAACGTGAACTATTTTTGTGTTCCAATTTCATTTTATTTCATTAATTTTATCCAATTTTATACATAGGTCATAACCGTCGTTTTACATATAACGAAGCAACACAATACATTATAATGCTATCTACCTTCTCATAATGGTAAATAGACAAAACATAGTAACTATTATCCCTAAATATCACGGGAAATAATATTTACTCCAACTTTCCCTATTTTATAAAATTAGTCCATCAGACAAAATAATATAAAATAGTCGCCAAAAGTCCAGGTTGTTACAATATTCTCATAAAGTAAGAGTGTTTAACTATTTATGTCCCTTTATATTGATCTATAGTTATCATGTAACTTTATAGTGTAACTTTACATACAATTTACAATATCTATAGCCTGGGTTTGATTGACAGCCACCTGAAACTAACCCTAGTAAGGAAGATCCGTATCCCGAGGCCCCATTCCACTTGTCCCATCCATAACTATATATATGTATATGTGACGATAGAGAGAGATGTGAGTTTGGATCCGTAATTTGAAATTGTTGTATGGTTTGTGTTAAATTTTGGGTCTGATGGCAGCCAAAAGGGTGTTGGGGTTGATCGATGAGGTTCGGCAGTGGAGTGGCATGAAATCGATCGGATTGAGCCTCCAATACATGATGAACTCCGGTTCTAAACCCACAGACAAAAAATTATTAATTTCGGCTCACTTTCTTCATAAGGAGTTACCAATTAGGATTTTTAGGAGGGCTATTGACCTCGAAACCCTATCTTATGTCTTGTCCCAAGAACGTGTTGTTATCAAGGTGAGAGATTGGTATTTGGATTCTTTCAATGATCTTAGATCCCTTCGAGAGATCAAAGATAAGAAAGAAGAATTGAATTTCACCAAAATGATTCAGATGATCAAGGTTAGACACAATAATGTTGTCCTTACAAAGGCCTTAGGAGTTCATTAGTTAAAAGAAACATCTTGGTCCAAAGCTGGTTCATGATGAACTGGATGAAATCCACCAGTTTCTTGATCGCTTTTACATACAAATAATTGCGATTCACATTCTTATCCAGTAGTATGTGGCATTGCATGATATGAACCCCCTCCCAATTGTGTCACATACCCCCCCTTTGAGGTAGCACGAAGTGCTAGCGAGGATGTTCGTGCCATTTGTTTACACGAGTATAGGAGTGCACCCAATGTTAAAATCTATGGTGATATGACTTTTACATTCCCGAATGTTCTGAACCACGTACATATGATGGTTTTTAAATTGGCTAAAAACTCATTGCGTGTTGTCCAAGAGCGGTTTATGGACTCTGAAAAAATTACACCTCCTGTTCGAATAATAGTTGCTAATGGATTAGAGAATGTTACCATTAAGGTATCCGATGAAGGGGGTGGAATACTGACACAACTCAGAATGTGTCTCTAAAGTGTGTACTCTCTAGGCTCAAGTGCAAACCCGTCGCTCAAGTAATAATCCGACAAGTCGGGTATCGATCCTCAGGGAAAAAGGACAACGGAGTTGTGACGATGGGATAAGACGGAGGAATCCTAACGATGACTCTAAAAAGAAAGGAAAATATTTGGTTTTGGGAATGATTAGACTAAATGCAATTATGAAATTATGATGACAAATGCAACTAACTAAAGTATCTAAATGAGGAATGAAGAATTGAATCGAAACTTTTTAAACTAAATGATGAGAAAATAGGATGGGAATACAATCCCCCAACCCTAGTGCAATGCAGTGACAACGTCAATCATAAATTTATTCGATAAATCAGACCCGGAATTTATGTATACGAGGTTCACGCCCGCGTCATACCTAATCTGAGGATGTGTAAACCAGTATTGCGGTAATTGCACTCAAATTGTACTCTAAATCATCACGTGTACCCAAAGGTAAACGAGATATAAAGATCCACAACTATTATGTAATTACGCAATACGATCAAAATTTATTGTTAAATTCATTGGATTAACTTTATACACATGCACTAACACATCAGGTTGGGTTCATGCATCCCAACCTTCTAAACTTAGCCGAACATGTTAAATGGACTAATGCAGGAAATAATAACGTTGCATGTGTATGAATTCATGATGAAACTAGATTGAAACATGTATATATGTATTATGAACACAACAATAAGTTGAATCGAATATGGAAACTAAGCATGCAAGAACAATGACAAGAATATTGAATCTTGAATAAAAAATTGAAAAACAAACCAGTAACAATTGAATCTTGAAGCAATTAATTCTATTGATGTTCCTAGATGTTCCTCCCTATTTTTCTCTCTCAAAAACTGACTAAAACTATCCCTAATGGCTGTTTCTAAGTTCCTCCCCACGTTCCCTACAATATTTGAGAGTTTTTAACCTAATAGGAGTCTTGGGAACCAATCAGAAAAAAGGAGCAAATTCGCGCATCAGGGACCCCGAACCGGTTCGGTCTGTACCCCGAACCGGTTCGCCCCCCCCCCCCCCCCCCAAACCGGTTCGGCCTGGGGTTCGCGAATGTATGCTGGCTTGGGGTGCCTTTTCAACACTTAGAATATTTCTTGCTTTCTTTCCTTTCTTCCTTGGATTTTTCTTCAACTTCAACTGGGCATAAATCATCAACCGTAGCTCGGATTTGGGTGTCGTTTCTTCCAGTGTTCTCGTTGTTCCGAGCTCTTCAACTTTCCAGTTGACTTCTCCTTCCGGATCGAGCTGAAAAATTACCGAATTGCCCTTGAATTTGCCTTCTTAGCTTTTCATGCATCGTCTTGCTTCCTCTTTTGCACTGCTTGCATAATTAACCTGTAAAACCAATAAGATAAGCACGAAACACGAAATACTCACAAAGAAGGTTAGTAGCATAAATGTGAATCAAATCCATATATGTTACATCACTCGGGTTCACAAATGTACTGAAATTAGGGGAATAAATATACAATATTTATGCCCAATCAAACCCCCCTAACTTAGAACTTTGCGCGTCCCGAGCAATATAAAAGAATGAGAGTATGAGTTGAGGATCCATCAAAGACTTTATTGGGATAGAGTACCTCTTTCGCGGGCAAGCGATTGCATTTAGAGCATGCAACAAGCCTTTAAACCTCTAGGTTACCCTAGTAGGACGAGTTGTGTCTCGTGAGGGTTTGCAGTAAATATACCCACAAAATTCAACTCAAAAGAAAATTCAAAATACGCAAAAATTGAGCAATTCAAACTTTTCTAGAAAATAGTCATCATCAAGTCATATTTACGAGTCTCAAACCGTCGGGTGTGTGTGCGAAGCCGGAAATATAACCGCCAATTTTCACCGATTGATCATTACGTTGCTTATCGGAAAATTCGTTTCGATTTCAATTTCTCACGGAACGCTCTCACAAACGAATCTCTCGGATTATGGCATTTCTCTTGGCATGCGTGATATAAAGAGTACATGTAATGGAAGCAAATTCACGCATACAAGTAGAAAGACGAAAACTTTATGGCGAAAGGATCTCCTCAACAGATTACGGTTTTAAAAACAGGAACATTGCCTTTATTTCGCGCACTTAGCCTCTTATATTATCTTTTGGTGTCTTAGCTCTCCACGCGGTAATCAATTTTCGCAATTTGGACTCGGTTAGGACTTTTTCAGGTTGAAAGTTGCATTGGGTAAAATGAAGGCGGTATGGAAGGTTGGAATTGGAAACGTCATTAATGATGTCCATTTGTGCATTTTCCGGGCTATTGCTCATTTTCTCTTCTTTTTCTATTTTTTTGTTATTTTTGTTGAGCATACTATTTTGTTTCTTGCCCCTTTATATGCACTTTTTGGACTTAATTTCTGAATTTTTTCGTTTTTCGCAGTTCCGGCTATTTTGGGTTTTTCGGGTTGTCAAACGAAAGGGAAAATTATTCGGCTCAATTTGGGTTGCAAAAAGGGTGATTTTTCATGAGTTTTTTTTTTTTTTTTTTATATGGCCAATATTTTTGGGGTGACAAACGAGGGCCTACTTCATTGCCCAAAATGTCAATTACGTTACCATATGCGTTTCGAGGTGAATTTAAGTTTAGAGACTAATTTGGCACGTTTTTCAAGGCAATATTGTACACATTTTTTAAAACCGATCAAAATGAAAGGATTGAGATCCTTGACAACTTATTAAGTGCTAAAAAGAACTTTGAGTTAACAATTAACTCGGATTGATTTAAAAACTCGCAAAACGTGATAGGCTCGAATCTCACCGGGTTTGTTAATCTCCACATTTATTCGTTAAGTCGTCAATTTTCGCTCAATTTCCATCTTTGGTCAATTTCGGCTTTGTGTATGTTGGATGTTTACAATTTGAGACTCCAATTCGACTTGTAATGATATTTTTGAAAAATTTACATTCCAATTTTTATTTATTTTGAACAAAAATATTTTTGGGTTTTTCAAAATTTTATGATTTTTTTGGAAACTTTTGGGCATTTTTGAAAATTTGTGAAGTTTTAGAAATATGCACTTGTGACCCCCCCTAACTTAGACTTTTGCATTGTCCTCAAGCAAAAAGGATGAAAATCTAACTCAAGGCGAATGAAAAGTTCGGAAAAATAAAACAAACAAATATTAAAATGCAACAAGACACTATATGACACTCATGCATGACTCAAAAATACAACAATAATCACCCCATACGCGTCGGGGGTGCGACGACCTCTCATCTCTCCGCAAACTCACCCGACCCCACTCACGGGGTTTGATGTTCTCCTTGTCTCTCCCGTCCTAGGATTATAAGCTAATAATCGGAACAAGTTCGGACCTCGCCCATAGATAAAGGATAGACCGGGAGACTCGTCGTGACTAACTGGAAAGGGATCCTCGTGATGCTGGCTTAAAGTGTGGTCTGCGTGCGCTGACTCGGAGGGAACACCTAGGTTTCGTTCAATTTTTAAGATGCATGGGTCGGGCTCTAAGTCAGATGAACCGCAACTTCTCTCCTCACTTGCCTTCGGGGCCTCTAGTGTTGTGGGTGTATTGTCATAACGAAGGAATTCATCAATTTTTGCTTTCAATTCACTTTCGTCTAAGTGACTACATGAATCCAATAGGGATTGGCCTTCAATAGTAATAGTTTCATCCACCTGCCCGAATTCTCTTTCAAAATCTTCCATGCTCATGTCTCCTAGTTCTCTCTCTCGAGTAGTGCCTACGTCCTCTCTTACTTGCTCGATCTCCAACTCCACCAATTTTCTCTCTTCTAACCCCTCTCTCTCTCTTTCAATTGCGGTCACTACACACCTCGCCCCCACTTTTCTCTCATTGTCACAACTACCACTATTACTTGATGAAATAGGGCACGCCCCTAACAGCTCTCTCTTATGGGACCCCTCATTCTCATGGCTCGACACTAAGCAGGACCCTAGGGCATCTCCACAATCATTTTCCTCAAAGTACTCCCCTACGATCTCGTCTATGAAGCTCATCTCGTGAAGGTCATCTTCTTCCCCCGTATGTTGGGCGACATGGAAGATGTTGGTCTCTAAGGTCATGTTCCCAAAGGTGAGTTGCATTCGCCCATTCCGAGTATTGATGATTGCGTTAGCTGTAGCTAAGAAAGGGCGTCCAATGATGATGGGAACATGGTTGCTCGAGTTAAAGGAGGGCTCCGTGTCCCAGATGACAAAGTCTACCGGGAAGTAGAAAGTGTCAATTTGGACGATCACGTCCTCGACTATGCCTCTTGGGATCTTCACGGTTCGATCCGCTAATTGGAGAGTGACCTTTGTGGGCTTGAGGTCGCCCAAGTCAAGTTTCCTATAGATGGAGTAAGGGAGGATATTGACAATTTCTCCCAAATCAAGTAAGGCTTTTTCTATTTTGTTTTCTCCAATGATGCAGGAAATGGTGGGTGCACCGGGATCTTTGAATTTAGGTGGGAGATCATTGAGTAGAATGGAGCTCACATTCTGTGCTAGAAAGACATTTTTCTTTACCTTCATCTTTCTCTTTACCGTCAAAAAGTCTTTAATGACTTTTCCATAAGCTGAAATTTGCTTAATGGCATCGAGGAAAGGTAAATTCAGCTTAACTTGTTTTAGCACGTCTAGCACGTCATCACGTGGGTTTCCTTTATGGGAAGGAATTAGCCTTTGAGGAAACGGTGCCGCGGAGGGTGGTTTCACTACTACCTCGGCCTCACTAGCGTCTTCTTTGTCACTCTCATTTGAGGAGACATCTTCGGCCTCTTTCATGCCGGGTGGAATCTCCTTGTCTTTAAGTACGCCTCGTGGGGGAGGTGACAAGTCAACTACCCTCCCACTACGTAGAGTGGTAATTGTGCTACATTGATCCGGATGGTCATGGGGTGTCGAGCTAACACTAGTTTGACCTTGGAGAGGTCTTTGGCCCTGGGCAGGAAACTTGCCCTTCTCTTGGACACTCAACGAGGATTGTATTTTAGACAGATTCGCATTTATGTCGCCGATCAGACAATCATATTTGGCATTGGTTGCGATTTCGTTTGCAATGAATTGATTCATGGTATCCTCGAGAGTTCTCCGCTGTGGCGGGATATAAATCCATGAGGTGTTGGTGCTTGCACATGTCCTTGCATGTGTGGAGCTTGTTGAAATTGTTGTGGTGGAGGAGGGGCAACATGCGAAGGAGGGTTCATTGCGGCATGTTGTTGCCCGTAGCTAAAACCGGGATGATTTTTCCACGAAGGGTTGTATGAATTCTCGTGCGGGGCACCGAAATTACCCTTAAAGCCTCCTATACCACTAACTTGCTCCTGCAACATTACTTTGTAGGCGGGTATCGTCGGGCATTCCTCAGTTGAATGTCCCGCCTCACAAATCGCACACACCTTCACGACAGGGTTCGAAATGGGTCCAGCTGGTCCTTTTCCATATAACTCGCATAGGTCTCGCAATCCTTTCTCAATGGTGTCCAATCGACAATCCGTCATAGAATTCTTATCTACGTGGAATAGGCCGGACGCCGATGGAGCAGTGGTGGGTTGTCGATTTCTATTTTGAGCGTTCGGGTCAGAGGTATCCCAGGATTGGGTAGTCTCGGCGACATACCTCATGTGAAGATTAGCATCGTGGGCATCTAAATCGACAAATGGACCGCTTCCCATAGTTTCAACAAGTTGTTTGGAGTTAAGATTTAACCCATTATAGATAAAGGAGATGATTTGCGATGGATCAAATCCATGATGGGGGCATAAAGCCACTAACTCGTTGAAACGTTCATAACATCGATGGAATGGCTCATTTTCATGTTGCCTAAACGCTTGAATTTGAGCCTTGATAGAGATTGTTCGATGTGGTGGGAAGAATTTCTTGAGAAATTTAGATTGTAGCTCATTCCAGGATGGAATCGAGCTTGGAGGTAAATACCATAGCCAGGCTTTAGCTTTATCTTTAAGCGAGAAGGGGAAGAGTTTGAGGCGGATTACCTCTTGTGTGCAGGTTTGATCATTGAGAGTATCACACACGTCCTCAAATTCCCTTATATGGAGGTATGGCTTTTCAGAATCCATACCGTGGTAATGTGGTAGCTTCTGGATCATTCCATTTTTGAAACGGAACTGCCCGGCATTATACGGGAGTATAATGCATCCCGGAGTGACAGTGCGCTCAGGATATAAGAATTCTCTCAGCGGGCGGTACGGAAGCTCGTCCTCACCGGTAGGTGCATTACTATGTTGCGACATCTCTCTCACACTTGACGACTCGGCGCTCTCACTGGGTGTGCTCGAAGTGTGTCCTACGAATGAGAATGGAGTGTTACTAGAGATTGAGTGCGATGGTGTGGGCGGTGGGATCCAAAACTGTGGGGCGTTTGGGGTGTGGGGACTATCAGGGTTATACTCAACAAGTGGATTTTCGTGAACGCTGGTTGGAGTATTATGGGGTGTGGGAGTGGTTTCAGAATTTTGCATTAAAGCTTAGGAGAGATGAGGGTGAAATTTTGAAATTTTTAATTTTTTTTGGGTCAAAGCTTTGGATTAACTCAATCTAATCCTAAGTCTACCTAATTCCCCGGCAACGGCGCCAAAAACTTGACACGACTCAGAATGTGTCTCTAAAGTGTGTACTCTCTAGGCTCAAGTGCAAGCCTGTCGCTCAAGTAATAATCCGACAAGTCGGGTATCGATCCTCAGGGAAAAAGGACAACGGAGTTGTGACGATGGGATAAGACGGAGGCATCCTAACGATGACTCTAAAAAGAAAGGAAAATATTTGGTTTTGGGAATGATTAGACTAAATGCAATTATGAAATTATGATGACAAATGCAACTAACTAAAGTATCTAAATGAGGAATGAAGAATTGAATCGAAACTTTTTAAACTAAATGATGAGAAAACAGGATGGGAATACAATCCCCCAACCCTAGTGCAATGCAGTGACAACGTCAATCATAAATTTATTCGATAAATCAGACCCGGAATTTAGGACTCCCAAGCATTATGTATACGAGGTTCACGCCCGCGTCATACCTAATCTGAGGATGAGTAAATCAGTATTGCGGTAATTGCACTCAAATTGTACTCTAAATCATCACGAGTACCCAAAGGTAAACGAGATATAAAGATCCACAACTATTATGTAATTACGCAATACGATCAAAATTTATCGTTAAATTCATTGGATTAACTTTATACACATGCACTAACACATCAGGTTGGGTTCATGCATCCCAACCTTCTAAACTTAGCCGAACATGTTAAATGGACTAATGCAGGAAATAATAACGTTGCATGTGTATGAATTCAGGATGAAACTAGATTGAAACATGTAAATATGTATTATGAACACAACAATAAGTTGAATCGAATATGGAAACTAAGCATGCAAGAACAATGACAAGAATATTGAATCTTGAATAAAAACATGAAAAACAAACCAGTAACAATTGAATCTTGAAGCAATTAATTCTCTTGATGTTCCTAGATGTTCCTCCCTATTTTTCTCTCTCAAAAACTGACTAAAACTATCCCTAATGGTTGTTCCTAAGTTCCTCCCCACGTTCCCTACAATATTTGAGAGTTTTTAACCTAATAGGAGTCTTGGGAACCAATCAGAAAAAAGGAGCAAATTCGCGCATCAGGGACCCCGAACCGGTTCGGTCTGTACCCCAAACCGGTTCGGTCTGTACCCCAAACCGGTTCGCCCCCCCCCCCAAACTGGTTCGGCCTGGGGTTCGCGAATGTATGCTGTCTTGGGGTGCCTTTTCAACACTTAGAATATTTCTTGCTTTCTTTCCTTTCTTCCTTGGATTTTTCTTCAACTTCAACTGGGCATAAATCATCAACCGTAGCTCGAATTTGGGTGCCGTTTCTTCCAGTGTTCTCGTTGTTCCGAGCTCTTCAACTTTCCAGTTGACTTCTCCTTACGGATTGGGCTGAAAAATTACCGAATTGCCCTTGAATTTGCCTTCTTAGCTTTTCATGCATCGTCTTGCTTCCTCTTTTGCAATGCTTGCATAATTAACCTGTAAAACCAATAAGAGAAGCACAAAACACGAAATACTCACCAACTAAGGTTAGTAGCATAAATGTGAATCAAATCCATATATGTTACATCACTCGGGTTCACAAATGTACTGAAATTAGGGGAATAAATATACAATATTTATGCCCAATCAAATACCAAGAAGTGGTCTTCCTAAAATCTTTATATATCTTTACAACACTGCAAGAATACCTCTAGATGAGTAATCAGATCTTAGAACAGGTGATGTGGCAACGATGGCTACTTATGGATACGATCATCCTTTATGCCATTTGTATGCTATATATTTTGGAGGTGATCTCCAAATTATCTCTATGGAAGGATATGGGATAGATGCATATCCTCATTTATCTCGTTTGGGAAATTCACAAGAACCATTGCCATAATATAGAAAGCAACACATTTGGACATCCATTGAAGTTAAATCTAAATCGAGTCAAAACTGTGTGAATACCTGAAACTAAAAAAATCACAACCTCATTGTGATGATCAGTAAATTATGTTATATTCCTTGTAATAAGTCCACAAACTGTTGCAGCTTTTCTTGTTAATTTTTTTTTTCAATTATCTGAAAACAAAGATTAAACCTGACAATTGGAGAGTCAGGAGTCCAAATTCAGCCTCGGGGACTAGGGTGAACTTTATATAGAACCGTGTGGTTGTGATATTCTATGGGGTTGGTTAGAGAACAGTTCGTAAAATGATTCTCATGATTAATACCTCTGTTTTTTTCTGTTTGGTACATCTTCCCTATTTTAGGACTTATTGACAAATCTAAAATGGGATTCTCCAATTATCAAAGGACAAAATGCAACTGCAACATCATGAATATAGTTATTATGTTTATAGATAATATTGCATGATTTATTCACTTTGGCATTGGGTATTTATAGCTAGATTACTGTCATAAGTAAACAGGTTCCAGTCTTCATTAAATAATTTCCTTAATGCCCCCATCATTAACTACTTGGAGATAATAACTGGTACTCTGTTATGCCATCAAGTGATTAGATTTCCTCCACAAACATTTCATCAAACAAGAAATATGCAAACCAGAATTATAGTTTTAAATAATTAATATATATCCCAAGTATAGGAGTTACAAAACACCACTGGAGTAGCATTAAATAAAATTTAAAAGAAGTTTTAAATAAGTGCCATAACCCAATACTTTTTATTAAGATGTAGTATCAGTTCTTCAAATTGTGGAGACCATGAGTAGTGTTATCCAATTGAAGAGCCTACAGTAAATTATACTACATTAAGAAAATTAATCACAATAAATATAACGGGAGATCCTATAAATCTAAAGTAGATGTATATGAAATCATATAAAGGAGATTTTGCATGATCTGGATGTATGGTGGAGACTAAATTTTTTTTTATATAATGATCTGGATCTCAATTAATTGTGTAATACATATTTATCTCAACTCAACTAACAGTGAAGACCATGAAAGTTGCGTCATTTTTTTAGAGAATCCAAACATGTTTAAAAGTTTGAACACATTATTTCTCAATGTTGATATTCAAAGCTACACATATATACCTTCTCAATTTTAGTTTTCAATATAATAAACTTCCACATCAATCTTGGCAAAAGGTTCTGCATTGACTTATCTAACTACAAAAGCTTAAGCTTCACCCAATTATCCAGAATCGTTGGAGGGTAGGTGCTTGCTTATTAGTTCCCCGTCTTCTCACTAGAAACCACCAGGGTATTGAATATTTATAGATAGAAAGTGGAAAAATAATTCACTACAGACTTTAGTGAAACAATCAAGAATTTAGTGTCCTTGTTGATGCAGTGGGAAATTTGCAGCTTCATGCAATAGACTAGTGTATATTCTGGTGGATGTTCATAGAAAACAAGGCAGAACTCATCACCAGTATGATGACTCAAACTTTCACATTCCCATTGAACTGTTCGATAGCAATTTTTCAAAAAATCTAGGGGCGCTTTCGACCTGTACAATTTATAATCGGAAAGATTGTAGGCACAAGCATCCATTTTGGAATTCAGCCAGTACAGGGTCGCACCAACTAGCACATATCCAAACTTTAGGATGCGCATTTTATAAAGCCCATCGGGAGCTTCACCATTGGTCCAATAATCTTCATTGACATTGTAGTGAACAATTTTATTACCAGAACATGAAAACAATAAGATCTCCTTGGACTCATGATTAACCCCAGTCAATGCAAACAATCAAAAAAAAATTCATAAATGGATGCAGAAGACATGCCATTCTTACTGCCTTATTTTTGTGAGTGTCAAATATTTCAAAGTAGCCTTTTAACACTTTGAACTCCCTTAGACTTCCTATGATAAAGATCTTACCATGCAGAAGAGCCGTAAGTGGAGAAACTTTAGGCATACGCATCTTAGTATCCATCTTCCACCATAAAGACGTGATGCTAGTATCAAGGACATAAAGTTCGTCTAGAACCACATCTCCACGGGACTTCGTATCACCAGCACAATAAATGCGTGAGCCTATGGCAACACATGGGCCATTGACGATTATATGAGGATCGTATATCATATTTTTATTTCCAACCCAAAGTGTTGCTTATAATTAGTGTCATATCCTTCTTCAAGACGACATTCTACAGATTATTTTAACATCTTCCGTAACTGCTACAGGTTCTGAAAATTGACATCGACTTCGCCAAGGTCAATGCAATACCATTCTACCTTAAACGGAGCCATCCACCAATGGAACTAAAGTTTTAGTTGCCTATTTCTGATGCTAACCTGAGAATCGTAAATGCCAATCTGATTATCATTACTATCATCTCCTACTTCATTTTTATGGTTGCTTGTTAAAACAAAACCGTCCTCATGTTCACTTATTTTAGAATCGATTAAGGATGGAGACTTTGGTTGAACCTTCTTAGATTCCATTCCATCTTCCATTAGTGGAGGGGCAGATTCCGGGGGGCTCCCCCTTATTTTTTTGAAGGCCTTGTTTGCGAGTTTTATAAAGAAAGGAAAGGAAGTGAAAGTAAGTTGCGTCATTGAAACTTATCCCACTTTAAAATAAGAATTCAGTAAAATAAAATACAATATCCACATGGAAAGCTAAAAAGAAAAATAAAAGCTTATAATATTCACATACCTCTATAATAACAAAAAAAAGAATGGAATATCTAAATGTTGTCTCTTAACTTCAATCATACTTTTTGAACATAATTGACACTCACTTCAATTACATAGTTGATTTTTCAATCAACAAATATTATATATCTATATATAAAAAGATCTAATACATATATGTAATTTTATGCAATTTCACAATGCAAAGTGTATACATAATTTGCAAAGCAATGGAAATGCAAAAAGTATTTATGCAGGCCAAACAATAAACTATTAAGTAAAACAGTCTTGAACCTTAATGAAAACATAACATTACTAAAAACATTAAGAAGAAACATATAAATTATCCTAACCTAAAGCCATTAGCAAATCACAAAGTTAACACAACTCACCACCACCAACACCTTAATCTATTACATCCTCAGCTTCGAATGATATGAAACATAGATAGAGAGTACCTATATGTGAGTGAAAAAAATAGAGAGAGAACCTATGATAGTGTTCGGTGATGGAAGTAAATCTGAGTTTAATGGCCATTTATAATCGACCAATACCTTCAAAACTAAATGTGCAATATGTGAAGGAGCTGTCCAAATGCTACAAATAACAAAACTAATTAAAACCAAATTAGGTTATTAATGGTAGAGAAAATCATGAATATTTAAGTTGAATTTGTATATAGGTTATTAACCATAAAACCTGCTACCATGGCAGCAGGTGGCTCTCACCTCAGCACTACACACACATACAAAATTACTCATACTGAACAACATTAAAAACATTACTTTTCCAATGCAAAAAATAAAAAGAAAGTGAAAAGTAATGTAAATCCCGCATAACATACATTCAAGAAAAAGTTACATAACTCGTGCCGATGGCACAGTTGTAATTTTGTTTGGTTTTTGTCACCTATCAGAGTGTTACGTGTCTACGATATGACAAATATGTCAGTTCAACATTATATATGGTTCGAGATACAAAAATAAAATAATGCGTACCACCAATAATATATTTACTGATCATGCTTATATCTGACAACACGCCACTTGCATCATACATAAATTTCATTTCAACTACACCTACTTATACCGATAGTGTTCAATTCATTTCTTAATGTTCCCATGCCCATAATTTCCCCTAAAAGAAAAAAATTAAATACTAAATATATTTATTCACTTTCAATGCCAAACATAATTTTTAGAAAGTGTAGGAAGGGATTATCTCTTAATATTTTTATAGACGGAAAAACAATTAAACTAAAATATGTTATAACTTTTCTATTGTATTTGTTTGGTTAGAAAACTCTTGTGAAATTCATAATACTTTTATTGGTAATGTCCAAGGCCTTGAAAAATTGCAAAACCATTGCCATGAAATCTTAGAAAGAAAGAGTAGATAAGAAATCAGTAGTGTTAACTACAAAACTACAAAGTAGCAATGATATTGTTATATATATATTGTCATTTTTCAGGGAATCTCATATGCATTGCATCACATACCATCGTGATAATCCAAACACATAAAAAGTTTACTAGCTTTGTCAAACTAAAAAATACAACATGCTTTGAAAACTCATAGCCAATTTGCTTTAAGTTTTTATTAATTAATAAAGCCACAATCAAGTAATATTGAACAATAATCCTCTCAATCTTATTTAGACGGGTTTCAAGGTGAGCGTTTGGCCAAGATTTTTAAGGGACAATTACACGTGGCTTCATATTTCACCATGGGATCTAAGCCCCAACATATAACCTCAATCGTTGGATAGTTTACACAAAAAAGCCCTACTCATATATTGTATAGATACCTTAAATCATATTGTCTTTGTACACATGTTTTTCATTTTAATCATTGTCTTGAAGTGAATTTAAAGTGTTGGTGGTATTGAAAGGAGGAAGAATTTCAGGTTCAAACTAGGAGAATGTTAAGGTACGATAATGTTAATGAATATACATTAGTGAATTATATCTTAAATCCTAATATAACTATTATCTTCAACATATCATTCTATAAGGACCTCTACAACAGAGGAATGCCGAATATGGGTTTTACATATTGAAGTTCATGAGAGATCTAATGGATAATCTGTCTCAGTCTCCTAAATTAAAGGTAATAATATTTATTTTATAATATTTGTTTCCCTGCTAATTACTTTAATAAAGAAAAATTGAATACAACTTGTGTCATTTGATTTGTTAGATGAAGGAGTTGGCTAAAAAATCAACCTATGAAAATCATGAGATAGAAAAAGTTCAGCATGAGCTCATCGATTTCATTCAGGATTATTTTTAGTGAGCTACAGTTGTGGACAATTTTGGCATATCTTTTCATCTACCTTTTTTTCCTCAATCTAATTAATTACTTTGTGTCGATGTTAATAATGTTTAATATAGAGAATCAAAATACTATATATGAAAATATAATAAAAATCGTAATTAATATTATCAAAACACTATAAAAATATGATGTCAAGAATAATGTTGTTGTTAGTGAATCGACGGGCTGAGATTTATATTATCGTTGTTGTTGATGATGATGTTGAATGCCTAGGGTGGGCTTTATATTGTTGACGATGAATGCCCGATGTGGGTTTTATTTTGTTGATGGTGAATGCCCGGGCTGGGCTTTACATTATTGTTGTTGGTTAAACATGTCATGTTTAAATTTGAATTATTAAAATAAAGAAAATTCTACTGAAATTTTCACTAAACCTTCCCCATTTATCTCTTCCCTGGGTAAAAAAAAATGAAGTAAAAATTAACTTTGAGATTCTGCAAATGTTTTGTGATCCCCATGGTGGCCTTTATATTGTTATTGATTGTGAATCCCCAAGGTTGTCTTTATATTAATATTATTGATAGTGAATATGCATGGTGGTATTTTTATTGTTATTGTTGATAGTGCATGCCCGTGATGGGATTTATATTGTTGTTGTTGTTGTTATTAATGATACTGAATGCCTGAGGTGGGATTTATATTTTTGTGGTTTGTTAAACATGCGATGTTTAATTTCGGATTATTAAAAAAACAGAGGAAACTTTGTCGAAAGTTTCATAAAACCTTCCCCATTTATCTCTTCCATTCATTAATAAAGAACAAAGAAAATTTAACTTTGAGATTATGCAAATGTTTAATTGTGATATCCGTTTGGGCCTTTATATTGTTGTTGATTGTGAATGCCCAAGTTGATATTTTTTTTATTATTTATGATAAACGATGCCCGGGGTGGGATTTATATTGTTGTTGTTGATGTTAAATACTCGGGGTGGGCTTTGTATTATTTTTTATGATGAATGCCCATATTGGGCTTTATATGGTTGTTGGTTAAAAATGTCATTATTTTGGATTATTAAAAAACAGAGGAAATTCTGCTGAAAATTTCATGATACTTTTCCCATTTATCTCTCCCACACCTTAATAAAGAATGACGTAAAAATTAACTTTAAAATTATGCAAATATTTTTTTTTATGCTTGATATAATATTAGAATATCATTATTGTTTGAGCTATATTCTTTATATGACTAATCTATTTTAGTTACTAATTGCTATTTGTTTCCTTCTTTGTTCAGATATCAACCCCGTTGTTGCCTATTGCGTATCCGATATAGCTGTTGCTAAATTGGGTTTTCATGCTACACGAATGGAGCTAATATTGCAGTTTAATTTGCTAGTTTTTATGTATGTAATATAGGTCATTTTAGATATATTTTTGTTTGTGAGTTGTCTATAAGTCAATTGGGAAACTGTTGGTGTATATACTCTTTGTTAATTTCAAATATTAATGACAATTTTCATACTTATTGTTCAATTTATATTGGTACTTGGAATTTGCTACTCTGAGTATGGAAATTTGTGCTTTGAATTTGCAAATTGTAGTTTTATACATTACATGTTTGGGATATTTGAATAGTAAAATGCAAAAAAAGGAAGGAAAAAAACTTTTATGACGATTTATAATTCACATATAAAAACGGGTATATTTTATGACTGTTTTATGTACGCTGTCATTAAAATTAACAAAGTAATCGTCGTAATAGGTGCATTTTATGATGGGTTGTACGAAAAATTGTCGTAATAGGATGGTTTGTTATGACGGTTTTGTTAACACCAATTTTATTAGGACACACAATATTATTGTTAATGACGGTTTGTTTGAAAAGCTATCGTAATAGGATGGCTTGTTATGACAGTTTTGTCGACACCAATTTATTATGACACACAACATTACGAAGGTTTTTAAAGCTTTGAAAACCGTCATAAATAACCTTTTATGACCATTTTCCCCGTCATAAAAATGTCTATTTCTAGTAGTGATTTCTTAAAATATTCTTACAAATTCTCACCTTTTTGAAGAAATATAAGCCAACAATCTCTTATGATGGTGGACCTAGAAACTACATGAAATTTAGGATTCAACTCTCTACAAAACATCCTAAAACCAATCGTTTCAACAAAATTAAAAGGAAGTTCACAAAGAATAATCATTTTTGCAAGAACCTTGCGACATAATGCTTGGTCAAACGTCCAATTAGAAGATTGTTGACCCAAATAAGTTAATACTCTTTATTTTTTCATTAACTTCATTTTGAGATTTTTTTTACATTCTCTTTTATGATGATTTCATAATAAAATAGTTCCACTTCTAGAAGGGAAATTAAATTTTTCACCACAACACATACAATCACAAGTGTCGCTGAATATGCCCTCTAGCATATTCAAATTCATATCAATCCAAACCTCAGAACTACCTTGTTTTTTTTATTTGTTTTGTACCTACTGTGACAACCCGCAATTCGAAATAAGGTGTGGCCAACCCGATACTCCGACATAACAGAATCAAGAATGGAAATCATTCTCAGCATCAACATCAATATGAAGAGTATACGGGAAAACCACCCAATAATTAAGAAAACGGGTTGCTAGAAATTTAATTTTTATTAAAGATTAAGTTAAGAAAATAATTTAAACAACCCATTCTAAAAGATAGTGGAATTCCAATATAACATATATAATACATCCATAACGAGTATACAAGAAGAGGACCGAATATGCTGTCGGTCAACAGATACATACAATGTATTACAACTGTTTAATAGGTTACATAATACATCCATTAAACAGTTACAAAAGTTTGGGCCACTCGCCCGAGTGGAAGACCCGATCATATCTAGAATACAAAAATGAGGGCGTCTAACAAAACATCCTGTAATATCCGCAAAATCTTACAGCTCCTCGAATGTATTGGAGTGTGAATATCAACACGTGCGCCCTCGCGGCGGAGCACCTGAGTGGATACAATAACATACACAACATGGAAAATGAACGAGTCAGGGCCTGGTTTTTATATGATTCCCAGATGAATAAGAAGCATGATAGATATAAACAGTTAATCATAAATGATGAAGATGAGAATCTAACAACCTAATCACAAAGCATAATAAAGCAGTTTAAATGATTATGTCTTTTATTAAATTATGCAAGAGAATATAATTAGACATCATAAATTTAAAAGCCTCCATAATTATTTACCACTTTATTCCAATTTCCATTCCTTAAAAGGAATATAATACCATCATCTTTTCTTATGGCATTTTACATATCTCAAGTCCCACTTGATATAGAATGGTCATATTCATATACATATAACGATTCTAAGATCGCCCCTCCCAGTTTCCCCACTGGGCACGCCCTTAAATGACTATCATCTTCCAGGGCCCATCAAACAAGACAACCTGGGTACCTAACGCACGTCGGGAAGTGGCCATATACCTGCGAGTGAGTCATAACCACACCCAGAATTACCTCACTAGCGCAGAATATAACATATAACAACCCGCATATGGTCGAGGACTATAGTCTCCCTGCATTCACTAGCCAGGGGACATCACCTCATGCGCGAGCTTCCCTTATGATAGCATTTAGAGAGGTGTGTTTAAGTAAATTAACATTTACCAATTTAATTCACATTTTCATTTTCATTAATCATATTTGTCTCATTATATCTGAAACCATAATCATTGAATATTCTCAATAATATTCATCACGTTTTAAGTCCCGAATTAACCTCCAAGTGATCATAATGATTCTCCAAGTCCCAAGGTTTTGTATACCTCCAATGAGACCCTAAAGTCTCCAAGTATGGGCTTTTAACTCCTGAACTCCTAATAAGTTGTAAAAAGAAAAGTAATGCCTGAACATCACTTTAAGCACGCCTGGAATAAACGTCAGATGAACCAATTCTAATCTAGGGTGGCGACCAAACTCAACTAAGACTCTAGGACTCTAAGTTTACTTCATTCAAGAAGGTTCCTATGTCCTAAGCCTAAAGAAAAGAATAAAAATTGAGTTGGAAAAATCAACTCAAAATTGCAGGGTCCGAATCGATTGGCCCTAGGGCAGAATCGATTCACCCCAAGGCGAATCGATTCGCCCAAAAAGAGAATCGATTCGAAAGATAAACCCAACTTTCTGTAAATGTCGAATCAATTCGGCCCTTAAACCGAATCGATTCGGGTACCCAGACCTGGAAACTGATCCTAAGCCAATCGATTCGCCCAAGGGCCGAATCGATTCTCCCCTACGAATTTGCCAAGTTTGGCTATGGAGTCTTGGACTCCAAAAATACCCCCAACTCAAAAATCCATCAAAACAATGATCATTAATTGCTACCAACTGATTATAAATGCTTCCAACAACATTAATCAACACCAATCAATATCCAAATCTCTTCCAAAGATTCCAAAACCATAAATCCAATAAAAACCCTAACATTATCATACTAATTATACTAATAAAAACCCATCTGAAATCCAATAAAAACCCATAAACCCATAAATCCAATAAAAACCCATAAATCCAATAAAAACCCTAACACAACAATCATACTAATTATCCATATGAAATCACATAATAACAAGTAGAAAACTTGCCTTGGGGTTCCAATCTCAGATTTGAGGAAGATGAATGCAAGATCAAACCACAAATCTTCAATCTCTCTCTTTCTACCAAAGTTCCCTTCTTCTCTCTCTCTCTCTCTAGGTTAACAATTTCACTTAAGGGAAATAAAATTCCTAGCAAGACTAAATCGGGGCATTAGTCTAAAGTCTCCAAACTTAAGTGGTTAATACCACATTAAAATGATTCCCAATACGCAATATACTAAAACCAGTCAAAAGTGTCCAAAACATCAAAATACAATATGACACACATTTTGACTATCTCGTACCTCCCGAAACTAACTACACCTTCCAAATTATCTTTTGGAAATTTTATAACTCATTTTAAGTTCCGGCTTAATTTTTAAACCATAATGTCATTTTAAATCTTATGACATAATCAAACACAACATGGCGGTATTTACCTACACATAAGGTAAATATGCAACATTTTAGTAAATATTAACTTATCTCATTAAATTAATACTTACTCCACATTCCAACATTTTATTTATATTTACTTCACATAGTAAATAAATATAAAATAGGCTCTTAAAAGTGAGGGTTGTTACATACTCCCCCCCCCCCCCTTATGAGGGAATTTTGCCCCCAAAATTCAGGCGTACCTTGAATATAGAGATGCGAATACTTTTCTCTCATATCATCCTCATGTTCCCATGTTGATTCCTTAGCATTGTGATGACTCCATTGGACTCACACCAAGGTCACCACTCGAGATCTCAACGTACGCTCCCCATGCTCTAAAATGGCAACGGGTTGTTCTTCATTTGAAATGTCGGGTTTCAAGTCGATATCCTCAAAAGGGATATGACAAAGGGCACCTTCACACCTCTAGTACTTCTTCAAAGAGGAGACATGGAACACGTCGTGGATTTGTTGTAAAGGTTCCTGTAGGGCAAGTTGATACACCACTGGACCCACCTTAGCAATAACAGGAAAAGATCCAACAAAATGCGGCGCACGTTTCCCCTTCTTTTCGAAACGCTTGATACCCTTCATGGGTGACACTCGCACCAAGACTTGGTCCCCAATCTCCAACTCCATATGTCTCCTATTTGCATCGGCATAACTCTTTTGGCGGTCTTGAGCTATCCGACTGCGATTTCGAATGAGTTCAATCTTAGAAGAATTATCATGGATCATTTCAGGTCCAAGGAATTTATTATCCCCTACTTCTAACAAACACGTGGGTAATCTACAAGGCCTACCATACAAAGCTTCATAGGGGGCCATCCCAATAGTAAATTGGTACGAGTTGTTATAAGCAAACTCGACCAAAGGGAGATATTGTTCCCAACCATATTTAAAATCAAGCATACATATACGGAGCATATCCTCCAACATTTGGTTTACCCTTTCAGTCTGGCCATCTGTTTGAGGATGATAAGAAGTGTTCTTAACTTCAATTCAGTTCCCATAGCCTCTTAGAAACTTCACCAAAAGTGGGAAGCAAAGATTTTATCACGGTCAGAAACGATATTTAAAGGCACCCCATAGAGTCTGACAATCTCCGTGATGAATAATTGGGCATAGCGAGTAGTGTCATAATCGGTACGCATGGGTAGGAAGTGTGCCAACTTATTCAAGTGGTCGACAATCACCCAAATTGAATCAAAACCGCTTTGTGACCTTGGCAAGCCTGTAATAAATTCCATCGATATGCTCTCCCATTTCCATATCGGAATCTCCAACGGTTGCAACAAACCTATCGGTCGCTGATGTTCTATCTTGACCAATTGATAAGTAGTGCATTGAGATACGAACTCAAAAATATCTCACTTCATACCGCGCCACCAATACTGACGGTGCATATCTTGATACATTTTGTCGTTACCCGGATGCACTGCAAATTTGGAACCGTGAGATTCTTCCATCACTGCCCTTCTCAAATCCCCTTCATCAGGGACAATGAGTCTCCCATGGAAGCGTAGTCCACCCTCTGAACTTATCGAGTAGGATTTCTCTCCCTTAGACAACAATCGACGTATATGATCCTGACAACCCTTATCCCTTCCTTGGGCTTCTACAACCTTTGCTAAAATTATAGTCGTAGCGGTCATCACTGATATGAACGCCCTTGCAACCGTATCCTAGTGACTGAGCTCTTTCCATTTAGCTTTCCATACATCAGTTAACTCTCCCCCGGGCCTCCTACTCAAAGCATCCGCTACCACATTCGCCTTGCCAGGGTGATAGTGGATGTCAAATTGATAGTCTTTCGTAAACTCCAACCATCGACGCTATCGTATATTTAAATCTTTCTATGAAAATAAATATTGCAGCGACTTATGGTTCGTGAAAAGACTAAATTTCTCTCCTAGGAGATAATGCCTCCAAATCTTCAAGGCAAAGATAACTGCGGCCAATTCTAAGTCATGCACCATATAATTTCTTTCATGGGTCTTTAGCTTGCGATAAGCATATGCAATAGCCCGTCGCTCCTATTGGAGTACACCGCCTAATCCTTGTAGAGATGCATTGGTGAAGACTAGGTATTCCAACCCCGGCTTTGGCAATGCAAGGACTGGAGCCGAAGTCAATATATCTTTGAGCTCATCAAAAGTAGCCTGACAAGAGTTATCCCAAACAAATCTCACCCCTTTTTGGGTCAAATTTATCAAAGGGCTAGCAATTTTGGAGAAACCCTTGATAAACCGACGGTAATAACCCGCTAAACCCAGAAAACTAAGAATTTCGATAGGTGTCGTGAGCTGGCCCCACTCTCTCACTGCAACCACCTTGCTTGGGTCCACCGAAATGCCCTGCGAAGTCACAATATGACCCAGAAACTGCACTTCCTGTAACCAAAAACCACATTTCTCAAACTTAGCATACAATTGGTGATCCCTCAACCTTTGTAGGACCAACCTCAAATGAGTGGCATGGTCTGATTCTGTTCGAGAATATATAAGGATGCCATCGATGAATACAATAACAAATTGGTCCAGGACGTCCTGGAATACCCTATTCATGAGATCCATAAATACAGCATGGGCATTGGTTAGTCCAAAGGGCATAACCAAAAATTCATAGGACCCATACCATGTCAGAAAAGCGGTCTTAGATACATCCTGCTCTCGTATCCTCAACTGATGATACCCCGTCCTCAAATTGATTTTAGAGAAGTACGATGCTCCCCTAAGTTGATCAAATAAATCATCAATACGAGGCAAAGGGTATTTATTCCGGATGGTGACCTTATTCAATTCTCTATAGTCAACACATAACCGAAGAGAATCGTCCCTTTTCTTCACAAACAACACCGAAGCACCCCATGGTGACGTACTACGCCTAATGAATCCCTGCTCCAACAACTGGTGAATTGGATCTCTTAACTCCCTCATCTCAGCGGGAGCCATACGATACAGAGCCCTCGCAATCGGTCTCATCCCTGGCGGTAAATCAACCACAAACTCAATCTCCCGACTCGGAGGCAAACCCGGTATTTCCCGAAAGACATCTACAAAATCTTGAACAACTGGAATCGAATCCAAGGGAACAACTACATCCCGAGAAGTCTCTTCTGCAATACAATACAAATAAGTACTAGTACCTCCTTCTAAACGAGACATAACCACTAAGAACATTTATTGTCCCGGAACGGCGAAGACAATACTCTTTCGGTAATAATTAACTATTGCATGATACTTGACAAGACAATCCATGCCCAAAATCACATCATACCCGACCATGTCTAGGACGGGTAAATCGGCCTCAAAGCACAAATTACCAAGAGTAATTCCTATATGTTTACAAACAAGGAAAATGAGTGAACCATCACCCATAGAGGACTCAACGCTAGTGAAAGTGCTCTCAACATATTTTATCAACTCTGTGATCTGAGCAAAACTTCTAGAAATGAATGAATGTGTCGCACCCGTATAAAACAAAATGCAACCCATGTGCCCTTGAATAAGGAACTTACCCTCAATCGCTAGAGGAGCAGGAGGATGCATAGCATCCTGGATATGATAAACTCTCCCAAACTGTAGCTGACCCTTTTGCGGAGGAACAACCGTATTTGGTGCCTGTGGCGAAAACTGAACATAAGGATGTTGTGGAGCCCTAGGAGGCTGTCCCCCAATCAACTGAGGACACTCCTTCTTGTAATGACCCACCTCCCCAAATTTGAAGCACTTTCCCAACATATTCTCCGGAACATGGCCCCGATTATTTCTATACTGGTTAACACCTTGGCCCTGATGGCCTCTACCTCCTTTATCACCCCGGCCTGTTTGTTACTGTTGCAAGGCACCCTGACCATGCCGATTATTATTACCACCTGAATTAAACCCACCAAAGCATTGTCTTTTTGACGAGTCCCCTTGCTTGGGATCCCTTTCTTTCTGCTTATTACCCGAAGATAGGGACGAGGAAAAATCTCCTCCATTCCCACTACCTCCAGGCTTTCCCACTTGCCCCACTACGGTAGCTTTCTTGCTACTCTGCATGTATAACCGATGTTCTTGGCAATGGAGCAATGTTGCATTCATTACCTCACCAAAAGTTTACAAGGCTGGATTACCGAGCAAATATTGTCGGATTCTCCAGTTAAAACCTCCCATAAACTTTGAAACCTTCCTCTCTTCCGGAGTCACCTCATCCGGTACAAAACTTGCCAACCGGGTGAACTCCTCTTCATATTCAGCAACTGACCGCTCTCCCTATACCACATCCTGAAGTCTCCTTCTCATCTCCCTTTAAACTGTGGGAGGAAAATACTTTTGGTCAAACAAGACCCAGAAATCAGTGATCGACATGGTATCTCTCTGTTCTGGTGTAGTCATCGACTCCTACCAGTGTAACGCGGCCCCAACAAGTTTGAAACTAGCAATGACTTGTTTCTTCTCCTCACTATATTCCACCATTCATAAATAGTGTTGCATATCGTTCTTCCATTGGTTTGCTCGAATAACGTTAAAACCTCCGTCAAATTCAGGGTGATGGCCCTTTAAAAAGGACTCTCTAACTCTCTCCCACAGAGAAGGTCCCGTAGGAGCTTGTACATCATGTGCTCGTTGTTGAGCTTGTGGAATTTGCTGAGCCACTGTGATCATAGCAGCATTGACCGCTTGAGCCACAATGTTTGCTACATCAGCAGCATAGATAGTTCCTTGTGGCGGCGGAGGACCAACGTCATCTTCTACAACTCTATTACGTCTCGCTTGACGACCTCTCTTAGGCGGCATCTGAGATGAAAGAATAATAGAGTTAGAATACTATTTAAAACAATCTATATTACAGAAGATCGCAAATATAAGCAACAAAGAAGTCCTAACATTAGGCTCTATATCAAAGAACGCTATGGTAGAACGTGACAAGTCCGCATAGATCCTAAAGACTCTAGAACCTGATGCTCTGATACCATCTATGACAACCCGCAATTCGAAATAAGGGGTGGCCAACCCGATACTCCGACATAACGAAATCATGGATGGAAATCATTCTCAGCATCAACATCAATATGGAGAGTATACGGGAAAACCACCCAATAATTAAGAAAAAGGGTTGCCAGAAATTTAATTTTTATTAAAGATTAAGTTAAGAAAATAATTTAAACAATCCATTCTAAAAGATAGTGGAATTCCAAGATAACATATATAATACATCCATAACGAGTATACAAGAAGAGGATCGAATATGCTGTCGGTCAACAGATACATACAATGTATTACAATAGTTTAATAGGTTACATAATACACCCATTAAACAGTTACAAAAGTTTGGGCCACTCGCCCGAGTGGAAGACCCGATCAATCTAGAATACAAAAATGAGGGCGTCTAACAAAACATCCTGTAATACCCCCAAAATCTTACAGCTCCTCGAATGTATTGGAGTGTGAATATCAACACGGGCGCCCTTGCGGTGGAGCAATTGAGCGGATATAATAACATACACAACATGGAAAATGAACGGGTTAGGGCCCAGTTTTTATATGATTCCCAGATGAATAAGAAGCATGATAGATATGAACAGTTAATCATGAATGATGATGAGAATCTAACAACCTAATTACAAAGCATAATAAAGCAGTTTAAATGATTATGTCTTTTATTAAATTATGCAGGAGAATATAATTAGACATCATAAATTTAAAAGCCTCCATCATTATTTACCACTTTATTCCAATTTCCATTCCATAACTGGAATATAATACCATCATCTTTTCTTATGGCATTTTACATATCTCAAGTCCCACTTGATTTAGAATGGTCATATTCATATTCATATACATATAACGATTCTAAGATCGCCCCTCCGAGTTTCCCCACTAGGCGCCCCCCTAAATGACTATCATCTTCCAGGGCCCATCAAACAAGACAACTTGGGTACCTAACGCACGTCGGGAAGTGGCCATATGCCTGCGAGTGAGTCATAACTACACCCGAAATTACCTCACTAGCGCAAAATAAAACATATAATAACCCGCATATGGACGAGGACTATAGCCTCCCTGCATTCACTAGCCAGGGGACATCACCTCATGCGCGAGCTTCCCTTATGATAGCATTTAGAGAGGTGTGTTTAAGTAAATTAACATTTACCAATTTAATTCACATTTTCATTTCCATTAATCATATTTGTTTCATTATATCTGAAACCATAATCATTGAATATTCTCATTAATATTCATCACGTTTTAAGTCCCGAATTAACCTCCAAGTGATCGTAATGATTCTCCAAGTCCCAAGGTTTTGTATACCTCCAATGAGCCCCTAAAGTCTCCAAGTATGGGCTTTAAACTCCTGAACTCCTAATAAGTTGTAAAAAGGAAAGTAATGCCTGAACATCACTTTAAGCACCCCTAGAATAAACGTCAGATGAACCAATTCTAATCTAGGGTGGCGACCAAACTCAACTAAGACTCTAGGAATCTAAGTTTACTTCATTCGAGCAGGTTCCTATGTCCTAAGCCTAAAGAAAAGTGTAAGGACAATTTATCCATCTTTATGTATATGTTATGTCATACGCCGTTACAAGATTGATGGTTGAAAAGATCACATCGTCATCAACGAAATCCGAAGATCAAAAGAAGAAGGAATTTGGGAATCAGTCCTGGCCGGACCGATCCGGTTCAGAAAAAGAACCGATCCGGCTTATCGGACCGATCCGACCAACTACCGGACCGATCCGCTTTGTCAGACTCCAGTAGCCACCGGATCCATTACGAATCGATGAAGGCAAAAAGGCCGAACCGATCCGATGCCAACCGGATGGATCCGGTTTCAGAAAAAGAACCGATCCGAGTTAACCGGACCAATCCGCCTAAACGACCGAACCGATCCGACGAGGATAGACTCTGCCAGATCGTGTAGCAGATTTTTTAGGGTTTTGACTCCTTATTTAAACCACGATCAGTAGTTGGTTTTCTTAAGACTTTTCAACGATTATCAGAGCATATCAACCCTAAAGTCTTCACCTATTGAGTCCTATGATTCTAGGTTTTTAGATTCACACATCTTCCATATCTATGTGAATCAAGTTTCGGTAACCCAAGAACACCATTGCTGTTGTTCAACCCTTGTGAAGTGGACCACTCCTTCCTCTTCATTGCAGACCTACTGGAAAGGGATATTCCAGCCGCGACTACAGAATCCGATGCCTGCGGGTAATTCTTAGTCAAAAACTTATATTTCAGTGTAATCCGATTGTAAGCCGTTTCTCTTACAAATTATAGTGATATACAAATGGTTTTGCCCCTATGGGGGATTTTTCCTTAAACTTTGTGTGTTGAATATCTTGTGCATGATTCCATATTGTTTCAATCACACCTAGCTGCATGCTTAGGGTTAATTTGGGTTAAAAATGGTATTTATTATATTATTTCTTAATTGAACGCAAGCGCCAACTCTTTCAAATTGGTATCAGAGCAGGTTACGCCATTCTATCGCGTATTCCTTACTTCCGCAAAATTTTTCTAAAGATATCAATTTTTGAAATAAATTGATTTTTGAAAAGAGCGTGTTCATATGGAGAAGTCATATTATAAAATGCCTATTTTTGACGAGTCAAATTACGCTTATTGGAAAGCCCGTATGAGGTCGGCTTTAAAAGCCATTGATGAACGTGTCTGGATTTTGGTTGAACGAGGGTGGACTCCTCCCACTGTGACTGTTGATAATGTGACCAACTTGAAACCTGACATTTCTTGAACTGATGATGAATTTAAATGGTCATCTTTTAATTCTAAGGGTCTAAGTGCTATCTCTGGGTCTGTCACACCTGATGAGTTCAAACGCATAATGACGTGCACCACGTCAAAGGAGGCATGGGATATTTTGCAACTTACCCATGAAGGAACAAATGCTGTTAAAGAGTCAAAATTGCAAAATTTAACAACTCAATTTGAAACCATCACCATGCATGAAAATGAATGTTTTGATGAATTTTATGCTAGGCTTTCTGACATTGTTAATACTAGCTATAATCTTGGTGAACATATTCCAAATGCTAGAGTTGTTAAAAAGATTCTTCGTTCCCTTCCTAAGCGTTTTATACCTAAAGTCACTGTGCTAAATTCCTTGGGTAATTTAAATACACTAAAATTGGAAGAACTGGTAGGAGATTTACAAACTTATGAAATAGACATGTTTCCTAAATCTGCCAAGCCAAAAGATAAGGGAATTGCCCTTAAAACCCAAGAGAGAAAAAGTGAGGGGTCGGAAAGAAAGAGAGTCGAGTCATCTAGAAAGATAGAAACTTCTGATTCTGAATGTGAGTTTGACATAGATGATTTGGCATTATTTGCTAAAAACTTCAAGAAAATTCTGAAATTTAAGAAAAATGGGAATTTCAAAGATAAAAAGAATTTTCAGAAAAATAAGTTTGAAAAGAAAGATTTCAAATAACCCCCTAAAGACAGTGAGAGGTGTTTTGAGTGCGATGGCAAGGGACACAGAGCGTTTGAGTGTGCCACTCGTCTGAATAGGGAAAAGGGTAAAGCTGTCCTAAATGCTACCCTTAGTGATGACAGTGAGGTCGAGTCGGTGGACTCGGGAGATGAGTCACCGCATGAGCGTAACTTCACCGCGTTCATGGCTAGTCATGTGAGTACTCCTAGTGCATCTCACGACGATGAGGATGCTACTTCACAGGGACACCTCGACAGCGAGAGCGAAGAGAGTGAGGGAGAGGAGGAAGGTAGTGAGGACGAGAGTAACCTTCAACGCGCCTACGCCGAGTTATATAATGAGTCTTTCAAAACTAAAAAACGTAACAAGGCGTTAGTTATTAGAATCATCGCGTTAGAAGAAGAGTTAGAAGAGACGAGAGAGAGAGAGTCCTCCACCTGCACCGCCATGAGAGAGAGGGAGTCTGCCTGGGTTAGTAAAGAGAATTTTCTTAGAGAGAGAGAGAGAAGTTTTGAGAAAGAGAAAGCGAACTTGACTAAACAAGTGGCTAGTCTTACTAGTGAGCTCCATTCCTCCATGGAGACTAGGAAGAAACTTGAAGCCCTTGTTGCTCAGCTTACTCATGACCTTGAGAGAGCTAGGAAAGTCAAGGTACAAATCGAGGACAGATCTGGGAAGATGGGAAAGATGCTCCTCGGTCCTGCTTTAGGTTTTGGTGACAGGCAAGGAATAGATTTTGATGGTGCCTCCACGTCCCAAATTGCACCCGGACCAATTCCTGAGTTTACTACGACTCCTTATGGCCGTCATAAAAAACCAAGAAGGAGAGTTCGACCAAGAAAAGCAAACCAAGGTCCTCCTAATAATGTGACTTTTTGCTCCCATTGTAAAAGAAATGGACACCTTAGGGATGATTGCTATAAGTTGGGTCGGACACGACGTACGTTTGCTCCACCACATCAGACTGATGAGTTTGCCAGTCTGAGAGAGCGTGTTGAGTTTTTAGCCGCTACATCTCAGAGTTTGATGGAAGAATTTCGACGGATGACCTTACCATCAATGAATGCTCCCCGCATTCCGGCTAAAACCAACAACAACAAGGGAATACAAAAAGGTATCTATGCTTGGGTTCCTAAGAAAGAGAAAAAGGCCCTTGTTGTCCATGTCACTCTCAAAGCCCATAATACCTCACAGTGGTATTTTGATAGTGGATTCTCCAGACACATGACAGTTGATGCCTCTTATTTTACCCATCTTGAGGATTATAATGATGGGAGAGTCACCTTTGGAGATGGTAGCAAATCTAGCATAGTTGGACGAGGTACAGTAGAGTTACCAGGATTTCCAAAGCTAGAGAACGTGCTGTACGTCAAAGGTTTGAAAGCAAACCTTCTTAGCATCAGCCAGCTGTGCGACGATGACTTTGCAGTAAAGTTTGACCGGGAAGCTTGTAAGGTCTATAATCAAGCCGGTAAACTTTTAGTGCAAGGGGTGAGGACAGAGGATAACTGTTATGGGACTGATCCCAAATCCTCACTTGTCTGCAACAGCACCACGACACGATCACTCCTATGGATCTGTGGCACCAACGTCTAGGTCATGTGAACGTTAGAGACTTATCTCGTTTAGTCAAAAAGGACCTAGTACGTGGCTTACCGTCACTTGGAAAGCCAACTTCCACGATTTGTGGACCCTGTCAGTTGGGAAAGCAAATTCGTAGCCCACATAGAAAGTTGAATTCCATTACCACCTCACGTGTTCTTGAGTTGATTCACATGGATCTTATGGGTCCTACTCGCACGGAGAGTCTAGGTGGTAAGAGATACATTCTCGTGATGGTAGACGATTTCTCTAGATACTCTATTGTAGGTTTTCTAAGAGAGAAATCTGATGCGGTAGAATTTTTAACGACCAAGTGCTGTGTCCTGCAAAATCAACACGGTGTCACTATTAACAAGATACATAGTGACAACGGCACTGAATTCACAGAAGCAAAAGTTGACCTTTACTGTGATAGCCTCGGGATCAAACATGAGTTTTCTGCTGTGAGAACTCCTCAGCAAAATGGGATTGTTGAGAGAAAGAATAGAACGATCCAAGAGATGGCTAGATCTATGCTTCTAGGTCGTAAAGTCTCTAGGAGATTTTGGGCAGAGGCAGTGTCTACTGCATGCCATACGGTGAATAGGGTGTATCTGCGTCCACACACACTTCACACTCCTTATGAGTTGTGGACTGGCAAGAAGCCCAACCTGGCATATTTCCGTGTTTTTGGGAGTAAATGCTACATCCTACGGGATAGAGAGCAATTAGGAAAGTTCAACTCCCGAAGCGATGAGGGAATATTTCTAGGATATTCATCGAATAATAGAGCGTACCGGGTATTTAACCTGAAGAGCTCTAGGGTTATGGAATCAATAAATGTTACCGTGCAAGATGACGAACCTTCGACGGTTATTGATCCTAACCTTCTGTGTGAGGATGAGGATTGTTCTGACAGTGATTTACATGTTCCTCTCTCACACTCTGTGTACCCTATTCATGTGTTAGCGGACACACCTGCTTGGGTTCGCAAGAGTCATGATCCTTCAGCCATTGTTGGTGATCCCACTCTAGGGGTCAAGACTCGTGCTCAGCTAGAGAACGTTGTTAGCCATCTTTGCTACACGTCCAAAGTTGAGCCCAAGAACCATAAAGAAGCACTCAAGGATGAACACTGGATATCTGCTATGCAGGATGAGTTGCTTCAGTTTAAGAAGAACAATGTCTGGGAACTTGTCCCCCGACCTAGTGATACTAATGTGATAGGTACCCGGTGGATTTTCAAGAATAAAATAGATGAAAATGGTACTATTACTAGAAACAAAGCTAGGTTGGTCGCTGAAGGCTACACACAGATAGAGGGTGTAGACTTTGGGGAGACATTTTCTCCTATTGCGAGGCTTGAGTCCGTCCGTTTACTACTCGCCATCGCATGTCATCTGCACTTCAAGTTATATCAGATGGATGTCAAGAGTGCCTTTCTGAATGGCATTCTACAGGAGGAGGTTTATGTGGAACAACCAAAAGGGTTTGAAGACCCTACGCACCCTGATCACGTCTACTATCTGAGGAAAGCCTTGTATGGTATGAAGCAAGCACCCCGTGCTTGGTACGAGAGGCTTAATTCCTATCTCTTAGCCCGTGGCTTCAAGAGAGGGGGAGTTGATATGACGTTGTTCGTCAGGAGAGATGACGGTGCTATCTTGGTTGCCCAAGTCTATGTGGACGACATAGTCTTTGGATCCACATGCTCCCAGCATGCTCACCACTTTGAGGAGGAGATGAAAAGTGAGTTTGAGATGAGCATGGTAGGTGAGCTTACATTCTTCCTTGGTCTCCAGGTTCGTCAGCTAGAGGATGGGATGTTCATCTCCCAATCTAAGTATGCTAGAGACCTAGTGAAGAAATTTGGTTTAGACTCCGCTAAGCATGCACGTACACCTATGAGTACCACTACCAAGCTTAGTAAGGATACTACAGGCAAGGACGTAGAGCAAACCCTGTATCGGAGTATGATAGGTAGTCTTCTCTACTTGACTGCCAGTCGTCCCGACATAGCCTTTAGTGTTGGAGTCTGTGCGCGATATCAGGCATCCCCAAAAGAGTCACATTTACTTGCTCTAAAACGTATTATTAAATACGTGAGTGGGACTCTCTCTTACGGGATTTGGTATTCCTTTGATACCGATGACCGTTTGTCCGCCTATTCGGATGCCGATTGGGCTGGGGATGTAGATGGATGTAGGAGCACTTCTGGTGGGTGTTTCTATTTTGGTTCTGCTCTTGTCTCCTGGTTGAGCAAGAAGCAAAATTCCATCTCTTTGTCCACTACGGAGGCTGAGTACATAGCCGCCAGGAGTTGTTGCACACAACTCTTGTGGATGAAGCAAATGTTGGAGGATTATGGGATTTCACAGGACACCATGACCATTTCCTGTGATAACACGAGCGCGATACACATATCCCGCAATCCTGTCCAACATTCGCGCACAAAGCACATCAGGTTACGCGAACACTTTATACGTCAGTTAGTTGAGGAGAAGGTCGTAACCCTGAGTTTTGTTCCTACCGACCGTCAGTTAACCGATATTTTCACGAAACCTTTAGATGCCCTTAGATTTGAGAGTCTTAGTAAGTCTTTGGGGATTTGCACAATTGACTGAGGGGTTGGTCTATGTCTAGAATAAGATGCTTCTTCATGTTCATATCATATGCTTCCTATTGCTAGTCTGTTTATATGTACCATAGATTTGTTGTACAGCTTTTATGTATTTTTTATTATTCTTTGAAAAATACAAAAAGATTCTCTTTTTAGAAAATTTTTAGAAAAACACAAAAAGATTTTATTTTCATAAAATTTTTTGAAAAATTCAGAAAGAGATTTGCCTTTTATGGATGAGCATTTAAGATAGCCAAGTCACAACTTCATTCCATATATCCATGTGACTGTTTGATAGAGATTTGAGAGGCTACATCATTTCATCCATGTGCTTAACATTGATTGGAGTTCTTGAGATGTAATTAGTGATATTTCCTTCATGCTTGACTCCTATATCCTTTATTGCACACATGCACGGCTATATTTGATTGTTGCACTTGTCAATCTCATGTTGGCTTAAGTGTTTCCATCTCAATCCTGTCTATACAATGTATAAAATGCGATAAAATTTGACAAGATTGGATTGCATGTAAAAACCGTTTTGGTGAGACTGTGTGTATATTTTCATAATGGGGAGGGGCTGCGAAAGTTGATTCTTATCCTTTGCGCAAAAGCCACCGTTAAAAAGGACCTAAAAAATGAAGGAATTTTAATATCCGAGGTCCTAAGAGGTTAAAAGAGCCCGAAAAAATTGATAAGGCAATAAAAAGCATTTCATGCCAAATATGGGCCATTTAGGTTTCATCCAATTCTCCAAAGTTTGAGAATTTAGTTTTCCTCTATTCAAAATATAAATCTGAGGGAGTTTGGTTGGAAATTGAAAAACGGGTTTGCACTTCCTTGAAAGTCCTGAAAAAGCATGAAAATCATTTTGGACGTTATTGGTGTAGAAATCACTTTGAGCTTTGATTTGTAGATTTGATATAGTCAATGTCGTATATTTCCAATCTTTTACACCAAAGGAAGCATTTGAGTTCATTCATTAGGAATATCCAATATTCATCGTGCACATATGTCATGCTTGTATGCTTTGATTTTCCTATCGAATTTTGATCACACCCATTCTTTTACGCTATCACCGACTTAGTTGTTTTATGTTCATTCATGGTGTGATTTTATGCCTTGTGTCACCCCGGTACTTGATTGCTTGATTTATTTCTCTCATTTGTCTATTTGGGGACATCATAAAAAGGGGGAGAATGAATTATCTGATTATGGGGGAGTTTTGAAATTGACATATATGTTTTTGTTTATCTCATTTCAAACTCGATACGTCACTTGGTATTTGCTTTATCTCATGTGTGTAGGTACATCCTTGATAATCCCATGATACACACCCTGATGAGAAAAGCGTGAAGATTCCTGAAGAATTGAAGAACAAACGATGCAGCCTTAGTCATATGTACCTCTTTCAGTTTTGGGTTCATGGAAGGGTAGATTTGTATAGGCATTGTTCATACTTGATAATTCGGATTTTTTATGTTTGTTCCGGCATAGACATAGGGGGAGATTTGTAAGGACAATTTGTCCATCTTTATGTATATGTTATGTCATACGCCGTTACAAGATTGATGATTGAAAAGATCACATCGTCATCAACGAAATCCGAAGATCAAAAGAAGAAGGAATTTGGGAATCAGTCCTGGCCGGACCGATCCGGTTCAGAAAAAGAACCGATCCGGCTTATCGAACCGATCGGACCAACTACCGGACCGATCCGCTTTGTCAGACTCCAGTATCCACCGGATCCATTACGAACCGATGAAGGCAAAAAGGCCGAACCGATCCGATGCCAACCGGATGGATCCGATTTCAGAAAAAGAACCGATCCGAGTTAACCGGACCGATCCGCCTAAACGACCGGACCGATCCGACGAGGATAGACTCTGCCAGATCGTGTAGCAGATTTTTTAGGGTTTTGACTCCTTATTTAAACCACGATCAGTAGTTGGTTTTCTTAAGACTTTTCAACGATTATCAGAGCATATCAACCCTAAAGTCTTCACCTATTGAGTCCTATGATTCTAGGTTTTTAGATTCACACATCTTCCATATCTATGTGAATCAAGTTTCGGTAACCTAAGAACACCATTGCTGTTGTTCAACCATTGTGAAGTGGACCGCTCCTTCCTCTTCATTGCAGACCTACTGGAAAGGGATATTCCAGCCGCGACTACAGAATCCGATGCCTGCGTGTAATTCTTAGTCAAAAACTTGTATTTCAGTGTAATCAGATTGTAAGCCGTTTCTCTTACAAATTATAGTGATATACAAATGGTTTTGCCCCTGTGGGGGATTTTTCCTTAAACTTTGTGTGTTGAATATCTTGTGCATGATTCCATATTGTTTCAATCACACCTAGTTGCATGCTTAGGGTTAATTTGGGTTAAAAATGGTATTTATTATATTATTTCTTTATTGAACGCAAGCGCCAACTCTTTCAAAAAGAATAGAAATTGATTTGGAAAAATCAACTCAAAACTGCAGGGTCCGAATCGATTCGCCCCTAAGGCAAATCGATTCTCCCAAAAAGAGAATCAGTTCAAAAGATGAACCCAACTTTCTGTAAATGCCGAATCGATTCGGCCCTTAACCCGAATCGATTCGGGTACCCAGACCTGGAAACTGATCCTAAGCGAATCGATTCGCCCCCCTGCGAATTTGCCAAGTTTAGCTATGGAGTCTTGGACTCCAAAAATACCCCCAACTCAAAAATCCATCAAAACAAGGATCATTAATTGCTACCAACTGATTATAAATGCTTCCAACAACATTAATTTACACCAATAAATATCCAAATCTCTTCCAAAGATTCAAAAACCCATAAATCCAATAAAAACCCTAACATTATCAAACCAAAACTAATACACAACTATCATACTAATTATCCATCTTAAATCACATAATAGCAAGTAGAAAACTTTCCTTGGGGTTCCAATCTCAGATTTGAGGAAGATGAATGCAAGATCAAACCATAAATCTTCAATCTCTCTCTTTCTCCCAAAGTTCTCTTCTTCTCTCTCTCTCTCTAGGTTAACAATTTCACTTAAGGGAAAAAAAATGCCTAGCAAGACTAAATCGGGGCATTAGTCTAAAGTCTCCAAACTTAAATGGTTAATACCACATTAAAATGATTCTCGATACGCAATATACTAAAACCAGTCAAAAGTGTCCAAAACATCAAAATACAATATATCACACATTTTGACTATCTCACACCTCCCGGAACTAACTACACCCTCTAAATTATCATTTGGAAATTTTATAACTCATTTTAAGTTTCGATTTCATTTTTAAACCATAATGTCCTTTTAAATCTTATGACATAATCAAACACAAGATGGCGGTATTTACCTACACATAAGGTAAATATGCAACATTTTAGTAAATATAACTTATCTCATTAAATTAATACTTACTCCACATTCCAACATTTTATATATAATTACTTCACATAGTAAATAAATATAAAATAGGCTCTCAAAAGTGAGGGTTGTTACACCTACTTTGGGTAATTTTTTACTCACTTCAGTGCAAGGCTTGTTGCTCATAGTTGCATCATTATTATTTTTTTCATCCATCCCCGACATCTATAAATTAACAATGCTAAAAGGTGAATATTAGTACAAATAATTATGACACAACAATATCATAATCAAATATTAAAACAATAACATAAAGTAAGTAAATCATTTACCAAAAATATATACATAATATTTCCCATTTAAATTATTATACATTTCAAGAGGGCTTGGTAAGAGATACAACAAAAAAGACAAAGTTAAGGTCTAAAATAATATTTTTCTTTCTAACAGGATAAAACTCATATTACTATAATAAAAGAGGCAAACACATCAATGTAAAATATATTATATATACATCTTTATAACAAAAGTTAGGCCACCACCAACTCTCTATAAAATAGACAAAAGGCATCTAGCTATCAAGAAAACCCCTTGTCCACCTGTCAAGCATCACAACATAGTTTTCATGATCTACCGGGTAGAGGTCTTTGACAGTCATCGTATCAAGCTGGTGCAAGTCATATATTTTTTGGTTTACATACTATAAATTTGCATTTGACCACATTGAACAATTACCTTTGTGTGCCCTAATCTTATATACATTATCAACTTTTGGAAAACGTTGCTTACAAAAGAGACACTCAAGTGTTCCTTGTTCTTTATGTTTATGGTAATTCTCTATAAAGGTATCATTGTGATACTCATTGTTAAACTCTTTGTACCACTTTCTCTTCCCATTCCCCTCCGGGTTGCTTAGGATCCTGCAAATATTTCCTTTCAACACCATTGTTCATGACATAACTCAAACCTACAAAGTAAAAAGATGTATTTAATATTACACATTTTTTTATTGCCAATTTTTACTTTCATAATTATAACATGTGTAAATGATTTTATATATTTGTGAGTGCTTGTGTGGCATATTTAAATATTAATTTAACCTTAGTGAGATAAAGTCTTGCCAACATATGGTTATATTATGACAACTAAATCTTATAAAAATATAAACATTAACATTTCATCATAAAATATAAGAGTTAACATTAACAAAACCAACATACAATATAAACTCATTAACATTTCATCACAACATATGGTTTTGTTATGGAAATTACATAAACATTTGAAATAAGGCTTAAACATTTGTAAAGATTTTGTACTTAACTAAACTAATAAAATAAGCATAAAGATTTAACGTCCAGTGAACAAAAACAATCAAACGGATTGTCTTTAAACAGAAAGAATAAAAACTATGAACCCATTACTATTAGATGATTAACGTTTATAATACAATGCCTTATATATTCAATCATTACTCCTTATATATATATATATATATATATTGAATTTGGTCAAAATTTGCTACTGTTCATAGTAAACCCATTTATGCTACTAAAATGTGGCCGAAGTCTGCAACTGAAAAACAAAGCATACTTTGAAAAAAAACATAATGTATATATGAGATTCAAGGTGAAGGAATGATTTAGAAATTACCGACAGAGACATGGTGGGTGAAGGAAGAGAGCAACAAATTTTTTTATTTTTTTTTCCTCTAATTTTTAAAACTCGTTTAAGGTGATTATATACCTAAAGATTGTGAGATGAGTTTGATCCAAGAGTTCAAATTCTCTTATGAAAGTCACTTGGCTTGTGAATATTTTGGTTTTCTTTATGAGCGTATGAGAGGATAAATTATAATTTTTATATGGTAATTTCTGTAATTTTGGTACGATATTATTTTATTTATATTTTGGCACGACAATATCGATAAATTTGTTTTCAAAATGCATAAACCAAAACCAACCATAAAATAGTCGGTAATTTCGATTTCGATAAATCAATATAGTAAACCACTACCATTTTTTCGAGTCAAAACGGTACAATAGTTTAAAAAATATACTGTAAGGAGCCTTAATTTTATGAGATCATGTTGCTGAAGGTCGAGTAACTCAACTAACATAGTAATAAAGCTTGATATTTTAAAGATGTAACTCACTTAAGCCGATTTAATGGGCAATTCTTCACTATAGAGAAGTTTTTCTTCAATTCGTATTCAAAACCCCCACATTCATTAAAATATAAAACTAAATTAGATATAAACTTATAGATCAGGGAGCTGGAGAAAACAATCCATATTGGAATAACGATATTAATTCAGATCCATTAGAAAAATTAATCAAAACAGAGGTATGATCGTATGGAAGATGGATATGGTTTGGGTGGTATTTAAAAAAAAGAAGTTACCATAATTTATAGACAAATGGATATAGAGGAGATGACATAAAGTTATTTAATAATGGTGAGTGGAAGAGACCCATTATTATTATAGAAAAGAGATAGAGAGGGATGGATTATTTGAGTGAGGGAACGTCACTTATTACATAAAAAGGAGAGTTGCGTCATTTAATACCCAGGGTCATACATCCAAATATATAGATTTTGTGTTTAATCTTATATGTTGAGGGTTTTGTAGAGGGAGATAGAGGTAGAGAAGATGAAGATGATGCCAACTGATGATGACAAGAGACGGAGAGGGTGCAAGCGTGTGGATGAGAGAGAGGAAAATGGAATGGTATTAAAATTAAGGGTACAACATGTGAGGCTATATTGGACATATGATCCTTCTAAAAGTTTTAGCCTCTTTTTAAGGGAGGTTTTATTTTAGCCCATACCCAGCCCGATTTTAATAAGGCCCTTATATTGGTATGACTTCTTATATACCTACCCCATCTCACGGGGTGGTTTAAAAGAAAAACAAAATATAATTTACACACAGAACTTTCTTCCTTTCTTTCTTTTCTTTTCTTCTTCTTATTTTTTTTATCGTAGACAAGAAGAAATGATACTCATAACAAATATAGGGGTTATATATTTGTATATAACCATTCCATAGAGGTGGGTTATATTGGATGCTATTCTCATGTACCAGGAGTTGTTTTCTAATATCTAAAATATTTTTATGAAAGTAATAATTAAAGGTAGCATCTACCATTATTATTGTCGATTGACATTTCCTCAGATTGGAAATTGAAATATTGAGTTTTCATAGGTCTTTGATTCCCGCTACAATTAAACAGTCAGTTATGAAAAGATATGCCAATGTTTCATTTGGGGTGGTTTAATCGAACTAAACTAACTTTTAAATCATCTTATATCCAGTTGGGGTGTGTAGATAAAATTAATGGTTTGAAATAAAACCTCCCATTTTTAAGTAGTAGAGATTAATGTTGGAATTCATGGGTTTTATTTGGTTTGACAAAATTGTATTATGGTCAAATTTGAGTTCAATTTAATATGGGACCCATACGTCTTTCGAAATGATTTCGAGTTATAATGCGCCCTCCTTTGCGAGGAGTATAACGTGGTATACTCACATGTTCAAAATCATAAATTAATGAATGAGAAATAATTGTATGAAATACCCCTTGTAACATGGAATTTGGTTGAAGTGTAATGGAAAAACTAAAGCCCATACAGATAAAATATGAGAAATAGATGAAGTATAAAATGACCTAGTTTGTATTATGGATTTAGTGCCAATAGGGTATCCCAGCTCTTTGAAGGTTAAGGCCATACATAGGCTTGGATTGACTTCTAAGTCCACACACGCTCCCCAGCCACCCAGTTCGTCTTAACTCTACTTGAGTGTTCATCGTGGACTTTGGCTTTGGCTTTGTCTTTAGCCTAAGAATTATGTTTTTGGGCCAAATTCTATTTTTTTTTTATATTTGGTTGAGTCCGGTTTTATTGGTCTATATGTCTCTTATTTTTCAATCCAATTTTTTCCCTTTTTGATTTTGTCCAACTATTATGAAAGTTACAAACGGTTTTAATAGTTTTAACCATTCTAATATTTCTGTTGATGTTTTTAGACATATTTTTTTTTTGTCTATGTCAGTCCATTTTGTTATTAAATTAATAAAGTGGTTCCATTTTTGGTTCCCATATTTCTTCCAATTTGAAGTACTGCCATTTCAAGGAGTTAATTGTTGTATCATGGAAGACGATTGTCATTGAGTCCATGAAGGACTGCTGCACTGCAAGTTTCGTCTTAAGGATAAACTGTTGAACACTTTCCTCAATTATTTTTGTGTACATCTCTTCACTGCAAGTTTGTGTTTCTTCAAAATTTATCATGTACATATTTGTGTATAATTTTTGTAATTAATAAAATTATATTGGATAAGAATCATAATAAAAAAATTTCCGATTATTATATTAGTTCAAAAATGAATATATGAAAAACTAAAATAATTTATGTTCCAAAAATATTTTATATACATTTAGAAAACAATTTCATATATAATGTTTGTTTAGAAATGTTATTTATATTCGTATTTAATAAAGATAGTGTAATTAGTATTTTGTAATCTGTCCACTCACATGTCCTGTGATAAATACATATTTATCATTATTTTGTTCAAAATAGAAATGGGTTCTACTTTTCCTGTTTTCATTACGCTAACAAATATTGATCATGGTGAAAAGCCTAAAAAGTTTAAAGGGACAAATTTTAAACATTGCCAACATCAAATGTTATTTTATCTAACCAAATTGAACTTGGATTAATTCCTTCACGAAGAGGCACTAACTCTGAAAGATGATACGAATGATCAACAAGTTATTTCCTCCGTGCGTGCATGGAAACATTCTTATTTTCAATGCAAGAACTATGTCCTTAATAATTTGAAAAACACATTGTATATTATGTATAACTATCTTAAAATGACTGAAGAGGTATGAGAGTCTTTGGACAAAAAATATAAAACGAAAGATGGTAGATTGAAGAATTTTGTTGTCGGTAGATTGTTGGATTTTAAAGTTGTTGATTCAAAGACCGTCATAACTCAAGTGCAAGAGCTCTAAATAATTTATCATGATTTAAAAAAAAAAAAATTGAGTGAATCATTCCAAGTGGCTGCAATGATTGAAAATTTTCCACCATCTTAGAAATGTTTTAAAAATTATTTGAAACATAGACATAAAGAATTGGGGTTGAAGGACTAAATTGTGAGATTAAGGACATAAGAGGATAACTGTGCATTTGAGAAGAAAACTAAAAATCTTATCGAGTCCAAAGCTCATGTTGTGGAAGAAGGGAAAAGTAAGAATAAGACAAGAAAGCATGTGAACCAAGGTGGTCTTTTCAAATGACCAAAAGGCAGGAACTTTAAAAAATTGATGGCAAATGTTTTGTGTGTGACAAGTGAGGGCATTATGATAAAGATTTATGTAAGCGGAAAAATCAAGGGAATAAGAAATAGAAGCCCACACAAGCCAATGTCGCTGAGGTTATGATCCTTTTCAATGATACCAGTGATTTGAGCCTCTCAACCTCAGTTTTTGAAGTCAATATGGTGGGAAATACTAGAGAATGGTGGGTGGACATTGGGGTCATTTGCCACATTTGTTCTAACAAGAATATGTTTATTTCTTACAAAGACTCTAATAATGAGGAAATTTTTTCCACGCGAAACTATTCTACTTCGAAGGTTGAAGGGAAACCAAAAGTTATACTTAAGATGACTCTGGTAGAGTAACTTACTCTCAATGATATGCTTCATGTCCCGTAAATTTAATAGAACCTAGTTTATGCATCTTTTCTTAGCAAAAAAGGGATTTAAACTAGTGTTTAAATTTAACAAATTCGTACTTACTAAAAGTAATATGTATGTGATAAAATGATATTTTAGTGGTGGACTCTTTAAACTCAATGTAATTGATAAAGGAACTTTTCAGTATATTTCGTCGTTGCTTGAAAGTCCTTTAATCAAAGCCTCAATTACCGATAAAAATATAACAAGCTCAAGTATAGAGCGGTAAGTAAGGATGTCAATCCACATCAAGGGGGTAAGCTAGAGACGAAGTCAATTGTAATTCAATTTTATTTTGTTTTTGTTTTTGTTTTTTTACTTTTTCTATTTTTTTAGCTTTTCAAATATTAAAATAATTTTTGGGTGAGAAGAAGTGAAATAACACTAAACTAAAATGAGAGATCAAATGACAAACTAAAAAGTGACTAAAATGAAAAATAAAGTCTAACACAAAAATAAGAGATAAAGTGAGGTAAATAAATGTGTGAACAATCAAGGAGTGGGACTACACCCCAAATTTTAGCTATTCTAACTAATTAATTTAATTATTTGAATTTTTCCAAATTAATACCAAAATTACAAATCAACTCTCGTTGCAAGGGGAATTTCAATAGTAATCTTTTAGAAAATTAAGTTTAACCCTCCACAACTCTAGAAAATAGATATACACTCCTTTTAATTAACCACCCGCTAGGATCGATCGATTAAAATTTATGTAAATCTAAAAAATGAATTTTATAGTTGAAATTCAAGGAATAATACCACACTTAAGAAATCCATATCTCTAGTTCGAATCTAAAATGGGTATTATAACTTAGAATTTTGATTTTCTCTCGAAAATCATTTACCCTCTCTCAAGGCGTAAATTTAAGGGTGAGGGATCAAAATTAATATTCAAAGGGAATTTTCAAGTAATCAAACTAATTAAATTAAAATAACATCAAATAAGGGTTCCCCCCCACCCCTTGAAAGGTGATTTAGCCTAATATAATATCAAACATGATAAATAATTAATTAATAGGCAATTAAAATAAAAGTAGAGAAGAGAACAATCAAACAAAATCTCTTTGAGTGGAATTGAACTCCAATCCTTGAATTTGCAATTTACATCCTCCAATTTGTGTGATCAAATCAAAATTACATCAACAATTACACTCAAAAATGGATTCTCACTAATTTATTTTTCTCACTAATCTAAAAAAATAAAATAAAATAAATTCTAATCTAAAAAAAACTAAACTAAAAAATGGTGTTTCTCTCTCTAAAATTGATATGATAAAAGCCTCCTCATAATGGATGAATTCAACTACATCAATCTATTTTAAAATAATTGCTAAAAATGCAAAAATTCATTATAGATGGGTGATGTGAAATTCATCCTAGAGATAAATTTCACTACACACCTCTATATTGAGATATTTACTAAAAATGCAAATATTCTCTATAAAGGAGTGTAGAGAAATTTATCACACAAGAATTTTAAAAACTAAATTTGAGATTCTCTTGAAAATGACCAAAGTCTTCAATTTATAGGCACATGGAGCAAAGGGGTATAGTTGGAAGAATTAAGGTGCAAGAGCATGAGGTGTGTGCACATGGGGTCAAAATAGGAAAATGCACAAATGTGCATGAATTGTGTGAGATCATGTGGATGAGGGGATAAAAATCATATTTGGTTATGAAGTATTTTAGGTATAAAGGTTAAAAGATGTAGTTCGGGGTATAATGGGAAAAATGGGTAAAAGGGTTAAAAAGATGTGGGTATTTGGTTTAGGACTATGGTCTTGACTTGGTCTTTGGTTTATAGCAGGGGGAAAAATCGATTTTGGCTCATAGGTTGAAATGGGTATGTGGATTTATGGTTTGGGTTTGGAGAGCTTTAACATGTTCGATGGTGGAAATCGGGTCTTGGAGCTGCTGGTAGGCGGATAAGGTATGACAGCTAGCAGGGGGTCCGGAGTGGTTTCGGTCGGAGTCAAACCTGGGTTGGGGTTGTCGGGTTGAGGGTAATCTGGGCATCACGGGTTTGAGCTCGGGTAGAGCCGTTGGAGCTGAGGAGGTCGCGGCGACAGTGGGTCTGCTGGCCGCCGACTGTTTAAGGTGGCAGGTGGTTCCGGGTTTGGTACTCGTGGGTTCTCGGCCATGGCAGTTCGGACCTAAGGTTGCTGGAGGTGGGTCGGATATGGTGACGGGTTAAACTCGAGTTTGGCTGGAGGTTTGGATAGGTAAGATCGCTGGTGGGTTTTGTTTGTTGGGTGAGGGATGATGTTGGTTTGGGTTGTGAGAGAAAAGATGGATTTTGTGGTAATGGTGGAGAGGAGAGAGAATGAGGTGGGAGGTTGAAGACGGGTGAGGGAGGAATAAGGTGTGGTTAGTGTAGGGGAATAAGGTGGGGATGAGTGAGTTGATTGTGTGTATTAGGGTATATGGTATTGGGGTGTAAGTGATTTGTAGGATAAGTTAGTGTTTGTGTTTAATTTGGACACCTCAAAATAATACTAACTAACTAAAAAAAAATAAAATTAATAAAATGAAAAACCCAAAAATAAAATCCTATTCTAAAAATAAAAATAAAAAAAGTAAAACAAAGACTCAAATTAAAAATAGGACTAAAAAGAAATAAAAAAGGGTTTTTAGCAATTAGTCTCGTTTATTAAGTATGCAGTTCAATAGGTCCTAACATTTTTTTTTTTGCTCCATTAGGTTCCATGAAATAAGATTTTTATTTCAATAGGTCCTATTTATAAACATACAGTAAATATTCACTGTATGTACAAATATCACCTATTGAGAAAAAAATATTGTGATAGGACCTATTAGGAAATATCCTCTTCAAACAAGACTTAATAGGAAGATCCCCAAATAAAAATCTATTAAACTAAAACTAAAATCCTAAAAAGTAAAATAAAACTGAAAATAAATGAATTCCTAAAAATTCTAATCCTAATAAAAACTAAAAAATAATAAGAATCAAAATAAAATAAAATTATATTAATAAAAATAAAATAGAAAAATAGAAAATAAATCCTAGAAAGTTCTAAATAAATCTAAAATAAAACCTAAAAATAAAATGACTCTAACTAAAAATCTAAAAAATATTAAAAAGGGACAAACTAAACACACATGGGGTTCGGGGTTCGGGGTAGGTTTACGCTCGGTTTAGGCTCGGATAAGGTTACGGGAATGGGGAATTACCTCCATTTGACTCCAAATTGCCTCGAATTAATGTTTTTGACACCGCAACTGCAATAAAGCCTGCACATTGAATATTAACGCGCATAAGACCATTATTGTCGAGAATTAGGAACAAAAATACGTCTATTCGGGGTCCTTTTGGGTGCTTATCAGTAATTACTATGATGCCTATTAATAATAATAAGGATGCATTTTTTTCTTTTTTTCTTGGGTCTTGTAATGTGTATCATGGTATATTAGGTCATGTTAATCATAATATTATTCGTAGACTAATTAATTTAAACTTGATACATGAATTTAGAATTGACTCAAATCAGAAGTGTGATACGTGAACGAAGTCAAAGTCAACTAGAACTCCTTTTTAGTCAGTTGAAATAAGTTCGAATCCTCTTGAATTAATTCATAGTGATATATGTGATTTGAAATTTGTACAAATAAGAGGAGGCCAATAGTATTTTATTACTTTTATTGATGATTGCACAAGATATTATTGTGTTTATTTTGTACGAAGCAAGTTGAGGCCATAAATGTCTTCCAATATTATAAAACAAAAGTTGAGAATCAACTTAGCAAAAATATTAAAGTGGTTTTAAGTGATAGAGGTGGTGAATTCTATTCCCCTTTCTAATAGTTTTATTCCAAAATTAGAATTATTCATTAAACTTCCACTCCTTAGTCACCTTAATCTAATGGTATTGCTGAATGAAAAAATTGAATACTAAAAGTGATGATGAATGTTATGTTGATAAGTATGGGTTTACCTCATAACTTGTGGGGGGAGTGTTTCTTTTTTCCAATTATCTTCTGAATAAAATGCCTCGTTAGAAAAATAATAAGACACCATATTATTTGTGGAAATGTAGAAGACGCTCTTACAAATATCTTAAAGTGTGGAGGTGTCTTGAAATGGTATTGGTTCCTAACCCTAAAAGGGTTAAAATATGACTAAAAAACATTGATTTCACTTGTATTGGCTATGAAATTAATAATAGTGCATATCTATTTCTTGTTTATAAATTAAAGATTCCTAATATACATGTAAACACAATCATTGAATCTAAAAATGCATATTCCTTCGAAGATATATTCCCTCATAATAAGGTGATTGTTTCAGTTCTTTTAAAAGAAGTTATGACATTTCTTGTAGTAGTCATCAAGAGAATATAAATAAATAATCTATTGATAAAGATGATGATATCACACCTTGGCGTAATAAAAGGAAAAAACTTAAAAGTATTTTGGTCTAGATTTCCTAACTTATATGTTTATAGGTGAGCGTCGAAGATTTAATAAAGCATTGTCACCTGCATAAGATCCTTTTTGGAAAAAGGCTATCAATAGTGAAATTGAATCCATCATGAAACACCATACTTGAGAATTAACGAACCTCCCATCAAGCAATAAAACTCTTGGATGCAAGTGGATATTCAAGAGCAAATTAAAGGTGGATGGAAAAATTGTAAAGACAAAGAAAGACTTGTGGCTAAAAGCTATTTGAAAAAGGAAGTATTTGATTATTTTGATACTTACTCACATGTTAGGAGAATAACACCCATTCGAATGTTAATAACTATTGAAACATTAAATAACTTTGAAATACACCAAATGGATGTTAAATTCGCAGTCTTAAATGGTGAATTAGATGAAGAGATATACATGGAACAAGTAGAAAGGTTTATATTTCTAAGATAGAATAGGAAAGTGTGTAGACTTGTCAAATCTCTCTATAGATTAAAGCAAGAACTTAAACAATGACATGATAAATTTGACAAAGTAATGATGTCAAATGGTTTAAATAAATGAGTGTGATAAAGAGTTTATATTGAGCGCACTCAAAGTGGCTATGTCATTATTTGTCTTTATGTAGACGATATTGTTACTATTGGAACTAATAAAGATATCATTAAATCTACTAAGATAATCGTGTTTAGTAAACTGGACAGGAAAGATAAAGGTATCATAAATGTTATACTGGGAATTAAAATTTCTAAAACATCTGGTGGACATGTCTTGTCTTAATCTCATTATATTGAGAAAATACTTTCTAATTTTTATAAAGGTAGTGATAGCATAGCCAAAACACCCATTGGACCAAATCTTAATTTATATAAAAATACTAGGAAAGGTATATATTAATTTGAGTACCCTCTTATCATAGGCAGTTTAATGTATGTCATGAATTACACTCTTCAAGATATTTTTTACTAAGTTAAAAAATTGAGTAGGTATACAAGTAATCTAGCGGAAGACCATTAGAAAACTATTATAAGGGTTCTTCGATATTTAAGACATACCATCAAACATGGATTGCAATACATAAAATATCTAGTTGTACTTGAATGATATAGTGATGCCAACTGGATATCAGATTCAAAGGATTCTAAATACACTAGAGGATATTCATTGACTCTTGGTAGTGTGGCGATGACCTGGAAATCCTCAAAACCAACTTGTATCGATAGATCTACCATAGAATCTAAATATATAACTTTAGATAAAGTTGGAGAAGAAGCATAATGGCTTCGACACTTTTTAGAGGATATTCTAATGTGTCCAAAACCTATGGCTTCAATTTGCATACATTGTGATAGCCGATCAACAATTGGCAGAGCATAGAGTAATTTGTGTATTGGTAAGTATCTACATCTATGTCAAAGATATCATACCATAAAATAACTTCTCTTTAATGGAATTATTTCCATTGATTATAATAAGTCGGAGGATTGTAATACCCCACACTTTTATGGGAAATTAAATTCAATAATTAAGTGTAATTTGGGAATTTAAGAATTATCATGAATAGTAAATTTTTGGAGTTTTCAAGGATTAGGTTATTTTTTATGGGTGTTGTATTTACTTTTGGGATTAAGTAAATAAGCTGGAGTATTTTAATTATATGTCGCAGCTAGGTAAAGCGACAGAGGATAATATTTTAACGGGAATACTGCATTAAGTTGTGTGGGGTTAAATTAGTGATTTGTGGTTAAGTACCTCGGATGGAGATTTCAAGTGCGCGGTTGGTCTCAGAATGGCCGAGATAGTTAGAATAGAGTATTCGGGGGTTGTAATTGAGTTTCGGGAATTTTTGGATTAATAGGGACTCGCAGTTGAGTAAACGAGTCATTTTTGGGTTTTAAAGGGATAAACCCTTATTTCTCCTTATAAAAGACATGGGAGAGTTGGAGAAATGAAAGAAAAAGAGGGAAAATAATAAGATAAGAAAGGAAGAGGATAAAGAGAAGAGAAAAAGGATTTCAGGGCCAAACTCCGCGGGATTCGACTCGGGGTCATCGGATTTTATCCCCCAGGCAAGTGTTTACTTGCTTTATTTAATTTTGAGCATAAATCTCATATCATAATTGGTAATAACAAACCCTAAAGATTTTGGGTTGGATTTTCGTGAATTAAACGGGTTTTTCGGAAGTTTAATGGGTAAATCCCGAAAATTATGAAATTGGAGAAACTTAGAAAATTATAGAAATTAATAGTTGATTTTTGGTTTTAAGATGTTTAGAACCTATTTCCTTTGTGCATATTTAGTTGGGTGTGGTTATATGTTGGTGGGATAACATGAAACAAAGCTTGGAGGTTTGTTAGTTGCCAAAACAGGGGCGAAGAAGAAGCTTCCCTGCTTGATCGATCGATCGACGACCAAGGGTTGATCGATCGATCAAACAGTTATTTTAGCAATTTGTGTTGGTTAAATTTATATGGTATAAATTCCCAAATTAAGGATTTATAGCCTATTTAATTGAGGAAATAAATAGACATAACTAAGGGTGATATATTCATCCAATTGAGGAAATTTATGGGGGCTAAGAGAGTGTTTTAAGTGTGTGACACTAAAATTATATTTTCGAGGAAAATAGATAAAGTGAGGAATTAGAGAGTTGGGGTTTCTAAAAAATAGAGTGGGGACCTCTAAATTATTATTTGGACATGATGTAGTCCTTGGATTCGTGGAAATGGAAACTACGACCTATTTAAATTAAGGGTGTTTGGCGACGAATGTTTCTTGGGATAATTTCAGTAGGCATTTAGACTTATATAATTATGCGCATAGAAAACATAATTATATCGATTGTGGTTGACTATATCCTGCGAGACTATTAGGATGAATGTGGGAAAATGCGTATTTACTTAGTATGAATTGGTATAGTTGGAGAAATCATATAAATCCTTAAACGTGAATAAGGTACACATTATCTGTCAAGTGAGGGAATACTTTTGGGTTTAGTATCGTGAGTGTGCGAATGCTTGAATATTATTAATTGTGAGAATCTTTGGGATTATTGGTCATCGTTATGTGTGATTAGCAATTATGGCCATTTATATGTATCTTTGAGGAAAATGTGGAATATATATATACTATGTGATTAAAGTATATATATATATATATATATATATATATATATATATATATATATATATATATATATATATTATATGATACGAAAATGTATATATATCTATGTGTGGAATATATATATATATATATTTATGTGAATTATACCCATTCTATGCTATCATGGGAATTTACGCGATGTGGGTGAGGCCCCTGGCTTGAGGAGCATGGAGTGTATAGTCCCCAGGTCATAGCGTCCATTTTTATATTGTGTGATTTTTATTAGGGGTGAGACGTGGTGGGTATGTTTCGTCTCACTTTCGGGGAGGAACTATGACCACTTCCTATACGTTCTGATTTGGCTTTTACTAAGGCGGTGTGAGATTCCGACTGTTGGTACCCAGGATGATATGTGAGTGATTCCCTAGTAGATGATAGCATAGAGACCTCATCCTCGAGTTATAGCTCGTTGGGATGGTTATTATACTGGTGTGTATAGTATATTACTTGTGCATGAGAATAAGATACTATATCTCTATTAGAGTAAAGAGATAAATTGAATATGAAATTAAATCTCATTCCGGGAGATTGTATCCGGACTTATATTGTGATTCGTATTATAAATGAGGAGGTTATATATATTTATTTATATGAGTATATATATATAAGTTGAGTACTGAGAGTCTAATGGATCTTGACGATAGACCTTGCCAAGTAGTAGTGTATCGGGGGGGTTCCTTGTTTGGATTTCGCTTTGCGAGACACCCCACCCACGAACATGGCCTAGTGTTGAGACTGGGGAGAAGTTAACCCTTAGTGATCTAGTTTTGGGTTTTCTTATATGAGTGTGTGTGTGTGTGTGTGTGTGTGTGTGTGTGTGTGTGTATATATATATATGTTATCTGCTGTATCTGGACTTATATTGTGATTCGTATTATAAATGAGGAGGTTATATATATTTATTTATATGAGTATATATATATAAGTTGAGTACTTAGAGTCTAATGGATCTTGACGATAGACCTTGCCAAGTAGTAGTGTATCGGGAGGGTTCCTTGTTTGGATTTCGCTTTGCGAGACACCCCACGCACGAACATGGCCTAGTGTTGAGACTGGGGAGAAGTTAACCCTTAGGGATCTAGTTTTGGATTTTCTTATATGAGTGTGTGTGTGTGTGTATATATATATATATATATATATGTTATCTTCTGAGGGTCTAATGGATCTCGACGATCGACCTTGCCAAGTAGTAGTGTATCGGGGGGGTTCCTTATTTGGATTTCGCTTCGCGAGAGACCCCACACACGAACATGGCATAGTGTTGAGACTGGGGAGAAGTCTAGCCCTTAGTACTTGGTTTACTTAGGATTTCTAGAGTTTGGGGGTGACGGATTAGTTAGGCAGCATAGCTTGACTAGGATGTTTAGAGGGATGCACTAGGTGTGCACTATTAGAAGAGAGGTGAGGGGTATCTCATGGGAGTGCGATACCAATTTAAATATGAGATAAAAAAATATTTTTAAAAATAAAGCATTTATGAACTTGCTAAATATTTTCACAACTCGGGCTCTGACCCGTTTATCTAATTTTCCTCTCTTTTGCTATATCTATAAATATACTTAGGTGTCCAGACATAGGGATGCCTGGATGACGATTCCTTCGAGTCAGATGCTTACTGTAGCAGCTGTGGATGTATGCAGGTTTATTTTTAGACGCTTATATTCTTGTGATCTAGATAGGAAGCATTGTAGTAACTTTCGGGCCGAAAGCCCAATTGTATCTATTTATTCTTTCACCGCCTTTTAGTGCGGCATTCGATTTGGTTGTATTATATTTGAACTGAGTGTTCGGTTATTTTATATCTTTCCATTTTCATTTATATAAACTGCGTGAATGTTTTAATTGTATAATTTGCTTAAAAAGATTAGTTAAATAAAATTTTGACGCCAGCCTAATAGGTTATTAGTAATTAATTTGGTTTTTGACAGTGATGCTAAGAATGAACCATATGTGAATCCTGTTTTAATTTGGTACAGGAGTGATCCCCGGTATTTTATTAGGCGGGGTGTCACAAGGACAATAATTTGGATCCTTTAACTAAAGGTTTGAATAAAGAGCAAGTATATTATTTATTAAGGGGAATGGGATTAAACACTATAAAATAAAAATTTGTCTTCATAGAAACCTTACCTAGCTCCCTAGATATTATAAGATCTAGGTTCAAAGGGACAACCGAATCTTGATTGACTCGTCAAAGTTAAATTGATGAGTATTTTAACTCATAACTATTATTATGATAAAATAGTGTTTCCTACAACATAAGTTATGATAATCATATCTTTTAATGACTCCTATATCTTGGAAATCCAAGTAGGGTAGTTTAGGATACTTTTAATGGGAATTCATATATATCAGAGTGAAGGTGATGTTTTTGTTGGGGTTTTATTTTTAAAACCATGTATGACATTTACTTTTGAGTAAAGGTGTATCGGTTAATTTTGAAAATTAGAATCATAGTTATAAGAATGCCTTATATTTGGTTTAAATATATTATAGATATGTCGATTTATAGAGAACATTATGAATTTCGGCGAGTCGACTTCAGGTCGATCATTAGGAGATTCCGATTTCAAATCTATCACTATTAAAATGTTCACAGCTTTGATAAGGATTTGTTATCTTATCATAACTGTTATGATGCAATCCTAGTAGTTTATCTCAAACTATTGGGACCTGTATGATGGTTCAAAAACGTGTTTGATAGTCTGACAGAGGATTATGATCGGTGCATCACATGAATAGGGCCACTCCTGGTATTTGAATCCAAGGGTTTCTTGATTAGACTTTCGCTACCTTATACAAGTTGCAAAGGGTGCATATATTCTTAATCCCGAGAATTATGAGGATTGGAATTCTTGCACAAATGTCACTTTGATTACTATTGGTGCAATATTATTTTATATCAAGTGAAATGATATATTTATTGACAAATGTTTGAATAGGTTTGAGATCATAATTCGAAGGAATCCACGTCTAGGAGATATCCTGAATTGTGATACCCCCTTAATAGACTTATTTTTTAGGTTTTCGCCAAGTAAAACTCGATTAGTGGATTATTTTACAGTCCTGGTGGATGAGCAAAATAAGTTAAGACAGATAATCAACGAATAGATTGGATGTTGATTAAAATCGATTAACAGTAAAATGATTTGACCAAACGAGTATTAGACACGTAACACGGGGAATCAAAGTATGCGCCATAATCAATTTTGCAAACAAAACCTCCGTATATCAAAGTTGTAAGAGAATTTATTTTATCTTAGGCTTTAATTTATATTTTGGCGTATATTATTACAAATCGACTCGTCGAATGGAACTCCAACATCTCCAACATCGAAGACACCCATACATCTCAAGAAGGTATAAATGTATGGGCATTCATAGATTTTCTAAATCATATTTGGAATGCTATTTTTATAAAACCAAGGCTACCATTTTTAAAGATTTTAAAAAAATATTAGTCGCGTTCAAATGAGATACTATCTCGTTCGAACGAAAATGTGATTTCTTTAGAAATCCCTTCTAACGAACTTCGTACGAGGCTGGCTCTATGTGGAAGATCTTTCTCTTTAGAATCTCATTTAATGCAAGATTCGAATGACATTTCTTTGTCGTTAAAACGAGATGCTTAATCGTTCAAATGAAAGCATGTTTTTGTTCGAACGGGCTTGATTCTCGTTCGAACGAGACTTCGCCTCGATTTTTGTGTCAGACCAATAAATAATTATTTTGAACTCTTTTTTCATGGGACTTTGTAAAAAATGCAAATAACATATCTTTACCAAAGTTTTTCATATTTTGTTTCACAAAACACTTTTTAATTCATAATTTTTACATCCCCCATATGTTTTATGAATCTTTGTGAAACCCTATAGTTTCTGTATCATTCATAAAACCTTGTCGAGAGGAATCTTTACTGTTGACTTATGAATCGAGGGTTCACTGCTGAAGAAGGAAGAAGGCTGATCGGTGGATACCGATGATAGATCGTTGCCCGTGGATGACTCTGGACTGAGTCATATTCTTTTGGAAGTCTTGAAGACTCTCCGCATCCAACTCAGTGTTTCTAAGTGTTTCGTGTGATCCTTTTTTCATAAACAAATTTTTTATATCGATTTTTTTTTAAATTGTTGATCTTTTAAAGGACCTAATTTAATGGATAATTTGTATAACAAAATGTCCATTTTTTATGGTTCGAATTATGTTTACTGGAAAGCTACGATGAGGTCTACACTAAAATCAATTCATGACCGTGTCTGGTTACTTTGTGAAAGAGGGTGGACACCACCCATTGTAGGTGTGAATAATGTCATTGGCCCTAAACCCATCTCTCAATGGATAAAGGATGACTTTAAATGGATAAATTTTAACTCGCACGATTTGAGTGCCATCTTGAGAGTCGTCACCCCTGACGAGTTTCATCGTATTATCACATGCACCATGTCTAAAGAAGATTGGGATACCCTCCAACTCACTCACGATTGAACCGATGATGTTAAAGATTTTACGCTGGGAAATCTCATCACATAATTTGAAACTATCACTATGCTCGACTCTGTATCATTTCACGAGTTTTACGCATGACTGTGTGATTTATTAAACTCCAGTTTCAATTTAGGTGACAGAACACCTGAGACGCATGTCGTTAAGAAAATTTTGAAACCTCTCCCTACCGATTTTATTCCTAAGGTTACCGTGCTAAATTTTTTAGGAATCCTAGATACTCTTAGGTTAGAAAACGTTGTTGAAAATCTTCAAACGTGTGAGATGGATATGTTTCCTAAAACTGTTAAACTTAAGGAAAAGGGAATTGCACTAAAATCCCAATCTAAAATGAAAGAAGAAGTGTCGTCAAATTCTGAGTATGATTTTGATTTAAACGATTTAGCACTTTTTCTCAAATTTCAAGAAGTCTCTAAAACTTAAAAAGAAAAATACTTCCAAAGACGGACACCTCAACAACGAGTGTAGTCGTTTCGAAAAGAGTGAGGGGAGAAAATGTTTTAAGTGAGAGCAAGAGTGACCTACATCACGCCTATGCCGATCTTTATGTTGAGTCATTTAAAACTAATAAACAAAACAAAAGTTTAACTACGAGAGTTTTAGTGTTAGAAAAGGAGTTGAGAGAGGCAAGATAGAGTGAGTCCTCAGTGAGAGAAGTTTTGAGAGGGAGAGTTTGTTTAGGTAAGAGAGAGAATGGGGACTTGACCAACAAGGTAGCTAATCTTACGAGAGATCTCCAAGAATTAATAAAGACTCAGGAAAAACTCGAAGCCCTTGTATACCAACTAAATAAAGATCTCAAACGTGCCTGAGAGGTCAAGGTAAATATTGAGGATACATCGAAGAAGGTAGGTAAGATGCTCCTAGGCCCCGATTTAGATTTTGGTGAGAGGCATGGAATAGGTTATGATGGGGCATCCACTTCCAATACCACACCGAAACAGGTTCCTAAATTTATGGTTAATCCTTATGGCTCTTAACCTAAACCACAAAATAAATTTCAACCTAAGAAAAGAAACCAAGGTAGACCAAAACAAGCCTATGTTTGCACCTTTTACAAGAGAATAGGTCACCTTAGAGAGTTTTATTATAAACTAGGTAGAATTAGGCATACACATACTCCTACGCATCGCTCTAGCAACTTTTCTAGTCTTAGAGAGCAAGTTATGTTCCTAGTCGTGACTTCACAAAATTTAATGAAAGAATTTAAATGGATGTATTTATTGTTTGAGAACACTTCCAATCATCTGACTAGAGCCAATAATAACAAGTGCAAATAAAAGATTACCTCCACTTGGTTACGTAAGAAAGACGTCAAACCCTTTGTTGTGTAAGTTTCTCTCAAGGTTTAAAATACCTCCCATTGATATTTTCATAGTGGATGCTCTAGGCATATGACTGGTGGCATTTCAGTTTTTACCCACCTTGAGTATCGTAAGGATGGTAAAGTCACTTTTGGAGGGTCTAGTATTTTAGGGCGTGGATGTGTTGAGATACCTGGATTTCCTAAACAAGAAAATGTGTTGTATGTGAAAGGGTTGAATGAAAACTTAATTAGCATAAGCCAACTATGCGATGCAAACTTTGCGATAAATTTTGATCGGTTCGAAGGCAATGTTTATGAACCATCCGATGAACTTTTACTGCGAGGTGTAAAGACCGAAGATAATTATTATAGGATTGTGCCCAAGTCCTCTTTTCTGTCGAATAGTTCCACGATCTCTTCTATGGAACTTTGGCATAAATGACTAGGCCACATGAACTTTAGAGATCTTGAGAGATTAGTGCAAAAGGACCTAGTTCGTGGCTGATCATCACTTAGGAAACCAACTTCCTCGATTTATAGACATTGCCAATAAGGAAAACAAATCTGAAGTCCCCATCAAAAGTTGAATGCCATTACCACCTCCCATGTTTTGGAGTTGATTCAAATGAATCTTATGGGTCGTATTCGCTCGGAGATATTAGGTGGTAAAAGATACATTCTCGTGATGGTTAATGACTTTTCTAGATACTTTATCATAGGGTTCCTTAGAGAAAAGTTTGATGCGAGTGATTTCCTTACAACCAAGTGTCGTGTCCTACAAAACCAACATATAGTCACCATTAATTATATGCGTAGTGATAACGACACTGAATTTTAAGAAATTAGAGTGGATAGATATTGTGATGGATTGGGCATCAAATAGGAGTTTTCGAACATTCATACTCCTCGACAAAATAAGATTATTGAGAGGAAGAACTAGACGATACAAGAAATTACTAGATCTTTGCTTCTTTGGAGAAACATGCCTACACATTTTTTGGTAGAGGCGGTGAGCACTGCATGAGATATGGTGAATAGGGAGCAAACCCAACCTATTGTACACGCCTTATGCGTTGTGGACAGGGAGGAAGCCCAACCGATCATATTTTTACGTCTTTCAGAGTACTTGCTGTAGCTTGTCAGATAGAGAGCAGTTAGTAAAGTTTAACTATTTCAGTAACGAGGGGATTTTTTTAGGATAGTCATCGATGAGTAGGGATTATAGGGGTTTTAACCTTGTTAGCTCTAAGGTTATGGAGTCAATAAATTTCAACATTAGATATGATGAGCCACTGACATTTATTGCTCCTAGGCCCCAGTGTGAGGATGATGCACCCTCTTATGATGATCCCATCCTTCTTCATTCTACCTCGATAGACCCTATTCCTGATTTAGGGGAGACATCATCTTGGGTTCGAAAGAGTCATGACCTTCCCTCTATACTTAGTGATCATGAACTAGGTGTCAAGACTCGTGATCAACCCAAAAATATAATTAGATATCTGTGCTACACATCCTTAGTTGAGACCAAGAATGTGAAAGAATCACTCAAAGATAAGCATTGGATATCCGCCATGAAAGATGAGTTTCTTCTGTTTAGTAAGAATTATGTTTGGGAGTTAGTCCCCTGACCTAGTTAGTCTAATGTGATAGGTACCAGGTGGGTTTACAAGAATAATATGGATGAGAATGGTACCATAGTTTGCAATAATCTAGGTTAGTCGCTCATGGCTATACACAGATCGATGGTGCAGACTTCAATGAGACATTCACTCCCATTGATAGGCTTGAGTATGTACATTTATTACTCTTCATTGCATGTCATCTGCACTTTATGTTATATCAGATGGATATCAAGAGTACCTTTTTAAATGTCAATCTACAGGAGGAGGTTTACATGGAATAGCGAAAAGGGTTTGGAGACTATAAGCACTCGGTACATGTCTATTATCTTAAAAATGCCTTTTTATATTTGAAGCAAGCACCCATGTTTGGTACGAGAGGCTCACTTCTTTTGTCTTAGCTCGTGGCTTTAAGAGAGGGGGAGTGAATAAGACATTATTTGTGAGGAGAGAGGGTGGTGATATTTTGGTTACCCAAGTCTATGTGGAGGACATAGAATTTGGATCCACGTGCTCCCACCATGCTCAAACTTTTGAGAATTAGATGAATAGTGAGTTTAAGATGAGCATGGTAGGTGAGCTCACGTTCTACCTAGGTCTCTAGGCTCGTCAGCTTGAGGATAGGATATTCATATTTCAATCCAGATATGGATGAGACCTTGTGAAGAAATTTGATTTAGACTCTGCTAAGCATTCACGCACCCCTATGAGTACATCGACAAAGCTTAAAAAAGATTAGGTAAGGACGTAGATCAAATCCCCTATCGGAGTATGATAGATAGTCTCCTCTACTTTATCGCTAGTCATTCCTATATTTCCTTTAGTGTTGGAGTCTGTAAGCGATACCAGGCGTCCTTGAAAGAGTCACACTTAAACGTATTATCAAATACATGAGTGGAACTCTTTCATACGACATTTGGTATTCCTTTAATACGGATGACTATTTGTTCGCCTATTCTGATATCGATTGAGCCAGGGATATATATGGTTGTAGGAGAACTTCAGGTAGGTGTTTATATTTTGGGAGTGCTCTTGTCATGTGATTGATCAAGAAGCAAAACCCCATATCTTTCTCCACGATGGATGCTGAGTATATTAGCACTGAGATTTATTGAACGAAACTCTTATGGATGAAGAAAATATTGGAGGATTATGGTATTTCGCAAGACACGATTGCTATTTCTTGTGATAATACCAGTGCGATCCATATTACCCGTAGTCCTATCTTATATTTGTGCACAAAGCACATTAGAATACGTGAGAAATTTATACATAACCTAGTTGAGGAGAAGGTCATCTCCTTAAGCTTTGTGAGCATCGATCGTCAGTTAGCCGATGTATTCATAAAACCTTTAGATGCACTTCGATTTGAGGATCATAGGAAAGCTTTAAGTATTTGCACCACTGACTGAATTTGGGTATTTTATCTAGTGTAGGATGATTTTCGTGATTATATCTCTTATTCATATTCCTAGATTATATTATCATTCTATCTATCATTTTCATTTTGATAATTTTAGAAAAATCCAAAAAGAGTTTTGTTTTTCTAGAAACATTTAGAAAAACACAAAAAGATTTTTAGCTTTTATGAAAAAGGTGAAAAAGGCAAAAAGATTATGTTTTTGATAAAAAATTTAAAAAATCCAAAAAGAGTTTTGTAATTTTTGTTCATCATATATTGAAGAACATTGAATATATCTGAAACTCTCATTCATTCCATATTTTCACGTGACTTTTTCGTATTGTTGTGAGACATGATGTCATTTCTATAGTGTACTTAATAATGTGTGAAGTCATTATGTTGATATTTGATGAATATTTTCAACATGTTTGACTCCTAATCGCCTTTAATGCACACGCACATGAACTTTTTTTAACATTTCACTACTGGTCACTTGTTGAATACGATGTTCTCATCTCAATTTTTCTTTATAATGAACAAAATGTAAAATGAGAAAAGTTGTGCATATAAAAACCATTGCCTGAATTTAAGCTATTTTTTCAGAACATCTTGTTATATGTTAAACAATGGAAACGGGCTATGAAAGATGAAAGATCTTTATGTTAAAAATCATCATTAGCATAAAAGAGCCTAAAAATATTAGAGGCACATGAAATAGAAGTGACAGGCCAATGTTTGATATATTAATGCTTTGCTACATATGTGCATTAATTTTTTCAAAAATCATTGAGAGTTTATCATCATATAAGTGAAAATTTGAGGGATTTAAAGTCGAAGATCAATGGGTTTGCACAATAAAAATATCTCAGAAAAACATTACATAGTTTGGCATCATTGGTGTGAGAATCATTTATGTTCATAACTGTGACACCCTGCCTAATTAATTACCGGGTGATCAATCCTTAATTAATTAATTTCAAAATATCAAGTTGGTTCAGATAATGAATCACTATCAAAAACTCAAATTTTAATTTAATAAAAACTAATCACCTAATATTTAAAAAGGTTGGTGTCAAAATTTTATCTTGTTATTAACCATTATCATTAAAGAGTAATATCTAAACATCACCATACATCATAATAGTATAAGGTAAGAACTAACTGAAGTAAAATAAGGAACTGGAGTAAACGCATCCAATAACAATCCCATACAATAATCCAATAACATGACATAAATGTCTAATGATAGAATAAAACAACTCTAAATCTCTGAATGTAAAATAGGAGGGACGACATGTCCAACTGGAATAAAAGACTAATAGATAAGGAGCAATAGACTCAGAAACGTCTACTAGCAATTCATGTGTGTGTGTGTGCATGTGTGGTGGGTGGGGGTGGGGTGGGGTAGGGTAGGGGGAGGGGGCAGGGATGGGTGGGGGTGGGGGGGTTGTGCGTGTGTTTGTGTATGTGTGTGTGTGCATGTGTGGTGGGTAGGGTGGGGGTGGGGAGGGGGCAGGGATGGTGAGGTGGGGGGGAGGTGTTTAATAGTAACAATTAATTTTTATTTGTAGTAATTGTACATATTTGCATGTCTTCTTTTAATTCATTTTGATATGTACTAATAACTATTTTTTACAGCAAATGTATCCTTCAGGTATTAAGGCGAGGATGATGATGCTAGTTATGATGATGTCATCTGGGCTCGATGGTAGCGGAGGCGACGAGGGATCCTCGACCCCTAGTCTCCCCAAATATGGAAAATTAGGGATGCCCATCGAGAGCAAGTCGGGGATATTAGAGAGATCCCTCGAGCTGGTAAAGACGATCATCGGCCCGGGGTACATTAGTTGGAAGGAGGTGCCATATGAGCTCAAGTTAGCTGTTTGGGTGGCACTACAGGTAATATATTTATATTTATATGAATATTTCAATTTCAATTTCGATCTCAATTTCATTTTATATTTATATTTATTTGTAACTAATATTGTATTTGTTGGAAATGAACAATTCAACCTGGATCCAAAGCTATGCGATTCCGTCTTGGAGTAGTTGAGGAAGCAACACAAGATGTGGAAGAAAAATATGTGGACCCGGTACTTTGGGAAGACACGAGAGTCCATTATCCAATGGCGTGAATCTGTCCAGTCGAATGGGCCGATCTCATTGGCACAATGGCAAAGGTTCATTGATAATGAGATCGGGGAGCGATAATTGGCATCTCGCCAATTGGGAAGGGAAAACTGGGCAAAAAAGACGGACGTGCACTACTCCGCCCGGACGTCTTACGTCGAGGTGGAGCATAGGATGATGGTAAGATTTAATTTTTCTATAACTACATAAAATATATTATTCTGCATTATTTTACTTTGCGGGGCTGATACTAATTTTACTTTATTTTATTTCAGGGGACAGGGAGTGGCCCTGGGGGTAGGCCACATAGGCTCGATAGTTATGTGGCTCTTCGGACGAAGAAGGGGAAGGACAAGGAGGTGTCCCCAAGCGTCGAGGCCACGATTGTAAGTAATCTGACAGTTTACTTTTTGTCAATTACGTTATAATTTTTTAATTTACTTATTTTACTATTCATACGCATTTTGTCATTTCAGGCAAAGATTAAGGAAGTGCATGAGTCGCAGTCTCATGCCGATAAGGCATCTTTGTCCATAGACGCACTCAGCCAAGTCCTTGGCTCTGATCGCAAGGGGAGGACAAGGAGGTGAGCTCGCGGGTGGCCAAATCTAGGATCATCGAATTGGAAACGAGCGACAACGGGTTGTCTCGAACAGTGGATTCACATAACGCAAAGTTGTCCTATTTGGAGGCAACGGTCCAGGATATGTACTCATTCGTGAAGCATTCGTTGGTTGAAAACCGTAAGGATAAAGGGAAGGATAAGGAGGTGCGGAAGGAGGTGCGGGAGGAGGAGGTGTGGGAGGAGGAGGATGAGGATGAGGATGTGGACCTCGCTTCTTCATCGCCGACACGTACGGACTTTGATGATCTACTTCCTTATTTGGGTCCCTTCAACAGACCGATGTCGACACTTGGTTGGTCGAACGTGTTTATAATGGACATATTTAATGGCTAGCAGATAGGGTGGGGGTTGAGGGAATCGAATATCGTCCAGGGTGCACTAGTTCATGGAAGTGAGCTTTAAGACATCGAGTCCAGGGTGCTCGTCATGCATGTGATGCCTGGGAAGGAGAACTCCTAATTGTGGTTGTACGAATAATGCGGCACGACGTATATTAGTGGATGTGTTAATTCGTATATCGTGTGGCCTACTCCCCTCCTCAGCGTTAACCATACCCCAGACATTTAGTGACATTGATTTAAGTTTGAATTGAATTATTTTAAATTATTACATTTGAATTATATTTGGATTATATGGTGATGCATATTCTCTCTACTTTGAATGTATATTTTCACTATCTCTATTTTATCTGGATATATAATGTTTGAACAGCTACAACGTTGCTATAATAGGTATAAATATACTGCTGGGCAGTGGTAGTGGCCAAACTGCCCAGCAGATTTTTTTTCAATTCTGCCCAGAATTGTCACGGTCATTGACCGTGACAAAGGATTGTTGTCACGGTCATTGACCGTGATAATTTTTTAAACATTTTCACGGGTTTGTCATGGTCTTGAACCGTGACAAAACTTTTCAAGGTCAAGGACTATGACATGACCGTGACAAGTCTAACGAACTTATCACGGTCATTGACCGTGATAAAAAAAATTGTCACCCCTAGAATTGTCACGGTCATTGACCTTAACAAGTCCAACTTGTCAAGGTCAATGACCGTGACAATTCGGCAGATTTGGTGTAGTGTGTCCTATAGCTTCCACAGCAGCTACAGCTCGGCAAATGAATGGAATCTCCTAAGTCTGGTGTCCCTGTGGCTGAGCACCTAAAATAATAGAACAAGAAAAGTGATTTGCAGAAAAATGGGTCAGAGCTCGAGTAGAAAACAGTTTAAATCTAGCAAGTGCTTAAATTGATTTAATCAGCACATATTTTATCCACGTTAACTCAGCGTACTCACTTGAGATGCTCACCTCTCATCTAATGTGCACACCTAGCGAGTCTAACTACCCATACTAGTCTCGTCACTCTATCTGACTATATGTATGATAATCACTATGCTGGATACAATTTCTAAATAACCTGAAATACATATATTACTATTATTTAGAAATAGGTTTAAGGATGTTATAATTCATTTTCATAGTATTCTTTATTCCCAACTGGTGACCCGATAAGCATATACTTTAATAAAGTAGACAACAAGGACACAGAATAGGAACTCAGTATACATATATAACACCTCACCATGTATACATACAAATATATCTATACAGGACCCATGGTTAAGAAACCCCTGGTTGTAGGCATACTCGACTATCTAGTCCCATTGCAACGCTCACGCATAAAGGACAACAGGTTCAATCTCTCAAGAACCAATAAAACATATACCCATATTGAAGGAGAACATGATCCCAAGCCGATGGGCTACGCACATACCTATGCACCCATACGACCTTCAACACTATCGTTCTCACAGATAGCTCGTACCTAGGTTCCATGCTCTAGTGGTACGACACGAAATCTCCCGAAGTCACACAAGATATGGTTGTCCAAAATACGTAAACCCCCGTTCGATAGCCAGTAAATAGTTATGTCATACACATGATATTCCAAGTAATAAGCATGCAAACAACTTATATACATTAAGGGTCCGTTTGGTTCGTGGTGAAATACTTTTCACCGTGTTAAAAGTAAAAGGTGAATTATTAGTGCGGTGATTTTGTTTTCACCATCTCCGTTTGGATGGTCGAGTTTTCACTAGGTGAAAATTTTAACTTTTTCACCATTTGTTGTTTGGATGGTCAAGATTAATATGGTGAAAAAAAAATGACCATATTACCCACATACTTCAAATGCATATAACTATTTTAATTTTCATCACACAAGTGTCAATGGCCATTAAAAAATATGCATTTACCCCAAACTAAAATTTGACATAATCACCCCCCCCCCACACACAACTAGTCATATTTCGCTACGCACGACAAATAAGTAAAAAAACAATATCAATTAAAAATAAAGTCCTTATTAAAAAAGAAAACAGTCCCAATTTAAAAAAAAAAATCCAACAATAAAAAAAACTGTCATTTGTAAATAAAAAATCACAGTTAAAAAAAAAAGAGTCAACTATAAAAACAATAATCCATAATAAAAAAAAAAGTTCTCAACAATGAAAAAACAGTCCCAAATAAAAGAAAAGTTTTCAACATTGAAAAAAAAACAATCCCAATTAAAAAAAAAAGTCCCAACTATAAAAAAAAAGTGTTCCAATTAAAAGAATTAAAAGAAAAATAGTTCACAACTATGAAACCGTCCCAATTAGTAATTAAATTCCCAACACATTATCATGCACCAAACAAATATTCATTTTTTTTATTTTTTTTATGGGAATAGATATTCTCACACCCTCTGTATGTTCCCCCACACCCTTTGAATAATAAATGACAATTGCGCCCTTAAATTTATAAAAACAAAATGTCCATTTTTTTCACCTCCAACTAAAATAATTACATTTGATAAAAACAAAAAAATTATATTTTCAATAAAAAAATTATTTTTTATAAGTAATAATAAAAAAAACTGTTTATAAAACGTAAAATCTTATCTATTTGTTTTATTAAAAAACTGTATATAAAACGTAAAATTTATTTTTCTTAAGAAACGCTTTTCTTAAAAAGTGTTTTATTTTTTATTTACAAATTTTATTTTTGGTTAAAAACTGTTTTTTTTACTATATTAAAAATAATCTTTTTACTATTTTTAAAAAATATTATCTGCGGCAGCGGTATGTATAGGCGGTCTGACCACCTATACATACCGCTGGCGTGGAACATTTTTGTCTAATATGTTGGTTCGCGCCAACGGTATGTATAAGTGGTCGAACTGCCTATACATACCGCTGACGCGGACCATTTTTTTGTATAGTAAAAAGATTATTTTTAAAATAAAAAAAATAGTTTTTAACTGAAAAAATAAATAACGAAACAATTTTTTTAAATAAATAAAAGAAACAATTTTTTTAACTAGAAATGATAAAAAGAATGTCCATTTTTTAAAATAAATAACGAAATAGTTTTTTTATCAACGTCCATTTAAATAAAAAGTAATATGTTTTTTTATAAATAACATAATATTTTTTAAATGATTTTTATTTTCAAAATATTATGTTTTATTTTTTTCTTAATATTACCTTTTTTTTTAAATAATAGATTTTTGGGCAAAAGATTATATTTGCTCAAATCATATTTGCATAGAGGGTCTTTTGATCTTTTAGTATTTAAATATTAAAAAGGGTGTGGGGAAAGACATAGAGGGTGTAGGAATAGCTATTCTATTTTTTATTTTTTATTTTAATTTTTAATTATTTTAATTTTTTTTTTAATTTTTTAATTTTTAAAAATAAAAAATGAAATTTAGAAAAAAAATATTTTTTTACAATGAATATTTGATGATCGTATTAATTGAGAGGGAGAAATGAATGTGTGATAATTGTAAGTGGAAATAAGAAAGGTTACTTTGGTAATAAGATAAATTTCATTGTTTTCACATGTTAAATTATTCACTTTACCCATGGTTTAAAATGGTTAAAGTTTCACCTCACTTTTCACCATATTCATTTTATTTCACCGTGTTAAATGCTCAACCAAACACATATTTTACCTAGGTGAATTTTATTTTAACGCGGTAAAAAATATTTCACCACGAACCAAACGGACCCTAATAGGTAATCACATAACCCAAATACTATAATTCGTAAGTAATTTTAATGCCATTACTCTCCACGATATCCATATATATATAGCCTCTCTAGGATTTACATTCTCTCCTAGGTTTTCACACAAATTCAATACCCCGAGGACTATTACACCCTTAATTCCCTAACACTTTGGAATTTAAGCCACACGTTACTCACGTAGGTAAATAGACTCATTTGGACAATCCTAGAATGGGTTTTTAACTCGAATGGACCCTAAAAACTCAATCTGGAATCCCGTTAGAAGTTCCAGGATTCTCATTCGAACGAGTTCATTCGAATGAAGTTCCCACTTCGAACGAACTCAACAACTCATTAAAAGGGTCTTTGAAAATCTCGTTAGAAGATTCGTTCGAACGAGGTAGTTCGAATGACCTGGGTAAGTATTCTAACAAAAATTCTGAACAGGCCCAGTTCTTCCCCAACTTCGATTTTTCTCAACTTTTAATCTTCAAAAACATACAAATACTCAACCCAATCCAAATTAAATGTTCCTATACTAATCCCAATCACCCTAAGATACTTTCTAGCACAAATTAAAGGTCAAATCCTTATATAATCAATTGGAATTCAATAATCTTTTAAATTTTCAATAAGTCTCTTAAATATGATCCGAGAATTTTAATTGTCCAAAACTCTTATTATAATTCGTGATTAAGACATAAAATTCCCATATTTTAATAGTCCAACCAAGGGTAAAACCTCTACATGCAGACCCATCTCCAATTCATAAGTTTTCTTCACAATTTAGTCTAATTAAACCTAAGTTTTCATTACACCGGGTTTATTTCATCAAACCTAAATTAACAGGAACAATATATGCTAAAAGAGGAGCAAGATAAACACTTGCCTCGGAATAAACATCTTATTCTTGGGCTAAAATTGGTATGGGAACGATCCTCTTGACACGACCTACGCACCGGTGTAATTTTTTTGGTGTTAAAGTTCGAGTTCTTGGTTTAGGGCTCCAATGGAGTCTTCTTCTTCCCTGGTTCTCTCTTTCTCACGTAAGTTGAAACTGACAGACCACTAACCCTCAATGCTTTTAATTAAACCCAATTTCGTCCATTTAATTATCGAAAAGTCCCAAAAGACCAAAATACCCCTCCGGGGTGTCGTTTTGGGTTAAAATTTCCCGGACTCCAAATAAAATACCCGAGTAGTATTTTCTGACTATTTCGATTTTTTCAGACACTCTGGCGCACTCAAAATAGTCATTCGAGTTATATAAAAAAAAATTACCTTTTTAACCCCCAAATACATACCGTGTCGCGACTCATACGCGCATCCCAATAATTATAACATAACTACCGTGTATCTCATCCCGACCATAATATTACTTCGATAACTACTAACTCTCGTCACGCTAGTAATTATTACCATTAAATCGGATTAATTACAAATTAAATTTTCTCCCTTGAAATTAATTAATCCCCATTTTCCATAATTTCATAAAAATAAATATGCGTAAAAATACGGGGTATTACATATAACTTGTTGATTAAGTTGAGTCAATTTCACTTGAGTTCACCACTTTTACACCTAAAATAGACTTTGAGATCTTTCGTTAGAAGTGTCTCAAACCTTCGTTCACACATGTTATGACTATATATTTTGATTTTCCTATGAAAATTGTTCACACCCCACCATTCGCTCATTCACAATTCACATATTTAAGTGTTATTCCATGGTGTGTTGTATTTATTCTATTTATACTTGAAAAATGAAAAACATTTCAAAAATAGTTGGTTGAAAAAATTGTCTTATTAAATTATCATTACATATGCATTATTTACATATCTTTGTGGTGATATCTTAGTTATTAATTTGATGCTTTATAATTCATGTTAATTTTCTACTCCTTTGTTTATTACAGACAAATAGGGGGAGAGAAAATTGAGAGGGATTTTTATTTTCTATTTAAAACTCATATGCGTCATGGTAACTCTTTGTTTCATATGTGTAGGTCTCTTTCACGTTGTTGATAAATTCATGGACTACATTGGATGAAAACAAAGTTGACTAAAGGGAAGACCAAGTTAAGATTGAAGACAGACTCTCGCTTATGCTATCCCATTTCTAGGATTTGGGAGGGCATTAGGAATTATTGTCATAGAGTTTTTTTTTTTGTTTTTTTTATTGAAATTTGGGTTTCGGTTTTTATTTTGTACAAGAATATCCAAAGGCGGAGATTTATAAGAGCAAATATTTTAGCTTAGGCTTTAATTTGTATTTTGGCGTATCCTGTTACAAATCGACTCGTCGATCCGAACTCCAATATTTCCAAGATCGAAGACACCCCTATGTCTCAAGAAGGTATAAAACTATGGATGTTCATATATTTTCTAAATCGTATTTGGGATACTATTTTTATAAAATCGAGACTGCCTTTTCGAAAGACTTTTAAATAAGAAAAATTGGGCTCTTTCAAATTAGATACTATCTCATTTGAATGAATATGTGATTTTGTTAGAAGTTCCTTCTAATGAACTTCGAACAAGGTTGCCTCTGACTGGCATAACTTTATCGTTAGAAGCTTGTTTGATGTATGCTTCGAATGATATTGCTTTTTCATTAAAAGGAGATGCCTACTCATTCAAACAAAAGCCTATTTTCATTCGAACGAGCTTGATTCTCATTCGAATGAGCTCTCAACTCGATTTTTGTGTCAGGCCTATAAATATATGTTTTGAACTCTTAATCACAGGACTTTGAAAATAATGCAAACAACACATATTTGCCAAAGTTTTTCATATTTTCTTTCACAAAACACATTTCAATTTACAATTTTTACATCCCCCATATGATTTGTAAATATTTATGAAACCCTATGGTTTTTATATCTTTCATAAAACCTTGTGGAGAGGAATCTCTACTACTAACTTGTGAACTAAGGGTTCACTGCTGAAGAAGGAAGACGACTGATCAGCGGATACCAAGTGTTGACCGCTGCCTGTGGATGGCTCCGTTATGAGTCGTTTTCTTTTGGGGGTTTTGAAGACTCTACGAATTTAACTTAGTGTTTCTAAGTGTTTTATAAGTTGATTGTCTGTCAAAACTTACGATAGTGCTGAATATATGATTTTGCCCTTTTTAGGGATTTTGCCTCATTTATTGTGTTGGTTGCATGCATAGTTTATTAATTGTGATTGGACCACATATTTTATGAAAACCTAATTAAATCAAATATTAAAATTTTCTAAAAATAGAGTTTATGTGTTGGAAATTAATTATATAAATCAATCCATTAGATCACACACAATCTCAAGAGTGATTCATGAAATAATTAAATTGCATTGTAGTTATAGTTATTTAGTGTAATTAATTATGATTAAATAAAGAAAAGGAATGTATTATGGTAATTATAATAGATATTTTTGAGTATTTATTTGGAGATAATATAATTATTTATCTTGGGTCCTTGGTGTAGTCCATATACTCAAGTAGTTATGCCCATACTCTCAAGAAACCCAATACCCAAGCCTACCTTTTGTACTTGTATATAAAAGTGTGGAAATGAGTTTTAATTATTATTATGCATCATTAAGGTTTGAGAGTGGGTGAGAGAAAATACTATTCACATTTTTGTTAAGGGGGCTAGAGAGACACCACTATATCTAAATTATAAACAAGGGGGTTCATCTCAAACGGTGTCCACCCACCTACCTGACTTTCAGAAGGATCATACACTAGAAGATCCTAGCATATTGAAGGTTTAATAAAGGTTTTCCGATATCTTGGACGGAAGAAAGGATTTTATCATCTTCAATCTTTGTCTCCTCATACAAATCACAACATGATTCGCAAATGTAATATATCTTGAAACCTTAGGTTTAGTCTTTAAACATAGTTCTTGTTTTCTTTTAATGCATTATTAATCAAATATATTTAGGAATAAAAAATTTCTTTTTTTAAATATCAATCCCAAGTATTTTTTCCAACAATTTGTATCAGAGTCCCGATTAAAGATTAATTGTGTATTTAGAAGGTCCATGTTGTCCACTAAAAAACCCTTAGTTTTTGCATGTTGCGGGATGGTGTATCTTTGTGTATGCTTCCATGCTAACATGATTTTATAGATATTCTATGTTTATTTCACTTCCATCATGTTCACATATGTTTATTTTGTGTGATTGGATCCTACGGTTCTCTATCTGTAGTTATTTTTCGCTCCTAGATTCGATATGGTTGTAATAATTTGGTTTTTATAATTATTTCAATATCGATGTATTTGGAGGAGTTATAACAGGTTTGTAACGCTTTTTTTTTATAGATAGAAGCATGTATATGGAGTTTGGTGAAGTTTTGACCCGGTTATGGACGTTTTTGCATGGAAAAGCGATAGTAATAAGAAGGTTGTCCCTTACATGGTCGATTGATCAACCCTAGGAGGTCGGTTGATAGATCCCCTGGGAATATTCATTTTTTGGAAGTCTCTGATGTTGTTTGATGCTTCTTGCTCCAATTCTTTTCTCGATCATTCGCAAAAGATGCAAAAGGATTTTTTCCTGAAGTAAAGATCAATAAGAACTCATGTTTGTGATGAAGTTTACTTTAAGTTGGACTTTATTTCAAAAGAAAGTCTTCTAGAATAAGGATTCTTCGACTTGAAGAGTCCTAATTCAATGAAAAGTCTAGGCCATGATGGATAAGGGCCTGTCTGTCCTTATAATTTTATTTACTTATGCAATTATTAATTTATATTTGCAAGTATGTCTCTTTATTATTAGGTTACAAAATTTGGCGCGCTAATTGGATTAATTAGGAACACCCATTTTATGGATAACATGGATTAAATTTGAGACCTGCCTATATTACCGTTTTTTCTTCTTTTAAAAAATCCATTTTTTTTATTCTTTTCGAACTTGAATTAAACGAGGGTAATTAAATTTAAAGGTGTGAGTCAAATTTAGATATTAGGATTGTATTTTTGGAAATTTTAAATTAATATTTTTATTTTAAGAAAAACTAAAATGTGAGATCAAGATATTTATTTCACACAAAGTAAATTTGAAAATTATCAAGGATTTTAATTTAAACATTTAGAATTGAATGAGTAGTTTTTCAAAAACCTAAAGTTTTAAAATACTAAGTGGGAGATGGGTTTTAACATAACTCCACGGTCTCCATTAGTATTTTATGAATCAATGTGATTAATTTCTTGAGTCAGTCAGGTTAGCCCCCTTTGGATAGAATTAATCAGGGCATCATGGATTCATTAAAAAATTTAAGTGATAATTTCGAGAATTAGAATGTGAGTGAGTTAGATCCCCCCAACGGGGAAGTCCATCACAAGAAGGTTCTATTTTAAACAATGAATCGGTGGTATACACTTAGGGACAACTTTTGATATCGTTCTCAATGGAGTCACTATCATTAGTATTGGGACCAAAAGTCTCCGGGTATTCATTATGTTAGACATAACATTCTTGAACTATCTGGATTGAATAGTGAAAGATGAAAATTTGTCTAGTTTAAGGTGGAGTGATTTAAGATCCCAACGAGAAATCTCATCTCATAACGGAACTGAAATGTCAGGCGAGGTTAATTTTTTAAAATTGGCGGTTAAGGGTGACGCTATAAAATTTAATCGAATTAATTCTTGTGTATTAGTTGGAAATTATTATTTTCAATTTCATGATTCTAATATTTCAAAAGGAATTCCACATTTTCTCACTGTTTTAGTCTTAAAGTTTTAACTGGAATAAGTTTCAAGGACTGAAATGTTCTTGGACATTATTCTAACTTATGGGGATAATAAACATATTTAACCCATAATTCCCATTAACTTCTAAAATTTTGATGTGATTAACTCCCCAAGTTAGTTAAGTTGCCCCCCACCCACCCACCCAAAGATGGTTTTAATCAAGAAATCACGTTATTTTAAAATGTATGTCAATTATTTTAAATTAAGTGTTACATGTTTTCAATCCCCCCAAAGGGGAAGTTTTATATATACGTTTATAATTTTAAAGACATAGCCGATGATAATTTCTACACACTTATGATTGGTTGATGACACTCAAGTGATAAACATGTTCTTAGAATGATATATCATTGGTGATTTATCATTGGTTGAACAAAAGGATTCTTTGGAATGGACATAGAGGGAAAACCCGATACCATTTCGTAATTCGGGAGTGAGGATAATTGGTAGCCAAAGGTTGGTGTTGGTTGTTTGATAAAAGATTTAAATCTTTTCGAAAAGGGATGTAGGAGTATAAGGATAAGTCTCAGGTACAACGGTTTAGGTTTAAAAAGGTTCATATTCCCCGGTAGTAGTGGAATAGCGATAGCATGTATTTTCACTTCAAGTACTATGAACTTTTACAAGAATGTGTATAGTTTTTCCTTGAATTAAGGAAAATGATATGGCAATGGTTTATCTCTAAAGTAATTGCATGATTTATGGTCGGATCTATGACAACTTGGTATATAAATTCGAGAACCACAAACTAGGATTGCAACTCATTGCAAAGGTTCCAGTTAATCGGGATAATACTTTAAAGATAGATGTTCATAACTATGGGGAATTAAAATAAGGCAACAGTATTAGCTGTGGGATATTCTTTTGAATTTTTGTGGAGATATGAAGTTAATGTAGGTAAGTATTTAATGTACCTTAGTTTTAGGAAAGTTGATTTTTATTTTTTAAATTATTTTTAATAGCTATTCACTTGATTTTACAAAAGCGTTTTATCAAAATTGGGATTCTTTTATCTATTCTGGTACATTGAGAAATAATTTATACATTTTAAGTTCTATCTCACCAATACTTCTAAGTACTAACATGAATAATTTTATGGACATGGTCATTAAAGACATAGTTTTCTTCAAGAACATAAGTTATGCACTTATGCTTAGGTTATTTTATTTTGAATGAAATTAAAAGATTGGTTATAAATGGATAATTGAGCTCATTATAAGTGGAGTTACTTTCAGTCCTAAATCCCATTTAGAAGGTAAAATTACCAAGGGGTCTTTTACGATCGAAAGCTAAAGAGCCAAAAATGTGTTGGAAATAGTTCGGTTAGATTAATGTGGTTTGGTTACCATCCGATAAATAGGTGATTTTGAGTGCATCATCGATTTCATTGATGATTACTCAAAGGTATGGATGTGTTTACCTCATGCACCACAAGTATGAGACTTTTTATTAGTTCAAAGTGTGCAAGGCTAAGGAGGAGTGTAAGTGAGGTAAACTGATCCAAGTTCTACGATTTGATCATATGGAGTATACCTCTTGGGATAGTTAAGGGATAATTTATCGAAGGTTGGGATTTCATCTTAGTTGTCTACACTGGGCATTCCACTTAGGAATGGTGTAAAGGATAAGAAAAATAAGGATGTTTTGGGGTATGACAGGGTCCATAGGGAGTTATTTAAGACTGCACCATTCTTAATGGGAATTTTATGTAGGAGATGGGAATATACATTCTAAATTTAGTTTCTTCTTAATAGGTCTCTCCAATTCCCTATTAAACATTAGATTGGTCACAAGATCAGTCTAGGGCATGTTCATATTTTGCGATGACCGACACTCGTGCTCTATAAGGAAATAAGGAAGTTGAAATTAAGGAAAGAGTTATGTCTCTTTATTGGCTATCCCAAATGTTACAAAGGTATTTTATATAATATTCCTAGGAATAATAAGGTCGTTGATTCTATTAACGATAGGTTCTTACATGATGATTGTGTAATAAATCTCGGGCCGAAATGTAAATTGGACTTATAAGATATAGAGGAACATCATATTACCAATATTTTTAGACCATCCATATAGGATGAAATACGACCTAATATCAATAATACACTACCTTATCTTAGAGGGAGTATTATCAATTCTTAGGATACACGTGTCACTTATGTTAGATAAGAAGTGGTGCTATATTGTACTGGGAGCATGAGGAGTCATCTTGAATGGTTAGCGTTTTAGGTCATCATTTCGATGAGATCACATGCAAACATGAGTCGGATCTCGAGAACTATAATAAAGCACTCCAATATAAGGACTTTTACTTTTACTTGTGACTCCATATATCAAAATTGATTTGATATATTTGAATCAAGTTTTGGGACTTATAGACTTATTGATGGGGTAAAACTAACCAGGCACAAGTAGACATACAAGGATTTAAAAGAAATGTGGATTAAATGGTGCAAACCTTTAAGGAAAGTCTTTCCAAATGGTTTTCTCAGAAAGAAAGGTATTGGCTATGAGCAAACCCTTCTCACGGTATCCGTGATAAAGTATGTCAGGATTCTTGTAACTCCAAAATTGCTTTCTTGAACGATTGCCTGACAAGTATATTGTAAGAAGTTGAGAAAATCAAAGTGATCTCAACTTATAAGATTTATTTATGGATTTAATATAACATCAAGGTCTTTCTTTGGTTATGATCAAATCTCAAAACTACTTTCTTTTATGACAAGCATGACGAAAATGTGGTGGTATTTTTAGTACAATTAATGGATAATGCTTGCCTAATCGGGAATGAGGTGGGAGTGTTGTCTCATAAAGGAGTATGGTTGTCTGGATATTCGATATAGAGTACTCATGACAAGAAAAGAACATCCTTATGATCAAGATTTTTCTAGATCGGTTGCAAAGAATGTTATGCTTATCCTAAGTCGATTACATCAATGTTGTACACATAGGATTATCATAATAATTCTATGAAAAATGTTTCTTTTTTAGAATGAAATCATCTTGTATGGTGATCAACGTATTAGGAAATTTGATAGATGGAAAGAATAAGGAATACACATAGTGCTTTAGAGGTAGACAACCTTAGGAATGCTATATTATGTACTTAACCAAAATCCGTTATACCTTCAACATGGTAAACATATTTCACTCTAGTAGTCTTATAACTGTATGGTGCAAAGATTTTCCTTTGAGTCGGATAATTATTTCAAGTTTTCTACCCCAGAATATGCCTTTGCCCAAGGAGGTTGAGCGATAAGTTGGAGGAGGATGAAATATTCTTAAATTACTTTCTCCACCAGGGAGGACAAAATTATTGTCACTTCAAAGGCAACTAAAGATGCTATATAGCTTAGTTACTTCCCAAGTAACTTGGGTGAGGTTCATCTAAGGCAATTATGTATTACATTTTTACTATTAATTTCGATATGATTACAAGCTTGAGAGAACCCGTAACCCATAAAATGGTTAAGCACAGTGTGCATAGGTTTCACTTAGTTCGATAAATCGAATAAGAAGGTGATATTTTTATGACCACGGATTTATCAGATCACACTCGATTAATCCTCTATTGATAGGCAGTAAACTGCCATATAAATGGATTGGGAGTTGGGTACATGTCTTTAAGACTAAATGGGAGATTGTTGGGGTGGTTTTATTCTTAGAACCATGCACGACATTTACTTATAAGTAAATGTGTGTCATTTCATTTTGAAATTATAATTATGGTTATGATGAATGCCTTATATTTGGTTTAAATATATTGTAGACATGTTGGTCAATAGATATCAGTAGGAATTTAGGTGAGTTGGCTACCTAAATAGGGAATTTAAGTCCTATTGGAATGGTTGCAAGGCAATTCTAGTAGTTTATCGCAAACTATGGTAACCTGTATGATGGTTCGAGAACTTATTCGATAGTTTGGTAAAGGATTATGAACGGTATATCCAAAAAATGTATTGAACATGGTCACTTATAAGATTTAAGTATAGGGGTTGTTTTGATTAGACTTAGGCTATCTCACACCATTTGCATGCAGTGCATGGATTATTAAATTAGAAAATTATGAGGATTGGAATGCTTGCGCAAATATCACTTTGATTTCTATAGGTGCAATAGATTTTATATCGGGTCCTATTGTCCCTACATAATAAGTGATAGTTGTGTGAGTATGTATGAGATCGTAATTAAAAGAAATCCATGTCTAGGGGATACCTTGGATTGTGATATCCCCTTGATAGACATTTATATTTTGTTTTCACCAAGTAAAAGCTAGTTGGTGGACTATTTTACAATACTGGTGGAGTAGCAAATACGTTAAGACTAAGAATAAAGGAATTTATTAGATGCTAATTAAAATCAATTAGCACTAAATCGATTAGACCAAGCGAGTATCGAACACTTAATGTGGGGCATTATATTATTCACCATAATCAACTTTGTAAATAAGACCTCATTATATCTGAGTGATTTATGAGATAATTAAACAAGAGTGGAGTTATAATTATTTAGTTTACTTATTTTTTTTGGGGAAAACGGGACCTCCGGACTTTTATAATTAAACAATAAGAAGAAAAAGACTCTCCAAAGTGGAAAAAACAAGCATAGTAGGATATAATCACATTAAAAGATAATCAATAGAGGAGCCCAAAGTATTCATTGAGGACATCCAATAAATTGAACAATATAATTACCCCCATTACAAAATAGATTAAGATCACCTGAAACCAACTTGATCTTAATGTTTGGAAAATTAAAAGTTCGGTTAACCATTAAGATCCATCCTATACTCTCCTTTGATAAGATTAGGGAAATCATTCAGACAGTTCGGTGAAAATCCCTTACTAAGTCATTTAATCAAAAGTTAAAACAAATAAGAAGGGTCCGAAATGTTTTCTTGGGGAAACTTTTTTAATATCACCAATTAAAAGACAAGATGTGTAATGACAATGCTTTTGAACAAGAAATTCCAGTTCATTAGAAACTTAAAGGTTTAAAATAATTTTAAACACTTATAGCAGTGATGGAAAAAGTAAAACAAGTATCTAAAATAATTCACACAAGACAAAGATATTAACGTGGTAAAACCCCTATCAAACAGGGGAAACACCCACGACTCCCACTACGGAGTAAAAGCAAAAATCCATTTGAATGAGTTATATAGTACAAGAAATCAACGTATTATACAATTAAATCAAACCTAAACCTAAGTCAAGAAATTATACCAGAACTCCTAGATTTTTCTTTGACTTTTCTGGCTTTTGACTGTTGTGTTTAACATCCTCCAAGCTTTACTCCTTAGCTCCTTCTTTATGTCGACTTAGATGGTAAAAATATCTTTACTAACACAATTTTAGTGTTGTTGTGTGATAGTGTAATGATGTGATGTGCCTAACTCATGCATGCAACTCACTCACACTTATACAGACAGTTTACTAGGAATTAAAAAATAATTCTAAAATGACATGCAAGAGTCTGATTCAATTTTTCTTGGAATTAGGCTTTCGTTTTTGTAGGCAGATCAGAACACAATCTTTCCATGATAAAAGAGCCAAGATCCTATATGTCTCTCTTATTTATTTACAAATTTATTTTATAAAATGTGAACTATGAATTTTGAGACATAAACGTCTTTAGATTTGAGATTTTGAAGTCTTGTTTTTCAAGAACACTTGAAAATAGAAAGAGGGATATGTTGGGAAAAATTTGATAAAACGTTTTAAACTAAAAAAACGCAACACAAAGAGATGATTTCTTAAAGGGAAATCAGTTCTAAAAGATCATGACTATATCACTTAGTCAGATCTCCAATCTCAAATATATGAGATAAAATCAAAGTTTGTGACAGTGTTTGGACAAGAGATTTGAACCAGGGAGGAAATTAAATCACGAAAACACTCTTAACTCTCAAAATTTTCTGAAAAAATTTGGCTAGAGTTTGGCTAAGATTTTCCTCTCTCTCTCTCTCTCTCTCTCTCTCTCTCTCTCAGACTTGCCAAAAGATTGGAAATGATTAACCCTCAGTCGCTATTTATAAGGACGCATGAAGGCTATGTAAGGTTAAAGGAAATCAACGATCAGGATTAATCCGACTGTTGGGTGATCAATCTAAGGGCTCACAATGCACCGCTTCTAAACGTTCAGCGATTGGCTAAAACAGGTATCACATGGACTGAATAATAACACATACAAACCATTGATTAAATCGAATGAACATTCCAGATTAAGTCTTAAATATGTGAGTATAAAGAGACACAAATTGGGTCGTAGATAAGCCAACACATGCATGCTCCAGATCACTTCAAAAACACGTGTTTTTTATCTTTGAAAAATCTTATTTTCAAACCCCAAAAGTATCTAGCGCTTTTGGATTCTACCCAAGGTAAGTTTTAGGTAGTTTAAGTTATTATGAATTAGCTCCAATCAATTTTAAAACCTATTTTAAATTTAAAAAAATAGATTTTAATTGATTTAAAAATTTTAAAAATTCTTTAAAAATAATAAAAGAATATTTTTAAGCCAATGGGAACATACACACAACATGCCAAATAAATGCAATCCCAGGTGTTGTGAGTTGTTTTGGTTACTAGCTTTTCTAGCATTGAATAGTTTTTTATGCAAATCATGAAGAGGCATAATGCTTAGGGTTAAACAAAGGATGGCATAATTTTGTTTCTATTTCCAAACTAGAAAAGATCCTATATTTTAGACTTAAGTGAATCATATATATAGTGTGCTTCAATCTCCCCCTTTGGAAATATGAGACATAATCTCCTTTGAGTCATCTAGGACTCGTAGGGATTCAAAAAAATAGAAAACCCTAATCCTATACTAATTTTTTTATCTACCCCATGTCCTAGAAATGAAAAATACATAACTCAACTAATTTACAGACCAATACCCTAAAAATATCCAGATGCACAAAAAGGTACTGATTCATGTACAAAAAATAGCTAAGATCAAGATTTTTAGAAGAAATGTACAATAAATGTCCAAGATGGACTAAAATATGTCTCCCCTATTTTGTCTCAAATGGACAAAGGGAAAAATCACAAGAAAATGTATATCTGAAATAAGCATAACATTGCAAATTTAAATGATAAGATTTGATTCTTCCGGATTCATTCCTATAGATTTCTGTAATGATTCAAAACGAGTGAAATCCAAAGGTTTTGTGAATATGTCTGCTAATTGAAGAACAACTGGTAAGTAGTTAATTTCCCTTGGATTTGACTAACTCGCATATAAAATGATGTTCGATTCTAATGTGTTTAGTATGTGAGTGTTGAATAGAATTTTTGGAAATATTAATCGCATATTAATTATCGTAATATGGATGTAATTTCTCTCCATTAATCCCGTAGTCACTTAACATCTGCTTTATTCACAATAATTGAGCACAACAGCTACCTACAACTATATATTGAGAATCAGCTGTGGGTAAGGAAGTGCAATTTTGTTTCTTTATATTCCAACCTACTAAATTATTACCAATGCAATAACATGCTCCTGGTGTACTTATACTAACATCGGAACACCCAGCCCAATCAGCATTGGTGTAACATATTATTGTACTAGATGTGTCATTTGCGTACGAAAGCCCTAAGTTGAGAGTTCCTTTTACATATTTTATAATTCTTTTAACGCACAGTAAATGAGTCTCTTTAGGCGCATATTGATATCTAGGACATACACAGACAACATACATAATGTTAGGCTGCGAGGCAGTTACATATAGTAGACTTCCTATCATGGTGTGATAAAGTGTGGGATCAATGGATTTACCATGCTCATGTTTAGATAATTTTACTGAAGTACTCATGGGTGTCCTGGCATTTTTTGCATTTTCTAGGATGAACTTCTTTACAATCTCTAAAGCGTATTTGGATTGCGATATGAATAAACCTTCTGCTTTCTGTTTGACTTGAATTCCTAAAAAGAATTGTAACTCCCCTATAAGAGACATTTTTAAATTCCCCGTGCATATCTTTAGAAACTTTTTTAACCTCAGACGAGGAGGTAGATCCAAAAATAATGTCATCTACGTACACTTGGGCTATTATAACATTTTTGTCGAAGTGTTTGACAAAAAGAGTTTGATCATTCCCATCTCTCCTAAAACCTTTATTTAAGAGAAAAGTAGACAATCGTTCATATACCAAGCGCGAGGGGATTGTTTTAACCCATATAGTGTCGTTTTCAGATGATAGACCTGATTTGGATAGTGAGGATTAATGAACCCTTTAGGTTGTTATACATAAGTTTCCTCGATTAAAATACCATTAAGGAATGTAGACTTTACATCCATTTGATATAAGGTGAATTTCAATAGCCACGCAATAGCGAGAAGAAGACGAGCAAATTCGAGACGAGTTACAGGGGCAAAGGTTTCTTCGAAGTTTATCCCCTAAATTTACGAATAACCCTGGGCTACTAGTCTAGATTTATTTCTAACAACCATCCCTTTTTCATCAGTTTTATTTTTGAAAATCCGTCTAGTGCCAATAACCCATTTATTTTCTGGTCTGGGAACACGATACCATACGTCGTGAGTTTTAAATTGAATGAGTTCCTTTTTCATAACACCTATCCAATAAGAATAATTTAAGACTTCATTCATATTCTTTAGTTCTATAAGCGAAACATAGCATGCGAAATGTGTAGTATTATGTAGTTGGGATCTTGTTCGAACAGGTTCTTTTGGGTTACCGACCATATTATCTATGGGATGATCTCTAGAAACCCAATTTGGTAAAGAGTCGTGGGTAGAAATGTGTAACAACCCTCACTTTTGAGAGCCTATTTTATATTTATTTACTATGTGTAGTAATTAATTATAAAATGATGGATGTTGAGTAAATATTAATTTAATGTGGAAAAGGTTAATATTTACTGAATTGCTGTATAATTACCTTGTGAGTAGGTAAAAGTATCCATGTGGTAATTTATAGTGTCATAAGATTTAAAATGACATTTTGGTTTAATGTGATATCGGAACTTAAAATGCGTTATAAAATTCCCAAATGATAATTTGGAGGGTGTAGTTAGTCCCGATAGGTGCGAGACAGTCAAAATAAGTGCCATATTGTATTTTGGTATTTCGGGTACTTTTGACTGGTTATAGTTTAAATGTGTAGTTGCGATCTATTATATCACGTATTGATCATTTAAGTGGGCTTTTAGACTTAAGCCACGTTTTTTTTCCCCAACTCCATTCCTAATCTTCCATTTCACACAGTTGAGCCCTAGAGAGAGTAGAGAGAGGAAGAGAACTTTGGGAGAAAAAGAGAGACTGGGAGATTCAAGCTTGGATTGTTGTCTCCACCAAATCAAATCTGAATTTCAAGCTTGAGGCAAGTTACCTACTTGCTACTATATAATTTAAGTGGATTAATTAGCATTGCTAGTTATGGATTGTTATGATTTGTTTTAGTTAGGGTTTTGTTAGATTTATGGGTATTAAACCCTTGGAAATGGATTTGGATGATAAATATTATAAATGATGGTAGTTAGATGTATTTGTGGTGTAATAGTTCCATTAAATGATTTTAGTTTGGTTGGTTTTGGGAAGAAATTTGGAGTTTAAAACTCCATAGCCAAAATTGGCTTTTTCGCAGGGGCAAATCGATTCGCATAGAAGCAGTTTTCCAGGTCTGGGTACCCGAATCGATTCGGGTTAAGACCGAATTGATTCAGAATTTGTAGAAAGTTGACTTTGTCTTCCGAACCAATTCTCTTTCAGAGAGAATCGATTCGCCAGGGGGAATCAATTCGGCCCTTAGGGCGAATCGATTCGGTTCCTGTAGTTTTGAGTTATTTTCTTGTTTAATTTTTTACCTTTTGCTTTAGATTTAGGACCTAGGAACCTTCTTGAATGAAGTAAACTTAGAGTCCTAGAGTATTAATTGAGTTTGGTCGCCACCCTAGACTAGAATTGGGTCATCTGGGGTTTATTCCAGGGGGTTTAAAGTAATGTTAAGGCATTACTTCTTCTATTCAAACTTTTAAAAGTTAGGAAGTTAAATGCCCATGCTTGGAGACTTATGGGCTTATCGAAGTTATATGAACTTTGGGAATTATAGAATCATAATGATCATTTGGAGAATAAGTCGGGACTTTTAATTTGAGGAATATTAATGTTGATATTTTATGGGAATAGGTTCAAATAAGATGAACCACACTATTTAATAATGATAGGTTCGAATTAAAAGAACCAAACACATGGATAATGGAAACGGAAATTGGTAATGAATATTGAAAATGATAATGAGATGAACTTGGTAAATGTTAATTTACTTAAACACACCTCTCTAAATGACATCATAAGGGAAGTTTGCGTGCTTGGTGATGCCCCCAGTCTAATGAATGCAGGGTGGATATAGTCCTAGGTCATATGCGGGGTTTTTATATGTTTTCTGTGCTGGTGAGGAGATTCCGGGTGTGGTCTTGACTCTCCCGCAGGCATATGGCCGCTTTCTGACGTATCGCGATAGGTGCCTAGGTTGTCTTGTATAGATAGGCCCTCGAAGATGATGGTCATTTAGGGGGGCGCCCAGTGGGGAAACTCGGAGGGGCGGTCTTAGAATCATTATATGTATGAGAATATGACTTTTCTGCATCAAGTGGTACTTGATGGATATATATGCCATAAAGAGCATGGATACGTGCCATAAAGAGCATGTGATTGAGATATGTGCCATAAAGAGCACTTGATAGATCTTGTATTCCTATTAAGGAATGGAAAGATAAAAATGGAAAGTTTTAATTAATGAAGGGAAACTATATCTTCTTGATTAAACCGAATAAATGGTTTTATTCCTAATAAGGAATGTAAGAAGGATATGGTAATTGGATTAATGAGCAAAGGTTTTAAATTAAATTTATTTACTTTTAAATTCTCTTTTATAATTGTGTTACATTTCATAATGAGTTAAAATATCTTAATTTGTAATTGTAGTTTAACATGCTAGTTATCATACCATATTATCATCCTTGTCATTCATGCATAACTGTTCATACCTATCATGCTTTTTATTTCTTCTGGTGATCATATAAAACCCGGCCCGGACCGGTTCATTTTCCTTGTTGTGTATATGATTGTATTCGCTCAGGTGTTCCACCGCAAGGACGCCCGTTTTGATATTTCCATTCCTTTTCTTTTGACAAGCTGTAAGATTTTGCGAATTATTACAGGACCTTGAATTATACGCTCTCATCTTTGTATTCTAGATATGATCGGTACTTAACTCGGGCGTGTGGCCCAAACTTTTATATTCGATTAATGAATGTATTACGTATGATATTAAACTGTTGTAATACTTTGTATGTAGCTATGGACCGACAGCCTATTCGGTCCTTTTTGTGTACATTCATTTTACTTGTATTATATATATACTCTTTTGGAATTCCACTTGCTTGTCAGATTGGGTTGCTTAATTTAAATTTCTTAACTGGTTTTAAATTTCTAAACTTTTTGGCAACCCGTTTTCTGATTTATTGGGTGGTTTTCCCGTATACCCAGTTTATTTTTGTGATGCTGAGAATGATATCCATCCATGATTCCTGTTACGTTTGAGTATCGGGCTGGCCACCCCTTATCTTGGATCGCGGGTTGTCACAGATGGTATCAAAGTATCAGGTTCTAGATTCTTTAGGATCTATGCAGACTTGTCACGTTCTACCGTAGTGTTCTTTGATGTAAATCCTAATGTTAGGATTTCTTTGTTGCCTATGTTTGCGATCCTCTACAAAATAGATTGTTTTGAATAGTATTTTAATTATATTGTTTCTTCTTCACAGATGTCGCCCAACGAGACATAATAGGGTTGTAGAAGAGGAGGTAGGTCCTCCACCGCCACTACAAACGACCATTAATACTGCGGATGTAGCCAACATAGTGGCTCGAGCGATTAATGCCGCCATGACCGCGGTGGTCCAACAATTGCCACAGGCTCAACAATGGGCTCACGATGTTCAAGCTCCTACGGGACTTACTCCGTGGGAAAGTGTTAGAGAATACTTTCTAAAGGGCAATCCCCCAAAATTCGAGGGAGGTGCTAATGTTATTAAAGCCAATCAATTGAAGAAAGACATGCAACTCCACCTTCTAATGATAGAATGTAGCGAGGAGAGGAAACAAGTCCTTGCCACTTTTAAGCTTGTCGGATCTGCATTACACTGGTGGGAGATGACGATCACTGAGTTCTGGACTTTGTTCGATCGTAAGTATTTTCCTTCTCGCAATTTAAAGGGAGATGAAAAGGAGGCTCCAGGAAGTTGTGCAAGGAGAGAGATCTGTGGCAGAGTATGAAGAGGATTTCTCCCTCTTGGCGAGTTTTGTACCGGATGAGGTGACCCCGGAAGATAGGAAGATCTCAAAGTTCATGGGAGGTCTAAACTGGGGAATTCGACAATAATTGCTGGGTAATCCAGCTTTACAAACTTTTGGCGAGGTTATGAATGCAGCCTTACTCCATTGTCATGAGCATCGGTTATATACACAGGGTAGCAAGAAAGCTATTATTATGGGGCAAGCAGGAAAGCTTGGAGAACATGGGATTGGAGGAGGAGCATTTCCCTCATCCCGATCACCGGGTAGTAAGCAGAAAGAGAGGGACCCTCAACAAGGGGTTTCGTATAAGAGACAACGTTTTAGAGGGTTTATTGCGAGTGGCAATAACAGTAGGCACGGTCAAGGTGCTTCGCAATATGCAGGTCGGGGTGGTCATGGAGGTAAAGTCCATCTGGGCCAGGGCGTGTTTATCGAATTCAGGGGGCTATACTTCCTCCAGCTCTGCCGGCACTCCACGCTATTGAAGGTAAGTTTTTAATTTAAGGGTACTCGAGTTGTGTGATATTTGATGTGGGTATTACACACTCATTCATTTCTAGGAGTTTTGCTCAGACTACAGATTTGATAAAATCTACTGAGAGTACTTTTACTAGTGCTGAGTTTTTCTATGGGTGATGGTTCGCTCATTTTTCCTTGTTTGTAAATTTATAGGAATTACTTTTGGTAATTTGTGCTTTGAGGCCGATTTACTCTTCCTTGATATGGTCGAGTATGATGTGATATTTAGTATGTGATTGGTATGCCTTGTCTCCACGACCAACAAAGTTGAGTAGTAGCGTATAAGAGGGGTTCCTTGTTTGGATTCCGCTTTTGCGGGACGCTCCACGCGTGAACCTCGACGACGTTGAGAATGGGGAGATGTTATTCTTTCTTCATTTAGTTCATTTCATTTTATTTTATTTTATTTTGTTGGTTAAGAGGTGGGTTGAAAGGCTTAGCCAAAAATCACGTAGAAGAATGATTAAGGGCTATTAAAGTGCGAAATATAAGCATTGTATATAGTTCTCTCCTCTGAACGATGCGAGGGAGACTGGGATACGAAGTCGAATTAAGACTTCGGGTTATGCCTTGATAAGGAGGTTATTTAAAAGGATGTATATATGTTGTGGGGTAAATAATTGTAAGACTTTACGGTGAATATCTGATTTGTTAAAATCTTCAACTATTTAAATAATTGTAAGTTATAGAAGTAGAATCTTATTAGTAGGGTTGAGAGTTAGAATCTTTTCGGTCCCGAACATGTGTCTTAGACCTTTATATCTTAATGACCGATAACGCAAGGTAGTAGTGTAACAGGAGGATTCCTTGTTTGGATTTCGCTTCGGCGAGACGTCCCACGCATGAAACCGAGCAAATGTCGAAAGTTGAGAAAGGTCTTGGGCACTAGGGACATACTTAGTATTAGGTGTACACGACTTAGATAGGATATAGGTAGGTAGATTTTAGGATTTGTTGGTCACCAGGCCTTTAGGGTTGTCGGGAGTTGACCAAGAATAGGTCATGTGTTAACTCTAAGAGAGATTGGTTACCTAGTAACGAGAAGTTGGGGATTTCCAGAGGTTTGGTAAATAAAGCCGAAGGAGATGAGGCATCTCGTAGTAGAGTGTTACATGGGTAACGAAAGGGTGAATTGACTCGCACTCCTGAGCCATGTTGCTAAGCTCGAGGGTGGATTCAATTGACAAGCCTCTGGCAGGATTGGGAGTAATAATACTGGAGCATGGACCTAATGTTAATGCGCCTCCTAAGCTAAGACTTGTGAGAAGTACTGTCCCATGTTTGAATTGAGAATTCATAGTGGGAGTGATCACCGTATAGGAAGGGAGGTACTACTTCCTGGGCAGAAATTTAGTCTTTCATGCGTGCAACAAGTCGTTGCATGATGGGGTAGGAAAGATAAGGGTTGTTAAGACCACATATACAAGCTGCTGATCGAGGGAACATAATCCTGCTTTATTGACTTTAAGGGTGGGGTGCGTTTCCCCAAGAGATTTATTATCCCGGATGAGAAGGACTTAAGAAGGGCAGTAATAACAGAATCTCACGGTTCTAAACTTACGGTACATCCGGGTAACGACAGAATGTGTCAAAATATGTGCCGCCAGTATTGGTGGCCGGGCATGAAGAGGTTGTTGGACTACATGGGATGCCTTTGATTACATTTCTGATCGAGACAAGATTTTCGTTTCCCACCCTTAGCAAGTTTCCAAGAAGCCATGGGAATCGGATTGAAATTTAGTACTTCTTATCATCCTCAAACAGATGGCCAGACCAAAAGGGTAAACCATATGTTGGGGGATATACTTCTTATGTGCGTGCCTGACTTCAAGAGTAGTTGGGAATAGTGTCTTCCATCAGTTGAATGTGCTTAAAATGATTCGTTTCAATTCACTATTGGGATGGCGCCTTATGAAGCCTTGTATGGTAGGCCTTGTGGATCTCCCGCTTGTTAGTTAGAGGTGGGAGATAATAAGTTCCCCGGACCTGAAATGATCCGGGATACTTCTTCAAAGATCGAACTCATTTGGAATCGCATTCGGATAGCCCAAGATCAACAAAAGAGCTATGTCGATGCGGGGAGAAGGCATGTGGAGATGGAGGCCGGGGACCAAGTGTTGGTGCGAGTGTTGCCCATGAAGGGCATTAAGAATTTTGAGAAGAAGGGAAAACTTGCACCGCGTTACGTTGGACCTTTCCTATAAATGTTAAGGTAGGTGCGGTAACCTATTAACTTTCTTTACCGAAACACTTGCGGCAAGTTCATGACGTGTTCCATATCTCTTCTTTAAATAAGTACAAGAGATGTGATGGTGCCTTAGGCACATTCCTTTCTAAAATATTGAGTTGCAACCCGACGTTTCTTATAAGGAACAGACGGTCGCTATTTTAGAGCGTGGAGAGTGGCGATTGAGATCGCGGGTAGTAGCTTTGGTTATGATGCAATGTAGTCACCATAGTGTCGAGGAATCGACATGGGATCGCGAGGATGACATGCGGGAAAGGTATCCGCGTTTCTTCTTGCAAGGTACGCTTGAATTTTGGGGGCAAAATTCCCTCATAAGGGGGGGAGTATGTAACAACCCTCACTTTTCAGAGCCTATTTTATATTTATTTACTATGTGTAGTAATTAATTATAAAATGATGGATGTTGAGTAAATATTAATTTAATGTGGAAAAGGTTAATATTTACTTAATTATTGTATAATTACCTTGTGAGTAGGTAAAAGTATCCATGTGGTAATTTATAGTGTCATAAGACTTAAAATGACATTTTGGTTTAATGTGAAACCGGAACTTAAAATGAGTTATAAAATTCCGAAATGATAATTTGGAGGGTGTAGTTAGTCCCGGTAGGTGCGAGACAGTCAAAATAAATGACATATTGCATTTTGGTATTTCGGGTACTTTTGACTGGTTATAGTTTAAATGTGTAGTTGCGATCTATTATATCGCGTATTGATCATTTAAGTGGGCTTTTAGACTTAAGCCACGTTTTATTTCCCCAACTCTATTCCTAATCTTCCATTTCACATATTTGAGCCCTAGAGAGAGTAGAGAGAGGAAGAGAACTTTGGGAGAAAAAAGAGAGATTGGAAAATTCAAGCTTGGATTGTTGTCTCCACCAAATCAAATCTGAATTTCAAGCTTGAGGCAAGTTACCTACTTGCTACTATATGATTTAAGTGGATTAATTAGCATTGATAGTTATGGATTGTTATGATTTGTTTTAGTTAGGGTTTTATTAGATTTATGGGTATTAAACCCTTGGAAATGGATTTGGATAATAAATATTATAAATGATGGTAGTTAGATGTATTTGTAGTGTAATAGTTCCATTAAATGATTTTGGTTTGGTTGGTTTTGGGTTTGGGAAGAAATTTGGAGTTTAAAACTCCATAGCCAAAATTGTCTTTTTCGCAGGGGCGAATCGATTCGTATAGAAGCAGTTTTCCAGGTCTAGGTACCCGAATCAATTAGGGTTAAGACCGAATTGATTCGGCATTTGTAAAAAGTTGAGTTTGTCTTCTGAACCGATTCTCTTTCAGAGCGAATTGATTCGCCAGGGGGAATTGATTCGGCCCTTAGGGCGAATCGATTCGGTTCCTGCAGTTTTGAGTTATTTTCTTGTTTAAATTTTTACCTTTTTCTTTAGGTTTAGGACCTAGGAACCTTCTTGAATGAAGTAAACTTAGATTCCTAGAGTAGTAATTGAGTTTGTTCACCACCCTAGACTAGAATTGGGTCATCTGGGGTTTATTCCGGGGAGGTTTAAAGTAATGTTAAGGCATTACTTCTTCTATTAAAACTTTTAGAAGTTAGGAAGTTAAATGCCCATGCTTGGATACTTAGGGGCTTATCGAAGTTACATGAACTTTGGGAATTATAGAATCATAATGATCATTTGGAGACTAAGCCGGGACTTGTAATTTGAGGAATATTAATTGATGATATTTGATGGGAATAGGTTCAAATAAGATGAACCACACTATTTAATAATGATAGGTTCGAATAAAAAGAACCAAACACATGGATAATGGAAATGGAAATTGGTAATGAATATTGAAAATGATAATGAGATGAACTTGGTAAATGTTCATTTACTTTAACACACCTCTCTAAATGACATCATAAGGGAAGTTCGCGCACTTGGTGATGCCCCCTGGCTAATGAATGTAGGGTGGATATAGTCCTAGGCCATATGTGGTGTTTTTATATGTTTTCTGCGCTGGTGAGGAGATTCTGGGTGTGGTCTTGACTCTCCCGCGGGCATATGGACGCTTCCCGGCGTATCGCGATAGGTGCCCAGGTTGTCTTGTATAAATAGGCCCTGGAAGATGATGGTCATTTAGGGGATGGTTTAAGGCCGGACAGCTAGGGGTCGCCGGCGGTTTGGGACAAGAGGGCCGCTTCCATACGGTAGGTGGTCAACAGTTCGGATATGAGGTAGGACGATGCCGGACGGGGTTGAAGAGGTGACTTCGTCGGGTAGAGAGATGTTGGCGCCGGACTTGGGTTCGGGTGGTTTCAGGCCGGAGGGGCGCCGCCACAGATGGGTATAGAGTTTTGTTGGGTCGTCGTGGTTACGGTTGAGGTTTCGGTGCCAGAGATAGGTGGGAATGGAGAGACGCACCAGGGCTCCGGGTTAAATGGGTATGGGTTTCGGTATTGGGTCGAGAGTTGCAAGGGGAGAGGTGTATGTGCTGGGATTGTTGGTAATGGAGGTGAGAGAGTGGAGAGAGGTGGGTGTTTTGGTGATGGATGATGAAAGAGAAAAAGTTGTTGGTTGGAGGTTGAAGATGACATGGGGAGTGATAGTGTGTAGTGAGGTACATGGGAGTTATGTATGAGTGTGAGGGTTTGGTTGTGTGTGTGTAAAGTGTATGGGATGTGGGTGTGTGTAGGATAGGTGGGTTTGAGTGTGTATGTTTAATTTGTGACCCAAAATAAGCAATACTAACTAATAAAAATAAAAGTATTAAAACTAACAATCTAAAAATTAAATTTCTATTCTAAAAATAAAATAAAAACTCAATTAAAAATGAAACTAAAAAAATAAAAATAGAAGTAGAAATGAAAATCTATTAAAACTAAAACTAAAATCCTAAAATGTAAAATCTAATAAAACTAAAAATAAATGAATTCCTAAAAAACTAATCCTAATAAAATAAGACTAAAAATTAAAAAATAATAAAAATCAAAATCAATATAAAATCACAATAATTAAAAATAAATATAAAAATAGAAAATAAAACCTAGAAAATTCTAAATAAATCCTAAAATTAAAATGACTCAAACTAAAAATCTAATTTTTTTTAAAAAGGGACAAACTAAACACACACAGGCTTGGGGTGATTCTTTGGGCTAGGTTTTGGCTCGGGTTTGGTTACATGATAGGGAATTAGCTCCATTTTAACTACAAATTGCTTGGAAATCTATCTTTTGACACAGCAACTGCAATTAAGTCTGCATATTGAACAATTAAGCGCATAAGACCCATATTGTCAGGAATTAGCAACTAAAATATGTCTATTCGGGGTATAACATGTACAGTTTTGGGTGCTTATCATGTATGCTCCAGATCACTTCAAAAATGTGTGTTTTTTAATCTTTGAAAAACCTTATTTTCTACTCCAAACGTCTCGAGTGCTCTCGAATTCTACCCAAGGTAAGTTTTAGGCAGTTTAAGATACTATGAATTAGCCCCAACCAGTTTTAAATGTTTAAAAACTAAATTTAATTGGATTAAAAATTCTAAAAAATTCTTTACAAATATTAAAAAATATTTTTTAGCCAATGGGAACACACACACACCTTATACACACAATATGCCAAATAAATGAAATCCTAGGTTTTGTGAGTTATGTTGGTTACTACCTTTTCCATCCTTGAATAGTCTTTGATGCAAATCATGAACAGGCATGAGTCTTAGGGTTAAACGAAGTATGTCACAATTTTGTCTCTATTTCCAAACTAGATAAGCTCCTATATTTTAGACTCAAACGATTCATATATATAGTGTGCCTTATTCGGGACAATATTCCTTTTTTAGGAGTAACCATGATTAGCAAGTTGTTCGGCACATTTATTGCCTTCTCTAAACGTGTGGGAAAATGAAACATTTTTTTAATGATGAATTACTTAATTTAGTGACATACGTTTTAATAAAGCAAGGGCGAGCAATTTTCTTACTAAGGATGTCCACCATAATTTTATAGTCCAATTCGACCAACATATCAAAAAGAATAAGGTCCCCATAAATATGAAGATTATGCAAGATAACAAGGGCTTCAGCAACAATGTTTGATTCCGATCCAAAGAAGGTAGCAAAGCCCCTAAAAATAGCCTGAGTGGTTTCTCAACACACCACCACCACCGCCCTCGCCAGGATTACCTTTCGAACACCTATCCACATTTAGCTTAAGGGCATTATGTTGAGGGGAAAACCATTTAACCAAATAAACCTTCTTGATATTCTTTGTAGGAGGTCCAAAAATATTAAGGTTGTAGAGGCTAAAGTTATCAGGGATCTTGGGATACCATTTAGCTTGAAGTGGGAAAGGTTAATTATTTGAGTTTCAATCTAGTCATTAACAGACCGATTCCTTTAAATTTAGTCTTGCATCTAGAAGTTCATATTCTTCAACAATTAAAAGCAAGGATCACGCTATACATGAAGCTATAGGAAGACTTGTTCGCACAGGACCACCAGGAAATTAAAATGATTCTAATACTAGTATTTTAAGTAATCACACTTTATAGGTTGTTGAAAAATGGACAAATTTATGAGGCCAACTCGCTCTATCCGAATAGGCGGTCTTCATTTTCTTCGTAGGGGTTGACATAGCAACAGCATATGGAGGGCCCCCTCACTCCAATATTTAAGTCTAGGGGAAGACATTTATGAAAGAGCCTCTAGATGAAAAGGAAGTTTTTATTAGGATACATTTTTTCAAAATGAAGGAGTTGGACCAGGAGGATATGTGTTTCCATCTAGTGAGGTTCCAAGAAGAGTTAAGGGAGAAATTGTGATTATAAGAATCCGTCCACATAATTTGGTCTTTTTTTGTGACTACTCAATCTCTTTGTTTATGCAACTTTGTACACTAAGTTAGGGGGAAGTATATTTCGTAGTTTATGCATGTCCCATTGACCCGAATCTACCTAAACCATGGAGATATTATAGTCATAAGAAGTCTAGCCATTTTAAATGAAGGCCCCTTCTCCAGTCCAATTATCCCAACCAAATCTAATGTTTCCTTCACCTATAAGAAACAAAATAGATTCTTTAATTTTCCTTATGATATTTATCATTTTTTTCCAAATCATGGACCCATAACTATTATTGTCTTCACATGCTTTAGTCCACAATATTTGGCCATAATGTACTTGGCCTATAAAGAATTCTGCTTCCTGAATTACCACCAGAGATTTATGCTATAAGAATCCACCCAGTCCTATATGGATTTAATGATAATTCCTCCTTCGGTACAAGGCTTGCTAAGGTTGACCCATTTGGACAAATGGAGTTTAGGGCTAACCTCGATATTTCCCTAAAGTAAGTCGGCAATCATCATCTCAATTTTATTAATCACACACTTAAGGGGATCAATGGATGAAATAAAGTAGAAGGGCATAGTTTGAAGCATGTGCCTAAGAAAGTTTATTATAAATCACATAGATAGAAATATCGATTTCCAACCAGGGAGTTAGGATTCCCCTTTCAAGACAAGGTCCCATGAACAAGATACATTTCATCCTATTTGTGTATATAGGGCAACCGAGATTGACAAAATGAGTGTTTGTTTTTGTCATCCCAATAATAGAAAGGATTTGTCTATTGTTTGAAATAACCATATATTTAGAAGTATGAAAAGCACATTTGGTAAGATTCATGTTTTTCCCCAAACTCTGCTCGTATTTGCTTAATAGGTTCTTAATTTTTTTAAGGGAAGTCTTGTAACGCGTGGAGAAAATAATAAGGTCACCAACAAAGGCTAGATGAGAAATAACAAGACTCCCAATAGGGGTTTTGTAAGGTTTGAATCTTGGGGAAATAGCTAAATGGTTGAGGTTTCTCGAAAGGAGTTTCGCACTGATAATAAGGGAGGGAGGAGATAAGGGATCACACCTCCTTATGCATCTATTAGCTTTAAAGAAGCCACAAGCTTCACCGTTGATAAATATAGAAACAAAAGTGTTGTATATAAGCCTACAAACCATGTCAATCCATAACTCACTAAACCCAAACCATTATGAGACTTAAATGATAAAATTCCACGAAAGCTTATCATAAACTTTTCCATGTCGATTGTTATCACCACATTGTCCCTTACATTCTTCTTATTGATATTAAAATGTAAGTCCTGCATCATGATGATATTCTCACTAATGCTCCTCCCTTTAACAAAGCCAATTTGGTTGTGAAATATAATTTCGGGGAGGATGGGGGCAATTCGATCTGCAAAAACTTTGGAAATGATATTATTGAAAAAGGTGTATAGAGTAATTGGTATCATATCACCAAAAGAGTTAGGATATTTCTTCTTGGAGATAGGGATTAAATTAGTGGATGTGACCTCTTTAGGCAGATTATTTCCAACAAAAAACAATCATAACTTTGAGGCAGGGCCCATAATTCTCAAAGAGGAAGTGAAAAATTTACCAGTAAAATCATCCAAGCCGCGATCGGTTAAAGACAACGTCTTTAACTTCTTCAAGACTAGGCATAGAGCCTAGAATGGTAGATTCCTCCTCATTAATGAGTTTTGGAATAATATTTAGCAATAAGTTGTCTATAGGTAAGGCCTGTTCATCTTAAAATTGTTTGAAGAAGTATTTGATAGCCTTATTCCTAATATTTCCAATATTCTCAGTCCAAACACCATTTTCTCGTTTAATTCGATGAATGTAGGACTTGGATCTTTTTTTATTTACATAGACATGAAAGAATTTAAAGTTACAATCCACATCTTTAGACCATTTTAGATTAGACTTTTGTCTCTAGTAATCTTGCTCAATCCTATTTAAATATGCTAATTTAGCATATGCATTCGACATAGGTTCTCTATTTTCATATGACGGATCTTCTTCATGCTTGATTTTACTTTGAATAACTTCATCTTCAGAGGCCATAGCATTCTGGGTAGTATTCCCATAAGTATCCTCATAACAAATAATGAAATCTATTTTAATCCTATTAATGTTCTCACTCATAGAATGGATGGAATTTAATTATGATTAAATAAAAAAAGGAAATAGATTATGTAAATTGTAATTGGTATTTTTGAGTATTTATTTAGAGCTAATTTAATTATTTGTCATGGACCCATTTTTAGTCTATATACCTAAGTAGTCTGACCCCTACTCTCAAAAAACCTAGAATACCCTAAGCCCACCTTTTGTACTCATATATAAAGGTATGATAAAGGATTTTAATCATTATTAGTAATCACTTGGGTTTTGAGAGGGGTGGTGAAAGAAAACACTATTCATAGTTCTATGAAGGGAGTTAGAAAGATACCACCATATCTCAATCATAAGAAAGTGTTTTCATCTCAAAAGGTGTCCACCCACCTACCTGACTTTGGAAAGGATCATACACTAGAAGATCTTAGCATACAAAAGGTTTAATCAAGCCTTATAGGGAAGCAAGGATGTCATCATGTTCAACCTTTGTCTCCTCATATACGAATCCTAACATGATTCGTAAAGGTATTGTATTCCTGAAACCCTGGGTTTAATATTTAAACCTAGTTCTTGATTTTTTTTTTCAATACATGATTAATCAAAGATCGTTAGGGGTGAAATTTTTCCTCCTTTTAAATGTTAATCTCAAGTTATTTTTCCTAGATCTTCTATGAAAACATTGAAGTCTTAAATTATTTAAATCACTCATGAAACTTGGAGTTGTTCACGACCAAAATGAACCTAATCGAAAGAACTATCAGTGTTCAAAAAATTATTGTGTGAAGTCTAATATCTTGATTTGCGTTAGAAACTGAACAGTTCAAGACATCACATTCACTGACCAGTTAGTAAATCATGTAGTCTTTTACTAGGGAAGATTCATGGCAAAAAGTTATCTTTTCTAATGTAAAAATTTTCAAATAAGACCTCTCCTTATGTTTGCACAGTCTTTACATGTTGATCCAACTAATTTTCATTCTTGTGTGGGATTGTTGGAGTTTATGGGTTGATAAAATCCTATTTTGGTCAATTTTGGGTTCAATTTAAATGTGACCTACACGTCTTTCGAGATGGTTTTAAGTTGTAATGCGCTCTCCTTTGTGAGGAGTATAACATTGTGTATTCATATGTTTAAAACCATAATTAATGAAAAATTATCATCCAAAATACCCACTTATAACATGAAATTTTATTTAAGCGTAGTGGAAAAGCTAAATTCCCACATATTGTCTAATGTACCCCCTTATAACATGGAATTTGGTTGAAGTGTAATGGAAAAGCTAAAGTCCCACATATATAAAATATGAGAAATGGGTGTAGTATAAAATGACCCAATTCGACTTATGGGTTTGGTGAAATTGGGGTATCCCAAATATTTGAAGGATAGAGGACCTATATATAGGGGTGTTCACGGGTCGGTTCGGGTCGGTTTTGGACCCTAGTTCAAACCGAACCGATCGGTTCGGTTTTGGAAAAGGTCAGACCGAAACCGAACCGACTATGAAAAAACCCGTCGGTTTCGGTTCACGTCGGTTTCGGTTCGGTTCGGTTTCGGGTCGGTTTTCGACGGTTTCATGTTTGGGCCGGCTTTTTTAAGGGCGGTTTTCGGTTTGGGTCGGTTTTTAAAGGTGGGTAATGGTTTTTGGATATTAAAATATAAGTTATTTAGTTTTTTTTTTAATATATATATTGGTTCGGGTCAGTTCGGTTTGAGTCGGTTTTTCCCACGTATAAACCGACAACCGAACCGACATGGTCGGTTTTTTATATCCGTAAACCGTAGGCCGAACCGGGCTAAAAAAACCCGGCGGTTTCGGTTCGGTTCGGGTCGGTTCGGTTCGGTTTTCGGGTCGGGCGGTTTTTTTGAACACCCCTACCTATATAGTCTTGGATTGACTTCTAAGACTACATACATGCACCACTGCCCGCCCGAACTGACCCGATACGATAACATTTAGCTCGGTTTGACACGACATTGGCTCGGGTGTGGGTTATAGGTCATAGGATTTGGTATTTTACTTGACCTAAATATTAGAATTTTGGTCCAAATTCTATTGGGCTTTTTATATTTTGCAGAATCAATTTTTATTGGCATGTCTTTATTTTTTTTATTCCAATTTTATTATGTTTTTATTAGTTAATTTTATCCCAATATTGTGACAATTACGAACGGTTTTAACCGTTCTAATCACCATTTGTGTTAATATAAAATGGTGGTTTGTATTCATTTTTTTGTTAATATTTTGAGATATATTTTTGTCTAGGTGAGTCTATTTCATTCATTTATTAAGGGAGTTCTTCCATTATTGGTTCACCTATTTCTTGCAATTTGAAGTGTTGCTTTTGCCAGGAATTGATTTTTGTATCCTAGGAGACGATTGCCATCGAGTCTATGAAGCATTGTTGTGGGGTAAATTTCATCTTAAGGACAAAGTGTAGAACACTCTCCTCAATCATTTTTATGCACATATCATCAATGTAAGTCTGTGTCTATTCAAGATTTATCATATATGCATTTTTGTATACTTTTGGTAATATATAAAATCATTTTGGATAACAACTAGTTAGTGCGCACGTGATTTGCACATGTGATCAATTTTTTTGAGTTATGTTTTAGAGTGGTGTTTAGTTTAAAAACATCATCTCACCATGAATTATGTTTTGTTATTAAAATAATGAATTTTCTAAAGGACATAGATATATGTACATAGAAATTCGATCGACCTATCGATTGAATAATTGTCACAACATGTATGGAGACTATATAACATTTTAATCTTAAGTGGTTTTTAAATTAAATAAATGATTTGGACTTGAGAAATGAGTTTATCTTAAAATAACTAGATACTAATTACACACGGAATTTTTTACATATAAACTCTAATTGAGCAATTCAAGATTATAATATTGAAACTCGAGGAAAAGTTTTAATCTAAAAGAACCTTAAATTAGAATCTGTTCACCTACATTATTTTCTTAAATCATTTAGTACCTAAAAATCTTCTTAGGTCTCAATTTTAGTGCTTGATAACCTAGTTGGGATGCAGTGACTCCCATCATTTCAGTTTATAGTAACATTCCATTAAAAAAAACTACATGGGAGTCATAATCTTTAACTTTTTACACTTATCGTGCAACTAAACATGCCTCATTGTGATATCTATCCTTTAGGTTGTTATATTTGAAGAATATTAATTTGTCTCAAACATGTTGCTAAATGTATTTCGTGACGAAGATTAGGTTTCATTGACAAATGATATATTATTATCAAGAAAATAAATTGTTATGCAAAAGCCATTTTCAGTGAAGAAACTTATTGTAACAAATTCATTAATATTTGGATTTCATCGCCAATAGATACGAAATATCATATCATATGAACTTGATACCAACAAAGATGTAAGAGTAAGTTTTATAATTACTCATAAACTATTTGTGTTTGGCATATTCAATTGCATTGTTATTATCATGTACATTCTCAAGATCTTGAAGTGAACACACGTTAGTGGATGAGCAACAATCGAAGAGAGATTGAATTGAGATCATCGCAACAATCATAAATGAGGTATATAGTTTTGATTATGCATAAACACCTTATTTAGGGGTAGCTTTTATAAAAAGTTTTAGGTTTTAAAATGATTTTTCAAAAGATTTATTTTTTATTTTCTAGTCATTCGAACGACTTTATGTCTTAGTTTGAACGAAATTGAGAGTTCGTTCAAACGAACAACAAACGGGTTTCTCTACTTACAGAACTAATATCGTTCTAAGCTCGTTCGGAGCTGGTTTAAATGAGATTGACTATTCGTTTGAATGAGAATTCCCTTGGTTCAAACGAGGTCATGTTTTCGTTCGAATGAGATTTTTTTAAATTTGTGCTACATCAAAATTGGTGTTTTATATGAAAAGGGGTATTGGGATCATTTTTTCTCAGATCTTTTGGTGAAATTTATTTTCCCATGCATATCTAAAAGGTCTTCAAGACCTCGTTTATTTAAAACGATTTTATTTACCAAATATTGAGAGTGAAGCTACAGCGGAAATATTGCGACTTCTCAAATAAAATCCAGTTATTAATTAAACCCAAATTTTAGTTAAACCCTAAACATGCAACTAGGTGTGAGTGAAACAATATGAAATCATGCACGAGTTATTCAACACACAAAGTTAAGGAAAAATACCCCACAGGGGCAAAACCATTTGTATATCACTATAATTTGTAAGAGAAACGGCTTACAATCGGATTACACTGAAATACAAGTTTTTTGACTAAGAATTACCCTCGGGTATCGGATTCTGTAGTCGCGGCTGGAATTATCCCTTTCCAGTAGGGCTGGCGGCTGGAACTATCCCTGTCCAGTAGGGCTGCAATGAAGAGGAAGGAACGGTCCACTTCACAAAGGGTTGACCAACAGCAATGATGTTCTTGGGTTACAAAACTTGATTCACATAGATATGGAAGATGTGTGAATCTAAAAACCTAGAATCATAGGACTCAATAGGTGAAGACTTTAGGGTTGATATGCTCTGAAAATCGTTGAAAAGTCTTCGAAAAAACAACTCTCCCGAAGTTGGTATAAATAAGAAAACCAAGGAAAGAGTTTTCAAATACTGGGACTGCTCGTAATTATCCCAGGCGGGCCGGTCCGGTTGATGGGCGGATCGGTCCGGTATACCGGATCGATTCTTTTAATTGCAGGCGGATCGGTCCGGTTGACATCGGATCGGTTCGGCTTTTTATCTTCATCGGTTCGCTATGGATCCGGGGTATACTGGCCTCACTTTAGCAGTCGGATCGGTCCGGTCTTTGTAGGCGGATCGGTCCGATCCTCAGGAACCAGATTTCTTCGAGGAATTCTCTCCATCTTCAAAGGGCCATATCTTCTTCACCGTAGCTCGGAATGAGATGTCGTTTCTTCCAGTATATTTGTTGTGGCAAGATCTTAAACTTTCCAGTTGACCTATCCTTCGGACGGTGGATGTACAATTACCAAATTGCCCTTGAACTTCCATATTGTGACTTCTTTCATTGATTTGACTTCTCTTGCATACCATTAGCATATAGACCCTAAAAGCATGGTATGTGAAGTTATTGAGGACGATGTGGGACACATGATGGAGATGTTGGATGGTTGATTCCCGAAATTCGGATAGAGGCCGTCATGTGAGATCGTGAGGTGACGTGCCAAATGTAGCGGCGTACGACATACATAAATGTAAAATGTAGGACATGAGAAAAATGTCCTTACAAATCTCCCCCTATGTCTATGCCGGTACATACATAAAAATCCGAATTATCAAATATGAAATGGCCTAAACAAATCTACCCTTCCATGAACCCAAAACTGAAAGAGTACACGTGAATAAGACTGCATCGTTTGATCTTCAAATCTTCGGGAATCTCAACGCTTTTCTCATTAGGGTGTGCAATTCAGTGATCATCAAAGTAGTACCTACACACATGAGATAAAGCAAAATACCAAGTGACATATCGAGTTTGAGATAAATATAGATATAGATACCAATTTATGAGCAAACTCAAAACTCAAAACTCCCCCAAAATTCAAACTCCCCCAGAATAAGATAATTCTTTCTCCCCCTTTTTATGATGTCCCCAAATAGACAAATGAGAAGAATGAATCAAATAAGCAAAATCGGGGTGTCACGGTATTCAAAAGCAAAGCATCAGTCAATATGGTAAACTTTCTCTAGCAAGGAGATGCCAAAAAAAACTTTCACAAACTATTTTTGATTTTTCAATTTTGTCGAACAAAAAAATTGATACCATTTGAAAAAAATGATACAAAAATCACACCATGGATTTAGACTCAAACAACCAAGTCATGAAAATGGAATGAATGGGTGTGAACACAGTCGATAGGTAAATCAACTCAATCAATCATATGTGCACGATGCATATGTGTACCCCTATCAAATGAACATCAAAGGTATCCTTAGGTGAAAAAATTATTGAATTTAGATGACATCGTCTTATGCAAATCAACAAATCAAAGTCAAAGAGATTTCCACACCAATAACGTCCAAAACTATGTAGCGCATTTTCAAGAATTTCAAGGACGTGCAAACCCGTTTTAATTCTCCCACCAAACTCCCTCATATATATATTCTTTTTAGAGGTGTATAAACTAAATTCTCAAACTTTGGAGAATTGGTGCAAAAACCTAAATGGCCCATAATTGGCATGAATAACCTTTTTATTGCCTTACAATTTTTTCGGGCTCTTTTAACCTCTTTGGACCTCGGATAATAAAATTCCTCCATTTTTTAGGTCCAATTTAACGGTGGCTTAGTATTCGCAAAGGCAAAATGAACCTTTCGCAGCCCTTCCCCGTTTTAAAATAAAGTACACAAACTCACAAAACGGTTTTTAAATGCACAATTTCCTTATCAAAATTTATCGCGCTTGGTTCGTTTTAAGGACAGGATTGAAGTGAAAACACCCAACCAACATGTGATAAGACAAGCACAATAATCATACAAATCCGTGCAAGTGTGCTTTAAAGGAAACATGAGTCAAACATGTAGGAAGTAGCACTTAATTACATCTTAATGACTCCAGACATTATAAAGCACAAGGATGAATTGACCTATTGTCTCAAAACACTATCAAATAGTCACATGAAAATAATGGAATGATGTTTTGACTTGGTCATCCTAAGTGTTCATCCATAAACGGTGCAAACAAAAAAATAAAATCTTTTTGTATTTTCTCAAAATTTTATCAAAATAAAATCTTTTTGTATTTTTTTAAAAAAATTCAAAAACAAGAATTTATACAAAAAGTACAAGTCATCACACTAGTAAAAATATATCATGAAACCACAACTAGTGTATGACAAACATGCAATCACAATCAACCAAAAGATTTCACATGGGGTGAATCACGTGCAAGCAAACGGGAATTGTGGACAAATAAACCATAAGCCTTTAAATCTGATTTTCTAACCCAAATTGATGTGTAACGGAGTGTGGGGGTTTTGGGAATCGAATTTATTCTTTCATTAACCATCCTGGGTCCATTTAAAAGCTTGTAACAAAATCGCCTAAGATGACCTTGCCTACCGCAATGTGTTCAAGTGTAAATCGGGCGGTGTGTGTTACCTAAAGGTGGCCCACTCCTCAAATTCCTAGGTGGCGCTTTCTGAATTTGCTTAGGTGGATCTCTCCTAATGATCCTAGGAGGCTCTCTCACGATATTCCTATGGGGCGCCTTTTTAACAAACTTAGGTGCCTCTTTCTTAACAATCTTAGGAGTCTCTCTCACACATGTGGGAATGGTTTCAACATATTTTTCAAGACCAATCCCACCCTTATCCGTTTTGATCTCGACTGTGCCTAAAATCTTATCAAGTTTTTCAGACCTAGACTCCAAACCAAATTTCACTTTACTTGAATCTTTCAATTTCACCTCAAGTTCACCTATCCTAGATTCAAGTACTCGTTTAGAATCCTCAAACTCTAAAAGCTCCTTTTTCATAGTCTCCATCAACCCTCTAAGACTATCTCTCTCACCCTCGACGTACTCAAGCTTCTCTTTCAAAATTTTCACATGAGCCCTAAGTTCTTCAACTAAAAAATCATTATTTTTTATGGCACACTCTTTCAATTGAGCTTTCAATTTCAAATTTTCTTTCTTTGTTTTCAAAGTTTCAGCATAAAGTTTATTGAAAGCAGTTTGCAAGTCATGCTCATCTACACTTTCCTCCTCACTTTCATCCACACTCCCATCACCCTCACTATCATCACTAATCACATGGATGGGAAACTCTCGCCTAGAAGCATAAAAAACTTCTTCTTCCGAATCACAATCTCTAAGGGTAGAAACATGAGAAATCGGTTTATTCAATTTCTTCTTTAAATTTGTGGTACACTCATGTAACGTGTGACCAACACCCTCACAACAAGGACACCTCTCAGATTCGTTTTCAACAGAAGATTTAAAAGAAGAGTTCGTGTGAATTTTCCAATTAAATTTTTCAAAAATTTGACATCGAAGATCATCAAAACCATCAAAAGCCATTTTTGCAAAATCAGGATCAAAACACAATAACTTAGTGAAACCTGCTCTGATACCAATTTGAAAACGTGAGTAGACAAATTGTATCACAAAGTAAATCCTCGAAAAATCAGGATCACGCGATAAATTAGCGTAACCCGCTCTGATACCAATTTAAGAGTGCATCTACAGCGGAAATATTGCGACTTCTCAAATAAAATCTAGTTATTAATTAAACCCAAATTTTAGTTAAACCCTAAACATGCAACTAGGTGTGAGTGAAACAATATGAAACCATGCACGAGTTATTCAACACACAAAGTTAAGGAAAAATCCCCCACAGGGGCAAAACCATTTGTATATCACTATAATTTGTAAGAGAAACGGCTTACAATCGGATTACACTGAAATACAAGTTTTTTGACTAAGAATTACCCTCGGGTATCGGATTCTGTAGCCGCGGCTGGAATTATCCATTTCCAGTAGGGCTGGCGGCTGGAACTATCCCTGTCCAGTAGGGATGCAATGAAGAGGAAGGAACGGTCCACTTCACAAAGGGTTGAACAACAGCAATGATGTTCTTGGGTTACAAAACTTGATTCACATAAATATGGAAGATGTGTGAATCTAAAAACCTAGAATCATAGTACTCAATAGGTGAAGACTTTAGGGTTGATATGCTCTGAAAATCGTTGAAAAGTCTTCGAAAAAATAACTCTCCCGAAGTTGGTATAAATAAGAAAACCAAGGAAAGAGTTTTCAAATACTGGTACTGCTCGTAATTATCCCAGGCGGGCCGGTCCGGTTGATGGGCGGATCGGTCCGGTATACCGGATCAGTTCTTTTAATTGCAGGCGGATCGGTCCGGTTGACATCGGATCGGTTCGGCTTTTTATCTTCATCGGTTCGCTATGGATCCGGGGTATACTGGCCTCACTTTAGCAGTCGGATCGGTCCGGTCTTTTTAGGCGGATCGGTCCGATCCTCAGGAACCAGATTCCTTCGAGGAATTCTCTCCATCTTCAAAGGACCATATCTTCTTCACCGTAGCTCGGAATGAGATGCCGTTTCTTCCAGTATCTTTGTTATGGCAAGATCTTCAACTTTCCAGTTGACCTATCCTCCGGATGGTGGATGTACAATTACCAAATTTCCCTTGAACTTCCTTATCGTGACTTCTTTCATTGATTTGACTTCTCTTGCATACCACTAGCATATAGACCCTAAAAGCATGGTATGTGAAGTTGTTGAGGACGATGTGGGACACATGATGGAGATGTTGGATGCTTGATTCCCGGAATTCGGATAGAGGCCGTCATGTGAGATCGTGAGGTGACGTGCCAAATGTAGCGGCGTACGACATACATAAATGTAAAATGTTGGACATGAGAAAAATGTCCTTACAAATATAATCCTTTATATTATTTGTTGAGAATTTATCAAACCCTAGAAGAACACCATTGATGTTTATACCCTTGTAGAGTTATCTCTCTACTACTTACCTTATTGAGTTAATCCCCTACTACTGAAGAGAGGAATACAAATTTCTGAGGTTGATCGATGGATACTGAGGCAAATGGAGTGTACTGTGGGGCGGTGTTGGATCTGTATCATTTGTTGTTGACAATGAGGAGTGAAGACATTGCTGCATCACTTAGTGGATCTCTAAGTTTTGTAAGTCTATAATTATTGTTCTGTAATACCGGTTGTAAGCAATAATGAAATTTAGGTTTTTCCCTAAAGGTATTTTTGCTCATCTCTTATCTTCAATTTGTGGTTTGTGGTTTGTTTTCATTTAGTCACCATATCTATCATGTTTAGGTTCACCTATTTTAAAAGATAAAATTTGGAGTAAATTGAATTTGATTTGTGTGTGCATGACCTACTATATGAATTATACATATAATCGAATCGCTCTGCGTTTTTCAAATTGGTATCAGAGCTTGTTGACAAACATAATTTTCCTTCATTTTCCTTTTAATCGTTATAGTAGGAATATTTCGTTATCTATTTCCCTTGAAGTACGTAAGAAATACACAGTAAAAATGAGTTAAATAACATGTAAAGGCCAATTCACACTTTTAAATTAAAGAGAAGTCACTGAATTTAATTTTCAAAGTTTTTAAAACTTGTTTTCAAGGGTTTTGATTTATCTAAGATAATAATATCAAGTATAAGAATGAATAAGATGTTAGCATAATGAGGAGGATACAAGGAATGAACTCCACCCCCATTTCGTATGAATAATACTAGTTTGAATCTTTCCTAATTTGATTAGCTTCCAAAACATTCATCTAACTTAACAGTTGATTCTCGTCACTCTAATGAATTTAAACAAATATTCTTCTAGAAAAGAAAATTCAAATCTTACGAATTCTACTCCAAATATATTAAACTTAATCAAATGAACTACCCGCGAGGAAAATTCATGTCACTAATTTTAAATTTAAGAAAAACATAACAAGAGTTGTATAAAGTTAGCTTATAATTTTAATCAAAAGACAAGCCTATCTCTAGTTTGAATCTTACGACAAAATTATAAACTAATTTTCAATCTATTCTCAAAGATATTCTTACCATTTCTCAGTGAATAAACAATTATAGAAATTAGAAATTACTAATTAAAAGAAGTTAACAAAAAAGAAGTTATCAAACTAAATTAATGTAATCCACGAGGGTTTCATTTCATCCCTTAAATTAGGTGATTAGCCTATAGTATTGAATGTCCAAGGCATGGAATAGATATTCACGTTCATATTTGAATTAAAGAAGTGTGAATAGAGAGCATAAATGATCAAACCAATCTCTTTAATTAATATCAAACTGCACTTTTTACACAATCTCAAACTTCTCCAATTTAATTCAAGTCAATTGAATAGTTGTTTTTCTACCAAAAACCTAACAAAATAGCACTCCCTCTTTATGTTATTCTTACCTAAAAAATTTGATCCCAAATATGAACACCAAAGCTCCATTTTATAGGTAGAAATTAGGGTTTGAGGGAATCCTTGGTATTTTATGAAAGGATGGGTTAATAATTTAAATAATAAAAGGAGGGTATTGATGAAGGATTATTATATCTAAAACTATATGGGGTACTAATAATAGATCCAGGGAGAAAAATATTAATTTTGGTTTCCTTTTTAAAAATAAATAAAAAAAAGATAAAGAATGAGTTTTTTATGGAGAATTTATTAAAGAAATAAATTTTTGGGGTGGATAGTGAAAATAGTGGGAATGGAATCTCAGCGTGTGGGGCATGTTTGCTCTGTGCGCGGCCAGTGCTGGATCCCATGGCATCTGGGTAGCCACATGGTCTGCCTGGATGGGCCCACATGGAATCCAAAGATTTATAACGAAATTTGAGTTTAATCTTCCCCCAGGTTTCGAACCTTTGCCAATTCCAGCATGTAAAATGAGCATAACTACTAAGCCACGTGGTTATTATATTGTGCGAAAAATCATTTAAACCATAGTTAATTCCAAGATTTCATAATTGAACATAATCCCCTAAACATCATATCTTTCACATACAACCTCTAATTGATACACCACAAGAACCTACATAACCCTCTTCTTAAGGCAGATAATATTTTAATAGTGCTCGAGTCACGAGGTTTGATTTCGAATATAACCTGGGGCTTTGACTTTGACCTTTTTTGGTTTCGAAATTTTCATAGTCATAAATTCTTCGTTCAAGCTTAGATTGAGACACCATTTTAACCCATAAATCCCATTATTCGAGGTCTATAATTTTTTTTTGTCCGTGTATGAAATTAGTCATTTGAATTTACTATTTTCCCCAGAAAGTGCATATGCAGTTTTTTTTTCCATATTTCCTTGAAGTACCTCTTTTGAATCCGCAAATATCTTTTTACTTATAAGATAAACAAATACCCGCATAAGGCCAATTTTACCAAGAACTAGAAATTGAAATGCATCTATTTGAGGTATAAAATCAACACTTTTGGATGCGTATCACACCACTCCCAAACAAAACATTTCTAGTCCTCGAGAAAAAATATAAAGAAAGAAAGATAAGAAACTAAAAGTGTTCCACTTGCCTTGGTACATGCGATTGCATTTAGCATGTGCAATAAACCATTAAACCTCTAGGTTGCCCTAGACGATGAGTGTTGTCTCATAAGAGTTTGCAGTGAATATACCCATAAATTCAAAATATTTTATTTTAAAACACATTGTTAAAATGGCGGTTAATCTTTTCTTAGACATAGAAAAACCGCACATTCCATCATTAAGGAATATGCACAATGAGTTATGAAGTGCATAAAAAGATAAACTTACTAAATACATAAGGCAGAACCTTCTTTGAACTTAATTTGTGTAGTGTGAAACAATATTAAGTATCATTAGAGTAATTCATAGATTTTCTTTTAGAATCAATGCTTCAAATTCAAATCTCACTGAATATATCTCTCTCAAATGAACTTGCGATATTTGGCAAAGTGTATCTCTATTGTGTGTGAGGAGTGGAGTATATATAAGCAATCTAAAACATCTCACACATATAACAAAGAACGAATACATAAAAAAATTTGATCTTATGAAAGGAATGCAACCCACAATAATGAGAATGCCGAGTTATACACCACGTAGACTTTTCATTCGTCGGAACACCCCACCAAAGGTAAAAATGAGGTTAATGGAAAGGATAAATGGAAAATGAGATGGGTATCATGGATGTTATGATGATTTGAGAATTGTTAAGAAGAGTGGACTATAATTTAATCTATATATGTCTTCATTTATTAAAATTTAATCACATGCTTTTTGTTTCTTTTTTCTCATTTTTTTTATATATCTCTATTTTTCTTTTTCTTGCGATATATTTTTCTATTGAAACACCAATGAAGATATTTTTACATTTATAATATCAATCACTATTTTTCTCAAAACTAAGGGTGATAATGGGATAATGATATATGGATGGTGTGGGGGAATATATATGGGCATGTGGTAATATGGAGAATGAATGATGGAAAATGATAAATGGGTGAAGGATTAGTGCAAAAACTACAAGACTCATGTTTCTTATAATAGGAAGTGATGTCATTTTCAGTGATTATGCAAAAAATAAAGAATAATGAGATCATGTAACGAATTTAGTATAGTATTCAAAGAAATTTGGGTAACTTATGACTCGGAGATTGCATAAAAATTCTGAAACGGTGAAAAGCTCAAATCTCACAAGTCTAAGTTTTCACTACTGATCCTTAAGTTTTTCTTAAAACATTTTCACACTCTTCAACTTTAGACTTCCACGACGTGATAAGTGCATAAATAGTGTTGAGTATAGGAATTCTTGGTGCAATATGCATTATGAAATATTACTTAAGCTTTTAGGTTTAAAGATCGACATCAAGTTCGATTTAGAGTATTTTGGAATTAAATGATGGATGAGAGATAAATCACATCAAGAACGAGATAAAACTGCATAAGAAATGAAAAATAAGGCTTGTTTTTTATATTTTTTGAAAATAGGTACAACTTTGATAATATATCCCACTCCTAAACCAAAAAGAACATCGTCCTCGACGTTTAAAATCATATTTTGAACTGTTCAAAGTACATTGTAGGAAAGAGTATACCTAAATCGATCGATAATGAATTTGTATCACGTGATGGATCAAGTGGTAAACCTATAAAACAATGGCGGCACAAAAATAGGTACAAGTCTATAAAGCATCGGGGAGTGTAAAGAATACCACCCCCAAACAAGATAAAACTCATACTCAGAAACAAGGATACAACGAGCTACCTCCTGGTAGCGCTAAGTTTAACGTCTTCAGTCAGGCGGATAGGTACTCACCTCTAAACATAGGAATTATGATAACACGGGGTGGAAGAATATGTGGGTGATGGAAAACACCCAAAAAAAATACTGAAACGCTAGTCTTCATAAATTGGGTCAACAAGGTCAATATCTTCCACTTGAGGAGAGACGTTGACCATAAACTTAAAAAAGGCTACTATCCTTGTGATTTTTAAAGGTAATGGCTCCGTAAGGAGTGATAGATTCAACAAGGATGGACCCGACCATCTAGTCTTGAGTTTTTCGAGAAAGTTATGGAGATGGGAATTACATAACAAGACGTTCTGACCAGGGTGGAACTCTTTATGAAATATGTTCTGGTTATAAATATATTTCATTTTATCCATATATTTTTTGGATAAAACATAGGCTTCATTACTCAATTATTCTACCTTATTAAGTTGCATCTTTCTATGAATGCTAACCTCTTTTATATCATAACTTAGGGTCTTGATGGCCCAATACGCATGATGTTCAATTCAACGGACAGGTGACATGGTTTTCCAAATACTAGTCGGTAAGGATCATATCGATCATAATCTTATACTCGGTATAATATTCCTAGAGTGAATCATTTAAGCGTAAGCACCAGTCAATCTGATAAGGATTAACCGTCTTCTCGAGGATTTGCCTAATTTCTCAATTGAACACCTCAACTTGACCACTCGTTTGAGGGTGATAGTAGAGACCAACCTCGTGAGTGAAACCATACTTTTTAACAAGTTGTTCAAAGACACGATTACATAATTCTTACCCCTATCACTAATGATATGTTTAGGGGTTACAAAATGAGAAAATATATACTCCTTAAGAAAGCGTACCACAACACGTTAGTCATTGGTACAACAAGTTATGGCTTCAATCCACCTTGAGATGTAGTCAATTGCAACTGAGATATATTAAAAACCATGAGAAGAGGGGAACGTGCCCATAAAATTAATACCCCACACATTGAAAAATTCAATGATAAGAATGGGTATGAGGGGAATCATGTGTCTACAAGACATACGCACAAAATGTTGGCATTTGGTACAATCAAGAAAGTATTGGTGCGTGTCTCGAAAGAGTGTCGGCCAATGAAAACCACTTTGCAACACCTTGGTTGTAGTTTTTTAAAGATGAAATGTCCGCCACAAACACCATTATAACAAAATGAAAGAATGATGGACTATTCACTCTTAGGAACAGAACGATAAATGACTTGATCGGTATAATATTTAAAAAGAAATGGGTTATCACATGAGTAATACTTAACATTCGCTACGAACTTAGACTTTTCATGTTTATACCAATGGACAAGCAATTTTTTTATAACAAGAAAGTTAACAAGCGCTGCGTACCAAGGCATTTTAGAAATAATAAATCGTTGCTCATCGGGGAAGGACTTGGTAATGGGAATATGATTAGTGTCAGACGCAATGGATTGATGGAATAGATGATCGACAACGACCTTTTTAGTATCCCTTTTATTGCAAATTTCTTAACTAAAATCTTAAACTAAGAGAATAAACCGTATCAATTGATGTTTAGAATCCTTCTTGTGAAGAAGGAGCCAGAGTGTGGCATGAATAGAATAAACGATGATCAAGGATTCTACAAAATATGCACGAAATATATCATGGGCAAAGACGACAACCAAAAACTCATTCTTAATTATGGTGTATTTAATTTGGGTGTCGTGGAGGGTTTTACTTTCATAGTAAATCACGTGAGAACACTTATCAACCTTTTGTCACAAAATAGCTCTGAGGGCGAAGTCGGAGGCATTACAAATGATCTCAAATTGAAGAGAGCAATTAGGAGGTCGGATTATAGGAGAGTAAGTGAGCTTATCTTTGAGATTATCAAAGGAGGTAGTATAAGCCCCATAAAAAACAAATAGAATATCCTTTGATAAAAGATTTGTTAAAAGGAAGAGTAATTTGTGAGAAATACTTGATGAAGCGCTGGTAGAAACCTTCTTGTCCTAAGAAGGAACAAATATCCTTGATAGACTTAGGAGTGGGGAGAGTCGAAATTAAGTTGATTTTGGTTTTATCGACTTCAATTCTGGCACTAGAGATGAAATGTCCAAGACAATGCTCTTTTTCAGCATAAAGTGATATTTTTCCCAATAAAGAACAAAATTCTTCTCTTGGAATCATTCAAGGACCTTGGTGAGATTTGACATGCATTGATCAAAGAAGGATCCAAAGAGGGGAAAATCGTCCATTAAGACCTCGAGAAAACATTCTATTATGTCACTGAAAATACTCATCATACATCTTCGAAATGTCATGGGTGCATTGCATAAGATTAAAGGCATGGGAGAATAGGCAAACGTGCCAAATGGATAGTTAAAAGTTATTTTTTTCTTGATCCTCGGGAGCATTGGGGATTTGGTTATATCCCGAATATCCATTAAGGAAGAAATAGAATGCATGGCCTGTTAATCTTTCAAGCATTTGGTGGATGAAGGGGATAAAAAAATTGTCTTTCTTAGTGACAACATTGAGATTTCTATAATCGATACAAACACGCCAACTGGTTTCCATATGTGTTGCAACAATATCTTTGTCATTATTCTTTATAACTGTGATGCCAGACTTTTTAGGCACAATGTGAATGGGACTGACCCATTGGCTATTAGACATTGGGTAAATGATACCGTCATCAAGTAACTTTATGATTTATCTTCACACGATGTCTTTCATCATATGATTTAATCAACATTGGAGCTTACGAGAAGTATCGGCATCTTCCTCCAAATGAATGCAATGACTATAAACATTTTGGGGTTAATGTGTGAATGTCAGAAATGACCTACCTTATAGTAGTATTATGTTTGGTGAGGGTGTGGACCAATTTCTCTTCTTGATGCATGGTAATTTCGAAAGAAATTATGGATGAGTGATGATTGTTTTGACTTAAGAAAGTATATTTCAAATCTGAGTGCAATGTCTTAATCTCAAAACTGGGTAGAGATTCAAGTGAAGAGGTGGACTCAGATGCAGAAACAAAGTCCATGGAATCATTAGGATAAATTTTGAGAGGATTATCCACCGAGTGAATATGCACAAGAAGGAGAGATTCAAACTCATTTACCCAATCAACAATGTGCATTAATGATGTGGACTCAAGTAAGGCATTAACATCGGAGATGGAAGATTCAATGTCAAAATCAGATTAAAAATGAGCCAGACATTATTGAAGATGGTCCTCGGGGTAACATCTCTTGAATAGTGATTTAATCATACATACCTCCTCAACACTGTGACACCCCACCTAACTAAATACTGGGTGATCAGTCCTTTATTAAATTAAACAGGATTTCTTTTTGGTTCATTCTTAGCATCACTGTTGAAAACATTAATTACTAATCACCTATTAGTTAATTAAGCCGATGTCAAAATTTTATCTTTTCATTTAATAGATAATAATATGTGGAAAACTAAATTAAACCACTCCCACAATAATATAGTCTAAACCATCACAAGATATAAATAAATAAATATCTTGCCGAATAAACCATCGACTATAAATCCCAAATCAAACATATTAAAACCAACAAGGAATAAATAAATAAATCCCAATGCAAATCTGAATGGAATGATTGAATAAAGTGCAAAGGCAACACACCCATAAATGAAATATTGAGATAAAGAGAACCTAATCTAGGAATGAACGGCTGAAGCGTCTAATCCAAATCATGTATGCATATACATATGCTGCAGCTAAGCATCCCTGGAATATATAATCAAGTCTGGCGTCCCTGTGGCTGGAAACCTAAAAGGTTTTGAAAATATTTATAACAAGGGTTAGAACCCAAAATATTTAGTAAGTATTTATCACAATTTAAAAATCAGTTATTAGATACACATGTTAGGTTCACTTACACTCTCTTGAGTTTCCTCACCACTCAACTATTATGTATGCCTAACGTTCTCTACTTAGCCCACCTAAGCGTACCACCCAAGCTAACTAGACATAAGTATTTATCTAAACTACCTACACGTTTAAGTCCTCATACCACTCATATGGTATGCTATCTGGATTAACATCTCTCGTATGTTATTAATATCGTAATTCACATTTCCCATATGTTATATTTTTGTCATTTAATTAAGTTTCTCTAGTTAATCTTGTTTTTAGTTATACTTTATCTAACTGTCTACTATCACACGTAAGTAAAATGTACAGTTCATATAGGTATATATCTTACACACTAGTATATATACAATTATGGCGTCCCTTAGGATAACCACCATCAATATGGGATACCCTGCTATTAAGTCTATGTATCTCTCATACTACATTAAGGACCATTGGTTCGGCTTATCTACTCGAACCCAAAATCAAATTACAAGCAATGGAGGTGAACATAGTCCTAAGCCTTTGGGCTATGCACATACCTAATGCAAGAAAATGACCTGCCAGTCTCACTAATACATGGCACATAGTGAGCTGCCCTAATTTATATGTTGTGGGGCACAAATACAGATATCACTGGAATTGTCAAGGTGGGATAGCCCACTGTGCAAAAACCTCCGTGATAGCAGGCAGCGTAAGTACGTTCACATTTAACACCAATTCTATAATAGGTATACACCCAACCTATATATATCTATTCAATACGTATATACACATAACCCAAGTATTATCATTCGTATGTTAGGTATATCACTCGAATACTCATCGTACTTATAATTTTACGATTTTACTCACTATCGTATAAATTTGAGTATTATTGTCTACTCTAAGGGTCCTAGTTACCCCTCACATCACTTCAGTAGTTAACTTATTCATAACCTACTGGCCAAAATCCACGTAACTCATTCCCTCTCTATTGAATTAATTACGTGTCAATTTAAGCATGTTGAATCCTCGCCTCAATTCCTTCATTAAGACTAAATCACAATCCCATCATAGGCTTACTATAATATAATAAGTCCCCCATTATATTTTAACAAGGTTCCAAAAGTTTCTCCGATGAAACTGTAGGCTTAAAAGGGGGAGAATAGTCAAATCTGGGCAAACGGAATCGATTCGCCCTAGGGGCGAATCGATTTGCCTTGTCGAATCGATTTTCTCTGGGGCCAAATCGATTATTTTTGTAGCAGATCGTCTTCTTCGTTTGGTTTCTACATTTTCACCATTTTCTTTAACATAACTCTCATGGTCCTTCACCAGATTTAAAACCAATTGTCCCAAACATTACCTACATGTATTAGGATACACTACAATAAAAATGGTCATTTATGTCAGTCAAAAACTGACATAAATGACCATTTATGTCAGTTTTAAAAATTTTCAAAACTGACATATAAAGCCCTGACATAAATGTTCATAAAACTGACATAAATAAGTTCACATTTATCTCAATTTTTAAGAACACACATAAAAACTATGACATTCAACATGTTTTTAATCACTTTTTCATAAAAAACTAACAAAAATAAAATCACATTTATGTCAGTTTTAAAAATTTTATGGGAGTTTTTTCAAAACTGACATAAATGTTAATATAAAAAATTTAAAAAAAAATCATTAATCCATCAATAGACAACTATTATTTGATGTTAAATCAACCATTGCAAATAGATAATAACCAAGGTCATAAATATCACTAACTTATATACATCAAGATATTTAGAATCAAATTGATGTTAAGCTACATCATATCCAAAAACTAACTAACGTCTACTTATCTATGTGATAATATCCTAAAAATAGTGATGATACATCACAATATCCAAAAACTAGCATTGTGAATTACATCATAAGAATCACAATCCAAAATAATACTCAAGCTAGGACGTTGTCGAACGTAATACTCGATCAAATTTGTTCTCGACACTATCCAACCCAGAATGAGTAACCCTGCAATCAAATATAATCAACTTAGTTTTCATCAAAACACAGTCATCTCAACTCATTGTCATTACAACGTAACAAAATACAATTACTCGGAAATACCTAATATATATAATCCGTAATGAACTCAATGAACTCCATTTGAACTTTATTTAGCTCATTCAACATGTAGGTCACTTTACTGGACAATCTTCTCATCTAAAAAATTGAAGATAGAATTAAATTTATTATTACGGTATATAATAGTTAATAACTAAACAATATTTTATATAATAGGACAAAAAGAGAACATTGGTAACATACCTTTATTTCAAAAGGTATGGAAGGATCCTCCATGAAGTACTTCATGAACTTCAACACAAAATATCCGCAATAAAGAGTACCATTTCCTTGCATTGGGCACTAGTTAACACAAAACATTACTAGTGAACAAATAATAAAGAGTACAAGTCTAAAATATTTTTTATACAACACAAACAAGTGTAAAAACTATAATAATTTTGGGCAAAATTTCCTCTCTTTATAGGACTATCCACCCTATTCAAAAAATATAAAATACTCCAACAACAAAACTAATAGTTCATAACAACTCATGGGCTCAATGAGAGTTATTTCATTTAAAATCTGTCACGCCAATGTGAAGAGAAAAGCTGAAATTGAATCTCCTTGTATCAATCCTATTAGAGATCCAATTTCTTATCTAGGCCTGCATTCACAAAAAATCAGATATTTGACCAACTAAAAATTGTCAAGTGCACCTCGTCCATCTAGCTGAAAATCATTGTACTCAAAAACTAAATTTCAAAATTTCAAATTCACATGGCCATGTCAACTACCTCATTCTCTATGATAGCAAAATTGAACATTCGTCTATTCCTTACAAAAAAAACTCTTGGATCTTTGATATTGTGTCATTAAAGACTAATCGATGGGCCTTTTGACAAAACCTTTAATTGAAAAGAGTCGTGGTTCCGGACCAGGGATGTTTATCAAATATATATATACTGCTATATATATATATATATATATTGCATATAATATATATATACTGCATACAGCAGTATATATATATATATATACAGCAGTATAATATATATATATATGCTGTTATATGTATATATGCTGTTATATATATATATATATAGCAGTATATATAGTTATATATATATATATATATATATGGTATGTTGAATCACTTGTGAAGTCGACTTCACTTGACCGTGTCTGCTTCAACTTTACCCTAGACTCGTGTCGTGCAGTGTAGCAAGACTAACAAGGGGTCGAGTGGAAATGGCAGGTTCTTTTTCCCCTACCTAATGTACACAGTGGTTATATTTCAAAAGACCGAGGGAAAGAATCCGCTGAAGGGTCATCTAGATCACCCAGGGACCAACCCGCCACGCCGAGCCGATACGAGTCCCAAAAGAGGAGAGACTGGAACACATTTGGTCAGTATTTGAGGAACCAGAGGTCACCATTTCCATTATCACAGTGTAATAGCAAACATGCGCTTTAGTTTCTTAGATACCTTGACCAGTTTCGTAATACTAAAGTTCACTAACAAGTTTGCATCTTTTATCGGCAGTATGAACCACCCGCACCTCGCACCTGCTCGCTAAGGCAAGCTTGGGGAAGCCTTGACGCACTCATCGGGCAGCTCCGGGCAGCCTATGAGGAGAACGGTGGATCACCAGAGAATAACCCTTTTGCCAGAGGTGCAATTCAGGTTTTCCTCAAGGAGGTGAAGGAGTGTCAAGCTAAGGCTAGCCAATGCAAGGGGAACTCTGAATCAAATTCATCCATGCCAAGTAAGAGTGAATTTTGCGGTAGTGTTCATCATGGGAATATCAAAACCAAGTAAGAGTGAACTTTGCGGTAGTGTTCATCATGGGAAAAAAAACTCACATAATCTGAATTAGCTTTGCTCTCTTGCTCAATAGCTTAGTTTTTGCATAACCAAGTAAGAGTGAATTTTGCTCAATAACTTAGTTTGGCTAATTACGCTTGGTGGATTTGATCTGATTGTCATAGCACAATAAATTTACTGAGCTCAAATATACCTGACAAAGCTCCTAGCATAACTCCAGTTCAATGGCTCCCCCCTCCTCTACCTTGGGTCAAACATAACACTAATGGTCTTGCCAAAGGGTCAAGTGGACCTACTACTATAGGAGGTATTTTGCTGTGTCAGGGGTTTCTTTCCACATTTGCTTACATCATCAGATGCATATATGCATATTGCATATATGCATCTCCATATATGCAGTATGCACTGCATATATGCAGTATGCAATATGCATATATGTAGATGCATATATGCTTCATAGAGACCACTACTAGGAGCACATCGATATAGAGATACAGGTGTTGCGATGTTGAAATATATGTGGAGAATAATTCATTAAGTACCAATTCATTATTGGACATGTTTTGTCTACAGGGTGTTAGGATGTGTTGACTTTGTAGAACCATAAGCATGGTGTAACTTAGGTACAATGAAGGGTTGTGTAAAGGAGGAGATAAGTTTATATTTTCTGATTTTCCTAAGTGAACTCTTTCTTAGAAGGAACTTAGGAGAAGAGAAATTATAAGTTTTTTTTCTTTCGATTACTTAATGTTAAATATACAAACTTTTATTGTTAGTTTTCTAATAAAAACTCTTTAAATGTTTATGACATCCACACAAAGTAATATGTCACACGCAAGTCTACCTGCTACTGTTCGAGAGACCAGAGGTCTAACTGAGGGTCTGATCCGAAACTCTGTGGGGATTGAATATGTAAATTCTTTGATTTATGATCTAGACCAAGCACTTAAAACTAGCCCTATATAAGTGCAGCCAATTGAAACATGGTTGTTAATCTGAAACTCTAAATGGTTGTTGATTCGAAACTCTAAACTCTAACTGCCCCCATGTAAACTGTGAGAATGCAAGAACTATTGTGATGCGTTCTTGGTGTTTTACGCTATTCTGAGAATGCATTAATGATGAAGATCAGTCACTGCAAAGTTGCACTAATGAAGTTGTAATCGTAGCAATCTCTCATGGGAGTTGATAGTTGACAGTTGGTGTGTCAAGTGCAAGTATACATTCTTAAAATTCTTCTCAACAAGTGTAAGTTTTTTGGTGTTTTTCACCTATAGTTTTTGGTGTCACATTTGTTGTCAAACATGACATTATCCACAAGTTTTTCAGTCTTATGTACACGTATATTAACATTTGGCAGGTATGAACTCTAAATCATTGCATTTGTTCAACTTTTCTTAGTTTAATTTTGGTAGCTCTAAACTTTATGGCCAATCTCTATAAGTTTTTTTTAAAATGTGAGTTGTTTATCTTTGGTATGTGTTGTGTTTTATAGGTACACATATGGCAGTGAAAGGAACACATAAGCAGTGGCAGGACATGAATGAATCTGGGAACGCAATGAAATGAGAGAGAATCAAGCAGGAACATGGTGCGGTGGAAATGGGAGTATATAGGAGAGGTCAAACTTATAAATGCGGGCACCATGTCTATACCAGAACAGTAGCCGAGCAGATTAGTCAAGACCACCCACATACTCTTGGGGTGAGATTTTTTTTATCCTTTTGGAAATACTACATAGTGTAACACATTATTATGTAGGGGATTTGAACATGAAGGGGTGCTCATATATATATGCCTTTTTTGGTTTCTTCTTCAAAACTCGGGTAATGCATTACTATTTATTTTTGAGTTGTTCATGCTTTGAACATGAAGGGGTGCTCATATAGTTGGGTACGTTTAGTAGGGGAGATATATAGAGTAGTACATTTTGTACAGTAGTACATTTGTACAAATATATACAGTAGTATATTTTTTAAAAGCATATTGCTATGTGTTTTATGTATTCATTTTCAACTATGTTTTGTAGTTGCATCACTAATTTTTCTAATGCGTTTCACTAATTTTCAACTGTGGCACGAGAAGGCCGGTGCCTTGATCGAGACCTTTTTTGGCGTGACTTGCTTAGTGTTAAGTGTATAGCCACAAAGAAATTACACAAGGCATTTCATACTCGCTTTTCGGAAGGAATAAAAAAAGCAAGTTGTTCGCAGAACGAATATCAAGTCTTTCATAAATGCTTTATGGAAAGAGTCATGTTTACAAGCTCGCGTTGGTGTCTCAATGGTCTAATCCAAAGTCTCGTGAGGTTTGTTTTGAACGCTCTCCAACTGCAACCCATAGAGGATAACACCATCCTCTTGCTGTTCGGATCAATATCAAATTTGATCTGAAAAAGAAAGATGTTGAATACATGTCTTAAAATCAGTGTAAAGATGTCTTAAAATCAGTGTAAATATGTTAGGTTTTGGATTTCGACACACTCGGATTGCTTGACAAAAAGTACCACACAAATCTTCTACTGTTAATTTAGCTGTAATAGTTTGGAAGTATGCTATGAGTTGATTACTTAGCTTTGATTGGCCAGCTGGCTAGGTAATTTAGTCTGTTAGCAAACTAGTGTTGCATAAAAGGAGATTAAATTAAACCCAATTGTAATCGACAAGAATTGGTATCAGAGCAGTAAGTTAAGATTTCACAAACGACGGAAACTTGTTGGCAAGCGATAGAGTCAGGGTTTGCATAAATACACCAAACATAAGATGTAATGGATCACAAATTGGAACAAATACGAACATAATTTAAGAGTGATATGAATTCAGCCATGGATACAACAAAAATCCATCAAACAATATTTTCTATATATAACAGCTATATATATATACCTGTATTGCCTCCCACAAATCATTCTTCAATTTGATTGACACTCTAGGCCAACTTGGATAAGTTATCGGCACAAAGCACTTCACCATCAAACCCCCATAACTTGATAATTCTTTTTTGCTAGTACTTATTGGATGACCAAGATCATTATATAAAATTCTTATCCATTCCTCACTGCTCTTTATTTTAGTCAATCGCTTTAGCTTCGCCGCACCTCTGCCTTTACTACTATATTGTGAAGGTTTCTCCACGAGTTCGAGATCAATGTCTTCCATTTCAAGTTAAAGCAATCGAACTGTTGAAACACAAAAAAGAGCAATAATATAGATTTCAGCAATACAAGTCGTAACTACTCAAACAATACAATTATTGAAATGTACCACAAATTAAAATTCACCATTTTATTCTATGTTAATTAAAATGTACAAGAGCACAATTGTCAAAATATTAAGCCGAAAATAATAATCCATAGTCTAGAACAAATGTCACATAGCCCATATTCCATACATTCAATTTCCAACAATCAACTGTAGTAGGTTCCACACAAAAAACTAAAAAGTTGGACAACTTCACCAAACAAGCTTACATTTTAAGAACCTATAACTAATAATAAAGAACAATTCAAACATTAAGCATCATAACATCGTCTAACACAATTATGTTGGCGTATTGTCTATCCATGTCCCCTCACAATCTTCACGCATATAAGTTTCGGAAGATTCCTCAACCACGTCGAAGGATTCAATAGTTAGCAAAACTGTAGTGCAAATATCATCCCCGAGACATCCTTCATTGAGATCATCTTCATAATCTTTATCATAGTAATCCCTTTGAGGAGTTGACAATACAATTGAATATTTAGGATTCATTTGGTCCGGAACATAGAAAACTTGTTTCGCTTGAGAAGCTAAGATGAAAGAATCGGATTTATAACCAACTCTATCAAGATCGACGGATGTAAAACCAAGCTCGTCTATGTTAATTCCGTTTTTGTTGTCAACCCAATCACACTTGAATAAAGGAATCTGAATTAAAAAATAGTCAAGTATCCATATCTCCCTTATGACACCGTAGAAAATCATATCGGTACGAACAGGATTGTTGTCCTTTGCACTAGCTATCTGCAACCATCTTAGCAACTAGGTTCACTCCACTGTTTTGGGTTACTCGTGCATCATCGCGATCCTTTGTTAGGTAACGAACACCGTTAATGACATATCCGTGAACTTTGATGATGTCTCGACGAGGTCCACGAGCAATCCATTTTAAGTCATCTGAGATATTGTTGTTTGGGAGTTCTTCTTCGAGAGCAACCTATTAATATAAGAATTTTAGTTACTTACAAAACAAAATTCAAACATATTAAAGTAAGGGGATATTTCGTCTTTATTCCCACTTTAGTTTTTAATATTAGACCTCACCAACTATTTAGTTTTACTTTACACTCTACCACTATTTTCCAGTGGTTGGTATTAGACTTCGAAATTGTTTTTCACTAAGATTTGCAACTAATAAATAAAAAAACAGTGGCATTATTTAAAAGAAAACTAAAAAATGGGTAAAGTCTTATGAAAATTAAAGTGGTGGTTAAGTCAACATGTCCCTAAATCATACCCTTTTACTTAACCAATGGATAAACGTGCGGTTGTGCTCTTCTTCAAGCCACTTCTTATTTTTCCCTTTTCGAGGATGGGTTTCTTTCAAGCACTTTTCATGCTCCCTAACAAGGTATTAATGAGTAACGCAACATTAGTTATTAATATATGAGATAAGTATGTGAGGAACTAACTTCATATTAATGGGAAGTTAGGAAAGTCATACTCTATATAAGGTTGAACATCATTCGTGTTATGTAACACATGAAGATGTGCCTGCTCCAAGGACATGCGATCAACTTCAACGACATCTGAACCTCCTATCAGTTTATCATCATCCTTCCTGGCCGGAATTCCAATTGAATCTAATTCCGATAAGAACTCAGAACAAAACTCAATAGCTTCTTCTGCTATGTAACATTGAGCAATACAACCTTCTGGGCGATTACGATTTCTCACATAACCCTTTAATACTTTCATGTACCTAACACATTAAAAAGAAAACTAAATCGATACACTTATTTACTTATATTAATACATGATAGTAAAGTAAATTGACCTAACCTTTCAATTGGGTACATCCATCGAAAGAAAACAGGACCGCAAAGTTCGACCTCCCTCACAAGATGCACCATTAAATGCACAATAATGTCAAAGAAGGATGGTGGAAAGTATTTTTCCAGCAAACACAATGTGATCACAATTTCATTCTGAATTTCTTTTAGTTTTTGCAAGTCCACTACTTTGGCACAAAGGGCATTGAAGAAAAAACATACTCTCATGATCGCATATCTCACATGTTTTGGCAATACCGATCGAATTGCAATTGGAAGAAGTTGTTGCATTAGAATATGGAAATCATGAGACTTCAAGCCATACAATTTCAAATCTTCCATAGAGACATGGCTTCTAAAATTAGAAGAGTACCCATTCGGGACCTTAAGGTCATGCAAAGTTTGGCAGAGCATTTTTTTTCCTCTCTCGATAACGTATAACATGCTGGCGGTAGGTATGTCCTTTTTTCATTAACCTGAGTTGCTAACTCACTTCTTAAGACCATTTTTTCAAGGTCGAGTTGACACTTCACCCCGTCTTTCATTTTTCCTGGAATATTAAGCAAGGTTCCAATGATACTATCACAGACATTCTTTTCACTGTGCATGACATCTAAGTTATGTCGAATAGGCAAATCCTTCCAATAAGGAAGTTCAAAAAATATCGATTTCTTCTTCCAAAAATTTTCAACCCTATTGTTACTAGGACCGCCTTTTTCAACCCCATTACCTACCCTCCTCGGTCTCTTACGCTTTAATGATTTCTTCAAATTAACCGCCCTCGCCTTTTTTGCCTTCTTTCCCCATGCAACCTTAAGTCTCCCAACTTTTATCAATATTTGTTCACCGCTTAAAGGTTCAGGGGAGGCTTGGAACTCTTGCTCACCGTTAAAAGCCTTTTTCTGGCTTCGAAATGGATGGTTTTGTGGAAGGTATCTCCTATGTCCCATATAAACGCACTTGCCACAGTGTTGTAATCTGATGGAATACGTTTTTTCACTACATATTGGACAAGCATTATAGCCTTGAACAACACTTCCAGATAAATATCCATACGCTGGAAAATCATTAATTGTCCACAACAGTATTGCCCTCAAAGTAAAAGATTCTTGTCGAAAGGCATCGTAGGCTTTAACTCCTTCATGCCACAATGTATTCAGATCTTCTATTAACGGAGCCAAATAAACATCTATATTATTCCCCGGTTGTTTTGGACCCGATATCAACGTAGTCAACATTGTAAACTTTCTTTTCATACACAATTCCGGTTCAAAGTTATATGTGTTCAACATGACCGGCCAATAACTGTACCTACTACTAAGGGAACTATGAGGATTAATTCCGTCCGTTGATAGTGCTAATCGAAGATTTCTTGGTTCTGCTGTAAAATCGGACCACTTTTCATCAACTAATTTCCAAGATGGTGAGTCTGCTGGGTGACGCAACAAACCATCAACAATTCTATCATCTGCATGCCATGTCAGAGACTTAGCGGTCTCTTTAGATTGAAACCACCTTTTGAATCTCGGAATGGGTGAAAAGTACTATAACAATTTCGCAAAAACACCTTGTTTCCCCTCATCCCTTTTTTGTTCTTTCAAATTCTTCTTCTGTTTGAACCTGGATGTTCCACAAGTGGGGCATTCAACAGCTTCTTTATACTCTTTTCTATAGAGTATACAGTCATTAGGGCATGCGTGTATCTTTTGAAAGTCCATTCCGAATACCGATAAGCAACATTTTGCCTCATTACTGGATGAAGGCAATACATTGTTATCCGGAAGCATGTCGGCAATGATTGACAGCATATTTGAAAAGCATTTATCGGACATCCCACTCTTCGCTTTAAGATTGAATAGCTTGACGATAGCGGATAACTTTGTATACTTTTTACATCTTTCATACAATGGCTTCTCCGCATCTAAAAGCAACTTCTGAAAAATTTCTGCATTTCCTGTGAAGTCTTCTTTTATAGCCTCCACCATGTCAATCAACTCTTCAACATCCTCCATGGTATCCATATTAAGATTGTCACAGATAGGATCACCCATATTAACATCCGACAGTGTTTCACGATAATCCTCCTCTCCGTGCCATTTCCATACAGTATAATTCGGATCGATACCCGAACTATACAAATGTTGTCTGATTTCTTTAACACCCATTTTTAATCTATTTTCACATTGATTACAAGGGCATCGTATGAAGTTCTCATCCAAGGAGGCGTTTTGAGCAACCCTAAGAAAATTATCAACACCTTTTATGTATTCTTTTGATAATCTGTCCTTGCTCATCCAAGACCTGTCCATTCTGGCCTGAGTATGTAAACCACCACGAGTGAGATATAAGCAATAAAAGAGATGTAATTGTTAAAAATAATGCAATATTATACAACATAATATATTCACACCATTAGAAAATATCGTAGAAAGTATAATATCCCTCTAAAACTATCACAAAAAATACCAAAGACACCAACACCTAATAGTAATAAGACTCAATCAACCATAACTTACCAACTCAAGAACACTAACACACCACCCAAACACTATACAACCAAAACCAATTTTAAACATTGAAGAACTTCAATTCACAAAATTATTATACATATTATACTATAATGTTATATATAATATGTATAACAACAATTGTTATACATATTATACATGACAGCAACAACCATTAGCGATTATATACCTATAATATAATGAAGTAATTAATGAAAGCACATAGTATAAGCATGGGACAGTATTTATTGCAACACAGAACACATGAGAAAGAACAATGACTTTAAAAACACACTTGTCACTTTTGGGCTATAAAAATTGACAATTTTGAAAAGGAGAAAGAAAGATATGTCTGTAGAAATTCATTACATCTCGTGTGGAGGAGCTGAGATTTTTTTAACTAAGGTCTTGTTAGGTTCTGTATTCAGTTACTAGCTTTCAGAATTTGGAAGTGCTAGAAAACAAAACAATACACTCCTTCCTTTTCAATTTAGGAATATCACATTGCTTCTTAGTACGTCTCATATTTAGAGAAGTATGTTCAAAATCAATGTACCAAATTCCAAATTAGTTAGATTGTTTAAATTTTGACCAATGATTACATTAATAATAGTATTCATTAAAAATATTAACTTTCAAATTACCACTCTCGGTTTGAGACAGTGTATTTCATATCTTGGTTCCTTCTAATTCATGAGAATTTGGACGTTCAAATTCAAACATAAGTTGTGAATTGGTAACTTAGAATTCAATGAACAAAGATAAAGATAATTTATCATAAAAAAATTTGGGGGCTCATGTGTTCAAGTAACAAATGGCTCAACTAGAAGAAGGTTCACGATAGCCTTAATTGGCAACTGAGCTACAATTCCATGCTTGAACATGTGAATGCAATCTTTTTGAGTTTTATTGACCTACCATTCTACCTTATGCGTAATCAAAGGCTTCAAAGTTGTGATGCGTAAGGTAAACATATATAAATCTATAGTGACCATCAATGAATGTGGTAAAAATCTTAACCAAAATTCAACTACTAAGCACTAAATGAATTGACCCTACATTTCTAAACATCTAAAAATTATACATTAAGCATAACATTTTGCATTACGTCAAAAACTAGATATTTTACATTTAACTTAAATATTTTAAGTCAACCGGGACAATTAATGTTTAATCGCTAGGAGCTAAGTATATTTTACATTTAGTCCACCTTATTTTTTTAATTTTGCAAAAACTCTCCTGTTTACTTTTTTTGATAATTATTTCATAAAGTTTAGGATAAGATAAAAAAAAAGTTTGTAACTGTTTTATGCAGCGAGGGATATTTTGGAACAAAATAAAAAAGTTTGGACTATATATTAATTATAAAATTGTCGAGGGACTATTCTTCGAATGACCCTACTTTTTTTTGCAACAAGTCATTAACCAAAATTATTAAACATTGAACATATAAACTGAAAAGCAAATAAAATTACGCTTGAAACTAATGTCACTCAACTATTTCTTTAATGTGTATTTTTTTTAAAAATGGCAATATATAAACTGAATTTATAATAGACACAATTCTTTAAAGAGTATTAGTGCTAATAGTTGTAATAAATCTAAACAAATAAAGTCCTGAAAAATGCTTGGCATAAACATAACTATTTACTAATGTAAAAATAGTTGGTAAAGAAACGTACCCAAATTCTCTATGTGCAGACTGGGCCGGGGTAGAAAACAGGAGAAGAGGGAAGGCGTCCCAACTGCGAGTCTGATAAAAGAGGCAAAATAAAAAGGAATAGAAATCGATTAGGTTTTCAAACAAAAATTACAAACTCATATACACAAATCAAGAACAAATGGCATATACACAAATCACACACATACATATCAAGAACAAATCTCATATACACAACACATATACACAAATCGAATCCATATATATACACAAACCCTTGAAAATCCATATTAGGGCTTTTTGTACCTGATTGATGCCGGTGCCGGAGGTGATGAGTTGTGAGAGGGTCGGAGGTGAAGTGAGAGGGTTGTACTTGCGAGCCAGAGAGAGAGAGGGATGCAGCGATCCAGAGAGAGAGAGGGCCGTGCAAGCTGGACGCAGCGAGCCAGAGAGAGAGAGGGGGTCATGCGAGCACAGAGAGAGGGAAGCAGCAAGCGAGAGAGAGAGAGGGACGCAGCGAGCAGAGAGAGAGGGTGGTCGTGCGAGCGAGAGAGGGAGAGGGAGGGTTTGAGGAAGGGTTTGACGCACGGAGCAGAATAGGGAGTCGTGGGTTTGAGGAAGCAAACTCTTGGAGCGGGAATGAAAAAAAATATCCCCGCCTCTATTTTTTCATTTATCTCAGTTTTTACTCAGAAGGTTGAAATAATTAAAGTATATTTATGTCATCTATATATAAATATGAGATAAATAATTTGTTTTTTATATCAATTTTACTTAAATCGAAATAAAAATTTACTTTAAAAGTCAAATTGACATAAATAAATATTATTTATGTCAATTTACATTTATCTAACATAACGTTCATTTTTAAACTGACATAAATGATGTTTTTTCTTGTAGTGATAATTTCCAATGAAATTTCAACATCAAAACATCATAATTTCTCATCAAGAACGGATCATAACATTTATTCATCAAAACCCTACATTTTCATATTCTTCATGTATACACAACATATAATCCAACTTTTTTCTCCTCTAAATTACCCCTTATTTCATATCCTCTACATGCATAAATTCAGTCTACATGAAATCCTAACCAAAACATGGATTTAAATCACTTAAACTACCAATTTCATCATTTATATCAACATGTTTTAACCCTATTCTCACATGGGTATTATAACTTTAAAAGAAAATTGCAAACAAACACTTGCCTTATGTGGGAGTGATCTGATTTCATGATTAAGATGGTAGATTGTCTGTCTTCTCTTCTAATCCTCACTCCAATGATGATGATAGTGTAAGAACAATGAAGAACACTTCAAGAATCCTTTACAAACCCCCAAAATATGCTCTCTCTTCCTTCTCTATTAGCCTCTCTTGATTTTCTAACTTCTTTACCCTAGCGTCACACAACTATATGTATATATAATATTTCAAAATTCGTAATTCTCTTACCCATGAGTTACCAAATGACCAAAATGCCCTCTCGGGGTGTCTGTTTGCTCTAAAACTGTCCCAGGACCCAAACTATACACTTGGGTATATTATTTTGACTGTTTCGATCCTTCCGGACTCATCTGTGACCTCAAAATTATCATCTAAATAACTCATAATTTATTTTCGATCTCGACCTCATTTTGTCCACACATGACATCCGGGTGAGATAATATACTGACACGTCACCGTCACGCGTTATAATGCCAAATATATAATTACTATTCACCTAGTAATTTTATTCAATAAATATTAATTATTTATCTTCGATTAATAATTTAATCAGTTCATAATATTTATTTTCCCTCAAATTACATCGCACGTGTAATTTAAATTTACCTGAATTAATTCATAATTAATTCCTAAAAAATAGGTGTTGTTACAAACACACTCAAAGTTGGCTTTGTGTTACATGAGGTGGAAAATGCTGATATCAACGGTCATATTGCCAAACAAAAGTTTCATGGAACCGTCACGGCAATTGATGAGTGCAATGGAAGCGACCAATAGGGGAAGACCCATTATGATAGGAATATTAGTTGGGTTGGGCGTATTGGCGTCCAAAATTATAAAATCCAGTGGGTAGTAAAAGTTGGACACTTTCACCAAAACATCTTCAATAATTACTTTAGGAATTTTCACCGAACGATCGGCTAGCTAAAGCATAACACGTATATGTTTCATCTCTTGTAACCTTAATTCCAAATAGAGAGAGTAATGTAAATTGACACTAGCGCCATGATTAAGTAAAGACCGAGTAGTGTACTTATTTCCTAACATGCAAGACACAGTCGAACGACTGGGGTCTGTGTACTTCACAACACCATTTCAATGAATAAGGGATGTTCCTACTCGATGACAAAAGCATCACGAGGAACATTCATCCATCGCTTGACAGTACACAAGTCCTTAAGGAATTTGGCATATGAAGGGACTTGTTAAATGGAGGTGAGGAAGGGAACGCTAATGTTAATATTTTGAAAGACTTATTTAATCTCATCAAATTGATGAGCCTTCTTAGTGGGAGTTATCCTATGAGGAAATGGTACCTTGGACACATAGACCGTGGTGTTCTCACTAGGTTTGGCCTCAAAAAATTTCTCACGACTTCTTAGGTGGACGAACTTTAGGGATGGGATCTATTGGTTTTTTTGGGATGGTTTGGGTTTTACCATCGACGACACCATTGTCAACCTATTTCTCAGATCTTAGAGTGGTACCCGCTTTTATGGCTACTTGGTATATAGGTTGGTTGGATATGGTTCCAACTTCATAAGACGACTCTTTTCCATTCCCCTTAGCATTAGCAATGGGTTGACTCGGGAATCGACCTTTCTTCCTTTCAGACTCAAGTTGGTTAAAATCTTGCTCAAGACTTTGGATGGATTGATTTTATATTTGCGTGGTTTGTTGTTGAGTTATGATGAATTAAGTGAGAAGATTCTCAAGATACGAGGTAAAGGATTGAGATAAACGTGTATCGAGAGGTTGAGGTACCAACTCCCTTTTTGAACTAAGCGAGGGATACTCAAAATATACTGATGGAATTGGGACAAGTTGATGGTTGGTGTTTGACAGTCCTCCGTGGGGGAGAAAACGGTTTTGACGATGCTGTCGATAGTATGGAGATTAAAGAGTCAGAACGAGAGGATGATGTGGTCGTGAATGATTTGGTTGAAACACAAGAAGACCCTCAATAGGATTTTGTGGTTGCGATGGAATGGAGTTGATGTAGTACTTATAAGAAAAATAGGGGTGGTTCCTATTATCTTTTTGGTAAGTAAACGACGATGGTGGGAGGTTCCTGATAGAATCAAAGTCACAAGATTGCACCATGATAGATTCGGGATCAATTTGAATGATGAGGAACGAATGAGATAAATGATCAGGACTTAAGCACACAGTGTAATATGAAGGACTAGACTCGTTGACATTTATCGATGGTTTAGTTACATAAATATTTCGTTGCCTCGAACAAGCAAGACTGTCAACAGTCCTAGTCAAAGTGCTTAAGCCATGAATTAACATTTTAAAATCGGGGTCATTCTTTATGTCATTAGTTCCCCTGACATGGTGGTTTAGATCTAAAAAAACTCATTGGTCCAATCTTGAGAGTTATCGCTTAATTCTAGAAAAAAATTGTAGGCGGTAGTGGGAGTCAAATGCATGAACTTTTTATTTTGCATTGACTCAACCATTGTGAGAGACGAAAGGCCAAGGCCACTATAAAACCTATAGACTAGACGACTTTTCTCAAGTCCAAGATATGGAAAACTATTGATAAAACTTTGTAATCATCTCCATGCTTCACAAAATTTCTCATTGGATTTTTATCAAAAGTCATGAATAGCTTAGTGCCTTGCATTCCTTTTGATCATAGGGTAAAATTTAGACATTGACTTCTTCACGAGTTGTCCCATGTACAAATAGAATCCGGTGACAACGAATGGATCCACATGGATGCATGATTATGTAAAGATCATGGGAACAATCGTAGACAAATATTTTATTTATCTAAATTTTGATTCTTGAAGGTAGGGCAAACGGTGTGAAATTTTTCTGAGTGAGTATGTGGGGACTCACATTCGAGACCATGGAAATTGGGTATCCTGGAAATAGTGGCAGGACGAATTTTGAATTGGGTGAACGGTGTAGGTGAAAAAATAATACATGATGGTGGATTGGCCATTAACGGGGAAAATAGTCCCTTAGAGCACGTTCGTCAGCCGTGGTGGGCGGAGATGTAGGAGATCTTGGAGTCTCCAAGAATGAAGAACTAGACTTGGGGATATGGTGGGAGGTCCCTTAGAGCACATTCATTATGGGTGAATGTAAAGATGAATGGCTAGATGAGCTTGTTAATCGATAATCAAGGCGTTGCCAATTAGGCATAAAAGGATGAAAGAAAATATTTTTTGTTTCTTATAAGAAAGAAGAAAATAGTTTTGGATTTTTTGATATAAGTATTTTTGTATTAAAGAAGAAAATAATTTTTCATATAAATATATTTTTTTATTTTTGATGATAAAGAAAAAAATATTTTTGGAATTTTGTAAAAATATACACGTTCGACTCTCGTTGAAACTCAATAGACAAAGTGTAAAATCGACAACAGAAGGATATTAAATTGATATGTACAAGTCCTAACTAACACATAACTAATTTTTTAATCTTTAATCAAGCAATAGGGTAGTCAAATTTTACTTTAATTCACAGGTGACAAAATTGCAAAATTTGTTTAAGTCGCCTTTGCAAATTTTCATGTCCCTACTTCCGTCAAAAGACAACTAGAGGCTTGCCACAGAGATTCCCCACAAAGCTATAATGATGAATCGATCGGCCGGTACAATGCTGGAGACATCACAAACTCGTTTTACTTGGTGGTTGCACATAAAACCCAGTTTCTCTTGACACTAACGTGCCTCAAAGTAAACCGATCAATCTTTTTCGGGTGGATAAGACTCGATGGTTTGTCCTATAAGTTAAACTGTTCAAAGTCCTATAAAAAAACTTATCCTATAGGACTAGCTAGCTGATTGATTTTAAATTCTAGTGATAGTTAGGGTAACAATTGATAATGATTGAGTCTAGTGATGAAATCCCTTCTCGTTTCAATGACCAGGTATATGCCTTAAGTTGATTAATTCATCACGCTATGCGAAAGTAAGACAATGTGAAAAGGAAAATAAAATAAGAGTATATTAGAGCACACAAAATTGGCTCGCTTACGGGAAATTTGCAAGTGTTTAAAAATTTACCTCATATGGCTTTTACACACGTAGGGTGAAGATAGAGTTGAGTCGATAGGGGAAAATTTCACCAAATTCAGTCGGCCCCTGGAGTCCTACAGACCCAAGATAGAGAGGCTTTTAGATCCCCTCCAATGATGCTCTCTCTCTATTTTGTCCGATTTTCCTTTTTTATTTTGTATTTTTTAATTAATTATTATAATAATTGGTGTTCAAATCACCACGAATAAATATACAAGGCCTTAATAACCTATTAAAACTAATCTAATGAAATGTGCAAATGAGAAATTAAATGTACTGTTCTTCACAAACATCACTTCTTAAAAGTCGACAATGACGTCATTTGATAAACATAATTTTTTTCCTTTTTCCTTTCCGTCATTGTAGTAGGAATATTTCGCTATCAATTTCCCATGATGTACCTATACAATACACACTCAAAACGATTATAATGGAAAGTAAGGGGTCAATTCACGCCTTTAAAGTAAAGAAAAGTCAAGTGAGGTTTACTAAAATTCATTTTCATAGTTGTTAAAACTTGTTTTTCAAGAGTTTTGATTTATCTATACTGGTGAATTATTAAATGAAATCTAAGATAATATTATCAAGTATAAGAGCAAGTAAAATGTAACTAGAATGAGGAGATAAGGAATGAACTCCACCACCATTTCATATGATTAATACTAGTTTGAATATTTTCTAATTTAATTAACTTTCAAAATAATTATTTTTTTAAAAGTTGATTCTCATCACACTAATGAATTAAAACATATGTCCCTTTAGAAAAGGAATTGCAAATCCTAAAAATTCTACTCCAAATATATTAAACTTAATAAAATGAACTACCCACTAGGAAAATTCATTTAACTAATTTTAATTTTAACAAAAAGATGACAAGAGTAATAGAAAGTTAGCTTATAATTTTAATCAAAAGACAAGACTATCTCTAGTTTGAATCTTACAACAAAATTATAAACTAATTTTCAATCTTTTCTCAAAGATATTTTACCACTTCTCAATGAATAAAGAAAAGGAACTTAACAAAAAGAAGTTATCAAACTAAATTAATGTAATCCGTGGGGGTTTCATTTCATCCATTTAATTGGGTGATTAGCCTACCGTATTGAGCGTCCAAGTCATGGAATAGATATTTGATTTTAACTTGATATTGTATGTATATCGTCGATGGAACCAAGTTAATCAAAATTCTCAAATACCTATGTCAAATATAAAACACTAAAAATATAGAGGTAAGTAAGGGATTATCGAACCAACTTCAAGGATGAAACACATAAGAGAAAAATTTGTGCAAGTCACTTTTTCTAATTATTATTATTATTTTTTTATATTTTTCTATTTTTTTATGCTTTTTCAATATTAAAATAAGTTTTGAGTGATGATGCTAAGATTTAGCACCACCAGATAAGTGTTAGTGAGCTCAAGCAGTAGCAGCCATGGCAGCTATAGAGATATATGAGTGTATAGAAGGGGATGAGTATAAGAGGAAATTAGACAATGATGTATAGTGGTTCAGCCAATTTGGCCTACATCCACTGTGAGTGTGTGATCCACTAAGTATGGGCACTAATGGCCTTGGATACAATGCACATAACCCTCTCTCTCTCTCTACTGTGTGTGTACAAGCAGAGTTTTAGCTAGGGCTACTGTTCATCCATCGATCCCCTGTAGGGTTGGGGGTGACAAGTATATATAGGTCTTGGGGGGTGTAGTGTACCCCCCAAGTAAGCATGGTGCATGTGAATGGTGATCTAACCAATCCCCTGTTGACACCTGTAGATGCCAAATGATGACATAATATTCCCTCACGTGAGGGTGTGATTCGGTTATAATGGTCTGCCACGTGTCATATGAGCCTGACGCGCACTGTTCCATGCGTGTCCCGAACCACGCGCTGTCATGATGTCACCCTCGGCCTATGAGCCGAGGCCGAGGGCAAAGTTTCTTCCGGTGGTGAGTTTGGCTTAATTCTGGCCTCGTACTGTCGTACCATCGCAGGGTCGTCCGGAGCCTGGGGAAGGGTCGGTCCCTCGTAAGGTCGTCTGGACCCTGGTGAAGGGTCGGCCCCTCGTAGGGTCGGCTAGAGCCTGGTGGAGGGTCGGCCCCTCGTAGGGTCGCCTGGGCCTGGTGGAGGCCAGCTGGGGCCTGGTGAAGGGTCGTCCCCTCGTAGGGTCGTCCGTATTGGAGGTAATCCTCATCCAGGCTGAGGGTATAAACGGGTATATCATTGAGGAGGGGTGAATATGACTTAAGACTAATAACAAAAATAAGAGTAATCAAACTAAAATAAAGTGTGACAAAAATACTAGTGAGTGATGGAAATGAGTGAGAGTGTAATTAAATGAGAGAAAAATATTCAAGGGAAGAGAAATCCACCCTCAATTCCCCTAATCAACTAAACTTGTATTATCTTAATTTCAGCAATTTCCAAAATATTTAATTAATTCAAAAGCTAATTCTCATTAAACTAGTGAATTAATTAAATACTCTTTTAGAAAAGCAAATTTAATTCCCACAAGCACTACTCTAATTGAATTAAAATTAATCAAACAAATTATCCCCTAGGAATAATTTGTACAACTAATTTTATATTGAAAGAAATTAATGAAATCAAGAGTAGATGAAAATTAAATTAATATTAAAATCAAATGATAGGTCTATCTCTAGCTTAAATCACTTGATCAAATATTAATTAAATTTTCATACATTTATCAAGGTTGATTTTTCATTTCTCAATGTGAAAATAAAGTTGGGATCAAATATACAACTCAAAGGAAATTATCAAAATTAAAATTAACAACTAATTTGATTTGGACTCATGCGGGTTTCAATCACCCCTTGAATGAGGTGATTAGCCCTCCATAATCATCATCTAATAAAAATTAGAATCAAATAAGAGCATAAAATGAAAATTAGAGAGGAGTAAGCAAACCAAAATTGCCTTCAATTGCATTAATTCTTCAATCATCTCAATTAATTACAACACTCAATTTATGAAAAAAAAACTAAACTACTAAAAAAATTAAAATGGTGTTTTCTATTTAATTCTCTCTACAATTTTCTCCCTCTATTCTTCTCTCCCAAAGGCTTTTTCTATTTGAGTCTTCTTCTTCTCTTTATAATAGGCATGAAGCATGAGGGGTAAAAATGGGAGGATAAAGGTGCAAGAGGTATGAAAGGTATTTGTGTGAGGGTTAATTAGGAATTATGCACACATGTGCATGGGTTGTGTGAGGTCATGTGAGTAGTGAGGTGAGAGGATATAAAAATCTGATATGGTTTACGGGTATTTTTGGAAAAGTGGTAAAAGGTTTGTTGGGGGGCATTTGGGGAAAAAGGGTTTAAATGGGTTTTATTTGGTTTTAGTGGATTTAAAGCATGTGGTCATTTGGTTTTGGTTGACAGGTGGAAATCGTGCCTAGGGAAAATGGTTAGACATGAGAAATGGGTTTGGTTATCATGGAGGGATAAGGTTGGATTGGGGCAAAACTTGGGTTTGCACATGGGTTAGTGGGTTGCCGGGTTTGGAATTGGGCATGGAGCTTGGCTTGGCAGTGGGGCTAATCGGGTCTCTCTACCCAGGTCTGAGGTGGTTGCGCCAAAGATGGTGAGTCGGGTTGGAGGGGTTGCTGGGCCGCCAGCGTGGCAGACCGCCGGAGATGGGGTCGGGGCGGTTCAGGTCCAAGGTGGGCAGGTGCTGGGTTCGGAGTGAATGGAGGGAGAGGGGGGCTAGTTTCCGTCGCCGGCGGTAATGGTAACAGGGGTCGGTGGTAGCTGCAGGTTGGATGGGGCGTCGGGGGGAGTTGAGGGCGTGGGGCCGGCCGCCGGATTTCGAACGGTGTCAGAGGGGCTTGAACCGGCGACGGGGTAGGTGATGAGTTTTTCTGGTTTAACATCGGCGGGTTAGTGGTTGGAAAAGGATTCGGCCGGAGCAGGTGCTGATGTGGGTCACCGGGAATGGCAGGTCAGGGTAAGGGGGATGAGCGACGGTTTGGAGATTAGGGGTGAAATGGTGGGTTAGGTTCAGGCGGGAGAGAGGTTGATGGTGGTGAGGATTTCGGGTTTTGGGAGTTGGTTGTGGTTGTGGTTGTGGGTTTTGATGGAGGTTGTTAATGGGGGATGGCAGGAGAGGGAAATGGGAGGTTGAAGATATGGGTGTGGGTAGGGTTATTGTGTAGGTGAGGTGTATAGATAATGTGGTGTGACTTAGGGGGTAGGATAGGTAGTGTTTGGTGTATGGGGTTAGTGTGTGTGTTTAAATTTGGACTCTTAAAAGAGTAAACACTCAACTAAAATTAATACACTAAAAAAAACTAAAAATCATAAAACTAAAAATTTAAAAATTAAATTTCTATTCTAAAAATAAAATAAAGATTCAATAAAAATAAAAATAAAAAGAAATGAAAAGAAAAGAAAAATAAACATGTAAATCTATTAAACTTTAAAATTAAAGTCCTAAAAAAATAAAATTTAATAAAACTAAATTCCTAAAAAAAACTAATCCTAATAAAATAAAATAGAAATGAAAACTAAAACTACAACTAAAAACTTAATAAAATCAAAATTAAATATAATTATACTAATAAAAATATAAAAATAGAAATTAAAATCTAAAAATCCTAAATAAATTCTAAAAATAAAATGACTCAAACTAAAAATCTAAAAAAAATAATAAAAAGGGACAAACAAAACACATACACGGTTTAGGGGAGGTTTAGACTAGGGTAAGGTTACGGGGTTGGTATTTAGCTCCATAAAATGCACAATTACCTTGAAATACGCGTTTAAACACCGCAACGTGCAACAATTGAGCACATAAGACCTATATTGTCGAGAATTAGCAACTAAAATACATCTATTCGGGGTGTAAATTGTACAGTTTTGGGTGCTTATCAATATTCATGTTCATATTTGAATTAAACAAGTGTGAGTAGAGAGCAAAAATGATCAAACTAATCTCTTGAATTAATATCAAACTTCACTTTTTACACAATCTCGAACTTCTTCAATATAATTCAAGTCAATTGAATAGTTGTTTCTCTACCAAAAGCTTAACAAAATAATAGTACCTCTTTATAGTATTCTTTCCTTAAAAATATGATCCCAAATATGAACACCAAAGGTCCCTTTTATGAGTAGAAATTTGGGTCTGAGGGTATCTTTGGTAGTTTATAAAGGGATGCGCTAACAATTTAAATAATAAAAGGAGGGTATGGGCGAAGGATTATTTTATTTAAAAATGTGGGTTGCTGATAATAGAGGATGGGAGAAAAATATTAATTTTGGTTCCTTTTTAAAAAACAAATGATAAAGAATGAGATTTTTATGGAGATTTTATTGAAGAACTAAATTTCGGGGGTGGAAAGTGAAAATAGTGGAAAAAGAATCTCGACTAATGACTCTGTCACGTGCACATGGGGCACATCTGCTTTACGCGTGGCTAGCACTAGATCTAATGGCCTCTGGGCAGCCCCGTGGTTCGCTCGTATAGCGCCATATGGCGCCTAAAGATTTATAACAAAATCAGGGTTTAATCCCCCATAGGTTTCGAATCTTTGTCGATTCTGGCATGCAAAATGATTTAAACCACTAAGCCACGCGTGTGGCTCAGTTATTATACTGCATGAAAAATCGTTTAAACCTTAGTTAATTCCAGAATTCCATAATTTCACATTAACCCCCTAAACTTCATATCTTTCACATACGACCTCCAATTAATGAACCGCAAAAATGATGTGGCCTTCTTTTCGAGACTGATAATATTTCAATAGTGATCGGGTCATGAGGTTTGATTTTGGGTATGACTCGAGGATTTGACTTTGACTTTTTTTTTTTAACTTTGCACCGTCATAACTTCTTCGTTTGAACTCAGATTGATATGTCGTTTGACCATAGGCATCCCTTTATTCGAGCCCTATTATTTATCTTATTAAACTCCAAAGTTAGTCATCTAAATTTATCATTTTACCTCTCAAAGTGCATATGTGGATGTTTCTTGCACAAATTTCCTTGAAATAACTCTTTTGAGTCAATAAATATCTTTTACCTATAAGATAAATAAATACTCGTATAAGGCCAATTTTACCTAGAATTAGCAATTAAAATGCGTCTACTTGAGGTATAAATTTATCACTTTTGGGTTCTTATCACTTGTTTTTACAAGTTACTTAGATGAATCTTGGTGGCTATATGGATAACTCGTATAATAGGCTACCTTCATTTGATGGTATGGAATCCTCCTACTGTGACTTATGAGAATGTCTTTAGTCTCAAGCCAATAATAATTGAGACCGAGGAAGATTTTAGAACAAGTAACTTTAATTCTCGGGGCCTAAGTGCAATTTCTGGTGCTGTCACACCCGAAAAATTTCATCGTGTCATAACGTGTACCACATCTAAGGAAGCATGGGATATTCTCCAACTCACTCACATGGCTACCCATGTTGTAAAAGCTCTCAAGCTTCAGAATCTCACCATTTGATGAATTTTATGCACGCTTGGATGATTTTATGAACTCTAGCGTTAATTTAGGTGAGTGAATTCTTGAACTGAGAGTAGTTAAGAAAATTATAATATCTTCTATCCCATTTTAGTGTAAAAGTTATGGTCCTTAACTCTTTGGGAATTTTAAATACTCTTAGGTTAGAAGAACTCGTAGGCGATCTTTAGACTTACAAAATAGACATGTTACCCAAAATCCAAAAGAAAAAAGTAAAAAGGAATTTCTTTAAAACCTCAATCTAAGAAGAAAAAAAGGTTTTAACTCCTATTTCTAAATTGATCTAGATGATCTTGCTTTGTTTGTAAAAAATTCCAAAAAAAATTCTCAAATTCAACAACGAAAATTCTTAAAAAGTAGAAAATAAAAGTTTTTGAGAAAGATAAACTTTCAATGAGGGAAAGAATGTTTTTTAGAATGATCAACGGAAATCTAGAGGTGAGTACCCCAGAAAAGTTGAATCGGAGAGATGTTATGAGTGCGAAGGGAAAGGCCATAAAGTCCATGAGTGTCCCACTAAGCTGAAGAGATAGGGAAAAGTCAAAGCTACATATAATTCTACTCTAAGAGATAGTGATGTCGAGTCAGTGGATTTTGAGGATGAATCACTACACGAACCTAATTTTTGTGTGTTCATAGCTAACACATTAGTACTTCTAGTATATCCCACGCCAGTGAGCACATTTCTAAACATGAAAGCCTTAACAATATGTCGAACCATTTTGGAGAGAGTGAGGGTGATGAAGATAATTTCAGTGAGATAGTACGTGGCCTCCAACACACCTATGGCAAACTTTATAACGAGACTTAAAAAACTAAAGAGGAAAATAAAAATTTGAATCTTAGAGTGTTGGATTTAGAAAAAGTTTTTAAAGTTTTGAGAGAGTGTCAGGCCTTTGTGAGCCAGCTCAAAGATTTGAAAGTTTCCTTATATGAGCAACTTATTATGCTTGGTAGAGAAAATAGTGACTTGACCAACAAAGTGGCTAGTATTATAAGAGATAGCGTCTGATCTAAGCATAATCCAGTGGCTAAACTCTTTGGTCTTTGTGCTCTAGGCGATGATGAGTGTGTGGGGCAAGAGTGCGTAATTATTTGAAGATTTTTAAACCACATTTTTTTTTGCCTTCTTCTTCTCGCTCTTTTTGCAAAAATGTGTTCCCACTTCTAAGATGTCATACCTTAACCACCGCCATAACCATCCTTTAAGCATTCCACCCTTTTTCTTTACTTTCTAAGTTCGATTAGCCCCTTCTTCTCTTTCAGAGGCTCTTCTTCTCCAAGTACCATTCTTCCGGTAACTTTTCTACTATTCTCAGTTCACATTTCTTATTTTCGCATTTTTTGGTGGCTTTCAATTTCTCAGGCGAGGTTCTAGGATAGATTTTAGGGATTAGATTTCCCCTTTTACCGCGTCTAGTGGCTTAGTGGTAGTGGTAGAGGTTATTTTTAGTGGGTTTGGGTGTCTAGTCAATACTTGAGAGATTTCATGACACACCCCAACCCAGTTACTTATAATTAAGTTTGAAAGTCAAGGTGAGTCAAATCATGATTAACTTAACCAAACCATTTTCTCGAGTATTCTTTTTCGTTAATGGTATGAAGCCATAAAGCCAAACTATTAACATATTAAAAAGTAAATTTGCTTATTTAAATTTGCTTCAAGGATAGGTAAAATTAAATTACCCCTTTTTCATTTGACCAAAATTATGATTTATGCATCATTTGCTAAGCCGACCCGACCTCTTAGATTTGGCAGTTACATCATGTTACCTGAAACACATAACCATAGTAACCGTGAGCAAAAGAGCCCAGTGAATGCATCACTACTAAACTATTGCATAAAGTTAAATGCAATAAATCATATACATGTAGTAATACATAGGTACTTATCCGGTTCATTAACAATCATGTATTACTTATCCAGTCCATTCATAAAGAATTACCAATTATACACTTATCCAGCTCATTCATAAAGAATTATCAATTATACACTTATCTGGCTCATTCATATAGAATTATCAATTATACACTTATCCGGCTCATTCATATAAAATGACCAATTATACACTTATCCGGCTCATTCATATAGAATGACCAACTTATCCGAATCATGATTCACATATCCTGTCTGCAAAAGACAATTCTCCCCCATTCCTGGTCGAGGAGTAACCCCTTGTCTTTAATAGACAAATCTTCCCCATTCCTGGTCGAGGAGTAACCCCATTTTAGTAAATCGAAATGAACAAATTCATATTCAATATTATTCTGATCATATCCATAACCATGTATAATACATCTTACCAGTGAGTGATATTCATATCATATCCATAACCATGTGTAATACATCTTACCCGTGAGTAATATTCATATCATATTCATAACCAGGTATAATACGTCTTACCCGTGAGTGATAATCAAATCATCTCCATAGCCATGTATAATACATATTTTTCTAGTGAGTACACTCACCTTGACCACTTCATGTATTTTTCCTTTGCCCTTGTACGACACGTGTTCAACCGGTTCTTCTTTCTTTTGAAATATAAATTCTTATAATATTAGTATCATCATAGGGATCTTAACCATCCAATTAATACTTAAACGTAACTAAATTCATAAGCACCATAACCCGAACATACTTTAATTTCTTCTTGGTAACCCAATTCTTATCATATTAGGTTCCCAATATAAAATACAACACATCATTTCAAGTTTCCTAAAACAAGATGTGTCCATTTATTTATTACAAAGCAAATCTGCCCTATAGGGTCCTTTATTGTTTAGTCACCTTCCAGGAATTTTCATAATTTTTATACATCATAACTTCTTGTGATATTTCACCCAACATCAATAAACATATCTAAAAATACAACATTAAAGGTTCATAATTTTTAAGGTTCATTTGCCATGTCAAGCAAAGCATCGAACACCTGGTGTGCATACTTACACTTTTGGGGCAGATTTGATATATGAACTTCAAACTATCACCAAAGATTCATTTCTTGGTATTTTCACATAATTTTCTGATATGTTATACATATATGAGTCTATTTTCATATCCAACTTGAATTATTCAATTCCAATAAATATAAAAAAAGTTATAGGAGTTTGAATACACAAGGTTTCCGATCGAAATAATATACATGATTTACACGTTTCATTTTGCTTAAACTCGCATCTATTCATACATATAAACCAAGCCATGAAAGTTCCATAAACAATCTATGATTTATACTTTTTCAATAAGTCATACAAGAAAATTAACAAGATTTACCTATGGAATCACCTTAAGGACACTTCCGTAATTTCCCACGGATTTTTTTCATATCTCCTCACCTTTCTCTTCTTAACTTTCCAATTCTCTCTTCCTCCCAAGCCAAAATATTAAATGGCTGAAATATGATGAAGTAATAGCTTATTTCAAACCTTCAAAGTCGGCAAAACCCCACCTCCTTTCTCCACCAATCAAAATCCACCATTTGTCAGCCTAATAAGACGAAATATCATTTAACGAATGGATAAATTTGCCCCTGCTTCGTAATTCCAGCATAACTTCTTGCTCGGACCTCCGTTCAACACACCGTTTATTGTGTTACAACCATAACTCACATGTATACAATTATATATTTTTGACCTTAAGTCAATTGTCACATTATAAGGGTCAAAACTAGCCTCCAACCCGAACATATTTATCAAAAACTTCACAAATTTGTGTTTGTGACTAATTTAATATTTCATAAGTTATGAAGTAGTAGGATTAGACTAAACACAATAACTTAAAATTATATATTTTAATAACACATTATCCCCATCCCATATGGTAATCATGATTTAAACATGGTTTATCATAATCGGGTCGTCACAACCTTCCCCTCTTAGAAAATTTCGTCCCCGAAATTTAGGAGGAATTTCACTTACCAACCAATTGGGAATACTATTTCTTCATGCCTAACAAATCTTCTCTCATATCACCTTCATTGTATTTATCACTTACGCGTAAGAATAATCATATAATTATTTCTTATAAATGGAAGTCAATTCCCAACTAATATATTACTTCATACCCTCATTCCCATGGTCCATCCTTATTATCGTGTAATATTTCAAATAATAAACATTCTATTACAAGACTAACTTCTGATATTTACTTTCTCCAACTCCCATTCAATATTTTAATTCATAAATATCATGTTACAATACTAGGTTATTATATGCCATCTTCTCATCCTCCATTCAACATCAAATACATGTGTTTAACCCTAACTACTATCCATATCATTTCTGATGTTTAAGAGTATGTTAAATCTCGTCCTTACAATTTCTTAATTTAATATATAGCCTCACTACTATTCATATATCGAAACTGAACAATCATTCACTCAATCTTTATTCTTAACCGAGATTTCATATTCACCTTCATATATATTATGCATTCATGCACTATAGACTCAATATAACTTCTCACTATATTTCATTTTTCAGTATCAATTGATTGTTCTTTAAATAAACATACAATGACCTTAATAAGTCATTTATCCAACACATTAACTTCACAATCATAATCTTACCCCAATCCTTATTAACATTATAGTCTTATGCAACATTATTAACACACTCACCTACTCGTTTGGTAGCATGAACATTAAAAATAACATCACCACTGAAATTTTCCAACCCCATAATACTTATCTTAAATATTATATGTCGTAATTCCTTCAAATAACTTGAACAAATACCTTAATGTATCCCATTATGGTATCTCGCATAACATCTTATCCTTACACATACTTCTTGGTGACTCCATATAATATCAATCATATTCATTATATGTCATACTCTTAGTGATAACACGTACATATAATGACAAATATAACTCAATATCTTTACAAACCAGTTGTCGATATTCCAACCCGATTAGCATATTTCCCATACTCATAAACAACACATACACTTAAAAGGGCTCCCCGATATTTTTAAACTTCCAACTCTTTAACACCTCGTCTAAACTCTACTATTCATATAAGCATTTCAAAACATCCCAAGAGTAATATTCACTACATATACTCATACTATTAAAATTTTTACATCTCAACTCTTATCATTCTTTTCTTCTACTTATCATAATCCAGTATGAACCCATATTCGAATCAATTATTATATATTAACTAGTAATTGAATTTCAGACCATGTCATATATTAAAATTAAACATATATAATTATTTATCCTCTCATTTCACCTTTATCATGTGAATCTTCATTTTATTCACACTCTAACAATTTACTATCTCATCCTTTAACGGAATATGGGTTCCCATACCTCACTCTCCCACATAAATGGGCACACACCAAACCATGGTTTAATAAGTGATACAACTCAAGTTTACATATTTTAGTATAAGAAGAGATTACTTCCAATACTTCATAATTTTCGTATACCACATTTTGTCTTTAAAAATTTTCCTTTAATGACATGTTTGTCGACATCACAAATAAAACAATGCAATGATTCAAATTAAAATACCGGCATTCGTTGTCATCCCCGAATAAATCTTAACATCTCATTTCCTTTCCTGCAAGATCCTTCCATTTCATATCCCATACAACAATATATACGTATAACTAACACATGTTAGTCAATAAAGCCAATTTGCTTATGACTCAAAACAATTTCAACTTCCACTGCCAAATATAGGCACTCCTCACCCCAGAACCTCTAAAACTTACGCTCTAATACCAAAGTTGACACACCCCAACCCAGTTACTTATAATTAAGTTTGAAAGTCAAGGAGAATCAAATCATGATTAACTTAACCAAACCATTTTCTCGAGTATTCTTTTTCGTTAATGGTATGAAGCCATAAAGCCAAACTTTTCACATATTGAAAAGTGAATTTGCTTATTTAAATTTTCTTTAAGGATAGGTAAAATTAAATTACCCCTTTTTCATTTGACCAAAATTATGGTTTATGCATCCTTTGCTAAGCCGACCCGACCTCCTAGATTTGGCAGTGACATCATGTTACCTGAAACACATAACCATAGTAACCGTGAGCTAAAGAGCCCAGTGAATGCATCACTACTAAACTATTGCATAAAGTTAAATGCAATAAATCATATACATGTAGTAATACATAGGTACTTATCCGGCTCATTAACAATCATGTATTACTTATCCGGTCCATTCATAAAGAATTACCAATTATACACTTATCCAGCTCATTCATAAAGAATTATCAATTATACACTTATCCGGCTCATTCATATAGAATTATCAATTATACACTTATCCGGCTCATTCATATAGAATGACCAACTTATTCGAATCATGATTCACATATCCTGTCTGCAATAGACAATTCTCCCCCATTCCTGGTCGAGGAGTAACCCGTTGTCTTTAATAGACAAATCTTCCCCATTCCTGGTCGAGGAGTAACCCCTCATTTTAGTAAATCGAAATGAACAAATTCATATTCAATATTATTCTGATAATATCCATAACCATGTATAATACATCTTACCAGTGAGTGATATTCATATCATATCCATAACCATGTGTAATACATCTTATCCATGAGTAATATTCATATCATATTCTTAACCATGTATAATACATCTTACCCGTGAGTGATATTCAAATCATCTCCATAGCCATGTATAATACATATTTTTCTAGTGAGTACACTCACCTTGACCACTTCATGTATTTTTCCTTTGCCCTTGTCCGACACTTGTTCAACCGGTTCTTCTTTCCTTTGAAATATAAATTCTTACAATATTAGTATCATCATAGGGATCTTAACCATCCAATCAATACTTAAACGTAACTAAATTCATAAGCATCATAACCCGAACATAATTTAATTTCTTGTTGGTAACCCAATTCTTATCATATTAGGTTCCCAATATAAAAGACAACACATCATTTCAAGTTTCCTAAAACAAGATGTGTCCATTTCTTTATTACAAAAAAAATATGCCCTATAGGGTCCTTTATTGTTTATTCAACTTCCAGGAATTTTCATAACTTTTATACATCATAACTTCCTGTGATATTTTACCCAACATCAATAAACATATCTAAAAATACAACATTAAAGTTTCATAATTTTTAAGGTTCATTTGCCTTGTCAAGCAAAGCATCGAACACCTGGTGTGCATACTTATACTTTTGGGGCAGATTTGATATATGAACTTCAAACTGTCACCAAAGATTCATTTCATGGTATTTTCACATAATTTTCGAATATGTTATACATATATGAGTTTATTTTCATATCCAACTAGAATTATTCAATTCCAATAAATAAATAAAAAATTATAGGAGTTTGAATACACAAGGTTTCCAATCGAAATAATATAAATGATTTACACGTTCCACTTTGCTTAAACTCGCATCTATTCATACATATAAACCATGCCATGAAAGTTCCATAAAAAATCTATGATTTATACTTTTTCAATCAGTCATACAAGAAAATTAGCAAGATTTACGTATGGAATCACCTTATGGACACTTTCGTAATTTCCCACGGATTTTTCTCCCATTTCTCCTCACATTTCTTTTCTTAACTTTCCAATTCTCTCTTCCTCTCAAGCCAAAATCTTTAATGGATGAAATATGCTGAAGGAATAGTTTATTTAAAACCTTCAAAGTCATCAAAACCCCACCTCCTTCCTCCACCAATCAAAATCCACCATTTGTTAGCCTAATAAGACGAAATATCATTTAACGAATGGATAAATTTTCCCCTGCTTCGTAATTCCAGCATAACTTCTCGCTCAGACCTCCGTTAAACACACAGTTTATTGTGTTACAACCATAGCTCACATGTATACAATTATATATTTTTGACCTTAAGTCAATTGTCACATTATAAGGGTCAAAACTATCCTCCAACCCGAACATATTTATCAAAAACTTCACAAATTTGTGTTTGTGACTAATTTAATATTTCATAAGTTATGAAGGTAGGATTATACTAAACACAATAACTTAAAATTATATATTTTAATAACACATTATCCCCATCCCATATGGTAATCATGATTTAAACATGGTTTACCATAACCGGGTCATCACATTTGAGGTGACCTCCGATCACCTTCTCCGGTGGTTATTTTTTGGTCTGTTCTTAGCTATTATATATTAGGAACGGTTGAGACTGGCATTTGATCTTTAGGTCAACAAAAGTCAATCTTTTAACCTGTTTTCCCATTGGTAATTTAGCCAAGTGTAGCCTCGTCTTGTTCATGTTAAAGCTTTTGTATGAACTAGTTGAGGAATTTCCAAGCCTCCGAGAGAGGTATTTTTAAGAGATTAGGAAGATTGTGCTTGAGGCAGTCGAGAGAAGAAAGGCCTAGGCCTTCCCCCTCCTACCTATATTTCCACCCCTATTAAATATCATCCTCCCTACAACTTCCGAACTAAGTGATCCCATACCTGAGTCAATTTTTTCTGAAGAAGAAAGTATGTCCATCTTTGAACCATCTGATAGTGCTAACCCTTCTGACGAGTCTATGGCCCATTCCTCATACCATAATAATGGATCTGAGGCAGATGATGTCTCTTCTCGCACTTTGTCTTCTCAAAGGGCCGAGTTATTAAATCAGTATGATGCCTCTATTGAGATTGATGAGCCCAATGTTATCGTCCCTCCTCCACTTGATCCCATTCCTCTGTCAGCTTCTACGAGGGATGAGTTTATGCAACACTTTTTAAGTGGTGATCCAAAATAACCTCAGGCTGAAGAGTCTGATAATGATAGCGAAGATAGCGATCTTGACCTATACATAGCTGAGTTATACGAGAGTTCGATCACTGAGGTCAATTTGCTCACTTGGAGACACTTATATGGTATTAGACCCTCCATTTCTATACGGAAGTCATCTATAGACAAGAGAGCCTTTGATGGTCGAGAGGGAGAGTTTTGATTCTATGAGCAGATGTTCAAGGTCGGCTTTCATTTACATATTCACCCCGTCGTACGCGTAATTTTAGCCCCCTTAGGAGTTGCCCCATCCCAGCTTTCTCCCAATGCCGGGGAGATTTATTCTCGACTTTGTCTCTTTCTGGAAGATAGTTCATCAAACCTACCTTCCAGTTAATATCTTTATATCTTGTTATACCCTGTTGCCCCCTAAAATCAACCTGGCTATTATCGTCTCGTAGCCATAAAGTCTTCCAAAAAGGTCTTATTGGTCACCCAAACTTCTAACCATGAGTGGAAACCCCTCTATTTCTTTATTTAGGGAGCTTTGGAATTTGGTCCCAATGAAGCTTGTGGTACCTTTGAGCCCAGGGTCCCTCAGAGGTGGGCCAAGCTTGATCCGGGATTGAACCCTGATGCTGTTGAAAAAGTTAAGAAGCTTAGGGATTAAGGTGTCCAAGGTCATCTCGTGAAATTTGAATACTTGATGACCCCTTACTACTTATCTCAGACCGATTTAAGGGTTGAACCCTTAGCCAAGCTACGTGAGTGACCTTTCTTATTGAACTGATGTGTCATATTTTTTAACTTTCAATGCTAACCCCATCTTCGTTTTACAGATTGTCCATAAAATGTGTCAAATTATCTTTGGGAAACGGTGGCCAAGAATATGAGTAAACTTGTCAGCAAACATGGCAAGGGAGCCAACCCCTTTGCTACTACTGCTGCTAAGACCACTACCGGTGGCCCTGGATGAACTATTGAAAGGCCGAGAGGAAGAAACAACCTCTTTGCGTCTCCTAAAATAAAGTCTATCAGATTAATCCATCCCCATATCCAAGGATGAGGTTCTTGCGACTCGTCTATCACAGCTGAAACTGGACGATGAGAGCATCATCAGCAATCCCAGGAAGGCTTGTGACAGTGTCGCCTCCCTGATAGCCGACGCTGACAGGCACTTTTTACCAACCATGGACATCTCCCTTCTTATCGAGTTATCCATTCACAGGACTGTTCGGGTACCTTTGCTAAAGTTCAATTAGAAATTATCAAGTGTAGTCTCGTACTTTCCTTAAAATATTGATTAACATCTCTTTGGTTACAGGGGATTGTGTCCCTCTATCGACCGGGGTACTGGGTTAACAAGAAGCTTCCTTTGGTTCAGAAAGGTAAAGAGGCCGAGATCACTGAGCGAAATATGAGGAAGGAGACCGAGGGTTCCCAGAAGGCTCTGAATCAGTCTCAGGACGAGGTAACCAACCTCAAGGCAGAATATGCCAAAACCCTAAAGCAGTTATCTAATAGCAAGAAAACTAAGGTAGAGGATATAATCCAGAATGATGTGGACAATTACTAGGAGTTTGATGAGTACCACGACCATGACATTGAGTACTTGGAGAGAGGCATAAGAACTACTTATCGATTGTCCGTTTTGAGGTAAGCTAAGACTGGGAGCTTGACCTCTCGGGACTTCGTGGGTCTTGACGTTAGTGACCATCTTCTTGAGATAGCTCTTGCTGACGTTGAAATTACTGAGGCGGGTACTGAGGTCGACCTTGACACTCTTAGAGGTCAGGAGGATACAATCGAGTTTGATGCCAATGCTAAAAAGACCAAGCTTATTGATGCAGCCAAGGTTTCTTCTACTGATGGTTCGACCCTCGAAGATGCCGACACTACACCAATGGATCAGTAAATTTAGAAGTTTGTTTTTTCTTTTTAGTCAGGGAAGTCGTCTGTGACCTATTGCCCTTCATCTGATGTAACTCACTTTAAACTTTTGTACTATATGATTTGATATGATGATTAATTTTGGCATGTTCATTTTCCTGAATGTCTGCTTCCTTATTCTATTATATGCTTTGAAGTGTGAATGTGTTGGTAATAATTTCAACACTAAGTTTCATAATGTTTGAAATCTCATCTCGTCTATGAGGCAAGATAAGGATAACCACTAAGTGATTTTGGATTTGAACTCACCAAATTAGGGTGTTATGTCATATCCCCTCTCGTCATTTTGAGAGTGCATGGTTGAGCATCGTCTCGTCCATGCACTGTCATCTCAACTGAGAGAGGTTTTTCACCAAGTAAATGGTGTTTAAATAATGAACCACACCCATGTGATTTTGAATTTGAACTCACCAAATTATGGTGTTATGTCATATCCCCTCTCATCATTTTTAGAGTGCATGGTTGAGCATCGTCTCGTCCATGCACTGTCGTCTCAACTGATAGGTTTTTCCCCTAGTTATTGGTGTTTAAATAATGAACCAAACACATGTGATTTTGAATTTGAACTCACCAAATTATGCGATTATATCATATCCCCTCTCACCATTTTAAGAGTGCATGGTTGAGCATCGTCTCGGCCGAGAGAGGTTTTTCACCAAGTTAATGGTGTTTAAATATGTAATTAGACCTTATCGGTGTTGTTGAAAATCCATGGATCGGGTTGGCCCCCTTTCCAAGTTATCATTTCACCGAGATTGAGTTGTTACTACTTCACCACAAATGGTGTTTTATAGCATTTGGAATATACAACTTAATTTCCATAAACAAGATATGAGGGAACACTTTGATTTTTCATTTATAATCCATATCATACAATGGAAGAAGAAAAACATACAATGGGAGAAGAATAACATACAAGATAATCTCCACGATCTTTTTATTGGTAGTATCTTCTTAAATAGTCAGCGTTCCAGGGGTTGGAGAATGTCTCTCCCTCTATATTTTCCAACCGATATGTACTTGGGATGACTTTGAATAGTGACTCTGTAGGGACCATTCAAGTTGGTGTGGAGCTTGTTAGGTTTTTTCCATGTCTTTTTCAGGACGAAATCTCCCACAGCTATCGGCCTTGCTTTGACCCTCTTGTTATAGAATTTTTCCATTATCTGCTGGTAGGCTGCTTGTCTAACCTCTTCATCTTCCCTTCACTCTTCAATCAAGTCAAGGTCAAGTCTTCTCTCTGCTATATTTCCCTCAGAGTCATACCTCTGAACTCTATGAGTGCAGAGACCAATCTCTATTGCCACCACAACTTCTGAATCATAAGTAAAAATGAACAGGGTCTCCCCTATCGGTATTTTCATAGTCGTCTGATAATCCCATAGTACAACATGTACCTCTCTAGTCCATCTCTCCTTAGAATCTTCCAACCTTTTCTTGATTCCATCAAGAATAGTTCTATTGGTGACTTCAGTATGACCATTGGCCTGGGGTCGGACATACGATAGGAAAAACTGTTTAATGCCAACCTTCTTACAGTATTTCCCCAAAGGGATGTTCTTGAACTGGGTACCATTATCTAAGATGAGTGTATTAGGCAAGCCATATCTGCAAATGATGTCCTTCCACATGAATTAAAAGGTCTTTTTTCTGTGATCTTGATCATTGCATGGGCATCTACCCACTTTGAAAAGTAATCTATCATCACAATTAAATATATGTAGTTGCCCATGGACCTTGGCAGAGGTCCAACCAAATCGATCCCTCACACTGCAAATGGCCATGGTGAGGTGATAAATGTCTGAGGTTGATGAGGGATAGTGGTAAATTGCTGGCACTTGTTGCACTTCTTTACGTACTCGACTGAATCTTTGACCACGGTCGGACACCAATACCCTTGAGTGACGAGCCTCTTTGCCAATGATCTTCCCCTAATATGGCTTGAGTAAGAACCTTTGTGAACATCCTTCAAAACATAATCTACTTTGGCTGGGTGGACACATCTGAGCAGAGGTAAAAGAAACCCCTTCTTGTATAACATGTCCCCTAAGATAGAGAACTTAACGGCTTTGTATATCACCTTCCTTCTTTCGACCTTAGACTCTCGTAAACTATCATCTATGATATACTTAATATAGGGTCCATCAAAGATGGTCCTAGGTTTAAATTGAAGCAAAAATTAAGATTCGTGTCATCCTCTTCTATGATCGGCTGATGAAGGATTTCTACTAGCACTGACTTCCTAGTCTCTATCCGTGTGGCCAAGGCTAGCATTGCCAGAGCGTTGGCTCGGCCATTATCCATCCGAGGCACCCTTTCGACTTTGATTTCACTAAAGTTCTTCATCATCTTCCTCACCTTTTCTAGGTACCTTTCCATTTTATCGTCTTTGGCATCATAAATCCCCAGGACATAATTAATTACAGGTTGAGAGTCACTATTGACTAAAAGTTAGTCGATGTTGAGAGCTCTAGCGGGGGATATTCCGTCTATGAGGGCCTCATACTTTAACTCATTATTGGAAGCCTTAAAACTGAACCTCAACGCGTACTCTATATCTATTTCTTCCGAGGCCGAAACTATCAAGCCTACTCACTCCCATTTTTGCAGGATGAATCATCAACAAACAAGTTCCACATTACCCCTTATGAAAATGGCCCTTCTTTAATAACACCATTTCTGAACAAAAACTTGTCAATCTCAGCTGTAAGAGGTCTCGTTATGCTTATCTCGACTTCTGTCGTTTCGATATTGGTTTCGATCGACCTTTCAAGACTATTTTCTTTTTCACTATTGGCTTCAGACCAGGTGAACTCTGCCACAAAGTCTGCTAAGGCCTGCCCCTTGATTGCCACCCTCGGTTGATAGATTATGTCATATTCTCCTAGCTCAATGGCCCAGGCCATCAACCTACCCAATTTCTCGCGTTTATGGATAACCTATATTAGGGGTGAGTCTGTCAAGATGACCATAGTGTGGGCTTGGAAGTATGGCTAAATTTTTCTTGAAGCATGGATTAGGGCATATATCAGTTTCTCCATCTTCGGATACCTCTAGTCAGCCCCTAGAGAGCTTTGATGTTGAAATACACTATTTTTTGTACAACCTCATCATCTCGTACTATCGTCGCGCTAATAGCCAACTCAGACACGACTAAGTATAGATAAAGCTTCTCTTATTGGATAGGATGAGACAATAAAAGTGGAGAGCTGAGATAAGACTTTAGCTCCATAAAGTCTCTCTTATATTCCTCATCCCACTCAAAAGCTTTTCTGAGCACTTTAAAGAATGGCAAACATTTATCAGTGGCTTTAGAGACAAACCTGTTTAGAGAAGCCACTTATCTAGTGATCCTCTAAACGTCTTTGATGGTCTTTGGTTATATCTTGAGTAAACATCCATAAAACTCACCAATTCATGTCCGGCCGAGGCATCTACCATCTGATCAATACGAGGGGAAAGTGAAGTTGTCTCTAAGATAAGACTTGTTGAAATCAGTGAAGTCCACGCACATTCTCCACTTGCCGTTGGCTTTAGGTACTATGGAAGCATTTGAAATCCATTCAGGGTATATCACCTCTCTGATAAACTCAGCTTTCTCATGCTTTTTAACCTCGTCTCTAATGACATCATACTTATCCCTTAAGTAGATTATCCTTCTCTATTTTATCGGCTTGGCACCATCAACGACATTTAACTTGTGAGATATTACTTTTGGGTCAATCCCATGCATGTCTTCGTGACTCCACGCGAATATGCTTCATCTCTTCCTCAAAAATTTGATCAACTCATCCTTGACGCCTTGTTTTAGGTCTTTGCTGACATGGATGGTTTTTTTCGGCTCTTCTTCATTAAGAACGATGGCTTCTACCTCTTCCGTGGCCTCCCATTTCTTAAGTTTTGTCTCGTCTTTGGGATTAAGGGTGTCAATGTTGTATGTGGTTATTGCTTTCTTGTGTGCCTATCTTTAATCAACTGAGTTAAAGTAACATTCAGGTGAGATGTTTGGTCACCTTGAACTTCCCCTACCCCATATGGAGTCGGTAGTTTTATCATTTGGTAGACCGTTGAAGGCATGACCTCAAACTCTTTGAGAGAAAACCGTCTTAATATGAAGATGTAAGCTGAGAAGACGTTATCATCCATCATAAAAAATTTGATCTTCATGGTCATCCTCTTCGTCCACTCGTCTCCCATTCTGACATCCATTTCTTATATCCCTAGAGGGTCAACATTTTTCTCCACTAAATCCTATTCAAGGATGATGGTACGAGACAAGCCTGGCACGGCTAAGACCTAAGCCTTTGAAGCACGGCCAAAACATGACGTTTGTAGAGCTTCCTCCATCAACCAAGATTTTTGGTACCTCACACCCATGTACTCTGGTGGTAATAACGAGTGGGTCATTGTGGGGGGACTAGTATACCCTTGAAATCTAGTCTTAAAAAGTCGACTATGATGGTTTTCATATCCACTTTCTTCCTTTTCTAGGGATTAATATTAATAGAGGTTGAGTTTACAACCTCGACCTTAGTTATTGCCTTCACCTCAATCACGTGTGCCTTGCGGTCGACAACCTTAGATCCTCCTCCTGCTAGGCCACCACAAATCATGCCTACACCTAACGAAATTATGTTGAGCCTCTTCACTAGGATGTTATCGTCCTTTGGCGGGAGATTCGGATCATCACTATCATCATCTGAGGGGTCATTCCACTTAGCTGGAGCATCCTCTTTGCATTTACCATTTCTTCATTTTCTAGGATCGTCTCGGCCTTTATCATTTCGGCCTCAGCCTGAACTATTCTTATCAATATACTTCTTTAACTTACCAGACTTCAGCATTTTTTCAATTTCGTCTTTGAGGGAGAAACTTTTATCAGTGATGTGCCCATGATCTTGGTGAAATTCACACCTAAGATTCTTATTTCTCTTGTGAAGAGAAGTCTTCAACTTTTTCGACCACTTAAGAGACCGATCATTTTTTATCTCATTCAAAATGTACTCGCAGCCAACTGTCAGATGGGTATAGTCTGCAAACTCGTAGTCTATCGGCCTCTTCTTGCTATCCTTCCCCTTAGAATTTTGAACCTTTCCATCATTGTGGGTTCTCTTTTCTTTATCTTCTTTGGCGGCCATCGCCTCCTGTACATTCATGACTCTATCGTTCGTAGTCGAGAGTTCAGTCATAGACTTTTGAGGGTCCTCGACTAGCTTCCAGAGTAGCTTTCCCTTCTGAAGGCCTTACATAAGGGCTTTCATTGCGATGTTTTCTTCATAGTCTTCGACTTCTAGCTTCTCCTTGTCAAAATGGGTTATATATTACCTTAGAGTCTCGTCCTTTCCCTGTTTTATGTATAACAGGTGGGTCGTCTACTTCCTAGGTTTCACCCCAAAGAAGAAGTTATGGACAAAACTATGAGCCAGCTGCTTAAAACTCCTTATTGAGTTCTTGGGAAGGGAGGCGAACCATATACGAGAAGCTCTAGTCAAAGTGCTCAAGAATGCATGACATTTCATCTTATCTGAGACGGAGAAGATATCGGTAGCCGAATAGTACATCTCTATATGGTGCATAGGATTGGTACTCTCATCATACTTTGGGGTAACCACCGACAGCTTGAATTTGGCAGGGGTTGGGAAGTTGACTATTTTTTCCACAAAGGGAGAGCCTTCAGTATACCCCCTCTGCAAGGGGTCTCGGATCTTCATGATATCATCTATTTTATTCTCCAACCTTTGTATGGATTCATTCCAAAGCTTGTTAGTTGTAACATCGACTTTTACGGGGATAACATTTTCCTCGCCCCCTTCTTTATCGTCCGATCGAGCTGAACGTTCTCTATTAATAGGGCGGGCCAAAGGTTCTCTATCTGCACCCCTAGATCGGTTGTTGACCTCTCTTTTCTCCTCTCGGTCCTAGAGAGATCTGCAGTTGTCTCTCCTCTCATTTCTTATTGAGCCGACAACTCTCCTCGATCTGGAAAGACGGTTCCTCAAATCTTGCTGGGAGCCGATCCTATCAAAGGCCGACCCTCTACTTAGCCTATCCAAGTCTAATTACCTTGATCTACCATCTCAACTTTGCCTATGCTCTTGTTCCTTACTCGGCTATAAAGGGCGAACTGTGTCCTTAGAGATCTAATATGGTTCCCAACATTCCCTCTCTTCGTCGTCCTCATAGAGGTCGTCTCCCACCTCATCATCATGGAATTCTTGACTTTGCCTCCCCAGGCATAAATGCCTGGGATCAGTAATGTCTCTCTGCCTCTACTGTGGAGGGAGGTCTTTTTCTGGTGTCGGGGGGGGGTCCCTGGACTGTTGATCATCCACGCCTTCTCTGACGGTCGGAGTCACAGACTCAGCTCCAGCGTCGCCATTCCAAGCCGCAAAATTCTGGCTAAACATAGCAAATTGGTTTTGCATTTGCTGTTGGCTAGCTATAAGGGAGCAGAGCTCCATCGGTACCTCAGCCATTTCTGATTGAGGTAGTGCTTCATTGGAGTTAGCACCAACCCCGTGTGGTGGTGCTAGTTTATTTTCAAGAGGAGGAGGAGGATCCAAGGCCATTGGTGCAAACTTTATGAGCTGTGAGCTGAAGAATGAGAGCTTAAAAGTTTAACAAGATCTCCTTCAATGGTGAAACATCTCTACAAAGAGGGATGACTGGTTCACCACCGGGGACTCCGATGAGTATAAGCTAAAACAGGGAGGTGATGACTATCGTCGTTCCCACAGACGACGCCAAATTGATGATGCTGTAATCAACACCACCAGATTATGAATATCTTAAGATCAATCATAGCATAACAATGGAGATGGATATATGTATATATGAGATAAGGAGATGAAGATAAGAAGATGAACTCAATGAATTAAAGTGGTTTAGCTAATTAGGCCTATATCCACTGTGAGTGTGTGAGAAATCCACTAAACAAGGGCACTAATGGCCATGAATACAACACTCAACACTCTCTCTCTCTCTCTCTCTCTCTCTCTCTCTCTCTCTCTCTTATGTGTTAGGTTTTTGAATTAAGAGAGATCCATCCCCCATCATCGTTCCCACAGACAACGCAAAATTGATGATGTTGTAATCAACACCACCAGATTAAGATGGGATTATGAATAGATTAAGCTCAATCACAGCACAATAATGGAGATGGATATATATAAATATAAGAGAAGGAGATGAGGGTAAGAAGATGAAATCAATGATTTAAAGTGATTTAGCCAATTAGGCCTACATCCACTATGTGAGTGTGAAAAATCCATTAAATAAGGGCACTAATGTCCATGGATACAACACTCAAAGCTCTCTCTCTTCTATATGCAATTAGACAAAGTTAGATTATTATTTTTTTTATTAAGAGAGATCAATCCCCCTCTCATGGAGAAGATGAAGTGTATATATATGGCTTGGGGGGTGTAATGTACCCCCTAAGCATGTAATCAACATGTGTATGAGGAAACTCCCAATAAGATGAAGACACATGTCCCTGACACATGGATATAATAATGATGTAATATTCCCTCACGTGAGGGGATGATCTTGTTGCAACGGTTTTGCCCATGTGGGATCTTTCATGCTGGAACCTTGTACTGCTCGTATAGTATATGTCATTTGGAAGAGTCTCGTCCTGGCCGAGTACGAAGTCGCCAACATAGCGCATGGCCTAGCGCTGGAAACCGTCAAGTGTGATCTTTGCTGAGGAGCGTCGACCGAGGTTTATTAACTGATCGTGCCCTAGTATCGGCTGTATGAGTAGACGAGAGGTGCCCAATTGCTGAAGCGCTTCCCCTGAAGTATCGGCCCACCAGGTGGCCGACGTTACTATGAACGAGGCCGACCCTAGTTCTCGACGAGTCCTGGGAATATCCTGTGAACTCCCTTTGGCAGCTCAGCTATTCGGGGTGAAGAGGTCTCATAGGGAGAACATGCCATATCTGGGTATATCATCGTTTACCGTTGACAACAAGGAGTGAATACATTATTGTGTCACTTAGTGGATCTCTAAGTTTTGTAAGTATGTAATTGTCGTTCTATAATACTCGGTTGTAAACAGTGTTGAAATATAGGATTTTCCCGAAATGGATTTTTCCTGATCGCCTATCTTCTGTTTTTGGTTTGTGGCATGTTTTCATTTAGTCTCCATTTCTTGCATGTTTTGATTCACCTAATTTAACAAGATAAAATTTGGATTAAATTGAATTTGATTTTTATGTGAGTGACCTACTCGAAGAATTATACATGTATGACATTAACTAAAGGTTTATACTTGCAAAGAATTGTCATTAGCGATTAACTTAAGCTATCAACCAAAGTTACAGTTAATTTTGGTGACCATTTTTGTGACGACTTTTTCTATCGCATAAATAAAAGAAATTTAATTTTACTTACATGCACCCTTTAACTACAACAACAACAAAAAAAATTCCATCCAAATCAAAATCTAGAGCGTAAAATATCACATAACCAAGAAAGTGTGGAAATATCTCCTACTAAACTTGTTACAAGATTCACAAATCCAAAAATAAATCCTTTAACAGAATCCGAAGTAAGGCTTTTCCCCACCATTTAGGTCACTACTCATGGATATGTCCAAAAGAAATTTCCAAGAAAGTTGCCACTAACACCAATATTCGATTCAAAAAGTGTGATGAGATAAGTATAAGATATGAGATGTATGACTGAAATAAAAATAACAAAAAAATATATAAATTGGTGGGTGTAGAGACAATGTTATTTTATACACACATCCAAAACAAAGTTCAATGGAAAGCGCGATGGTGATGTCTCCCAAACATGGTGGTGTCTCTTTGTATAGGACATTGTACTGTAAAATAAGGAAAATCCCAACATCTCGGATAAGTTGTATCTTATAATTAATTTTATGATAAGTTTCTGTAAATAAAGTAATTTTTTTTTGGTATATAACATATTCGACTGATAAATGCACATAAGAAATACATGAAACAAGATCCATTATTTGTGCAAACTCAATTAAAGTGGGGATGCAAATACCGTGTTTTGTATTCTAACAAACTGAATATGTTACATCAGATGTAGTCATCTCACAATTACCCATTCTGCTAGCAGTGGCTTACGAGATTCCATATTTTGGAGTCTAATCAACCGAATATGTTAGTAAAAGATATCATTTAGAAAACATCAGATGCCTTAAAATAAAGAATTAGTATCACATGCCCTTAGTTAACACTAAAAAGATAAGAGATGCAATACGCGTCTAACGGATATAATAAAGATATATATTGAGACATTTTAGCAACCAAATTTTACATATAAATAAATGAAGAGGGATTACGCCGTAGAAATCAATCGTGGATTGAAAGGATATAAGATTGACGTATGTCTTTAGTTTTTTTGAAAATATTTTTAAAGATAGGTTCCAAATCATTAAAGACACGATTTAGTCTAAAGAGCCAAGTGATTAGTATCAACTGGAAGAGTTTGGAGCTAAAGAGGTCAACATTAACACGAGGAAGAACAAAATGAAAAGTGGTACTGTTATTGTAGATAGTTTTGTATATGAAGAGAAGACCCATCTCACTATCCTCAAAAACCACTCTTTTCTTCCGTGATGAAAGTTTCACTGGTCGAAAACTCTAAGGACACGTTTGGCAATCAAATTTTAAGTTTTGAAATTAAAACTGTAATGTCAATTTCAATCGTGAAATTGAAATTGGTGTTTCAATTTCATTTTCATAACTTGAAATTGGGCTGTCAAACGGACCCTAAAGGTTTATAATGGTACCACATCCATGACAAAATCCAACTCATCGTCATGGACGCATCCGACAGTCCGTCTCCTCACTGTTTAAATACCCATCTAGTTTCAACCGATTTGTATAACTATATAAAATTGTTGTCCTAAATTGTGTGAGGTTGACACGTGACATTGACATAACTATTAGCATGCAACCCGCGCAATGCGCGAGCATTTAAATGAAAATTAAGTGTTTCAAAATCTATTTAAAACTCAACTTCATAAATATAAATAGATCATAATTAATAACATATAGAAATTTATTCTACTTAATATTTTACCGTAAATGAGTATAAAAAGTACCCAACGTCACAATTTTGACAACACAACGATATGATTCCAAATTGATCCAAAATTAATATGATATGTCTTGAACGTGTCGTATTCATGTAGAGATTTTTTTACATGAAATTGTAACATGTTGTGTTTGTGTCAAAATAATGACTCGTTATATAATCATAATAAAATAGATTACGCTTCTTTTGTTACCGTAGTTTGAGATAGCCACCTAAAATTAAGCTAAAAGTGAAAATAAATCCATTAAAACTAAATTCAATATTAGAATTCATTCATACCAAAAAAAATTCTAATGAAATTTTATTCGATTAGTCTTAAAATATTCAATTTATCAATTACAACAAAAATAAATAATAAGTAATTGTCCTTGGTTGATTATGTGCCATAATTATTTATAACCTAACAAAGGAAGTAATATTTTAATCGCTAGTATTATAAATAAGATTTAATAAATCACCAATCATGCATCCACATAATAAAAAAAATATAATTAAGATTCAAAAATTTAGCAATTGAAATTAGTGCAATACCTAAAGCGAGAAAAAAATTCCAATTAAACAATTCAAATGTAAAAGAGAAAACTCTAAATTTTCACCGTAACAAATAATTGAAACAAAAATCGTTAATTAAAAATACTACGTGAATAAATTTTTGTAAAGCAACATTAAGTAATTAACCTAACTAATCAATTGTTACAGAATCAAATTCCCATTTGGAGAATACACCTAATAGGTTGAAACCTTTATTTTCATTTTTTAATAAAAAATAAATACCTAAATTAACTAATCCTTATTATAAGAAAATCAATATTACTAATTTAAGTACATAAATCTCACACAGAAATTAAAGTCCTTACACCATTGCACTTTTAATATTCTTAAACAAATAAATATTAAAAGACGTGATTGTGAATGATATAAAAAGGCAAATAAACATTCTTGATTGTTCAACATTTGAAGAGACCCTTACAATAATTTCGATGATTTGAAAGTGTTGCAACACGAGGCCCCCAAATTTTAATGCTTCTTACTTCAAAAGAGTAATTTCCTTTTATGAGATGTGGAAGCGTAAGATGGTTCAATTAAACAAATTAACTAATTTTGATTTCTTTCCAAACTAAAATTAAACAAGTGAAATAAGATTAAATCCACACAAATTTAATTTCACTTAAACCAAATTAATTTAACCCAAGTTTTAGAAATTTGCCTAAGTCATATTTTCAATATTATCAATTTAGGCCAAACCAATTTTATCAAATTAAGTGATGACTTGAATTAAATTAACATAAACATTACCCAATTTCAAATTAGCACCAATTTAATTAAGTAGTGATTAAACCAAATTTTATCTATTTACCTAAGCATGCCTTCTAGGTGAGTATTGCGAAAGATAAAATAAACAATGGATCACTATGCCGCGATGTACGAGGAAAAATCCACAACGGGAAAAAACTCGGACGACCCTAGCCTTAAGTCCACTAAGTATGATTTTATAATTACAAGACAGATGACTTACTTCCTCGACTCGACCCCTTTCAAGCCTTGACGCGTCTTCTTGTAAAGACCTCAGCCTAGTCGACAACTCCGGAGCTCCACTGAAATCTTGGAATCACCAATGAGACATAGGTACACCGTCAACCACACATGGTGCCTTTCACCATGTAAGAATGCCGCAGCAAAATAAACTTCTTATTCTTTGAGGGATTTTGAAGAAAATCCAAACGAACTCTTCAATAGGTAGAGTAAACCGGTGCTAGAAACTTTATATACTTTATTTTAAAGTTTTAATAAAATCTTTCTGAAAATAAACAACAGTTTAAAAATAAAATACACCCAATACAAATTGTTTCAATCTCCTATATGTAACAACCGGTCCTTTTGGAGACAATTGAATTCCATAATTAAGTATAAATTAACAATTTGGAGAATTTCTCGAAATAGTGATTTTTGAGATTTTCGAGAATTTAATGATTTTCGATGGATGTTGTAATTATTTTTGGGATTAAATAGGTCGAAGTATTATAATTATATGTCGTCGTGGAGTAAAGCGACAAAAGGTAAGATTTTGATTAGAAAACCCGCATTAAGTTATATGGGTTAGAATAGTGATTTGCGGTCAAGTACCTCGGATGGAAATTTCGACTGCGCCGTGAGTCTTGGAATGTCCGAGATAGTCGGAAAAGAGTGTCCGATTGTCGAAATTGAGTTTCGAGAAATTTTAGAGTTAAAAGCGCTCGTAAGTGAGTAAACGAGTCATTTTTGGGTTTTAAGGGTTAAAACCCTTTTTCTTTCTATATAAAGAGGGAGATAGAGAGAAAAGAGAAGGAAAAGAGAGAAGAGAGAGAGGAAGGAAGAAAAGCAGGAGAAAAAGGAAGATTCGGGCCAAACTCCGTCGGACTCGACCTGGGATCGTCGGATTGTATCCACGAGGCAAGTGTTTACTTGATTATTTACTTTTGAGCATAAATATCATATCGTAGTTTGGTAATAACAAACCCTAAAGATTTTGGGTTGGGTTTTCGGGAGTTAAAACGAATAAACCCCTAAAATTTCATAATTGGAGAAACTTAGAAATTAATCGAAATAAATTGGTGGTTTAGGGTTCTAGGATGTTTAGAACCCTTTATATATGTGTATTTGTAGTTGGTTGAGGTTGTAGAACGTTGGGTGAGGCGAAAAAAAGCTTGAAGGTATGTTAATGGCCGAAACCGTCTCGAAGAAGACGATGAATAGTGACCTGCATCTTTCCGAATTGATTCGGCCTTGATGCGAATCGATTCGGCTCTTTGTCAAAAAATAAAAATTTTAGATCTTTTCGATGCGGTCGCGTGGGCGCCGATCGCATATTTTTCTGATTTGTTTTGGATTAATAGTGATTTTTCTACGAAAATCTGTCCGAGATTGAAATCGTTAGTTAGAAATTAAGGATAGAACTTATTGGAGATAAATATTAGGGGTTCTCAAATGGAGTGTTAGGACCTCTAAAGAACTTAAGGAGATATGAAAACTTTGGGTTTGTAGGAATAAATCCAAGTTATGATTTAAATGGAGATTGGATTGAGTTTTGGGTATTTTGGAGATTGAAAAATTGCCCAAACAGTGCCCCTCGAACAGGCCGAATCGATTCGGGTCTAGGCCGAATCGATTCACCTATGGGGATCTGTAAGGCTGCCTTTGTCCAAATCGATTCGGATTTAGACCTAATCGATTCGCCATTAAGGACCTGCTTGCAGAACACTTTCCGAATCGATTCGGATTGGGGGCCGAATCGATTCGCCCACCCGAATCGATTCGCAATTGGGGCGAATCGATTCGCTTTGGTCAGATTTGTCAGTTTTCTCCCCTTAAGAGTATGGGGAGTTAAATTACAATTTTGGTTCTTATATGGGGGATCCTAGTTATGATATCGGAACTCCTAAATGATGGTTTTGAGGGTTAGTAAACCTTTAGATGAAAGAGAAGGCCTTGGATTGGTGTAGGGCACAATCCGAGGAACGAACATAGTTAACGTTTAGAACGAACAAAATTTGAGAGAGAGAGTTTGGCTACCATCGAGCCTAGGTATTTATGTAATTGAATGTATGTGAGGGAATACTTTGGGTTTAGTATCATGCGTATATGAAGGCATGATTATGATTCTTTGAGAGAATCTTTGGGATTATTGGTCATCGCTAGATGTGATTGGCATTTATGGCCATTTATATATATTTGAGGAGAAATATATGGTATATATATACTATGTGGTTAAAGCATATATAAGATATGGTACGGATGTCTATTATATAGTATTATTCCTTGTGCATGAGAACAAGGTAATATATATGTCTATGAGAATAAATGATTTTGAAAATGTAAAATGTGAATGTTTTCAAAATGGAAAAGAAATTATTTTCATAAATAATTTATGGTTACACACCTCTCTAAATCTCTATCATAAGGAAAGTTGCGTGCGTATGGTGATGCCTCCTCGCTAATGAATGCAGGGTCGATATAGTCCTAGGCCATATGAGCAATTATTGTATGTTTTCTGCGCTGGTGAGGTAATTCTGGGTGTGGTTATGACTCTCCCGCAGGCATATGGCCGCTTCCCGATGTCTTGCATTGTAGGATCCCAGGTTATCTTGATGATAGGCCTTGGAAGATGATAGCCATTTAGGGGCGCGCACAGTGGGAAAACCCAGACGGGCGATCTTAGAACGCGTTATATGATATGTTAAAGAAATTTATGATAATAAATTGGCTTTAAGTACATTTCCTGGATGGAAGAAGGGAAATGGGATAAATGAATTGGCTTGAGATTCACTTCCCTGATGGAAGAAGGGAAATGGAAGCTTATGATGTGGAAAAGCATTTTTATGATAATAAAATTGGCATTTAAATACATTTCTTGGATATAAGAAGGGAAATGGGATGTTATGAGATGGAAAAACATTTTTATGATAATAAAACTTGCTTTAAGTATATTTCCTGGATATAAGAAGGGAAATAGAAAGTTTTGAAATAAAATTTAATTGGTAAACGTTTTGCAAATGAAAATAAAGAAGACCTCAGTCCGGGAGATATTATCCGGATGTATATTGTAAGATGTATAAAAAAATTAATGTGACATGTATATTAATATATAAAAATGTATTTATATATTAGTTTTGTACTACGGGCCTAATGGATCTCTACCGTTAACCCTGCCAAGTAGTAGTGTATCGGGGGGGTTCCTTATTTGGATTTCGCTTCGCGAGACACCCTACGCACGAACTTAGCGCAGTGTTGAGAATGGAGAGAAGTTTAGCCCTTAGTACTCGGGTTGTAGGAGTTTCTAGGAGACGGGTGAATTAGTTTAGTTAGGCGGGGTAGCTTAACTAGCATGTTCTAGATAGTTGCGCTAGGTGTGCACGATTAGAAAGAGAGGTGAGGGGTATCTCATGGGAGTGCGATACCAAATTTAAATATGAGATAAAACCTTTTTCTAAAAATAACACATTTATGCACTTGCTAAATATTTTCAAAACTCGGGCTCTGACCCGTTTATCTACTTTTCCTTTCTTACTATATATTATATATATATATATATATAGGTGTCCAGACACAGGGATGCCTGGATGGCACTTCTTTCGAGTCAGACGTCGGCTGCAGCAGCTGTGGATGCGTGCAGGTTCTCGATAGATGCTTCCATTCTTGTAATCTAGATAGGAGGTATTGTATAAACATCCGGGTTAATAACCCAACAGCATTTATTTATTCTTTTACCGCCTTTTAGTGCGACATTCGATATGGTTGTATATTTTGACCGAGTGTTCGGTTATTTTATTTCATTTCAGTTTCATTTATGCAAACTGTGTGGATGTTTTTAATTGTAGTTGTTTAAAAAGAGTAGTGAAGTAAAATTTTGACACCAGCCTAATAGGTTATTAGCAATTAAAATTGATTTTCGACAGCGATGCTAATAATTAACCATATGAGACTCCTGTTTTAATTTGATATAGGGGTGATCGCCCGGTATGTTATACGGCAGGGTTGTCACAGATGGTATCAGAGGGTTAGGTTCTAGTGTCCTTAGGAATCTGTGCAGACGTACTACGCTTTCAGCGTTGCTCTCGATTTGATATAGAGCCTCAGTATTAGGATTGTTGATTTATCTTGTGAGATTTCGTTCTCCTGCCATAGTATAAGATTATTGTAATCTTTTGCGCGCTCGTTCGAGATTCGTGTGCGGGTCTTGGATGGCAGCAGGAGGTGAGGCTTAGCTGGAGTAGCTGGTAGAAGTCGGGAATGAGGACCGTAGTAGAGGTCACTTCCTTTGTAGTTTTTGCTAAGGATTTTGGTGGCGACTACTAAAGAATAGTATTTGTGCGTACCGCAGTACCGCTGTAGAAGAGAGTGGTACTAAAGTTGAATTTCTCAGTGAGGTAAGGATTTGAAAGGGATCTTCAGGATAGTTAACTGTGAGTCCCTATGATTCAGCAGGATTGAGAAGAATGCTATTTTGGATTATTCACATAAGGATCGGCTAGAAGCCGACAGTGAATAAAGAGTATTATGGAGGAGAGAACCTTGCACCGAGGTGAGGTAGGGATAATAAATAATGAGTCCTTTCGAGGAATGATAGGCTCACTAGAGAAGTGTTGCTAACACTTATGGAGAATGTGTATGTTTGAGGACCCCATTGGTGGACATCCACCCGGGGAATTTATTAAAACGAAGTTATTGTTATGAAGTTTTACCTCAATGAAGGAGGTATATTTGGTGTGACTAGATAAAGTCACGGTATTTCATTGGCCCTAGACTTGTGTGTGTAATTTGAGTTTTGTGGAAGTATCGATAACGTTATATCATGTATGCCTATGTGTTTTTCGCGGTAGCGGAGTTTTATTTTTCTTCATTCGCCATAGAGGAGGGTGTTGATATCTTAAATATATATATATCTGGCTTATGATACTCGTCATATATGTTTATACGAGTATGGTAATATGGTGAGTATGAATGGTTATGGTGTATTTGGAGCGATAGCAGGCTAATGATGGCAAGACTATCGTGTTCGCTGTTCAAGGGTGGAACGGGTTATTGTTGTGATATCTCACCTGGTTACAGGTTGAGTTCGCCTTTATTGTGTGCATATATGGAACTTCGATGAGAAGAGGTTTCATTATCATGATTTGAGTATATGGCGACCTTATAGATATGATTTGAGGTTCGCCGGGGTGATTGTTGAGCTGTGAGTCTAAGCTCATTGTTGATTGCGCAGATACTGAGTGTAGTGCGATGCGTTTGGCGGTATGGCTCCTATATAGAGTCGGGAGTTCAGACCACACTTTGTTGAGAGAGGGGGTGCGGTATCCTGATTGCGTGTTTGATATTAACGGACCTCCACGACCGATAAAGTTAAGTAGTAGTGTAATTTGAGGGGTTCCTTATTTGGATTTCGCTTTTGCAAGACGCTCCGCGCATGACCCTTAACGACGTCGGGAGTGGAGAGATGTTATAGGATGCGAGGATGTTGGTTTTGTTGATAAGTCGTATAGTGCGGATGAACCACTATAGACTATGAGCCATCTGATGATGGTATGCTTATGGAAATATTGTGCTATGAAAAAGCACTAAAGTGGTCCTCTCACCATAAGTGGGTGGGTGAAGTAGGACTTAGAGAAATTGATTTGAAGATTATGGCTAGGCCTTAATGAAAAGGCAAATTTTGAGAAGATATGTGTTGGATATGATGTACATAGTTCTCTTATAAAGATTGGGCACTTCGATTAGTTAGATTTCCTTTCCACTTGGGCGGGAGGATAGAATAGTAGGAATGCGTTCGCAGGTTAGCATGGTAGGATTTAGGACGTCTCATTGGCGTGCCTTAGGTCGCTATATCTCGATGACCGACAACGCGAGGGATTAGTGTAACGGGAGGGTTCCATGTTTGGATTTCTCTTTTGCGAGACGTCCCACGCATGAAACCAAGAAAATGTCACAAGTTGAGAGAGTCCTTAGGCACTAGGGATATATTTAGGGTTATACTCATTTCACGTAGGTAGGGTAACGCATAGACCATAGTATTGTTGGGATGTAAGTTAGTGTCGATGTAAGGAACATTGAAATTCGCGGGTTGGGAAGACCCATATGTGAGTATTACACCGAGGAAAGGAGACCCTTATTTGGAGAGAGTGCTACGTGTCGAACGTTCACTATGGATGTGCAGATGTGCACGAGTTAGAAAGGTGTATATGCACCTTAGTAAGTTGGTTTATATACCACCTGAAATAGAACAGGCGTAGTTTATAAAGTTGAAGTTTATGCCGTGAGGTACTAGAATGATGAGTGCAATGTGACGCTATTGGAGTCACTTTACAACCGTGGTAGCTGTATGGTACATGGTTGGGAACCATTGGGTTAGTATCGTTCCCCTTGAGGTATTAGGATTTGAAGCGATTCTAGGATTTGCTGTGTAGGTTGTATCTGAATTTCGAGGACGAAATTCGGTTGTAAGGGGGGGAGTATGTAACAACCCGTCCTGTTGGAGACAATTGAATTCATAATTAAGTATAAAATGATAATTTGGAGAATTTCTCGAAATAGTGATTTTTTGGATTTTTGAGGATTTAATGATTTTCGATGGATGTTGTAATTATTTTTGGGATTAAATAGGTCGAAGTATTATAATTATATGTCGTCATGGAGTAAAGCGACAAAAAGGTAAGATTTTGATTAGAAAACCCACATTAAGTTATATGGGTTAGAATAGTGATTTGTGATCAAGTACCTCGGATGGAAATTTCGATTGCGCCGTGAGTCTCGGAATGTCCGAGATAGTCGAAAAAGATTGTCCGATTGTTGAAATTGAGTTAGGGGGAATTTTAGAGTTAAAAGGGCTCGTAAATGAGTAAACGAGTTGTTTTTTGGTTTTAAGGGTTAAAACCCTTTTTCTTTCTATATAAAGAGGGAGATAGATAGAAAAGAGAAGGAAAAGAGACAAGAGACAGAGGAAGGAAGAAAAGGAGGAGAAAAAGGAAGATTCGGTCCAAACTCCGTCAGACTCGACTCGGGATCGTCGGATTGTATCCACGAGGCAAGTGTTTACTTTCTTTATTTACTTTTGAGCATAAATCTTATATCTTAGTTTTGTAATAACAAACCCTAAATATTTTGGGTTCGATTTTCATGGATAAAACGGGTTTTCGGGAGTTAAAACGAACAAACCCCTAAAATTTCATTATTGGAGAAACTTAGAAATTAATCGAAATAAATTGGTGGTTTAGGGTTCTAAGATGTTTATAACCCTTTATATATGTGTATTTGTAGTTGGCTGAGGTTGTAGGTCATTGGGTGAGGCGAAAAAAAGCTTGGAGGTATGTTAATGGCCGAAACCGTCTCAGAGAAGACGATGAATAGTGACCTGCGTCTTTCCGAATTGATTCGGCCTTGATACGAATCGATTCGGATCTTTGTCAAAAATAAAAATTGTATATCTTTTCGATGCGGTCGCGTGAGCACTGACCGCGTATTTTTCTGATTTGTTTTGGATTTATAGTGATTTTTCTACGAAAATCTATCCGAGATTGAAATCGTTAGTTAGAAATTAAGGATAGAACTTATTGGAGATAAATATTAGGGGTTCTCAAATGGAGTTTTAGGACCTCTAAAGAACTTGAGGAGATATGAAAACTTTGGATTTGTAGGAATAAATCCAATTTATGATTTAAATGGAGATTGGATTGAGTTTTGGGTATTTTGGAGATTGAAAAATTGCCCAAACAGTGCCCCTCGGACAGGCCGAATCGATTCTGGTCTAGGCCGAATCGATTCACCTATGGGGATCTGTAAGGATGCCTTTGTCCAAATCGATTCGGATTTAGACCGAATCGATTCTCCATTAAGGACCTGCTTGCAGAACACTTTCCGAATCGATTCGGATTGGGGGCCGAATCGATCCGCCCACCCGAATCGATTCGCAATTGGGGCGAATCGATTCGCTTTGGTCAGATTTGTCAGTTTTCTCCCCTTAAGAGTATGGGGAGTTAAATTACAATTTTGGTTCTTATATGGGGGATCCTAGTTATGATATCGGAACTCCTAAATGATGGTTTTGAGGGTTAGTAAACCTTTAGATGAAAGAGAAGGCCTTGGATTGGTGTAAGGCACAATCCGAGGAACGAACATAGTTAACGTTCGGAATGAACAAAATTTGAGAGAGAGATTTTGGCTACCATCGAGCCTAGGTATTTATGTAATTGAATGTATGTGAGGGAATACTTTGGGTTTAGTATCATGCGTATATGAAGGCATGATTATGATTCTTTGAGAGAATCTTTGGGATTATTGGTCATCGCTAGATGTGATTGGAATTTAAGGCCATTTATATATATTCGAGGAGAAATATATGGTATATATATATACTATGTGATTAAAGTATATATAAGATATGGTACGGATGTGTATTATATAGTATTATTCCTTGTGCATGAGAACAAGGTAATATATATGTTTATGAGAGTAAATGATTTTGAAAATGTAAAATGTGAATGTTTTCAAAATGGAAAAGAAATTATTTTCATAAATAATTTATGGTTACACACCTCTCTAAATCGCTATCATAAGGGAAGTTGCGTGCGTATGGTGATGCCCCCTGGATAATGAATGCAGGGTGGATATAGTCCTAGGCCATATGAGCGATTATTGTATGTTTTCTGCGCTGGTGAGGTAATTCTGGGTGTGGTTATGAGTCTCCCGCGAGCATATGGCCGCTCCCGACGTCTTGCGTTGTAGGATCCCAGGTTGTCTTGATGATAGGCCCTGGAAGATGATAGCCATTTAGGGGGGCGCACAGTGGGGAAACCCGGACGGGCGGTCTTAGAATGCGTTATATGATATGTTAAAGCAATTTATGATAATAAATTGGCTTTAAGTACATTTCCTAGATGGAAGAAGGGAAATGGGATAAATGAATTGGCTTCAGATACACTTCCCGGATGGAAGAAGGGAAATGGAAGCATATGATGTGGAAAAGCATTTTTATGATAATAATATTGGCTCTTAAATACATTTCCTGGATATAAGAAGGGAAATGGGATGTTATGAGACGGAAAAGCATTTTTATGATAATAAAACTTGCTTTAAGTATATTTCCTAGATATAAGAAGGGAAATAGAAAGTTTTGAAATAAAATTTAATTGGTAAACGTTTTATAAATGAAAATAAAGAAGACCTCAGTCCGGGAGATATTATTCGGATGTATATTGTAAGATGTATATAAAAATGAATGTGACATGTATATTAATATATAAGAATGTATTTATATATTAGATTTGTTCTACGGGCCTAATGGATCTCTACCATTAACCCTGCTAAGTAGTAGTGTATCGGGGGGGGGGGGGGGGTTCCTTATTTGGATTTCGCTTCGCGAGACACCCCATGCACGAACTTAACGCAGTATTGAGAATGGAGAGAAGTTTAACCCTTAGTACTCGAGTTGTAGGAGTTTCTAGGAGACGGGTGAATTAGTTTATTTAGGCGGGATAGCTTAACTAGAATGTTCTAGATAGTTTCTCTAGGTGTGCACTATTAGAAATAGAGGTGAGGGGTATCTCATGGGAGTGAGATACCAAATTTAAATATGAGATAAAACGTGTTTCTAAAAATAAGGCATTTATGCACTTGCTAAATATTTTCAAAACTCGAGCTCTGACCTGTTGATCTACTTTTCCTTTCTTGCTATATATTATATATATATAGGTGTCCAGACACCGGGACGCCTGGATGGCACTTCTTTCGAGTCAGACGTCGGCTGCAACAACTGTGGATGCATGCAGATTCTCGATAGACGTTTCCATTCTTGTAATGTAGATAGGAGGTATTGTATAAACATTCGGGTTAATAGCCCAACTGCGTTTATTTATTCTTTTATCTCCTTTTAGTGCGACATTCGATATGGTTGTATATTTTGACCTAGTGTTCGGTTATTTTATTTCATTTCAGTTTCATTTACGCAAACTGTGTGGATGTTTTTAATTGTAGTTGTTTAAAAAGAGTAGTTAAGTAAAATTTTGACACCAGCCTAATAGGTTATTAGTAATTAAAATGGATTTTTGACAGTGATGCTAAGAATGATCCATATGAGTCTCATGTTTTAATTTGATATAGCAGTGATCGCCCGGTAATTTATTAGGCATGGTTGTCACACTATATGTATATTAAAATGCATTATTACCTTAGGAGAAATGGAACCGTGTTGATGACGTAGAAACGAGGCACTACAAACACAATATTTGATGAAACTTTATGAACTTGGCCGCTACGTCTTCAACTTTAGCATGTCATAGGCTTGAAGGATGGTCAACAACTCTATCCTATGACTCAAACGTTTTTGTCCGGAATTGATCCAAAACTACAAAGGACTCAATTGGAAATTTGTGTCCTTACAAATCTCCCCCTTTGGCTATTCCGGAAGAAAAACCAATAAAAAATCCTAAAGGGCAGTCAAGCTCTACTAGACATAACAAAAATGTCCAACCCAAAATAAAATTACAATGCTTGACTCAAACAACCCAAAGGATCAATAGCTTTGCCGTTGAAGGTTGCCATATATAGAAGAATTCCTGCACACTTAAGCAAACACATTAAACACATAGGGAATATCAAGAATATTAAAAACATGTAAATTAAATAATCCCCCTAAATTAATTCTCCCCTTTATCAAACAAATGACCTACTTAGAAAGACGTCTCCACCTAAGATAAATCTCCCTAAACTAAGATACGATTATAATAGGAATAGATACCATTTCTCCCCCTATCATTCTCCCCCTTTTTGTTCAGGAATAGACAAAGGCTAAAGAATCAAAACATTAACTTATCTTCCCCAATTAAAGAAAATACACCCCTTAAACTAAATAAGGGATAAATACATTGGGATAACAAGCTAAACATGCATTAGTGCATAAAGAGATGAGAACATTAAATCACATAGGCAACAAAATCATAACTAATCCATACAAATGAAAACCAAGTATGATGCGAAAACAAATGATACTAAATTGACAAAGAAGATTCTAAGCATGTGATATCAAACAAACTACGCAACAAATAAGGTAGATACCGAAAATGAATTAAAGCATAGATGGACTAGCAAAACAAGGCAAAGACTTAAACAAAATATCATATATATGTATATACAATACATTTTAAACTAAGCATAAGTATACACAAATATATATAAACACAAAAATTACACACAACAAAGATAAGCTTTTCACACTCGTATGACAAAAATGTGTTATATGGAAATGGTAGTGTTGGGGTGTGAACTAGTAACAATTAAATTTAAACTCAATCACTTAAAACATGTTCACGGAGTTCTCAATTGATTGAAAACTTCATCACATTTGAATATAACCTCATGTGACAATATAAATTGAACTCAATGAACAAACATACACAATGCATACAAGCCTAGCATGTTGATGATTCTACAAACTAATAGAGTCATCACATTGAAAGCGCAACTAGGATAAATGGACATTGTGCAAACCGTTGATATACCATCCAATCTCCCTCACTAAGCATATATTATTTGAATGAATATATCAAACAAAAATAGGCCTTGGCAATTATTTTTCTTTTTAATGCCATAATTCTATTTTTGGGCCTTTGGAGCACGTATTTCTTTTAGGTCCAAACAAACGGTGGCTTACTTTTCGCAAAGGATAATAAATCCTTTCGGAGCCCTTCCCCGTGCATAATTATGTATATTAATTTTTTATATCACACAGATCTCATATTCAACGGATTTTGACATGCACTAGTCCTCCTAGGTCACAAATATGTAGATGACAAGATTGGTAGGAGAACACCTCACAAAGCTCAAATATACATATGAAGTTAAAATTTCAAAAGATCTCGTGCATGTGTGAATAGAGGCATATAAAAATAGAATCCATTTAAATCAACAAAAAATCGAACTACTCCATGTAAGCATGGTAAAAAACATAATAAGGATTGACAATTTAAACCAAAAGTTCTAGCCACATGGGAGCGTAAAAGATGGGATTCAAATACGAGTATATGCCACATAAAGTGTGTCAAACTAAAATACACACAAAATAAAATCTTTTTGAGTTTTTAAATTTTTTTATCAAAAATAAAAATATTTACTCAAAAGACAAACAAAAATCATTTGAATTTTTCATTAAGCTTAAATTACTAAGAGCTAAAAACCCAAATGATAAACAAAAATCTTTTTGTATTTTTCATTTAATGCAAACAAAAGAAATAGAATACAAAAGATAAATATAAATCATTATCTAGCATGTGATTGAACATGAAGCATAAACTAGAAAATGATTAAACAAGCATACATTTAGCATGTTAATATAGTATGAAGTACAAAATCTAATTGATATACCCATATATACCCTCGACCATGCCGAGGGCGCCCTGCACCTGGACGGAGCCAGGATGAACTCCTAACCAATATCGGACGACCCTTCAAGGGGCCAACCCCTCATAAGGCCCAGATGACCCTTCAAGGGGCCGACCCCTCATCAGGCCCAGACGACCCTTCATGGGGTCGACCCCTCATCAGGCCCAGACGACCCTTCAAAGGGTCGACCCCTCATCAGGCCCAGACGATCCTCCGAGGGTATAACAGTACGAGGCCCAAATTAGGCCAGACTCACTACCAGAAGGAACTTTGCCCTCGGCCTCATATCATAGGCCGAGGGTTACATCATCACAGCGCGTGGTTTGGGAGACACGTGGAACACTGCGCGTGAGTCTCACATGGCTCGTGGAAGACCGTTATAATAATATCACCCCCTCACGCGAAGGAATATTATGTCATCATTAATCACAGGTAGCATCTACAACTGTCAGCAGGGGATTGGCTGGATCATCATTCACATGCACCATGCATGCTTTGGGGGAACATTACACCCACCAAGACCTATATATACTTGCCACCTACAACCCTATAAGGGGATCGAAAAATTGTAACCCTAGCAAAAACTCTGCTTATACTCACAATAGAGCAAGAAAGTGATCTTATGTGCATTGTATCCAAGGCCATTAGTGCCTATACTTAGTGGATCACACACTCATAGTGGAGGTAGGCCTAATTGTCTGAACCACTATACATCATTGTATTATTCCTCTTATACTCATATCTTTCTACACACTTATACCTCTATGGCTGCCATGGTACTCATCAGTTTGAGCTGATCATCACTTATCTGGTGGTGCTAGATTTCAGCATCATCACTAATGTATGCAAACAACTAACACATTCAACCTTTAGATTTAGCAAGTTAGGTTTCATGTGAAATCAAATGAGAATCAACAAATATAATATCTAGCGCGCCTAAAAATAATTTTCTAACCCATATAGATGTATATTTAAAATGATGGGATTTAGGAACAAATGAAATGCTAGACATAGACTTCCTAGGATTTCTTTTAAGATCAAAACAAAATTACCTAAGGTGACCTTTCCTACCACAATGCAAGCATGTGAAAACACGAGAAATGATACCTACGGTGTGACTTTTTCTAAAGTCCTTGGGTAAAGTCGACCCTCTAAAACAAACAATGGTCTTAGCTTTAGCAAAGGAAGCATTTGAACAAGATGTGCTAGAACCATTACTAAAACTACTCATGTCTTGTAAATCATTTTTCATTTTAAAATTTCAGACTCAAGTAATAAATAAGACTCCTCAAATTTACGGGACTCCTTCTTTAAATTTTCTATAACTCCTAGAAGGTTATCACGCTCTCCCTCAATGTGAGCAAACGTATCCCTAAGAGTCTTTTCTCGACTATCACTCTCTTTCTTGGACATTTCTAAAATATTATAATTGTAATTTATGTCCATGAGCTTTTCATGAAAAATATCTTTTTGAGATAGGGAGATGTGCGAAAACTCAACTTTAGTTTTAAAATAAGAATTTTTATTTTCAAGAAATTTAATTCTTTTTGCAAATCTCAAATTTAATTCTCTTAATTTTTCATTACACTTATTAAGCTCATTAAATTCCTCTCGAATAGCAAAAGCTTCATTATCATTAGAAATTGACAAATTATCATTAAGGCGTCCCATCGAGAGATACAAACAAATTGAGAGTGAGTAAAAATTGAACCACCTAAAAATACAAGTGGCACAAAATATGTAAAAGCCGAAAAAACGGATCTTTGAGGCAATAAGTTAGCGCTCCGGATCTGATACCACTTGTTTGAACACGAGGCCCACAAATTTTAATGCTTCTTAATTCAAAAGAGTAATTTCCTTTTTATGAGATGCAGAAGCGTAAGATGGTTCAATTAAACAAATTAACTAATTTTATTTTCTTTTCAAACTAAAATTAAGCAAGTGAAATAAGATTAAATCCACCCAAATTTAATTTTGCTTAAACCAAATTAATTTAACCCAAGTCCTAGAAATTTGCCGAAGTCATATTATCAATATTACCAATTTAGGCCAAACCAATTTTATCAAATTAAGTGATGACTTGAATTAAATTATCATAAACATTACCCAATTTCAAATTAGCACCAATTTAATTAAGTAGTGATTAAACAAAATTTATCCATTTACCTAAGCATGCGTTCTAGGTGAGTATTGCGAAAGATAAAATAAATAATGAATCACTACGCCACGATGTACGAGGAAAAACCCATAACGGAAAAAAACCTCGGACGTCCCTAGGCCTTAAGTCCACTAAGTATGGTTTTACAATTACAAGACAGATGACTTACTTCCTCGACTCGACCCCTTTCAAGAATTGACGCGTCTTCTTATAAACACCTCCGCCTAGTTGATAATCCCGGAGATCCACCAGAATCTTGGAATCACCAATGAGACATAGGTACACCAGCAACCACACATGGTGCCTTTCACTATGTGAGAATGCCGTAGCAAAATAAACTTCTTCTTCTTTGAGGGATTTAGAAGAAAACCCAAACGAACTCTTCAATAGGTAGAGTAAACCAGTGCCAAAACTCTAAGCAATGTACATATATAAAGGAACTTGGATAAACAAACTATGGGTGTAAACAAAAGTTTTTTAAAGATTTTTCTTTGAAAAATGAACACTTAAACTTGAACTTTTTCTTTTTTGGAATTTTTCTCTCAAACTCTCTCTTAGAGGTTGTAGGATATGGAAAAGTTAAAAAGAAAAAGTTGATTTTCGCACATAATTAATCGGGTAAAAGTTAGTGGAAAAATAAATGGGAAAGTGGGTAAAATCTACTAAAAAACTGCCAATAACTGTTCCCGCCAAAACTCGTTTGAACGAGATTTTTGTTCGAACGATGTCTCGTTCGAACGATCCTTCTAACGAAGTTCCAGTGTGAACTTGTTAGAAATCTCGTTCGAACAACATTCTCGTTTGAACGACACTTCGAACGACATTCCAGTGGCCAATGTGGTAACTCGTTGGCAAACTCGTTCGAATGACAATTTCGAACGAACTTCCAGAAAGTATAAAAATTTGATTTTAGCCCAGAAACTTTATATACTTTATTTTAAAGTTTTAATAAAATCTTTCTGAAAATAAACAACAGTTTAAAAATAAAATACACCCCATACAAATTGTTGCAAGCTCATATATATATATATATATATATATTAAAATGCATTCATACCATAGGGCCAATGGAACCATGTTGATGACGTAGAAACGAGGCATTATAAACACTACATTTGATGAAACTTTATGAACTTGGCTGCTACGTCTTCAACTTTAGCATGTCATAGGCTTGAAGGATGGTCAATAACTCTATCCTATGACTCAAACGTTTTTGTCCGGAATTGAGCCAAAACTACAAAGGACTCAACTGGAAATTTGTGTCCTTACAAATCTCCCCCTTTGGCTATTCCGGGACAAAAACCAACAAAAAATCCTAAAGGGACGTCAAGCTCTACTAGACATAACAAAAATGTCCCACCCAAAATAAAATACAATGCTTGACTCAAACAACCCAAAGGATCAATAGCTTTGCCGTTGAAGGTTGCTATATATAGAAGAATTCCTGCACACTTAAGCAAACACATTAAACACATAGGTAATATCAAGAATATTAAAAACATGTAAATTAAATACTCCCCCGAAATTAATTCTCCCCTTTATCAAACAAATGACCTACTTAGAAAGACATCACCCCCAAAGATAAATCTCCCTAAACTAAGATACGATTATAATAGGAATAGATACCATTTCTCCCCCTATCATTCTCCCTCTTTTTGTTCAGGAATAGACAAAGGCTAAAGAATCAAAAAATTAACTTATCTTCCCCAATTAAAGCAAATACACCACTTAAACTAAACAAGTGATAAATAGATTGGGATAACAAGCTAAACATGCATTAGTGCATAAAGAGATGAGAACATTAAAGCACATAGGCAACAAAATCATAACTAATCCATACAAATGAAAACCAAGTATGATGCGAAAACAAATGATACTAAATTGACAAAGAAGATTCTAAGCATGTGATATCAAACAAACTACGCAACAAACAAGGTAGATACAAAAAATGAATTAAATCATAGATGGACTAGCAAAACAAGGCAAAGACTTAAACAAAATATCATATATATGTATATACAATACATTTTAAACTAAGCATAAGTATATACAAATAGATATAAACACCAAAATGACACACAACAAAGATAAACTTTTCACACTCGTTTGACAAAAATGTGTCATATGGAAACGGTAGTGTTGGGGTGTGAACTAGAAACAATTAAATATAAACCCAATCACTTAAAACATGTTCACGGAGTTCTCAATTGATTGCAAATTTCATCACATTTGAATATAATCTCACGTGATAATATAAATTGAACTCAATAAACAAACATACACAATGCATACAAGCCTAGCATGTTGATGATTCTACAAACCAATAGAGTCATGACATTGAAAGCGCAACTAGGATCAACAGACGTTGTGCAAACCATTGATATACCATCCAATCACCCTCAATAAGCATATATTATCTAAATGAATATATTAAACAAAAATAGGCCTTGGCAATTATTTTTCTTTTTAATGCCATAATTCTATTTTTGGGCCTTTGGACCACGTATTTCTTTTAGGTCCAAAAAAACGGCGGCTTACTTTTCGCAACAATAATAAATCCTTTCAGAGCCCTTCCCCGTGCACAATTATGTATATTAATTTTTTATATCACACAAATCTCACATGCAACGAATTTTGACATGCACTAGTCCTCCTAGGTCACAAATATGTAGATGACAAGATTGGTAGGAGAACACCTCACAAATCTCAAATAGACATATGAAGTTAAAATTTCAAAAGAGCTCGTGCATGTGTGAATATAGGCATATAAAAATAGAATCCATTTAAGTCAACACAAAATTCAACTACTCCATATAAGCATGGTAAAGAACATAATAAGGATTGACAATCTAAACCAAAAGTTCTATCCACATGGGAGCGTAAAAGATGGGATTCAAATACGAGTATATGCCACATAAAGTGTGTCAAACTAAAATACACACAAAATAAAATCTTTTTCAGTTTTTAAAATTTTTAATCAAAAATAAAAATATATACTCAAAAGACAAACAAAAATCATTTGAATTTTTCATTAAGCTTAAATTACCAAGAGATGGAAACCCAAATGATAAACAAAAATCTTTTTGTGTTTTTCATTTAATGCAAACAAAAGAAATAGAATATAGAAGATTAACATAAATCATTATCTAGCATGTGATTGAACATGAAGCATAGACTAGAAAATGATTAAACAAGCATACATTTAGCATGTTAATATAGCATGAAGTACAAAAGATAATGTATGCAAATAATTAACACATTCAACCTTTAGATTTAGCAAGTGAGGTTTCATGTGAAAGCAAATGAGAATTAACAAATCTAATATCTAGCGCGTCTAAAAATGATTTCCTAACCTATGGAGATGCATATTTAAAATGATGGGATTTGGGAACTAATGAAATGCTAGACATATACTTCCTAGGACTTCTTTTAAGATCAAAATAAAAAGACCTAAGCCGACCTTTCCTACCACAATGCAAGCACGTGAAAACAAGAGGAATGATACCTACGGTGTGACCTTTTCTAAAGTCCTTGGGTAAAGTCGACCCTCTAAAATAAACAATGATCTTAGCCCATTACTACAACTACTCAAGAGTTGTATATCATTTTTCATTTTTAAAATTTCATGCTCGAGTGATAAATTAGATTCCTCAAATTTATGGGACTACTTCTTTAAATTTTTTATAACTCCTAGAAGGTTATCACGCTCTCCCTCAATTTGAGCAAACTTGTCCCTGTGACACCCCGCCTAATTAAATACCGGGCGATTACTCCTTTATTAAATTAAATCAAGGTAAACAGTTGGTTCATTCTCAGCATCACTGTCGATAAAAATAAATTTTCCAATTTAACACCCTAAATAATTAAGCTAAGTGTCAAAACCATTTTTCATAGATAACTTTCCAAATTTTATTTAAAGAAAAATCATTTATTTTATTAACAACATTCAATAAATAAGAATCACACCACATTAAATTCTGCAACATAATCCAATTAATTTAATACATTCGTCAATCGAATGTCAGCATACGAAATCTAAGTCACACATCCAAACTGAATAAATCCCATAGTAACAATACTGGAAATAACTGAAATACAAATGTCCAATAACAACGGAATAATGGAAAGAGCTACACATGCCCAACTAGATGAAAGTACTAAGAGTGGATCTGAATGAACGAAGTCTTCTATTCAAGAGACCTGCAACTCCCACCTAAGCTGCAGCGCGTTCCTTCCAAGAGATCCTAAGGAAGATACCCCTGTGGCTGGGCACCTGTAATACATACATATATATATACAAGAGAGAGAGAGAGAGAAAAAAAAAAACGGGTCAGAGCCCGATAGTGTGTTTGATTTAAAATACGTTTAGCAAGTATTTAAATTAATACAGGCCAATGCAACAACATATTAGTGCGACACTCTCTTGAGAAATTCTCACCTCTCTTCTAATGTGCACACCTATCGCACTAACCTTCCCAACGGGTTGTCTTATCATTTATCGCACTAATCTTTCCAATGATTTAACTTATCTTATATTACTCGTAAGATTCCAAATTTCACGATTCAATTGTTTGAAAAGAATATTTCAATTAGTAACCAAAGTTCTCATTTTGACTTTATTAATCAATAAAGTTTTCCAATTTCATATTATACTTTCTCAAAACAAGTATTTACAATTTGAGTCATCAACCATGTCCTACATATCAAAACACAGTAGGCAGTTCCAGATTTCATAATTTCATATATATATATTAACTACTCGAAAATATATATATCAAAATAACACCCCACATAATAACTATGGTGCGGGCATACTCTACTATCCAAACCCCATATCACTCACATTAAGGGGAATACGAATTCGGAATCACTCTCGAATTGTATTAACACATACACAAACTATAGGTTACAAGTCCCTTAGGACCGTCTGAACTATCACTGCGATAGCCTGTACCAAGGATACCTACACACAAACAAAATGAGGCGAAGCATAGATTCCAAGTCTCTAAGAGGAAAGCACATACCCGCATCTCTTAGGACCGTCTGAACTATCATTCCGATAGCCTGTACCAAGGATATCTATCTTCTAGGGTACAAGTCAATATCCCCCATAAAGGTCCCATCGAGATAAGACTGTCCCAGCGCGGAAACCTTAGGGATAGCAAGTAGCGTGGGCATGATTTTCACACATAAATAGTATATGCATACACAATCATATAACTATACTCATATTACCATATCAATAATGGGTAAATTCTCAATTCCCATAATTACGTCATTTGCATTTATTTCTCATTATATAGTTATCACGTATAACCATTCACATCTTACTTTAATTTGAGGAACCTTTCCACTTACTGCATAACGCTCATGGATTCTATCCTCCCAAGTATAAAATTCAGTAGGTATTCATTTATGTTCCAACATAACCCTCTTACGTGTCTCTCCCCTTTAACATATACTTACATTGTCCCTCATGTAAGATATCCCAAAAATATAGATTTTGCCTTACATTAAAGGATTTTGAATTTTATTTTCAAAGATGAGAATTTCAAATGGTTTCGAAATCGGAATTAAAATGGAGTTTTAATTGAATTTTTTTATTATTTAGAAGAGTCCTCAAAATATAAAACTCTTTAAGAGTCCTCAAAATATAAAACTCTCTAAGAATCCTCAAAATATAAAACTCTCTAAGAGTCCTCAAAACATAAAACTCTCAAGTAAAAATAATATTTTTAGAAATCCGACCGTTCGATCAAGCTGAATTTTTGTCAGCAGTCCTGTCTCGCCGTTCGCTACAACACACTAAAATTTCAAGCGATTCCAATGGTCCGATCATCCGGAATAAAATTTTTAGTGTTTGTATCTAATTAGAACTCTTTTATTAATCAAACTCTTAATCCTTTACATGATAAAGGGTTTCCAGAATATCATTTAAGTCATCACTACATGTAATTTCCTATCTCAAATTGGGTTTTTTCCATACAATTCATCCTAATCATTCCTAAACCAATATGAAAGATGCATCAACAAAATAAGCAAGATAAACACTTGCCTGGAATTTTCAGAAATCTGGTTTGGTGCCGAAATTGGTGTGGTTGCGTTCCCCGTCTCGCGATCTACGCGTTGGTGGTGACGGCGGTGCAATCCGAGGTGTTCTTGGCCTAGAACTCCTTGGAGAGCTTCTCCTCTTCCTCTCCAATGGCCGTCATTTGTCTTTGGTTGTTCTAAACCTAGAAGACAACCTAGATATCTTATATAACCCTTTTAATTTTCGTAGGTTTAATTACCCATAATTGCGAAATGTCAAAAATGCCCTCCCGGGGCACTAATTGGGCCTAAAAACGCCCCGAGACCCAAACTAAACCCTCGGGTACACTTTTTTGACTATCTCGACCCTTCCGGACAAGTTGGCACACTCAAAACGACCATACGGACAACTTATAAAATATTCACTTATTAATCAACATTTAGTCCCGACACGACACAAGCGCATCCCGACTTAAATTTCCATAATTGTCATTTTATTCACACGTGACAATATTATAACAATAAATCTCATATATTACTATACTCATCCAGTAATATTCAACAGATAACAAATTTCCAATAATTACTAACTCTCGTCACGCTAGTAAATATTTAAAGCAACATTCCAGATTAAAATTAAATTAATTTATCTCAATTAAATTTAATAAATCCCATAATTTAAAAGCTATAAAAATACGGGGTATTACAGTCCCTAAGAGTTTTTTCTTGACTATCACTCTCTTTCTTGGACATTTCTAAAATATTATAATTGTAATTTATGTCCATGAGCTTTTCAACAAAAATATCTTTTTGAGATAGGGAGATTTGCAAAAACTCAACTTTAGTTTTAAAACAAGAATTTTCATTTTTAAGAAATTTAATTCTTTTTGCAAATCTCAAATTTAATTCTCTTAATTTTTCATTACACTTATTATGCTCATTAAATTCCTCTCGAATAGCAAAAACTTCATTATCATTAGAAATGGACAAATTATCATTAAGGCATCCCATCGAGAGATACAAAAAAATTGAGAGTGAGTAAAAATTGAACCAGCTAAAAATACAAGGAGCACATAAATTGTAAAAGCTGAAAAAATGGATATTTGACTCGATAAGCTAGCGCTCCGGCTCTGATACCACTTGTTGGAACACGAGGCCCCTAAATTTTAATGCTTCTTACTTCAAAAGAGTAATTTTCTTTTATGATATGCGAAAGCGTAAGATGGTTCAATTAAATAAATTAACTAATTTCAATTTCTTTTCAAACTAAAATTAAACAAGTGAAATAAGATTAAATCCACACAAATTTAATTTCACTTAAACCAAATTAATTTAACCCAAGTCCTAGAAATTTGCCTAAGTCATATTTTCAATATTACCAATTTAGGCCAAACCAATTTTATCAAATTAAGTGACGACTTGAATTAAATTAACATAATCATTACCCAATTTCAAATTAGCACCAATTTAATTATGTAGCGATTAAACCAAATTTTATCTTTTTACGTAAGCATGCATTATAGGTGAGTATTGCGAAAGATAAAATAAATAATGAATCACTGATGTACGAGAAAAAACCCACAACGGGAAAAAACCTCGGACGGCCCTAGCCTTAAGTCCACTAAGTATGATTTTACAATTACAAGACAGATGACTTACTTCCTCGACTTGACCCCTTTCAAGCCTTGACGCGGTTTCTTTTAAACACCTCTGCCTAGTCGATAACCCCGGATCTCCACCAGAATCTTGGAATCACCAATGATACATAGGTACACCGTCAACCACACATGGTGCCTTTCACCATGTGAGAATGCCGTAGAAAAACAAACTTCTTCTTCTTTGAGGGATTTAGAAGAAAACCCAAACGAACTCTTCAATAGGTAGAGTAAACCGGTGCCAAAACTCCAAGTAATATATATATATATATAAAGGAACTTGGATAAACAAACTATTGGTGTAAACAAAAGTGTTTTAAATATTTTTCTTTGAAAAATGAACACTTAAACTTGAACTTTTTCTTTTTGGAATTTTGTTCTCAAACTCTCTCTTAGAGGTTGTAGGATATGAAAAAGTTAAAAAGAAAAAGTTGTTTTCCACACTTAATTAATCAATTAAAAGTTAGTGGGAAAAGAAGTGGGAATATGGGAAAAAACTGCCAAATAACTATTCCCGCCAAAACTCGTTCGAACGAGATTTTCGTTCGAACGAAGTCTCGTTCGAACGAGCCTTCTAATGAAGTTCCAGTGTGAACTCATTAGAAATCTAATTGGAAATCTCGTTCGAACAACATTCTCGTTCGAACGACACTTTAAACGACATTCCAGTGCCCAATGTGGGAACTCATTGGCAAACTCGTTCGAACGACATTCTCGTTCGAACGACAAACTCGTTCGAATGACACTTTCGAATGAACTTCCAGAAAGTATAAAAAATTGATTTTAGCCCAGAAACTTTGTATACTTTGTTTTAAAGTTTTAATAAAATCTTTCTGAAAATAAACAACAGTTTAAAAACAAAATACACCCAATACAAATTGTTCCAAGCTCCTATATGTATATTATAATTCATTCATACCTTAGGAGCAATGGAACCATGTTGATGACGTAGAAACGAGGCACTACAAACACGACATTTGATGAAACATTATAAACTTGGGCGCTACGTCTTCAACTTTAGCATGTTATAGGCTTGAAGGATGGTCAATAACTCTATCATATGAGTTAAACCTTTTTGTCCGAAATTGAGCCAAAACTTCAAAGGACTCAATTGAAAATTTGTGTCCTTACTGGAAAAGGCCCAACATAAACCTAACTGCCTAAACAAATGCGCCCAAACCAAATACGTACACTCACCAACCCATCAGAAGCCCAATCGACCAACCCAACCCCTTTAGACTCACATACATGTAATGATCTCCCTAAGCCATACTCATTCAAGCCTGAAAGGCTCCACGTGTCTACATCTCCACCCAGACAACTCACAAATGGTCAAGTGAAAACCCAATCTTCCATTTTCTCAAACCAGCCAAATTAATTCAAACTATCAAACCAAACCACACAAATTTCTTCAGAGAACAAAACTATGACCAAAAATCCCTCTCCACTAAAACTATCAGCTTCAAGAACAACTAACCTAAACAACATCCAGCCCAGAAAAAATCAAAAGCCATCATGCCCATGAAAAAATATGAAAAAAAAGAAAGAAGAAGCAAAAATGATCACTTCCAATCAATCCTACTTCAAATTGATGGGCTTTCATGAAATCTACAACGAAAATATTAAAGGTGTGTTATAGTCACTGGCCTTCTGGCCCAGGAAAAAGCTGCCCAGGCATTAGATGGACAATTTAGCAGGGTTAGGGGCCTTTTTCAAGGCCTCAGGAGATTCTTATCGGAGCTTGTATATGCCCAAAATATGTGAAGATATATAAGAGTGGAGGCCGCAAAATAACATGTTCTTGCAGATCTTTTTGAACTCATCCTCCTCATTTTAAATAGGTTTTAGAAGGAGTTTTGTTTAGGGTTGTGGGGGAGTGATGTTTATAAGGTGGTTAGGTAAATTAGAGCAGATGATGATTTGTATGAATTCGAGGTGAGATTGGAGATCGTCGTAACGACTGAAGAAGGAGGAGAGGGAAGTGAAGTGGTGGCCGAGTTCGCCCACTGAATTTGTGAGAGGAAGTGGTGGTTTACTTTTTCATTTGGTTCCGGCCATGGAGGGTGATGATTAATAATCACTTAAGTGGAAGTGAAAAATATTTCCCTAAACCTATATATACTGTTTTTTTCCCTTCTACTTCTTCTTTGCAACGACTGTAAAATAAATTGGGGCAATGGAATATATGGTTGAGTTGGGTTAATTTTTTGGTTGCTCCTATATATAATCATAAAGTAAAAGGACTGGGAGATAAACTAAAATAGAGGGGATGGGAGGTGAATGGTTGGTTCGTTTGTTTGGTTCGTTTCATATTTCCAAACTTCTATTTTTTCCTTGAGAATAAAAGGATGCGAGGAGTCATTATATATGGACGAATGAATACTCAGATTGCCATTTAAAAAATATTAGTATAGATAGGCAACTTTGGAGAGTTAAAATTGCATTAAATGATATTAAAACCTCTAATACTACTGTTTTAGAGGCATAAAATAGATATAGATTATGCCAAAATGGTGAGTTTAACTCTCTTCGTCACCTATTGACTTTTTCAAGTTCCCTTTTTTACCCGGTACGATGCTTAGAGTCTTTTACTATTTTGCATCTCATATTCAATCATAAATGAAAGAACCCTTCATCTTTCTCCCTTTTTCTTCTATATAGGCACAAAGAACCTGACTAAAATCCCTTTCCTATTTCTCCCTAATTCCATCAGTCGTTTATTTATGTGCATGGTGTGATTTAACAAATAATTGTTCACTTTCACTCTGTAGTTTAGCTTTCTATTCTTCGTTTCCTTTTTAGTATTACGGCTAATATTTTGGGGATAATATCATAACGCCATCTTTATACCTTTGTATTTTCTAGGCGGTGGATGCTCACTCAAACTGTTAAAGATGGTATTGTTTGTGTATGATCGTTCTCTTGGAAAACCACTCTGCCAGATCAGGTGGAAATATTCTCCTTTTAACTAAATCCTTGTGAAGTTTTCAGTGTAATATAATGAGTGTTGTGTTTGTGTTTTATGATCATATAGTACTACACCTGTAGCAATCCTTGTGTTTATTTTGTATGATCGCCCCTTGGGTAAAACCGTGTATTTTCTCCCCGATTTATGATTTGAAATTGATCCATTGATGACTACTAACTCAACCAGGGACATGGTTGACAAGTTTGTCATTAGTTGCTCCCTAATTGCTATATGATTTTGGATTATTCAATTTAAAAATAGAGCAAACATATGTAGGATGGAAAATATATTTTAAACTTCTGGTGCTTGCTAAGAAGAATGGATATGGCTATGTACCAATAAAATATTTTATTGAGCTTTATTTGAGTCAAATAAACTAAATTTATTATGTAATATTTTACGACTAAAATTTTAATAACTCATTTTATAAAATGTTGACTATATGTCGAATTTTTATTTTACATGTTTTTGGTATTTATTTTTTCAACAAATTTTTTAATCCGATTTCTACTTAGGCTTTAAATTATTTGATAAGTATTTTATTTAATTTAAAAATAATTAGTAATTGTAAGACACCCGCGCATCGATATTTTGTGACATTTGTTACTTAGTTTTTTTATTTCGTTATGAAGGCCCTATATAGAGCACACCTAGGATTTGCTTTTCGTGCTTTAGCTATATAGGACTTCATCTAGTTGGACTTGAAATTTTGACAAAATATTTTTGTAATATTAGGATTGTGTGTCCCCACATCGACTCCAAGCGCTCCTTGTCCATCTACATCAAATGTGCACTCCAATCAGTCCGCCATCTCAGAAAAAGGTAAACTTATGGCTCATAGGAATTATGTCACATAGGACACAACACCACGTTGCATTTTGCATTTTTATCATATCTTATGATAATGTTTTATTTTATCATAATAAAATTATTTCTTTTGAGTTCGAAAATTTTAATTTGAAATTTTTATAAGAAAAATGTTTTTTTTGAAAATAAATTTTGACACTAAATATTTTTCTTAATAAAAATTACAGAATATTTTTTTTGAAATTAAAAATACATTTTGTTATTTTATGTTTACTGTGCATATGCGTGTATATTAATATATATATATATATTATAATATATGTTGTGTGCGTGCGTGTGTTTTTATATATATGTTATTATATGTATATTATATATCTATTCATGCATGAAGGATTGTTTTATGTTGGCATTTAAAAGCTTCTGGCCGTTTTTGCTTTGGGTGTAAGATAGCACATGTGGCTTGTAGCCTTGTGTGAAGTGCCATGTTCTGCAAATAGCTGTTGCCACATAGGACCCTATGCCCATATCTGTTCGCGTGTTCACTTGGTCATATAACTATATATATTATTTTAATATATATATGTGTAACATCTTTGTTTTGCATGCGTGTACCTTTCATAGCCAAAGGCTGTTGACCGACTTGACCCCTTGGCTGTTTTTTGAGCTGGCCGAAATGGCCCCCTTGCTGTTAATGCATGCGTGTCCTTAACGCCTCTGTATAGCCTTTATCGTTTTGAGCATAGCCCATGCCTTAGGCCTTAAGAGATTTGACCACACCTTGCTTTGTCAGAAACCGCCCACGGTTTTGAATGTTACCAAAATTGTTTTCTTTTTAAAACGACGTCGCGTTTTTTTTTAAACCAGAAATGAGTTTTGGTTTTACTTTTTGTAAACGACGCCGTGTGTATTTTATTGGCACAACGGTAACTCCTTTTTACAGCTGGCTTCAAATTCCTTTACCAGAGTTATATCGACCACGGGTTTCTTTAAATCAGGAAATGGTTTTCTCAAAAACGATGTCGTATTAATATATCCGTTCAACGGTAATATTGGTAGCTTTCATGGTACGCAGTGTTTACACCTGGCATTTTTTTTAAAACGACACAGTTTTATATAACTGAGTGTTTCTTGATTCTGTTAGTGTGTAACAACTTACACAACACGTGTCACAATTTTAACACACCATTTTGTGTTTCTTTGTGAACCCTTAGATCTATTTTTATCAGTGGCTGGTGTGTATTCTTTGTCAATCCGTGTGAACCTTTTTACACCTATCAGCACACACTTGTGCACTCTATAAATAGAGACATTGTGTCTTCATTTTTTTGAACCCGAGAAAATTCGTTTTTGAGCATAAATTCTGCCAAAATTAATTCTGAGAGAGAGAGACTAAACACCAGTATTTTCAGTGAAATCTTTTGTGTATTCCTTACAAAACATTGCTGAGTCTTCAAGACGTTTTGTGGATTCAAGAATGGAAGGTTTTTAGATCTCAGAATTTCTGCATTTCCAAATCAATTGATTTTTCATTCTGAAAAATCGTTTTGTGAGTATCTCTATTATTGTTCTTGTTTTCTTGTAGTTTCTGATCTGTTATGTGCTAGATCTAAAGTGTTTGTGTAAGTATTGTGCTGATATATTTTATAAACACTACACACACTAGAACCAGTATTGATCTTACTTCATTTAAAACACTTTGTTTTAAATTGATTCTTTCTGAAAATCTGATTTACACGAAAGAGGAACTAATTCTAGGTTTAGAGATTTAAACCTAATATAAGTTGTGAATCGGAACCTAACTACCTGATACTGGAAATATGACCTTGGACTAAACATATTTGTACCTGTATACTTGACCAAGGACTTGGACTGAGAACAAGAACATACTGGACCTAATCAAGAACCTGAACTGTTCAGACTGATTGGAACTTAAACTAAACTGGATTAAATCATTTTAATCTGAACTAGTTATAAGCAGTTTGTATTATTTCTAACTGTATGCTTGATATGTTTTATTTCTGATCTATCTAGAAATATATGTGTGAACATGCTTAATTGAATGCTTATGTGATTCAGAAATTGTTTGCATCTCATATCACTCACATATAATCACTCACGTTGTATTCACGTAGACACTTTGTTTGTGTAATATCTGAACAAGTCTAGTGTTCGAGATTTAAAGAAAGAGAAAAGAAGTTTTTCAAATGTGTATTCAAAGTCAAACTGTTGATTTGAATAGCACAAGACTTGCAAAGATATAGGTGAAATATATTCTGTTGCATCACACACACTTCACTAGAAAGTAAATAATAGGCACTGAGCCAACCTGCGCTTAAAGAAGTTAGAGGGGAGGCGTGGAAGTGAAGAACGCAAAAACAAGTGAGGACAAGTTAAAGAAAGAACTGAATAAGCAACCTGGTTAGAGACTTGGTCGTGTGGGATAATAGCTAGATCATTCTTCTTTAATTGTTACGTTTGTTGTTTGTAACTCGTACCTATTCTTTTATTGTTTTAGTGGAAGTAGTTTAGGTGACTCCTAGAGGAGTCCGTCGTTTTTCCCGGGGAAGGGTTTTTGCGACGTTAAATAAATACCGTGTGTTGTACATTTCTTGCATTTCACCTCACACGAAAAGGTAGGACTTAATAATTAGAAACTCGCCTAAAAATTGAATCTGTTTTGGACTTTAATTAACTTTGAAAATTAAAACTATTTTCATAAAAGTTAATCAAATTAAGTAAAAGTTTAATTTGGTCCCCCTTGGCATCATTCATATAAACTCGTAGGTTTAAGGTGTTTACTCAAACAATAGTTTACTTCCGCACATAAAGTCTTTGCGCACCGACCCGCATTGCTGGGGTAACCTCAAGTGGTATCAGAGCTAGACTTTTAAAGATCGTTTTCAAAACTTTTGTTAAACACTTTTCACCTTATTTTAATGGATGATTCAAGTCAACTTCTTAGGCTAGGAAATTTTAGCAGACCTCCTATTTTTGATGGCTCAAATTTTTCGTATTGGAAAATTAGGATGGTAGCATTTATTCAAGGCACACTAGGAGATGACGTGTGGGATTTAATTGAAAATGGTTATAAACACCCCACCACTCCTATAGCAGAAGGCAGCACTATCTTTAGAAAACTTAAAACCACTGAATTGAATATTGATCAGAAAAAGATAAGCAATTTCAATAATAAGGGTAAGAATGCCATTTTCATGAGTGTAAGTGAAAATGAACTGAAACGTATTTGTCACTGCACTACCAGTAAGGACGCATGGGATATATTAGTAATAGCACATGAAGGCGATGCTAGGGTAAAAAGATGTAAAACTCAAATGCTTATCCAACAGTACAATATGCTTGTTATGAAAGATAACGAACTATTTGACGATTTCTATATGCGTTTGACTGATATTATTACCCTGTTGCATGCTAATGATGTTGAGTATACTGATCAAGAAGTATGTGCTAAGATTTTGAGATCCCTTGCCCCTAGATTTGATCATAAACGTTATATCATTGAAGAAATGGATGATCCTTCTCTTACGCCTGAATTGCTTAGTTCTAAATTGAGAACTATGGAACTTGAAACAGCTTTTAGAAAGACTCTTACCTCTTATGCTAAGAATGATCTGACCAGTTCTTCTAAAGTTGCATTTAAAACTGCCTGTCCTAATAAATACAAACATGAGGTAGTTAGGCAACTATCTGAGTCTGATAATGAATCTGATGTTGAGTCGGATGACATTGATAAGATTGACAATCAACTTGCACTTATGTCTTCTCAATTTAAGAAACTCTTGAAGCATAGAAACTCTATTGCTAAAAGACGTATGCAAGAGAATAATCAATCTCGTCAGGCCAATCGACCCCATAATAGAAATTCTAAAGTAAAGGCTGATCATGATAGTTCTACTAGTAAGATTGATAAATCGAAAATGGCTTGTCATAATTGTGGTAAACTTGGACATTTTATGGCTGAATGTAGATCCAAACCACAGTCAAAGTATCCTAAAAAGCTCAAGGCAAACATTACAAAAACTTGGGATGATTCCTCTGATTCTGAATCAGAAGAAGACCAAGCTGAAACTGAATCAAATTACCTTGCGTTTTTTGGAGAAGTTTATGACTGTTGTGGAGATGTATATCTTGCTGGAATGTCTGATTCTGAAGATAATTCTGATTCTGATGAAGTGTTTGATTTAATTGCTGCTGCTAAGTCTTTACTAGCTAGTCAACCATCTATGCTAGAAATAACTGCTCCGTTTGATGCTACACGTGCCTTTAATGATGCTGAATTTGATGTTAGCAACAATTCACACACGGACACTAATGAGCATGATAATAGGGTTGCTTATGATGATTATGCTGAACTGTATGTGAGAACATTGCAAAATAGGCAAGAATTATCTAATCTGGTTAAATTGCTTAGTGAATCCCTAGAGAATCAGTATAAGATAACTCAACAAAATTCCGTGGAAATGTGCAATGTCAAAATTGATTTTGAAAAACAGTCACTTGAATTTAAATTTCAGATTACGACTCTAAATGAAAATCTGACTTCTTTAGAAGACAAATATAATGCTGCACTTTTGCAAGTTGAGAAGTCTAAAGAAGTTTGTGAAACTGCCTTTAAAATGTGTCGTAGTCGTGACATAAAATTCTTTGACCTTGAAGAGTTGATTGCTGTCCAACGTTATCATGGTGATACAAGAGGGTTTGGTTATGATGGTCCTATTACGAAAATAAATGATTTTTCCAAACCAGTCATCTTTGTTAAAGCCAAGGAAGAAATGGCTCTTCTGTTGGAAAGCAAGTCAAATGAAAAGGCCAAAGGAAAACAAGTTTTAATCGAAAATGATTTTGAAAGCGACATTGATTACTTCATTGAAAATTTTGTTGAAACATCTTCTTCTAGATACTGTCCCCCTGCTAAGAGACCTTCTAGACATGTTAACTCCAATTCTGGTGAGAAATTTGAAACTTGCTTTGTTAGAAAACATTGTATTTCTGGCATTCCTACAACTAATAAATTCTGCACTATTTGTGATGTTTTTGGACACCAAAACTTTGAGTGCCAATGGTTTCAAAAGAAAAATGATAATTTTTACTTTAACCCAAAAAGTGGGAAATTAGGTTGTAAAACCTCAAATCGCAATGGATCATTTCACTATTTTAGTAAGCCTAGAACTTGGACTAATCACAAATCTCGACCATTTGGTAAATCCTTTCTCAGATCCAAAATTATTGCACAAAACAAATTTAAATTGGTGCCTATTTGGATCCGATCTGATGATCTAAGATCCCAGCTCAAACATTCGAATTTAAAATCTTTTGTAGTCTTAACAGCCCTACGCTGTGAGATGCATAGTGCTGGTTGGTACTTAGACAGCGGATGCTCGCGTCATATGACGGGTGATGTTACCAAACTAAAGGATGTTGTTCATTATAAAGGTGGCAACGTGACCTTTGGAGATGGTAAGACCTCCAAAGTCATTGGCAAAGGTACTCTTAATGAAGAAGGTTTACCCAATGTTAATGATGTGTTATTAGTTCAAGGAATGAGAGCTAATTTACTTTCTATCAGTCAATTTTGTGATAATGGTTGCCAAGTTAAATTTTCCAAAACCTCCTGTGATGTTTTGACTAATATGGGAGAGAATTACATAAAAGGCAATCGTACCACAGACAACTGTTACAAAGCTTCTGGCTCCTTGTCTTGTAATGTTACTCTTTTAGATGATACTGACCTATGGCACAATAGGTTGGGGCACATCAGTTTTGATACCTTAAATCGGTTATCATCACAAGACATTGTTAGAGGTCTACCTAAAATAAAGAAATGCCCCTCTGCTGTTTGTGGTCCATGTCAAGTGGGTAAGATCACCAAATCTCCTCACAAAAAGGTTAAAGACATCAACACCACGGCACCTCTTGAACTTCTACACATGGATTTAATGGGTCCAACTAGGACTGTTAGTTTGAATGGAAATTCTTATATCCTAGTTATTGTGGATGATTTTTCTCGATTTACTTGGGTTGCTTTCATGAAAGCTAAGTCAGAAACATTTAACAATTTCTTGAAAATTCTGACTCGGATAGAAAATGAGAAAGACACCCAGGTAACTCGAATTCGAAGTGATAGAGGTGGTGAGTTTAAAGAAACTGGTATCATTGAGTATTGTGAGGCTAATGGTTATTCTCATGAGTTTAGTGCTCCAAAAACTCCTCAACAAAATGGAGTTGTTGAAAGGAAAAACAGAGTTGTACAAGAAATGGCTAGAGTCCTTATCCATGCTAAAAATTTACCTCTATACTTTTGGGAAGAAGCTTGTCTTACTGCTGTTCATATTATCAATCGTGTATATCTTAGGAAGAATACCAAAATGACCCCTTACGAATTTTGGTTCAACAAAAAGCCAAATCTTAAATATTTTCGTAATTTTGGCTCCATTTGTTATGTGTGCAATGATCGTGATAATCTTTCAAAATTTGAAGCCAAAGGCGATAAATCCATTTTTCTTGGCTATTCTCAGAATAGTAGAGCTTTAAGAGTTTTCAACTTAAGAACCAAATCCATTGTAGAGTCTATTAATGTTGTTGTAATTGATAGCACTATTGAACCTGTTAGTAAAGATCCACCTGTAGAAACTGATTTGGATATAAATATTTTAAATGATTCAGTTTTGACAGAAGATGAATCTTTACCAGCACAAACCCTTGCCGTGCCTAACTGGGTTTCAAAAGATCATCCCTCCGCTGAAGTTGTTGGTGATATTCGTGCGCCCGTAAGAACTAGAAATCAATTACGTCAAGTAGCTCATATGGCTGCTTTTGTATCCCTCGTGGAACCAAAATCAGTAAATGAGGCACTTAATGATTCATATTGGATTGATGCGATGCAAGAGGAGCTAGCTCAATTTACGGATCATGACGTATGGTATTTAGTTCCAAGGCCCAAGGATATCAAAGTAATCGGTACTAAATGGATTTTCAAAAACAAGACCGATGAAAAAGGGATAGTCATTCGAAATAAGGCTAGACTTGTAGCACAGGGTTATTCTCAAATAGAAGGAATAGACTGTGACGAGACGTTTGCCCCGGTTACCCGTCTTGAATCAGTGAGATTGCTTCTAGCTGTTGCTTGTCACTTACAATTTAAACTTTTTCAAATGGACGTAAAATCTGCTTTTCTTAATGGTATTCTTTCCGAAGAAGTATACGTTGAGCAGCCCAAAGGTTTTCAAGATCCCAAACTCCCTAATCATGTTTATAGACTTAAGAAAGCTTTATATGGTTTAAAACAGGCCCCTCGTGCTTGGTATGAACGTTTGACTGCTTTTCTATCCTCACATGGGTTTGTTAGAGGCAGTGTTGACCAAACTCTTTTTGTTAAGAAATCTAATAAAAATGACATTTTGATTGCTCAAATTTATGTAGATGACATCATTTTTGGGTCAACCTCACCAAATGAAGTTAAACAGTTTTCAAAAGACATGAGTAGTGAATTTAAGATGTCACTTATGGGGGAGCTACAGTATTTTCTAGGACTTCAAATAAGACAGCAAAGTGATGGCCTCTTTATTTCACAATCCAAATATGCTAAGGATTTACTTGTTAAATTTGGACTTGAAAATGCTAAAATTTCTTCTACACCTATGGCTCTAAAAACTAAATTATCCAAATCCGATAGTGGCCCAGATGTAGATCCCACATTATACCGTAGCATAATTGGTAGTTTATTATACTTAACTGCTTCTAGACCTGATATTCAGTACGCTGTTTGTATCTGTGCGCGATTTCAATCCAGTCCGAAAGAGTCTCACCTCACTTGTGCTAAAAATATTTTAAAATATGTTAAAGGCACAATTGAGTTTGGACTTTGGTATACCAATGACTCTTCTTGTGAGATAATTGGATACTCGGATGCGGATTGGGGTGGGAGCACGGATGATTGTCGTTCCACCTCGGGTGGTTGCTATTATTTAGGACAGAATCTCGTTGGATGGTCTAGTAAAAAGCAAACTAGTGTAACTTTATCAACTGCTGAATCTGAATATGTTGCTGCTGGTGCATGTTGTGCTCAACTTATTTGGATTAAACAAATGCTATCAAATTATGGTATTATTCAGTCCAAAGTACACCTTTATTGTGATAATGAAAGTGCCATTTGTATTGCCAAAAATCTTGTCCAGCATAGTAGGACTAAGCACATCAACATAAGACATCATTTTATTAGAGAGTTGGTGGAAGCAAAAGAACTTGTAATCGAACATATTCCTACTGAAAATCAACTAGCTGATCTGTTCACTAAACCGTTAGATAAATCCCGGTTTGAGAAATTGCGACATATGATTGGAATGACTGTACTCGACAATTAGTTGTGTTTACTCTTCTTTCTGTATACTAGATCTCCGAGGTTTTAGGATAAGGGTATCTACTAATAACCGGTATCTCTTAAAGCCATGTGTAATGTAGGAGACGCTTATTTTGCAGATTATTAACACTTATTTTTTTTTCTTTCTTTTCCATTGTCTAATTTAGACAAAATGGGGGAGAATTGAGTACATATTCTATTCTTGTGTTGATGATGATATTTTCCATACATATCCTGTCTTATAATTTTTGCACATTTTATTCTGTCATTTTAATATTTTGGAAGAACAAATGCTACTAACTTGATTTCTCGGCAGATTGTGTATTTATGTTTTGCAGGTTTTTCTTAACCGTGCATCCGATCGAGTTCTGTCTTTTTTCTTTTCTAGGATGGGTGGGTAGTTAGATACTCTTTTGTATAAGACATATTAGGATTTATTTTTCCTTAGTATATCATTTGATGTACTCAAGGGTTTTGTCAAAATTAGTCCAATGGGGGAGTTTGAAGGCCCTATATAGAGCACACCTAGGATTTGCTTTTCGTGCTTTAGCTATATAGGACTTCATCTAGTTGGACTTGAAATTTTGACAAAATATTTTTGTAATATTAGGATTGTGTGTCCCCACATCGACTCCAAGCGCTCCTTGTCCATCTACATCAAATGTGCACTCCAATCAGTCCGCCATCTCAGAAAAAGGTAAACTTATGGCTCATAGGAATTATGTCACATAGGACACAACACCACGTTGCATTTTGCATTTTTATCATATCTTATGATAATGTTTTATTTTATCATAATAAAATTATTTCTTTTGAGTTCGAAAATTTTAATTTGAAATTTTTATAAGAAAAATGTTTTTTTTGAAAATAAATTTTGACACTAAATATTTTTCTTAATAAAAATTACAGAATATTTTTTTTGAAATTAAAAATACATTTTGTTATTTTATGTTTACTGTGCATATGCGTGTATATTAATATATATATATATATTATAATATATGTTGTGTGCGTGCGTGTGTTTTTATATATATGTTATTATATGTATATTATATATCTATTCATGCATGAAGGATTGTTTTATGTTGGCATTTAAAAGCTTCTGGCCGTTTTTGCTTTGGGTGTAAGATAGCACATGTGGCTTGTAGCCTTGTGTGAAGTGCCATGTTCTGCAAATAGCTGTTGCCACATAGGACCCTATGCCCATATCTGTTCGCGTGTTCACTTGGTCATATAACTATATATATTATTTTAATATATATATGTGTAACATCTTTGTTTTGCATGCGTGTACCTTTCATAGCCAAAGGCTGTTGACCGACTTGACCCCTTGGCTGTTTTTTGAGCTGGCCGAAATGGCCCCCTTGCTGTTAATGCATGCGTGTCCTTAACGCCTCTGTATAGCCTTTATCGTTTTGAGCATAGCCCATGCCTTAGGCCTTAAGAGATTTGACCACACCTTGCTTTGTCAGAAACCGCCCACGGTTTTGAATGTTACCAAAATTGTTTTCTTTTTAAAACGACGTCGCGTTTTTTTTTAAACCAGAAATGAGTTTTGGTTTTACTTTTTGTAAACGACGCCGTGTGTATTTTATTGGCACAACGGTAACTCCTTTTTACAGCTGGCTTCAAATTCCTTTACCAGAGTTATATCGACCACGGGTTTCTTTAAATCAGGAAATGGTTTTCTCAAAAACGATGTCGTATTAATATATCCGTTCAACGGTAATATTGGTAGCTTTCATGGTACGCAGTGTTTACACCTGGCATTTTTTTTAAAACGACACAGTTTTATATAACTGAGTGTTTCTTGATTCTGTTAGTGTGTAACAACTTACACAACACGTGTCACAATTTTAACACACCATTTTGTGTTTCTTTGTGAACCCTTAGATCTATTTTTATCAGTGGCTGGTGTGTATTCTTTGTCAATCCGTGTGAACCTTTTTACACCTATCAGCACACACTTGTGCACTCTATAAATAGAGACATTGTGTCTTCATTTTTTTGAACCCGAGAAAATTCGTTTTTGAGCATAAATTCTGCCAAAATTAATTCTGAGAGAGAGAGACTAAACACCAGTATTTTCAGTGAAATCTTTTGTGTATTCCTTACAAAACATTGCTGAGTCTTCAAGACGTTTTGTGGATTCAAGAATGGAAGGTTTTTAGATCTCAGAATTTCTGCATTTCCAAATCAATTGATTTTTCATTCTGAAAAATCGTTTTGTGAGTATCTCTATTATTGTTCTTGTTTTCTTGTAGTTTCTGATCTGTTATGTGCTAGATCTAAAGTGTTTGTGTAAGTATTGTGCTGATATATTTTATAAACACTACACACACTAGAACCAGTATTGATCTTACTTCATTTAAAACACTTTGTTTTAAATTGATTCTTTCTGAAAATCTGATTTACACGAAAGAGGAACTAATTCTAGGTTTAGAGATTTAAACCTAATATAAGTTGTGAATCGGAACCTAACTACCTGATACTGGAAATATGACCTTGGACTAAACATATTTGTACCTGTATACTTGACCAAGGACTTGGACTGAGAACAAGAACATACTGGACCTAATCAAGAACCTGAACTGTTCAGACTGATTGGAACTTAAACTAAACTGGATTAAATCATTTTAATCTGAACTAGTTATAAACAGTTTGTATTATTTCTGACTGTATGCTTGATATGTTTTATTTCTGATCTATCTAGAAATATATGTGTGAACATGCTTAATTGAATGCTTATGTGATTCAGAAATTGTTTGCATCTCATATCACTCACATATAATCACTCACGTTGTATTCACGTAGACACTTTGTTTGTGTAATATCTGAACAAGTCTAGTGTTCGAGATTTAAAGAAAGAGAAAAGAAGTTTTTCAAATGTGTATTCAAAGTCAAACTGTTGATTTGAATAGCACAAGACTTGCAAAGATATAGGTGAAATATATTCTGTTGCATCACACACACTTCACTAGAAAGTAAATAATAGGCACTGAGCCAACCTGCGCTTAAAGAAGTTAGAGGGGAGGCGTGGAAGTGAAGAACGCAAAAACAAGTGAGGACAAGTTAAAGAAAGAACTGAATAAGCAACCTGGTTAGAGACTTGGTCGTGTGGGATAATAGCTAGATCATTCTTCTTTAATTGTTACGTTTGTTGTTTGTAACTCGTACCTATTCTTTTATTGTTTTAGTGGAAGTAGTTTAGGTGACTCCTAGAGGAGTCCGTCGTTTTTCCCGGGGAAGGGTTTTTGCGACGTTAAATAAATACCGTGTGTTGTACATTTCTTGCATTTCACCTCACACGAAAAGGTAGGACTTAATAATTAGAAACTCGCCTAAAAATTGAATCTGTTTTGGACTTTAATTAACTTTGAAAATTAAAACTATTTTCATAAAAGTTAATCAAATTAAGTAAAAGTTTAATTTGGTCCCCCTTGGCATCATTCATATAAACTCGTAGGTTTAAGGTGTTTACTCAAACAATAGTTTACTTCCGCACATAAAGTCTTTGCGCACCGACCCGCATTGCTGGGGTAACCTCACGTTATTGTTATGAGTCCAAAAAAATCATCCTTTTCTTCAAGCTGTACTAAAGTGTTTTGTCATGACGGGACTCATACCACAAGGTACAACACTTAATTTTGTTTGGAAATGATTTAGAAGGTTTTTTTAAGGACTCAAAACATATTTTTTTTATTTTTTATTTTTTGGTCTCCTTTGTTTTTATTTATAGTTTTTACATTTTTACATTTTTTAATAGATGGTAGTATTTTTTTAATTATTTAATTTTTTTGCCACTTGTTAGTTGTTTAAACCCACGGATTTGTTTCATTTTACAAGCAACCACCCACAGAAGCACTAATATCACAACAATATGTTGAAATATTTTTTAAGAGTTTTGATAAAAAAAATATTGTTGTAAATCTGGGCTTTAACTCAAGTCTCTTTGGTTTATATAAATTCAACTTTTGTTGTAGTTATGGTTTCCAATTTTGACATTTACCCGACTATTTGAACAACTGTAATTGGGGAGTTTAGGTTTTGATTATTGGTTTTTAGTTTGGACTCTATTGCTATACGAACAGTTTTTTCTTATATGGTTTGGAAGGTTAAGTTTAAAGAAATGATTTGCACATTCAGATTTAGACATTTACTCTAAAATTTTATTTTTTCTACTGTGATGGTATGCCAATAAATATTCTAGATCATATTTAATGAAATATTATATTTTTATTCGAATCTATTTGTACAATACATTTACGCTAGCGCATCGCGCGGGCTCCATCCTTATTCATTATATAGGAGTCGATATCCACCATTGGAGTTAAATGTTGAACAAAAACTCTTCAACTTGGTGTTACTATCCATCATCAAAATTTATGCAATTTATAATATTAGCTTATCACTCTATTGGTTACTCTAATTTATTCTAAAAATCCGTTAGTAAATTTGTTTGCTATAAATTAATGCTTATAGTTTCCATAATGACACATATGTATATATTTGGCGACACATCGCATGACCTTCATGCTAGTTAACACTAAAATTAATGTAATGAATAAACAGGGACCGAGTCTCTATTAATGGAGGGAAGGTTAGAAATCAATATATTGTGTGAGGAAATATTTAATGATCGGATTCCAACAATGACATTTGGGGTCGTTGGCACACATCTATGTTCATGTGTATATTTATACCTTGGTCCTTTTTTGTTGATGAAATTTCAAATCTGGTTATTTGTTTTTGGATTTTGCGCGTACACACACACACACACACACACAGATATATATATATATATATATATATATATATATATATATATATATATATATATATATATATATATATATATATACGATACTTTTTTAGTACGGACCAGTTCGAATTTTAAGAGTGCGGATCGGATATGTGTCACTTGGTGATGAGCCTAGAAAAAAGAGAGAGTGTGCTTATAATTTAGCCGATAATTTCTAGGTTAACCGCCAGTTGACTCATGTTCGGTCCGCACTCTTATAATGCAGACTGGTTCACACAAGACCAGTACTGTTTGTGTATATATATATATATATATATATATATATACACTATGGTTTCCCGTGCCTGAAGGCACGACGAAAATGTCCAAAAAGTACGTAATCACAAAACGACGAAAATTTCCAATGTACGTAATTACAAAATGAAAACCATTTCGTTCCCCCAACAAAACAAAGTGTTAAGTTGTATATAATTTTAGTTATAAATTTTTGTATATAATACATATAGTATTACACAATTTAAATTTTTTAAAGAGTTTCCTTTGTTTATAAAACTTCCCACCTTATTTAAGGAAAAAAAATACTTCAATAGTAATACTAATAATCCGTCATAAACATCGTATAAACAAATTCAACTAAATTCGTGAAACTAACACCAATACTTAATTCAAAAAGATTTATCACATAACGTAAATAATTTTAAACAATCGACCCAGTTTAATTTCAATACAAATAAGTTAAAATTTTTAAAAAAAAATAGACAAAGACTCCTTTATTTATAGGACTATCCACGAGTTTAAGGTATAAAAAACACTTCAACGACCAAATAAATACACTCATGGAGTTTGTATAAACTAAATAAAATTGGGTACTAATAATGAAACACAATAATACGCTTAATTTCTTACAACAATTAAACAAACTAACATTTGCAACTTAAAAAATGATAAATAACTGACATTTGTAACTTTAAAAATGATAAATAAAATATGTTTACTGGTAAAACACATTTTGAGACCTCATAACTCTTTTAATCAGGCCGTCTTTAGTTTCGTTGACGCAGAACAACGTACAAACACTTCTTAGTTGTGTTGGTGAGAAATTTACAAAATTCAAAATTTGAGATTAACTATATTCGAATACTAACTAACTAAAAAGTTCAAGCTACCTATTTCAGATCTGCACAACATATGCAAGTAGAGTTAAAGGAACGTACCAGTAAGAATTATAGATATAGATTGAAGAGGAAAAATTTACCAACATCGCTTTGTTGGACTTGTGTACCTTGTAAAATCCATGAAATGTTTCTCTCCACTTGCGTATTGATATATCCATATGCAGGTAAGTTATGCAAGCCGTGAATAAGAAGAAGCACAAAGATAAATATCAACAAAATAATAGTTGTATAAATTCATACTGGCTCATTTAATACACATAAAATAAACAACAAAAGTATTTATAGTAAAGACACAATAAAGATTCCAATATATAAAAATATAAATTTACAATTGCAAAAAGGTAAAAAGGTAAAAAGGTAATGCATAATATGAAATGCATATTGTATGTCTACAACACTGAACAGTAGTAGATCAAATGCATAATCCAGTCTATATTATCGATCTTATATTCCCATCTAAACACCCTCAAATAAAATCAAATCACAGCTTCATTTGTGCTCTGTTTATAACACATACGCTAAATACTATTTAAAATTAAAAAAATGCAAAAGAGAAATACATTTTCAAATTGTAACTGTGTAGATCCATAATTCGTATTCAAATAACCCAATTCGAAATGCGGTTAAAAAAACTAAACACGCCTGTGAAGATCCCGAATTCGAATTCAAAAAACCCAAATAGATGCGTAACTACATAGATCCCCAATTCAAAATCTCAAAAAGACCTAATGCCCCCCCCCCCCCCCCCCCACCCCTAAACACACATGTAGAGATATAAAACATACAAATTAATAATTGTAAATGAACTTAATAAAGCATCAATTTATAACATCAACACTATTTAAGCAATGATTTTACTCGAGGTGTGGGTTCTAGGATTCTTGAAAAGGAAAACATGTCTAGTTATGTACCATTCTGGATACTTTCAGAGTATGGAATTTGAATCACCTTTACAAAAAAAAGGTCAAGCTCGTTGAGTTTTATAATAATAGGGACAAAGACAATGAATCTCAATATCGGTCATTATATATAACATCATATTGAGTCATAAAAATCTAGTTAGCGATATACCCTGCCTAAACACCCAAATACCAAACTAAAATCACTCATGATATATAACATCAAAATAGTAGAGGATTGGATAAGAAAGTAAATACATTGATTCATTGATAAAATTTAATAGTATGTTAAAATATATGTAACTTCGCATAAGGTTAACAACGGAAATATCATTAATATTCATCAACTCCAACATATATATGCACAACTCCATCTCTTGACCAACACAAAGATCACAATATGGGAGGGGCGGTTTCAAGCAAGCACTGGGTAGATTGGAAATGAGTCTTTTACACCGCACCAATATTCATCAACTCTTTACCTGGACGCATAATCCATAACAGGACACTGGAAAATAAGCGCCAACAACCAGTTCGGTAAGTGTATACTACTGAAGCATTCAACCACGACAATGCATTCGATATATATGAATTTACAAACCGGGTTTGGATTCGAAGTCCAACTCTAAATATTTCTGGTTAGTCGAATTCCAATCCTAACGCATGGAAAGGCCCAATCAGATGAGATCACGATGAATATATGAGTTTTGTTTACATAAAAAAAACTAAATAACGTATAGTGATGTTAAGCCAAGAAAAATTACCTGATCAAATCGGTCATATTCTGGGATCGTGATTTAATACCAAACACCATCTGAAGTAGTAGAAACAACAAATCTGCAAAAATAGATTTCAACCCGAATTTCAATTAACAATTTACCATTCTAAACAATCTAACCCAAAAGTTTATAGTGTGAAATCGTAAACCAAAAATATGCAATCTAAAAGATAGACACAGTGGAAATAGAGTTCAAATGTTGTTTTACACAACGTTCAAATATGTACAATACTTAAATAAGCCCTAGTTTCTTATTTGTTTCTTTTGATGTGAAACTTAAACCGAAGGTTAAACCACACAGATAGAAAGTTAATCCATTTGAAACTTACCTAAGAGGATCGAATACAATAATACATCCCTAAAAATGATTTCAAAAACACAAAACAAGCATAGATGATCATAGATGTCATATATAACATGTAATACAATTAAATGAAAACAAATAATATTAAAATCAATTGACTATTCTACATACCCATCTTTGATGGCTTCAACACTCTAACAACAAAGTAGCCTGAATTTATCAAAATCTAAAAGAATCCAATAAATTCAAATTACAAAAGAATAATAATGAAACAATATGATGATATCCCTGCTGAAAACCCTAAGTTTATAAATAAATCCATTTTGATCGAAGAATCAGAAAAAGGCAGAGTGTGTGTAAGAGATTACATGTTAGATTTGTTATATCCATACTCAAGGAATGTAGGGGTGCATCCAAGTGTTTACAACAACGATGGTGAGGTGTGTGTTAAGAGAGCTGAGGACGGGGTGACGGGGAGGAGGAGGGGGTGACGGGGAGGAGTAGGGGTGTGGCGTAGAGGAGGAGGAGGAGGAGGAGGAGGAGGTGGTGGATTGGAGAGAGGGGGAGAATGGGTTGATGTTTGAGGTAGGGTTCTTTTGGGTCGATGATGAGAGAATGGGAGAGAAGTAGAGACTCTGAGGGGGGACAAATTCTTGAAGGGATTTTGACTAAAGTACCCCCAATTTTGAAAAGTGTAAAATTTGTAAGTAAAAAAAGAGGGGGAAACCAAAGAATAGAGTGAAAAAGATGTAGTGCAGGAAAAACTTATATAGATGACATCATAATATGTATCTTATGACATACATACGTTTTGTAACTTATATATATATACACGAAAATCATCATGTACGGACTGATATGCACATGTATATTACAAACCCCCCAAATTATACTAATTTCTTCACTCCCATAAATTATTGAGGAAATTATCGCCCCTCTCTATCTCTTTTGTAGGCTCAGCACCCGGTGTCACATGTCCTGGCCGGACTATTAATGGACGAGTCAGTCCCCACATGAGCTGTATTGTATTTATATATACACTAGTGTATGCCCGTTCCTAAAGGCACAACGGAAAATTTCAAAGTATGTAATCTCGAAACGGAGAAAATTTCCAAAGCACGTAATTGCAAAAAGGAAAAAAGTTCATTCTTCAACAAAACAAAATATAAATTTTAAAAAAATTGTCATAATTTCTAAAGTCGTGTACGTGCCTAAAGGCACGATCATAATTCGATCGGGTATGAATCGTGTGGTCAAGTGATAAAAGTTTTGTATTATCATATAATTTTTCAAAATATCAATCGTGGTCAATTTTTCTGAAGGACGGATATTTTTTTCAAAATTATTTAATTGAGTATAATTAATTTCATTGATAGACACGACACAAATTTTCAAAAGTGTACGTCGTTGATTGGACTATATGTCATTTATTTCTTAACAAATAAAATATTTTCACCATGTTTAATCCATCATGAATCTCGTAATAATTATTAACTATTGTACAACACAAATATTTGTAAAAAAATTATAAATATTGGGAAAGTTTCCTCTAATTGTAGGACTATCCAACTTGTTTAAAAATAATTAAAAAGTCACACCAACGATTAGTCCATTTTGGACCTCCACTAAAAAATATCATCATAACTAATATATGATTTTTTTTATTAATTTTAACAACATTAGACTCAAATCCATAATGAGAATTTGGGAAATGGCTACAAAAAGTATACAAATGACCATCAAGTGTCTTCACCGTTGAACAAAGATAAAAATAAAAAAACATTATATTAGCACCAATTCAATCCCAATATTGCAAGTTGTAAATTCCAGTCCTATCATCATATTTCTATGAAACTGCATTCAATCAAAATCTCATATTAACCACATAAATAATACTTGTATCAGTTAATGTAACTTAAAATTTACGATATTTATATACCTTTATGATATGTAACTTAAAATTTTCAAAAAACAATTACTTTAACCTCGATATACGCTAACAATAACATGTATTAATACGCAAAAGTAAACCAAGTGCCCATACATATACTGACATCATCCACTTCTAACCTTTTATACAGAAAACGAAATGAGTTGTGAATACAAGTGAACATCATGTAGTAGTAAGAATTGGAAAGATACACATCACATATTAGTAAGAATTGATATAAGCCATACATTATATTTGAATATAGTTTCACAGATATATGCATTCAATTTTGGTATGCTATGTACATACGGTTTAATAAGTTGTAAAGGGGTGCAATGATGCCTTCATGTTCCTTCTTTTTGTTTTGGGTTGATTCCTTTCATGTTCCTTTTTCATTGTAGTTTTTATCTTCGAAGTTGTGTTGTGTTCTGACCAAACAGATTCCTCCGGCTGGGCTCCTCGACCACCATACCTTTGTTATTGCATAATAACAGTTATATTAAAAGGTTTCAACGCACATAAGAATATATAAAAAAAAATTGGATTTCAAGAAAAAGATCATTCATAATAGAAACTGAAAATTCTAATCAACAACAATACAATAAAGAATAGTTTTTTATACAAAGAGAACAAAATTTCTTGTACAATTTTCATTTCAATCTATAAATTACGATGAACATGGAAAATGAACATAATTGAAATTCCAAAGTAGATAAAAAAAACATAATTAAAATTCCCTGAAACATGCACATAATTGAAATTACATTAAACATGAACATAATACTAAATTTGTACATGATAATAGTAGCATAGAGAACCTAATGATAGTAGTAGAACTTTCTTAATGATAATAGTATTATAGAGAACCGAATACTAAATTTGTTAAAAATCTAAATAATTCCACCATGTAAGATATTGCACAGAAATCACTCCTTATAAATTTCGTATGTCACCGCTAATGAATTTTCGTGCCTTGGACAACTATAACTTCAGTGTGTTTCCTGCATAAAAAGTATAACATATAAATAACATATCTACAAAATTCAAAATTAATACAATAATTGAAGAAAACAAGCAAACAAATATAAATGCATTCAATTTAAGTATTCTTTGTACGTACGGTTTAATAAGTTGTAAATTGGTGCAATGATGCCTTCATGTTCCTTTTTGTTTTGGGTTGATTCCTTTCATGTTCCCTTTTCATTATAGATTTTTATCTTTGAAGTTCTGTTATGTTCTAACCAAACAGATTCCTCCAGTTGGGCTCCTCGACCACCATACCTTTGTGATCTAACTCTCCATTATTCAATTAAAGTTGCTCATAATAATAATGTAACTATCAATGAGGAAATAACAACAACTGAGAACAGTCAACTGTGATTTTTCAGTCATACAACTATAGGCTGAGTCTAGGACTATCACTACCATCTTGTGATTGATTTAGCAAGAATGTTACTATAGTTGACAGAATGCTTGCTACAATTGTTTACTCCATATCTGATCCTAAAGGCGCTGGTTGACAAATGGTTGCACTGAGGCAGTTACCAAATATCAAGCAGAGATAGTGATTATCGGCTATATAAGAAATTCAAATAGAGAAGGTGGCTACCAATAATTGAAGATAGCTCATTTGATGATTCCTATAGATATGGTTATCACTTGTTGAAGGAAGTTGTTTCAAAACAATAAAAATGAGAGTATTAGAACACTACATTTCATTTCATGGTCTGGTTGAAATGAAAAGTTAAATATATGTCTAATTGAATATAGGTAGGAAAAATATATGTCTAATTGAATATAGGTATCTTAACATTTTTTAGCAATCTATAATACAACCATGATGGTAGTGTTCATCTAGCTTATCTGGAGATGATGCAAACACCTCTGCAATCCTAGTCAAGCAAACTGAAGCATGCTCTAGAACCTAAAAAAATAATAAATAAAAGGTAACATAAAAATTTATTAAGTTAATTTGACCTAATCTCCCTTGATTGATTTATGAGGGTATCCAAATCAAGAAAACTGCTCTGCGGGCTCACCTTAGCATTATGATACTGAAGAAGATTTGTCAATAATGGAACTTCATCCCTAACAAAGTCAACTGCACCAGATGGGAGTTTCTTGCACATATTTGCAGATGTAGACAATGCAACTCTCTCATAAATAATAAGAAAATAAACCGATATTACTTGAAGAGACATAATTGACGATTTTCACTACAATCCCTAATCAACAATGAGTTACCTGAACTCCCGTGGAGAATAAGTCAAGATATGAAAGCACTGCCATAAGTTCCCCGCTATCAAGTAGGCAGTTCGGTGTTTTTGAGATATCTTCTTCAGAGCTTGCAGGGACTGTTTCATTTAATTTTGAATTTTGGAATCAATTACACAATAAAAATATATATCCAATAAATGCAATTCTCTAATTATTAAATATAGTTCACTTAACACTCACTTGTTTATCCAAGTTCATGTACTCAATGGTAAGCAGCCTAGCAACGAAACACGAAACGACCCCACAATGCACAACAACAGCACACGATGACGGCAACACATCAAACAGATGAGTGAGCGCCCTAGCTATAAGAAGCATTATAACCGAAATAACCAATATCAAACTGATTTGACACCCCCCAAGTGTACTCACACTTTGACACAATTAAACACCCATGGAACTGTGATAATACACTCACATCAATTTCAATTGTACCTCCAATAAAAAATCAAACTCAACTCGATACATAACCTCCAATAACCAATATCAACCTAGAATAGAACACAAAATAAAGTACCTTTAAATTTCAAAGAATGTATATAATCCATTAAGAGAAGTAGAGTTAATCATCAACTGAAACTCAACACGATACCTAACCTCTAATAATCTAAAAGTTTTAGAAATTAAAAATTAACATTAACTCAATTTACACATTAATTAGATATAACACTCAGGGATTATCATGACTTTGAATAATGAAGACTACCAAAAAAGAAACCAGCATAGAAGAAAATAAAACTTGAAGTTGAACATAGAGTATACCTTAACATGGCTTTGAAGAATGAGCTCTAAAAAATTCACGATTCAAACAAAACAACTTTAATCACACATAATCCACAAATGATATTGGAAAACTAAATCCTAACATGTCTTGAACAACAAAAATAATCATAATGCCTACTTTATTATAATCATAATCATAATACAAAACAAATTCAATTTGGAAAACTACAGATAGTATAAGATCTGACGGAGAGGGTAGAATCTAAAAGCTTAAGTTCGATCAGGAGAACAAACAAATTATGACATAGAAGCTCAATGATTAACATAAATTTCAATAGGTAAATAATTTCAGCAAATTGAAGTTGGTGATGGGGAGATTCGATTGAACAAAACTAAACAGCCCCGAGTAAATGCAACTGAAGATGAAATCATTACAGTTGCATTGTTTGCCAATACCATTGTCAAAATAGAACCCCAAAAATATCAAGGCATTACTCTCCAAGAAGTAATAGTATTTGTAAATCCCAAAGAAAAAAGTAATGAAGAACAATCTATAAAAAGATAAAAAAGATTAAAAAAAAGAGCAGGATTGTACCTCAAATGAACTCCAAGAGTTATACTAAAGACAACAAACTGAAACATTTGGAAAGTCAATATTAAAAACAATGTGAAAGTGCTATATAGGCAGAAATAATCAACAAACATAAACATAAATAGGAACTTCACAAATTAGGAGTTGCACATGAATTAGGAGCTGGACATAACAACCATTACATATTAGACCAAATCAATACTATAATTGCAACAAAGATAACCTTTCACTATCATTATGTCGATGGCACCGTGCCATCGACATGATGAATTTTTTTCGGTGTTCTTATTCTTACAAAAAATTTCGTACCTAACCACCTATCCAATTTCAAACAATGTTGAAATAATAACCATGACTGTTGACTTGATATCACCACAATTGAGATGTAAACAACATATAACAAATCATAGATTGATCAGCGATTGAGCATGAGAGAAATTCCAACGCTTGACAAATAAATGCACTAATAAATCATAAAACTGAATCTATTTTGTAGTAACTAAAACTAAACCTCTTTTGCAAACGAAACCAATACCCCTAAAATAGAAAGCTAAAATCAGAACCAATCTAAATACATATATATTTTAGACATTAGATATGATTATTTAGTAAAAAAACTATTTGAAAAGTACAAATGAAAAAGAACTAAAAAATCGAAACATGAAGCTTAACTTGGGGTCCATTTTGACATTGGGGCCTATTTTCCTTATTCCCTTGACTAGATGTTGGACACTGAAATGGCAACATTTATATTAGACAAAAAAAGGGAAAAATCCAAATACACAAAATATATATATACACCAATAACATGTGATATAGATTCAAACCAACAAACATATAAGACCACATAAAAATTAATCCATAAAAATTAAGAAATAAAATAAGGTTGTCAGTTTGGAATGTTGTAGTAGTAAACAACTCGTATATATATATATATATATATATATATTATTTCATAATAGGAAATGGAAGATAAAATGAAAGCATGTCGTTGATAGACATATAACCACCAAAGAATACACTTGCCAGAAATTCTCCAAATCCTTGCCAATGCCCAATTTGAACATACACAAACCCAAAATCCAATATGAAAATAGAGTATCATACTATAAAACTGCCAAAAAATTAAATTAATAAAAGAAATACAAATTTTTTATATGAAGAAAAAACAAACAAAAATATAAGACTTAGGTATACCTTTTAGTGTGTGAGATATTGGAGAGAGAATACCTGCAATTGCAAAACATAAAACACAGAATTAGATAAATATATGGCTTGAGTGTACCTTTGAGTTGGATATTTACCGATTTAGCATATTTTCTTCATATTTAGTGTCATAGTTTGAAGATTGGTTGCCGACATGATGGTTGTATGTAAATTTGATGGCGGGATATTGTGATACAACGCGAACCTTTACCTAAGCCTCCTGTCAACGGTGATGAATCGAACCTAATCTTGCGTAGAAGCTGATTTCCACCCATGTTTAACATAGAGACGGAGCACATAGAGGGTAAGTTAAAAAATTAATGGTTTTTTATCCCTCTTCTCAATGTTTCTTGAGCGGCGCATAGTGAGAGAGGGGTACGGCCGAAGGAAGGGTTTTAGCATTTGTATTGGAGTGTCTCACGAGAATGTGTGCATTTTTTGTGTGTTTACCAAAATAGCCTTGCATTTGAATTAAAGTGAAAAGGGGGAATTAATTAATGAGAAAGACAAGAGGGGGAAACCAAAGACTTGAGAGTCAAAGTGGGTAGTACAATAAAAAACTTATCTTATGACATCTTCTTTTGATCTTATGACTATATATATATATATATATATATATATATATATATATATATATATATATAGAGAGAGAGAGAGAGAGAGAGAGAGAGAGAGAGAGAGAGAGGAGTGAATATAAAAGATGAACATTTTAGTGAACCTTAGCAAAAAATACCTAACAACCCATTAATTTTAATTCCTATATTGTAATTGGTCCGCGCCAGCGGCAACAGACACGCGTGTCGATCGAATATTTTTCCCCCCCTCCCCACCACCTAAACCCCCCTCCCCCCTCTCTTAACCTAACCCCAACTAATGTCAAACTGCAATCTATCAGCTTCCATGCTACCTGCTACATTAGGTAGACAACCATGGCTTGATCCCCAACTCCTTAGACCCAACCATTAACCTACCATTTTACGGACCTCCATCAGCCTTATTTCTCACCCGACCAGCCTGACCCATTTCCCCATCCCTATTTCAGCATCCATCTCCATAGCTTCCAGCGATAGCCATAGATCTAGCAATGAAAACTCCAAATAACCAAATCAGTCCCAACACCTCAAAACCCATCACGGTCCTACCATAATCCGACCTCTAGACCCGAACACACCCAACCCAAATCCCAAAAGCCAGCGACCTCATCCATAAAAACACAACTCCATAACTTCCATACATGTCTGTGGAACTCAGTGTAGCCATACCCAAACCCCTACCTTTATTCGGGTTAGAGGGTAGGGGTACGGGTGGTAGGGGGTGTGTATATTAAAAAATGCATGTGTGTGTCACATGCGTGTCCGTTGCTGCTAGAGCGGACCAATTATAACATAGGAATTAAAATTAATGGGTTGTTAGGTATTTTTTGTTAATGTTCTTTAAAATGTTCATCTTTTATGTCAACTTTTGAACCTCTCTCTCTCTCTCTACACACACACACACACACTAGCAGAGCACGATATTTTTTTTTAAAGTAAGTAATCGCGAAACGGCAAAATGGCACATATATTGCACAATGGAATGCTATAAATGACTCGCAAAATGGCCAAATGGCATCCATAAAAAAAAGAGCTTGTATTCCACCCTTTAAAAAAAAAAGAAGAAATACACCCACATTGCACATACATCCATTAAAAACATGAATACATCTGTAAATAATAGAATTAGTTTGCGATGCTCAAACTGAATTTATAGATGAATTGTATCCCAATCCTCCTCGCCATCTAATATTGTCTTAAAAAACTTACATCAATGAAAATCTATTACTTCAGGAACTGGCAAAGAGCTTGAATTCAATCTTTAAACCCATCTCCCAATGCAACATACATGAAAAACACCAAAAGGATAGGGTGGCTTAGGCGCTTGTTTCTTTTCCTCAAGTTTCGCTTATTTATTTTTCACTTTTGTAACTTTCACGTGTGTTTCCATATAATATCAATCAATTAATGAACCATATTAAACATCTACACAAATACAAATTAATATTGATTATATATAACAGTTAATAAATTTACATAAACTAAATGTAACACCCCGCTTAAAATAATAACGGGTGGCCAGCCCTATACTACATTAAATCAGGAGTCTCAGATGTCTCAGTCTCAACATCAACTGGCGGTACAAAATAATATAAGACTAACTACCCGATATCATATAAGCGAGATGTTAAAATTAAATAAAACATAGCATAGACAACAAACCAACACTATAAGCTACTAACAAAGAAAAGAAAGATGCAAACAAGAACTATGATAAATGAAATGCTAAGATAAAATGAAAGGAGTAACTACAAATGAATATACCACAAAAAAATAAACCCGAATAAGCTGTCGGGCCACAGACAATACAATAAATATAAACATTTATAAATATCCCTTGGGTGCAAACCCGATATACAACATGAATCCTACCTAGATTTTTAAAGAAGTAGGAAGCGACTACAATCTAAGTCCCGTAACAGTCCGCACCTGTCACGGCTCCCAAGACTCTGGATGGAAGGTCATCCGGCATCCATGCGGTAGGACACCTGTAGTAATATATATATATATATATATATATATACATGCAAGAGAGAAAAGTAAACGGGTCAGATCCCGAGTTGTGAAAATATTTAGCAAGTGTGTTAAACGTGCATAAAAAATATAAATGCACTTATTTCATAATATAAAGTGGAATCTCACTCTCGTTAAACCCCAACTCACCTCTCATCTAATAGCGTGCACCTATTCGCGTCCTGAAATCTTAGTTAAGTTACCCCACCTATAAGGACAACCTAACTTACCATAGGCCTAGCCTATACCCACGAGATATGCCTTCCTATCATAACCCAAGAATCCACTCTTTCTAAACACACTTAATTATTTACAAACATGTATGCCATGTTAGGCTTAAAGGATTCCAGTTTATAATTTAATCAATTTTAATTCTTAATACGTTACCCATATACATTTGGGTTGAATCATATGATTTAATTTCTAAATAACATGCATACAGATTATTAATGACAAGACTTCTCTCCAATCTCAACATTGCACTACGTTTCGTGCGTGGGGCGTCTCGCAAAGAGAAATCCAAATAAGGAACCACCCTGTTACACTACTCCTTGACAATGTCGATCCTAGAGATCTATTATGCCATACATACAATTCTACTATTACAACTACTAAATTTAGATTACCATATAAAACAACTTAAAATCTCCAATAATATCCTTGGGATGATGTAACCGAAATATTCCTTAAATGCGATACATCAACCCCCAATAATCTAGTACACCATAATCATCCAAGATGTACTCCATAAAAACTCCATATCCTTTCACCTCTAGGATATATATATATATATATATATATATATATATATATATATAGGCATTTATTCTAACCATATACATATATACAATCATCCATTCCCATAGCCAAGTGTACATACCACATATGATGTACAGTGGCCATGCACATAATATACCCGGCTATATATATCGCCGATAAACTGCACCAAGCTATCATCTTCTAGGGCATTACTCACATACAATCCTGGGGACCACGGTCGGACTCAATATCACCGACATCGGGGCTAAACACACACACACGACGTCCCGAGAAGCGGTCATATCTCGTAACCGGTCAATGAAACGAGACATACCCACCACGTCCCACCCCAAAAGAAATACACATCACATAATAACACAATGGACGACTATGACCTAGGGAATATCCACACCCTGCTCCTTGAGCTAGGATGCTCACCCTCTGCGCTAAAACTTCCCAATGATAGCATGAGCGGGGGATGCTTAACCACATAAGTATATATATCGTTCAATCGCACAATATATAAACATCCATATGATCCCATCATATGATATAAACCATCACATAAGGTTTAGATATTCATATCATGTATATCCACAACATAAATATATCCATATATTCATATCCATACAGATATATATCCACATATCCACACACACACACACACACACACACACACACACACATATATATATATATATATATATGTATGTATATGTTGGGAGACTATTCATCACACGAAAAATGGATGAATATGCTTCAAGTGAGGGATTGTATATCGAGGATTATGTATACTTAAAGCCGAGTTTATATATATCTTATACATATGAACGAGAAATAGTTTGTATATATATATATATATATATATATATATATATATATATATATATATATATATATATATATATATATATATATATATCCAACATTTAGGTTATCACCCAAGGTTTAGTGTAGGTAATAATCACTACACATTTCATATATCTCTGAAATCACATTAACATCTCCAAGACTAATTTTGACTATTGGTATGCTCATAACTAATAGTCTATAAACCTCAACCTATCCCAACTTCATTTCAAGTATTGGAATCTCAATGGTTACTTCCACACAATTATGTATAAACTATCCCGACTAGAATTGTACCACCACTCATTCTAGTTGATAGTACAATCCAAATCGTTCCCAATTTCACCTACGGTTCAATTGATCACATGAACCCTTACTCCTATTGGGTTACCGATTATTCCTTAATTTAAACGTTTCTAAGGATACGTGACCCCTCTCACTCTTCGGTCCCCAAGCCTTAATCTCAATCGAATTCTATTTACCATAAGGATTTGGCACTACCCTCGGCCTAAAATTTTGAGCCATGCCCCCGCAACTCTCTCTATAAGAGTTATTAACTTCACATCACATCTAGACTCACTTTTGATATAATATTAGGATTTCCATCCCCACTGGGGGTTCTCACTATCTCTATACACAACTCTAATGCATACATGTATACATACTTTCCCAAATTATCCCAAGATGTCCCCATAATTACAATATGTGAGAAACCCCTTATGTGTCTCAAAAAAGACATCTCTTGCATCATAATAGAAGGCCCCAAATCAATAAACCCAACCAAAAAGGGTTTGAAATCATTATAGAGAAAATTCCTCAAAGTGCCCTGTTTCCGAATCGATTCGGCCCTATTCCGAATCGATTTGGCCCAGCGAATCGATTCGGCCTCCAAGGCTAATCGACTCGGGTCCAAAGATCTGGGCTCCTGTCACAGGCCGAATCAATTCGCCTTGGGTCCGAATCAATTCAGTCAATGCAGACTTGCCAATTTGCCTAAGCCGAATCGATTCGCTTAAGGGGCGAATCGATTCGGGTCTGCAGAATTTGAAAGTTTCTTCTTCTTCAATGAACCCACGAATTCTAAACCCCAAAATTTCACTTCTAACCCCTAAACCTTCATCAAATCATGAATCTAAGCCAACAAATCAACCCAAAGTTGATCCCAACTATTTCTACAGCATCTCTAAACATCAATTTCAAGATTTAGACCCAAAAATCTAGGTTTTGATATTTATAGCCAAAATCCATTCCTTTAACCCACAAATTATTAAATGAAATACAAGAATGACTTATTTAGCAAGATTAAACACTTTCCTCAGATTTGTAGAGGTTGGATCGTCCTCGTTGTCGCGTTTGGGCTGGAATCTCCAAGCTTTTCTTCCTCTCTCTCTCTTCCTTTCTTCTTCTTTCCTTCTTCTTTTCTCTCTTCTTTTCCCTCTCTCTCTCTAGGGCTTTTTCTCTCTTTCTCTCAAATGAGAAGGCTTGATCCGTAAGGCTCTTAAATCCCTTAAAACAATAAACCAAGTTTTAAATGTTAATACACACTTTAAATGACTCGTTTATTCCAATTCGAGTCAAACTGACTTAAAAACATTCTGGAGTCGAAATAAAACCCAATGACAGTCATTTTGACTATCTCGACCCTTTCGGGATTGATGGTACCCTCAAAATCATCATCCGGAATACTTTGAAATGTTCTCCATTTTTGGACCTCAATTCCCAAATTTTAAAATTCTCCAATTCAATTAAATTTTATTTTCCCCAAAATTTAATTTCTCAATCTCCGAAGTCACGGGTTGTTACATATTTCCCCCCTTACAAAAATTTTGCCCGCAAAATTTAAGATATGACTAGGACCTCAATCACTTCTAGTCCTTACATTAACCCTTGGGATCACTATACGGATCCTTCCTAGTTCTCACATCGAACCATATAGATTTTAAAACACACTAGTTTCCCAGGGCGCCCATACACCCCGTACCCGAGCACAACTCGTAAAATTAAAATCAGGCTCCATTACATTCAAATCGTAATATAACTCTCACCAGTATAATCTATAACAACATATTAACTATCTAAAAGTTTGAAAATTCCTAATGGTTGAACTCTCCTCAATTCCTGACGCTAGCTACCTTCGTGCGGGGGAGGTCTCGCAAGTGAAATCCAAACAAGGAACCCTTCCAATACACTACTGTGTAGCTAGGTCGGGGATTGAGATTAGTTGAACCAGGGTTAAGGTTTTATAAAAGATTTTCATATTTTAGATATTGCCCGAAGGCCTATACAAAAATACAATATAAATAAAGTCCGTGTCTTTCAACACGCCAAATAAACACCTTATGTTTAGGACACAAGGCCTCAACAAATACAACACTCTAACCAATACCTAGTTCTCAAAACTAGCACAACTATGAGCTAAATTTTCCGCTCAACATAAATCTACCAAACTTTGAACCTCTCAAGTATAAAATTCCTCTACATCACATCAACACCTTTCTATAAAATAAGTTCTTCCCTCATTGGAACACTACAATTACATGACCTAACCTATCCATAAGACAATAACCTTATAACCACTATTCAGCAAACCTCGGCATTCCACACTTCCGGAATTCAATATTATAACTCTAGACTATCTCTTCACAAGATGATTTATTTTCTCAAAAGATGCCATATAAAGGTCGTACTTACTCACTCCTTCCTCCAAGGAAATTCTATGCACCCTAGGGGCGTAGCGACTAACCGCTTAATATACCTAACACGCGACGTTCCTAATATCGCACAAAGCGTGACTTATACCCAAAGAAAGGTATTCTACCTTATACTTCCATAACTCAATGATTTCACCTCGTCCTCTAATCTCAACTTTGGGTCCTCTACTTCTTCTAGGACAATCATTATTCCTAAACCTATTTCTCCACAAGAGAAACGTCTTCCTCAAAATCCTTCATAACCAATTTGAAGGACAAAGCGCGATTGCAACTATCGAAAACTCCCTCAGTCCTACTCAAAGAACCCGAGTCTCCAATTTCTTTGTCCCTCATCCCAGAAGGCAATACTCCTGATATTAGGATAACTCCACCTAACTCACATCGATAAAAGTCACCAACACTAGGTTTCCTAACAAAGGTTGATGAGTTTCTCAATCTAAACCTCCCAAGGACTACACTGCATACCTCTCCTCAGACTTACTTTACTAAGTCCAAGATTCTCCATTCGAGTAAATTTCCTTTTCTTACTCAACCACCGATAGGTCACCCTGAACCACTGCTAGAGTTCTCTTTCTTATTTCCCCCGGAAATGGGAAAAACAAATACCCCCGATCAAAGTGTACCCAAAATCTGTTATGGGTATTGTATCTTTAATCTTGTCCTTTCCTAGACGACATAATCTAGGTGACGTCCTAAACGAGAGCAACTGTAATAAGAACGTCTATCAAGTGAATACACTTCACAGAAGAAGATAAAAGCAGTGAACACAACAATCCTAATAGTAGGGCTTTATATCAAGAATGTTAACGGAAGAATGCAGAAAACCCGTACAAATCCTAAAGACTCTAGAACCTGATGCTCTGATACCATCTGTAACACCCCGCTTAAAATAATAACGGGTGGCCATCCCTATACTACATTAAATCAGGAGTCTCAGATGTCTCAGTCTCAACATCAACTGGCGGTACAAAATAATATAAGACTAACTACCCGATATCATATATGCGAGATGTTAAAATTAAATACAACATAGCATAGACAACAAACCAACACTATAAGCTACTAACAAAGAAAAGAAAGATGAAAACAAGAACTATGATAAATGAAATGCTAGGATAAAATGAAAGGAGTAACTACAAATGAATATACCACAAAGAAATAAACCCGAATAAGCTGTCGGGCCACAGACAATACAATAAATATAAACATTTATAAATATCCCTTGGGTGTAAACCCGATATACAACATGAATCCTACCTAGATTTTTAAAGAAGTAGGAAGCGACTACAATCTAAGTCCCGCAACAGTCCGCACCTGTCACGGCTCCCAAGACTCTGGATGGAAGGTCATCCGGCATCCATGCGGTAGGACACCTGTAGTAATATATATATATATATATATATATATATATATATATATATATATATATATATATATATATATATATATATACACACATGTAGGAGAGAAAAGTAAACGGGTCAGAGCCCGAGTTGTGAAAATATTTAACAAGTGTGTTAACTGTGCATAATAAATATAAATGCACTTATTTCATAATTTAAAGTGGAATCGCACTCTCGTGAAACCCCAACTCACCTCTCATCTAACGGCGTGCACCTATTTGCGTCCTAACATCTTAGTTAAGTTACCCCACTTATAAGGACAACCTAACTCACCATAGGCCTAGCCTATACCCACGAGATATGCCTTCCTATCATAACCAATCCACTATTTCTAAACACACTTAATTATTTACAAACATGTATGCCATGTTAGGCTTAAAGGATTCCAGTTTATAATTTAATCAATTTTAATTCTTAATACGTTACCCATATACATTTGGGTTGAATCATATGATTTAATTTCTAAATAACATGCATACAGATTATTAATGACAAGGCTTCTCTCCAATCTCAACATTGCACTACGTTTCGTGCGTGGGGCGTCTCGCAAAGAGAAATCCAAACAAGGAACCACCCTGTTACTCTACTCCTTGACAATGTCGATCCTAGAGATCCATTATACCATACATACAATTCTACTATTACAATTGTCAAATTTAGATTACCATATAAAACTACTTAAAATCTCCAATAATATCCTTGGGATGATGTAACCGAAATATTCCTTAAATGCGTAACATCAACCCCCAATAATCCAGTACACCATAATCATCCAAGATATACTCCATAAAAACTCCATATCCTTTCACCTATAGGATATATATATATATAGGCATTTATTCTAACCATATATATATATACAATCATCCATTCCCATAGCCAAGTGTGCATACCACATATGATGTATAATGGCCATGCACATAATATACCCGACTATATATATCGCCGATAAACTGCACCATGCTATCATCTTCTAGGGCATTACTCATATACCATCCTGGGGACCACGGTCGGACTCAATATCACCGACATCGGGGCCAAACACACACACACACACGACGTCCTGGGAAGCGATCATAGCTCCTAACCTGTCAATGAGACGAGACGAGACATACCCACTACGTCCCACCCCAAAAGAAATGCACATCACATAATAACACAATGGACGACTATGACCTGGGGAATATCCACACTCTGCTCCTTGAGCCAGGATGCTCACCCTCTGCATGGAAACTTCCCAATGATAGCATGAGTGGGGTATGCTTAACCACATAAGTATATATATCGTTCACATGCACAATATATACACATCCATATGATCCCATCATATGATATAAACCATCACATAAGGTTTAGATATTCATATCATGTATATCCACAACATAAATATATCCATATATTCATATCCGTACAAATATATATCCTCATATCCACATATATATATATATATATATATATACAAACTATTTCTCGTTGATATGTATAAGATATATATAAACTCGGCTTTAAGTATACATAATCCTCGATATACTAGCCGTCACCCCAAACTCATTTAGTTGACCTCGATATGTGAATACAATCCCTCACTTGAAGCATATTCATCCATTTTTCCTATGATGAATAGTCTCCCAACATATATACATATATATCCAAAATTTAGGTTATCACCCAAGGTTTAGTGTAGGTAACAATCACTACACATTTCATATATCTCCGAAATCACATTAACATCTCCAATACTAATTTCGACTATTGGTATGCTCATAACTAATAGTCTATAAACCTCAACTTATCCCAACTTTATTTCAAGTATTGGAATCTTAATGGATACTTCCACACAATTATGTATAAAATATACTGACTAGACTTGTATTACCACTCATTCTAGTTTATAGTACAATCCAAATCGTTTCTAATTTCACCTACGGTTCAATTGATCACATGAACCCTTACTCCTATTGGGTTACCGATTATTCCTTAATTTAAACGTTTCTAAGGATCCGTGACCCCTCTCACTCTTCGGTCCCCAAGCCTTAATCTCAATCGAATTCTATTTGCCATAAGGATTTGGCACTACCCTCGGCCTAAAATTTCGAGCCATGCCCCCGCAACTCTCTCTAAAAGAGTTCTTAACTTCACATCACATCTAGACTCACTTTTGATCTAATATTAGGATTTCCATCCCCAATGGGATTTGTCGCTATCTCTATACACAACTGTAATGCATACATGTATACATACTTTCCCAAATTGTCCCAAGAAGTCCCCATAATCACAATATATGAGAAACCCCTTACGTGTCTCAAAAAAGACATCTCTTGCATCATAAGAGAAGGCCCCAAATCAATAAACCCAACCAAAAAGGGTTTGAAATCATTATAGAGAAAATTCCTCAAAGTGCCCTGTTTCCGAATTGATTCGGCCCAGCGAATCGATTCGGTCTCCAAGGCAAATCGATTCGGGTCCAAAGATCTAGGCTTCTGTCATAGGCCGAATCGATTCGCCTTGGGTCCGAATCGATTCGGTCAATGCAGACTTGCCAATTTGCGTAAGCCGAATCGATTCGCTTAAGGGGCGAATCGATTCGGGTCTACAGAATTTGAAGGGTTCTTCTTCTTCAATGAACCCACGAATTCTAAACCCCAAAATTTCACTTCTAACCCCTAAACCTTCATCAAATCATGATTCTAAGCCAACAAATCAACCCAAAGTTGATCCCAACCATTTCTACACCATCTCTAAACATCAATTTCAAGAGTTAAACCCAAAAATCTAGGTTTTGATATTTATAGCCAAAATCCATTTCTTTAACCCACAAATTATTAAATGAAATACACAAATGACTTATTTAGCAAGATTAAACACTTTCCTCAGATTTGTAGAGGTTGGATCGTCCTCGTTGTCGCGTTTGGGCCGGAATCTCCAAGCTTTTCTTCCTCTCTCTCTCTCTTCCTTTCTTCTTCTTTCCTTCTTCTTTTATCTCTTCTTTTCCCTCTCTCTCTCTAGGGAATTTTCTCTCTTTCTCTCAAATGAGAAGGCTTGATCCGTAAGCCTCTTAAATCCCTTAAAATAATAAACCAAGTTTTAAATGTTAATACACACTTTAAATTACTCGTTTATTCCAATTCTAGTCAAACTGACTTAAAAACATTTCGGAGTCGAAATAAAACCCAATAACAGTAATTTTGACTATCTCGACCCTTCTGGGACCGATGGTACCCTCAAAATCATCATCCGGAATACTTTGAAATGTTTTCCATTTTTGGACCTCAATTCCCAAATTTTGAAATTCTCCAATTCAATTAAATTTTATTTTCCCAGAAATTTAATTTTTCAGTCTCCGAAGTCACGGGTTGTTACACTAAATGATAACACCCCTTTAACATATTAAAACTTTAGGTAGGGTTCTTGTGATATTTATTCTTCACCATCCATGGTTTTGTTCTTGCATTGAGAAAAAAACGTTCATTCTTTGAAATTAGAAGCAAGGTAGTTCTAGACTGCAACATCTGGAGTGAAGTCGGTTTCGTTATTTTTTTATAAGTTCTAATTGAACAAAGAGGAATATTTGACTGGGTTTGGGTAGTTCTTTTCTTTCTTGAGAACATCTTGACCATAGGAAGCGCTCATGAAATCAACACTGGCGTCATTGACTTGTCTATATAATGATCAATTGAATCAAAATCACTTTATTCAGAATGTCCATTTGTAGTAGATATTGCCATTTATTCCTCTAAACGTGACTCGATATTTCCAAGCCTGCATGAGAGATGCTACACACAAGGACATATGTAAGTAAATGACCAAAAATACTCTAAATTCAGTTAGGATTTCTCTAGAACAAATTACACAAAACTTCAGCCACATAATAAAATAAAATATACAATAATGGCAAAGAAAACAGAGCATCTCATAGTTAAACATAAAATCCTTAAATGGAAACTAATATATAAAAACTAATAAACTTGCCATTGGAAATGTTGCTAATGCTTCCTAGGATTATTGCCACTGCTTCAAAGGTAGATCTTGAATGGAGTGGATTTCAGTCCTTATCTGAATAAAGATCCTCTAAGGGGGATGCTTCTACTTCTTCATCACTTTAGATAAACATGCTCCCCAGATTTAAAACAAAAGAATTTTCCTAGAAATTGAGACTCTTGTTTGAACCAGAAGTTATCTTGTTTGAATGGGATATCACTTCATTAGAATGACGCATCGCGTGATAGGGGTTGTCATTCGAATCAGAATCAATCTCATTTGAATGAGATCGAGAAGTTCCCCAACCTGCACCTGCTATGTTTTCATCCATAAACAGTCCCAAAACCTATATAAATAAGTCCCAAACTCCTCCCATTCAATTATAATTCATTATTCCACATAACGGGATTATTTCTAACATTCCAAAAGTATCAATGAAATCCCTAAATCCCCAATTTCAAAATCATAGAACCCTAATTCACAAAGTTTCAAATTAAACCTTCTAATCACAGATTTAAAACATCAATTACCATCATAAATTCGTGGTTATTCTATTAATTACATGTACCATTCACCTATGTGTCAATTCAGCCCTAAAATATCCTTTAATCATGAATTTTCCATCAAATTACATGCAATTCAAGGGGGTTTCATTACCTACACTAACATGAACACATTTAATGCTAAAAGATCAAGATTTAAACACTTACCTTACGAAAAATGGCCTCATCCTTTGGTGTTGTTGGTATGGATGCGACCCTCACTCACCGATCTACACGATGGTGGTCTCGGTGGTTTAAAAGGTATACTCGTGGTGACTCTTCTCTTAGAACTTCTCTTCCTCTTCTCCCCTTTTTGGTATGTCTCTCTCTGTGTCTCACTTTCTTATGGCTGATAACCTATTCTAAACCACATAGGATACCTTTTATTTCTCTAATTTTCGTCTATAATTTTACTCCAAAAATATAAATTACCAAAATGCCCTCCCGGGGTGCCGGTTCGGCCTAGAACTGTCCCGGATCCCAAACTAAACCCCCGGGTAGATTTCTCTAACTATCTCGACCCTTTCAGACACAATGGCATACTCGAAATGACCATATGAGCGACTTATAAATAATTTTCTTTCATTTCCATTAATTAAATTCTGACATGGCTAACACTATTGATGTAAAAAATTAGATTGCTTCTAATTATTTAATCACAGATAAATATAAATGAGACAAAGAATTTTAAAGTGGTTCAGCCTTATAAGAATGTCCTACATCCACTGTTTCTATTATTGCCAAGTGTTTTGGAGTTCTTGATATGTAATTCTATCAAGAAAATCCGGTATCCTTGAATGAGGATGATACAATGTATTTATAGCCCTCAGGCTGTCATGTGAAAGGGTGATACATTAAATGATATACATATGAAAGGGTTATACATTTAATGCCCTTTAAGTGTGTGCGTCAATGATAAGCATTCAATGAATAGTTGAACTGTTGATTATCTGGCAATCAATGCTGTGGCCGAGATGCAGCTCAGACCGCCTTAGTTGCTCGGACCGCCTGAGCTTCATGATATTCAAGAGTTCCTCGGAGTGTATGAGTTCCTCGGAGTACACTTGCTGCTCGAAGTGAGTATGACTTGGTCGGGGAAATAAAACTCCTCGTTGCTATTGTGCCACGTAGATCGATACGTGTCTTCTTATTATTCACCTATATCAGCATACTAATTTTGGTATCAACATAAGCCCCCAATGTTTCATATTTCGAACTTTGAGGAATATGGAACATTCTTTCTCGTTATATGGCAATATTAAATGACCTTCCTGGTTTTTAGGAGCATTTTCTCCGTGTCCTTCCAAATTCGTAGAATCCGCCTTTTTTGAATTTTTATAAGCGCTTCGATCTTCGCGCATTTTTTATCCTTTTAGCCGCCGGTAGCGTAATAGTTTCTTTTTTGTAATCATTTCTTTCGCCATTTCCCAAGGCAAAGTATTTAAGCTTCATAGGCAATACCATCGTCTTCTACCTTTTCCAATTTTTGCTTTCGAGTTTTCCATAGTCTTTCTCTCTCTTGTGCGTTCATCTTTTTCTTCGTTCGTTGTCAACAGATATCCCTTTTTCCTGTAAGATCTTATTCCTTCTTCTTCATTTCTTTTATTCACCATGGTTTATGTTATTGAATCTCTTGAGAAATTCCGTTCTGATTTTTCTATTCCATCTTGGGTAACTCTGGAGGATCTTTCTGAGCCTTCAAATTATTTTCGTTTGGCTGAGGGACATTGGTTCCCTAGCCTCTTTATTGCTGAATGTGGATTTTCTTTTCCACCAAACCCTTTGTGCTTAGAGTTCTGTCATTATTTCGATGTTGTTCCTGCAAAAATAGCCCCCAACACATGGAGAATAGTTAATGGGGCGTGTAGGTTAAATCAAACTCACGGAACCCGTATAAGAATTCCTGAGATTATGTATTGTTATAGATGGGTTGTTCTAGATAATGTTTTTTATTTAAAAACTAGATTTTTGAATAGGGCTTTAGTAATCAACCTCCCTGATGCTAATAGGGATTATTTTGAACATGGGGTAGTTATCAAAAATTGGCAACATGCCCCTTTTATTGGAGATGAAGTATATGAAGGTCCCAAATGCCCTCCATATGGCAATGGGATAGGTTATTTTCATTTTATTTTATTTCTAAAATTATGATTTCATTATGTTTGAATAAATGTGTGATTGACATTTCAATATGTATTTGTTTGCAGTTAACAGCAAAAGAAAAACTCCAAAAGAATCAGAAGTAAATATTAAGCATTTGAAACATATCTGGAGTCTGCATCAGAAAGTTGCAGACGAGCACATCAGGTCTGCTTCATATTTGTTGCAGTATAGGAGTTATACAACCTCTTTCACTGCTCGCCCTGTAATCAGCACTGGTGAACCAGCGCCAGCTCCTGAGGATTCTTCACCAGACTCTCATATTCCTTTGAGTCAGAAAATGGGCAAAAGAAGAGTTCCTGCTATCTTTGAGGAGACTACTGTAATACCCCGTACTTTTGGCTATATTTATTTTTGGGATTAATTAATTAAATACGTAGTAATTGGAAATTAATCCGGGTTAAAAATACTAACGAGATGCGAGTTGGTATTTGATTATGTGCATATATGATTGTATATGAATTTGGAATTATGAAAAATTTGTCGTGAGATATATATACGGCATTTTAGAAATTTTGTTGAGACGCGTGAGACCGCCGCGTCATGGTATATTAGGTTAATTATAAAAGTGATTTTTATTTCTATTATCCGTATGGTCGTTTTGAGTGCGCCAACGCGTCCGGAAGGGTCGAGATAGTCAGAAAACACTAGCCGGGGGTGTAGTTTGGATTCCGGGGTATTTTTAGGCCATACCGGCATCATAAAGGGTATTTTGGGTAATTTTGTATTTTGAGGAATTAAAAGTGAAGAAAATTGAGAGTTTTAATCTGATGTGGATTTAACCCACTAAGCCCACTAACCAACCCATATTAACCCTTTAAGCTACGGAGGTTATCATTAGGTTTACAACTTTCCCAAAGAAAACCCTAGCCACCTTAACCCACCATTGGAGAAGAAGCTTGGAGAAGAGAAGAAATTCTGCAGAAATATTCATCAAACCATCATCCAAACTCAGAGACAATCAAGGCAAGTGTTTTAATTATATTTAAATTCGTAGAATGTTCCTTCCATGTTAGAAAATTGAAGAATATTAATTGTTCTTGAAAGATAATGAAAACCCATGTATTTTGAAGCCTAGAACTTAAAATCTTGAGGAGAATTGCATGTAGAATGATAGGTAGATGAGTATTCTCATGTTATTGTGATTGGAAGAAATTAAAACGGAATTATATTGGATTAATTCATGACTCATAAAGTTAGGGTTCATGTTCTTGAAAAAATTGGGAAAAAGTGTAGAGATTTATAAATTTGGTTGATGTTAGAATGGATTAATCCTTCAAAACGTGTTAGGATGTGATTATAAAATGTTTAGGATTGTTTAGAGACCTTAAAACGATTGTTGGGACTTAGTTTAGAAGAGATTTGAGGAGTAAGAATGGTGAAAAAACGAGATTAGACAAATCTGGGACGAATCTGGTAGGTCGTTAGAAGCCCCTGCCCAGGTCGTTCGAACGAACTCGTTCGAACGAACTCGTTCGAACGAGCTTCTAATGAATTGACCAGTCATTCTAACGAAAGGGAGCCTCGTTCGATAACTTCGTTCGAACGAGATCTCGTCAGAAGGTGCAGTTCGTTCGAACGAACTGGATCTCATTCGGACATCCTCGTTCGAACGAGACTTCTAACGAGCCGACAGTGGAATCTCGTTCAAACAGCCTCGTTCGAACGAGACTTCTAACGAGTTGACAGTTTGGACCTTTTTGGACTGTTTTGATTTTTGGAGTCCCGTAAACTTGTTCGAGGATATAGATAACTTTCCAATGATGATGTAATGATAGAATTGGGACTTTTGGATATTTATAAAAAGGAAATTATATACGAGAGTTATATTAAATGGACGGTTTGGGTTGAGACGTGAGTGTCTACTACGACGTGAGTAAATTATGGCGCGTATGATTATAAACCGGAATAGTATAAATTGTGATAATTATAAATTGGTACGAGAATGCGATATGTACTACGATTAAACTACGGGATTACTAAGGCGTGTGTTTACTTAGTATTGGTATATAAATTGTGTGTATGACATACCTACCATACTTACTATCACGGGAGGTTTGAGTTCGCTTAGGGCCCTCTAATCCTTGTGTTGCCCGGATTTAGACTGGTTACCTTGATGAACATAGGTCATAGAAAGACTTGTTGGAATATTAATAAGTCCGCTGATCGTGGGAGCGTAGGTATGTGCGTGACCCATGTGATGTGACTGTGTTCGCCTCCATTACTTGTGATGTTGTTATCTGGGAACTATTCCTGAGAGATTCGGAATATGTAATCCTTATGTACGTGATGTACCGGGATGGATAGCAGAGTATGTGTGCACCGTAGCTTAGTTCTCGGGGTGCTTATATTGTATATTTTTTATGTGAATAATATACACTACATTAATGGGAATCTTCATGTTAATGTTGTGAATATAATTACGGTATTGTTTCGAGAAACATAACGAGTTAACTCATAGTGATATATATTGCCTATTGAGCATCTGAGTTTACGTTAAACCCCTACTTAATTACGAGCGTTATAATGTTAATAGAACCGAGTAATAAGGGTAGGACCTATGACAGTCTAGCTAGATATGATGGCACTTAGCTAGTGGTTTGTGTCGGTATAGATGGGTACTTACGTTAGGAGTGCACAGTTAGACGAGAGGTGAGAATATCATGTGAGTGCACGTCCTAACATGTACTTTGCATTTAATGTTTTAAATGTTTTTAAAGCACTTGCAGGTTTTTAAAATATAACTCCACATTCGGGCTCTGACCCGTTTGCTTTTCAAATCTATTTTTCTTTGTAAAACCATTTTTAGGTGCCCAGCCACAAGGACACCATGCATAGGATACTCATTCTGGTGACGAGCTGTAGCTGTTTGTGGAAGCTACAGGGATTTGCTTGTAGACGCTTCGATCGCTTGGATTCCAGATTCATTATCTATCAGTTGTAGGGCATGTTTCCCATTTCTATTAGAGTTACATTTCCATTACAGTTTTCAGGCTCTAGCATGTATTGTTTTAGTATTCGGTTATTTATTTTAGTTGTGGGATTTGTAGTGAGGAGTTTTCCTCCAGACTTTATTTACTTTATGTGATGGTTATTCTATTCACTTCATTATGGTGAATGGTGTTATTATTCTTTATTACACTTGTTGCATGTTAATCAGACTTTAATTAAAATTTGGCACTTACTTTTTAAATACTAGGTGGTTAGTAATAATAAAAATGTTTTCGACAGTGATGCTATTAACTGAGCCAACTTGGCATTTTGAATTAATTTAATAAAGGATTAGCTACCCGGTATTTAATTAGTCGGGGTGTCACAACTACCTCTGCTGGAGATGGAAAAAGAAACAAGACTGACGTCCCAAAGGGGACAAAGAAAGTTGATGCTGTCCCTTCTGTTGCTCCTCAGAAGGCTGCCGAGAAGCCCTCAGTGGCTCCGAGCAATAAAGATTCACCTGTGGAAGTGGTCACCATCTCCCCAACCAAAAGCTCTTCTTTGGTTGAGACTGTTGAAAGGCCACCGATGAGACTGAAGAAATCCTCCTCGGTCAACTTGGTTGAAACCATTCCCCAGCTCCAAGTTAGTGGAGCTGGTGTTCCAACTATTATTCCTCCGAGCTCAGCTATGAGCTCGGTGAAGACTTGGACCATTCCTGAAGTCCAAGGAATTGAGGAGAATATATCTAGGGATGTGCTTACATCCCTGGCTACTCGTCACATTACTTCAGTAAGTTTCACATATTCTGAATTCTCTTTCTTTCCATCAATACATGTATCTCTGTGGTGACTTATCATTATCTCCTTTTTTCAGCTGGTGAGTTGCTTTAACACCATTGTGAAGAAGGATGGAGCGATCAAGGCTTCAAGCTCCTCGTCCGGAGTGGAGGATGCTTTATTGGGATTGACCAAATCTTTGAAGGATTCCGGTCAAAAGTATGACGAGGATAAGGTTAATTGGGAGAAGAAGTTGGCTGCAGTTGAGGCAGAGAATGTGCAGCTTGTTGAAGTTTCCAAGGGTCTGGAAAATAAAGTGAAAGATTTGGAGAAAGAGAACAAGAAGTATGCCGAGAAGCTCATGAACTTTGGGGAGCTTGAAAATAAGATGAAAATGGCAGAAGAAGAATTGTCCCTTCTGCGAGAAGTGAATCGCCAAAAGAAGGAGGTGGATGCTAAGTTGAAGGCCACCGAGGATCTTCTATCCGAGAAGCTCTCCTCGGAGAAAATAAAAAGAAAAGTGGCGGTGAAAAGATCTTTCCGAACTAGTTGGGACAAAGGGTGGAACAGGGGGGTAGCAGCCATGATGACCCAAGTGCAATATGGGAGTCTTAAATACTTTCGAGATGGTTGGGTTGCTGCCCTGCAAGAATTGAAGGTTAATGAGGACTCAGAACTGTTTCAACAGCATCTCCCTGGTCCTCCCCTAAATATTGAAGATGATGAAGAGGACGAGGATACCTCCGAAGAATCTTCATTGGTAGTAGGTGATCCAATCCTTTCTCAATCTGCCGACGAGTAGCTTTCATCTCTGCCTACTCCTCCTGAACAAGTTCCAGCTCTAGCCTACCAACTCATTGTTCCCACCGAGCAACCAAGCTCCTCGTCCCAGCCTCCCGAGAAAGTCTTGGAAGACAAGGAAAAGGTGTGAAGTTGTTCGGTATTTTTTTTTATTTTTCTTCTTTGTCAAGTGTAACCAAGATCTTTGTAATTCTGCACTATGATCTAATAAAATTTGAGTTCTTTTCTTCCATACGATTGTCTCTTTTCTATCTGTACTCTGTCTTGATCTTCTTTTTGATGATTACTTTTTCTTTCTCTGCTAGTTTCTGGCCAGGATGGATCTGCTACCTGCTAATGATATAAAGCTGATGCAGCAATGTCATGAATATAATAAGGTTGGTCACACAGAACTGAGTGCATCAGAAGTTGCCGACATCCTTGGTCATGATGCTTCAGAGCAGGCAGTCGAAGCTTATCAGTACCTGAAGGGCTTACTTGACCGATCTGTGGCCAATAATGTGGCTTACTATGAAATGATCAAGGATCTTCAATGTAATTTAGAAGACCTTCAAAATCAGTATAAGGAATCAACTGCCCTGTTGCATGAAGGATATGAGAAGAGATATCAGCAGCTTTCTCCCGAGAAGGGCTACGAGAAGCTCATCGCTGGATATGATGTTAGGGAGAGAACCCTAAAGGGTGAAGTTGAAGCATGTAGACAGATTGCCGAGCTGCTGGAGCAAGAGAATAACAATTTGCAGAAAGAGCTGGCACAGTTGAAGTCTGCAGCCTCTTCTTCAACAGCTACGATCCCAGTGACTGATGAGGGATTTTCATTTTTAGAGGTTGAGAATGCCAAATTACGAGAAGAGTTAGAGACTTTGAGAAGAGCTGGGCCTTCTACTGCTATTCGAGGAAGAGGTTCTCGTGGACAAGGAAGAGTTGCTCAGAATGTTGTCGAGGAGCAAAGTACTCAACCTGCTCGGGGACGATCAAGAGTTCTTCGTCGTACTGTTGAAGAAGCTCGTACTCAATCAGCGTTGGAAAACCAAGCATTCCAATTGATGGCAAAGAATCAAGCCTTGTCTGACATGTCAAAGAAAATTAAAGAACTGGAAAAACAACTCTCTTCAAAGAAATCAGTGTTGGAGACTAATGAACTTTTCATCCAGAGTCTTCACGAGAAGCTTGAAAGGTTAACATTTCAATTTCACAAACAGCCCAGGGAGTTTTGGACGGCTGGATACAACGAGGCACTATTCCATTTGGATGATCGTATCCAGAATGCCAATAATGAGGGCTACAAACAAGGTTGGTTGAATGCTTTGGGCGTGCTGAAGCTCGAACAAGGACACTATCTGTGGGACTATTATGATCCGGGGGTACTTGACTTGCCTGTGCCACCGTATAATTTGGACATGGAATGGATCCCAGCTTGTGCCATTCCTCGAAGCTTAATTGCAAAATACCTCGGTGACTACAATCTTCATTCTCAGATCGAGGTATCACGTCCCGAGCATCTATTGGACACACCTTCAATAATGAACATCAGAATGCTTCGAGATCCTAACTTCATTAATTCTCCCCTTTGCTTGGAAGATCCTTCTGCTGGCGAGGAGGCTATTTCAAAAGCAAAAGGGAAAAGACCAGTAGAATGGGAATTTTTGATAAACAGTTAGTATACATATCCATGTAATTATCAATGTAACTTGTAATTTATTTTGAATTCAATGAAAGAGTTTCATTTTTATTCGCAAATTTGTATTGCTATTGTCTTGTATTTGTCAAACACTTTATATTTGTGCTTGCATAACAATATTGTGATCACTTAATCATAAAGCAATGAGTATAAAAATGTTTAAATTTTTTCCAACCAACCATGGTTGTTTAAATTGTGCTTGTCGACCAACTGTAGTTAGTGGGTTTTTATCCCCGACCAGCCATACTTGGTACAATTTGGAATTTTTCTCCTCGTCGACCAACTACAGTTAGTGGGTTTTGATCCCCGACCAACCATACTTGGTACAGTTTGGAATATTTTGTATTTTCTGGAATATTTTTACCTTCCGACCAACATAAGTTGGCATATTTTGTTTCCTAACCAACCGAGATTGGCATTTTTAGGAATGTTGAAGTTGTTCTCGCCCTTTTACCAACCGGAGTTGATCTGGGTTCGAACTATCATCTCCACTTGCCCTTTTACCAAAATTGTTCTGAGCCCATGTCAGCCTCCTAACCAAAGGAGTATGGTTTGTTCTCTCCCTTTTACCAACCGGAGTTGGTCTGAGTTCGAACTATCGTATCCACTCACCCTTTTACCAACCAGAGTTGGTCTGAGCTAGTGTACGCCTCCTAACCAAAGGAGTATGGTTTGTTCTTGCCCTTTTACCAACCGGAGTTGGTCTGAGTTCGAACTATCGTGTCCACTCACCCTTTTACCAACAGGAGTTGGTCTGTGCTAGTGTACGCCTCCTAACCAAAGGAGTATGGTTTGTTCTCCCCCTTTTACCAACCGGAATTGGTCTGGGTTCGAACTATCGTGTTGTTTTACTGCCGAGCAGCGTAGTGTTTCACACTAGTATTCCCCAAAAAACTTTCAATAAAAGGAGAGAAGATGGCGAAATATCATCATTTTATTCATATTGATGGAACTGCTTTACATTTTACGTCACTGATAATACTTGCGTAGGTGTTCAGCATTCCATGCATTCTTAAATTCCTCTCCTTCTAGAGTCTCTATTCGGTAAGTTCCTGGTCGAACAACTTCTGTAACTCTGTAAGGTCCATGCCAGTTTGCTTCCAACTTATTGTGCTTCTGAATGACTTTCTTTAGCACGTAATCTCCTTATTTTAATTCGCATTTCTTCACCCTCTTGTTGTAGAACAGAGCTGTTCGTTGTTGGTAAGCAGCATTCCTAATGGCTGCCTCTTCTCTAACCTCCTCGAGCATGTCCAAATCTAATCTTCTCATTAAATTGCTGACTGGGGAATTGAAATTCAACACTCTGTGTGTTGGAAGACCCAACTCGGCAGGTATTACGGCCTCACTTCCAAATGCCAGCATATATGGTGATTCTCCAGTTGCTGCTCGGGGAGTTATTCGGTAAGCCCACAATACTGAATGTAGCTCATTAATCCAATTTGCTTTAGCCTCACTTAGCCTCTTCTTCAGACCATTTAGTAATGTTCTATTCGTCACTTCAGTCTGCCCATTGCTTTGAGGATGGCCTAGTGCTTAATGAACCTTCAAAATGTTTGACTGATGACAATAGGCGGCAAACTCCTCGTTATCAAATTGTGTTCCATGGTCTGTGATGAAGGCATGAGGGAGACCATATCGGCAGATAATGTTTTTCCAAACGAACTGGTATACCTTCTCGTATGTCATATCAATAAGTGGCTCAGCTTCTACCCACTTAGTAAAATAATCCACTGCGACGAAGAGGTACTTGAATCTTCCTGGGGTCGTTGGCAGTGGTCCAACCAAATCAATTCCCCACATAGCAAATGGCTAAGGGGAAGTTGTGGGTGTCAACAATGCTTGTGGAGTTCGTCGGATGGAGGAAAAATGTTGGCATTTATCACATCTCTTAGCATAGGCTATACAATCAGCACTCATCATTGGCCAGTAGTATCCTTGCATCATCACCCTTTGCAAAAGTGTCCGACCTGCTACATGAGCTCCACAGGACCCTTCATGGATCTCTTCGATCAATTCTTTCACCTCGGAGGGATGTACACATCTTTGCAAACCTGCCATAATTCCTCGTCTATACAAAACACCATTAGTTAGTACATACCGAGCAGCTTTAAACTTCAATTTCTTGGTAGCGAGCTTATCCTCCGGTAATTCTCCCTCCTCAATATATGCCCTGATGGGATCCATCCAAGATGGTCCTAAATCAAGGGTAATAATATTCATCGTCAGGTCTTCATCTATGCTCCGACTTTCTAATACTTTAATTGGTATCGTTCTTCGCAGCTCGGTACGAGTAGCTGATGCTAGTCGAGCCAGTGCGTCTGCTCATGCATTCTCTATTCTTGGTATTCTGATCAACTGAATGGCATCAAATCCTGCCAACAACTCCATCACCTTTGCATGGTACCTGACCATTAATTCTCCTTTTACCGCATATGTTCCCATCATCTGATTCACAATTAATTGAGAATCACTGAATACCATCACTTGTTGCGCTTCCATAATCTTTGCTAAATTAAGACCTGCTATCATAGCCTCATACTCAGCCTCATTATTGGAGGCTTTGAATTGGAATCGCAGGGCATATTCCATGTCAATCTCGTCTGGGGTGTTCAAAATAATCCCTGCTCCACAACCTGTTGTGCAAGATAACCCATCTACATATAATCTCCATGTAGTTAACACGTCTTCAAATTTCTTATCTGACAAAGTTCCTCGGTGAAATATTTGTTGTTTCCGTTCATCCTCCCCTGATATTTTTCGCTCTTCGTCGACCATCTCTTCTCGCTCTTTTACCAACCGGAGTTGGTCTGAGTTCGAATTTGATGATCTTTCTACATCCACAAGCTCTTTTACCAACCGGAGTTGGTCTGAGCTTATGTCTGTTGATCCTGTAACATCCACAGGTTGGTCATCGAGCAACTTTTGTTCCTCGGGGGTATCAGGATAAGTAAACTCCGCTATAAAATCTGCTACATCTTGCCCTTTTAATGATGATCTGGGTTCATACACAATATCATATTCAGCGAGCTCTATTGCCCAGTACATTAATCTCCCTGATTTTTCTGGCTTATGAAGGGCTTGTCTCAATGGCATGTCGGTATACACGACGATGGTATGGGCCTGGAAATATGGCCTCATTCTTCTACTTGCCTCAATTAATGCCAATGCCAATTTTTCCAGCTTTGGGTACCTGATCTCTGCACCTCGGAAAGCCTTACTTGTGTAATAAATTGGCTTCTGGACTCCATTCTCCATTCTGATCAATGCCGAGCTGACTGCATTCTCTGATACTGCCAGATATAAGTACAACTTTTCTCCCATTACTGGTCTGGACAACAATGGAGGTGCTCCCAAATATTTCTTCAAGTCTTAAAAGGCTTTTTCACATTCATCATACCACTCGAAAGTTTTTCGAAGTGTTTTGAAGAATGGGAGGCATCTATCAGTTGCTCGGGATACAAATCTGTTGAGCGCTGCAACTCGTCCTGTAAGACTCTACACTTCTTTCTTCGTCGTTGGAGATCGCAACCCTAAAAGAGCTTTGATCTTTTCTGAATTTTCCTCAATGCCTCGTTGGTTGACGATGTATCCGAGGAACATTCCTTCTCGTACTCCAAATGTGCACTTCGTCGGATTGAGCTTCATTTGGTATTTATCCAGTTGATCAAAGGTCTGACCTAAGTCAACTAGATGATCAGCAGCTTTCTTGCTCTTTGTCAGCATATCATCGACATAGACTTCCATATTGCAACTGATTTGTTCGGCAAAAACCTTGTTCATCAGCCGCTGGTATGTCGCTCCTGCATTTTTCAAACCAAAAGGCATAACATTATAACAATAAGTTCCCCTAGGGGTAATAAAAGAAGTACTTTCCCTGTCTTCAGGTTTCATTTTGATCTGATTGTAGCCAGAGTAAGCTTCCATGAAGCTGAGCAACTCGTGTCCCGAGGTAGCATCCACTAGTTGATCAATTATGGGTAATGGAAAGTGATCCTTTGGGCATGCCTTGTTGAGATCGGTGAAATCAACACACATTCTCCATTTATTGTTTTTCTTCTTTACCATCACCACATTTGCTAACCAGTCTGGATATTTCACATCTTCAATGAATTGGGCTTTCTGGAGCTTCTCGACCTCCTCTTGTATAGCTTGATTCTTCTCGGGACTAAATACTCTTCTTCTCTGCTTTACAGGCTTGATCTCCTTATTCACATTGAGCTCATGACATAAGAAGTTTGGATTTATTCCTGGCATGTCTTCATGACTCCATGCAAAAGTTTTCTTTCTGTTTCTCAAGAAAGTTATCAACTCCTGTTTTATTGAAGCATCCAACGACGAACCTATCTGAGTTGTTCGTTCAGGGTGTTCATCGTCTAGAATAACATTTTCTGTAGATTCCACCACCTGTCCTTTTACAAGTTGGGATTCATATTTAGGATCTAGTGTTTCAATTTCTGTACCTTCATCCACCTGGTAGGTAGTAGTCTTTTTCCTTGACTCTTCAAGCTCCTCTTGCTCGGCAGATGAATAATAGCATTCCCGAGCTACTTTTTGATCACCCTTCACAACTCCTACTCCAAAATTTGTTGGGAATTTTAAGCACTGATGTACTATAGATGGAACTGCTTCGAACTTCTTCAACCCAACTCTTCCCATGATGATGTTGTAAGCTGATTGCACATTCTTATCCATCACAAAGAAGCGTATTCTTTCTATTTGACAAGCAGGCCAAGTTCCAATGAATATATCCAACTTGATCGTCCCAAGTGGAAAAACCTTCTCGCCAGTAAAACCCAGGAGAGGTCTGTGATAAGGCTCCAATTGAGATAATTTTAAATTTAAACTGTCAAAGCATGAGTAGAACATGATGTCTGCCGAACTACCATTGTCTACCAGAACCCTTGAAATCACTACTTCTTTCATCCGCATTTTGATCACCAAAGGGTCGTCGTGAGGGTAAAGAACACCTCCAAGGTCATTTTTTGAAAAACCAATGACCAGCTTCTCTTTGTTTATCTTCCTCGGGCGATCCTCTTCAGCCAAATTTATCCGTTGAATGTATGAGCAAGCTTGAGCCTCACCGAGCTAAGCTTTTCTTTCTGCAGTAAGGTCTCCTCCTCCTGCATCTCCTCCTGTAATGACATTACAATCAAATGATCCAAAACGTATTGAAAATACCTCGCGTTCTAGTTGTCTTGGTTTCTTGGGAAGATCGGGGTCATCATCTGGATCATCTTCATGATTTCTCTTCTTGTTCTCCTCTGCCCGACGAGGAGATCTAGATCTCTCTCTAGTTCGATCATTATTTCTTCTTTCGCCTCCTCGATCAACATACTTCGCTAGCTTTCCTCTTCGGATGAGTGTTTCAATCTCGTTCTGAAGAGCTATGCAATTTTTGGTCATATGGCCATGATCCTTATGGAACTCGCAATATTTATCCCTATTCCTCGTGTCAGGGTCTGACCTCAGTTTCTTTGGCCATTTTACTTCCTCGTTATTCTTGATTTCTTCCAAGACATGATTAATACCCATTTTCAAGGGAGTATAATTATCGAATTTCTTCAGGACTTCCCATGACGACTTATTATTCTTGGAATGCTTGTCACCACCATTGCCCTTATGCTCTTTCTTCTTAGACTTATGGACTTCCACCTTGGTTTCTTTATCCATATTCTTCTTCGCAGCCATAGCCTCCTCGGCATTCATGATTTTGGCCGCTTTTGCCATCAACTTTGACATAGTTGTAGGTGGATCTTTGGCCAAAGTGTAATACAACTTGTTAGGCAACAACCCACTCATCAAGGAGGTGATTGCTGTCTTTTCTTCATAATCTATGACTTTCAGCTTCTCATTATTGAAACGAGTTATGTAATCTCTAGTACTCTCACCAGATTTTTGTCTAACACTTAACAAGTGTGCTACTCGTTTTACTGGCTTTGCTTCGAAACAGAAATTGCCGATGAACAACTCGACCAGTTGAAAGAAAGTTGAAATCTTACCCCGAGGAAGATTGTTGTACCATATCTGGGCAGATCCAGTAAGAGTTCCGGAGAATGCTCTGCATCTCATCTCATCGGGGACAGCATAGATGTCGGCAGCAGCTTGATATTGCTCTATGTGAAGAACAGGATCTGTCTTTCCATCGTATTTGGGTGTCACCATAGGTGCTTTAAACTTTGACGGTGTAGGAAAATCCACAATGGCCTGTACAAAAGGTGTCCCTTGAACAAAAGTTCGTTGTAGGGGGTTCTTTGCCTTAGCCATTTCTCCCAATCTATCCTCCAACCGCTGAATGGAACCTTTCCACGCATCATTTCCTTCCTCGGGCCTATTAGTTCGAGCAATTGATTGTTCTGAAGTGGCCTCCTGAGATCTATCTTGACGAGCAACTGGTCGTGATTGTGCTGATCCTTCTCTTAGATCTGGTGGTTGTCGGAAACTCTTCGACATGGTCTTAGGTGGACTCCTATTCCTCCTAGGGCCTAATCGACTGAAAGGAGACACCCTGCTCAGTCTTTCCAAGGCACTGGTCCTCTCTGGAGAGAGAGAAATACGTTGCTCAGTATCTGTGGCCCGTATTGATGAAGTTTGCCCAGGTTGATAAGAGAAATCATCAGATTCCTCATTACGATACGCATCTGTACACCTGGATCGTGAAGAAAGTAAATAGGTTTGCCTCTGACCACTTCGCTGTCCCGAATGTGCAGGTGCACCGCCATAAAGGGTTTGTATGAGTTGCCGCATTGTCTCTTGCATGTCAGTTTGTCCTTGATCCAGATTCGTCATAATTCCAGCCAGATCTGGAGGTGCAGAAGGATTTGGAAGATTTCCAGCATTTCCAGCGTTTCGATTGCTGGATTCCGGATTATCTGCCATTGATGATGAATAATTGTTGGTGAAAAACGATAACAACAATCGATTCCCACAGATGGCGCCAATCTGTTGATGTAAAAAATTAGATTGCTTCTAATTATTTAATCACAGATAAATATAAATGAGACAAAGAATTTTAAAGTGGTTCAGCCTTATAAGAATGGCCTACATCCACTATTTCTGTTATTGCCAAGTGTTTTGGGGTTCTCGATATGTAATTCTATCAAGAAAATCCGGTCTCCTTGAATGAGAGTGATACAATGTATTTATAGCCCTTAGGCTGTCATGTGAAAGGGTGATACATTAAATGATATACATATGAAAGGGTGATACATTTAATGCCCTTTAAGCATGTGCGTCAATGATAAGCATTCAATGAATAGTTGAACTGTTGATTATCTGGCAATCAATGTTGTGGTCGAGATGCAGCACGGACCGCCTTAGTTGCTCGGACCGCCTGAGCTTCATGATATTCAAGAGTTCCTCGGAGAGGTGTGAGTTCCTCGGAGAAGTCTGTTCCTCGGAGTGTATCAGTTCCTCGGAGTACACTTACTGCTCGGAGTGAGTATGACTTGGTCGGGGAAATAAAACTCCTCGTTGCTATTGTGCCACGTAGATCGACACGTGTCTTCTTATTATTCGCCTATATCAGCATACTAATTTTGGTATCAACAACGCGCGTCCCAACTTAATTTCCACAACTGTCTATTTTTCACTCCTGACAACTTTAATATTTTCAGAATTATATATTACTTTACTCACTAAGTAATATTCAACATAATTCTCACTAATAAATACTAACTGTCCTCATGCTAGTAATTATTTAATTAAGTCCGGATTAATTATAAATAAATTTCCCATTCAAATTAATTAATTCCATACTTTAAATAAAATCTTTCAAAAATATAGGGTATTATAACTGGCTTAGAAGATTGGGTATAATATAATTATATTTAGGAGATTGAGTACTCTATTTAACATAAAAAATCAATTTGGGTAATGTAAAGAAGTTTTGGTAATGTAATGTGGGTTAGGAGATTGAGTATTGTCACGGACTTGTCACAGTCAATGACCATGACAATTTTTTTTATTAAAAGTCAAGGGTTTGTCACGATTTATTATCATGAAAAAACTTGTCAAGGTCATAGACCGTGACATGACCGTGACAATTCTAACAAACTTGTCACGGTCAATGATCGTGACATGTCTGTGACCACAAAAGTTGTCACCCCCAGAATTGTCACGGTCATTGACCTTGACAAGTCCAACTTGTCAAGGTCAATGACTGTGACAATTCGACATATTTGGTGTAGTGAATGTAATTAAGTTTGGATAATGTAAAGACGTTTGTTTCTTGCTCTATATAGCTTTGAAGTTGGTTTTGTAAATAAGTTTGTTTCTTAGACCATAGCTGAGTATTTGGTTTTATAATTACATTACAATGTAAACCATCCAAACATGAGTTGAAACCATTCTTTAAAAATTATTCATTATAGAATACAGAAAATAGGTCCATCCATTCTTTACAATTATTCATTAAAGAAAATAGAAAACAAGTCCATTCTTTATAATTCTTTATATGAGTTGAAACCATTTGAATAAAGCATCATGAAATTGTTTCATTTTCGACTTCTCAGTTAAGTCTTTGTGATTGGAAAACAACTCTTCATAATGTTGATGCATAAGTCCCCTACCAAATTGGATCATAAAATCCACAAGAGAGTTCTTTTTCAAAACATATTTTTTTTTAAATTAATGGGCACTTTCAGTTCGTTGGCTACTTAACATACTGATGGAGAAAACATGATTCACATAAGCAGGGATCCATTTGGAACGAATTCCATACATAAAATGGAGCCACTTATTATCATTAAACCACTCTTGCCAACAACATTAATCCAATTCGCAGCAAACTCTTTCCTCATTTCATAATTCCATAAGCAATCTAAAAACTCCTTATAGTGGGCACTAAATTTTACCGAATTAATCTTTTCAGAAAATTTCATCAAAATGTGCCAACTGCAATACCTATGATAGGTGTTAGGTAAAGCTTCCAATATTGCTCTTATCATAGTCAGATTTTGATCCGTTACAATCATCTTCGATGCATCGCTCGATATGACTTCCAAAAAATGGTTGAGGAGCCAAATAAATGAATATATGGTCTCATCACTCAGAAATGCACAACTAAATAAAATTGTCTGGCCTTGATTATTTAATCCCATAAGTTCCTTAAAAATCATCCCATAGCAATTAGTATTTTATGTGTTATCAGATATGATAACATCACCGAAATACTTATAAGCCTATCTACTAGTTGCATCAGCCCAAAAATAACGTTTAATCCCGTGTTCACTGTCTGTTACAATTTAAAAAGTGAAAGACAAATTCTTTCCTTTTTCTAGTTTGAAAAACTTATGCAACATATCTCTACCGTGCTCCTTCAATTCATTGCACGTATCCCTTTCTTGATTGTATAAATATTTTTGAGTGAAACTAATATTTTTAAACTGACCCACTAGCACTCCAAAAAAAGTTAATTATTGATATAGTTGTATATTGATCATTCCAAGTTGTTGAGCTAAAGCACTTTTGGGCAATCAAAACCTACAATGAGATCTCAAAAAATGTGTTTTTAGTGGCATTAACAACGGGTGGCTATGAACCTCCATAAATGAAGTAACCACATATATGCCACTCAAATACCTCACAATCGCATATTTTGCATTACAACCCTCCCGACGTCTAGAAGACTCATAATCCTCTGCAAGCTTACACTTTCCTTATTTGAAACAAACATACTCCTTTATGATCTCGTTAGTTTCCACATTCTTCTTTTCAGACCAATTACGAATACTAAATCCAGTTGTTTCAACATATGCATTGTAAAAACTCTTCACTTCATCAAGTGTTTGGAAATCTTGTCCTGTTTTTCGCTTAAGTTCTTTCGATAGTTGAGGGTTGAAATCTTTATCAACGTCATTCAAATTTAATATCACACGTTGTTTCTATCTTTCAAGCCCAATTTTTAAATTGACATTTTGCTCAATATCAATCTCAAATGCCATATTATCTTAAACCCACAACTCTTTATTAAGTCTAGAATTATCCATTTTCTGAGCCAAAAAAAAGCATTAAAATTGTAATAAAAATAATCACAGTTTGGACACTAACAAAAATATAATTACTATTTCAACCCTAATAAAAAAAAACATGACAATTTAAACTCAAGTTGTATTCATCACAATAAAAATCAAAAGTCAGATCCAGCTGTGTTGATCTCTCCTAAACGAAATAATCATTCATCACAACTAATTGATTATACTAAAAAACATTTCAACCAAGAGTTTGGCTAAGTACATGTCACATTTTTTTTATGACGAACAACCTCATTGGACGCAGGTTTTACTGCCCGAGGTTTGAGTGTGAAGGGGTTGGTCACATATGGTGTTTGGGTTAGGTCGATCAGGGAGAGATTTGTCGTAGATAAGTTGAGTATTTTTTCTTTTGAGACTAACCATAGTGAGACTCGTTTTCCAAACTCATTAATTGTTCGTACCATTTTCGCACTAAGCAGTCCACATGAGAGTATTTAGATATAGATTATATTTTGACCGTTTAAGTTTCTAAACTTATTATGAACACACGTTTTAGTTTGGAATCAAACTCTACAACTATTTCTCTTTGAAATATTTTTATATTAATTTAATTATAGGTTGGGATCCGACTCTATAATTATATAACTAGCACGCGCGATGCATGGGCATATCAGATAATTTATTAAATATACAACTGAAAATTTTAAAATGAAATAAGAAAGTATAAAGCATAAATAGATACATTTGTATACTAATACTATATTTTATGGTAGGTAATTTACAAATTTAAAACCCAGGGTGAACCATTTTAAGGTCAACTAAAATGGAAAATGCAAATATTAGCATTTACATTTTTTCCTCTCACACTGAGTACGGAAGAATTCATATTATACTGTTTAATTGTGTAGTGTGGATGCAAATTTGCATTGTGTTTACACGTTATGTAATTGTGCGCCACATAGGTAGGTAAGTAAATGTCAACCACCCAAGAGTTCCTAGATATTAAAATATTAATTATCTAACATTTGAAGTGTTATGAATATTATTTATATATTAATTTATTTATGGGATAAAATTGTATTGTGCCCATGACTATTAATTTCACTTTGTTTTATGTAGCACTCTCGTTTGACCGTTTGGGCAGTGAAATGTGGTCTGCTCAATGCACTTTTGCATTGTCCCATTATAGTTTTACTCATTAAAATGGAGGGAAAATGTATACATTTCAGACCTTGTACGTTGTCTTGATATGGATGGCCTAACCTTTATAATAATATAGTTGAATTTGTAAACAGATATAAAAATAAATTATTCCTATCGTTTCGTAATTGTCCATGAATAAATAAATAGTGAGCAAGTTGATAAAAGGTTGGTGAAAACACCTAGTTAAAAACAAAGAGGTTAAGAGAGTGATGCAATTGGAATAAATAGCACATATCTAAAAACAAAATCAATATACACTCTGACTGACATAATATTAAGATAATATACAATATAAAACAACAAATGCTTTGAAATAACAAATTTTTCCTTTTTTGTATTTGGAGAAACTTCAGACTGTAAAATGCCTAAGAAAAAATTGTGTATACTCGTAAAGGACTACTGGTGAAAGCATACCTATTAAAATAGAGTCTTAAATAACATCAACCAATTTTTTCATAGTTTTTTTCTTTATTTTTTTTCCTAAGACATCACATACTCGACTTAGAGGAAGAAAGTCATAGATTTTAATTGGAGTAGTATTGCCTCTTGCTATTTATCATTCCTTAGGATCTTTATCATTCTCCCAACTTACAATTAAAAATAGGGGAAATGAGGAAAATGAAAATTCTATCATATTATAGAAACATGATAACAACTAAGCATAAGGGGGAAAAAATGCAAAAATTGAGTACCCAACCTATCTTGGAATTAAAGAATAAATTATTTTTTAAAAGAAAAAGCTATATATACATCACAAACTGCATTTCAAAGTTTTTTTCTTACTTCAAATTATATGTAATTTCATAAATAATTCACAATTGTTTTTGAAAAAACTATTTCAAACCAAGTCATTCAGTTAGATAACCCCTAAAACATGTACCCAAATTGAAAACATTTTTTTTTCAAATAAGAAAATCAATACTTGAACCTAACTTAATTTAAATTTTTTCACACCCTATTTTTGATATAAATATACAAAATAGTAACAAATAAGTGAAATTAAAGTCAAGGCGAACGACATAACTTTATTCATTATAGTGATAACTAAGATCGTATTATACATATTGTATCACCAAACACAAGGGTGAATTATAAGTGTTACATTTTATTCCCAAAATGAAAAATGACCTAAGCCATCGAGAAACGCCATTGTTTGCTTCCATATTCCTTAATCTCCGTCCATATAGTTATATAAGTATACAAATGATTTGGACGTATCACAAAAAGGAGGGGGGTATTACTTTCTTATCTTAGAACATCTGCAGGTAAAAAGGAATTAGTACAACTACGCTAAGTAGATTTTAACTAGTTTTATAACAAATATGTTTATATATAGTTATGAGGTACGTATGGATTTAGTTTTTTACTAAATACAGGTTACGAATTAAGCATTCTTTATAGATAATTAAGAATGTCAAGGATTTTTAAACGATAATCCAATAACTATCAGTTTACTACGAGGTATAGAAGAATCAAACATATCGACATAACCAAATAATAATCCAAAACTTTTGGCTTTTAAATAACATGTTACACACATTTTGTAGGAATGAAGTTCATATATATATTGCATAACTAGGCTCTCAAAACATCTTGATACCTATAGGCAAAGTAGAAAAGATTCATGGAACAACACAGCATTCCACTCCTTAAGTTATACGGATGCCTATAACAAAAATATTTATCACATAAATGCTTCGGTGAACTGATTCAATTATTTGAAATAATCTCTTGAAATTAGGTATTTGAGGGAAGGATTTAAATTTATACAAATGATCCATACTCAGATGTCAATGATATTTAACAACATATGTAGCATGGCAATCTCATAACATGCACATACTAAGAGTAATCTAGGGCTATCGCAGTGTGATATCAATAACAATTAGATCAAATATGCTAAAATTACTATCGAATAGGGAAAGCCTACTTTTTGACCATGGACCATGTGTTTAAAACCGGCAGGTTTCGGGATCGGGAGGGCTAGGTACTTGATTATTTGTCAATTAGCATAGTTGTAAGTGTCTATTATTGGGATAAGATTTAATTTGAAAGAAAAAATTGAAAAACTGTATTTCTTAATGTTTAGGAGTTATTTTTTTTTTATTCTTTTTGAGAGTTTAAAATGTAGATATTATGGTCATATTTGGGAAATGCTGAAGAATTTTTGGCTTTAAATTTGTCAAAGAACATGTGGAAAAACATTGGGGTAACAATTAAAAGCATAAAAAATAAGGAGGGGTTAATTTGTAATTTAGTGAAAATAATTTTAAACTAAAAGCTTGGCTTTCTGTAATTTGAGTTAGGCTTGACAAAACAATGCCTTACCTTATACTATTTTGACCAAAAACATTTACTAAATATTTTGGGGAAAATTTTAAAACAAAATTGATTGGCCATGAGCCCTCAATTGCTTGCTCAATGTTTCTAGTTGAAAATCCCATCTTCACCTCTCGACAGTTGACTTAGGTTTTGATAGAACTTTGACCTCAAATATCTTCTAATTTTTTAAGCCATTTGAGACGATTCCAGAGCCAACCCAACTTAATTTTTTATGAGGAATTCAAATGTATAAGTTGCATGGATTGAGGTACAAAAATAATTGAGTTTCAATATTGTGTTTTTTTCATAAATTTTGACCAAACATTCGTAGAGTTACAAAACATGGTAATGTCTTTTAAGCTTAAGGTTGGGTTTTGTAAGGACAAATTTTCAATTGAGTCAATTTGTATGTATTGGGTTAATTCCGGACAAAAATATTTGAGTTATGCGATAAAAGTTATTTTTGTGACCTTTCAAGCCTGTTACATTTTTGGTGAAGACATAACGACCACGTCAAAGTGATCACATCCTATGCCGTCTTTCATGCCATGTTTCGTTATCAACATTCCAAGGATCACTTAGATATGAATGCAAATTTTATGTTGAGCCTTAGATATTTAAATACTGGGTGTTTGAATTTTGTAAAAATGGTTTTAAAACTCTTTATATTTTCAAGAAAAATATTTTATTTTTTGTTATCATCAGAAGTCTCGTTCGAACAACACTTCTAGCGGGATTCATTTTTTACTATCGTTAGAAGTCTCGTTCGAACGACAATTCTAACAAGATTTTTTTGTTTGTGCTGATTTCTCATTAGAAGTCTCATTTGAGCGACACTTCAAACGCGATTAGTACGAAACTCAAAAAATTAATTTTTTATCATGTTTTCTCTCAACTCCCCACTGCTTCTTTCCATCCACATTAGTAGTGAGGGAATTTAGTTTTCAAGAAGAACTTTTTCAAGCATTAGAGCAAAAAATTAGCTCTAAAAAAATATCCATGTATGTTAATCATTTATGATTATTTTTTATCAAACACAAGCCAATGTTTACATCAAAATTATTTTCGATCCAAGATTCAACACGATATATGTTTGATATCAAGTTTTGGCACCGATTTTGTCCTTCCCTACAATATTGAGGATTATTTCTTTCGCAGGATTTCGGATTCGGTAGAATACATACGATGAACTCCGTATACGTGACGATAGTTGTGCTCCATCAGTAGACTCTGAGATGTAGGAAGAATCCTACGTTGCCACTAGGAAGAGGTTGAAGGAACGAAGAGCGTTAAGGCTTGTGAGGGAATCGAGTCATTAAATAAGTCTTTTGTCATGTTCTTGTATTAAATTCATATGTAGTGGACTTGTGGTTGGGTTGTCTGAGGTTTTTTTTGTTCTGAATTTTTCTCACACATCGCAGCGTTGTGGATGTGTATTTTATCTTACAAATTCTCATCGAGATGCATGCTTAGGCTTAACAAGATAAAATTTCTTCAATCACGAAAATGGTGTAATTGGTGCTTTATTAATTTAGGTTGTGTTAGTTTAAGAAAAAGTTTAATTTGGAAAAATTCATGTTTAGTTTGGTTTTTGTTAATTTGAACTTGAATCGAAGTTTTATTTTAAAAGAGAGAATTTAATTTGAAAGAAATTAAAAATTTAAGAATATTCGAAACCATTATCCCATAATATATAATTGTAGGCCCCTAAAAAGATGCATCAGAGCATATTATATAATTGTAAGCCCCTAACAAGTAGTATCAGAGCGAGTGCACTGAATTGTTGTGTTAGATCCTTTTAGGTTTGAATATGGAAATTTTTTCATTTTGAGGTTTCCTGTTTTTGATGGTTCTAACTACGCATACTGGAAAGTGCGTATGAGGTCGGCACTTAAGTCGTTAGATGTGCGGGTTTGGCAATTGGTTATTTGAGGGTGATCCCCACCAATGTGTTTAAAAGTAAAAGTTCGTGTTCCTAAAATTGTAGGAAGATGGGGTGAGTATGTGCTTAAGGTAGAAAATTTCAATTCTCGCAGTTTAAATGCTCTTTTTAGTGTGGTCACACTGGAGGAGTTACACTGAGTTATGATGTGTGAAATGTCTAAGGAGGTTTGGGACACACTCCAACTCACTCATAAAGGGAATAGTGCTATTAAAGCTTCCAAACTCTAAAATCTCACTACTCAGTTTGAAACCATTAGGATGTTGGAGAGTGGGTCCTTTAATGAGTTTTATGTTAGATTGTCTGATATAGTTATCTTGTATTTTAACTTAGGAGATAAGATACTTAACAACCGTGTCATAAAGAATTTTTTTAGTTCATTACCCGATAGGTTTAATCCTAAAGGGACAGTTTTGAATTATTTAAGAACTTTAGACTCTACTGAACTGGAAGAGCTTGTAGGTGACTTAAAACCTACGAAATTGACATGTTTACCTCTAAGGATGTGAAAAAGAAAGGTAAGGGCATAGCTTTGGAAGCATGGAAGGAGGAAATACCTGTTTCAGATTATGAGTCTGACAACGGCTTAGAGGATATGGGGTATGCTTGCTAAAAAGTTCTAAATTTTTTTTAAGTTTAATAAAAAGAAATTTAAAAATGATTATAAAAAAATTGAGAAGTCTAATTATAACAAAGCCGAGAAACTTTCTAAAAATCATATATATGATCTTAAGAGGGACGACTCGAATAGATTTTTTGGTTGTGAGGTTTATGGTCATAGGGCAGCTGAGTGTCGCACTAAACTAAGGAAGGAGGGCAAGAAACTAGTTGCATATAATGCCACCTCATTAGGCATAAATATTTCATATTTATCCCCTTAATTTCTATTCTTTCATGGTCCCATGAATTGCATTTAGGCCGAATTTATCTCATACTTATGATACTAACCCTTTTCGTCTATTATTTCGTATTTTGTACATTTTTCTCATATTTTACAGTTAATTCGTGAAAGTGGATGGAAGAGAAAAATCGAAATAAGGAAAGAATCAAAAGAAAAGGAAATCAAGGGAATTTTCATAATTTTTCATCAAGAATCCAGATGAGGAGCCAACTAAAAATTAAAGAGATTGAAGCAAAAGAATATTGAATAAAATTTCACCATAATCCGAGCTACGATGAATAAGTTATGTGCATTTGAAGTTGAGAAAAAAATCAAGTGGCAGAATTGTAAATAAGAGAGCTTCGAGCACACAAGGTATCACTTGGATAATACTGGAAAACGAACCGGTTAGATTCTAAAGAGAACCAGTTCTCCATTATTAATGATATGAAAATGTGACAAATTTGTCACGCTTCAAAACCGTGACAAATTACCTTAAGCGGGATTTTTATTTTTGCCCTATTTTTTAGCCTAGAGAGTTTTATGTTTGGAAGACTCTTCCAAAATAATTAGGACTTAGTTAAACACCTATTAAGAGTCTTTTAACATATATTTCATTCATTGAAATGATCCTAACCAAGGAGGAACATCTAGGAGAATAATTTACAAGTTTTGCACCTTCAATTCAAATGCTTTTTCGATTCTTCTTTAAGCTTTGATTTCTTCTTGCATGCTTATGTTCTTCTATATTGGTAACCTTAAATTCTAGAACTTTTATCATTATTTAATTATATTTTCAAGCATGTTAATGGAGGAGAGATTTATAATATTATATATAGCTAGATATTTAGAGAGTTGATGTATGTGAATCTAACCTAGGTTAATAAGTTGGATATAAATAGGATGAAATTATATAAATAATTTATAGGTTTGATATTTTGTCGTAAAGAGTATTATAGGTTTCTTAACATGGTTTATGCTAGGTAACCAAATTGTTTGAGGTTATAATAGACATTTCATCAATCTGCCATTCATGTTAAATTATTTATTGACTAGACATTGTGCGGAGTAAAATTCTCACATGTTTAGTACTTTGAAAAATTTAATGTTTTCTTCTAATTATAAATAAAGTTTTGAAAATTTTGTATCCAATGAAGTTACCGACGATTCAGGGGACTGTACTCCAATCCCATTTTCTCGCATAGTTTAAAATCTAAAAGTTTTTCAACCTTACATACTTAGTTAATTCACATTTATTAATCAGGGCACATTAGTTCATTAGAAATTTCATTTAAAAAATCATCATCTTATCTTTTATCTTTGTGAGCCAGTCATTAGGTTTTATACACTTTCGTTAGTAGTCATTATGTTTCACATCTTAGTCCCTGAGTTCGATACCTGACTTGTTTAGATTATTACTTATGCGACCGACTTATAATTAAGACGTATTTACACGCACTAGAGACACATTTAGAGTCGTGCCAAGTTTTTGGCGCCGTTGCCGGGGACTAGGTAGATATACTAGGATAGGTCAAATTAATCCAATAATTTGACTCTATTTCGTAAAAAAATTAAAAAAACCCAAATAGCCAAAAACATTCATAAAATAAAATATTACAAAAAAATCAGAAAAATTCAAAATACCCTCTCCATCCTTAAATGCAACACACTCCTCTTAATCCCATCATTCCTAGAGTACACGAGAATCCCACAGTAGAGCTTACCTTTTACACCCCATTCACTCCAAACACACTATTGCCTTTTGGGTTTCACCTCCTACACCACCCAACTCCATCACGAGTCACACGTCATGGGCATCCAGTGAGGATATTGAGTCAGTAAGTGAGTGCGTAATGTCCGGCCATGCTACTTATGTTATGGGTGAGGGTGAGTTACCGTAATTCTGTATAAGAGACCAATAGTATCCCAAGCGAACCGTCACTCTGACATTATACTCCCGTATAATGCAGGGTAGTTTCATTTTAGAAATGATATGATCCAAATTCTCCTAAAATTCCACGGTATGGAGTTAGATAATCCCTACCTCCACATTTGAGAGTTCGAGGAGGCATGTGAGATGTTAAATGACAAAGTATGCACTCAAGGTGTAGTGCGTCTCAAGCTTTTTCCCCTTATCCTTAAAGGACAAGGCTAAGACATGGCTTTGGTCCCTAGCACCGAACTCGATAGCCACTTGGAGAGATACACAAGCCAAGTTTCTCCAAAAGTTCTTTCCCGCGCATAAGAACAATGCGACCAGGACTCAAATTCAGACCTTTAGACAAAACGAAAATAATCCATTTGATCGATGTTGGGAGATATTCAATGAGTTGATCAGCATGTACCCTCACCACGATTTTGATAAGTGGAGACTCGTATCCTACTTCCACCATGGGCTAAGCTTAAGTTATAAGGAACTCGTTGAGACTATGTTCCCGAGAGAGTACTTAAGGTTATACGCAGACGATACGGAGACCCACTTTAAGTACATCGCCGAGACTACTCATGTGTGGGACACATCGGATCCAAGTACCCAATCAAATACTAGATAAATGTAGACGACTCCTGCCGCATATAGACACTATTAGTTAGATAAGGATGTTGAACTAAATATCCAAATTAATAAACTTGAAAATAGGCTAGAAGACTTAGTCGAGGCTAGGGGAGAGACATATTCAACTCCACTCGAGCATTGAGAGAGGAGGTGTGTTCTATTTGTGAGGCGGGACATTCAACGAAGGAATACTTGACGATACCCACCTATAAAGTAATGACCCAAGAGAAAGTGGAAGCGGTAGGAGATTTTAAGGGTAATTTTAATTCCCCATACGAGAAATCTTCTAACCCTTCATGGCTGAACCATTCGGGTTTTAGTTACGAGCAACCTAACACAATGATGAATTCGAATTCCCTTGTTGCCCAATACTCGCGACTGTTCCCGCCTTTCCAACAAGTTTCACCCATACAAACACCCCCTCTCGCACCTTATATTACCCCATATAGAAGAAGTCTCGAGGACACTTTAAACCAATTCATGTAAACCCACTCAATGATAAACACCCAAAATGCCCAAAATTTTTCCGACTTGAAGGCGTCTTTCAATCTTCCCTATGTGTCCAAGAGAAGGGAAATTTCCAGCCCAAAGCCAAAGGCCCCCCCAAGGTTAAAATTATGTTAGCTCTAATACCGACGAGAACAAAGAGCAATGTCAACTGGTTATCACTCTACGTAGTGGGTGGGTTGTTGACTTGTCACCTCCCCCACATAAAGAGCAAAATGACATGGAGGTTTCCCCCAGCACGACAGAGGCCGAAGATTCCCCTTTGGAGGAGAGTGATAAAGATGACACAATTAGGGCATAGGTGGAAGTGAAACCCCCTAATGCCTCTCCTTACCCTCAATGGTTGGTCCCTCCCTTTAAAGGGGCCACCCTTAATGATATCTTAGAAGTTCTTAAGTAAGTAAAGCTTAATTCACCCTTTCTCAAGGAAATAAAGAAAATTCACTCTTATGCAAAGTTCCTTAAGGACTTGCTAACGGTGAAACATAAACTAAAGGTAAAGACGAAGGCATTCCTTAAGAAAACATAAGTTTAGTATGTTTGAGCGAACCCCAACCAAAGTATATAGATCAGGGTGCACCCACCTTTTTTTTCACCATTGAAGAGGAAATGGAGAGAGCGCTATTAGATTTAGGAGCGAGTGTTAACATTCTCCTTTACTCCATCTATAGACATATTGATTTGGGGGACCTTAAGTCCACAAAAAATACTTCCCAACTCGCGGATCGTTCCGTGAATATACATCGAAGGTTTGTTGAGGACGTGATCTTCCAGGTACACACTTTCTACTTCTCGATAGATTTATTCATTTGGGATACATAACCCTCCTTTGTCTTGAGCCATCATGTTCCCGTGATCCTAGGCCACCCATTCTTAGCTATGGCTAATGCATTAACTAACCTGCGTAATGGGCAAATACAACTCACATTCGGGCACATGACACTCGAAACAAATATCTTTAACATCACCGAGTAAGTAGGTGATGAGGACGATTTACACGAATCGGATCTTATTGAAGAGGTAGTATACAAATGACTTAAGGATGATAATTTTGAGGATCCACTTGAGGCATGTTAAGTGACGGCTATTGAGATCGAAAACATGTAGATGAGAGCGAGGGATAACACATAGATAAGAGAAAAATAGAGTACTTAGACGAGAGTGTAAGATAGGATTCAGAGATTGAGCAAGAGAAAGCGTTAGGAGATATGAGCATAGAAAATTTTGAGAATGAATTCGGGCTTGTGGACGAGAACCTCAATGTTGAAGTCCAATCATTATTGGACTACTTTGGTCACTTAGATGAGAACGACTGGGAAAGATAGAATATATCAATTCCTTATTTGTGACCATCCACCCATACCACTTGAGTTCTTGGATGCAATCGAGGAGATGACTAGTGTTTCGTCTGATTTAGAGCCTGATCCACGCATTCTCGAGTTTTAAGAAAAAACTAGGTGTAAGGACTTGATTTTATAAATGTCTGTTAACAATTGAGTATGTCATATATCACTACAACCATCGAAGAATTATTCAAGATCATACATGCATCGAGACAGATCCGAATATCATGCCTCTTAAACATTTAAACCTCTACAAAGGTTAATTTCAGTGAGAAATTATTTAAGTCCCTTTATGGTTCACTTAGAAGTTTTTTCTAAGATTTAAATACAAATTTTCTAAAATAAAAAATGAATATATTTTTCTCTTTTTCTCGTTCGAGCGACAGAGAAGGTCGTTCGAGAAACAGGGGATTTTGCACGAAGTGTCGTTCAAATGACACGTGTGTCCATTCGAACGACATTCTAATATCGTTCGATGATGCGCCGCCTTAACCTTTTTATGAATAGCTCACTAAATGAGTGTGTTTTCCAAAGGAGACCTGAGTTTTACACGGTACAAAAAACTGCAAACTGTAGAAATTTTTCATCTTCTCCTTTAATTTTTTAATTCGTGTTTTCAATTAACAAAACATCCTAATGTATATGTGAATTGTTTTGGAACCCAAAATACGATTTTACTGGAGTTTCTCTTATAGGGAGGATAACCTACTGCTGATTGAGGTGCCACTTGAGGGAGGTACTAGGCTGGCGAATGACTGCGTCTCATAGGGAGTACTCATGAGTGTTCCTGGGCTGACTGGATTGCATGTCTAGGTGGATCTTCTGCAGTCGATTCATTGCTGATTCAGAACTGCCTGTTCTTGTGGGTTTTCTGCGGATAACTCATTACAGATTTTGTTGGTAATCTTGTAAGTTGTAAATTGTAAATTATTAGTGAAATAAAGATTTTTGCCCTTCAGGGATTTTTTTCCTAAAAATGGGTTTCCTTTTCATGCTTCTTATGTTTTATGATTTCTAATCACTTATATGCATGAGTTAAGGTTTAACCAAAATTCGGGAGTAATTGAATTAATTCAATTTGAAATCAATTGAAATTTTTTGCTCCACTGCAAAAGTTTATAAATTGATATCAGGCTGGTTTAAGAAGATCACCGTACATTGTTAAATTGGTATCAGAGTGGGGTGCACTATGTTATTGGGTTTTGATCCATATTTTCTTAAGTATGGTTTTTGGTGGTATTGATGATTTTAGATGTCAACTCTTTGAAAGGTCTAATTGGAAAGTTCACATGAATTCTTATTTTAAATAATCGGTAAAAAATGACTCTGAGAGGTGTCTTGGTTGTGAGGGAATTGGTCATGCGGTAGATGAGTGTCCCACTAATATAAGGAAGACTTTTAATAAACTGACATCTCATGTTTCTTCACTTAGTGATAGTGATTCTGAAAATGAAGTTTTTTATGCATCAAAGCGAGTGCTTCCCACCCCTGTGACTAGTGATGAGAGTAAAAGTGATGAGAGTGAGGAGGAAGAGGAAGAGGAAGAGGAAGAGTTGAGTGAGTTGTAAGTTGCTTATAATAACTTGTATGTGGAATGTGTAAAGTTAAAGAAGGCAAACTTGAAACTAGAAGCTAAATTGAAAAAATGTGCCTTATATAAGAATAACATGAATGCCTTAATTGAGGATCTTAGGACACGTGAGGAGATGCTTAGAGATACGCTAGGATATGTCGAGTGTGAGAGAGATAGTTTTAGAGGGTTGATAGAGACTATGAAAAAGGAGCTTTTAGAGTTTGAAGATTCTAGACAAGTACTTGATTTAATGATAGGTGAGCTTGAGAAAAGTTTAAGAGAGACAAGTAAGGTGAAGTTTGATTTGGAGCCTAGGTCAGAAAAGTAGGATAAGATGCTAGGAATAGTCTAAATCAAGGTGGATAGGTGTGGTATAGGCTTCGATGATAGTGTTAAACCCATTGCCAAAGCCACCCCCACACGTGTGAGAGAGCCTCCTAGAAATCATTAAGAGAGAATAACCTAGAGTTATTAGGAGAGAGACACCTAGGAACATTAGGAGAGCGCCACCTAGAAACTTTAGGAGAGGGCCATCTTTAGTAGCATTCACCGCCCGATTTACACTTGCACACACTGTGATAGGCAAGGTCATCTTAGGCGTTTCTGCTATAAACTTCAAAATACTCCTAGGAAGTTTAATAAGAAAATAAATTCGATTCCCCAAACCCCCCACATGTCGTTACAAATTTGTTTGGTTTAGGAAATTGGTTTAGAGGCGTTTGGATTAATTGTTCATGACTCTTGTTTTAATGCACATGATTTACCTCATGTTAGATCTTTCAGTTGATTTTGTTTGATTGCTTGTCATACGCTAGTTGATCTTCATGATATATTATTGCTAGTGTTATGAATTGTCTATTTTTGTATTAGATTTTTGTTTTTGAATTTTTTTTAAAAATACAAAAAGATTTTATTTTTGATTGATTTTTTGGAAAAAGACAAAAAAAGTTTTGTATTTTGTTTTATAACGTATATGAATGGACATTTAGGATGATCGAATCACAATTTCATTCCATATCCATATGACGATTTGATAGTGTTTTGATAAGCGTCATTATTTCATTTTTGTGCTTTACAATGTTTGGAGTCATTGAGATGTAATTAGTTTTTACTACTTATATGCTTGACTCATAAGTTCCTTTAATGCACACTTGTATGGATTTGTTTGATTATTGTACTTGTTTATCACATATTAGTCGGAGTGTTGTCATCTCAATTATGTCTTTAAAACAAACCATATGCGATAAAACATGATAATGGAAGTAGTGCATGTAAAAACCGTTTAACATCAGGAATTTAATTGCAAAAAAATATAATGAGTGAATCACGGGAAAGGGCAGTGAGAGTATAACAGTAATTCATTGTGAAATCCACCATTTAAAAGAGTCCGAAAATATTTAAAGGCAATAAAAGATATATATGCCAAAAAAGGGGCCACCTCAAAAAGAAAAATTAATGATTATTATTTATGAGGAAGTTTGGATGGAAAGAAATGAAAAACGATTATGCACATCCTGACACCATCTTGAAAAAACATTCATAGTTTTAGAGGTTATTGGTGTGGGAATCACTTTTGACTTTAATGTGTTCATGGATTGATTCGATGTCATTTAAATTCAACACTTTCAAACACCTAAGGGCGATTTTGAGATTCATTCGATAGGAGTACACGTATACATCGTGCACATATGTTATGTTTGATGGGTTGATTTGCGTATTGAATATGTTCACACCCATACATTCCATATCCACGATTTGGTTGTCTTAGCGTAAATTCATGGTGTGTGATTTTTGTAAAATTATTTTTGCATTTTTGTATAAAAAATTTCAAAATAAAAAATAGTTTGTGGAAGCTTTTGAGTTCCTCTTTGCATGAGGGTTTCTTGATCCATATTTTCTCTGCATATTTGTCATGACAACTCCATGTGTTTTTTGTTTATTCATTTCCTTATATATTTCATCACATAAAAAGGGGGAGAACGAATTATGGGGGAGTTTTTACATTATGGGGGGAGATTTGAGATTTTATAAATGTTTGATTTTATGTTTATCTCATTTCAAACTCGATTCGTCATGAAGTTATTTTCTTTGTATAATGTGTGTACGTACAAAGATTGAAGATCATTATGTTGCACAACCTGATGAGAAAAGTGTAAAGTTTTGAAGTTGAAGATTTTTTGAAGAAAAGTTTGAGTTCTACATGTTTAGTACCTTTTCATTTTTGGGTTCATGGGGGTATTAGATTTGTACAATCATTTTTTTGTTTTCACAGTTCAGATGTTTTTATTCTGTACCGGTATAGACATAGGGGGAGATTTGTAAGGACATGATTTTATAAATTTCCGTTAACAATTGAGATTTTCATATAGTGCAACAACCGCCGAAGAATTGTTCAAGATCATATATGCATCGAGACGGATCATAATATCAAGGCTCTTCAACATTCAAGCCTCTACAAATGTTAATTTCGATAAGAAAGTATTTAAGTCCCTTTTAAAAGTGTTGGGAGTTTTTAAAAAGAGGTTTGGAAATGTTTTCAAAATATTTTCTACTTGTTGAGGCATTTTTTTTCGTCAAAATAATTTTTCCAAGATTTAAAGACGAATTTTCTAAAATAAAAAAATGAGTTTATTTTTCTCTTTTTCTCGTTCGAGTGACAGAGTAGTTCATTCGACCTACAGGGAATCTAGCGCGAAGTGTCGTTCAAATGACATGTGCCTCCATTCAAGCGACATTCTGATTTTGTTCGAGAGACGCGCCACCTTAACGTTTTTATAAATATCTCATTAAACGAGTGTGTTTTCTAAAGGAGACCTGAGTTTTGCACAGTACAAAAAACTGCAAACTGTAGAAACATTTTGTCTTATCCTTTAAGGTTTTAATTCGTGTTTTCAATTCACAAAACATCCCAATCTGTATGTGAATTGTTTTGGAACCCAAAATATGATTTTACTAGAGTTTCTCTTATAGGAAGGATATCTTACTACTGATCGAGGTGCCACTTGAGGTAGGTACTGGGCTGATGATTGACTGCGTGTCATAGGGAGTACTCGTGAGTGTTCCCGGGCTGACTGGATTACGTGTCCTGGTAGATCTTCTGCGATCGAATAATTGTTGATTTAGAACTACGTGTTCTTGTGGGTTTTCTCCGGATAACTCATTGCATATTTCACTGGTAATCTTTCAAGTTGTAAATTGCAAATTATTAGTGAAATAAAGGTTTTTACCATTCGGGGTTATTTTTCTGAAAATTGGTTTCCTTTGCATACTTATATTTTGTGATTTCTAATCACTTAGATGCATGAGTTAGGTTTTAACTAAAATTTGGGATTAATTGAATTAAGTCAATTTGAAATCACTTAAATTTTTTTGTTGCACTGCTCAAGTTTATAAATTGGTATGAAAGCTTATTTAAGAAGATCACTGCACATCATCACTAGGTTTAATGTGCCATTCAACATTTCGGTATGATATTATCTCCTAGTCGAAAAAAATATGCCATGAGGTGATTGGGCACATCGATGATTTCATTTACCTCATTCATCATGTGGCTCGAGGTTTCATTCTTTATATTGGGTCGATTCCCAATTCTTTTAAATTTTGATTTATAATGCGGGGAAGGTGGAGATGAGTTTATCGACCCCCGTACATGGGGTTGAGTAGGTTTTGAGAGAGAGGTTGTCGCATTCCTGACGCGCATGGGGTGATTTTTTTATTGTATTTTCCAGTCCTGTGTTGGTGTTATATATGTGTTGCTTGAGGACAATGCAAAAGTCTAAGTTGAGGGGGGAGGGGGGTTGACAAGTGAGTCTTTTAAAAACTTCACAATTTTTTAAAAATTCCCATGAAAATTGAAATATGTCAAAAAGTTCAAAAATATTGGAAAAATTCAAAAATTTCCAAAAAAAAAATTTAATTTCGAAAAAGCCAAAAACATTTTCCTTCAACCTAGACTCCAGCCAAAAACATTTTCCTTTAAAATTTTGAAAAATCCAAAACTGGTTGCGGTTGTGTAATGTACTCCAACTATTGGTATTGTCTTTGGATAATATAGTGCAAAAGATTTTATAGGAAGTTAGTGCATCTTGTGATTGTAAGTCATTTTTTCCTATTTGTGTAAATCTCTATTGATGGTACGATATCCAACCTATGCTTTTCTAAGAGTTCTTGGACCCCCCCAACTCCCTCATATAAGGACAGAGGTCCTAAGGACAACTTTTGACATCTGCTAGACCTTTGTCAAGTCCCCAAGACCTTAGCTAAATTCAACAAACGCTCACAAAGGTACCACATTTCTCAGTTCTCTCTTCCATATCCTAAAATGATCAGTCATTCCAACATATATCTGTAACCAAGATCAGTGAGCTCAAAACCAACATCCCGTTATGTCTGACGTGAAAAACAGGCCTCAATTTGAAGAGAAGTGAGCTCCGGAGCTCATCTAATCCTCAACCCAGACGTATATCATGGAAATATTTTTCTAAGACATTTTATGGTCAACCATTAAGGGTTTCAGACATACCAAGCGTCTGAAACAACCCCTATAGTTTGTCTGGAAGGTAGGTGAAAAGCACAACACCATTCCACCTACTTCCACCTCTCAACTCCACTTACATGGATGACTTTTATCCTCATTAAATACACCCAGCAACTACCTTACCCCAACTGCAAAACCTTTGACCAACACTCCACCCCCAGCTGATGTTGTCAAACCTCGAAGACGCCATAACCATCTTGTGATAATCCACTCATTCTCTCTCCATGATATTTCCTAAATAATAGGAGCTAGAGAATAGTTGAAGATAATGTTGAAAGAATCATACTTTTATATAGTAAAGACTCTTCGCTGATACAAATCACTACACCAAAATGGCCAAAATGTCACCTTTCAGCCGGCCACCCTTGTCAAGGTCATTGACTATGACAAAAAATAGGCGTTTTATGTCACGGTCATTGACCTTGACACGACCGTGACAAAAAATTATCACGGTCAATGACCGTGACAATTCTTTAAATAATTGTCACGGTCAATGACCTTGACACGACCATGACAATGTTAACAGCAAAAACCATTTCCCCCTTCTTTTTTCCCTCTCTCTCTCTCTCTCTCTCGACGCTGCTCTCTCTCTCTCTCTCTCTCTCTCTCTCTACTTTCAGGTTTAATTCTCTCTCTCTCTCTTCCATTTATATATATGTTTGTGTGTATATATATGTGTGTATGTGTGTATATATGTGCGTGTGTGTGTGCGTGTGTGGGGTGTGGGGCAGGTTGGGGGTAGGGGGTGGGGCAGGGTGGGGGGTAGGGGGTGGGGTCTATTTATGATTTTCCATCATTTTGAATGTTTTTTTTATATTTTCAGTGTATTTGTTAGTAATTATAAATGGTGGAAAGACAGTTATAAAAAAAGAAAAATATGTTTAAAAATACAAAATATTGTTGAAAATCAATTGAAATTAGAAAAATTACAAAAACATTTATTAAAATTCTGAAAATTAACAATAAAAAATTAAAAATCTGAAAACAATATAAAAAACGTTTAACACAAAACAATTTTAGAATAATAAAAAAAATATTTCTAATATTAAAAATCTAATGTATATAGAAAAAATATTTTAATAAAACAAATATTTCCAATAAAGAAGAGATTTCTAATAAAAAAAATCAAAATTCCAATTAAAAAAAATAAATTTCTAATTAATAAAAACAGACATATTAAGAGACATTTATAAAGTTAAAAAATGACAAAAAAAAGTATTAGGGAAATGTACAAGAAAAAACATTTTTAACATTCTCAGATGATAAAAAAATAGAAAATAAAATTAGCCAATATTTAAATTAGTGAGTGGAAAATTTATCTATTTAAAGACAAAAATGATTTTATTGGAAAAAATTGAGTAAAAATAATTGTTTTTTACCTACAAAAATAGCATTACATTTATTTCTGGGACACACGGTAGGCACCAACAACACTAACCAAACCTTCAATCGACAACCTCCAACCGACCAAATCCTCCTCCAGCCCCCCCCATTGATTGAATCTCTCCCAGTCCCGATTCAACCCAGATTTATTTTTGGTGTATGCGTGTGTTCGTGTGTGTGTGTGTGTGTGTGTGTGTGTGTGTGTGTGAGTGTGAGAGAGAGAAGGTTTTTTTTAAGGTAAAATACTCAAAATGTCCTTTTTAAAAAGTCAAAATGGTTTCTACATGTTACTTTTTGTCAAAAATTTATAGGTGTTATCATTATGGGGTTATTTGTATTCGTTTTTGAAGTATAGGAGATTAAGTAAAGGAACTGAAAGATTGGATGGTGAAGTGACAAAGTGAGTAAAGCTCTTGGGGCCAAAATATAATTTACCCAATTATTATATACTTAATGCATCATCTCATCTACAATAGATGAAATTAATCATTTTCATTTCCCAAATTATTCATGTCAATAAAATAAAAAGCCTTTTGCACATATTATTTATACTTAAATCAAATGGATCCACCAACCTTGTCCAATTACAATACGTTGATCTCATTTTAACCACATAAATTAATATTACCTCCAAAAAATCATAGTTTAGTCACAAAATAATCACAAATCATACACATAAAAAAGAAAAACATAAAATTGTTATTGCAAAGCAAGTAAGTGTCGCATGTGCCCAGTAGTAAATATAACGATCATTATCAAATTAACATTATTGTGGTATGCCTTTCACTTACATAATACACTCCATATAATTAAACCAAATTCAATTCATATAATAAGCATATTAGGGGCATACAAATTTAGTGAACATAACACTCAACTCAAATCAACGAAGCATTTTCTCAATTTCTAGAGTCGGCCACATGAATCCTATTTTTCCATTTCGTTTTATTTAGTGCAATATCTTCGGTTATATCACATGATATCATGGCCTTTTTTACAATATCCCACCAAGCCAATTTAGACTAACCTCTTCCCCTTACGTACCATTAATACTAAATAAATATCTCTTCCTTGCGGGGTCATCCATTGGTCTACGGTTAACGTGTCCAACCTGTCTAACGGGTCATCCGCTCAATTTATGACGGGTGATGAAAGCCCGTAAACATGTTGGGGTGGGGGTGGGGGTGGGGTATTATTTATAAAAAGCACAAAACAATAGTAGAAATTCAATACCTGAAATTAACATTGAGATTATTTTAAATAGACAGTCACTACTGTGTGTGTGTTTAAATTGAAAGAAGATATGAGAATTTTATTAAAGATTTTTATGTGTGTGTGTATAATTCTCACTTTATTAATGCCAAACCCGACTATCTTATAAGATATGCATATTGTGATAATATTATATCTGTACTAATAACATTTTTTTACAGCAAATATCTCCTTCAGATATTAAGGCGAAGATGATAATGCTGTTTATGATGATGTCGTCTGGGGTCGGTGGTAGTGGAGGCGACGAGGGCTCTTTCGCCCCTAGTCTCCCCAAATATGGGAAATATGGGATTACCATCGAGAACAAATCGTAGATATTAGCGAGATCCCTCGTTCTGTTAAAGACGGTCATCGGCCCGGGGTTTATGAGTTGGAAGGAGGTGCCATATGAGCTCAAGTTAGCTGTTTGGGCGGCACTACAGGTAATATATTTATCTTTATATTTATATGAATATTTCAATTTCAATTTCAATTTCAATTTCAATTTCAATTTCAATTTCAATTTCAATTTCAATTTCAATTTCAATTTCAATTTCAATTTCAATTTCATATTTACATTTATATTTATATTTATATTTATATTTATATTTATATTTATATTTATATTTATATTTATATTTATTCGCAACTAACATTGTATTTGTTGGACAGGAACAATTCAACTTGGATCCAAAGCTACGCGATCCCGTGTTGGAGCAGATTAGGGAGCAACTCAAGTCGTGGAAAAAAAATATGCGGGCATGGTACTTTGGGAAAACACGAGAGTCGATTATCCAATGGCGTGAATCCGTCCCGCCCAAGGAGCCGATCTCATTGGCACAATGGCAGAAGTTCATTGACAATGAGATCGAGGATCGATAATTGGCATCTCGCCAATCGGGGAGGGAAAATCGGGCAAAAAAGACGGACGTGCACTACTCCGGCCGGACCTCTTACGCCGAGGTGGAGCATAGGATGCAGGTAAGATTTAATTTTTCTATAACTACAGAAATATATTATTCTTCATTATTTTACTTTGCGGGGCCGATACTAATTTTACTTTAATTTATTTTATTTCAGGGGGTAGGGAGTGGGCCAGGAGGTAAGCCACATAGGCTCGATACTTATGTGGCTCTTCGAACGAAGAAGGGGAAGGACAAGGAGGTGTTATCGAGCATCGCGGCCACGATTGTAAGTAATCCGACAGTTTAATTTTTTTTAATTAAGTTATAATTTTTTAGTTTACTTATTTTACTAACCATGTGCTTTTTGTCGTTTCAGGCAAAGCTTAAGGAAGTGCATGAGTCGCAGTCTGATGCCGACAAGGCATCTTTGTCTACAGATTCACTCAGCCAAGTGCTTGGCTCTGATCGCAAGGGGAGGACAAGGGGGGTGAGCTCGCGGGTGGCCAAATCTAGTATCATCGGATTGGAGACGAGCGACACCGGGTTGGCTCGAACGGTGGATTCACACGACGCGAAGCTGTCCCGTTTGGAGGCGACGGTCCAAGATATGTACGCATTCATGAAGCGTACGTTGGGCGGAGACCGTAAAGGGGAAGGGAAAGGGAAAGGGAAAGGGAAGGAGAAGGCGGTGGAGGAGGAGGTGCGGGAGGACGAGGTGCAGGATGACGAGGATGTGGACCTCGCTGCTTCATCACCGACACGTTCGTACTTCGATGATCCACTTTCCTATTTGGCGCCCTTAAACAGACCAATGTCGACACTTGGTTGGCCGAGCGTGTTCATATTGGACGTATTTGATGGCCAGCGGATAGGGAGGGGGTTGAGGGACCCGAATATCTTCCAGGGTGGAATAGTTCATGGACGTGCGCTTCAAGAGATGGAGTCCAGGGTGCTCGTCACGCATGTCATACCCGGGAAGGAGAACTCCATATTGTGGTTGCGCTAATAATGCGGCACGACGTATATTAGTGGGTGCGTCAATTCGTATGTCGTGTGGCCTACTCACCTCCTCAGTTTTAACAATACACCAGACATGTAGTGACATTATTTTAAGTTTGAATTGAATTGTTTTAAGTTGTTACATTTGAATTATATCATGATGCATGTTGTTTCTATTTGAATATATATTTGCATTATCTTTAGTTTGTTTGGATATATGATGTTTGGAACAGGTACAACGTTGCTATAACAGGTACAAATATACTGCTGGGCAGTGGTAGTGGCCATTCTACCTAGCAGATTGTTTTTAAATTCTGCCCAGAATTGTCACGGTCATTGACCGTGATAATTTTTTTAAAAGGGGTCATGGCTTTGTCACGGTTTATAACCGTGACAAACGTGTCACGGTCATTGACCGCGACACGACCGTGACACAAAACGCGAGTTTTGTGTCAAGGTCAGTGACCGTGACACGACCGTGACAAAAAAAGTTGTCTTGCCTCGAAATGTCACGGTCATTGACCTTGACAAGTTGGATTTGTCAGGGTCAATGACCTTGACAATAGTGCAGATTTGGTGTAGTGAATGTTTACTCCTTGTTCTATACAATCTCAACCCACTATTGAGAGCATAAAATCATAGATTGGATCATTTCTATCTATAGTATGTGTTGTATTCCTTGTTGAGCCCTAAATTAGTAGTTAGTAACACTTAGATAAGTCTATCAGTTATTTCCTAAGTTTCGTTAGATTAGTGTCAAAGGCCTCAAGGACCTCAGACTCTCTTGGCCATATCCCGAGAGGTCTTCTAGATTGTAACAATACTTTTATGAACAATATAACACTTTTTGACAGTAGGTATAAGACCCTAAGCTGAGGTCTAAACCACTATGAATACTTGTCTTACACTAATCTCTACCATAATACATTTATCCTTTGTTTTGACCCAAGGTTTTTTCCCATTAGTGGGGGTTTTCTTGTACATCCGGTGTTGTGTGAAGTATTTCATATTTTCACATTATTATGAGAAGATAAAATTGAGTATATTAGAATATTGATAAAATATTAAGTTACATAGGCTTTTTAAATTCTTTATACCATTTACTGTTTTAAAAAGGAAATTATCTTTCAAATTAATAAATAATTTTTAATCAAGTAACTACTTTTGAGAGTTCGCACACTCAACTAGTATTAGAGACGGTATCATTATTTTTAGGCTTAATACCCTAAAGTACATCCTATATGCGAAATTGATAATTTTTTATCTCTCTGGCATCCACCCTTTGATGGTAACAATCAATCCTAGTACTGCACACTTAACGAGCCATTTATATTGATAAATTTTGAAGATAACCGTTAGATAGACATTGCAACTGAAGCACCATATGTCGATCCATAAAATTTGGCTAAAATGACTTAACTTTATGAAAAACCTTTAATTTTAGCGAACATATTCATACTTAGTGTTGGATAAATTGCGTTACACCTAATTGATAAGATTTTGGTAAACTTTGAGCCTGAATTAATATGGAACCCACAATATCAAAATCTCACCTCAAACTACTTATGCATTCTTCTCTGAAAAATGAACAATGTGGTATATTCATTTAATGAAAATAGATTAAAAAAATTGATAAATTTGGCTTCAAAGTACCTTTTTTCTCAATAACGACTTGATGTTGTTGGTTTAGAAAGTTTTTCCCACATAGATAAATTATGAGAAATTAGTAGAGTATATATACCCATTAAAAGACTCAACGGATTGGATGCTAATTTTTTGAATGGGAGAGGACCTATACTATGCATGGATTGGGATTTGGGTTAAAAGATCACACACGGGCGTCATTACCTCCCACTGATCGGTAAGCTAATCATGTGCCCATGTCCGAGTGTTAGGTGTTTCGCGGTCTTTCTTGAGACAATATTATCTTTTTTTGGAATTTTTTATTTGGCGTTTATATTTTGCATTGAATTCATTGTAAAAACCATTACAATTTTAATTTCTTAATGAGCATCATTGTAAAACATCATAGTTTTAAAAAAATGAAAACTCATTATATTGAGAGTGTTGATTATTAATGGGGCCATCCTTGGGAGATCTCTTCCCTCCCGCATAGTGGTTTTGTTGCTTTCGGTGCACCCCCGCATGGGGAAGACGAAGATAAAGGTCTCACGCCCTTCCTCTGGGCTCTTCGGTCATCATCATTTTTCGGGTGATATAAAGAGAAAAATTCACCAGTTTATTTTTCACAAGACATGAAAAAGAGCATGTTGCCGCCTCGAGAAAACGACATCAAAGAAAAACCGATGCTTGCGAAACCAATTAGTTCAGAGGTCGGGGGATGAGTTACGTAATGGGAAGGTGTTAAGCACCTATCCCTCCCTTTCGGTCTCGCATAGGCTTATGTTATTATTCTCCTTAATTTCTCCGTGAAGTGTGTGTGCGTGTATATATAAGTGGAGATCAGGGAAAAGACAAAGTGAGGTTATCCTTAGGAGTATTTCCAATAGAATAGATAAAGTTATGATCTATGCACTTATCAAGATATCAATCGTTACGATAAAACGATAGTATGTGCTTGATAAGACGCAAATATGAATCACAAGTATAATAATGTATGGAAAAAGTAGGAAAAATAGGAAAGTAGGAAAATAGGACTTGAGTCTCGGGTTTTAGCCCGAGACACCTACGTAGCCTATAAAGGGATCAAAGTCCACATAGTTCACATGTGATACGTGGGTGAGGTTTATCCTATAAATTCAAACGTGGATTATATGTGTGTGTGTGAAAAAAAGATGTTTTAGTTTTGAGAAAATGTAGTGAAGAATCCCGTTTGGAATTTGTAGGTGTGATCCTCTTTTTCTTGTTTTGGATTATTTTTACATAAAAATATTATGTGCAACTCTAATAATAAAGGATTGAATATTAATATTTGTATGATCTAAATTAAAAGCTAAATTAAGAACTTATATAACTAATGCGAAAATAAAGAAATTTAAAGAGTGAGAAGAATGTTTGGACCTTTTTTTGGAGATTTGGAGATTGATCTTGATTGTTGATGAGCTTCCTTGCAAGTGGGTGAGGAATATATGGGGATTTTGCTAAATTTTTTGCAAAAGTGATGGAAATGAAAGGTGGAGAGAGGTTTCAAATAAGGAAACCTCGCTGACTTTAGAAGAATGTTGTTGAGATCACTGAAGTGGATGTTTTTTAGGTGCCTATCACAGTGAGCTCATGATCACCTTATATAGGGTCAAGGAACTATCGATCGAAATTTTCCTTGTCTTGTGTATTGGCAGGTAACCCTAGACACACTGTCAATAGGCAGGGAAATGGACCTGCCACTAGGCAGACTTGTTCAGATTTTTTAGAAAAATGGTCGTAAAACACAATTTGTAAGTCCATATCGCAGATGGGGCATACCGTTGGAAAATTTATTTAGAGATATTTGAGAATTATTGGTCCAATACCGTGTTCGGGAGTTGACTTTGGGTAAAATGGGGCTCAAAAGCCCCCATCCGTCCTTTGGATAAGATATCTTCGGACTAGGATGGATTGTTCATCCAAATCCTAAGTCCAAATCGTACATAGGGTGGACCATTGGAAATGTTATGCGAGGCACTTCGATGTTCCAAAGAGCTTTGCTCGGTTCATAGAGTTGACTTTTGTCAAATGGGAGCCGAAAGTGCCTGATGACCTTTCGAAGTCAAACGGGTCATTCGTCCGTACCGTAAAGATGATTTGCACATGCGGTGGATCGTTGGAAATGGTATTCACTACCCTTAAAACATTCATTTAGTCTCGTTTAAGCTAAAGAGTTAACTTTTGTCAAACGGAGCTTGGGATCGCCCGGTGGCTTCTTAAATAATTTTGGGGGAAAATGGTACGTTCGTCTGAACTGCTATGATGTTTTATGGACGGGGTGGATCATTGGAAAGGGTTTCAGAGGCCTTAGAAGATTCATTGAACTTTTGCTCTAACGATGAAGTAGATTGGGGTCAAATCGGGGTCCGAGAGCACCCGATGGCCTCTTGATCGGTTCTCAATAGTAAAATGGTTCGTTTGTTCGAATCGTTATGCCAATTCATGAATGGGGAAGAACGTTAGAAATGGGATTCAATGCCCCTCTAAGATTCATTATATTTTTCTATAACGATGAAGTTGATCGGAGTTAATCAGGGCTTGAGGGCATCAGGTGGCCTCTAGATCGGTACTCGGAGTAAGGCCTAGGGTTTATGGTAAATGGGGAGGTGCTAGCGACCTAAGGAAGGACTTAAGGGGTTCCTATAATGTGGTGTCTATAGATCCCCTCAGTGAGTGAGCTTGGAACAAGTGAAAGCCGTCGAATAGATAACACATGGATGTTTTAGTAAAGAGATCAATTCTGTGGAACAAAGGGACGAGGATCACCATTTCATAGGGTCGAGAATGACTGTTTTAGAGGGTCGACGACCTAAAGATGGGATGACCAACTCGTTGGGCCGAGGTCAATTCTAAGGACCTATAGTTGTGGCGACCAATTCTACAGTTCGAGGTCAATTTCGGGGACCTATTATTGTGGCGACCAATTCTGGGGGTCAAGGTCAATTCTGAGGACCCAAAGTTATCGCTGCCAATTCTGCAGGTCGAGGTCAATTTCGAGGACCAAAAGTTGGGATGACCAATTCTGCAAGTAGAGGTTAATTTCGAGGACCTAAAGTGGGCGACCAATTATGCGAGTCGAGGTCAATTCTGAGGACCTAAAGATGTGGCGACCAATTCTACTAGTCGAGGTCAATTCTAAGGACCTAAAGTTAGGGCGACCAATTTTACAAGTCAATGTCAATTTTGTGGACCTAAAGTTGTAGTGACTAATTCTGCGGGTCGAGGCCAATTCTGAGGACCTATCGTTGTGGCGACCAATTCTGTGGGTCGAGGTCAATTCTAAGGACCTAAACTAAGGGCAACCAATTCTGTAGGTCGAGGTAAATTTTGAGGACCTAAAGTCGGGGCGACCAATTCTGTGAGTCGAGATCAATTCTGAGGACATATAATTGTGGTGACCAATTCTGATAGTCGAGGTAAATTTCGAGGACCTAAAGTTGTGGCGACCAATTCTACGGGTTAAGGTCAATTCTAAGGACTTAAATTTGGGGCTATCAATTCTACATGTCAAAGTTAATTCTGAGTACCTAAAGTTATGGAAACCAATTCTTCGGATTGAGGTCAATCCTGATGACCTATAGTTATGATGACCAATTCTGTGGGTCGAGGTCTATTACAAGGACCTAAAGTAGGGGCGACCAATTATGAGGACCTAAAGTAGGGGCAACCAATTATGCGAGTCGAGGTCAATTCTAAGGACATATAGTTGTGGTGACCAATTCTGCAAGTCAAGGTCAATTCTGAGGATCTAAAGTTATGGCGACCACTTGTATGGGTAGAGCTCAATTCTGATGACCTAAACTCGGGGCGACCAATTCTGCTGGTCGAGGTCAATTCTGAGGACCTATTATTGAGGTGACCAATTATATTGGTTGAGGTCAACTCCGAGGACCTAAAATTATGGCGATCAATTCTACATGTTGAGACCTATACTGAGGACTCTGAGGACCTAAAGTAGAGGTGACCAATTATGCTATTCGAGGTCAATTTTGAGACCTAAAGTTATAATGAGGGGGTTTTCTCTCAAGGGATTCTTTAACATATCTTTGGGGGTTTGGACGCACTTGTCGTTCCACTAGGGAATGTGTTTCTCTAAGACGTCGCTGGGGAGAGATGTCCAACTAGGGATTTTATCTCCGATGGGGAAGTTGGATCTGGAAGTTCTGCTGGGGAAATGGGTAGGGTAGTATGTAATCTTGCTAGGTAAGCACTTGATGACTTGAGGTTTTGGGATTCAGCTGGGGAATTTTCGTGGACTCTGGGATGTGGGCATGCCATTTTAGGGATCAAATTGGGGATGAGAATGTAGTTTTAATCCGTCTGGTGATTTGAGAGCTAGAAAAATGGTTTTCTTTGTGAATAAATTTTCCTATATTTATTTTGGCAATCTAGGAATTTTTGAAAAATGTTTGGCATTTTCTGACATTTTTTGTAAACAAATTTAGGGGGGCTGTCAATCAGTGGGTGGCAGTGGTTATCGTTCGGTAGTGGAATGATCTTCTATCCTGCCTTGGGAAGGGTAAACGATAGGTTCCGATCGGTATGGGGCTCAACAGTTGCTGGGGATTGAGTACGGGGATTTTTGGATAGAGGTCGATCGTATGCTGAGAGTGACACTGGAGGCGGGGCAGGTGACATTGGGTAGGATTTCTGAATCTCTGTTGGGGATGTAGGTGACCCTGAGGGATGGATCCCCGAGATACGGGGGGGGGGGGGGGGTCAGCATGAGTAGATGCGGCGGTTGATGGTGTGTAAGATTGGGTATGTCTAGTACCTGGGAGAGGGGGTTGTAAGGCAGATGACGTGACATCCAATTTAGATTCTTTCCCTTCCGGATTTTATTGTAGATTCATCATTGATTGGGGGATCTCGGTGTTGACCATAATGCATGCTTGATGTAGAGGTATTGCGCCTAAAATTTACTCAAAGAATGCAAAGAGAGATGCATTTTGTTTGATTATCTTGATTTAGTGGCTAACCCTATATTCACTTTAATTTGTTGTTGAGTTTTTTATTTTAGAGAGAGGAGGAAACGTGTTTTTCTTGGAAATGAATATGTTTGAATATGGCATCGGAGGCTTGGTTAAAAAAGACTTTCCCTTTTGAAGGGATTTATTTTGAGAAAAAGTAGTAAAAATGAGTATTTTGGAATTTTTGAGTAGATAAAGGCCTTGGAGGCTTTGTTGGCATATGGATTAGGGAATAGAAACCTTGGTTATAAAGTGGGGCTTGTCACCTTCATTGGATTGTGTTGAATCTGATGTGTTAAACAGACTGTATTGATGTGGGTTTTATTGAAGCTACTATTTTAGGCCTAACTTCGAGGCTCTTGCTTGTGATAGGAGGCCTGATGGTGGACCCTCAATTGGCTGCCATCACGGTATGGGTGTCCTATCATCGTAATCATGTAGTGGTGATCCTAGTGGAGACCTTGAATGGTCTTGATGCTTGGCGAGAGGGTCGTTCTGACTTCTGGAGAGGGAGCCCAGTGATGATGTTTATGTGGTTAATTGATAGATTTTGTTTGGTAGTTTTGCCTGAGTATCCCTTAGCAGTCGTGCCTAATTTCTTCACTCGTTATTTCATCAGCTTTGGCCCATCCATAGAGAATTGGGTAAACTAGTTTGCGAAGCACGTAGCTCGATGCTTATGCTGGTCGGTGCCATGATGGGGGGAGCTTCAGCCCATTCCGAAACTAGAGGAATACCAGTACATTCGGTTAGTTCAACTATGGAAGACCTCATTCTATTTCCCCTTCCGACTTCTATGCCAAGTCAAATGGGAGAAAATTGCGCCTCCTGATACCTTAGATTTATTTCCTGTAGAGGATTTGACTGAATCCCTGTGCATGCGGTTGGGTTCTCTGTGGGAGAATCATGGGCCATAAACCCATTCTTATTAATCTGTCAATAGGGTTTGGCATAATCTGGAGATTATCTGAAATGGTTGTGGAAGCAAGTGGTGGCAAGGATCTTGGAAGAGGAGATCGGACATAGATGGTTTACCCTTTTTCATATTATAGAGGGGTGTAGTAGTTTTCTCCAGGCTGGTCCTGGCTTATCGCTCCATGGAGCTTCTTTAGAATACCAACCAGGGAGGGGAAGTTTGGGGGCCTCAAGGAGAAGATGATAATAGGGATGGGTCTTCCGATAGCTACAGATAGGGTTTTTATAAAGCCGGTGTTCATTTATTGTGATGCTTTTGTGATTGAGATGTGTTTGTATGCTTTTGGTTTATGGAAACAATTTTGGGAAGGTTTGGTTAGGTTTAGTTTAGGGGCAGTTTGGTTGGCAGGTGGGGGGGGGGGGTAATTGTTTTGACTCCCTAAGATGATATGTCATGTAATTGCACTGAAATCTCCCATTAATGGAATGAAAAAGAATTTTGATCATATTATTGTGCCTCTTGATGAGTTTTACATTTGAATTATGCACATTAATTGCTAAGGCATAGATATCCTTTTTTTTCACGTAGATGATAAAATGAATTGTCGTTCTTGGAGGTAAGAAAAGATTTTTTGTGAAAAATAAGGGGACCATGACCATGCAAAGCATATGAGCTGCCAACATATCTCAGGGAGATTTGAAAATTTTTCTAAGTTTCATTTTGAGAGCAAAAAGTTTTTAGAGGATTAGACCCCACGTAGTTCTGGGCGGAGAGAAATGAAGAATTTTTTTTAGAATAGAAGGGTGGTGAGAAGAATCGTAGCGTGCCAACATTTTGGACTAAGGTTAGAACTTCTTAAGTTGGTCTAGGTGGATTGGACGTGCCATCTCTTCTCCTCCAAGGCCAGTGAGCATAGTGGCCCCATCGAACAGGTTTTTCTTCACGATGTAGGGGCCACTCCAGTTTAGCTTGAATTTCCCTCTGGGACACTAGACGGGTTCTATGATTTGTTTAAAGTCCAAGTCTCCTTTTCATACAACACGATCTTTGACTCTTTTGTTGAATGATCGCGCTATCCGGCGATGGTACCTTTGTATATGATATAGATCCTTTAGCCTCCTTTCATCTAAGAGTGACAACTTGTCCAAATAGCTCAGATGCCAGTCTTCCTAGCTCAGATTCCCGAACTGAATTGCGGTAGCCACATAGGGCGTAAGGTATCCGATCAGGCCAATCTCAGTAACTCTCGATCATCTTATTGATGATTTATTTATGGTTCTTGTTGATAGATTCAAATGTACCATTGGTGTATAGTCTGTAGGGAGAAAATTTGTGTCTCTGAATCCCATACTCATCGACCAATTCTATGACCTCTGCCTCAAAATGTAATTTGTTATCTGATACTAACTCACGGGGAACCCCGTATCAGCAGATGATGTTCTTTTGTATGATCTTGGCTACCTTTTTGGAATTTAGGACTGTGTATAACTTGGCTTCGACCCATTTGGTGAAGTAATCAATGGGAACTAGGATAAACGCATGCCCATTGGAAGCTTTAGGTGTGACTTTCCCTATGATGTCAATGTCCTGGGTCGATAACGACCAGGGACAAGTCATGTTATATAATTACCGTAAAGGTAAGTGATGTAGATTGGATAACTGTTGGCATTTGAGGCATCTAGGACGTAGGTGGTGCAGTGCTGAACAATAGTGGTATAATATTATCCCTGCTGGATAATTTTCTTAGTGAGCATATGGCCATTCATGTGAGGTCTGCATTCCCCATTGTGGATCTTCTTCATCATTTCTTCAATGTCACCCCAGTGATACAGTTCAAGTGTGTTCCATTAAAGTTTCTCTTGAATTGTTCTTTGTCATAGATGATGTACTAGGCCACCAATTTGCGAAGGTTCGCTCGGTCTTTCTTGTTGTTGTCATGGGCATACTTGCCGTGCTTGTGGAGGCACCAAATATCGTTATACCGTAACTTGGCAATATCAGAGTCCTTTTCTTTGACGAGCTCAATGTGGTAGCAGTGGGTCGGTTTATCTTATTTTTGGATTAAGAAAGGGGCCATCATTATTCCCTCAGACATGTCACTATGGAGGCGAGAGTAGCAAGAGAACTGGCTAAGTTATTCCTTGTTTGAGGTAAGTTGTGGAAGGTGATATCTCAAAACTTGGAGGCCAGCTTTTCTAGATAGGAGTGGAAGGGTAAGAGTTTTTCGTCTTTGACTTTTCATCTTCTAAAGACCTGGTCGATGATGAAGGAGGAGTCTCTGTAGCAATCTAGGTATTGGATACCTTTCTTAAGATCCACTTTGAGGCACATGGGGCAAGACTCGTATTCAGTCATATTGTTCGTGCACGAAAAATATAGTTTGATGGCAATGGGAGTGTGAGAGTCATCAAGGGCGTTCAAGAGTGTCCCAATGTCGTATCCTTTCTTATTGACAGTGCTGTTAAAGAACACTCGCCACTAGAGGTATTCCTAAGCGGTGCAAAGGATATCTTCATATGAGAACTCGGAGATCCAAACATTGGCTTCTTCCATAGGGTAGTCATCAAGGTGGTCAGATATGGCTCTTCCTTTTATGGATTTTTGTGTGACATACACAATATCGAACTCGGCTAGCATCATCAACCCTTGGACCATTCGGCTAGACAGAGCATGTTTCTCGAGCAGGTATTTGATAGGATTCATTCTAGACACAAGTCTAATGGAAAAAGCGAGCATGTAGTGCCTTAATTTTTTAGTGACCCGGACAAGGGCAACACATGCTTTCTCTAAGGAAGTGTAGTTGACTTCGTACCCAGTAAATTTGTGAATGGAAAAGTAGAAGGACCTTTATTTACTGGATTCTTCAAGGTATTGGTCTAGCAAAGCCCCAACTGCAGTATCTATCATGGACAAGTATAGGAGTAGAGGAAGACCAGGCTGTGATGGCATGAGTATCGAAGGTCAAGTAAGGTACAACTTTATTTGGTCAAAGGCTTCCTAACAGGCCTCATTCTAGATCTTGGTGGAATCATTTTGGAGGAGTTTAAAAATGGGTTTACAAATAGAAGTCAATTGGCCGATGAACGGGCTTATATACTATAATTTTCCTTAAAATCCCCATACCTCCTTCTCCGTTCGGGGTGGTGGCATTTCGAGTATGGCTTTTAGCTTGGTTGGGTCAATTTCAATTCTTTTCTCACTAACCATGAATCCCAAAAATTTCCTTTACTTATTCTGAAAATGAACTTTTATGGGTTTAACCGCATATGATATCTCCGCAGTCGTTTGAAGAACTTTCAGAGGGTGGGAACGTGACCTTATTGAGTCTTAGACTTTATAATCATGTCGTCTACGTAGAATTTAACTTCCTTATGCATCAAATCATTCATGATGGTTATGGAAGACCTTTAGTATATAGCCCATGCGTTCTTAAGCCCGAATGGCATAACCATGTAACAAAAGGCTCCACAAGGGGTGATAAAGGTAGTTTTTTCTGGATGGTCAAGGTGCATATTAATTTGATTCTATCTGGTGAAACAATCGATGAATGACTTGAGAGTGTGACTGGCCGTGTTATCCATAATCATGTCGATGTTGGGCAATGGGTAATCGTCCTTCGAATATCCCTTGTTCATATGCCGATAGTCGATGCACGTGCAAAATTTTCCCCTTGATTTTGGTACGGGTACAATATTATCTAGCCATGTGGGATATTCGATTTCTTGGATGAATCATATCCTCAACTGCTTGATTACCTCTTCCTTGACTTTGAGTGACCATTCGGTGCGGAGTTTTCACCATTTCTGTTTGATCGGTTTACATTCTGGGAGAGTTAGTATCTCATGCTGACCAATTTTGGGACGCATGTCATCACAGGACCATGCGAACACGTCTATAAATTCCTTTAGCCGTTCTTCGAATTATGCGCGTTTATGCTCATCAAGGGTGGACCCTATCCTAATCTCGCGCTATTGGCTACTAGAACTGAGATTAATAACAATAGTTTCATCCTCATTAATTTGAATGCGGTCTTGTTGTTTGTTATTAACCTTATTAAGATCGGTCAAGAATTATTCATTTATAAAATCATCATCATCAAGAGTTTGATTAGAATAAAGACAATTAATATAAGGCACAAAAAGATACCCAAAATCTTCATTTATTTCATTTTTGGGAAAAACATTATTGATAACCTCATCAAAGGAGGTCTCGATTACATTATTAGCATAAAAAGGAGGAAAAATAAAACAGGAAGAGATAGGATAAACATCTGGGTCGGGTTGCATTTCAACAGTTGGAATTGGTATAGCATTCCAGTTGAGGATGGGTTCTTCAACAACCTTGAATATAGTGGATGGTTCCAGTGATGTAGTGCTTGAGTGGATCATGCAGAGTGTCACCCCAGTGTCTGCAGATTGAACGATCCTCGGAGTCATTTCCCTCGAAAAATAATGCTGGGAGTCTTTGGCCCAGGAGTAATTATCTTGAAAGAAGATCTCCATCCCTGGCTTCATCTTATTGTCCACATGATCATACCATGGTTCGAGAAAGACACACAAAGGAAAATATTCACACTCATTTGTAAATCTTTCGTTCAAGGAATCCGTCCAAACAGTCTTGGCACTTTCTAAACTTCTCTTCAATCGGGGTTGGCTGAGCATTATGAGTTGATATGATGAATGTTGATAAGTCGGACACATGGAGGAAAAGCCTTCTTTGGGATTATGGGTTCCAATATCCGTTGTTGTCAGTGTAGCAACCCTGGTCCGGGAATCAAGTGTATTTTCTTAAACATCTGTATTACGTTGATATTTCTATAAGGGCTATGCTCTGGATAGACTCGGTATTTAAAATTATCTCCTGCCAGAAGAGGAAGTGAATCAACCCTGAAGATGAAAATAAACATCTCATTCGTACCATGATGTATATCTAGTATCGGATTGCTGGTGCTGGCATTTTCAGTACCGCCATCGTCTCCCAAGATGGTGATGACTAGACTTTTGGCTAAGAACTTCAATTTATGATAGAGAGAGGAAGATACCCCTTGATGCTGCGAAGTAACGATCGACTAAAAGATATATTGAAATAAGTGGGGAAACTCGATAATGAGATTAATAGGGTCATTCCCTATTATGAGCTTTATGGATCCCATCACCTCTCGGCGAGTATTGCCATAGGCATGCACTGCGATAAAAGTTAGAGCAAAGTCGCTTACTTTCAAACCCAAGCAATTGAAGGTTCTTAAAGGGCAAACATTGAGGGTTAATCCGTTATCGATGAGTGAGAGCGAGATTGCCTTCCTTATCACCTCAATAGAGATGTTGAGAGCATAGTTATAATTAGGACCAAATATTGAGATTTCTTCTTCAGAGAAGGACATCAATCTAGTAGAGGTTAAGGATTCGACTAGGTTCATGACTTCTTCTGGAATGGTGGAAGTAGGTAATGTGGGATCGATAGGCAATTTTATCAAAGCATTCGAGTGTAGCTAGGAATACATGAAGAGTCATCATAAGGTGTTGTTGTCCTGAGTTTTCTTGAGTTATTAGAGGATCTTGCTTTCATCGATGGTCAATTCTAGCTTGGGGAGTTCCTCAACAACTCCATTTCCTTTATCTGTCCCTGTTGATCGAGGATTCGGACTCTAGTAGTGTCTTTAAGATCTTATCACATGGTTCACGGAGAAGGGGAATAACGGAAACCCATTTCTTCATTTATTTTGGCTTGTATGCCCACTTTGTTGATTTCCCCTAGTAGATCTTCAAAAGATGTCATCACACATATATTGATTAACGCACTAACATTTTCTTGTCTTGGTTCTCTATATGAGCTATCAAAATCATCCCCATCCTGTGGTAAAGATGTCATCTTAACATTAGAAGTCAATGCATTCCACAACCTCAATAGCTTCTTCATATAGATCCTTCCACTCAACATGGAGGTTTAGAAGTGAAGGGACCAACCTCCCTTCTAGATTTAAGGCATCGAGTAACTAGGATATACTAAAAATGTCATTGGCCTATCAAAACATGTCTTCCATAATCTATACTTCATCGTCTAAACTGATTTTATCAATGGGCACCACCCAATTATCTAACTCTTGGGCCCACTTTTGGGCTTCTATGAACATGATGCTGAACTTCTAACAGTCAATGATCATTTTAGATGGAAATTTGATCCAAAACTCTAGAATTTGGTTCAGTATTGCTGGTAATTTCATATCATTCCCTTCGGACCGAGTACGAATGGAAATGCATGGTCTTGTGAGGAGCGACAGATCTTGGTCGGTAAAACAGCTAGGGTGAAGGAGAAAATTTAGGTAGACCTTAAGGGGTTTGGGTGAAAATATAGGTATGATGCGTGCTCTACTGGGTACAATTTGGGTAGATGGATTGAATTTCGAGTTATTCTCTAGGAAGATGACATTTTTATGGTTTGGAAGTGGATTCTGAGTGGTGTTGGGCTTGGGATTGGCTAGTGGGGCGATGACACCCTAATTAATTAAAACTTGGATTACATTTTAGATATGTAAACACTGATTAGTGGTATGGCCGACTGATTAGACATAAATTCTCCTAATTTATCCCTTGATTTAGTTACTTTTAGTACCTCGAACAACATAATTGAGTTGGATTTGTCTCATAACTATACTATTGACTGATCCTAGTGAGTACACCGAGTTTCTGGTATTTTGTAGTGATTTTACAGGTATTTGATGTCAAGAAACGAAAGAAGGAAATCGGTAGAATCAAGAAAGAAGAAGGAAAAGTCTCAAGGGAAAAAGCGTAATTTCTACACGGAATTCGGATGAGGTACCTAAAGAAAAGTGGAACACATCTCATTCACGAGCACAAAGGAAGAAACGGCACCCCAATCGGAATCCCAGAACAAAAGTTATGAGCAGTCAAAGAGGAGCCAAAAAGTTAAATAACCGGACCGGTCCTCCCCTACCCCGCACCGGTCCGTCTTGCCAAACTCCAGAAGACCCCGGATCGCATGCAAACCGAAAGAGGCAAAAATAAAAGGAACCGGTTCGCCCCCGAACTGGTCCACCTCAAAATAAAAAGAACCGATCCGCCTTGGGGGTAGAACGGTCCGCCTAAGACCCGGACCGGTCCGATCTTCGAGATCTGAAAATCTTTTCTATTCCTAAAAAGACTCCTAGTGCAGTTGACTTTCGATATTGTTGTAGGGTTTTAAAGACCCGATTTAGTATTGTTATAGGCACGAAGAATTAGTAGGTTTTACCTCTTCTTTTTCAGAAACCCTAGCTTAGTTAACATTTTCAGATTTATTTCAAGGATTGAAGATTTTATTCAGTGATTTCTGTGAGTATATGTTTCTGTCATTGGTTCACTTAATTGCTTGGATAATATTAGTGATTAATTTTTAGTTCTACTTCTTTTCTGCATCTAATTATTATTTTTCTTAGAGTAATTATGAGTTCCTGAACATTGATCTTTGTTTCTATCCGTTTCAACATGTTAGGCTAGATTTCCCAAGGTCGGGATGCATGAACCCAGCCTGACGCGTTAGTGCGTGTGTATAAAATTAATCCACTGAATTTAATGATTGACCTTGATCGTATTGCGTAGTTGCACAACGATTGTAGATCTTTATATCTCGTTTGCCTCCGGGTACTCGTGATGATTTAGAGTGCAATTCGGATGCTACTATCGCGATACCGATTTACTCATCCTCAGATTAAGTATGACGCGGGCTTGGATCTCGTATACGTAATGCTTGGGAGTACTAAATTTCGGGTCAAATCAATTTGATAAATTTAAGATTAGTATTATATCCGACTACACTAAGGTTGGGGGATTGTATTCCCGTCCTATTTTTCTCATCATTTAAAACAAAAAGTGTCAAATCATCCTTCATTCATAATTTAGGTAAGTTAGTGTAGTTGCAATTTTTTTTATAATTTCATATTTGCATTTTGTTACAATCATTCCCAAAATCAAATCATTTTTCCTTTATTTTTAGAGTCAAGGTTAGGATTCCCTCGTCTTTCCCGTCGTCAAAACTTCGTTGTCCTTTTTCCCTGAGGATCGATACCCGACTTGTCGGATTATTACTTGAGCGATAGGCTTACACTTGAGCCTAGAGTGAACGCATTTCTGAGACACATTTTCAGTCGCGTCAAGTTTTTGGCGCCGTTGCCGGGGAATTTGGTAGACTTAGGATTAGATTGAGTCAATCCAAAGCTTTGACCAAAAATTTCAAAAATCCAAAAACATAAAAAAAAAAAGCACAAAAAGATTCACCATCATCTCTCCTAAGCTTTAATGAAAAATTCTGAAACCACTCCCACACCCCATAATACTCCAATCAACATTCACGAAAATCCAATTGTTGAGTATAACCCTGATAGTCCCCGCACTCCAAACGCCCCACAGTTCTAGATCCCACCTCCCACACCGTCGCACTCAATCTCCGATAACACTCCCTTTCCCTTCTTAGGACACACTTCGAGCACGCCCAGTGAGAGCATCGAGTCAATCAGTGAGGGAGAGATGTCTCAACACAGCAGTGCACCCGCCGGTGAGGAAGAGCCCCCATACCGTCCGATTAGAGAATTCTTATATCCAGAGCATACTGTCACTCCGGGATGCATTATACTCCCGTATAATACCGGGCAATTCCGTTTCAAAAATGGGATGATCCAGATGCTACCGCATTACCACGGTATGGATTCTGAAAAGCCATACCTCCATATTAGGGAATTTGAGGATGTGTGTGATACTCTCAATGATCAAACCTGCACACAAGAGGTAATCCGCCTCAAACTCTTCCCTTTCTCGCTCAAAGATAAAGCTAAGGCCTGGCTATGGTCTTTACCTCCAAGCTCGATTCCATTCTGGAATGAGCTACAGTCAAAATTTCTCAAGAAATTCTTCCCACCACATCGAACAATCTCCATAAAGGCTCAAATTCAAGCATTCAGACAAGCTGAAAATGAGTCATTCCATCGATGTTATGAACGTTTCAACGAGTTGGTTGCTTCATGCCCCCATCATGGATTTGATTCAGCGCAAGTCATCTCTTTTATCTATAATGGGTTGAATCTTAACTCCAAACAACTTGTTGAAACAATGGAAAGTGGTCCGTTTATCGATTTAGATGCCCAGGATGCTGAGCTTCACTTGAGGTATGTCGCTGAGACTACCCAATCCTGGGACACTTCTGATCCCAAGACTCAAAATCGAAATAGATAAGCGACCACTACTCCGTCAGCATACGGCCTATTCCATGTAGATAAGAATTCTATGACGAATAGCCGATTAGAGACTCTTGAGATAGGATTTCGAGATCTGTGTGAGATATATGGAAAAGGACCAGCTGGACCCATTCCAAACCCAGTCGTAAAGGTGTGTGCTATTTGTGAGGCGGGACATTCAAGTGAGGAATGCCCGATGATACCCGCCTACAAAGCAATGCTGCAAGAGCAAGTTAGTGGTGTAGGAGGTTTTCAGGGTAATTTCGGTGCCCCGCACGGGAATTCATACAACCCTTCTTGGAAAAATCATCCCAGTTTTAGCTATGGGAAACAACATGCCGCAATGAACCCTCCTTCGCATGTTGCCCCTCCTCCACCATAACACTTTCAACAAGCTCCACACATGCAAGGACATGTGCAAGCACCGCCACCTCAAGGAAATTATATTCCACCAAAGCGAAAAACTCTCGAGGACACCATGAATCAATTCATTGAAAGCCAGATCGCAACCAATGCCAAATATGATCGTCTGATTGGCGACATAAATGCAAATCTGTCTAAAATATAATCCTCATTGAGTGTTCAAGAGAAGGGAAAGTTTCCTGCCCAAGGCCAACGACCCCCCCCCCCCCCCAAGGTCAACCTAGCGTTAGCTCCACCTCCATTGAACATCAGGAGCAATGTCAAGCTATTACCATTCTTCGTAGTGGGAGAGTTATTGATTTATCACCTCCCCACCCGACACAACGAAAGCCAAGGAGATTTTACCTGGCACGAAAGAGGCCGAAGATGTCCCCTTGAATGAGAGTGACCAAGAAGCAGCTAGTGGGCCAGAAGTAGTAGTGAAACTGCCTTTCGCAGCACCGTTTCCTCAAAGGTTGATTCCCTCCCACAGAGGAAACCCACGTGATGACGTGCTAGAAGTGCTAAAGCAGGTCAAGCTTAATTTACCTTTCCTTGAGGCCATTAAACAAATTCCAGCGTATGGTAAAGTTATCAAAGACATGTTGACGGTTAAGAGAAAGATGAAAGTGAAGAAGAACGTCTTTCTAGCAAAAAATGTGAGCTCCATCCTACTAAATGAACTCCCACCTAAATTCAAAGATCCCTGCACCCACCATATCCTGCATCATTGGGGAGAATAAAATCGAAAAAGACTTACTTGACTTGGGAGCAAGCGTAAATATACTCCCTTACTCCATTTATAGGTAACTTGACTTGGGCGACCTCAAGCCCACGAAAGTCACTCTCCAATTAGCGGATCGAACAGTGAAGATCCCACGAGGTATAGTCGAGGACGTGATCGTTCTAGTTGACACTTTCTACTTTCCAGTGGATTTTGTCATTTGGGACACGGAGCCCTCCTTCCACTCGAGTAATCATGTTCCCATCATCCTTGGGCGCCCTTTCCTAGCTACGGCTAACGCAATCATCAATACTAGGAATGGGCGAATGCAACTCACATTTGGGAACATGACCTTGGATACCAACATCTTCCACATAGCCCAAAATGCAGGGGAGGAAGACGATCTTCACGCGGTGAGCCTCATAGATGAGATAGTAGAGGAGTATTTTGAGGAGAATTACTGTGGAGACGCTTTAGAATCCTGTTTAGCGGTGAGACGCAAGACTGAAGGGACGTACACCGACTTCGAGAGGGAGGTTGAAGAGTTGAACGAGCTACTCGATGAGAGTATGTCGGACGAGGACGTGAGAGAGGTTAATTGGGTTTCTAAATTCGTGGGATTACCTCCGAGGGATACACACATGGTTCCCTCCAGTGAAAAATTTCCAACCCTCGAGTTAAAGAAACTCCCCTCCCATATTAAATATGCATATCTAGGAGAGGAAGAGACATTTCCTGTTGTTATCTCCTCTAGCCTAAATGAAGGGCAGGAGGGTAAATTATTGAAAATTCTGAGGAAGCATCAAAGTGCTTTTGGTTGGTGCATAGCTGATTTGAAGGGGATAAGTCCTTTAATTTGCACTCATAAGATCCATCTCTAAGAGGATGTCAAACCTTCTAGACAAATGCAAAGAAGACTGAATCCCAACATGAAAGAACTTGTGAGAACCGAAATAATCAAATTGTTGGATGCCGGGATCATCTACCCAATCTCGGATAGCAAGTGGGTAATCCCTATTCAAATCATCCCGAAGAAGTTGGGTATGACTGTGATTGAGAATTCTAAGGGAGAGTTAGTTCCCCAACGTACCACCACCGGGTGGCGCGTTTGCATTGATTATTGGAAACTCAATGCGGGAACCAGGAAAGACCATTTCCCCTTGCCATTTATTGATCAAATGCTTGAAAGAGTAGTGGGCCACCCTTACTATTTCTTCCTTGATGGTTATTCCGGGTATAACCAAATTGAGGTAGATGTACTTGACCAGGAGAAGACGACCTTCACTTGCCCTTTTGGCACGTTTACCTACAAACGTATGCCATTTGGCTTGTGTAATGCACCCGCGACCTTTCAGAGGTGCATGTTGAGATTATTTAGCGACATGGTCGAGAGAGGACTCGAAGTGTTCATGGACGATTTCAGCGTTTTTGGCACCTCTTTCGATCATTGTCTAGAAAAACTAGAAAAAGTACTTACCCGATGCGTGGAAAAGAACTTAGTGCTGAATTGGGAGAAGTGCCATTTCATGGTCACCGAGGGAATAGTTCTTGGCCACATTGTATCATCCAACGGAATAGAAGTTGATAGGGCAAAGATAGATGTCATATCTGACCTTCCCCCACCGAAATCGCTGAAGGACGTGCACTCCTTTTTGGGTCACGTGGGGTTTTATCGAAGGTTCATTAAGGACTTTAGCGCCATCGCTAGACCCTTAAGCAACTTACTCATGAAGGACTCCCCATTTGAGTGGACGGAAGCATGCCAAAGTTCTTTTAACAAATTGAAGACCATGCTTGTGACCGCTCCCATCATTCAAGTTCCGGATTGGTCCTTACCATTCGAACTTATGTGTGATGCCAGCGATTACGCGATCGGGGCTGTTTTGGGCCAACGTAAAGATAAGCAAGCTCATGTCATCTACTACGCCAGCCGGACTCTTACCGGACCTCAACTCAACTACTCTACCACGGAGAAGGAGTTGCTAGAGGTAGTCTTTGCCCTTGATAAGTTCCGGTCATATCTCATTGGTTCTCCTATTACTGTTTTCACCGACCACGCGGCTTTGAAATATCTACTTGCGAAGAAAGATGCCAAGCCGCGCCTCATAAGGTGGATCCTACTCCTACAAGAGTTCAATCTCTCCATCAAAGATAAGAAAGGAGTAGAAAACATCGTTGCCGACCATTTATCTCGGCTTTCATCCGATGTACCTAGTGATTCCGTACCCATAGATGAACATTTTCCGGATGAGCAGCTTTTTGCTACCTCTTCATATCCCTGGTTTGCGAACATAGTGAATTATCTTGTCACGGGAGTCGTCCCTCTCGACTGGACACCACAAGATAAGAAGAGGTTTCTTACTTGGTCGCGCATGTTTTTTTACGATGATCCATTCCTTTTTAAATACTATGCAGACCAAATCATCCGACGATGTGTACCGGATGACGAAATCCCAAAAGTCATCCAGTTTTGTCATTCGGAAGCTTGTGGAGGTCATTTTTCGATGAAAAAGACGATCGCTAAAATTCTGCAATGCGGCCTATATTGGCCCACAATCTTTCGGGATGTGAACGATGCTTGCAAATCATGCAATAGGTGTCAACGGATGGGAGCCATTACTCGACGAGACATGATGCCTCTTACCCCTATACTCATCATTGAGATATTCGACTGTTGGGGCATTGACTTCATGGGTCCTTTCCCTACATCCTTTGGTTTCCTATACATCCTCATCGCGGTAGACTACGTTTCTAAACGGGTGGAAGCTATAGCTACCAAGACTAATGACAACAAAGTGGTGATAAAATTCCTGCAGGAACACATACTTTCCCGCTTCGGTGCACCAAAAGCAATAATTAGCAATAGTGGTACGCACTTTTACAATAGGCCATTCGAGAAGCTTATGAGAAAGTATGGTGTCGTTCACAAGGTTGGAACGACATATCACCCACAAACAAATGGACAGGCCGAACTAGCGAATCGATAAATTAAGAACATTCTCGAAAAGACCGTCAATCCTACCCGGAAAGATTGGTCACTTAGATTAAACAATTCGCTATGGGCCTACCGTACCGCATATAAGAATCAACTCGGCATGTCCCCTTTCCACTTTGTGTATGGAAAACCTTACCATCTTCCTGTTGAGCTCGAACACAAGGCGTATTGGGCGATTAAGTAATTGAATTATGCCATGGACAAGGCCGGTGAAGCCCGCAAACTTTAATTGAATGAGTTAGAAGAACTACGCAATGATGCGTATGAGAATGCCAAAATTTCGAAAGAGAGGATAAAACTCGCTCATGATAGCATCATTCGACGAAAAGAGTTTCTCCCCGGGCAAAAAGTTCTCCTCTACAACTATCGGCTTCACCTCTTCCCAGGCAAGTTGCGATCACGTTGGTCTGGCCCATTCGTCGTGAAGAATGTTTTCCCCCATGGAGCTGTTGAACTAGACGATTTAAAAGGGGGAAATACATTCAAAGTGAATGGACAATGCCTAAAGCCATATCTAAAGGCGTGTGCAGAAGAAGTCGACACTGTCTGGTTGTCGGACCCCATTTACGGGGTTGAGTGAGTTGTTGAAGTGAGGTCGTCGCACCCCCGACGCGTATGGGGTGAGAGTCGTGTGTGTTTTGAGATTCGTTAGGACCAGGTTTCGTTTTGGAGAAGCATTCGTGTCTTTTGGGAATTCTGAGTCAAAGGGTGTTGACCAGTGAAATCGAGAGGGTCCTAGTTCAATTGGATAGAGAGGATATTGGGAACGTGAAATTTTTGAAAGAAGAGAGCTCGAAATCGAAGTAAAAGAAGTTCAGCCCAAAAACCCTGGGGCGGACCGGTTCCTTTTTCAGACGGACTGGTCCGACCCAGGACCGGTTCCTTTTATTTTTAAAGGAACCGGTCCGCCTATCGAGGGTTTGAAAAGACAAAGGGTCGGACTAGTCCGCCCCTACCCCGGACCGGTCCGCCTTCTGCAGACCTGCCTTCTCCTCTTCCCAAGATTCACCCCCCTTTCCCCCCAATCCCATTCAATCCCTCCAATCCATTTTTCCTCTTCCCAAACCCAACCTTTCCCTCCCAAATTCATTCCCTTTTCCCTTCAAACCCCTTCCCTCCAAAACCAACCCCTCCCCTCCCCTTTCCACTATAAATACACCTCCAATCCTCACTTTCTCCTCACACCTTCAACCCAAATACTCTCTTCTTCCTCTCTAGTTTTTTAAGAGACTACCTCCCTCCTATTTCCATGGCACCCCGTGTTGCCCCCACCAAATACGACTCCACCGTGATCCACCCCTCCGGTCACGGCGAATACCGCTCCCGCCAAGAGGAGCGGTGGTGCGCTCAATACTTCGGTATGGGCCGCAAACTCCATATGGAGCGCGCGGTCCAATGGGAAGCTCTACCCAACTCCGTCACCGCCCTTTTTATGGCCCGGGGTTGGTTCCGTTTCCTCAACCAACCTCACGAAGGTTTTTGAAGGGCAAACATTGAGGGTTAATCCGTTATCGATGAGTGAGAGCGAGATTGCCTTCCTTATCACCTCAATATAGATGTTGAGTGCATAGTTATAATTAGGAAAAAAATATTGAGATTTCTTCTTCAGAGAAGGACATCAATCTAGTAGAGGTTAAGGATTCGACTAGGTTCACGACTTCTTCTGGAATGGTGGAAGTAGGGACTGTGGGATCGATAGGCAATTTTATCAAAGCATTCTAGTGTAGCTAGGAATACATGAAGAGTCATCATAAGGGGTTGTTGTCCTGAGTTTTCTTAAGTTATTCGAGGATCTTGCTTTCATCGATGGTCAATTCTAGCATGGGGAGTTCCTCGACAACTCCATTTCCTTTATCTATCCCTGTTGATCGAGGATTCGGACTCTGGTAGTGTCTTTAAGATCTTATCACATGGTTCACGGAGAAGGGGAAGAACAAAAACCCATTTCTTCATTTATTTTGTCTTGTACGCCCACTTTGTTGATTTCCCCTAGTAGATCTTCAAAAGATGTCATCACACATATACTGATTAACGCACTAACATTTTCTTGTCTTGGTTCTCTATATGAGCTATCAAAATCATCCCCATCCAGTGGTAAAGATGTCATCTTAACATTAGAAGTCAATGCATTCCACAACCTCAATAGCTTCTTCATATAGATCCTTCCACTCAACACGGAGGTTTAAAATTGAAGGGACCAACCTCCCTTCTAGCTTTCAGGCATCGAGTAACTCGAATATACTAAAAATGTCATTGGCCTATCAAAACATGTCTTCCATAATCTATACTGCATCGTCTAAACTCATTTTATCAATGGGCACCACCCAATTATCTAACTCTTGGGCCCACTTTTGGGCTTCTATGAACATGATGCTGAACTTCTGACAGTCAATGATCATATCAGATGGAAATTTTATCCAAAACTCTAGAATTTGGTTCAGTATTGCTGGTAATTCCATATCGTTCCCTTCGGACCGAGTACGAATGGAAATATATGGTCTTGTGAGGAGCAACAGATCTTGGTCGGCAAAACAGGTAGGGTGAAGGAGAAAATTTAGGTAAACTTTAAGGGGTTTGGGTGAAAATATAGGTATGATGGGTGCTCTACTGGGTACAATTTGGGTAGATGGATTGAATTTCGAGTTATTCTCTAGGAAGATGGCATTTTTATGGTTTGGAAGTGGATTATGAGTGGTGTTGGGCTTGGGATTGGCTAGTGGGGCGATGACACCCTAATTAATTAAAACTTGGATTACATTTTAGATATGGAAACACTGATTAGTGGTATGGCCGACTGATTAGGCATAAATTCATCCTAATTTATCCCTTGATTTAGTTACTTTTAGCACCTCGAACAATTTTATCTCATAACTGTACTACTGACTGATTCTAGTTAGTACACCGAGTTTCTTGTATTTTTTAGTGATTTTGCAGGTATTTGATGTCAAGAAACGAAAGAAGGAAATCGGTAGAATCAAGAAAGAAAGAAGAAAAAGTCTCAAGGGCAAAAGCGTAATTTCTACACGGAATTCGCATGAGGTACCTAAAGAGAAGTTGAAGACATCTCATTCACGAGCACAAAGGAAGAAACGACACCCCAATCAAAATCTCGGAACAAAAGTTATGAGCAGTCAAAGAGGAGCCAGAGAGTCAAATAGCCGGATCGGTCCGCCCCTACCCCGGACCGGTCCGTCTTGCTAAAATCCAGAAGACCCCGGATCGCATGCAAATCGAAAGAGGCAAAAATAAAAGGAATCGGTCCGCCCCTGGACCGGTTCGCCCCAAAATAAAAAGAACCGATCCTCCTTGGGGGCAGACCGGTCCACCTAAGACCCGGACCGGTTCGGTCTTCGAGATCTGAAAATATTTTCTCTTCCTAAAAAGACTCCTAGTGCAGTTGACTTCCGATATTGTTGTAGGTTATTAAAGACCCGATTTAGTATTGTTATAGGCACTAAGAATTAGTAGGTTTTACCTCTTCTTTTTCAGAAACCCTAGCTTAGTTAACATTTTCAGATTTATTTCAAGGATTGAAGATTTTATTCAGTGATTTCTGTGAGTATATGTTTCTTTCATTGGTTCACTTAGTGCTTGGATAATATTAGTGATTAATTTTTAGTTCTACTTATTTTCTGCATCTAATTATTATTTTTCTTAGAGTAATTATGAGTTCCTGCACATTGATCTTTGTTTCCATCCATTTCAACATGTTAGGCTAGATTTCCCAAGGCCGGGATGCATGAACCCAGGCTGATGCGTTAGTGCATGTGTATAAAATTAATCCACTGAATTTAATTATTGAACTTGATCATATTGCGTAGTTGCACAACGATTGTAGATCTTTATATCTCGCTTGCCTCCGGGTACTCGTGATGATTTAGAGTGCAATTTGGATGCTACTATCGCGATACCGATTTACTCATCATCAGATTAAGTATGACGCGGGCTTGAACCTCGTATACATAATGCTTGGGAGTACTAAATTTTGGGTCAAATCAATCAGATAAATTTAAGATTAGTATTATATCCGCACTACACTAGGGTTGGGGGATTGTATTCCCGTCCTATTCTTCTCATCATTTAAAACAAAAAGTGTCAAATCATCCTTCATTCATAATTTAGGTAAGTTAGTGTAGTTAAATTTTTTTTATAATTTTATATTTGCATTTAGTTATAATCATTCCCAAAATCAAATCATTTTCCCTTTATTTTTAGAGTCAAGGTTAGTATTCCCCCGTCTTTCCCGTCGTCACAACTTCGTTGTCCTTTTTCCCTGAGGATCGATACCCGACTTGTCGAATTATTACTTGAGCGACAGGCTTACACTTGAGCCTAGAGTGAAAGCATTTCTGAGACACATTTTCAGTCGCGTCACCGACAGTTTGGTGAAAACCACAATGCGCGTCGATTTTGAAAATTTTGGGAAGTGGGTTTTGTAGCGGACGAGGGTCCAAAGGTTTGATATGATTTAACTTTCGACAGAGGAGAATGGATCTCGGTGTATTGTTTTTTGACTGGACTAACATGACCTTCTAGCTCCCAAGAGGTAGCGGGTTAAGAGATGTTGTTGATGGTCGAGACTGTAGCAGGCTTCTGATATTTTCTTGGAGTGAATTGTCTGGATACTTTCTTTGGCTCAACTTTTGTCTTGTAAATACTTTCTTCAATATCCACTCCTGCTTCCCGGAGGCTCGAAAATGTGGGTAATACTATCCTCCCATCGTCACTCGGATGTGGGGTAAGAAGATTTTCTTCACAATACTAACTTTCTCCTCTTCGGAAGGCTAGTGGGTCATAATGGCTGCTTTCTGCATCCACCTTGCTGAAATTATTGATACTTTCTTTGGGGTTCTTCTTGAGATGTTCTAGATCACTGCGTGTAATCTCTAACTCGTCGTTGTTTTGTACTGCGACATGAATTCACAGGTAACATCCTCCCAACTACGAATTCTAGATTCCTCGAGGGGAAGAAACTAATAAAAAGAGCTGTGCTTTAAAGTTTTTTGGAACATCTAGGCCATTATTTCCTCAGAGTCACCTAGGAGAGTCATGGCTCGGTGGTAGCTTAGAAGATGAATACTTGGGGGCTTGTTTCCATCGAACTTATCAATTTTAATCATCTTGAACTTTTTTGGAAACCTCATTTTAGGGTAGGGAGACATATGGGTGTAATTCATGTAGTTCTCGGAGATTCGGACCTGGTTAAACTTCTTGGTTAACATCTTAAGGTCCTCCTTGACCTTGTTTAACTCTTCTTCTTTCAGATCGATAGGTACTGGCAGGTTAGACCCAGGATGGGTAAGGTTTGGGATAGGGAGCTAAGCTGGTGGTGGCCCATTGGCAGGAGGGGCACGTGGAGCATGTTGATATTCTTCTCGAATCCAAACAGGCTCAGGTGCAGGTGGACCCATATCACGAGGAAATAGGACCTTGGGATTCGCAGGAATATGGACCCGATTTCGCTGCATCTCGTGAAGCTCGGACTTAAGGTTATCAATCTTGGTGGTAAGTTGGACTAGGACTGTCATCAAATCAGGTTGCAAATTTGGTACTGGGTTTGCATTCTGCATGGAGTTGGCGAAGGTAGATTCTGGATTCAGAGGATGTAGCGGGTGAAGTGACGGAGCTTAGGGGTGGTTTAACGGAAGATCGAAGTCAATAAGGATCCAGGCCAAGGGTTGTGTATGGGATCGACCTAAAAAAGAAAATGATTTGAATTTATTTTTTGAAAGAGAAAAGGAATAAATATTTTTATTGAAAAAGAGGAATATGTTTTTGACAATTTTTTAAAAAGGGGAGGACAAAATGTTTTGGTTATTTTTTTATAAAAGGAGGGAAGATGTTGTTGACATTTATGATAAAAAGGAAGACAAATATTTTTGGTATTTTTGATAAAAGGAGTAATAAATATTTTTGACGTTTATGATAAAAGGAGGGAAAAATGTTTTTTTGCTTTTATGGTAAAAGGAGTAAGAAATGTTTTTGACGTTTATGATAAAGGGAGGGGAAAATGTTTTTGATATTTTTATTTTTTCGAGAAAGGAGGAAAGAAAAGAGCGAGGGAAGAATCTTAGCATGATTATTATTATTATTATTATTATTATGTTCTCACTTGTATTACATTGACCAAAATGTAAAAAGAAATGTCGGACGGGACCCAAGCCTAGGAGAATTGAGTTTGAAAAATCTGTAAAACATGGGTTGACTTATCGCCAGGCTCGTGGATAGAGTCCCATTTTGAAAAACGATGAATTTCGCAAGAAAAATTTGGGCGGCATGTTGACCAGGCATTTTGGCAGAGTTTTGTGTAGTAAACGACAAACTAAAAATGAGTGCCCTAGCTTTGACACTTATGTGAGGGTATGCAATTGTTGGGTTAATGGAAAGGTTCTTCCCTTTAGCATGACTTCCATGATATACTTCTTTCTTTTGAGGGAAATAAGTATGTGTCGACAAGCCATCTGATACACCTAGTGTACGTAAATTGCCTCACTATATACGTCATGGGGACAGTACATGTGAGAGCGAATTTGATATGCTCTCCATATGTGAACGAGTTCCTTCCTATATACTTTCGGTTGTGAGTTCGGTCAAGCGGTACGATGCGGGAGAACCATTCAATATAAATTGAAGTTACTAGGTCAATGGAAGGTGAGAGTCATATTGCTTAGGCTAACTGTGCCCTTCCGGGCCAGCGCCCATCACAAAGTGACCTCCCTAATAGGGGATAATTTTTTGTCAAAATAGCCATGCTCTTAGTGATGTAGTGTGCAAAATGCATGATTCTCGATTAGTATATTATGGAAAGAGTATTTTATTTGGCATGATGAGCACAATACTAATAAATAAGAATGTACAAGTATCATGAAAAGGAAATCTAGAATAGGGCACGAAGATTACACTAAGCATGAGTACATGTGAGTGAGTGATGTGTGAATTTCTATAAGTGAGTGTGTGGTACTGAATATGGATCAAATACAAGTTTTATGTGATAAGTGAAAGTGTGCATGGATATGTGAAAGTGTACATGGGTAAGTGTGGCAAGTGGAGGTGCATGCTAGTGAAACCTATGCATAGATATTGTAAGTGGTGTATGAAACATGTGGATATAAGTGACCCTATATATAAGTGTAGGTAGTATGAGGTGTAAATGGATAGTATTTATAAGTTTGTGGAGTGAAAAGTGAGTGGGAGGTGATATAAACATGAGGTAGATATATATAAGAAGGAATATTGGAGAAAATGGGGCATATGGGTAGGTGCATACGCAAATAAGTAGAAAATGATAACACCAATACAAGCAGCGTCTAGCACTCTTATGAAAAGCACGTTCCTAGCGGAGTCACCATTGTGTCCATCTCCGGTAGATCTCTGTAATACCCCGTATTTATGAGGATATAGGATTTAATAAATTTGGTGATATAGGATTTAATTAATCTGGAGGATTTAATTAGTTTGATGAATTGAAATTTAATTAATTTGGGTTATTTTTAAAATTCACATGTGTCGTAATTTGAGGTTGAGGTTGGAGATTTTAGTAAAGTAACTCGGATGACGATTCTGAGTGTACGGTTGATTTTGAATCAGTCGAGATTGTTGAAAATGAGTACACAAGGGTAATAACTGGGTCTCAGGGCATTTTTAGGTATAACCTGGCTCACACGAGGGTGTTCGGGCCATTTGGGCTTGGCCCAAAGACTTTATTTCAGGATTAGCAATATAAAACCTACATTAGGGAGTTTGTGGCAAACACAGCTCAATAAGAAAACCCTAGTTTTGCAGAGGAGAAAAGAGGGAGAAATTAGGAGAGCTTTTGGGAGACAAACCAAGAAGAATTGGGTGTGATTTTTGTCAAACCTTCATCTACATCAAAGGAAATCAGACCCTACGAATCTTATTAGGCAAGTAGTTAAACTTACTTTCAATTTAATTGCAGTATTTTAATTCATATCGTAGTGGGTGTGAAAAATAAATTCATTTTCGGGAGTGGGCTATTATATGAAATGGGTTTTGGTGAGTTCAGTATATTGTGTAGATTAAAAGTTCATTTGATGTTGTTTTAAATTTAACGAGGGGTGTTAACCATAATAGTGGGAGTTTGTGTAATAAATTCTAAAGGGTGAAGATACGAACCGAATGAGTGAGTCTCAATATTGGTGTTGGGTGACATAACTTTAATGAAAAATAATTAATGTGTGATTAATTAAATTACAAGTCAGGATATAGACTTGTGTATTTTTAGGATAGTGTTACGGGTGTTGGGCACGAGTTAGCCAGCCATTATTAAATATATGTATACGATTATATATATATATATATATATATATGTGTGTGTGTGTGTGTGTGTATGTGTGTGTGTGTGTGCTTTATAGATATTGGTGGGAAAGATAAAGATATTTTTAGGAATACTGCTATCATAGGAAGTTGCGCGATGTGGGTGAATCCCCTGGCTTGAGGAGCAGAGAGAGTATAGTCCCCAGGTCATATTGCCTACTATTTTATTCCATGATTTATTTTTTCGACGTAAGACGCTTTGGGTATGATTCGGTTTCATTTTCGTGGGAATATGACCTCCCCCACTACGTTTGCAATATTTTTTTCCAAGTTCAGTGTGAGCTATTCCATCTTGAGGTAGCCGGGTTAGAGTGAGCATACCTGGGTCATGATAGCATTTTAGATAAAGCATTTGATGAGTTATTACTCGGGAATGGATGGTTATTATACGCGACATGTGTGTGAATATTTTAGTATACTAGTACGTATATAAAATGAGTAGATAATTATATACGATATTAATACATAAGTGTGAAGGTATTTCTTACATAACTAGTGTGAATGTTAAATGATTTAAGAAAAGGGTTTCCTATATAATTAGTGTGAAAGTTATATTATTAAAAAGGGGTTCCCTATATAACTAGTGTGAACGTTATATGATTTAATATAGTTGAACCGATTAATAAGTTAATGAGTAAACAACTTAATAATCAAAATAAGGATAATCGGGTTAGAGTAGTGCGATCGAAAAATGTGTAATAAGTCTAGTTATGTGGGTAGCATGACAAGGAAGGTAGAAGCCAAGAGTTAGGTGTACACATTAGGTGATGGGTGAGATATACCTCAAAGAGTGCGACACTAGCTTAAATATGAAAAGTGTGCATGCATATTTAATTATTGTAATTTAACTGGTTGCTAAATATTTTCAAAATGATTTACTTGGGCTCTGACTAGTGTCAAAATATTTTCCAAATCATTATAGGTGTCCAGTCATAGGGACACCCATCTTGAGGATTCCATCCATGGATGCGTAGCTGCAGCTCATGTGGAAGTTGCAGAAGTTTGCTATAGATTCCTATTCATTCATTCCTAGTGTAGGGACTTTATTTAAAAACCAATTTGGGCATGTCGCCCTCAGATTTAGTATTCAGTTTATTATTTTAGTTTATTGTTGGATTTTATTGTTGAACTGATAGTTTATTCGGTCATTTTTATTCATCTGTGTTGTATTTAGTTACTAGGTTGTGTGAATAGTTTAATTATTATTTGCTTCCTCATGTTGATTAATTAATGAAAAATAAAATTTTGCACCAATCTATTTAAATTACTAGGTGGTTTGTAACTTTAAAAACTTTCGACAGTGATGCTAAGAATGATCTATATGAGACCAAAGTTTTATTTTGATCACGGGTTGGCCACCCGGTATTTTACTAGGCGGGGTGTCACAGATGATATCAGAGCATCAATATCTAGAGTCCTTAGGATATGTGCAGCTTTTAACATTTGTCTTTGATATAGAGCCATATTATAAGAGTGATGTATTCCTCTAGGTATGCGACTTACGTTCTCAGGCTATTAAGTATAGTTGATGAGATTCATATACGAGTTCGATTGGGCTTCGTACACCAAACAACTTTGGATGACTAGCGAGGGCCGTTATAAGGACCGCAGAGGGATAGGCTCAACATAATCCATGGAATATTCTGGGAATGATGACCGTGATAGAAATCACCCTGATTATTGTTCAGGCAGATGACGCTGGGATAATCACTAGGGCACAGTAGTTTCCCTAAGAACTGTAGTATAAAGTGGTGGCGCAAATTCAGACTCACTCGGCGTAGTTAGTAAAAGGGGGGTCGAAGTAATTCTTCTGAAGATCCATCCATAACGATTCGAGGAAAAGAGGGAGTGTTATGGGTAATTGAGAGGAGATAAACCAAAGTCAATTGTGTAGGGTGGAGCGAATGTCGGACAAAATGTCGGGAAAGGTATCCCCGACACTTTTTCCCCTTATACCGACATTTATAAAATGTCACCAAAACTACATTATCTTGTAATGATGATTTAATTTCGGAGGAAATTTTGGTGCATAGGAGAGGCGTTGTAGTGATAAGAGTCAGTTACCATAACTTTGGAGAGATACCATGAATAACGAGAAGTTGGAGTGCGGTTTGACCACAGACCCTCTCACCAACTGTTTAAACAGAGAGGCAAAGGAGATTTCAATACTTGTTTCAAAAGGGGGTCGTATAGTGGTCATTCATGAAGGAAATTAACGTGTTTAGCGAAATTCGTACCCAACGAGGTGGATATAGAGAATCAACCAGGTCCGTAAGTTAACAATGGACTCATGGGTAGAATATACAATCATGGATGGGGAAATCTAGATAGAATGACTGGTACCGTTGTCAATAATGTCGTGATAACAGAGCCAAGGGAGTTGGAGAACCTAATCGAAGGGCAAGACTGGATTTAACAGTGCTAGTGAGGCATCACAGGAAGGGATACCCATTAGAGAACCCATTTTAATAATTGATATCATTAAAATTCCTACTAGGTGACGGCGGATTCAATTAGGTCCGTCAAGGCCAGCAACGAGTCCCATAGGGCCAGCGAACCCGAAAGGAGAATTGGGGTAGCAATCAGGTTCAAGGATACTAGGTCCATGAGAAGGACAACCCATAAATGTCCAGTGGGGCCATAGAAAAGGGAATAAAATAGAGATGTGTCTTATGCGTAAATAGTAGGAACACATGTGTGGATATTATCCGTCATGAATTGGGGGACAAGAATGGGATGCCCATTAAGGGTAATGGTTATATGTAGTTTTTGGTTCGTTTAGGACGTGGGTGTTATGTCGATGAACCATTTGAACCACCAGTACTATTGGAAATTAAAAGTATGATTTTTATCTTGGTGTGATTGGCGTATGATTTTTGTGACATGAGCGAGTCACAGTAGTTTGTTAGTGGTACATTCGCATGTGAAACGGGTTTAGTAGAGGTATCGTTAATATCACTATAGTGTGTTATATTTACCGTTGAGTAGTAGGTCTCTCTTCAATTCCATCTGCAGGGGAGTGGGTGTGGACACTGAGAGGATATATATTTTACGAGGTTAGCTCATTCTAAGAAGGGATATGTTATGTATGATTTTATCCTGGGTATGGATTGGTCAACAATGGTTAAGGTATGGTGGGCGATTACAACAAGACTATCGTGTTATCTGTTCCAGGACAAGATGCATATTTTTGCGATATCTCACTTGAGAGAGGGTCGAGATCACGGTGATATTTTTATGAAGTAGACTTCAAAGATTATAGTCGTCTAGTTATATTGGATCCCAATGCGTATGGACTTATACTGATGTATTTTAGGTTATATCGAGTTTACCGTTGAGCGAAGATATTTAGCTCATTTTTGTTTACGCGCTGAGAACTTAAGGATAGTGAGAGCGTCATATCGTGTGACGCCTTGAGAGACATGGGAATAGACAATTTAATTTATGTGTCGAGAGATAATATTCGTGATATCTTAGTTATGTGCGTTGAACCAACAGATTTTGATAATCGATAATGCTAGGGAACAGTGCATTAGGAAAAGTCATTTTGAGCTTCGTTGCAGGATATTACACTCATGGACCATAATAAAATGTTGAGAGCAAAATAGATTATTTTTCAAGTTTCGACTGGTTAACGATGGTTTGGGCTATAGTAGATAGTATAGTAAGACTTTATGTTCACTGTTCCAAGGTATGATTTACTTGTGCTAGTTATCACATGAAAGAGGGTCTAGCCAAAATATACATGTGTATATATATATATATATATGAAAGAGGGTCTAGCCAAAATATACATGTGTATATATATATATATATATATTATGGTGTGTTTCATAATAGATTTTTAAGAAAGTGTTTGTGTCACACACCAAACCCAAATCCATTATAATAATTTACTTTTGTAATAATTAAATCATAATCTTAACCCCATTTGAAATATAATTCATTTATCAATATTTCCATCTATAATATAAATAATGAGCATAATCCCTCTCCTTATACCATAACGTAGTCAACATCAGTGTCATAATTAAGCGGACATGGAATACTATGATTAATTATTACAGTTATCGGATTATACCACTCTAACTCAATATATACAATGCATGAGTGTAGTAAAATCCTCAGCGTGACAATGACAAAATCCCCATGTCTAAACCCCAACTCTTTCTAACGGTGTATCTCTAAAAAACACTGATAATATGGTATCCTAGATGGTAGTGCCCAAACCTAAAAATGTTAAATACAAACATTAAGCAATAAGCTTAGTGAGGTACTACTTCCCTGCAATGAAGTAATAGTTATATATAAAATTTGTGGATATAAAATCCAAGCAATCCTGCCCGTTACAGCACTAACAAATCCAGGAACATAAGTTTCAATAAATCCTTTTCATAAGAGAAAACAAATCATTGGATCTTTGTTCAATTCCAATACTAGATCATAAGACCCAAACAATCCTGGATATTTGAATATCCAAACAAATCCTGAATACCAAAGTATTCAAACCAATCTTGGATAATTGAATCTCCAAACAAATCCTAAATACCGAAGTATTCAAACCAATCCTCTCTTAGAGCTATATTTATATCCAACATATCATTTTCATATATATAAAACAATAATAAGTACACTCACCCTGGCAACTTATCATGCTTTTCCTTTTCCTTTGTCTGGAACTTGTTTGTAAGGCCCTAAATGTGATTAGGAATGTTAATTATATGATTAAGTATAAGTTATATGTTATAAGTTGATGAGGGGTGTTAAACACGTTAATTATTATATTTGGGGGATGCATAGTCATGTGATATATGTGTTAGTTGCATTAGATGTTAATTAAGCTTATGATCGGGGATAACTTGTTTAGATCATATGATTAGTTATGTGGTTAAATGCGTCATGGAAATATGTTTCTAATGCATCATTATGTTTATAAAAAATTAAACCAAGGTGTTGATCCGAAATTGGCATTGTTAGGTCGCCAAATGTGAAAGTTTTGAGATTTTCGGTAAATTGCTACCCTTCTGTTCGGGCCCAAAATAGGCATACTAGTTTTATGATTTGTGAAAAATACAAAATATCGAAGTTGTAGATATATGAGATAAGTTTATAACATAACAAACGGTGTGTAAAACAGAGGTCCAAGTAAGGAGTAATGCTGAAATTACGAAACAAGGGCAAATATGTCTATTCGTTAAATGGTATTTTGTCTTATTAGTGGAACACATGGCTTGTTTTGATTGGACCAAGGGGAGGTTCCTTATGCCGACTTAAAGAGCTTAAAAATAACCCTTGTTCTTCATTTTAATCAGAATTTCAAGTGGGGTTGAGAGTTACTTGGAAGAAAGCAAGGTTAGATGAATTAGTGAAGGATTAAGGCAGATTATCGAGAGATAAACAAGCTTATGTATCCAAAGGTGCTTAGGTAAGATTTAACTTATAAATTTCATTCTTTACATGATATAGGATGTTTTATATGATATTAAAGATCATATTTAAGGATGATATAATACGTGTTGTTACGTGTAGGTGGGTATGTGTAGGTTGTATATATGAAGTATGTTGAATTCATACAACTAAGGGTGTAATCATCATGTTAATCAAATTGATGTATTTTTGTGAATACTCAATGGAATCGATTGATTCCAGTTGGATATGAAACTAAACCTATACATACATGTCATATCCGAAAATAATGTAAAAATACCAAGAAATGAATCTTGGGTGATAGTTTGAACTTTGGGTATGAAATCTGCCCCAAAAGCATAAGTGCGCACACCAGGTGTTCGATGTTTTGCTTAACTTAGTAAATGAACTCTAAAAATTATGCAACATCAATTTTATATTATTCAATATGTTTAATATATGTTTCCATGATTTATAACCGAGTAGGACATTATATATGCTTGAAAAATGTTAAGTTATGCTTTGATGGTCTACTCAGACCTAGATGTATTAAAAGTGTCATAAATCATTGACTACTTATTGGAATCAAGAAATTCCAATTGGAAATATTAGAGAACATATATGGGTACGATATACTTGATGGGGAAAATAAAATACCTTCTGGTTTGGCTTGGGGATTGTGTTTAAGTTGAAGTTTTGTTGTTGTTTTTCTCCAGAAATTATTTGGAAAATGTTGTAATAAAACAGGCATAACTTTGTCTAGAGAATTCATAATTTAATTCCGTAAATTGCGTTAGAACCCTAATGAATAAGGTGTTATAGAAATGTGAAGTATCATATTCAATTAGTTTTCAGTTATGTTAGATTGACCAACTGATGTGATGTGTTACTGAGTTTAATGTGATTTGGTGTATTCAAATACTAATGATGTTGAATTGTTAGGTGGGGAAGCGACTAACACTACCATACCAAGGAAATAGTTTTGGTATTAATCTTAGTACCAATCTTAGTACCAAATTAAAGGTGAGTGAACTATCATATGAAATATATATGCTTATATGTTCATATGGAAATGTGTAGTAAAACTCATGTGTTAAGATGCTTATGGGAGTGATGTTGTATTTATGAAACATATGCATATGATTAAGAATGTTATGTGATGTTATATAATGTTATGGACTGAGGTGGGTCCTTTATCTAATGTTAAGGACTGTGGTGGGTCCTACGGGATGTGGCGGTCCAGTTAACTCAACTTAAAGGTTTGTTGTACTCGGGCCTAATTATGGGATGTGGTATCCCTAATAACTGGGAGTTAATTGGACTGGCGGGTCCAGGCTTGCGAGAGTTACACAATTCCTGCTGGGTTATGACATAAGAAAATAAAAATTGTTATTCAAATTGGTTAAATATATGTGATGTATGTGTGTAATATAGTCATTCACTAAGCTTGTGTTGCTTACACTCCTATAATGTTATGTTTCAGGTATGCCTATCGTTTGGAGTTCACTGCCAAGTTAGGACATTAAATGGGAGAGTGGAGGATAAATAACGTGAGTTTTATTTCAACAAACTTTTTGGGTAAATGTTAAACAAAAGAACTTATTTAAGTAAATTTATTTACTACTTTTAAGTTGTGCATAAAGGTAGCTATGTTTTCATCCAAACATGCCTTTGAAGAAAATAAAAAAAATCTTGTGTTATTTTTCAAAAGGTTTCAAGTACCATATTGTCTAATGGGGATTTATCTCGAAATAAAAGGTTGATTTTAAGTTAATTAAGTTGTGGCGCGACAACTTGGTATCAGAGCATGGCTATTAGGTTCTAGACAGGGTGTGAGGGTCTAGATTGGCAGTGGACGTAGAAACTATTTTGAGTCATAAGTATTCAGTTTCAAGGGATACATTTAAGTATGTTAGATTCCTAAGGCGTGGACATGAATGTTTTGTTATTAAGTTTTAAATTGGCTTTGTTGACTAACACCTGTCAGTTATACATATATATTTTTGTACGTGATATGAAATGCAAGGATCTTGCAGGAAAGGAAATAAGATGTTAAGGTTTATTCGGGGATGACAGAGAATACATGTATTTTAATATAAAGCATTGCATTGTTTTATATGTTGTATGAACAAATGTTTCATTGAAGGAGAATATTTAAAGACACAATGTGGTATAAAAGTTGTAATATCTCCTTATACTGGTATATGTGAACTTGGCAAAAATTATAAAGTATTGGAGGTGATCGTTTCCTATGTTGGTATATGTGGACTTAAGTCATGTTACGTGTATCATTATGAATGGGTTCTCTCCTCATCTGTATGGGAGAGTGATGTACGGGAACAAATATTCAATTAAAGGATGAGAAATGAGAAGAATTATTGTTACATGATTCTAATGAGACTTAAATTGTTGGAGTGTAAAGAAAAATGAAGATTCACATAGTAGAGGTTAAATGGTAAGGTTAGTAGTTGTATATGTTTATATTTAACATGTGAAATAAGTATGAAATTTAATAACTAGTCGATATATCACAAGTGATCAGAATATGAATTCATAATGAATTATTAAAAGTAGAAGAAAGAGTAATAAGAGTTGAGATGTACGTCTTTAATAATGTGATTACATATAGTGGATATTACTCTTGTGATGTTTTGAAACACTTATAAGAATAGTAAAGTTGAGATGAGGTGTTAAAGAGTTAGAAGTTTAAAAATATTGAGGAGTCCTTTTAAGAATATGTGTTGTGGATGAGTATGGGAAACATGTTTGTCAGGAAATATTTACAACTGAGTTGAGTTGTATTTGTCATTGTGCGTATGTGTTACCACTAAGAGTGTTATATAAGTAATATGATTGACAATATACGGAGTCACCAAGAAGTATGTGTAAGGAGAATGTGCTATGTGAGATACCATAATGTGGTACATTGAGGTATTTGTACAAGTTATTTGAAAGAAATACGATATATAATAGTTAGAGAAGTATTATGGGTTTGGTAAGTATGGTTAAAGTTCTAAGTGGTGAGGTTACGTTTAACATCCATGTTATCAAACGGTTAAGATGAGTGTATTAATGATGTTGCGTAAGACTATCATGTTAATAAGGATTGGAGTAAGATTATGATTGTAAAGTTATTGTGTTGGATAAATGACTTGTTAAGGTCATTGTATGTTTAGTTAAAGAACCATCAAACGTTACTTAAAAAAAAGGGAATATAGTGAGAAGTTATATTGAATTCATAGTCCATGACTACACAATATACATGAAAGTGAATATGGGATATTGGATAAAAGTAAACATTTGGTGAATTACTGTTCATTATCGATATATGGAAAGTAGTGGCGCTATGTTTAGGTTAAGGAGCGTAAGAACGATATTTAACATACTCTAAAACTTCAGAGATTATACGGATAGTAGTCCAAGTCTAACACATGAGTTTGGTATTGAGTGGAAGATGAGAAGATGTCATATAGCAAGTTAGTATTATAATATGATGTTTATCATTTGAAGTAATGAATTGAAGTTAGGGAGATGAACTATAAGAAGTTAGTCTTGTAATAGAATATTTATTATTTGAAATACGATGATAAGGATAGATTATATGAATGAAGTGAGAAATGTACATAATGATGTTTGGTTTATTAAGAATGTTTACTCATTGTTAATATAAGAGGATACAATCGATAAAATATTATGTGTGAATGTTCGACATACGTATATAAAGGTATGGAGTAATATATGAGTTGGGAATTGACTGTTATTGATAAGAAATCACTAGACGATTATTCTTTCGTATGAATGATAAAGACGCTTATGTGTTGATAGATCCTGATTCTACACATTCTTTATGTCTTGCTTTATCTATTGCATCTTAATAAACCACTATCATCATTAGATTCTAGTTTAGCTATTATCACTCCAGTGTGGGAAATTTGTTTTTATTGATAGGGTGTGTAGGGAGGGTATGGCATGAATAAGTGAAAATGAGTTGTTGGTTGGCTTACTACCTTTCAGTAAGCATGACTTTTATGTGATTTTGGGTACGAACTGGTTGTCCTCATATCATGTATGTTTAGATTGCTTTAGAAGGAAGGTAGTGTTTCGGTTACCGTGTGAACCTGAATTTAAATTTATTGGGGAATGGAATGTCACTTGCGTCTTATTTTATAGACCTTGCGAGAGAAGCAATTATATGCTAAATTTTCTAAATGTGAATTTTGACTAGACCAAAGTAGTGTTTTGGGGAATGTTATTTTTGCTGATGGTAATTGTGTTGGTTGAAAAGAAGATGGATGGAATTTATAAAAGATTATGACTACACAATACATCACCATCCGGGTAAGGCTAATGTTGTTGCTGATGCCTTGAGTAGAAAAGCTCTAGGCAGAGTATTTTATATTTACTATGTTCGAGTTAACTTGTTGAGAGAGTTAACTTTAATAAGGAAGAAGTTAACGTTAAATGAGTTGTGGAATACTAGTGCATTTAAATGTTAGACATATGCTAGTAGACTGGATACGACCATCACAAGCAGTACATATAGAATTGGATAAAATTAAAGACAATATGAAAATGAGTAAAGCAAATGAATTTTCTATTCATAATAATGACATTGTTATGTATGATAATCGTTTGTGTGTACCTAATGTGCCTAATTTAAGGAGAACGATTTTAAAGGAGGCCCATTCTTAGTTATATGCTATGCATCCAGGAAACACATAACTTTATAGAAATTTGAAACAATGTTATTGGTGGTCGGGAATAAAACACGATAGTGCAGATTTTGTTGCTAAATGTATGGTTGCCAACAAGCGAAGGCGGAGCATCAAAAGCCTAATAGGCTACTATAGTCCTTACCTATTACTGAGTGGAAATAGGAGCATGTTACTATCAATTTTTTTATAGGTTTGCCAAAATTATCATGAGGGTTTGATTTTATTTTGGTTGTCGTTAATAGATTGACTAATTCGACACATTTTCTTGCTGTTAAAGCTACTTATTCCATGGATATATATGCCAACATATATGTGGATGAGATAATTAGATTGCATGTTTCACCTGTTTCTGTTATCTCTTATCAAAATCCTTGATTTAATTCCCACTTTTAGCCTAGTTTACAATAAGTTTTGGGGACTAAATTGAGATTTAGAGCAACTTTTGATCCTCAGACTGATGGGGCAGTCAGAAAATGATCCAGGCACTCGAAGACATGTTACGAATTTATATATTTGAGTCAAAGGGCAGTTGGGATGAACACTTGTCAGTAATTAAGTTGCTTATAATAATAGTTATCATTCACGTATTGAGATGGATCCTTATGAATCCTGGTATGGGATAAAGTACAAGACCCCAGTGTGTTGGACAAAAGTAGAAGAATGAAAACTACTTATGCCAGAAATTGTGCAACTGACTACTGAGAAGATAAATTTAATTCATAATCACTTGAAGGTGGTGCAAAGTAGACAAAAAGGTTATCCAGACAACGTAAGGAAGGAATTAAAATTTGAGGAAGGTGATCAAGTTTTCCTACGTGTTTCTCTTTAGAGAGGGGTTATGAGATTTGAGGAAAAAAAAAGGCAAATTAAGGGCTAGGTACATTGGCCTTATGAAATAGTGAAACGAGTTGGAGTTGTATATTACAAATTGGCTTTGATACAATAACGATCTCGTATACATGATGTTTTTTTTATGTATCAATGTTACGTAAGTATGTGGTTGATCCTTCACATGTGTTTATTTAATAACCGATAGAGCTTAAAGATGACTTGACTAACATGGAGGAGGAACCAATTGTTATTTTTGATTGAAAAGAACAGGCAAAACCATTACATTAGTTAAGGTAGCATGGAGAAATCAAAATGTGGAGTATGCCACCTGGGAAAGAGAAAATAACATGAAGGTGTGATATCCTCATCTTTTGGTAAGTTCTTATGCGTTAAATTTCGAGGACGAAATTTTTTGTAAGATGGGTAGAATTGTAAGGCCCTAAATGTGATTAGGAATGTTAATTATATGATTAAGTATAATTTATATGTTATAAGTTGATGAGGGGTGTTAAACACGTTAATTATGATATTTGGGGGATGCATAGTCATGTGATATATGTGTTGGTTGCATTAGATGTTAATTAAGCTTATGATCGGGGATAACTTGTTTAGATCATATGATTAGTTATGTGGTTAAATGCATCATGGAAATATGTTTCTAATGCATCATTATGTTTATAAAAAATTAAACCAAGGTGTTGGTCCGAAATTGGCATTGTTAGGTCTCCAAATGTGAAAGTTTTGAGATTTTCGGTAAATTGCTACCCTTCTGTTCGGGCCCAAAATAGGCATACTAGTTTTATGATTTGTGAAAAATACAAAATATCAAAGTTGTAGATATATGAGATAAGTTTATAACATAATAAACGGTGTGTAAAACAGAGGTCCAAGTAAGGAGTAATGCTGAAATTACCAAACAAGGGCAAATATGTCTATTCGTTAAATGGTATTTTGTCTTATTAGTGGAACACATGGCTTGTTTTGATTGGACCAAGGGGAGGTGCCTTATGCCGACTTAAAGAGATTAAAAATACCCCTTGTTATTCATTTTAATCATAATTTCAAGTGGGGTTGAGAGTTACTTGGAAGAAAGCAAGGTTATGATGAATTAGTGAAGGATTAAGGCAGATTATCGAGAGATAAACAAGCTTATGTATTCAAAGGTGCTTAGGTAAGATTTAACTTATAAATTTCATTCTTTACATGATATAGGGTGTTTTATATGATATTAAAGATCATATTTAAGGATGATATAATACGTGTTGTTACGTGTAGGTGGGTATGTGTAGGTTGTATATATGAAGTATGTTGAATTCATACAACTAAGGGTGTAATCATCATGTTAATCAAATTGGTGTATTTTTGTGAATACTCAATGGAATCGATTGATTCCAGTTGTATACGAAACTAAACCTATACATACATGTCATATCCGAAAATTATGTAAAAATACCAAGAAATGAATCTTGGGTGATAGTTTGAACTTTGGGTATGAAATCTGCCCCAAAAGCATAAGTGCGCACACCAGGTGTTCGATGTTTTGCTTAACTTAGTAAATGAACTCTAAAAATTATGCAACATCAATTTTATATTATTAAATATGTTTAATATATGTTTCCATGATTTATAACCGAGTAGGACATTATATATGCTTGAAAAATGTTAAGTTATGCTTTGATGGTCTACTCAGACCTAGATGTATTAAAAGTGGCATAAATCATTGAATACTTATTGGCATCAAGAAATTCCAATTGATAATATTAGAGAACATATATGGGTATGATATACTTGATGGGGAAAATAAAATACCTTCTGGTTTGGCTTGGGGATTGTGTTTAAGTTGAAGTTTTGTTGTTGTTTTTCTCCAGAAATTATTTGGAAAATGTTGTAATAAAACAGGCATAACTTTGTCTAGAGAATTCATAATTTAATTCCGTAAATTGCGTTAGAACCCTAATGAATAAGGTGTTATAGAAATGTGAAGTATCATATTCAATTAGTTTTCAGTTATGTTAGATTGACCAACTGATGTGATGTGTTACTGAGTTTAATGTGATTTGGTGTATTCAAATACTAATGATGTTGAATTGTTAGGTGGGGAAGCGACTAACACTACCATACCAAGGAAATAGTTTTGGTATTAATCTTAGTACCAATCTTAGTACCAAATTAAAGGTGAGTGAACTATCATATGAAATATATATGCTTATATGTTCATATGGAAATGTGTAGTAAAACTCATGTGTTAAGATGCTTATGGGAGTGATGTTGTATTTATGAAACATATGCATATGATTAAGAATGTTATGTGATGTTATATAATGTTATGGACTGAGGTGGGTCCTTTATCTAATGTTAAGGACTGTGGTGGGTCCTACGGGATGTGGCGGTCCCGTTAACTCAACTTAAAGGTTTGTTGTACTCGGGCCTAATTATGGGATGTGGTATCCCCAATAACTGGGAGTTAATTGGACTGGTGGGTCCAGGCTTGCGAGAGTTACACAATTCCTGTTGGGTTATGACATTAGAAAATAAAAATTGTTATTCAAATTGGTTATATATATGTGATGTATGTGTGTAATATAGTCATTCACTAAGCTTGTGTTGCTTACACTTCTATAATGTTATGTTTCAGGTATGCCTATCGTTTGGAGTTCACTGCCAAGTTAGGACATTAAATGGGAGAGTGGAGGATAAATAACGTGAGTTTTATTTCAACAAACTTTTTGGGTAAATGTTAAACAAAAGAACTTATTTAAGTAAATTTATTTACTACTTTTAAGTTGTGCATAAAGGTAGCTATGTTTTCATCCAAACATGCCTTTGAAGAAAAGAAAAAAAATCTTGTGTTATTTTTCAAAAGGTTTCAAGTATCATATTGTCTAATGGGGATTTATCTCTAAATAAAAGGTTGATTTTAAGTTAATTAAGTTGGGGCGCGACATTGTTCAACCTGATTTTCTTCCCTTCCTATCATTCTTACAATATTATTATTATTATTATCAGAAGAATATGAATGATCCAAGGTATATATTCAGCGTAACTCAATTCATAAGTAGCATATGATTCCATTCAAATTATTTATCATAATGAAGTTCTATCTAAATTCATGTTAAGATATTTAACATATCCAAATCATAGCCCAGACATACTTTACTTTCTTCTTAGTAATCAAATCCTTATCATATTGGGTTTCCAATACAAAAGACGAAACATCATTTCAAGTTTTCTAGAGCAAGATATGTCCTTTTTTTACCACATAGTAAACTTGCCCTATACGCCCTTCTATCGTTTAGTCAACTTCCATGAATTTTGATTATTGTTATACAACATAACTTTCTATTATTTTCCACTCCTTTTCAATAAACATATTGAATAATAAAAAATTAAAATTTCATAGGTTTCAGAGTTCATTGGTTATATAAAAAACTTTATCATACGCATGGCATATCCAATCGAATTACGCAAACAACAATAATGTACCGACTTACAACCATCACCAAGGTGTAACCACAAGGAGTTAAATTCAAAATTTTGGGTATGCTTTTCATATATTAGTATATTTTAATCTCCAACTAGAATTACTCAATTCGAGTAAGTATACAAAAAGATATAGAAGTTTGAATACACAAGGTTTCCAATCAAAGCAATATAAAGGGTTTACACCTTCAAGTTTCTTTAAACTTGCATCTACCCATGCATATACATCAAGGTATGAAAATTTAGTAAACAACTGATGCTTTCTCTCATTTAATTCAGTAACAGAAAAAAATATAACAAGACTCATTGATATAATTACCTTAGGGACTTTTATTTAATTTTCTATTGATTTTTCTCAATTTGTCTCCTCACTTTCTTCTTCCTAAACTTCTTGATTCTTTTTCCTTAAACTCCAACTCTCTCATGGATGAATTTTCTAAAGGAGGAGGTTATTTCAAGAGTTTAAAGTCGCCCAAACCAGGCTTCCCTTTAACCAATAAATTCATAACACGTGGTGTAGTCATAAGACAAAACACCACTTAACGAATGGACATATTTGCCCATGTTTCATAATTTTAGCATAACTCCTTAGTCGCACCTCTGTTTTACACACCGTTTGTTGAGTTACTAACTTAACTCATATATCTACAATTATCATGTTTTCACTTGAAGTCAATTATTATATTCTCAGGTTCAAAACTAGTCAATTGTTATATTGACTAGTCTCTAACATGAACAGTCCTACTAAAAAGTTCAAAATTTTGTGTTTGTAACTAATTTAATATTTCATGATTTATGAAAGTAGGATTAGACTAGAAATAATTACTTAGCATTAGATATACTAATAACACATTATACATATCAGATAAGGTAAGCATGATTCAAACATAATTTATAATAATTTATTCGGGTTGTCACAACTCTCCCCCCGTTAGGAAAGTCACAACTCTCCCCCCATTAGGAAATTTCGTCCCCAAAATTGACATACCTTGGTTGTTCAAATAAAAAAAATACATATAACGCATTTTCATGCTATACTCACTCTCCCATATATCTTCTTCCATGGAATTCCTACTCTACACAACTTTCACAAGTGGGATCACTTTGGATCTCAATATTTGTTCCTTCCTGTCCACGATAGCATGTGGTTCTTCCACATAGATCAAGTCTTCCTTTAACTTAATATAAATGTGAAGGATCTTCTACATACTTTTTGAACATAGAAACATGGAAAACATCATGTAATCGGGCTAACTTTGGTGGTAATTCTAACTTGTAGGCAAACATCCCGACTTTCTTAAGAATTTTATAAGGTTCAATGTAGGGTGGACTTAATTTCCCTTTCGTTACAAATATCATAACTCCTTTCCATGGAGATATATGAAGAAATACATCATCACTGTTTTGGAAAGCCAAAACATTTTTTCGTTTATTCGAATAATATTTCTGTCGTTGTTCTCATTATATCTTGAATAATCTTCACTTTTTCAGTGGTGACTTCAATCAACTCTGGAACCTCTATCTTCCTTTCACCAACTTCACCCCAACATACCGGTGTACGACACAATCTACCATACAATGCTTCATAAGGATCCATATCAATAGTATATTTAAAACTATTGTTATATGCAAATTCTACCAAAGGCAAATATTCATCACAATTACCTTTGAAACCAGGCACACAATCTCTAAGAATATCCTCTAGAATATGTATGGTTCTTTCAGACTGACCGTTCATCTGAGGATGAAACGTTATACTAAACTTTAAGTTAGTAGTCATAGCATACTATAAACTATTCCAAAATCTGGATGTAAAAGGAGGGTCCCTATTTGAAATAATAGATACAGGTGCTCTATGTAATCGAATAATTTCATTAACATATAATCTAGCATACCTATCAACTGTAAAAGTAGTCTTGACTCCTATATAATGAGTTGACTTGCTCAAATTTTCCACCACTACCCAAAACGAATTTGACCCCTTTTGAGATCGAGGAAGCCCAACTACAAAATCCATCGTTACATGATCCCATTTCCATTCCGGGTATTGGCAATAGTTGAAGCAAACCCACAGGTTTTTGATGTTCCACTTTCACTTGCTAATATATGTGGCATCTAGCAACATAATCAACTATTTCCTTCTTCATATTATTCCACCAATAATTCTTCCTCAAATCCGTATACACATTAGTACTACCAGGATGCATATTATAAATGGAATTATGATATTCATCTAAAATTTATGCTTTTAATCCATCCACATTAGGCACACATAATCGTTACTTATACAATAAAGAGTTATCATTAACAATACAAAAATATCAGACTTACCATCTCTGATATCTTGTCGTTTCTTCTCAAGGAATGGATCCTGATTTTGTAAATCTCGAATATTGGTAGCTAACAAAGGTCTCACACTTACATAAGCAAAGAATCTGTCCCATCTGCTAGATGTAATTCCAATCCTATCAATCTCAATTCCATAATGTGAGAAACTCTAACACACCGAATATAAGATATCCTGCTTGAAGCTTTTCTACTTAGAGTATATGCAACTACATTTTCCTTCCCTGGATGGTAGTGAATTGTACAATCATTATCTTTAATTAACTCTAACCATTGCCTCTGACTCAAATTCAACTCCTTCTAAGTAAATAAATACTTAAGAATTTGATGGTTAGTAAAATTTTTACATACTTCACGATACAAATAATAACGCCACAATTTTAGAGCAAACATAATACCAGCAAATTCTAAATCATTCGTAGGATAATTATGTTCATGTGTATGCAACGGCTTATAAACATAAGTGATATGCCCCAAGTGTAACCTCATCCTAGAGACACTCACCTTGGCTGATATTATGGCCGAGATATTGATCGACCCTGGATAAGCCATGGGCCCACGATATCAGCCCTCGGCCTCAGTAAGGTCGGCCCAGGCCGACACTATCACCTACATTTCTAATGGACACTACGCGCATCACAGGCATCAACAGCATTCTCATATACCTGGGTATGGCAACCTCGACCGAGTATAGGCCGAAGTGACAAGAGGCCTTGATAACCTTCAAACATGGAACCAGTCCAACCTCGGCTTGGGCCGAGGTGACAAGAAGCCTTGGTAATCTTCATGGAATCAGTCCCACCTCGGCTGGGGCCGACTCTAGCATAATGTCTCGGCTGAGATCAGGCCGAGACTCCACATGGCACATCTCGGAGGACGTTGATTGTGCCTTTACAGCTCGGCCTCTCCCAGGCCGAGGTCATGCACCAATATGGCAGTCGAGCATCTATTGACATTTGGATAAGGACACGTGGGCACAAATCAGTTGTAACAAGATTATTCTCCACACGTGGGGAGAATATTTCATCATCTTTCCTTACATGTGACGGTGACAGATGGCACTCCCATATTGGTGAGGCTACCACACACATGCTCATTACATGCATGGGTGGTACATTACACCCCCTAGGTACTATTTATAGGGATCATCCCCTACCTTGCCAAAGGATCGCAGATAAAAAACCCTAGCTAAAACTCTGTCTAAATCTACAGTAGAGAGAGAAAGCTTGAGAGATTGTATCCATGGCCATTAGAGCCTTCATTCAGTGATATTACTCACACACTCACAGTGGACGTAGGCCAATTTAGGCTGAACCACTTATATACCGGTGTGCTCTCCTCTTCTCCTCACCTCTTTCTCTTATCTCTTTACATAACTGTGCTGCCATTGTTATTCTTATATTGAGCTTGGAAACACCTTACCTGGTAGTGCTGATTCCGGCATCATCATTTTGGCGCCGTCTGTGGGAACGAGAAGCTATCTCTTCCTCTTTTTCTGCTTAACCTCACCGGAGACTCTGGTGGTGAACCAGGAACCACCCCTTGTGTGGAGCTGTTTCACCATTGAAAGAGGTCCTTTAAGGTATTAAGCTCACTTGCTACTCAAGATCTATAGTGTTAACATATGGCACCAGACTTACCACCGCCTCTTTCGCCGCCCGGGGGCGGAGGGGCTAGTTCCAGTTAGGCTCCTCCCCAGTCCGAAATGGCGGAGGTGGCAACAGCCTTGAAATCTTTAGCTGCAACACAATAAGCCATGAAGGAGCAATTTGCCCAGCTCAGTCAAACTATGATGATGAGGCCACCTGGAGTCTCACCGGACATGATCACTCCGGCGGCAGTTCAGCCTCATCCTGACACCAGGGGACCACCCCAGGCGCCAATGAAGGACCAGCCTGCACCCCAGCGGAGAAGGGACGTTGCTGACGCTAGGCGCTTGTTCCTGGGGAGGCAAGGAAACCCTTGCCCAGAGGACATGTATGATGACCTAGAAGCTGAAGAGGCCCAAGAAGACTGCTGGGAGCCGTATGAGGTGTCAAATAACACTATACGACCTCTTAGGCAGAGTCAAGGATGTGTCGGCCGAAGAGGTAAAGAGGCCCAACTAAGAGGGTCGGCCTTTGATAGGTTGAGCAGAGGGTCGGCCTTCGAGAGACTGGGCCCGGTGAATGACCTAAGACAGAGGCTATCGAGGTCAAGGAGCGCAACAGGCTCTCAAAGAGGGAACAGGCAAGGTCGGCCAGACCAAGGCCGACCCTGTGATAGAAGAGGCAGGGAACAGGAAGAGGTCAACAGCCAACGGGTCGTGGCTGGGGAACCCTCTGTCCACCGCAGGGAAGTGGCAGGGGATAACCTCGGCCAAGTTGATGACAGAAGACCCTGGAATGCTTCTATCCAATGCCTTGAGGAGAAGATAGGAGACCTTATTAAACGCAGGGACCCATTACAAAGGGGTTACTTAGAGGGTTCCCCGTTTGTGGCTAGGATAGTGGGGTTCCCAACCCCAGCTAAGTTCAAACCTCCTACAGTGACTCCCAAGTATAATGGCAGCACTAACCCTGAGCACCATATCGAGATGTACCAGTCGGCGGTAGACATTTACTCGATACCCGATGAGATGAAGTGTAGGGCCTTCTCGGGGACCTTGATAGGGGCAGCGCACAGCTGGTTCACATCCCTTCCGAAGAACTCGATTGAGAACTTCAAAGGCTTAGCTGAGCAGTTCATCCACAACTTCTGCTTTGGGGTACGATCTCAAAAGAAGACTACCCACTTGCTATATGTCAAACAGGCCAAGGGTGAGAGATTAAGAGACTACATAGCAAGATTCAACAAAGAGAAATTGGAGGTGGAGGATTATGAAGAGAGCATAGCCATGATCGCCCTTATAGGAGGCCTCCAGAAGGGGAAGCTATTATGGAAACTGGCGAAAGACGCCCCTAGGTCTATGACGGAGCTGCTGACAACCGCAGGGAAAGTGATGAATGCGAAAGAGGCAATGGCCGCCAAATATGAGGAGGAGAACCGAGGTGGCACTGGGAAGTCCCAAAGCAAGAAAGAGGGGAAGAAGAGGTCAGGTGATGACAAATTCGCTCATTACATTCCTCTGACTGTGAGCTGTGAGCACATCCTCAATGAGATTAAGACTGATCGGACTCTGAGGTGGCCAGAGAAACTGAAGGCCCCGCCACATAAGAGGAACAAAAACCTATGGTGTGAGTTCCATCAGGATCATGCCCATGTCACAGATAAATGCTTCGCTTTAAAAGATGAGATTGAGAAGATGCTGAAATTTGGAAAGCTGAGGAAGTATGTGGATGGTAAGGCTCCAAAGGGTGGAAGAGAAGACCCTAAGAAAAGAAGAAATGACAGGTGCCGTGGTGATGTCCCGGCCAGAAGAGACGATGATTCGGAGGGAGATGATGAAGACGACCCGGATCTTTCGCCAAAGGATGACAACACCCCGGTGAAGAGGGTTGGTATGATCTCCTTTGGTGTTAGCACCATATGTGGGGGATTTGCAGGAGGTGGCTCTGAGGTAGCCGATAGGAAGGCTCATGTAGCAGAGGCCAGGTCAGTGGCCAAGCCTGAGGTTGTGAATCTGACGTCTTCCGATGCCGTGCAGAAGAGGAAGAAGGTGGACATGGACACCCTCGTAGTGGGGTTCTCCAGACTCGACTTCAAGGGTATCTTAGCCCCCCATGATGACCCTTTGGTCATAACAACAAGGGTGCATGGGTGCGAGGTAGGGAGGATCCTTATAGACGGGGGAAGCTTAGCAGACATGATGTTCTGGCCTTATTTCAAGAGCCTGGGTCTTAGCAGGGCAAGGTTGGTGCCCTACCATCACCCATTGATAGGCTTCAGTGGTGAAAAGGTGCACCCCTTAGGCATGTATGAAATGGATGTACAGATGGGGGATGAGTGGCCTAAGAGGCTGACTAAGAAGATAAACTTTTTCGTCATGGATGAAAATATTTTCTCGGCCTACAACATCATCGTAGGAAGGGTGGCCCTCAAAGAGTTTGAAGCCGTGCTGTCGATGGTCCATCAGATGCTAAAATTCCTGACTCCTTATGGAGTAGGGGAAGTGCAAGGGGACCAGACCACGGCACGGGAGTGCTACTTCAACTCGGTCGAAGAGAGAGAAGCTCACAAGAGAGCAACCGCCACTTATAGCATTGACACTCTTGACCCAAGAGATGAAACAAAATTGAAGAAGGGCGAGGCCGCGGAAGAGGTATAATCCATCGTCCTCAATGAGGACTAGCCGAAAAAAACCGTCCAGGTCGATAAGGCCCTAGAACCAAGAATCAAGGAAGAGTTGATAAACTTCCTCAGGAGGAGACAGAGTGTCTTCGAATGGAGTCACGCAGACATGCTTGGTATCGACCCTGAGGTCATGAGACACAAGCTTAACGTGGACAGAGATGCCAGGCCGATCAAGTAGAGACGAAGAGTCTACTCCAGGGAGAAGTATGACGTCATCCAAGAAGAGGTGAAAAAGTTGGAAGAGGCCGAGTTCATAAGAGAGGTTACCTATCCGGAGTGGCTCTCAAATGCAGTCATCGTGCCTAAAACCAATGGGAAGTGGCGAATGTGTGTAGATTTCACTGACCTGAACAGGTCTTGCCCGAAAGACAACTATCCCTTACCTAGGATAGACCAGATGGTGGACGCAACGACAGGGCACGAGCTCATGAGCTTCATGGACGCTTATTCAGGTTATAACTAAATCTTCATGGATGCTGAAGACTCTGAGAAGACAGCCTTCATTACTGACAAAGGGACGTACTGTTACAAGGTGATGCCCTTCGGTCTGAAAAATACGGGGTCAACGTATTAACGTCTTGTCAATAAGATGTTCGAGGAGCAAATAGGTAAGACCATGGAGGTGTACGTGGACGATATGCTAACGAAGAGCTTGAAATCTGGCACTCATGTAGCGGACCTTAAGAAGACCTTCGATGTTATGGACTCGTACAAAATGAAGCTCAACCCAGCAAAGTGTGTCTTCGGAGTAGGAGCCGGGAGGTTCCTGGGGTTCATCGTTAATTAGAGGCGTATTGAAGCGAACCCTGAGAAAATCAAGGCATTACTCTACATGAAGACTCCTAGGAGTATCAAGGATGTCCAGAGACTCATGGGATGAGTGGCTGCCCTTAACAGGTTTGTTTCTAGGGCAACGGACAAGTGTCTTCCATTCTTTAAAATTCTGAGAAAGGCCTTCCAATGGGACGAAGAGTGTGAAAAAGCCTTTGACCAACTCAAGTCCTACTTAGGGTCTCCCTTGTTTCTGTCTCAGCCCATCACGGAGGAAAGGTTGCTTGTGTATCTAGTAGTCTCTGAATCAGCCATCAGCGCGACCATCATACGGGAAGAGGATGGGGTCCAGAGGTCTGTGTACTTCAACAATAAGGCCCTTCAAGGGTCTGAGCAAAATTATCCCCGAATGGAGAAGCTAGATTATGCCCTAATACATGCCTCAAGGAAAATGAAGCCTTACTTCCAAGCTCACTCCATGCTAGTCCTCACTGACTCCCCACTAAGGCAGGTTCTGCACAAGCCTAAGAAGTCCGGAAGATTGATGACCTGGGCCATCGAACTAGGAGAGTATGATCTTACCTACCAGCCTAGGACAGCCATCAAGGGGCAGGCCCTCGCAAACTTTGTCGCAGAGTTCACCTGGGAAGAGGCCGATAGAAGTTCGGGAGAGGCCGAGACAGAGAAAGGCTTAGATGACGGCGAAGAGACAAACCGTAGTGTCTTCCGAGATTTAGAAGAGACTACACCGAACGTCTTCCGAGGCCGAGAAGAGGTTATCCCGGGCAAAACCCGGAGCAGAGTAGAAGAGAACGAAGAGGATCGATACCTCTTCAAGAAGGAGGTTATGAGAGAAGGGGTCTTCTCACCAGATGCGGACGTATGGAGCCTCTTCATTGATGGCTCTTCCTGTGACAGTGGAATCGGCGCGGGGCTAATACTCATGGCTCCAGATGGTGCCAACATTGAATACGCCTTGAGATTCAACTTCCAGGCCTCAAACAACGAGTCCGAGTATGAGGTCATGATAGCAGGTCTCTTATTGGAAACAACTCTTCGAGTAAAGCAACTCCTACTCCATAGCGACTCAAGATTGGTTGTTAATCAAGTATTGGGGATATACGAGGCCAAAGACGAAAGGATGGCCAAGTACTTAAAGAAGGTAAGAGGGTTGTTAGAATATTTTGAAGAAGCAAAACTGAAGAGAGTGCCTCGACTGAGCAACAATCACGCTGATGCATTGGCAAGGCTGGCCTCGACAATGGAGACAGATTTGGGAAGGACCATTCCAATCGAGATCTTAGGAAAGGCAACTATCGAGGAGGACGAGGTATGTAGCCCTTGTCACAATGTGAACCTAGGAGACTCATGGATCAACCCGCTCGTCAGGTACCTAAGAGAGGGAGAACTACCTGAGTCCAGGCTGGAAAGGAGAAAATTGAGATACAGGGCTGCCAAGTTCTCAATAGTAGGAGACGTCTTGTACAAAAAGGGGTTTCTATATCCCATGGAAGTACCCCGGGTCTTACAAGAGGTTCATGAGGGTTCTTTCTCTAGCCAAATAGGGGGAAGGCCCTTAGCCAAGAGGATCATCACTTAGGGATACTGGTGGCCTACCTTGTCTAAGGACGCTGCAGACTATGTGAAGAGGTGTGACAAATGTCAAAGGTTCGCCACTATCCCTCATCAACCCCATCAGCCTATGACGTCAATCTCTTCTCCATGGCCATTTGCGGTATGGGGAATTGACTTAGTAGGACCTTTGCCAAGAGCTGCCAACACATATAGATTCTTGATAGTTGCCATTGACTACTTTTCAAAGTGGGTGGAGGCAGAATCGATGATAACAATCACAGAGCAGAAGACCTTCCAGTTCATTTGGAAGAACATCATACGCAGATATGGCCTCCCAAACACTCTCATCTCGGATAATGGGACCCAGTTCAAGAACTCCTCCTTAGAAAAGTATTGCCTAAGAGTGGGGATTAAACAGTTCTTCTCATCTCCTAGTCGACCTCAGGCAAATGGCCAGACCGAGGTCACAAACAGAACCATCTTAGACGGAATCAAGAAGAGGTTAGAAGATGCGAAGGGGAGATGGATAGAAGAGGTCTACGTTGTGTTATGGGCCAACAGAACCACGGCAAGGACACCAACAGGAGAAACCCCATTCATGCTAGCACATGGCTCAGAGGCCGTCATACCAACGGAAGTAGGACTACCAACTCATCGAATTCAGACCTACGACCCTGACAGCAATGGGGAAAGGAGGAGGCTAGACGTGGATCTTATCGAAGAAAGAAGAGAAGACGCAGAGGTCATAAAGGTAGCCTACCAGCAGAGGGCAGCGAGATTATACAACCAGAGGGTGAAGTCAAGACCCATTGCAGTGGGAGACCTATTGCTAAAGAAGACCCTACAGAAAGAAAATAAGCTACACCCAAACTGGCATGGTCCCTACAAAGTAACGGAAGAGGTTGTGCCTGGCACTTACAGGCTAGAAAACCTAGAAGGAGAACCTTTCACTAACCCATGGAATGCTGACCACCTCAAGAGATATTACATATGATGTTGCATATAATTTTATGTAAATGTACCATCTTATTGAGAAGAGGTTATTAATAAAGATCAGTTTCCATGACAGTTCTTGCTTCATTCTTAGATCAGAAATCTATTATGGGGATAACATCTTTGGTGATGACCTCAGACCCTCATAACATCACTCGGTGGTGACGAGGTCCGTGCTCAGACACCTTAGCATATGACCTCAGACTCTTAACATCATTAATTTGGTGAAATTTATTTTGAGGCTAACGTCTTAGGTGATGACCTCAGACCTTCATAACATCACTCGGTGGTGACGAGGTCTGAGCTCAGACACCTTAGCAGATGACCTCAGACTCTTAACATCATTAACTTGGTGAAATTTATTATGGGGATAACATCTTAAGTGATGACCTCAGACCTTCATAACATCACTCGGTGGTGACGAGGTCTGAGCTCAAACACCTTAACAGATGACCTCACACTCTTAACATCATTAACTTGGTGAAATTTATTATGGGGATAACATCTTAGGTGATGACCTCAGACCCTCATAACATCACTCGGTGGTGACGAGGTCTGAGCTCAGACACCTTAGCAGATGACCTCAGACTCTTAACATCATTAATTTGGTGAAATTTATTTTGAGGCTAACGTCTTAGGTGATGACCTCAGACCTTCATAACATCACTCGGTGGTGATGAGGTCTGAGCTCAGACACCTTAGCAGATGACCTCAGACTCTTAACATAATTAACTTGGTGAAATTTATAATGGGGATAACATCTTAAGTGATGACCTCAGACCTTTATAACATCACTCGGTAGTGACGAGGTCTGAGCTCAGACACGTTAGCAAATGACCTCAGACTCTTAACATCATTAACTTGGTGAAATTTATTATGGGGATAACATCTTAGGTGATGACCTCAGACCCTCAAAACATCACTCGGTGGTGACGAGGTCTGAGCTCAGACACCTTAGCAGATGACCTCATACTCTTAACATCATTAATTTGGTGAAATTTATTTTGAGGCTAACCTCTTAGGTGTTGACCTCAGACCTTCATAACATCACTCGGTGGTGATGAGGTCTGAGCTCAGACACCTTAGCAGATGATCTCAGACCCTTAACATCATTAATTTGGTGAAACTTATTATGGGGATAACATCTTAGGTGATGACCTCAGACCCTCATAACATCACTCGGTGGTGACGAGGTCTGAGCTTAGACACCTTAGCAGATGACCTCAGACCCTTAACATCATTAATTTGGTGAAATCTATTATGGGGATAACATCTTAGGTAATGACCTCAGACCCTCATAACATCACTCGGTGGTGACGAGGTCTGAGCTCAGGCACCTTAGCAGATGACCTCAGACTCTTAACATCATTAATTTGGTGAAATTTATTTTGAGGCTAACGTCTTAGGTGATGACCTCAGACCTTCATAACATCACTCGGTGGTGACGAGGTCTGAGCTCAGACACCTTAGCAGATGATCTCAGACCCTTAACATCATTAATTTGGTGAAACTTATTATGGGGATAACATCTTAGGTGATGACCTCAGACCCTCATAACATCGCTCGGTGGTGACGAGGTCTGAGATTAGACACCTTAGCAGATGACCTCAGACCCTTAACATCATTAATTTGGTGAAATTTATTATGGGGATAATATCTTAGGTGATGACCTCAGACCCTCATAACATCACTCGGTGGTGACGAGGTCTGAGCTCAGACACCTTTGGAGATGACCTCATACTCTTAACATCATTAATTTGGGGAAGTTTATTATGAGGGTAACATCTTAAGTGATGACCTTAGAGCCTAATTACAATTCAGTGGTGAAGATACCTGAGGCCAGAATTATTGACTGAATATAAACAAGAACACTACAACAAAATAATAAAAGAGATTGACATTCGGTAAAGCGAGGAGATCATATAGCATTCAGAGGTTGAAATACCAAGAAGTAACAAAATATACCTTGAATACAAAGTTACAAGTTACAAGCTACGAGTTACAAGCTAAAAAGACTAATGGTTTGGGGAGTGAACATCAACAGTCTCGGCTGAGTTGGCTTGATCAACATTAGTAACCTCGGCCACGTCATCAGTATTATCTGCCCCTCAGACCTCGGTCCCTCCCAGAGTTATAGTCCCGGCTGGAGCAGTAGCCTCGTCCTCCACCTCTTGAATCGCCTGAGCAAATTGAGGGCCAGCAAAGCTGAGACCCACAAAGTCAGAGGCCTTTAGAGTGCCGACCTCCTTCTCTCGGACTTCAGCCCATTTCGTAGTAGCCTTGATACCTCTTTCGAGATATTCAAAACCAAAACCCATGAACTCGTCCGAGGCTTTGTAGTCAGAAATTATTTTGGGCGAGGCATCTTCAAGGGCAGCCTTCACAGCCGAGCTGACCTTCTGCTGCAGCACGTCATCTTTGGCCTTCAGGGCTTTGTCATGATCTTTGACGAGCAGAGAGATGTCTTTTTCCAACCCCTTAGCCTTATTTTCAGAGTTCTGCAGCTCTGACTTCAGACGGTCGACCTTAACATTCAGGGCACTCTCAACCTTCTCGGCCTCTTGCCCCTTTTGGATGAGGGGCAATTTCCTCATAGCCCAATTCGATAGTTGATACATAGCAGTCACTCCCTGCACATTTAATGAAGAGGTTAAGCGGGAGAAAAGTCATATGTTGCACTTATAAAATTTTGACGAGAGATCAAGACGTACCTGGACGGCTCTGTGAAGGCCGAACTCAACCAGCAGGGAGGTGTCCATAGCTCTGTAGAAACGCTTGTCAGCCTCGGTCATTATAGAGTCGATTGCGTCCATGGCCTGCCTATTATGGCCGACCACAATATCGGTTAACTTTAGCTGATCCATACGTGCCGTCAGGATGTCGGCCGAAGAGATTGGAATTGCAGCATCAGAGGCCTTCTTCTGCCTCAAGGTCGGCCTCTGATCCTCAGAGGCAGGGGCTTTTGGGGCCTTCTTCTTTGAGGCTTGAGATTTGGATATAGAGGGAGCCGGGGGAGGAGCGTTCAGACCAGCCTTTTTGGCAAGCCTCGCCAAGCTCGGAGTAGCCATCTCCCACAGTTCGTCTGAGATGTCTTGTGGTCGCTCTGCAAAAGTTAGAAGATATGGGTTAGAAATCAGATATGAATGAATTCAGAGGTTAGACTTGAAATAAAAATTCTTACCAAAGTCAACAAGGGGACTTCCACCCAGGCTCGTCCCTGAGAGATACTGGGGGGTCAGCAAATGTTCGAACTTAACAAACAGACCATGTGCCCCTTGGTCTTGCAGGGCCTTCACCTTTTGGATATTCTGAAGACTTAGACCAGGATCGGCCCTGGCAGACATGGTGACCTTGACCCATTTGAGGGGTATCCTCGGCTCAAGTGTGGAAGAGGGGACGCATGGGCCAAATTCCCATGGTCCAGAGGCGAAAAAAAAGCGGGGCTTCCAATTATGATTTGAGGTCTGAGTCACCTGGAGCATTTTCTTCTCAGGCCTCCGAGCCACAAAATGATAGTAGCTCGGATAGTTTTTGGCCGAGATGGGGACATAACAACCAACGAAGACCTGAACTGGGAGGTCAGAGCGGTGGACTGACCTCCATAGGATAATGGCCCCTATGATGACTCTCCAGGCATTGGGAGATAGCTGTGAGGGGGCCAAGTTGATGTAAGAGAGAATGGATTTGATGATAGGATGAATGGGTAGGCGAAACCCTAACTTAAACATCTGCTCGTACAGGAAGATTTCTTCATCTCGGCCGTGATAGGCCCTCTCATCCCTCAGAGGTCTCCTTAATTTGATGGAGGGACTAATGGAGTATAAATATCTGAAGCACAGCAGATCCACATCAGTGACTGTGCTCTCGAACTCGGCCGCCTCAGAGACGTCGACATCGCTTTAAGCATCTTCATCATCATCATCATCAAGCTCAACGTCGGCCGGAGCAGATGTAGATGGGTTACCAGGGAATCTCTGAGCGAACTCTGCCCCTGTGATGGCCGACAGGGGGATGGCGTCAAGAATGGGTGGCACAGCCACACTCGGCTCAACAATTTCAACCTCTGAAGAAGAGGCTGAGGTGCTTGAGCCACTATGGGATGAAGCTCGGCTGGATACCTCGGCCTGATCAGGGGCCTGACCAGGCCGAGGTGTGAAATCCATGGCTTCCTGAAAAGAGTCCACAAACATAGGGTCCGAGGTGGAAGACTCAGACTCAGACATCGGTGTTGGATCAGCAGGAACCCCTGTCTGATATAAGTTCTCCGGGGGTAAGGATATATCACTCTCAGAGGTGGTGAAAACAAGGGTCTAATGGGAAACTCTTGTGACCTACGAGCTTCCTCATGAGCTCTCTCTATTTGCCTAATCTTTTCTAGGGTCTTCTCTCTAAGAGAGGGGAAATACTCAAGAAGCTGGTATAAAGGTCTGAGCATCAGAGGACGACCCTAAACTTAAGGAATAACTCCTAAAACTACAAACAAGATTGACTTCTAAAATAAAGGAGTTTAAAGATCAAACCAAGAAATTCGAAGCAAACACAGTTCGCCTGAAACTATGGAGCTCGCCGGAAAACTCAAAAATTCACCGGAAAATGCAAACCAAATACGAGAAACAAAGGAAATGGAAAGGAAAAAGTACCTGGAAATGAAACGATGAAGGCAAATGAAGAAAACTCGCAAGAAAACCAACAAAGGCCTCGCCAGAAGAACGTTGAGTAGAGAAGCTTTAGAGAGAGAGAAATCGCAAGAACAAAGCGTGCACAGGAATGAAGTGATGAAGAAGGAGGGAAAAGGGTTTTGAAACCCTTAAATACACGGGCACGTTTCCCAAGGCCCATCATTGCCTTGGGAACCCCAAAGGATGGCTGACAGCACACGCCAGCCAAGTAAGTACGTTCTAGCGTGGACTGGTGTCATGCAGATATTAGCTTGGGATGGACATGCCTCGGAGTTGTAGTAATCCCCTAGCCACTTGCTCTCGGATATGACTAAGGGCTGGGGGGTGATTGATATGCCCCAAGTGTAACCTCGGCCTAGAGACACCCACCTTGGCCGATATTATGGCCGAGATATTGAACGACCCTGGATAAGCCATGGGCCCACGATATCAGCCCTCGGCCTCAGTAAGGTCAGCCCAGGCCGACACTATCACCTACATTTCTAATGGACACTACGCGCATCACAGGCATCAACAGCATTCTCATATACTTGGGTATGGCAACCTCGGCCGAAGTGACAAGAGGCCTTGATAACCTTCAAACATGGAACCAGTCCAACCTCGGCTTGGGCCGAGCTGACAAGAAGCCTTGGTAATCTTCATGGAATCAGTCCCACCTCGGCTGGGGCCGACCCCAACATAATGTCTCGGCTGAGATCAGGCCGAGACTCCACATGGCACATCTCGGAGGACGTTGATCGTTCCTTTACAGCTCGGCCTCTCCCAGGCCGAGGTCATGCACCAATATGGCAGTCGAGCATCTGTTGACATTTGGATAAGGACACGTGGGCACAAATCAGTTGTAACAAGATTATTCTCCACACGTGGGGAGAATATTTCATCATCATTCCTTACATGTGACAGTGACAGATGGCACTCCCACATTGGTGAGGCTACCACACACATGCTCATTACATGCATAGGGGGTAAATTACACCCCCTAGGTACTATATATAGGGATCATCCCCTACCTTGCAAAAGGATCCCAGATAAAAAACCCTAGCTAAAACTCTGTCTAAATCTACAGTAGAGAGAGAAAGCTTGAGAGATTGTATCCATGGCCATTAGAGCCTTCATTCAGTGATATTACTCACACACTCACAGTGGACGTAGGCCAATTTAGGCTGAACCACCTATATACCGGTGTGCTCTCCTCTTCTCCTCACCTCTTTCTCTTATCTCTTTGCATAACTGTGCTGCCATTGTTATTCTTATATTGAGCTTGGAAACACCTTACCTGGTGGTGCTAATTCCGGCATCATCAATAAGTAATAACCTTACCATGTTGGATAAAAACACAACCCAACCCCTGATGTGAAGCATCGGTATAAATAACAAAACCATCTCCACCATATGGAATAGGAAGAACAAGTTCAGTTACCAAATTCTTTTTAATTCTTCAAAACTATTTTCACAATCATAATTCCATTCAAACTTGACATCTTTTCGAGTTAATTTATCCATTGGCAAGGCAATAGAAGAATATCCCTTAATAAATCTCCTATAATACCCAGACAAACCCAAAACGCTCTTTACCTCTGTCACATTATTAGGCCTCACCCATTTTATAACATATTTTACTTTCTTTGGATCAACACATACACCATCCCCAGAAATAACATGGCCTAAAAATATAACTCTTGATAGCCAAAATTCACACTTGCTAAACTTAGCATACACCTGCTTATTTTTCAACACATTCAAAATTGTTCTGAGATGCTTTTCATATTCAATCATATCACGTGAATAAATCAAAATATCATCGATAAAAACTATCACAAATGACTCAACAAAAGGATGTAGTGCCCGGTTTATAAGATCCATAAATACAGCTAGAGCATTAGTCACTCCAAAAGACATCACGAGAAATTCAAAATGACCATACCGAGTATGAAAAACAATTTTAGAAATATTTTTCTCTTTCACTCTCAATTGATGATAACCTGATCGAAAGTCTATCTTTGAAAACACTTTAGCACCCTGTTGTTGATAAAATAAATCATCTATACGAGGTAAAGGGTAATTTATCTTAATTGTATCTTTATTCAGTTGATTAAAATCAATACACAAATCCATGGTACCATCTTTCTTTTTCACAAATAAAACGGGTGCACCCCTTGGAGATACACTATGTTGTATGAACCCCCTATCAAATAGATCCTGCAATTGAATCTTGAGTTCTTTCAATTCAGCAGGTTCTATTCTATACGGTTCCATAAAAATAGGGGTTGCACCCGGTGCCAATTCAATACTATACTCAACTTCTCTCTCTAGAGGTAACCCAGGAAACTCACTAGGAAACACCTCATGAAAATCCCATACAATAGGAAAATCGACTAATTGTAGAGCCCCTTTCATTGTGTCAACAACATATGAAATAAAACCCTCACAACCCTTACTCCACAATTTCCTCGTCTGAATAACAGAAATGATGCAACTCAGAACAATTTTCCTTTCCCCGATAAATTTTAATTCGGATTCGCTTGACATTTTAAAAACAACTTCTTTACGAAAACAATCCATTGATGTGTGATATTTAGATAACCAATCCATTCCCAAAATTATATCAAAATTAGAAATATCCAATGGAAGTAAGTCTATAACTATACCTCTAACCCCCATAGTCAAAACGTAATCATGAAAAACATATTCAACTACAATCACATCCCCCATAGGCATATAAATACCTAACACCACATCTAAACGAGTACATAGTCTATTCAGATATAAGGCAAAAACATGGCACACAAAATAATTTGTGGGACTACGATCAATCAAAATATAAGCACTTCTATTTGTAACAGAAAGTGTACCTGTCACCACATCTGGAGTAACCTGAGTCTGTTTCATCTCAAAGACTCGTCTACCTAGACTGGAACTACCGACTTATCCCATCCCCCAGGTTCCACCTATCTTAATAGAGTTATAACAACCAACACGAATAATTTATAATACTAAATTATTGGTTAGTAGATAAACAATTCAACAATTTCATATCAAACCAATAAATGCCATCTAACTGTCACACACGTCCATAATTTATAATCCAGACACTCTGATATTACTAATTGTTATACTCCAGACCCAAATCAATTCTAATCATTTACTTTTGTAATAATTAAATCATAATCTTCAGCCCATTTGAAATATAATTCATTTATCAATATTTTCATGTATAATATACATAATGCACATAATCCCCCTCTGTGTACTATAATGTAATTAACATCAGAGTCATAATTTAGCGGATATGCAATACTATGATTGACTATTACAATTATTAAGTTAAACCAATCTAACTCAATATATACAACGTGTGTCTGTAGTAAAATCCTCAGTGTGAAAATGACAAAATCCCCATGTCTAAACCCCAACACTTTTTAACGGAGAACTTTCAAAATCACCGATCATATGATATCCTAGATAGCAGCGTACAAACCTAAAAATGTTAAATATAAACATTAAGAAATAATCTTAGTGAGGTACTGCTTCCCTGCAATGAAGTAACAGTTCTATATCAAATCTGTGGATATTAAATCCAAGCAATCCTACCCGTTATGGCAATAACAAATCCTCGAACATAAGTTTCAATAAATCCTTGTCAAAAGACAAACAAATAATTGGATATTTTTCCAATCCGATTACTGGATCATAAGACCCAAACAATCTTGGATATTTGAATATCCAAACAACTCCTGAATACCGAAGTATTTAAACCAATCCTGGATAATTGGATATCCAAACAAATCCTAAATAATGAAGTATTCAAACCAATCCTAGATAATGGAATATCCAAACAAATCCTGAAAATTGACATATTCAAACCAATCTGCTCTTAGATCTATATTTATATCCAACATATCATTTTCATATCTATTTATGAAACAATAATATATACACTCACCTTGGCAACTTATCAGGCTTTTCCTTTTCCTTTGTCTGAAACTTGTTTAAATGGTTCTTCTTCCCTTCCTATCATTCTTACAATAATAGTATCATCATAAGAATATTAATGATCCAAGGAATGTCTTCAGTCTAACTCAATTCATAAGCATCATATAATTCGATTCAAATCATTTATCATAAATGAAGTTCCATTTAAATTCAAGTTAAGATATTTAACATATCCAAATCATAGCCCAAACATACTTTACTTTATTCTCAGTAATCCAATCCTTATCATATTATGTTTCCTATACAAAAGACGACACATCATTTCATGTTTTCTGAAGCAAGATATGCCTATTTATTTACCACATAGTAAACCTACCATATAGCCTCTTCTATCGTTTAGTAAACTTCTTAGAATTTTCATAATTTTTATACATCATGACTTTCTATTTTTTTCCACCCCTTTTCAATACACATATTGAGTAATGAAAAATTAAAGTTTCATAGTTTCTAAAGTTCATTTGCTATATCAAAAACTTTATCAAATGCATGGCATATCCGATCGAATTACGCAAACAACAACTATGTACTAACTTACAACGATCACCAAGGTCTAAACACAAGGACTTAAATTATATTTTTCGGATATGCTTTGCATATATGAATATATTTTAATCTTCAACTAGAATTACTCAATTCGATTAAGTATACAAAAAGATATAGAAGTTTGAATACACAAGGTTTCCAATCGAAGCAATATAAAGGGTTTACACCTTCAACTTTCTTTAAACTTGTATTTTCCCATACATATACATCAATGCATGAAATTTTAGTAAACAATTGATGATTTATATCATTTAAATGTGTAACACAAAAAAATATAATAAGATTCTTGGACAGAATACCTTAGGGACTTTTATGTAATTTTCTATTGATTTTTGTCAAATTTTCTCCTCACCTTCTTCTTCCTTAACTTCTCTATTCTCTTTCCTCAATATCCAACTCTCTCATGTCTAAATTTGTTCAAGGAATAAGTTATTGCAAGTGTTTAAAGTCGAACAAACCAGCCTCCACTTCTAACCAATCAAATCATAACACATGGGTAGTAATAGAACAAAACACCACTTAACGAATGGATATATTTTCCATTGTTTCGTAATTTCAGCATAACTCCATAATCGGACCTCTGTTTTACACATCATTTGTTGTGTTACAAACTTAACTCATATATCTAAAATTATTTAGTTTTTACCTTAAGTTATTTGTTATATTATAAGGGTCAAAACTAGTCAATTGTTATATTGACTAGTCTCAAACATCAACATTCCTACCGAAAAATTATATTTGTAACTAATTCAATTTTTCATTATGTACAAAACTAGGATTAGACTAAATACACTGGATTAACATTAGATATACTAATAAAACATTATACTATCACATAAGGTAAGTATGATTCAAACATAATTTATCATAATTATATTCGGGTTGTAACAATTTGTATTATTATATTTGATCCCGATAAGTAGGGATTTTTACTGATGGGATTCAGGGTGGATAGGTTTATTATCGAGCGGGGAAATATAGCTCCTGATTTATTTGCTCTAAGAAACTAGTAATAGTAAGAACACTGTATATTATGATGTCTTTTGTAACATGAGAGTGGACGAGTATACTTTTATGTCAGGAGACGAGAATTTGGGGGTACATGCTACGGAAAGAGGGCCTAACAGATCTCAACGACCAGTAATGTTAGGTAGTAGTGTAATGGGGGGGGGGTCCTTGTTTGGATTTCTCTTTACGAGACATCTCACACATGAAACTTGGGGAAACGTTGGAAGTGAGGAGATGTTTGGTAACTAGGATATGATTTTGGTACCTTGGTTATTATACAGATATGTAGTTATAATTATGAGTTGAAAGTTATATTACGATTTAAGGCTAGTAGAGCCGGGTAACAATTATGTGGATGAGCATGGGTATAGGGTGTTTGGGCTCCCTGGGTAATTAATTTAATTTAAATATAATTCACGATTAAAAGGGGTAGAGATAGGCATAGCGATCTTAGAGGAATGTGAGTAGGAAAATATTTGAGGCTTGGAGAACTAGACTTATCTTAATTTCGAGGATGATATTCTTTGTAAGGGGGAAGTATGTAATACCCCGTATTTTTAAGGATATAGAATTTAATGAATTTTGTAACATATGATTTAATTAATCGGGAGGATTTAATTAGTTTGGTGAATTAAAATTGAATTAATTCGGGTTATTTTTAAAATTTACATGTGTCGTAAATTGAGGTCGAGGTTAGAGATTTTAGTAAAGAAACTCAGTTGAAGATTTTGAGTGCACGATTGATTTCGAATAGGTTGAGATCGTCGAAAAAGAGTATCCGGTGGTAGTAATTGGGTCTCAGAGCATTTTTAGTCATAACTGGACTCACATGGGGGTGTTTGAGTCATTTGGGCTTGGCCCGGAGGCTTAATTTTGGGATTGGCAATATAAAATCTATATTAGGGAGTTTGTGCTAGACACAACTTAATAAGAAAACCCTAGTTTTACAGAGGAGAAAAGAGGGAGAAATTGGGAGAACTTTTAGGAGCCAAAATATGAAGAATTGGGTGTGCTTTCGTCAAACCTTTGTCTACATCAAAGGAAATCATACCCTACGAATCTTATCAGGCAAGTAGTTAAACTTTCTTTCAATTTTATTGCAGTATTTCAATTCATATCATAGTGGGTGTGAAAAAAAATTCGTTTTTAGGAGTGGGCTATTATATGAAATGGGTTTTAGTGATTGAGTATATTGTGTAGATTAAAAGTTCAATTGAGGTTATATTATGATTCAGTGTTATAGGAATCTAAATAATTTGAGTAACCCAGAGGATGTTGTGGGTTAATTCGGATAATATAATCAAAGTTTAGAAAATAATATATTTGAACTCATGAAAACCCCAATACGGGAATTGAAGACTTTGGTGTAAATCGTTGACATTTAAAGGTAATTATGAGGCTTAAAAATGGAATTAGATGCGTGTATTATATTAGTTGTAACTGGGTTAAGGTATGTGAAGATTCATAAACTTAATTATATGTTAATGGTGGAAAGAGGGAAATCGTGTGGAAGCCGGAATCGTAGGGAAGAAGATGAAGTCTGAAACACGAACAGTCGTTCGAGCAACCAAGAATGTCGCGCGGACGATCTAGGGTTTCATTCAAGCGACGCCATGGATTTTTGGCAATTCCCTTCTCCGCCTTACTTTCGTTTGGAATATTTTTTAGATTTATTTGGTGTAACTAAAAGGAGAAAATACTTAGGGCCTTGGAAGGTGGATATTAAGATATGTTTTATTTAGATAGAGGGCGAATCTATATAATGGAAATTGGGTGAAATAAATACAAAAGCTTAAAATACGGACCAAGTTAAGGAATCCGGGAATTATGGTTGAGTGACACCACTTGGATAAAATTAATTGAGGTGAAATTAATTAAATTAAGGTTCGGGGATTTGACGTGGATATTTTTCAGGCTTGTGTTACGGGATTTTGGCACGGGGTAGCCGGTTTAATTTATTTTAGATATATATAATAACGTAACGAATATTAAATTTAACGAGGGGTGTTAACCTTAATAGTGGGTCTTTGTGTAATATGTTTTAAAGGGTGAAGATATGGACCAAATGAGTGAGTCTGGGTATAGTAGTTGGGTGACCTAACTTAAATGAAATATAATTAATGTGTGATTAATTAAATTACGAGTCGGGATATAGACTTGGGTATTTTTGGGCTAGTGCTATGGGTGTTAGGCATAGGTTAGCCATGCATTATTAAATATATGTATACGATTAGTGTGATAGTTGATATGCCCAAAGTGCACCCTCCTACTCGTAGTCACTAACCTCGACTTGACTCACAACCGAGTTGACAAGAAGCTCCCAACATCCATCAGAAATGTCGTCTTTCGAAAGGTCTGTCCTCATATACCAACCTCGGCTGGCCATCAACCGATGTCATCAAAAGTCATGGGATCAAGAAATGCCAACGTCGTACTCTGTCCTAGCCGACGCTGCACCCTACCTCATGCATAACCTCGATCGATCTTCAAGGACGAGCCCATATCAAAGATTTACAGGACAAAGAAACTCCATCGGAATTCATCAACCTCGTACTCGGCCAGGCTGAGGTTACATCAGTCAAGGACACAAGTCCGAGCATATGCAAGCACATGTAAAGTTTGGAACACGTGAGCAAATTAGTTATAGCTGAATCAATCCCCTCACGTGAGGGAATATTGTGGTTATCATTATCTACATTGGATCAACCAGGTGTCATCATAATACTCGTTCGATCCTCATACACATGCTCATCACATGACTGGGGGGTACGTTACACCCCCAAGCACTATATATATATGTCTTCTTTTACCTTGTAAAGGATGGATAATTTCAACCCTAGCTAAAACTCTGTTTTTACACACAGTAGATAGATAAAGCTTGAGAGATTGTATCTACGTCCATTAGTGCCTTCACCTAGTGAAATCACTCACACACACAGTGGACGTGGGCCAGATTCGCTGAACCACTTATATACTAGTGTTCACCCTTTTTCCCTTACTTCCTTCTACTAGATAATTACTCTTGTGCTGACATTATTATGCATGTTTAAGCTCTGTTACCTCTTCATCTGGTGGTGCTGTCTCTAGCATCATCATTTTGGCACCGTCTGTGGGAACGAGAAGATTCACCTCTTCCTCTTTTGCTGCTTAACCTCACCGTAGACTCTGGTGGTGAACCAGGCCTCACCCTTTGCATGGAGATGTTTCACAATTGAAAGAGTCCCCTTAAGGTTTCCAGGATGTATAGTCTTATCATCAAAAGCTTAAACATATGGCACCAGAGTTACCACTACCTCCTCCACCATATGGTGTTGGAGGACCCACTTATAATTAAGTGCCACCCCAGTTCGAGACCTTGAATTCCTTGGTGTAACTCAGCAAGTGATGCAGGAGAAATTTTCCCAGCTCAGCCAAAACATAATGAGACCACCTGGGGTCTCACCGGAGATGATTACTCCGACGGATGCTCAGCTACGGAATGAGGCCAGGGGACCACCCCAGGAACCACGAAAGGACCAACTTACTCGTCAACGGAGGAGGGATGTTCCTGACCCTAGGTGTTTATACCTGGGGAGGCTAGGAAACCCTTTCCCTAAGGATAGGTACAATGATATTGAGGTAGAATATGCCCCTACAGACTGTTAGGAGCCGTATAAGGTCTCAAACAACACTGTACGTCCTATATAGCAGGGCCGAGGTCAGTGTGAAAGACGAGATGGTGATGCACAACAAAGAGGGTTGGCTTTTGATAGTTTAAGTAGAGGGTTATCCTTTGAAAGGCTCGTCCCAGTTAATGATCTGAGGTAGAGGCTATACAGGTCAAGAAGCATGGCTGGCTCACAAAGGGAAGGCGGTGAGCATCGGCCTCATCATGGAGACTGTGGTCAAAGGGAGGTCAACAACCAACATTGTGTAGCAGCTGGGGAACCCTCAGTTCACCCTTTAAAAGTGACTGGGAACAACCTCGGCCAAGACGACGTTGCCAAACCATGGAATGACTCTATTCAGACATTGGAAGGGAAGATAGGGAACCTCATAAAAAGTCGAGACCCATTACAGAAGGGCTACTCAGAGGGCTCGGCATTTTAGGTAAGGATTGTCAACTTCCCAACCCCTGCCAAATTCAAACCCCCAATGGTGTCTCCCAAGCACGATGGTAGTAAGAACCCAGTCCATCATATTGAAATGTATCAATCTGCAGCAGACATTTATTCAATCTATGATGAGATGAGGTGTCGATCTTTCTCAAGCACTTTGACTGGGCCTGCACATATTTGGTTCACTACTCTTTGAAAAATTCAGTTGAAAATTTCAAAGGTTTAACTGAGCGGTTTATTCATAACTTCTGTTTTGGGGTAAGACCTCAGAAGAAGATAACTCACTTAATTTATGTAAAGCAAGGGAAGAATGAAAGCCTCTGAGACTACATCGTGAGGTTCAATAAGGAAAAAATAGAGGTAGAAAATTATGAAGAGAGCATACCCATAAAAGCCCTTATTGGAGGACTTGAGAAGGGAAAGCTACTTTGGAAGCTTGTTGAAGACCATCCCAAATATATTGCCGAGTTGTTAGCAACAACTGGAAAGGTTATGAACGCAAAAGAGGCAATGATGGCAAAATATGAGGATGAGAATGGAAGTAATAGTGGGAAGTTTCAAAGGAAAATGATGGAAAGAAGAGGACTGCAGACGATAAGTTTGCACAATACACTCCTTTAACTGTGAGATGCAAAGGCATCCTCAATGAAATAAAGAATGATAGATCCCTGAGATGGATGAAGAAGTTGAAGGCTCCTTAACATAAGAGAAAAAAAAACCTATGGTGCGAAGTCCATCAGGATTACGGCTATCTGACTAATAAGTGTTTCACCCTAAAGGATGAGATTGAGAAGATGTTAAAATCTAGGAAGCTCAGAAAGTATGTGGATGGTAGAGCTTCTAATGTGGGGAGAGACGACTCCAAAAAGATATGAAATGATAAATTTCAGGAAGACATCCCTGCTAGAAGAGTTGATGACTCAGATAATGATGACGATGATCCTGACCTCCCACCAAAAGATGATAATGCCCCAGTAAAGAGGGTCGGTATGAACACTATCTGTGGGGGGCTAGTCGGAGGTGGCTCAAAGGTAGCTGATTGCAAAGCTCATGTGGCAGAGGCTAAGGCAGTGACTAAAGCCAAGGTTGTGAACTTGGCATTTACATAGGTTAAGCACAAGAAGAGAAAGAAGGTAGATATGGACACCCTCATGGCCGGCTTCTCACAACTTGACTTCAAGGGTATCTTAGCTCCCTACGATGACCCTTTAGTCATCATCACAAGGGTGCATGGGTGTGAAGTTCAGAGGATCCTCATTGATGGGGGTATTTCTACAGACGTTATGTTTTGGCCCTATTTTAAGAGCCTAGGCCTCAGAAGAGCTAGGCTTGTCCCTTATAATCATCCCTTAATTGACTTCAGCGGTGAAAAGGCTCATCGATTGGGCATGTACGAAATGGATGTTAGAATGGGAGATGAATGGCCTAAGAGGTTGACCAGAAAAATCAATTTCTTTGTGATGGATGAAAACGTCTTCTCACCTTACAACCTCATCATAGGACGAGTATCCCTCAAAGAATTTGAGGTCGTGCCTTCAACGGTTCACCAAATGCTGAAATTCCTGACTCCTTATAGAGTAGAGGAAGTGCAAGGTGACCAAACATAGGCACCTGAATGCTACATTAACTCTGCAAAAGAGAGAGAGGCTCATAAGAGGTAAATAACCACGTACAACATCAACACACTTGATCCTAGAGATGAAATAAAGCTAAAAAAGGGAGAGGCAGGGGAGGAGCTAGAATTCATCATTATAAATGAGGAAGAGACGAAAAAAACCATCCAAGTTGGCAAAGCCCTAAGACCTGAGATCAAGGTGGAACTAATAAAGATGCTAAGGAAGAGACAGAGTATCTTTGCATGGAGCCATGCAGACATACCAGGTATTGATCCTGAGATTATGTGCCATAAACTCAATGTTGTAAGAGATGCTAAGCCCATCAAGTAGATAAGAAGAGTATACTCAAGGGAAAAGTATGATTTCATCAGAGATGAGGTTAGAAAGCTTGAAGAGGCCAAGTTCATCGGAGAGGTCATATACCCTAAATGGTTATATAACGTTGTCATTGTGACCAAAGATAATGGAAAGTGGAGGATGTGTGTAGATTTCACTGATTTAAACAAGTCTTTCCCAATAGACAATTTTCCCCTACCTCGTATAGATCAGATGGTGGATGTCACAACAGGACATGAGCTCATGAGCTTCATGGATGCATATTTAGGGTACAATCAGATCTTCATAGACTCGGCAAACTCAAAGAAGACAACATTAATTATAGATAAAGGGACCTATTGCTACAAGGTCATACCCTTTGGCCTGAAGAATGCAGGGGATACTTACCAACGTCTAGTAAATAAGATGTTCGAGGCTCAAATAGGTAAATCTATGGAATTTTATGTATATGACATGCTAAAAAAGAGTCTATAGGCCGACACTCATGTGGCCGACTTTGAGAGAACTTTTGACACCATGGACAAATACAGAATGAAGCTCAACCCGACCAAATGTGTCTTTGGGGTAGGAGCAGGAAAGTTCTTAGGATTCATTATCAACCAAAGGGGAATATAGTCTAACCCTGAGAAGATCAAGGCTTTACTAGAAATGAAGACATCCAAGACCATCAAATACGTTCAGAGGCTAACCAGACGAGTTGCTGCACTTAACAGGTTAGTCTCAAGAGCTACAGATTAGTGTCTCCCCTTTTTCAAAGTTCTTAGAAAGGCCTTAGAATGGGATGAGGAATGTAACAAAGCTTTTAAAGAGCTTAAGTCCTAACTTGGATCCGCTCTACTTCTATCTTGGCCAATTCTGGGATAAAAGTTATACATATACTTAGCTGTCTCAGAATCAGCCATCAGTGCTGCGATTGTAAGAGAAGAGGATGGGGTGTAGAGACTCGTATACTTCAATAGTAAAGCTCTTCAAGGATCTGAGAAGAAGTACCCTCGGATAGAAAAGTTAGCCTATGATTTGATACATGCTTCTAGGAAAATGAATCCATACTTTTAAGCCCACTATATGGTCGTCCTCACTGATTCCCCACTCAGACAGGTCCTTCATAAGCCTGAGAAGTCAAGAAGGTTAATGACCTAGGTAATCATGTTGGGGGAATACGATATTGTTTATCAACCCAGGGTTGCCGTCAAGGGACAGGCACTCGCAGACTTTGTATCTGAGTTTACCTGGAAAGAGGCTGACGTTACGGAGAGTCATGGGGCTACAGATGAACCAGATAGAAACGTCTTCCATGATTCGAACGAGGTTGATCCAAGCAGAGCCAAACACAGAATATTAGAGAATAAAGAAGAGAGATACCTCTTCAAGCAAGGGACCCTATCAGAGGGAAACTTCTCTTTAAATGCAACCATTTGGAACCTCTTCGTTGATGGGTCTTCTTGTGAAAGAGGAAGTGGAGCAGGGTTAATAGTGTTAGCACCAGATGGTACCTATATTGAATATGCGTTGAGTTTCAACTTCAAAGATTCTAATAATGAGTCAGATTATGAGGCATTGATAGTAGGTATCTCTTTAGCAAAAGCCCTTAGTCTCTGCCAACTCCTAGTCCACAGTGACTCAAGGTTGGTTGTCAACCAAATCCTGGGGGTGTATGAGGCCAAAGATGAAAGGATGGCCAAATACTTGAACAGGGTGAGAGAGATGCTAGAAATCTTTAAGGAAGTAAAGATGAAGAGGATACCTCAGCTAGATAATAGCCGATCTGATGCACTCATGAGGTTGGCCTCAGCAACAAGAACCGACATAAGAAGAATAGTACTAATCGAGATTTTGCTCAAGCCGACCATAAAAGAAGAAGAGGCTACCAGAACTTTCCTAAATTTGAGTATGGGAGCCTCATGGATGGACCGTCTTATCAGATACATAAGAGAGGGAGAGATTCCAGAGTCAAAGTTAGAAAGGAGAAAGCTGAGGTTCAAAGCTGCCAAATTCTCAATTGTAAGAAATGTCTTATATAAAAAGGGATTCCTACTCCCTCTCCTCAGATATGTTCACCCTTCAGAGGTTCCACACATCTTACATGATGTTCACGAGGGCTCTTGCTCAAGTCACATAGGAGGAAGGACATTGGCTAAGAGGATAATGACTCAAGGGTACTGGTGGCCGACCATGGCCAAAGATGCAGTCGAGTATGTGAAGAAGTGTGATAAGTGTCAGAGATTCTCTACCATCCCTCATCAGCCACACCAACCTCTTAATTCTATCATATCCCCTTGGCCATTTGTAGTATGGATCATTGACTTGGTAGGACCCTTGAGAAGAGATTTAAATAACTATCGATTCTTAATGGTGGCAATTGATTATTTCTCCAAATGGGTAGAAGCTGAGCCAATGATCATAATCACTGAGCAGAAGACCTTCCAGTTCATCTAGAAGAACATCATATGCAGGTATGGTCTTTCAAATACCCTCATCTCAGACAATGGAACCCAGTTCAAGAATGTTTCCTTAGAAAAATATTGCGAAAGAGTAGGGATCAAGCAGTTCTTATTTTCTCCTGGCCGACTCCAGACAAATGGTCAAACTGAGATCACAAATAGAACAATCCTTGATGGGATAAAAATAGATTGGAAGAGGCGAAATGAAGATGGATAAAGGAGGTATATACTGTGCTATGTGACTACAAGACGACATCAAGGACACAAATAGGAGAAACTCCTTTCATGTTAGCCTATGGCTCAGAGACTATCATCCCAACAGAGGTAGGACTTCCAACTCATAGAGTTCAGACATATAACCCTCAGAGGAATGGGGAACAAAGAAGGCTTGATATTTATTTGATTGAAGAAAGAAGAGAGGATGCATAGATAAGACAGGCATCCTATCAGCAGAGAACCGCGAGATTCTATAATCAAAGGGTGAAGTCAAGACCTATAGCTGTGGGAGACTTAGTCCTAAAGAAGACGTGGCAAAAGGAAAATAAACTCCATCTAAATTTGCATGGTCCTTATAGGGTAGTTGACGAGGATGTGCTTGGTACCTACCGACTAGAAAATCTTGAAGGAGAACCTTTCTCCAACCCTTGTAATGTCGATCACTTAAAGAAACATTACATATGATGTTGTAGTTGTTATTATCTTTTTACAAAACATGTACCAGTTTATACAAAGGATTTAATGAAAAGATATCAATGTTGTGCTGATACTTTGTTACATTAATTTGGTGAAATATGAGGTGAAACATCATAATTTGGTGACCTCAGACCTTTAGACATCGTTAATTTGGTGAAGTATGAGGTGAAACACCATAATATGATGACCTCAGACCTTTAAACATCATTATTTGGTGAACTATGAGGGTGAAACATCATAATTTCGTGACCTCAAACCCTTTAAACACCATTAATTTGGTGAAATGTGAGGTGAAACATCATAATTTGGTGACTTAGGACCTTTAGACATCATTAATTTTGGGAAATATGAGGTGAAACATCATAATTTGGTGACCTCAGACCTTTAACATAATTAATTTGGTGAATTATGAGGTGAGATACCATAATATGATGACCTTATACCTTTAAACACCATTAACTTGGTGAAATATGAGGTGAAACATCATAATTTGGTGACCTCAGACCTTTAGACATCATTAATTTGGTGAAGTATGAGGTGAAACATCATAATTTAGTGACCTCAGACCTTTAACATCATTAATTCGGTGAATTAAGAGGTGATACACCATAATATGACGACCTCAGACCTTTAAACATCATTAATTTGGTGAAATATGAGGTGAAACATCATAATTTGGTGACCTCAGACCCTACACCATTAATTTGGTTACCTCAGACCTTTAACATCATTTATTTGGTGAAATGTGAGGTGAAACATCATAATTTGGTGACCTCAGACCTTTAACATCATTAATTTGGTGAATTATGAGGTGAGACATTATTAATTTGGTGACCTTAGACCTTTAAAGCATAATTAATTTGGTGAAAATTTAAGAGGTAAAACATCGCAATTATAGTGCAACACCAACATATAAATTTTAAGAAAAACATCGTATGAAGTAATAGAATCTGAAGAAGTTGAACTTGTGATTATCATAAAAAATATCCAAAATTACAAGCCAGTGTCAAGGGGCCATCAGAAGTTCATAAAAATTAGAGTTACGGACAAAAGGGGCGTCAAAATTACAACTATTGAAAATCTTCATAAGAGCCTATGTCTCTGCAGCTGCAAATGTCTGGTCATGGACGACGTTGGTCACTTCAACTCCATCATCATGATGAGTAGCATCTTCAATCTCTGTGAACTCGAGAGGAGAAGTCTCAGTTGGATCAGCATCAGCCTCTTCAACTTCCTTCAAAGCTTGAGAGAACCGAGGGTCTCCAAAGTTGAGACCAACTAATTCTGAGGCGGTCAAGGTCCTAGACTGACCCTCTTTCATGGCTGCCCACCTTCCAGTTGATTTGATACCCCTCTCTAGGTACTCAAAGTTGAAGCTGACAAATTCATCTGAGACCTTGTAGTCTTCGATGGTCTGCTCAGTTGTATCTTCCAAAGCAGCCTTGACTGCAGCATCAACCTTAGACTGGAGGTCATCGTCCTTGGCCCTCAGGACTTTGTCATGGTACTTCTTGAGCTGAGACATATTGTTTTCCTTCTCCTTAATGACCCCTTTTAACCTTTCAAACTCTGCATTCATAGAGGCTTCAACCTTCTCAGCTTCCTTACCCTTCTTTATAAGGGGAAGCTTCTGCAGAGTCCAATCAATAAGATGATGGAGGGATAAGACACCTTGCATAAGGAGATCAGATGTATGAACATCTAAGTTACAATTTTTAGAAAGGTTGATGTTACACTTGGTGATCAAATGATCAAAATAAAAAACTAGTACCTGAATTGACTTGTGAAGAGCAAACTTGGCCAATAAAGGGACATCCAATGCGTGTAGAAAATAAGTGTCTTCCTCAGTCATTATTTTACCAATAGCATCGATAGCCTTCAGACTATGGTTGATCAAGCTGTCACTGATTTTATGTTGATAAAGACAAGTAGCCAGGGCATCGTCTATAGAAATGAGTATGGCACGATCCCTGTCCCGAGCCTTGCTCAGCCTCGTATGCTCAGGGTCAACCGTGGTCTTCCTATTTTTTTTAGTATCAGCCTTGGAGGTGCCGATATTGTTCTTGGTTTGAGGTGGGGGTACATTTTTACCACCCCTCTTTTCCATGAGCTTGACAAGGCCAGGAGCTGACATTTGCCAGAACTCGTCTGATATGCCTGCAGGGCACTCTGCAAAAGATAAGTCTCTGAGTTAGTCAGCGAGAGATATAAAATATAAGAGATATAACTTGGGTAAGAAAAGTTAATACTTACTAAGCTCTTCCAAAGGACCACCCCCATACATATATGAGAAAGGTAATAAGGGGTCATCAGATGTTCATATTTTATGAGACGAACCTTCTCTCCCTGATTGCGAAGGTCCTCAACATTTTTGCAATTGTCCCGGCTAAGTCCAGGGTCGGCTTTGGCAGTAAGGGAGACCTTCCCCCCATATAAAAGGTTTCCTAAGGATGATTGAAGAATTTATGGAATAGAGGTGCCTAAAAGTAAGAAGGTTGTACTCTTTGATGGAACTCTCAATCTCGGCCGCCTCAGATGTATCAAGATCACTCTCCTCACCATCATCACCATCCCCATAAACGTCAGCCTGGGCAGTTGTAGGGGTGCCACCAGGAAACCTCTTAGCTAATTCAGCTTCGGTAGAAGCCGACAGAGGAATGGCAGTAATGATGGGGGCAATGGACACACTGGGCCCTAAGATTTCAACATCATAAGACCTACGTGAAGTGCTAGAACTTGGTGGGATGAGGAACAGGTTGAAACCTCATCTTCCTCAGGAACCTCGCCTAGGAGTATAATCCATAGCCTCTTGAAAAGATTCTATAAATTCTCCTACTTCAGACGTTGACATGGGGTCTGAGGAGGATAACTCAGACTCAGACATTGGTACAGGATCCTTAAGTACCTCTACAGGCCCGGTTGGCTCAGGGTAGATAACCTTCATGGGTGGAGGAAAGATTGATCTGAGGGGAAAGGCCTCAGTCCTACGAGTTCCTCTTGGAATATCTCTATTTTCCTAATCTTCTCAAAGGTCTTCTCACGAAGATACGGGAACTCTTCTATTAGGTTGTATAAGGGTCTGAGCATAAGGAAGATGACACTACACTTGAATCAAATTACAAACAGGAAAATAGCTTGTTCGACCTAAACTAAAGATCAAACTAGGAATCTGAAAGGTTTTTACTAAGAACGTCAAGAACCATCAAGAACTAGGTCGCCAAAGAAGATGATCGGAGGGTCACCGGTAAACCAAAAAAAGGGGTGTTTATGGATGAAACAACCTTGAAGAAGCCTATAATAATCCTAAAACCACCTAATCGCTACAAGCCTAACCTAATAACCACTTGGCAGTGGTGGAAATCTTCGCTGAAAAAGAAAAATCTCCCCAGAAATTCTGAAATGTAAAATAGTGACCATAAATGGAAAAGAGAGGTTGAAAATAATACCTGGCTAGTCGTGAGTGAGGGAAGAAGAGGTTAGGAAGCTAAATAAACCTTTGATCACATCACAACAATGGAAGGCTTGAAGAGAATGGTAGTTGCAGAAAGCTTAAGCGAGAGAAAATTGTAAGAAGAAAGAGAATGAGGAAAGAAAAGAAGGTTTTAAACCTTCTCAATAATGAGGCCCACATTTCAACATACTAATCATTGCCCTAGGGAACCCAAGGGGTAAAGTCAAAATTATCACACCTTGGGGAGAACGCTACTCACTTTGATGAATGACATGTGTCAGAGAAACACCTCATGCAACAAGACACCAAAAAAGACCCAACCTCGGCCTTATCTACATACCCCTCAATCAGCTACTCACATAGGAGAATAAGGTCTAGGCGGTGATTGATATGCCCAAAGTGCACCCTCATACTCGTAGTCACTAACGTCGGCCTGACTCACAGCCGAGTTGATAAGAAGCTCCCAACTGCCATCAGAAATGTCGTCTTCCAGAAGGTCTGTCCTCATATACCAACCTCAGCTGGCCATCAACCGAGGTCATCAAAAGTTATGGGATCAAGCTATGCCAATGTTGTACTCTATCCCAGCTGATGTTGCACCCTACCTCATGCGTAGCCTCGACCGGTCTTCCAGATCGAGCCCACATCGGCTATTGATAGGACAAAGCAACTCCATCGGACTTCATCAACCTCGTACTCAGCCAGGCTGAGGTTACATCAGTCAAGGACACAAGTCCGAGCATATTCAAGAACGTGTATGGTTTGGAACACGTGAGTAAATTAGTTATAACCGAATCATTCCCCTCACGTGAGGGAATTTTGTGGTCATTATTATCTACATAGGATCAGCCAGGTGTCATCATCATACTGGTTCGATCCTCATACACATGCTCATTACATACTTGGAGGGTACGTTACACCCCCCAAACACTATATATAGAGGTCTTCTTTTACCTTATAAAGGATGGATAATTACAGCCCTAACTGAAACTCTATTTGTGCATATAGTAGAGAGAGAAAGCTTAAGATATTGTATCTATGGCCATTAGTGCCTTCACCTAGAGAAATCACTGACACACATACTGGACGTAGGCTAGATTGGCTGAACCACTTATATACTAGTGTTCACCCTCTTCCCCTCACCTCCTTTTACTAGATAATTACTCTTGCAGTGCCATTGTTATGCCTGTTTGAGCTATGCTACCTCTTTATCTGGTGGTGATGTCTCTAGCATCATCAATAGTATATATATATATATGTGGGCTTTATAGATATCGGTGTGAATGATATTTATGGAATGCGTACCCCTATATTGATATCATAGGAGGTTGCGTGATGTGGGTAAATGCCCTAGCCCGAGGAGCAGGGGGAGTGTAGTACCCAGGTCATATCGCCCACTATTTTATTGTGTGATTTATTTTTTCTAGGTGAGACGCTTTGGGTATGTTTTGGTTTCACTTTCGGGTGGAATATGACCGCCTTCACTCTGTTTATGATATTTTTTCCCAAGTTCGGTGTCAGCTATTCCAACTTGAGGTAGTCGGGTTAGAGTGATCAAACCTGGGATATGATAGCATTTTAGAGAAAGCATCCGGTGAGTTATTACTCGAGAATGGATGGTTATTATACGCAACATGTGTGTGGATGTTGTAGTATACTAGTACGCATATAAAATGAGTAGATAATTATATAAGGGATTAATATATAAGTGTGAATGTATTTCTTACATAAATAGTGTGAAAACCGTATGATTTAATAAAAAAGGGTTTACAACATAACTAGTGAAAGTTACATGATTAAAAAGAGGTTTCCTATATAACTAGTGTGAACATTATATGATTTAATATAGTTGGACCGATTAATAAGTTAATGAGTATATAACTTAATAATCAAAGTAAGGATACTCGGGTTAGAGTAGTACAATAAAAAGAGGTGTAATAAGTCTAGTTAGGTGGGGTAACATAACTAGGAAGGTAGAAGGCAAGAGATAGGTGTGCACATCAGATGAGGGGTGAGCTATACCCCAAGAGAGTAAGACACTAGCTTAAATATGAAAAGTGCGCTTGCATATTTAATTAATGTAATTTAACTGCTTGCTAAATATTTTTAAAATATTTGAGTTGGGATTTCACCCATGTCAAAATCTTTTCCAAAAATTATAGGTGTCTAGCAACATGGATATCCAGCTTGAGGATTCTATCCAGGGATGCGTAGCTGCAACTCGAGTGGAAGTTGCAGGACTTTGCTATAGACGCCTCATTCACTCATTCCTAGTGTAGGGACTTTGTTTCAGTACTAATTTGGGCATGTCGCCCTCAGATTTAGTATTCAGTTATTTATTGACCTTGTATATCCGTGTTATTATTTGATTTTATTGTTGAACTGATAGTTGATTCGATCATTTTTTTCATATTATTCATTTGTGTTGTATTCAGTTACCAGGTTGTGTGAATGGTTTAATTATTATTTGCTTTCGCATGTTAATTAATTAATAACATATAAAATTTGGCACCGGTCTATTTAAATTACTTGGTGATTAGTAACTTTAAAATGTTTTCGACAGTGATGCTAACAATGAGCCATATGAGACAACATTTTATTTTGATCACGGGCTGGCCACCCAATATTTTAGTAGGTGGGATGGCCACCCGATATTTTAATGCTTCTGGCGCTCGAGTTCGTGTGCGTGGAAGGGGAAGATAAAGGTCACGCTCCCTTCCTCGAGGAACTTAAGAGATAGAGTCACCAACCTATTTTGCACAAAATAGGTAAAAGAACATGTTACTGCCTCGAGAGAATGACATCAAAGATAAACTGATGTGTGTGAAACCAATTAGTTCAAAGGTTCCGGGGCTAAGGTATGGAATGGGAAGGCGTTAGGAACCCATCCTAGCCTTTTGGTCTCTCATGGTCTTATATTATTATTCTCCTTAATTTCTCTGTAAAGTGTGTTTGTGTGTGTGTGTGTGTATAAGTGAAGATCATAATCGCTCGCCTCACATCAAGTGAAAAGACTAAGTGAGGTCATTCCTAAGAGTGTTCCAAAAATAGTAGTTAAAAATATGATGCGTGTTTTTATTAATATATCAATCGTTATGATGAACAGGATAGTATGTGTTAGATAAGACACAAATATGAATCACAAGAATAATATTGCATGGATAAAATAAAAAAAGAGGAAAGTAGGAAAATAGGACTCGAATCTCGGGTTTTAGCCTGAGATGCCTACGTAGTCTATAAAGGCATCAAAGTTCACGTAGTTTGCATGTGATACGAGGGTGGGGTTTATCACATAAATTCAAATGGGGATTATATGTGTGTGTAAAAAAAAGGTGTTTTAGTTTTGAGGAAATGTAGTGAAGAATCTCGTTTAGAATTTATAGGCGTGACCCTCTTTTTCTTGTTTTGGGTTTTTTTTATATAGAAAATATATTATGTGAAATATTACTAATAAAGGATTGAATATTACTATGGTAAAAGCTAAATTAAGAACTTATATAACTAATGCGAAAATAAAGAAATTCAAAGATAGAGAAGAATGTTTAGAACTTTTTTGGAGACTTGGAGATTCATCTTGATTTTTTATGATCTTCCTTGCAAGTGGGTGAGGAATGTGGGGGAGGGGGGGGGGGGGGGTTCTAAATTGGGGTGGAAGTTATGAAAATGGAAGGTGGAGAGAGGTTTCAAACAAGAAAACCTCGCTGACTTTAGAAGAATGTTACTGAGATCACTGGAGTTAATGTTTTTGAGGTGACTTTCAAAGTGAGCTCATGCTCTACTTATATAGGGTCAAGGGACTATCGATCAACATTATCCTTGTCCTGCCTATCGAAAGGTAGCCCTAGACACACTGTCGATGGGCAGGGAAATTTACCTGCCAATTGGCAGTCTTGTACAGATATTCCACAAAAACGATTATAAAATTCAATCCGTAAGTCAAAATTTCACGCAGGTCATACCATTGGAAAGTTTATTCAGAGGTATTTGAGAATCCTTTAAGGCTGTCTCGATTACATGAGTTGACTTTGGGTCAAACGGGGCTCGAAAGCACCTGTCGGTCCTTTGAATAGGAGATTGTCGACAACGATGGATTGTTTGTCCAAACTGTAAGTCTAAATCAAGCATGTGCCTGGCCATTGGAAAGGCTATGCGAGGCACTTCGATGTTCTAAAGAGCTTCACTTTGTTTGGAGAGTTGACTTTGGTCAAATGGGGCCCAAAAGCACCCGATGACCTTTCAGAGTAAAACGGGTCATTCGTCCGTACCATATGGCTGATTTGCAAACGGGGTGGACTGTTGGAAAGGGTATTTAGTGCCCTTCGAATATTCATTCAGTCTCATTCGAGATGAAGAGTTGACATTGGTCAAATGAAGCCCGAGAGCACCCGTGGCCTCCAGATCAATTTTTGGGGAAAATAATTAGTTCGTATGATCTGTTATGTGATTTTTCGCATGGGGTGGACGGTTGGAAAGGGGTTTCAGAGCCCTTTAAAGATTCATGAGATTTTTCTCTGGCGATGAAGTTGATTGGGATGAAATCGGGACCTGGGAGCGCCTAGTGACTTCCAAATCGGTTCTCGATAGTAAAATGGTCCATTTGTCTGAACCATTATGCCGATTTGCGCATGGGGTGGACTGTTGGAAAGGGGATTCAGTGTGCTTTGAAGATTCAGTGAGCTTTTCCTCTAATGATGAAGTTGATCGGAGTCAAACGGGGGCCAGGAGCGCCTAGTGGCCTCTATATTGGTACTCGGAGAATGACCTAGGGTTTATGGTAAACGGGGAGGTGCTAAGGACCTAAGGAGGGGCTTGGGGGGGGGGGGGGGTAGGGTCCTAGAATGTGGTGCATAAAATTGAGAATTAGTCTGGAATGTTAACTGAAGTTGCGTTTGTTCAGAAAAGTAAACTTATTTGTATAGGAAAAGACAACCGTTATTCTGAAATGACTTCCCCGTACCTATAAATAATACCTCCCATTTTATTAATTCTAAAAATAATTATTTATGCACTTCTTTTTCCATAGAGTTCGAGATTAAGTTTCATCATTATTGGTTACTGGGGTAAGCATGTTTCAGTGCTTCTCACTCTTTCCAGAGATTGCTTTATCCTGGGAAGATATATTCCATTAGCGTAAGCCCTATAAGGGCGGACGTTATTTGTTAAGGAGAGAGCGTCAAATTTTCAACTCAGTCTTTTCAATCATTAGTGATTCTTATTAATCATGAACTAGTATTATATTCTTCTTCATGTAATTTTATGTTCATAACTATCATATTATTTAGAATAAACATCTCCTTGGAATAAAAATCTTAAAATAGAATTTTAAAATGATTTCTACCATACTTGTTGTTTTATTTTTTATTCAATAAATAGAAAATGCAAAAATAATTTGTCTTCATAGATCTTGTTTCATTAAATTTTCGGTATTCCATGAATGTTAATTTTGCATAACATCTAAGAAAATATAATATTACTTTGTTGCTATTATCAAAGTTTACAATTAGTTTACGAAACTAAAATATAATAAATTTATTTTCTATTACAATGTTATTTTTATAGTATAAATTTCATACACATTGTCTATTTGTTTTGTTTAAGTTTAATTATAATTTTAGTATAATATAATTAATATTGGTTTTGTAAATTGTGAGCATAACAGAGCAATAATTACATCATTCTTTGAAAATAATGTGACTAATCTTCTAAATAGTAATCTACCTATAAGCAATCTATTTCATGAAACTGATGGTGAGAAACCTGAAAATTTTAGTAAACATTATATAAAGAGAAGGAAACAACAAATACCATTTGATCTCATAACTCTGAATCTTTAATTCATTCTAAATGAAGATGTACTAGTGGTTAATGACACATAAATGAATAATAAAATATAAACCTCCATAGAAACATTGGAGCATTTTGACTTCTCATACAAAAACTATATCATTAACGGATTAGATGGCATGTTAAATAATGTGTATGTTCTAATAAGGACTTCTAAGTTGATATGGCCATCTTAGGACAAAATTTATAAAACGGAGGAGGCCATCACGAAGAAATTCATTGTTTATAGATTCCTTGATTGTAAAATTTTAGATTTAAAGCCTTCTATTAGCGATGTCCAATAGCTTAAATTCATTTCTCATGAAATAAGTGCTGGAACTATGTTTTAAGCGAAACATTCTAGTTGGCAACGGTGATTGAAAAATTACCAACCTCTTAAAAATAGTTAAAGATTATTTAAACCACAAACATAAAGAAATAGGGCTCAAGGACTTAATTGTTTTATTTATGATAAGGGAAGATAATTGGATGTCTTAAAGCAAATTTTAAAATAATCCTATGTTGACTAAAACCAATATAATAGAGGATGATCACAAATCCAATGAAAGAGGAAGTACAGTAAGGAAGGCTCGAGTCAAGTGGTGGTGCTTTTAAAAAGTTCAATGGAAAGTGCATTAATTGCGACAATCAAGGACATCATGCCAATGATTGTCATAAACCTAGAAATTAGAGAACTTTAAGCAAGAAAGTGTTTAAACTTATATTTTTCTGCGATAAGTTTGTGCTTACAAAGAATGTCATGTATGTGGAAAAGAATTATATTCTTGATGGGATGTTGATAATGAACGTTATGACTATTGCACCAATTATAATTATAATTATAATTATTATTATTATTATTATTATTATTATTATTATTATTATTAATAATAATAATAATAATAATAATAATCATAATAATAATAATAATAATAATAATTGGTGTTATTATTATTATTATTATTATAATAATAATAAAAATAATAATAATAATAATAATAATAATAATAATAATAATAATAATAATAATAATAATAATAATAATAATAATAATAATAATAATAATAATAATAATAATAATAATAATAAGAAGAAGAAGAAGAAGAAGAAGAAGAAGAAGAAGAAGAAGAAGAAGAAGAAGAAGAAGAAGAAGAAGATATCATCTTATGCTTATATTATTAAAATGAATATTTGACATAAAATAGTTAACTACAACACATTAAGTAAATTAATTTAATTACAGTTAATTCCTAAATCCGGCATTGACATAAATTATAAATGTGAAACACATGTAGAAGTAAAATTAACTAAAATATATTTTCATTAAGTTAAAATAAACACCAAAACTCTAAAAGTAATTCATACCAATATACGTGACATCAAATTTGTGTAAACTAGAGGTTGTAAAAAGTGTTTCATTACTTTTGTGGAGAATTGCACTAAATATTGTTACGATACATGAATAAAGTTAAGAATCAACTTAATAAGAATATAAGGATATAAGGAGTGACATAGTTGGGGAATATGATTTCTCATCTAAGGACTTTGTTTCGAAAATGTTATCATACACCAAACTATTGTGCCTCATTCACCTCAATGTAATGGCATTGCTAAACATAAAGACCGAACCGTAAAGGAAATGATGGATTATATATTGATAAATTTTGTACTACCTCCGAACATGTGAGGGGAAGCCTTGTTTTCCACTAAATGTATTCTCAATATATTGATTTATAATAAAACAAATAAGATACCCTATGAATTTTAGAAATAATAGAAACGCTCACATAAATAAATGAAACTGTGGGTTTCTCTTGCGAAACTAATGCCAAAAGGGTTAGGAGAGGTCTTAAAACCAATTATTATGCTAATAATATTAGTACCTATCGATTTCTTATGGATAAATATGATATTCCTAATATTCATATTAATACAATTATAGAATTTAGGAATGAATCATTTTGAAGATATTTTCCTTATAAAAATGCACAAGAAACAAGTTCTCGTAAAAGGACACACGATACTATAAATAATAATACTTAAATGTTAACAAACCATTTGTTTACTGAAAAGGATTATGAAGAAGAACCTAGAATTAGTAAAAGGGACAAGGCATCAAAATATTTTGGTTTATATTTCCTAAGAAAAATGTTTGAAAGCAAAACTGAAAGTCTTAAAGAGGCATTATCAAGTTCTTTACGCAATCGCACGTTCAAGGGCAATTTGGTCAATTCACAATTTGGGTACCTGGCCTGACATCTCATGAAAGTTGTAGCCCTCCTCGCAAACTTTGCGTGGCTGCGAACGGTGCGCGATTCGGATCCCTAACAAAGAAGTTACGGCGCTTTTGGCAGAAGGGAATACAAAATACACCAAAACAGGAAGAAAGGAGATTCTACCCTGCTTGATCGATCGATCAGAAGTATCTATCGATCGATCCTTCAGATTTTTGCCACGATTTCAACCATCGATCGATCGACCAAAGGGGTCGATCGATCGATCCCCAGCTTTTTTCAGATATTTTCCTTTTCTTTTCTTTCTTCTTTTCTTTTATCCCAACTTACTATATAAGGGATTTTTGTGTAAATATCAGAGATATTAAGTTTTAATTAGTTTTTATCTTAGGGTTTTGGGTTTTGAGAGCTTGGCTTCATTTCTTTTTGGGTTGACAACCATTTGAGGTGTGTAGGTTGAACTTTCCACTTCCTTTACAATTAATATAGTTGTTCTTGTTGATTTCTTACTTTGTAGATTAATGTCCATGCTTTCTTAATTAGCTTACTTGCTTTATTTCTTGCTTTCCTAATTTAATTAATATAAATTAGTTTAATTCATGTATTACCCTTAGATAAATAGGGTCAGGATTTCGTTCCGCCATTTTTGGGCCCCGAGCTCCGAAAATTAGGTTTTGTGCAAAATTGCGTTTAATTGAACCCGCGTGAATTAAAGTCGGATTATTATGCATTTAAATTTATCTCTTATGAAACGTTAGTGTTTATAGAGATAATCCGAGTTTAATATGCGTGTGACCAATTTTCCGTAATCTCGCAACTTTGGCTCAAATTCATTATTGCGTGATGTTTATGCTTAATTGATAATGCTCAATTAAATATCTTTTGAGACAGAATCTTGATTAGTAGTTGTTTCAATCCGAATGGTTGGATGTTATCCCGATCCTCGCTTTTACTTTATTTAGACTTAACCTATCTTTTCTTTTATTTACATTCACTCATCACCCTTTTACACTTGTGTTCCTAAATTAATAATCCGTTATGATATATCGAACATTCTCTGTGGATTCGATACCCGGACTTAGCCTCTATACTCACCTGTTGAGTGTAGTCATAAGTTTAAGTTTTTGTATTAAGGCGGTGAATCGAATTCAACGATTAGCTTCGTTACACGCGCTACTTTTCACGCCTGATCACATGCACTCTCATGAATCACCCCTCGATTCTATTTATAAAAAATATCACAATACTAAAGTCCTCAAATCAATTCTAAACATCCTCACATAAAGATTACGAATCCTAACCTCGATGCCTATTATGTCCTCAACGAAAACTCCAAGTCATCCAAATGCTAAAGTCCTCCAATCTATTCAGATTACCAAAATCGATACTTTCGATGGTTATCATTCGCACTAACAATCTCCAACATACTCCTCATCTCCTAAAATTACTTCTAAGTCTCCTCTCATCACAATTATTATTTATAACCTCGATGCTTACAATGTCCTTGACACCAGACATCCTATCTCTGAAAACACCACTAACACGTATGCTAGACCCACTATCTTGGAGAGTACGAATCAACAAAGGGAGTCAAATTTCGGTAACGGGGAAGCTAAACGGACTCACAACTTAAGAGACCTAAAACCATTCTATGATACCATCTGTAATACCCTGCTTAATTCTAGCATCGACCGCCACCAAAACTAAGTAGTGCGTCACATAATTAAACACCATTCTTAGCACGTGACAGATATGAGACATATAAAATTCATTCCACAAGATCATAATGATATCAATCGCAAAAATAATAACCATCAAAGCGATATAAGATCCATCACCATGCTAAACTCCAATAATATCCAACTCAAAAATAAATATAATCTCTATAAATTGAATCCATAATGAAATATCTGAATAAAAATCGTAACAACCGTGGAACCGAATGGCCCACCAAATCCATAATTTGAGTCTCATAATAAATGCGAAGGAATGTAAAACTAAACTAAACTACTAAGTATAAAATAAATACATTCTAGCTACACCTCCAAGATATATCTCCAAATACTCCTATACAGCTACTCCAGCCCTAATACCTGAAAAATATTAGTCAACGCACAGGGTCAGAGTCTCGAGCATGAATAACGTCTACTCCCTCCAATTAGGGTCTGTGAACCTAGACAATGGCATTATACATGATAAATATCACAATATAATATTTTAAATTAAGACGAGAAAATTACTAATGATGCGAGTAAAATAATCAACATAAGCTACCCTCGAAATTACTATCAAAAGTCCAAGTTTCATTATTAAATTACCAATAACACCATTTAATCAAATTACTCAACTTTATTATTTTTCTCATTTTATTATCATCAGTCGCGGTGCTCCCATATATAAATCTTACACCATTTTAGTAGTGGGACTCCCACCAATTCTAATTATTTTTAGTAGTGGTACTCCCACCAAATTATCATCATTTTAGTTTGGGAATACGACTTAAAGTCTTTACTTTGTTTGGTTGTGGGACTACCACATGTTCTGCACCACACAATTCCCCTCACTATGGCCACCCGCTATACTGTCATCTATGCACACACTCGTGAGGTTCCACGCATGACACATCACTATAGCCCATCAGTTCGTTTAACTATTAGCCCGCACATACTGATGACATCACACAGACCCACGAAGATATATCAAGTCGACCCGTTTAACTGTTAGCCCTGCACATACTCTCGTCGTAAATATATTTTAATACCCGTTTTATTATATTAGGTATTAATTCTCAATTTCTCATGTTTCTCGTTATTTCATATTTATTCACCCCACCCTTTATTATCGATGTGAGATCTTCAAAAACACCCTTAGTCCCATACCTAAGGGTCCCTAACACATAAGTATGTCCTACCTTAATTATTGGGAGGATTTCTATAAATAACTCTTCCTAGTCTTAGACCTAGACTAGCGAATCGATGGTACGACATAAAAATCAGCCCCACCTCGAAATCACCCATCCGTAAAAATCTACACTCCTAGTCCCATACCTAGAAAGGGTAATCGCAACTAAGGTGGGGAGAAAAATATCTCAACACAAATAATAATGAAAGACAATCACTAGAAAAAAAAGAACAACAAAGATCACAATCACACAACACAAAGATGTACGTGGTTCAAAAAATTGCCTACGTCCACGGAGAGGTCTGATGTTATATTAAGTATCTCTCTAGATAATTTTTTCTATATGCCCTTTGCCCCGCTCCAGGGGTAAATTCGTAAAAGAGAGAGGGGCGCTGATACCCACCCTGTTAGCCCACTATCCCCAAAATATCTCCTCCAAGACTTTTGGGGATAGACTGGGTCAAATCTTCAATTGTAATTGCCATTTAGAGCATCCAATAATTTGGTCCAGACACCTCTTATTTTTAATTGGGCTTTGTCCGGCTACTCTCATGGGCCTAAAAGATGAAGAAGGTACCCACAATTGACTCTAAAATTTTATGGTAAAAAATTGGGCTAAAATTTTTTAAACACTGACTCCGATTCCTTCCAGATGGAACTATTGTGAATCATACAAATTTGGGGTGTAAAATGTCTCTTTACAAAAGATTAAGCAGAAAATCTTCTTTGATCATAGTGCACTATCATTGGAAGGTTTAGACTGTTGGGTTGGACGATTATCAACGTCGCTTCAAACTCTTCCTTCTCAAATCGTCTCTTTCTCTCCGAGATTCTTCTCGTCTTTAGGCTTGTTCTTCATCTTCTTCAAGTTAATTTTTGTCCCTTATCTTCATTTACCTATGACTTCGCATCATCTTAGGCTGACCTTTGTTGTGTAAGTTTCCAATCCTCTTTTTTCTACCTTTCTTTCATTTCTGCCGTAATTAGGGTTTGTCTATGGAGAAGATAGATAACAAGTCTCTAGCTGAATTCAGAAAATGTTACAATATCCCCAAATGGGTGGATATTGAATGTGCGCCCATTCCTCGTGACGCTCGATACATTGAGGATGGGCATTGGATTCATGTTCTTTTGCTATCCCAGGGGGTTTAACGTTTCCCCCAAATCGTCTATTCTTATATTTATTTCAATATTTCAATATAGTCCCAGCCCAATGGTCTCCAAACGTTTGGAAGATTGTCATTGGTATTCATAGAATAAACTAACTCTATGGCACTAGGTTAGGCTTGGTTGAAATTTGTTTTTATTACTCATTTTCTCATACTAGCTCTGGTCTTCTTTATTTGAAAGTGAGGAGTCGAATATGGCGTTGGTAGTTAATCTACCTGATTCCCATAAAGATTATTAGACTGAAGGATTCATGGCTAGGAATTGGCAGTTCCCTCCTAAGGTAGGAGGTGCTAGGTACACGGGACCTCGAATTCTTACCTATAGGGAGGAATATATAGGTTGATGTTCAATCTCTTTGTTTTTTCATTGCTGCTACAATGTGTTTTTTCTTTAATGTTTTTTTTTTCTTTACAGCAAAGTTCAAGAATCAGGAGCCTGCTCTCCAAGAGATCCATGATGCTGAGTTACTTAAGGCTTGGAATATAGGAGACTCCATTACACAGGGTTAACATTTGAGATCGGTTGCCTTCTTACTGGAATATAATAACACTACAGCCAGCTTCATCGCCCGCTCAGTTGACTTTATTCCTTAGCTTTACATCTCAGAGGAAGAAGAGGAGGAAGAAGGTGCTCTTAAACCTATCGACCTAGACGAAGAGGAGGAGAGAAGTTCAGAGTCTGGTGCTGCTAGAGGTGGTGGTGAGGCAGGATCTAGTGAGGGGGAGTCTAGTGAGAAGGGTTCAGGTGGTGGAAGGTCAGTCGAAAGAACCTCCAGCTCAAAATCAGGTTTAGAGAGATCGAGCAGGGAGGACATGGCTCCCCCAAGGAGGAAAAATCTAATCATTGATGATGATGATGATGTTCTGCTGTCATGCAGGTTAAATATACAAAAGCCTGGGTCTGGGGATACTGCTATTAATTCCCAGATTGCAGCATACGAAAAAGAGAGGAAGAAAAAAATGATGAGTTTAGGAGAGAGAATGAGAGAAAAAGAGAAGAAGAGAGAAAGATAAGGCAGGATGAGAAGAAGGAGAGAGAGGATGTAAGTATGAAAAAGAACAGGATATTTTGGTCCCTGTGTTTGTCCCAACTAAGGGAGCCGCTGTGGCTTTGACCCCTCAGCTCGCTCCTACGATGATCGACAGGGCAGTTCTGCCAATGGACCGTGAGCGGTCATAAAAATGGGACTTGACCAGTTAGCCCTGAAGGCAAGTCAGGGGCTTGCATTGGTAAGTCTATTTATTCTTTCCTCTTTTTGTTGTAGTTCCTCATATATTCTTTTTACTCATATTCCATCTTTCTCTGCAGTTCTTATCTGACTACACCATTCTCGATCGCAGTTGTGGCAAGCTAGTGAGGAGTAATTCTGAGCTCGAGGCTTGAGGCTCATAAGTCCTCTGAGCATGACCTTATAGAGGTTAAGGCCTCTTTTGATAAGTAGAAATAAGAAGCAACCAAGAAACTTTGTGAGTTTTGGAAGTCTTATGGACTAGTTGTGACGAGCAAACTGGCAGTCACCGAAGAGAATAAGGTGCTCGTCGAGGAGGTGTATAAGTTGAAGTCTGAGGCTTCCTCTATCAAGTAGAGTGCTTACAATGATGGATGGGCGGTGGCGTACGATGGTTCCGAAGTTTAAATTGGTTACATTAGTCAATCCAACTTTAAAAAGGGTTGGGACAAGGCTCTTCTTGCTATCGAGGTGGCTACTGATTCCCCTCTTTTCGATGAGAACAATCCAGGTCCCGTACTAGTTATAAAAGATGTGACTACTCCTTTTATTGAGGAAGGGATTCCAACTGATTAAATTGGTGAAGGCCATATTGCTACTGATGCTCCTGTTGATCAAGGAGTGGGAGTTCTTCCGGTTGAGGGAGGTGTAGGTGGAACTAGGACGAGCAATTCCACTACTGATAAAGGAAAAGAGCCAGCCTCTTCTGAGCTGGTCGAGGTTGCCAGCTAGTCTCCTAGGATTTTTCTTGTATTTTTGTGTTCTTGTCTTTTCTTCTTTTTGATAAATGTACTTGTACCCGACTTGTGTCGATCTTAATGAAATGAAGAAATTTTGTATTTTTCCACCGCTGATATGTTTACTCTTTGTGCCTTTATGATTTGTAGTTTGTTGACCTTGACGAGTATATTCCTACTACCTCTCTCTTAGACCAAATTCTTGGTACCTACGTGAGCGACCAAGTTTGTCGTTCCTTTTTAAAAATTTGTAAGTCTCTTAGATCAAGGAACCATGACTATAATGATTAGTCCGAGCTGGTTGCCAAACTAAAAGATAGACTTGAGGAGATGGATGAGGTCGGTGCCTCTGTTCAAGAAGAAATGGATGCTCTGAAGGCTAAGCTCTTGGATGCCTTTGAGATCAATTAGGTTGGATAAATTCTATAACAAGAGAACGATGCTTTAAGGAAAGAAGTCATACGCCTCAAGTATAATGTGCTGAGCGTTGCCCCTCAAGTGATATGAGGTTCTTCTTCATCAAATAGTTAGTGAGATATGCCTAATGATAGTGGTTCAGCTAGGGAAATTGTCGAACTGCGGGGAGATATTCGTAGGGCTTATGTGATAGCCGATGGGCTTCAAAGGGATTTCAACCGTCTGAGGCACTTGTTCAAGAAAGGTCCTCGGCAGGTGTGGGCGGATGGGTACGACCAGGGCTGGACAGATGCTCCCACAAGGTTAAAAGAGGTCAAGGATCTATCCTTGATCAGAGGATGGATGAGTGCCCTTAGGGAGTTACACGTGCCTAAGAACTCCGTCCTTTGGTATAGGCACGAGATTAGGCCCTCATCTTTGATTCCAAACCAATTCAGAAGAGATTATCGTTGGATCCCAATAGATGCAATCCCAAGACAACTACTAGAGCCGAGCTCGAACGATGTCGAGGAGGAACTTATCCCTCACCCAGATGATGGTCGAAGTGCGCGGGTAGTTGATTACCTTGCCTAGCGACATGGTCCCTTGTAGGGTTCGATTTATTTTAGTACATGTAACTATTTGTACATGTAATGATGTAATAAAATATTTATATTTTGGGTAATTTTTGACTAAACATGTGTTGTTTTGTTTTCAACTTCGTTGATCTCATCTCTAATTATCTTGGGCTTTTTTAGCCGACTAAATATGACTCAGATATAGCCAATTTGTCGAATGAATATCACCCCTGTCTACTACACTTTAGTCATACCATTATGCCTCACTTTACCTTTTAGGTCGTGTCATCACACTGCCTTAGGCCTAAGTAGAGCAATGGCGAGGATATACATAGTAAATGAAAAATCCATCTGAGCAGGATTTTCGAGCCAAACTGTGTTGGAGACCAATCCTAGGTTGTCTAAATTGCCTAAAGATCCCCTGTAGGGCTTTATTTATTCCCGGGGGAAAACTAGGAGGCCAATTGTGTTCGTAACAGAGGCCTGAGGAGTATTATTATATGTTAACCCTGCTAATGCTTTAACCAATGTGGTGCAATGGTAGAGGGATAGATACAAGATCATTTGCTTGGAGTAAGTTGACCAACTTACTATAACCCGTGATCTTTATTACGCTTGTTAAGAGTTAAGCCTGTAACTTGGAAGGAATGCATATACTAAAATATATTTGAGAAAACCAATACTCATAGAATGCCAAGCCCGATTGAATTTTATTAATCAGAGTCACGAACAGAGAGCAATATTAAGTTTGTAAAATAAAAGTTTTCCTAAATTAATGGTGAACGAAAAGCGAAATCTAGAAGTATAATTTCTTCAGGTTGGCTACATTCCAAGATCTTGGCATCTCCTTGCCCTCCAACGTTTCCAAGTTATAGGCTCCTTGTAGGTCGTCCCTTTTCACCTTGAATGGTCATTCCCAGTTTGGTCCTAGCTTGTCATCTGATGGCTTCACAGCGCTGCCAAGGACTTTCCTTAGAACATAGTCCCCAACCTGGAATGTCCTTGGATTGACGTTCCTATTATATTTCTTAGCTAGCTATTCATGGTAGGCTGCCAATTTCACTGGAGCCAATTCTTGTCGTTCATCGGCTAAGTCAAGTTCAGCGAGTAATGCTCCATCGTTCTGGCCTTGGTCAATCAGCATGGTCCTCATGGTAAGGAGACCAGCTTCTAATGGAATAATTTCCTTCATTCCATATATGAGTGCAAACGGTGTCTCTCCAGTTGCTCGCCTCGGGGTGGTGCAATAGGCCCAGAGGATGTGGGGTAGTTCGTTTACCCATGCTCCCTTAGCTCACTCTAGGTGCTTCTTTAGTCCATCGTTCACTGTTTTATTGGAAGCCTCAGCTTGACCATTGCTTTAAGGGTATGCCACAGAGCTGAAGTAGTGCCTGATTCTTATGGGCTTCTCTTGGATGATTTATCTCGGGTTGATAACAGGGTTATTCTCACGTGAACTCGATTATGAAATCGACAAGGACTGCACCTTGATAGAAGTCCTTAGTTGAAAATAAATATCAAATCTTTCGAGCTAGATTGATAATTTCGACAGTCGAGTTGAGAGATCTGCATTCCTCAGCACAACTTCGAGGAGGTGCAAAGTAACTATGAAGATGAAATGGGCCTCAAAATAATGCTTCAGTTTTCTTGAGGCTACCACCAGTGCAAAGGTGAGCTTGTCAATTGGTAAGTACTACTTCTTGACATCTAGGAGAGTCTTGCTTGCATAAATGATTGAATGATGGCTCCCATCTTTCTCACATACCAAGGCAGAGCTTACACCATGATCTGATACTGCAAGGTAGAGATATAAGTGATCATTTTCTCTAGGTATTACGAGCAAAGGGGGCTTGCTGAGGTAGGCTTGAAGATCTTATAGGTCCCTCGAACAACCCTCACTCCACACCATGCTCTTAGTTTTCTTCAGCAACTAGAAGAACAATTGGCATTTTTATGAAGATTTAGAGATGAATCGGTTTAGAGCAGTGAATATCCTTGTGAGCTTCTGTACATATCTCACAGTTCGAGGGGACTGCACCCTATTGATAGCATCGAATTTGGTTGGGATTAGCTTCTATACCTCTCTCGTTGACCAAGTATCTAAGGAATTTTCCTGACTGGATGCCGAAAGAACACTTACTTACGTTAAGTTTCATTCCATACTTCCTTAGGATTTCAAAGGTCCTTGCTTGGTCGGAGAGGTGGTTGACTTTGATCTTGCTCTTGATTAGCATATCGTCGATATAGACTTCTATGGTGTCTCCTATTTGGTCTTTAAACATCCTGGTAACCAAACTCTAATAAGTTTCTCCTACATTTTTAAGTCCGAAGGGCATAACTTTGTAACAAAATAAGCCAACAGTGGTGATGAAGGTGGTCTTATCTTGATTCGACTCATGTAGAAGGATCTGTTTATATTCGAAATATGCATCTAATAAGCTCATTCTCTTATGAGCTGTTGTGGCATCCACTAGTTAGTCGATCTTTGGAAGGGGGAAGCTATCTTTAGGGCAAGCCCTATTAAGATTGGTGAAGTCAATACAGACTTTTCACTTCCCGCTGCTCTTAGGGATTACTACTGGGTTGGATAACCATTTAGGGAACTGAACTTCCCGTATGGACCCTGCATCCAGTAACTTCTCCACTTCCTTTTTCACTGCCTTGGATTTCTCTGGAGCTATCTAGCAAGCCTTCTGTATAACTAGCTTGAAGGCTGGATCCACATGTAATCGGTGGCATGTAATGCTGGGATCGATTCCGGGCAACTCGTAGGGCTCCCATGCGAAGATGTTCATATTTATCCGAAGGAGGGAAACTAATTCCTTCTTCTCATGATCATTAAGGGAGGTTCCAATAAAAAATGTTCTCTTAGTCAAGCCACTCCCGGCTGCAACTTCTTCCAGGTCCTCGGCGACCCTCTCAGAGGGGAGGAACCTGGTCTCTCCACTCTTGGCATGCCATATCTTAATTTCTATTTTAAGGGCATCAGCCTCTACTGTTCTTCGTCTCTATTTCTCGCTTCCTCCACTATTTTCTATTGTTTAGGGCGTACGGACACTATGAGGCACTTTCTTGCCATTGCTTGATCTACATGAATTTTAACTACTCCTAGCTTTGTTACACATTTCAACTTCTGATGAAAGGTTTATGAGACAACATTTATCGCGTGCAACCATCCTCTACTGAGGATGGCTTGGTAAGGTGAATAAATATCAACTATAAGAAATTGAATCAGCTTTGAGATGTTTCCTACACTGACTCGCATGACGATGTAGTACCGCTTATTTAAGAGTAATTATTTTTATATTAAATTGTCTTGTGGGTTAATTATATAAAATAAAGGAAGTTGAAGTAAATATTACCTTGAGTGATTTTAGAAATAATATTTACTGAGTTTTGCATATTTACCGTTAAGCGAAAGTAAATAGTTGTAATACCCCGTATATTTTTGTGATATTTATTTATGGGATTAATTGAATTAAATGTGTATTAATTGGAAATTAATTCGGATTAAAATACTAGCGAGATGCGAGTTGGTATTTGATTTTAATGAGTATATATATGGCTATATATGAATATTGAACTATGAAACTTGTCGTGAGATTGAAATACGGCAATTTGGAAATTTTGTTGAGACGCGTGTGACAGTCGCGTCAGGAATATAATTATTTTAATTATAAAGTGAATTTCTTTTCTATTAACCGTATGGTCGTTTTGAGTGCGCCAACGCGTCCGTAAGGGTCGAAATAGTCAGAAAACACTAGCCGGGGGTTTAGTTTGGGTCCCGGGGAATTTTTAGGCCATACCGGCAACGTATAAGGGTAGTTTGGTAATTTTGGATTTTTGGGAATTAAAACCCACGAAAATTAGGAATTAATATCTGATTTGGCAATTACCCACTAAACCCACTAATTACCTAATGGGCTACGGAGGTTATTGAAATTAGTTCCAAAAGAGTTCCTAAGGCAAACCCTAGCCACCATTCACTTTGGAGAAGAAGACTTGTAGAGAGAGAGAGAGAGGAATTCTGCAGAGAGAGAGAATCGTTCATCAATTCGACATCAAAATCAGAGATACACATAAGGCAAGTGGTTTAATTTCGTTTATTACAAAGAATGTTTCTTCCATGCGTAGGAAATTGACAAAATTTGTATTGTTCTTGGGAGTTTGATAAAAACCCATTAATTGGAATTAGAACTTGTATTTTGATGAAAGGATTGCATGTAGAATTGTGTTAGGAGGATTATTCTGATGGAAATACACCTTGTTCATAACAAAAATGGATTTAATTATGCCCATTGGTGACTTTAAAATTTTAGGGTTCATGTTCATGTGATTTGGGGATAAATGAAGGGATTTGATGATTCAATGATGTTTAGGAAGAATTGGCCCTATATAAACGTTAATATATGACCTAAGTATGTTTAGAAATGATTAGAACCCATGAACAATTGTTGGATTGATGTTTAGATGATATTAGAGGTGAAGAAAAGTTGGAAAAACGAAAATAGAAAATCTGGGCTCGAATCTGGCCACTCGTTAGAAGACCTGCCCAGGTCGTTCGAACGAGCTCGTTCGAACGAGCTTCTAACGAGTTGACCTTTGACTTCTAACGAGGGTGTTGTTCATTTGATGCCTGTTGTTCGAACGAGATCTCGTTAGAAAGCCCACTTCGTTCGAACGAACTCTCGTTCGAACAGCCTCGTTCGAACGAGACTTCTAACGAGCTGACAGTTTAGGCTTTTTAGCCTGTTTTGATCCCGAGTGTCCCGTAGCCTTATTTATATGTAGAGATAACACTTCCTTGTTGATTAATTGTTATATTTGAGGTATTTGGGATATAATGAGGAGTAAAACCTAGAAGTGTAGTTTGAACCAAAGGGAAGTTATGAATTAGGACGTGAGTGTCTATTACGATGCGAGAATTATTGACGGCCTAAATAATTGAATTAACTGGGAACCTATAAATTGTGTAGCATTATATGTCGGTACGAGAATGAGAAGTGTACCACAAATAAATTATGGTGATTACTAAGATGTGTGCATACTTAGTATATGTATATGATTTTATGTGTATGACATACCTACCATACTTGCTATCACGGGAGGTTTACGTTCGCTTAGGGCCTTCTTATCCGTGTGTTGCCCAAATTTAGATTGGTACCTCGAGAACATAGGTCAGAGAAGGACTTATTGGGATGTTAATAAGTCTGCTGATCGTGGGAGCGTAGGTATGTGCGTGACCCATGTGATGTGATTGTGTTCGCCTCCATTGTTTGTGATTGTTGTTATATGAGAACGATTCTTGAGAGATTTGGAATGCGTGATCCTTATGTACGTGATGTACCAGGATGGATAGCAGAGTATGTGTGCACCGCAGCTTAGTCTCGGGTGCTTGTATTGTATATTTATGACGAGAATAATATACACTTAAATAATGGGAACTTTCATGTTGGATTGTGAATATAATTATAGTAATGTTTTGAGAAAACATAACGGGTTAACCGATAGTGAATTGTATTACAAATACTTGAGAATTTGAGATAAGTAAAGTCCTCTATTTAAATGTTAACGCTAGAATGTTTAACGGGAATTGAGTAGTAAGGGGTAGAATTTATTACGGTTTGGTTAGATATGTATATCATTTAGATGGGTACGGTACGTTAGGAGTACACATGTAGTCGAGAGGTGAAAATTTCATGTGAGTGCATGTCCTAACATGTATTTTGCAATTAATGTCTTAATGTTATTAAAACACTTGCTGTTTTTAAAATGATTTCCACTTTCGGGCTCTGACCCATTTGCTTTCAAATCTATCTTTTTTTAAAAACCATTTTAGGTGCCCAGCCACAAGGACACCATGCTTAGGATCCTCATTCTGGTGACGAGCTGTAGCTGTTTGTGGAAGTTACAGGACTTTGCTAGTAGACGCTTCATCTATCTTGACTCTATATTCATATTTCATTAGTTGTAGGGCATGTCGCCCATTTTTTTAGAGACATTTCATTTATTTTAGTTATTCAAACTTCTGGCATGTAATTAACTCAGGATTTAGACTTGTCATATTATTTTTAGTTGTGGGATTGTTGTGAGGAGTTTCCTCCGGACTTCTTATTATTATTTGTTGGTTATTTCATTACTTCGTTATGGTGAATGGATTATGTTGTTCTTCCATTATTCTTTTATTGCATGTTAATCAGACTTAATTTAAAATTTGGCAGCTTACTTTTTAAATACTAGGTGGTTAGTAATCATTAAAATGTTTTCGACAGTGATGCTATTAACTGAACCAACTTGGCATTTTGTATTGATTTAATAAAGGAGTAGCTTCCCGGTATTTAATTAGTCGGGGTGTCACAATAGTGTAACATCATGTCTGGTTGCATCGTTGTGCTTTAAGAGACGGTTAAGACCAAGGTTCTAAAAAACGCGGGGCGTGATTGAGGCGTGGAGGCCAAGCCTTAAGCCTTAGAAGCCTAGGCGGGCCTAGGCGTGAAAAGGCGTTTAGGCCTTCTTAATATATTTTAATATTTTTTAACCATAACAAGGCTATTAAAATACAAAAATTGCATATATCATAAAAATATGTCTGAATATATGCAAATTAAAATACTATTTGATTATTTTGGATGAGATAATGGTTCGATTTGTAAAGAAATTCTTTAAAAGGCGACATCGTTTCACTAAAGCATTGTTATTTTTAGAAAAAAGTGTGCCTTAAGGGTTTTACCAAGAATAAGGCATGAAAAGCGTAAGGCGGGGCGTTTCTCCCAAGCCTTAAGCCTAGGCGTGCCTAGGCGGGTTTTTTTAGAACAGTGGTTAAGACTTATAACCCAATTGGGTTAGTGTTAAAGAGTTAATGTGACGTTGGTATAAGAAATAATGAATGATATCCCGGATACCAGTTTAAAGGGCACAATTAGTCCAAAAATGGTTGAGATAGTCAAAATCAGTACCAAGTTTTGTTTTTGGGTTCTAGGGTACTTTTGACTAGTTATAACTTAATTATGATATTACGAGTCATTTTAAGTGTGTAGTAGCATTTAATGTTGGACTTAACGTATTTTGGATGCTTTGGGTATTTTAGTCTTGCAAGAGCATTTAAGCACATTTGTGTGTAACCTATAAAGAGAGAGTTAGAGAGAGAGAGAGAGAGAGAGATAGAGAGCTTGGGAGAAAGAGGAGAGAAAGAGGAGATTTACTATGAGCTTAAAATCGTTGATACAAGAAGATAATCCGAGGCTATAATCTTGAGACAAGTTTCTAACTTGCATAAATGTATGATTGAGTGTGAATAACTTGTATTTATCGTTAGTGTTCTTGAGTTTGAACCGATTATGGATTTTGATGATTTTGTTGTTTAGACCCTTAAATATTTGATTTAGACATTGATTAGAGTTGGATATATTAGTGGGTTGTTGTGTAGGAATGATTTAGTGAAGTTATTAATTGATGATGTTGGGTTAGATGAAAGAAAATAGTATTTGGGGATTTAGGGTTTATATCAACCCATAGCCATAACTGGGCATCTCGACCAGGGCAAATCGATTTGCCCTCCTTAGCGAATCGATTAGCCAAAAATGGTGCCTATAGGTTTCAGGAACCAAATTGATTCGGGTAAAGGACAAATCGCTTTGAGTTGAGATAGAAGGTTAGTTTTCTCAGCCGAATCGATTCTCTTTCTGAGCAAATTGATTCTCTTTGGGGGCGAATTGATTCGGCATTAGGCCAACTGATTCGAATTCCTGCTGTTTTATGGAATTTTTCCAACTTGGTTTCTAGTGTTTTTCTTTTAGATTTGAGGCTTAGGAACCTTTTTATATGAAGTAATAAAGACCATTAGGGTATTACATAGGGGAATAAATACCCTAGGTTAGTAAGGGGGTCTTCGGGTTTATTTTTGGGATTATTTAGTAGGACTAAATGTCTGTTTTCGTTTAGTAAACAAGTCCAGGACTAGGGTAGAGTTGGGTAGTATCGTTTTGGACATTTGGGGGCTATTACGAGGGTAATTATACTTGTAGCTTATATTATTATGCACATATGGTTTTGTGAATAAGAAATCTACCTTTTAATTGGAAGATCTTGTGACTATGGCATGGATATACATACCTTTGTAAATGCTTTCATAAGAAAAGTTACGCGAATGAGGTAAATCCCTTGGCTAGTGATGCAGGGAGAATATAGTCTTCAGTCATATAACTGGCAGTTACATTGTGTGATTGTTTTATTCGAAGCGAGCTAATTCTAGGTCTGGTTATGACTCACCATCGAAGGTATATGGCCGCTTCCCACGCGACACGATTTAGGGTACCCAGGTGGTCTTAATTATTGGCACTGGAAGATGATAGCATTTAGGGCCACATCCAATGGGGTGACTCCCTGAAGGATAGTTTTAGAACCGTTATATTATTATTGTAATTGTTCTCACGGTTATGGCATTTCATATGTATGAGTTAATGAACCTACAAATAAACTTTATGGTATGTGATCCCCAAGTGATAAATTGATTCGTCAAGATAGATTGTGTGAATTTACATGTTAAGCATGTTAAATGGAATTAACCTATTTCTCTTAATCAGACGGGTAGTTTAACTTATAATGATCTAGTATAGCACTTGGATGTGCATTTAGATGAGAGGCGAGGATAATCCTTATATTGAAGAGAGAACTTAACCTGTTTATCATGTTAGTATTCATAACTGTCATGCATTTTATTCACACGTATATCATATCAAACTGGGCCCTGAACCGTTTATATTTCTCTTTCTTGTGTGGTTCTTTTGTATGCTCACGTGATCCGCCACAAGGGCGCCTGCTTTGAGCTTTCCTTCCAGTGTCAAGGAGCTATAATATTTTTGCGGATGTTGTAGGATTTTTGTAGTAGACGCATCAATCTTTTGAATAATCTAGTTATGATTTGTCTGTATATTCGGGCATATTGCCCAGTTATTATTCATGTCTTTATATATATCCATCTTTTGTTAAAAATTGAATTGTCGATTTTTTTTATTAAACTTGAAAAATTATATTACATCCGTTTTCAAAAATAATTGGTGGTTGTCTCGTACTATTATTATGCGATAGTGATGCTAAGAATGGACCATTTATGATTCCTATTTTTATTGGAGTAGCGGACTGGCCACCTGTTATTTTAATAAGCGGGGTGTGACATATGGTATCAGAGCATCAGGTTATAGAGTCCTTAGGATCTATGTGGACTTATCACGTTCTACCGTAACGTTATTTGATATAGAGCCCTATTACTAGGAATGTTTTGTTTGTACGTGTTTGCGATCTTCTGCTAGGATAAATTGTTTTAACTGTATTCTGATTCAGTTACTTTTTATCTCAGAAGCTGCCTAGACGAGATCGAGTTGTAGAGGACGTAGAGCCCCCACCACCACAGGGAACGATGAATGCGACGGAGGTGGCTAATATTGTTGCCCAGGTAGTCAATGCTGCAATGACCGCTATGGAACAACAACTTCCATAAGCCTAATAACTGGTCGTACTAGTAGTTCAAGCCCATATGGGACCCTCCGCATGGGAAAGAGTTAGAGAATCCTTCCTGAAAGGTCACCCTCCAAAATTTCAGGGTGGCGCTAATGTGATTGTTGCAAATCAATAGAAGAAGGATATTTAACGCCATCTTCGAATGGTGGAATGTAGTGGGGAGTGGAAATAGATTCTTTCCACTTTTAAACTCATAGGAGGAGCTCTACAATGGTGGGAGTCGATGACAACTCTGGAACAAAGGGATATTATGACTATCTCAAAATTCTGGGTTTTGTTTGATCGAAATTATTTTCCTCCAACAATCCAGAAGGAGATGAGGAGAAAGCTTCAGGATGTCATTCAAGGGGAGCGATCAGTGGCGAATACGAAGAGGAATTTACTCAATTGTCAAACTTTGTGCCGGATGAAGTAATTCCAGAAGAAAGGAGGATTTTAAAATTTATCTGGGGTTTGAATTGGAGGATAAGGCAACAACTGTTGGGGAACCCATCTTTGCAAACATTTGGTGATGTGATGAATGCATCTTTACTCCATTGCCAGGATCATCGTCTTTACTTGAAGGGGAGTAAAAATATTGCAAACTCTGGTCAATCTCATAAACAAGGAGGAAATGGTGCCGATATAGCACTACAACCACCATAACAATATATGAATAAACACAAAGAGTTGGACCCCCAGCAAGGGGACTTGGCTAAGAAATAACGCTTTGGGGGTTATAACTTTAGCAGGGGTGGTTTAAGGCACGGTCAGGGTGCTCAGCAGCAACATCAGTTAGGCCAACAAGGCTAAGCAGGCAGAGGGAATAATAGAGGCCGAGGCCATCATGGCCAAGGTGCGGAGCAATTTCTGAATAATAATCGGGGCCAACATCTGGAAAATTTTACGACTCGTTGTTTCAGTGTGGAGAACAGGGTCACATGAGGAGAGCTTGTCCATATTTGAACGGGGGACAGTTGCCTAGAGGCCCTCAGAATCCACAGGTACATCCACAACCTCCGACACCTATTCCAGTCGTCCCTCTACAACATGGACAACTTCAGTATGGGCGTGTGTATAATATTCAGGATAATTTGTTTCCTCCAGCACCACCTGCACCGCCAGCTATTGAGGGTAGGTTTCCCATTCATGGGTATGTGGGTCGGGTGTTATTTGACACGGGGAAACACACTCATTTATCTCTAGGCACTTTGCTCATTCGACGTGATTGTTTATGTCTGCCGAAAGTACTTTTACTAGTGTGGAGTTTTCTACGGGTGATGGTTTACTTATAATTTTTATTTATAAAGGGGTAGACATAGACCTGAGTAGATTATGCTTTGAGACCGACTTACTCGTCCTGGATATGGTCGGGTATGATGTTATTTTGGGTATGGACTGGTTAGTAACATACCCTACCAAGGTAAATTGTTACGGGAGGAGTATAGTCTTTGCCATTCCACGACAAGAAATGTTTTTGGTAGCTATGCCTCTTCCGGAGGGAGGTTCGACTACGAACTTGTATTGTATTGAGGAGGAGACTTCACAAGAAACATTTATCTCCCTAGACTAAATTCCCATTGTTAGAGAATTTGAAGATGTCTATCAGGAAATCCAGAGATTACCTCCAAGTCATGAAACTGAGTTTGTAATTGATTTAGCACCGGGAACTTGGCCGATTGCGAGAGCTCTATATCGTATGTCTCCTTTAGAAATGAGGGAGTTAAGGGATCAAATTCAGCAACTGTTAGGACAATGGTTCATTCAGCGTAGCACTTCACCATGGGGTTATTCTGTGTTATTTGTGAGGAAAAGAGATGTTATCTTAGGTTGTGCATCGATTACCGTGAATTGAATAAGGTAATCATCAGGAATAAATACCTGTTACCCCAAATCGACGATTTGTTTGATCAATTAAGAGGAGCGTCGTAATTATCTAAAATAGATTTGAGGACTGGATATCATGAACTACGAATTCTGGAGAAGGACATTTCGAAAACTGCATTCTTGACCAGGTATGGGTCTTATGAGTTTTTTATCATGCCTTTTGGCCTAACCAATGCTCCTTCCGTATTTATGGACCTTATGAATTGAGTATTTGGGGACTTCCTAGACCAGTTTGTCACAGTGTTTATTGATGACATTCTAGTCTATTCTCGGACTGAAGGTGATTGTGCCAAACACTTGCGATTGGTCCTACAGACACTAAGGGATCATCAAATTTTTGCCAATTTTAAGAAATGTGGCTTTTGGTTGCAGGAAATGCAACTTTTGGGGCACACTGTGACGGCTGAGAATATTTCTGTATATCCAAGTAAAGTTGCCATGGTGAGGGAATGGGGTCAACCCACGAAGCCAACTGAGATTCGTAGCTTTCTGGGTTTGGCGGGTTATTACCGCCGTTTCATTAAAGGTTTCTCCAAAATTGCGGGCCCTTTAACGAACTTAACCCGGAAGGGAGTACGATTTGTTTGGGATGATTCCTGTCAGCTAGATTTTGATGAGATGAAGGACAAGTTGACTTCTGCTCCTGTACTCGCGTTTCCATGACCGAGAACAGACTATTTAGTCATCACAGACGCATCTCTACAAGGATTAGGGGTGTGTTACAATAAGAACATAGGTCCATTGCATATGCATGTTTCAAGCTTAAGCCCCACGAGAAGAATTATCCCGTGCATGATCTGGAGCTTACCCAGGTATTTTTTGCCTTAAAGATATGGAGGCATTACCTCCTGGCTGAGAAATTTAGTCTTTTTACGGACCACAAATCGTTACAGTATTTATTCTCGCATAAAGATTTAAATATGAAGCAACGTCGGTGGTTGGAGCTCGTAAAGGACTATCAATTCAATATACATTATCACCCAGGCAAGGCAAATGCAGTAGGTGACGCACTGAGTCGAAAACTCATAGGGGAACTGGTGGAAGTGTGGAAAGCCAAATGGAAAGAACTTAGCTAGGATGATGCTGTAGCAAGGGCGTGCATATCCGTGTTGACCGTTACGCCTGCCATAATGATGCGAATAGTAAAAGCACAAGGAGGGGGATAAAGATTGTCAAGACCGCGTATGTAAATTGTTGATCGAATGAGCGGAGTCCTACTCTATTAGTTATGAGGGTGGGTTACGTTTCCACAGAAGACTTATAATCCCCAAACAAAGGAGACTAGAGACGTGATGTCATGAAGAAATCCCATGGATCAAAATTTGTATTACACCCAGGGGGAGATAAAATGTACCAAGATATGTGCTGTCAGTATTGGTGGGAAGGTATAAAAAGGGACATTTCTGAAGTTGTTTACCAATGTGCCACTTGTTAATTGGTGAAGGTGGACCACCAGCGATCGACTGGATTATTTTAACCATTATAAATAGCTGTGTGGAAATGAGAGAATATCCTGATGGATTTTATCATTGGATTGCCGACATCGCAAAGTGGTCATGATTTTATTTGGGTAATTATCGATCGTTTGACTAAATTAATACACTTCCTACTGGTACGGACGGATTATAATTCGGCACGTTACGCCCAACTCTTTATTTTAGAATTGTGAAACTCCATGGGGTGCCTGTCAATATAGTGTCAGACCGAGATAATATTTTTGTATCCCATTTTTGGCAAAGTTTACAAGAGGCGATGGGGACCGAATTACGATTGAGTACATCATACCATCCACAAACTGATGGGAAAATGGAGAGAGTCAACCAAATGTTGGAGGATATGCGTCGAATGTGCGTACTTGACTTTAAAGGAGGATGTGAACAATACCTTCCATTGGTAGAATTTGCATATAATAATTCGTACCAATTCACGAAAGGTATGGCACCGTATGAGGCATTATATGGCTGACCGTGTCGATCACCTTCTTGTTGGTTGGAAGTAGGAGATAATAAACTCCTTGAACTTGAAGTGATATAAGATACCTCCTCGAAGATTAAACTTATTCGAAACCGCATATGAATTGCACAAGTTCGCCAGAAGAGCTATGGTGACGCGAATCGGAGGCATGTGGAATTGGAAGTGGGGTATCAAGTTTTAGTGCGGGTATCCCCGATGAAAGGTGTAATGCGATTGGAGAAGAAGAGCAAACTTGCGCCGCGCTATGTAGGCCTTTTTCCCGTTATTGCAAAAATAGGCCCCGTAGCATATTAACTTGCTTTGCCGGAACGCTTACAACAAATTCATGACGTGTTCCATGTTTCATCTTTGAAGAAGTATAAAAGATGCGAGGGAGCTCATTCCATTATATAATATTGAGTTACAACCCGATATTTCATATGAGGAACAACCCAGTTACTATTTTAGACCACAGAGAGCGTAGACTAAGGTCGAAAGTGGTGGCTTTCATCCGATTCCAGTAGGGGCACCACAATGTCGAGGAATCAACTTGGGAATGAGAGGAAGATATTCGAGAGAAGTACCCACACCCCTTTTTACAAGGTACGCCTAAATTTTGAGGGCAAAATTCCCTTTTAGGGGGGGAGTATGTAATACCCCTTATTCATGAGTAATTATTTTTATATTAAATTTCCTTGTGGGTTAATTATATAAAATAAAGGAAGTTGATGTAAATATTACCTTGAGTGATTTGAGAAATAATATTTATTGAGTTTTGCATATTTACCGTTAAGCGAATGTAAATAGTGTGACATTATGTCTGGTTGCGTCGTTGTGTTTTAAGCGACGGTTATGACTTATATCCTAATCGGGTTAGTGTTAAAGAGTTAATATGACATTGGAATAAGAAATAATGAACGATATCCCAGATGCCAGTTTACAGGGCACAGTTTGTCCGAAAATGGTTGAGATAGTCAAATAAATACCAAGTTGTGTTTTTGGGTTCCGAGGTACTTTCGACTAGTTATAACTTAATTATGATGTTACGAGTTATTTTAAGTGTGTAGTAGAATTTAATGTTGGACTTAATGTATTTTGGATGCTTTAGGTATTTTAGTATTGCAACAGCATTTAAGCTCATTTGTGTCTAACCTAGAGAGAGAGAGAGAGAGAGAGAGAGAGAGAGAGAAAGAGGAGAGAAAGAGGAGATTTGCTATTTTGAGATTGGAATCGTTGTTACAAGAAGATAATCCGAGGCTACAATCTTGAGGCAAGTTTCCAACTTGAATAAATGTATGATTGAGTGTGAATAATTTGTATTTATAGTTAGTGTACTTGAGTTTGAATCGTTTATGGATTTTGATGATTTTTGTGTTTAAACCCTTAAACATTTGATTTAGACATTTATTAGAGTTGGATATATTAGTGGGTTGTTGTGTAGGAATGATTTGGTGAAGTTATTAATTGATGATGTTGGGTTAGATGGAAGAAAATAGGATTTGGGGATTTAGGGTTTATATCAACCCGTAGCTATAACTGGGCATCTTGACCAAGGCGAATCGATTCGCCCTCCTCAGTGAATCGATTAGCCAAAAATGGTGGCTAAAGGTTTGAGGAACCGAATCGATTTGGGTCGAGGACGAATCAATTAGGGATGAGATAGAAGGTTAGTTTTCTCAGCCTAATCGATTCCCTTTCTCAGCGAATCGATTCGCTTTCGGGGGAGAATAGATTCGGCCTTAGGCGAATCGATTCCTATTATTTTATGGAATTTTTCCAACTTTGTTTGTACTCCTTTTCTTTTAGATTTGAGTCTTAGTAACCTTCTTATATGAAGTAGTAAAGACCATTAGGGTCTTACATAGGGGAATAAATACCCTAGGTTAGTAAGGGGGTCTTCGGGCTTAGTTTGGGGATTATTTAGTAAGACTAAATGACTCATTTAATTTAGTAAACAAGTCTAGGACTAGGGTAGAGTTGGGTAGTATCGTTTGGGACTTTTGGGGGCTATTATGAGGGTAATTATAATTATAGCTTATATCGTTATGCCCATATGGTTTCGTGAATAAGAAATGTACCTTTTAATTGTCATATCTTGTGACTATGGCATGCATATACATACCTCTCTAAATGCTATCATAAGGGAAGTTACGCAAATCAGGTAAATCCGCTGTCTAGTGATGTAGGGAGAATATAGTCCTCGGTCATATAACCAGTGGTTACATTGTGTGATTGTTTTATTCGAAGTGAGGTAATTTCGAGTATGGTTCTGACTCACTGTCGAATGTATATGGCCGCTTCCCACGCGACGCGATTTAGGGTACCCAGGTGGTCTTAATTATAGGCCCTGGATGATGATAGCATTTAGGGGCTCATCTAGTGAGGTGACTCCCTGAAGGACGGTCTTAGAACCGTTATATTATGATTGTAATTTTTCTCACGGTTATGGTATTTCATATGTATGAGTTAATGAACCGGTAAATCAACTTTATGGTATGTGATACCTAATTAATAAATTGATTCGTGAAGATAGATTTTATGAATTTTCAAGTTAAGCATGTTAAATTAAATTAAGATATTTCTCTTAATCAGACGGGTAGTTTAACTTATAATGATCTAGTATAGCGTTAGGATGTGAATTTAGATGAGAGGTTAGGATGATCCTTATATTGAATAGTGAACTTAACATGTTTATGATGTTAGTATTCATAATTATCATGACTTTTATTCACGCGTTTATCATATCAAACCGGGCCCTGACCCATTTATATTTCTCTTTCTTGTGTGGTTCTTTTGTATGGTTAGGTGCTCCACCACAAGGTCGCCCTCTTTGATATTTCCTTCTAGTGTCAAGGAGCTACAACATTTTTACAGATGTTGCAGGATTTTTGTAGTAGATGCATCAATCTTTTGAATAATCTAGTTATGATCCATCTGTATATTTGGGCATGTTGCCCCAGTTATTATTCATGTCTTTATATATAACCACCTTCTGTTATAAATTGTATTGTCGAAATTATTTTTATTAAACTTTCAAAATTATATCACATCCGTTTTAAAAAATAATTGGTGGATGTCTCGTACTATTATTATGCTACAGTGATGCTAAGAATGGATCATTTATGATTCCTGTTTTTGTTGGAGTAGAGGGCTGGCCACCTGTTATTTTAATAAGCGGGGTGTCAGAGATGATCTTTCCTAAGGGGATGGTTATCTTTCCAGCAAAGCCAACCAAATTAACAGTTGCCTCTCTTAGGTTAATAATGCTTAACTTCAACTTTCTAAACAGATCGAGGTACATTACTTCGGATGAGCTTCCTTGGTCGACGAGTAGCCTCTCGACGTCGAAGTTTGCTATCCCGAGTGTAATGACCATTGCGTCATGGTGTGGAGTCCTCACTCCCACCAAATCCTCATCTGTTAACATGAGATGCTTGTTGTAGTTGATTTCCTCCGGACGTCGACGCTTCCCAGCTTGGGTTTTGGATGGATCAATCTGAAAATCTTGCATCACTGCTCTTAGATTCTTCACTTCAATTCTAGATGCGTTCCCGTGAATCTGCTTGAGGTCAATTGCCCCATGAATTACATTGAACTCGCGGCCGACATCCTCTTCGAGAACATTATAGAGCTTCCGATTCCCATTTGCAACTACCTTCGCCTTATTCTCTACGAATTCATTCCAGCTTGAGCTAGATCTTTGAGGTGGGACTTGAGGGCCATATAGTGCTCGATTTTATGCCCGCCTTCCTTGTGAAATGCACATATCAATGCATTATTCTTCTTGGAGGGGTCTCCACCAATCTTCTTGGGCCACTTAATGCATGGTTTGTCTTTGATTTTTGCAAGGATCTTATAGATCGGTTCTCTAAAGGCTGTATTTATAGCTTGGAACACCTTCGAGGCATCGCCTTTGTTTCCATTCTTGGGGCCACTTTTGCCCCCGTTCTTATTCCCTTTCTTTTGAGTGTCACTTTTTTACCCCCATTACTGACAACCTTGGTGCCACCATTTTCTCCTATACTAGGATGGGTCACATCTTCAACTTTGGCGTATTTCTTGATACGAGCCATCAAGTCATCGATGGTTACGGCCTCCTTCTTAGTGAGGGACTGTTGTAGGAGACAAGAGTGGGGCAAGCTAATCTTGAAGGATACTACAGCGACCTGCTTTGATCAATCCTTAACTTTATTGAACACCTCCCAGTATCTCTTCGCGTAGTCTCTTAGGTTCTCTTGAGGTTTTTTCGTCATTGTCAACAAAGTGTCCATCCTCTTCGGATGAGAGTTGCTTGTAATGAAGCGAGCTGTGAACAACTCGGCTAGAGACTTGAAGTTCCTGATGGATCTATGAGGGAGCTTTTCGAACCATTTTTGGGCAACATCATGCAGGTTTGATGGGAAACTCCAGCACATGAGTGCATCGTTATGGTTCCATAGGGTCATGGCTTACCTATATTGCCTGACATAATCGATGGGATCAATCTTTCCATCACAAATCTTAAATCTGGGCACCCAAAACTTCTTCGGGGCTTCTTCTTCCTGAATGGCCCTCGAAAAAGGGGACTTCATCTGAGTTCTGAGAGCTCGTCTGGCTAGCTCTCTTATTGATCAAGCACCCTAATGAGCTGGGTGTTGGTCCATTTCACTCCAGACCAAGCTTTATATATCATCGTTCCTTCAGTCACGGCTCCTGTATTGGAGAGTTGGTTATTACTACTCGGAATGGTCATCATTTGACCTATGTCTCTTCGACCTTTGTGACCCATGCCCTGGGCTCCTTCCTCGGTTACGAGGTTTGCTTGCCTGGGTTTTATGAGTCCTATTATAGCGTTCCTTCATGTTACGATGGAGATCCCTTTCCATATTTTCCAGTCGCCTTTTAAGGTGAGCATTTTCAGCTTCCTATTTCAGAGTAGCCTCCTCCCGTTCTTGGAGCCTGGCCTCGTAGGCATCTATTATCCTAGAAATTTGTGTGGATCTAACTGGACACTGGCTCTCTTCAGAGAGCTTCCTCTCTCGACAGAACCTCTGGTTTGAATGATGGATTTCAAACTTTACCCTAGGAGGGATAGGGTGCTCTTGAATATCTCCCGCTTGAGGGGCATTGCTGATGTGATCGGAGATTGCAGATCCCTACTGGTGAAGGTTTTCTTAAAGGAAAAATAATCATTTCCCACAGACGGCGCTAACTGTGGTGATAAATATATCAACACAAATAATAATGAAAGACAATCACCAGGAAAAGAAGAATAACATAGATTACAGTCACACAACACAAAGATGTATGTGGTTCGACAAATTTCCTACGTCCACGGAGAGGTCTACTGTTATATTAAGTATCTCTATAGAGAAGTTTTTCTATATGACCTTTGCCCCAGGCCAGGGGTACAAAATATATTTCGTAAAAGAGAGAGGGGCATTGATACCCACCATATTATCCCACTATCCTTTGTATATCTCCTCCGAGATTTTTGGGGATAGACTGGGTCAAATCTTCAATTCTAACTTCCATTTAGAGCATCCCATAATTTGGGTCGTACACCTCTTATTTTTAATTGGGCTTTGTCCGGCTACTCTCACGGGCCTAAAAGACGAAGAAGGTACCCACATAAGGCTTACCTACTAGTCCCATACCTAGTAAGCATCCTAAAATATAGGTGAGAGCATATTGCCAAATTCCCGTCGTACCCACGATGGAAAATATAAATATCAATCAATCACAAATTCCAACCACACATATAAATAATATCACAAATTTGTTCGTGATGTCACAATTTAATTAATAATACCGTTGTTGTTCTTAACACAATTACTTATCTTTAATCGTTATAGATTAATCAACATGCAAAGTTATGAAACACTCCATAATCGTCTACTTTTATTAACTACAAAATTTTTATGCGTTGGTACACGTTTAGATTTTATTTAAATAACTCCCATAAAAATTTACATGCAAACTGCACCCATAATAACCAAAACTCACTACTCTCTCCTATGCACCCAAGGCTGTCAAGTCTAATTCCATGTTAAATTTTTTAAACAAAACAGTACCAAATTAAATTATCCCCTTTTTCTAATTATGTTGCTAATTTATTTCAAGAAAAACACGTGATTAAAGGTTTAGGCGATACTTAAAATGCATAATATTAAAGGATTAGAATAGAGTATTCATGCCGGATAAAAGTTGGAAGAAAATTCTTATTGAACAGTAGAGATCCTCTCAAAAAATTATCAAAGATTGCTTCTTGACCAATCTTGAGAAATCACCAATTAAGCCATCTAATCTTGTGTCAAACACTTGATAAACTTTAGGGCTAGGGGTATGAAATGAAAATATTTTGGCGAATCCTTGTGATGAAAAGTTTGTGAGAAAGTGTATAAAAGTCCTAATCCCCGAGTTGGTTTTAATATATATGAAGATTAAGAGTTTAAAAGTTAATAGAATTCTAATTAAGAACAAACACTTCCGCCACCGCTGATCAAACCCGAATCGATTCGCCCATGCTGAGTTGCCTAGATTGGTTTAGATTTTAATGATAAAATATAATTCCAAATAAAACTCCCATTTTAACTCCAATTTTAATTCCGATTGAAATCATACTTTTCATTATTAAAACTCAACATTTTAAATTGCTCAAAATTAAAAAATTCCAAAATTTTATTTTTCCCAAGTTTCCAAACTAATTAAATAAAACCATTTTAAATTTACGAGGTGTTACACACTTCAAGTTAACCAAAAAAAATTAAGCCCATAATGTCTCATTTCAACATAACTATGCAGACCTGATTCTCTACTATATTATGATCTCATAGATTTAAATACAGACATGCCGTTGTCTTTGAATTAGAGATATGTAGGCAACTCAAGATATCATTTATGTCCTAGTCAGAACAAAGAAAAACTATTTATCGTTATTTTTCCCTCACTCCAAAATGTTTGGCACAGACTAAATAAACTAAGCTTCATGTAATAAAAAGTTCTCTAAGGAATTTTAGAACTCCTTAGATTTATCCTTATTTAAGAAATAAAACATAAAGGCTGACTCTACGAAAGAAACAGTCTATAACGGGAAAGTACACTACCCCTATAGCCTAATTCTCATTAAAATAAACATAAAAAATACCCTCTTCAAAAACACCCAGCATCTCGGGACTAATCATTAACAAAATGACTCACTAAGAGATCCTTGCACAATGGCACCCTATCTTAGCTAAAGGATGGCATTACAAATTTAAAGATACATCAAATAACTTTTGTCAGTTCATAAGAAAATAAAGGTAAACTTATCCCCTCACAACTAATGTCAATACAATGAGGGCAAGATACTGAAGTTGTATACTGCCACCCTTAGTGATAGTGATCCGAAAGAGGGCCCTGATTCTTCTATTAACTGTAACTTTATTGCGTTCATGTTTAGTCATGTAAGGCTTGATGAAATTTTTCCCTTGAAGGGAATTCTATGAATGACACTTTCTAGGACATTATTTTTTATCCCCAAGTGAGTGATGGTAGTGAGAGTGGAGAAGAGAGAGGATGAAGAAGATGAGGAGGATAATGAACTTTAAGTTGCCTTTCGCGAGTTGTATGCTGAAACGTTTGAAACTGAAGAAGGGTAACTTAAAGTTGGAAGCCATGTTGAAAGAGTGTGCCATAGGAAATGATGATAGAATTTTGATTAAGGATCTTAGGGCGCGTGAGAGGCCTCTTTGAGAGAAGCTAAAGTTTGTTATGAGTGAGAGAGATTGCCTGCGTAGTTTGATGGAGGTTATGAAGAAAACGCTTCTAGAGTTTGAGGAGTCTACGCATTTACTTGAGTCTCAGATAGTTAATCTAGAAGAGATATTAAGAGAATCGAGTCAAGTAAAATTTGATTTGTAATCTAGGTCGAAAATGTTGGATGAGCGATGTTAGGCACCATTCAAATCAAATATTACAAGTGTGGAATTGGCTTTGATGATCAAAATTCTTTCACTACCCAAGCCAAGACAATGCATTTGAAAGAGTCAACCATTGCTAGGAATGTTGGTAAAGGTCAACCTTTAGGTAACACCCCTCACGGAGTCTATACATGCACACATTGTGGTAGGAAAGGCCACCTTAGCCGTTTTTTGTTTTAATATTCGAAATGATCCTAGTAAGTCTAAGCCTTGAGCCACCAAGCTTCCCAAAACTCTAGAGCGTAACGTTAAACGTATGTGGGTTAGGAAATTCGATTTGGAGGCTTTATATATTAAACTTGTTGACTCTTGTTTGCTTGCACATGATACATTCAATGCTATATTTAGCGGTTGATTGTGTTCGCATATTTACACAAACTAGTTTTTGCACTTCATGATATACATGTATGGTAGTTATATGTTTTTTTGAGTCTTTCTTATTTTAATTATTATTTATTGCGTCTTAATGAAAAATACAAAAGGATTTTGTTTGTCTTTTGAGTTAGTTTTTTTAAAATTGGTATGCTTTGGAAATTTTTAGAAAAACTCATTTTTTTAGGTGTTTTAGTTTTACACATTGTGTGTGTCATATTGGTGTGTTTGAATTCATATCATTATGTGCTTTCCATTTGACTAGGACATTTGGTTATGATATTAAATACTTACATTGTTCTTAATCATGCTTGCATGGAGTTGTTCCGTCTTTGATATGCTTTATGAATTCAACTTTGTATATGCCTCCGCACACACATGAACGAGCTTTTTGAATGTTAATTCCACATGTTATATATGAGATTTGTGAGATATTTTCCCTTCAATCTTGTCATCTACATATTTTGTTACTATTGTGGATTTGTATATGTAAGAACCATTTCTCGTGAGATTTTTTAATTTTTTTTGTAATATGAGGGTGTACGGGAAAAGGTTACGAAAGGAGAAAACCTCCTTTGCGAAAAAGCAACCGTTAACAAGATCTTAATGAAAAGATTAAAGGAAATAAAAATTAAAAAAAAATTCAAGTCCAACTTGGTTAGTTTGTCTGATTTTTAAAAATGATAGCTTCCAAAGAATTGAGTGAAAATATAATATGATAGTTATTTATATTTTGAGGGTGTTATAGTTGAAGATCAACGAGTTTGCACAATGATTCATAATTATGATTATTTTATCATGACACTATTGATTTGTAGAATCATTAATATTCTAGGCTTGTGTGCATATTGCCATTTTATTCGTAGAGTTCACTTTATTTTTTCACTTGAAGTAAAATCTTTGCTTCGTAAAGTTTTGCTGTCAAATAGAACTCCTTGAACATATTTTCCATAATCTTTAAATTTTATTTCGCATGTTATACGATCACATTGATATCTCTCAATATGCGCATTAAAATTTCATATCTCAACATTGGTAATTTCAGAATTGGTATCATACTTCATTACTTATTTGTATTGGTATCGTTTTGAATTGATATTGATATTAGTTGATCATTATTTGGATTATTTATGCTTATGTTGCCATGTTGTGTTTTTGTTGCAATTTACACCGTTGAATGATTTTAATTCCTTCCTCCCTATTTCTCTTGGTATCATTTATTCATATATTTAGGAGGACATTTTATTTATGGAAGAGAAATAGTTCTATGCCTTCTTACTTTGTCTATTTCTGAACAAAAAAGGGGAGAAATGGTATCTTTCCTGTCATGATTAGAATATCTTTATCTTAGGCGGAGGCATCTAACCTAGGTTGAGATTATTAGGCAAAGTTATAATTTATTCTTATGCGGATTTATACTTGTTATATTATATTTACATTTTAAGGTGTGTTTAAGTGTGCAGGTTTACAACATGCAACAAAGTTTTTCAAGGAACTAAATTTACTCAGCGTATGTTTCTGTCGAACGTATGTATTCTTTTTCCTTTAAGGGTTGGGAATCGAGTCTTTTTACAGATCTTGGAGGCCTATGATTTTTTTTGTTTTGGTTTTGTCCCGGTACAGCTAAAAGGGGAGATTTGTCAGGGCAAATTTCCAATTGAGTAAATTTGTTTCTAATAGGATTAATTATGAAAAAAAAATATTTGAGTCATAGGTTAGTCTTTGTATATCCGATCTCGTAAGCCATGAAATGTTTAATGAAAACGTAGCGATCAAGCTTCAAAGATAGATACACATCATGATGTGTTTCATGCTAAGTTTATCTTCACGTTTATGGCGGATCTCACAGGTTTGGATTCATTTAGAATATGATCATTGGAAATATTTTTGGGTGATTGTTTTTTAAAAATATCGTCCAGAACTGGTGTTAAAATAATTTTTAGAGAAAAATGTTTTTTTCGAAGTTCATTAAAATGATGCCTTCCCCTCGTTAGAATGAAATTGACATTTCATTGGAATGAAGTTATAACCTCGTTAGAAAGAGCTTTGGAAACTCGTTAGAACATATAACTAATGAATGTCAAAGGGTCACTCTCTATCAAATAGAAGGGCACTCATTGGCCTGTTTGTTCGAACGAACTATGAGTTTTCATTCAAACGAGTTTGCCGCCTCAAAAATTGTGTTTTAATATAAATAGGCATGTTGGACTCAATTTTTTTAAGAACTTTGGATGAAAATAAAATTTCTACATGTTTACCAAAGTTCCAAAATCCTAGTTTCACCCATTGCATTTAATTATCCAAGATTCACAATTCTTATGCTTTGAGATCTTTATGTTGGTCACTAAAGTTTATTTTCTCTTCATCTTGAGAAAATAAGTTTTGTGCGCTGGACTTTGCACTGGTTTGTCATGTAGAGGTGAAGAAATGGTGTTTCGTATTTCAATTTCAAAGATAATTGTTGAAACTCATCAGTGGATACCGAGGTGCATGTGGATTCACAAACTATGGCAGATTTCATGGGTGGACTCCTGCGTTAGACTATGGAAGAGAGGTCAAAGATAGAAGAGCGTCAATACTTGTGAGTAAGACTCATCGTTGAGTAATTTTACTATCTAGTCTTTGTAAACCTTAGCATAGTGATCTATTTGTATTGGACGTCCGAGATTTTTCCCTTTATGATTTTCCTTGTTCATCGATTTCAATCATACATATAGTTTATAATTCTATGTCCTTAGTAGATAAACCGAATTAATTGTCATGGTTTACTTTTTGGAACGACCCATACTAAAAGTCCACTTACTTTTTTCATGGAGTTATTAAACTAATTTCAAAATCATAACAATCTTGCCATTTATCGATTGTTCAACTTTGATTTGTTTCCAAGCTTCAAACCGCGTGGCTTGTCAACCAAAACCAATCCAAAATATATCATTTATATACAATATATAAGTTGGTGTAATGAGGAAAAAATATGTATTTTTTCAACTCATAAAAAGAATAATATCGTCTACCAGACTTTGATAAATCTATTACAAAACCTTAGATTTTTTTAATTTAATTTTTTTTATTACTAATGGTGAACTTTGTCCATTGAAATTAATAATCACCCTTCTGAAAATTCAAAAAATTGAAGTGTAATAGAAAAATGAATGAAGTACTAAGGACAAAAAAAATATTTCAGTATAGAAAAATCTCCTTGACATTTCTCCCTGAACAATCGAACCCGACTATCTATATATATAGTCGGGCACTCCAGCATAACATGAAAACATAGAATTCTTTAAAATAGTATTTTTTTTCACCAAACTGGTATAGATGATCTCCATAGCGAATAGATCATTTACAAAAAAAATCATCTTAAAAGTAGGGGAAATGGAAATCAGGTGTGCAATTTTGACTATTCAAGATTTTGATCATCATCTCACCCACTTTCAAGCTTTTGAACATCATCTCATCTTCTTTCAGGATAAAAACATGTATGCATCTTTTTGTAAATGTTCTCCTTATTATGGGAATCATTTATAACAAATTTGGTTAATTTTTTTAAAAAAAAACTTAGTATGTCCTCAAGTTATGTTAACTCAGATATATATATATATATATTTGTGTGTGTGTGTCACTCACGATTTAACCATGTTCGTGTGATTTGGGACTCATTAGATTGATGATGAATTTACAATAGAGAAAACCTATGTCAATATGCTTTTTTTATGAAACCGTTTTCATGTGTCATTATATTTTTTTTTAAATAATTTATTTACCTATTAGTGGCGAAAAATATTCATTGTATTGATAATATGTTTGTTGTAATTATAATGTAAATGAATAACAATGATTATATGGGCAACCCATATTAGAAAATTGCAAATTAATTAATGTTGTGGCTGATAGTTAAGTGTCTACAATAAATAACCAAAACTTGAAATAGTGAGGAGGGTATTTGGTGAAATTATTAAATAAATAGCAAACATTATATATTAAGGTAAGACTTTTATCTGTTACATTAATCTTCTATTGATATTTTAGTACATAAAAATTAGTTAGTAATGATAAAATTTTATTCTAATGGATAACCATATGTTCTTGTTAAGAGAAGAGAATGCAGGAAAAGAAAAAACATAACAAATTCAAAGTGTGATGACCTCTTTTGGTCTCCTGTCCAATTACTGTAGCAAGTTACTCAAAAGTAGGTGGAGAATAGAGTAGTTTATTTCATGATTTGGACAAAACCTCTCGAGTCTAGGCACACATATGATTTAACTTTATATATTAGGGTGTGTTTGATACAAAAGTGGTTAAATGGCATGGGTGGAAAATTTTTCCATGACAATTTTTTTTGTTGCAAATTCTATAATTTTCCAAGTAGGACTCTTTGATATAATTTATTTTTAAGGTGGCAAATCATAGTTTTAAATATGTTTGATATAACTGTTTGATCCACCAAAATAAACAGTTTTAATCCAAGAAAAAATTTATTACGAAAAAACTTTGATTGACCAAAATAAACAGTTTTCAATCCAAGTAAAAGTTTATAACAAAAAACATTTTTTAAAAAAATAAACTCGTTTATAACAAAAGAAAATTAGTTTTTAACATTTAAAAAAAATAGTTTTTAACAAAACAAAATAGTTTTTATGAAAACAAAAGCAGTTTATAACAAAAAAAAAGAGTTTTTAACAAAAAAATTGTTTTTACCAAAATAAAAATAGTTTTAACAAAAATAAATCTTAAAAAATAGTTTTTAAAGAAAAAAAAGTTATAAAAAAGAAAACTTTTAACAAAGTAAAACTATTTTAATGAAAAAAAAAACACTTTTTAACAAAACAAATTCAGTTGTATAAAGGATGGAAAAAATTTCTTTGGTGTATACAAAGCAAATTTTTCCAGCAAAAGTGGAAAAATGATGATAAATTTGCATGTGGACATGGAAAAAGACTTTCCTTTGCGTGTTTGGTTGGCGGGTGGTTGTTGCGAGAGAATAACAAATTGTCCACTTGGTTGTCAGAAAAGTAACAAGAAAGTTGCGGAAAAATGATATTCTTTCATTCAAATAAACGATGGTACTTGCACCACAAATATTATTTTTTGACAAGTTAACACCTAAAATAAAGTAAAATCATCTATCAAATATTTAAAAATATAAAAAATGGTATCAAGACTTTTTAAATACAATTTACTAGTTAAATTCTATTAAATGGATCTTAGAAAATAATATTCTTCTAATTGCACAAAAACGACAAATTCATCAAACATTGATAAATAAATTAGATTTTATTTTAAATGTTGTAAAAAAATAATGATGATAGAAACTTTATTATTACAATTTAAACAATCTGAATATTAATATAAACATGTGATAAAAGTTACAATTACTTCTCATTTTCATAAATTGAGTTTATGGACAGGAGCACCTTACGCTTAGACCATGTTTTCAATATATCACTACAAAATGAAAATTAAGTGAACTTCTCACAATTTCACCCACATTAGATCATGTGCTTTTGGAGCTGAAATTGGCCGATTTGCAAGGTTTTGATGAGTGAACTTCAATATTTTATGGGATTCCTCCAAATTTTTCGATGATGACCTTATATGACCATCGACTTTTTGAACTCTTAAAAGGATTTCATATTTCTATGGGAATGTCAATATATGAAAATATTTGAGAAGATTATAGTGGGTTTCTTACTGATTTTGATAGAGATTAGCTGAGTGAATCTATTTTTTTTCTTCTTACTCTTGGTCTATGGAGATGATCAACTTGTAGAGGATTTCTATGGAAATGGTAAAATTCGAAAATGGGTTTTGCTCATTGTGACACCCGCCCAATTAAATATCGGGTGATCAGTCCTTTATATGTTTTGTTGGTTCATTCTTAGCATCACCGTCGAAAACTTAAATCCAATCAATTACCTAACATTTAATTAAGCTAGTGTTAAAACATTTCCCCAATTTAATTTGAAACCACTTAATTAAATTAATTTCTGAACATTGAATTATAAACCACACACAATAAATGAATGCTGATTGAATTAAATACTAAATAATTAAGACTTGATAAAACCTTCCAGTTCAAAGTCACAAACAAAACCAAAATAAATACCCAATCTAATAGAAAAGAACTACAAAGGAACTGAGTACAATCCCGCTAATGAGGATGGGAGACACATGCCCGAACTGAAGAATCTGAACTAGGAACTGAATGAAATGAGAGAAGCGTCTAATATCGATGACCCGCAACTTCCACAATAGTCGCAGCTCGAAAAACCATCCTAGTATCTAGAACCGGTGCCCATGTGGCTAGGCACTTGCACTAATATATATATATATATATATATATATATATATATAATAATAATGGAGGAGGGTTTTTTTGTCTTCCCCAACTGATGGCTAAGATTGAAAGTTGATAAATTTGGTCTTTATCAACTAAGGGTTGAGATTAAATGGGAAAGAATTGAATCCAAGTGTCGAGAAAGAGGGTTGATATCTAACGGCTGGTTAAACAGCCTCTCACTCTCTCGAGCCTCTCAATCTACAGTGTACCTCGAGCCTCACAACAGCCATCTACATTGGAACTCAAAATCTAAGATATGGGTCTCATATCCGCTCTGTCACGTATTCCAACCCAATTCTTTACCAAGAGAAGACAGATAAATAGATATCTAGCGAAAGCCAACCATATCATGTCTCATATCTGTTCGCCCATGCAATCAATGGTTTCGGGGTTTGAAGACCCACACATATCTCATATCTCATACCTGATGGTTTTGGGGTTTACAGAACCCACACATATGTCATACCTCGGTTGTATTTCTGAAGAACACACATATCTCATATCTATTCACAGTATATTTCAGCTAAAATTTTGTTTCACATTTGGGGGTTTCCAATGTGGGGATTCCAAACGAGTTTTTCCTTGATTCATTATTCTTGAAGTTGGGGTTTCCAATGGGGGTTTGATTCCAGACGGTTTCACATCTGGTACATCCGAGAACATTTTTTTCTTGATTTACTTTTTTATGTTGGAACTAACAGCTTCTTTTTTTACACCAGAGTCGTTAATGTTAAAGTCGTACTGATAAAGAAGGTCGTTCCACGAGAGTCGTTAATGTGGAATCCGGTGAGTAATGATTGACCAAAACTAAATGAAAATGACGAATGAGTGACCGTAACTAACCTCTCTTATTTCCATATTTTCTTATTTGCTTCAATGTTGAAAATAAAATTAAAGACCCATATCTATGTTTATATATGTAAATTGCAGATCTAAGATTTGTCGGTGTGATAGAAAGGATCACAGAGGATCATTGCGGCTTTTGATTCTTTGTTCCTCGCCAGAGGATCACAAAGAAGTTTGGAAGGTTTGTACCACACTTATCTGTTCCTGCCAGAGAATTTTCTACTTATGTTGATCAAACTTCATTTTTGTTGCTTCATGACGTTTTTTTTTTTGTTTAATGAATTAATTTTGGAGGGTTGTGCCTCTTATTTTTTTAGTTTTATTTGTTGTTTCTTAAAACCAGAGCATTTGATGAGTTTTGGTGTTCATTTTTGTCTGCAGCAGAGGTGGCCGGAAATGGTGGTTTTGAGTTGACGGAGGTTTCATGTTGTGGCCGAAAATGGTGGTTCTGAGTTGATGTTGCAGAGGTGATGGTTGTGTTTCTCAGAACCCATATGATGACAGTAACAATACAAGACACGCTAGGGTTGGTTGATGTCGACGGACAAGCAGGTGGATGTTTCATTTATTGGTTCAAAAAAAAAATATGAAGCAGAGGTTCAGATTTGGATTTGATAAAGATTTGTTAAATTTTTATAGGTATTTTTTTTGGTATAGTGAGGTAAACATTTCTTCTCCACCGTTTGGGTATTTTTGGGGGGCATACCCTCTAATGGTGTGTTAGGTGAGTTAGGGTGGGTCTCTAATGTGTGTATGTATATTGTGTTTATGTATCGCAGTGTGCCTTTTAACAAATTTGAAGTAATTATTTTACAAAAAAAAACACTGAAATATGTTTTTAAAAAAGTAAAATTTTAATTCGTAAAAACAATTTTTTATTCATCAAAAGATATTCTATATAATAAAAAAAAATTAATTATAAAAAGTCACTTTATAAAGAAAATGTTTTATAATTGTATTTTTATTTTTATGAAAAAAGTTCGTATTTGTAAAAAAGTTTTACAACACATTTTATTTGTACAAATATCCGCAACCATCAACTTTAAAAAAAATTATAAAAAAAAATTGTATTATAAAATAGTTATAATCAATCTTATTTAGACTCAACTCTAATGTTTATAAAGTTATAAGGTCACTTTAAGTAGTAGTTGAAACAAACTAATGGGTTCGTAAAATTGTAGGACATTTTGGCACATGAACAAATTTAGTACAAGAAAAAATTTGTTGTTGTATCATCGGTACGGGTACAAAATATTACGAGAATAAATTTATCGTCGTGCCATCGACACGTGTACAAGAAAGAAGCAAAATGAGCAAATCATGTTCTCACGTCTTTTCTCAAAAAATTGATTGTTACTCATGAACTTTATTAAAATATAATAAAACGTGTACTAAAGTGTAATTATCGAGATGAGCATTGTAATTTTTTCAAAGTGGTTGTTCCTATGTGCCTATTAAACTTCGTGAAATTGATGCTACAAACGTCTAAAAAATAAATATATCGGAATAATTTGTGTTGTGATGTAGTGTTGGTATAAAAACTAAAACAAGGAGAGCATAAACTGAAACCTTTCGGTAAAATAAGTGCTGATGGTATAAACATTGAAACAAGAAGTAGAAAAATTAGTGTTGTTCGTTAAAAACTAGCACTATGCGTGACGGTATAGTTAGGATGCAATGCTGTTTGGATTCGCCACGACACGTGTAGTTCTCGAGAAAGTTAGTGTATTGATGGGTTTAAACACCACGCATGTTGGAATAGAGACAAGTAGTGCCTTCGGCACGTGTACGATATGTTATAACCAGAAATATTCAGGAGCAAATTTATTATCGTGTCATCGACACGGGTACACCCTAGTATATATATATATATATATATATATATATATATATATATATATATATATATATATAGCAAAAGAGAGAAGAAATATAAGAAACGGGTCAGAGCTCGAGGTGTAAAAATGATTTAACAAGTATTTAAAATTGGTTCTTAAAATAAGTCTTATACGCATGTTAGTTATCAAACTCTCACATGAGTTTCTCACTTCTTATCTATTGTGCACGCCTAACGTACATCTAATCTCCCCTAGTTATACCTCCCAATCTAACTAGTCAGAAACCATACTAATACTAACTATGCTCACTAGTAGTATTTCTGTAACGCCCATACAATACGCTATTCAAATAGTTTATCTCGTATAGTAAGTTTCATTATTCACCATTTGAATGGTTAATCTTTTATCTACTAAGATTATTTCATTTCTCATTTCCATTTTATATACTATTCTCATAAAGTAGAAAGTTACCCAAGAACACTCATACATATATATAGTCTCATCATCCCTATATATATACACTAATCATGCACCCTTAGGTTAAGACCACTTGGTCCAATGTAATGATTATTATTATTACCAAGTCTACTAATTTCACACCATAGAAATATTCACAAGTTCATATATATATGAATCCTGGACCCCGGGCTAAGACCTATTAGTGCACCTATCAAGAAAATCATGCATCCCGAGTTAACACCCATTAATGCACCTATCAATACTAATCCAGCACCCCCGGGTAATCACCCATTAGTACGCCTATCAAGATAATCCTGCATCCCCAGGTTAACACCCATTAATGCATCTATCAATAATAATACAGCACCCCCGGGTTATCACCCATTAGTGCGCCTAAGAATAATCATCCTTGTACCCCCGGGTTATCACCCATTAGTACACTTAACAATAGAGTCTCTGCACCCCCGAGTTCTCACTCATTAGTGCGCTTAACTATAAGATTCTTGCACCCTGGGGTTATCACCCATTAGTGCTTTTAGCAATAATATCGCATAATAGGCATACACACGTCTTATTAAAATTTATAGGTATTTCCCCAACCTACATATACACTCATCATACGTATTTTAATCTCATCACTACGTATAATAGAAATATTTTGATTACTATTACTCTCGTAATCTCCAAGGTACATTCTCTCTATACCGAAATAATTAAATTATTAAGCCTCACATACTTTTCTCGATATCCTTTCTTGCTTAAGTTTATTATCGGACACTTTCTCTCACTCCAAGAAACCGATAAAACCCAAATTTGAACTCAAAGAAAATTCCCAAAAATTTCCTCTGTCGCTCAAACCAGATGGGTTGTCACTTGAACTAGAAATAGATCTCACTCGAACTATAATGAGATGTCGTGCGAACGACTACCATGTGTCATTTGAACGACTTCGCGTGATATCCCTATCTCGCGCGAACGACTTCGCTCAAGATCGCGTGAGATGTCCCTGTTCGTCTTCTTGCCCAGATTTCCAGCGTTTTTCACCATTTTTTATCCTAAAAACCTCTAAGATTTTATCACCCAACACCTCATAATCAATCCTAATTAATCCATAGAAGTTTATATAACATTCCTATCATCCTAGGATCATTAATTCGTCATCAATTCTCATAATTATATTAAATCACCAAATTAGTTCATATGAACCCTAGTTTCCAAATTTTCAATTAAAGAACCTAATCAATTCAGATTCATTCATCAATATGTAATTCAATTTCGTGATTAATCCTCTACATACATGAAGGAATTCCAACCACTAATTAACCTAGTCCTTAATCATAATTTAAATCTCCAATTTTCACCCAATTAACATGTAAATCATGATTAATTTCACCTACACTAACATGAGCATGATTATTGCTAAAAGAAAGCAAGTAATAAACAAATGCCTCGAATGTGACGGTCTGATCTGTTGTTGATGTTGATATATATGCGTTCCTCTCTTCTTGATTTACGCGTTGGTGGTCACAGTTGTGCAAGGTGAGGATAATTTGACCTTCCCTCTTAGAGTTTGGTTCTCCCTCACACCCTCTATGGACGTTCTTTCCTTCCTGTGTCTCATAACCCTAAAAATAATTTCTTGACTGATAAAATAACTCCCGATTTTCGTCTATTAATTAAACCCAAAAATACAATTTATCAAAATGCCCTCTCGGGACGCCGATTGTTCCTAAAATTGCCCCGGGACCAAAACTAAACCCCCGGGTATACCATTTTGACTATCTTGACTCTTCCAGACTCAACGGTGCACTGAAAATGACCATATGAGTTAATAAAAATAAATTCTCTTTTTATTCTTTTCAATTAGTCCCGACACGACTCACACGCGAGTCCTACTTAAATTACCAAACTGCCGTATTTCTCACTTCCGATAATTTATCAAATGTTGTAATTCCATATTACATATCACATAGTAATATTCAATAATTCTCAACGATAAGTATTAACCCTTGGCACGCTAGCTAATAATTAATTTTCCGAATTAATAACAAATTAATTTCTCGCACTTTAATTTAATTAATCCAACAACAATAATTAATCGCATACTTATTTCCATAATAATAATAATTAATCACATAATTATTTAAATCGTCAAAAATACGGGGTGTTGCATACTTTCCCTCTTACAACGGAATTTCATCCCGAAATTCGAAAAAAGTATACCAGGTACAGACAACGCTGTAAAAATATTGTGCATCGCATCCTTACACTCACAAGTAAGCTACTCTATACCACCCATATAGTACGCTATCGAATACCCTTAATAATGAACACTTCACGCGTGTTTATTTTAAACTCCAGGTTACCCTGTCATATAGGGTCTTGCCCAAGCCTTTTTGCTTAAGTTTCACTACTTAAACTTTATCTTAGATATTCACTATCTAACCTTCTACTATTTACACCTTAGTAGATTTATCCTCTGTTCATATACATACGACTTCATCTCGTGTCGTTCATACAAGTAAATTGGTTGTGAAATATATATTTCACACACAATATGTACGATAATATCGATTTTTCTCCGACATTTGTAATCATAATTGGTCCCCCACCTCTAACTCTCAAGTAGAACAACAACAAAGTTTACTGAGCCATACTTCTACTGGCACTCTTCCCGAACGTGAACTTATAGGATTTATTTGGACACAAGCTCCACTAGTGGAAGGTACTGCTCCCGTCTACCTCTAAGATCTCAGGGTCCACATAAAATTTTCTCTCCCGTGTCCGAATAGACCGCTTGTCCTGCCCATCCCTATGTGGGTATTAGGTCGTACTCAATCGCATTTTAGTACCTATAATCTTACCTTCTCAGCTACATGAGAATATCCCTGAGGATAATCTTCCATTCTCTAGTGGAAGGAGCCCCTACTGGTTTCGAATTGTCCGCCCTTTTTCTAATAGTCAGCTGACCCACTGCAAGATTAACTTTGAAAATTACTCTACATTAAACCCATTACCACTGTTATTTGTATCCTGATACATTTTATACTCTCTTGAATGTACTTCTAATTGTGATACATGTGACTTTGTCGTAACGTGTGACACAAGTCTCTTTTCCCGCTCAAAAATCTCAGTTTATTTTGAAACGTAAGTCTCTAACAAATCTTACGGAGTAATCTTCGGCTTACCCGACTACATGCTATCGAATTCACAAGATAATCATAATCCACCATTTGATTCAATGTCTAAGGGTTCCCATACACCCTATGCCTGGTGCATCATTATACAAATGACATAAAATTTTCTTACTTCAATTCTTGCACACTCGGTATGCTGATGTGGTAGGGGTGCACTCAACCACCCCACTAGTCAAAACTTAAGCAATCATTCAATGGTATCATTGCTCTATTCAGAATGATACTAAGACTAGGCGACTCTATTGGCCTTAAGTCATAAAAGAATTATCAACTCTCAATTATATTCTCATATAGGTACAATAACCAACATACAAAACTTATGTACTATTGACCAAACTTCTCTCCAACTCTCGACGTTCGCTAGTTTCATACATAGGATGTCTCGCAAAGCAAAATCTAAAGAAGGAATCCCCCCGATACACTACTATCTAACCTATACTGTGTACTCTCCCATAATCTATGCATTGTGACATAAAAGTCTACTCGTCCACTCTCATGTCCTTAAAAATGTAACATGAAGCATAGTGCCCTTACTAACCATAGCACTCAGCGCAATAAATATAACGGGTTCTATCTCTATGCTTGAAGAAGAACAAAATGAAACCTGAGTCTCCTCATTAAAACAAATTCCTATGCACCGAAATCACATATAACTAGACAACATACTCGCTGAGGTCTATAACACCATGAAATTTTCCATATATTCATATATCTGTCCCCAACCCTATTTCAGGTGGCGCCGCACAAAATAAAGATATCTCCTCCCGGAGTATCCGGCACGACAGTCATATCACTATATTTGTACTATCGTTTAACCATACGATAATTAATCACTAAATATTACCATAATAAACTCTACTAAAGATGACTCAATACAGTAGTAAATTATAACAACAAAACATATTCTTAGGGACCAATCGGTTCACTCACAGGCCATCATCAAAATGCCTTGCTAACAACGAGAAATACTATTGTAACAAGACTGTTAAAACTAACGTTCCCACTAAACTCGACCCGCACGAGAATTTTAGGGTTTCCAATTTACATTAAAAGTTGTGGCACACCCATGTCACTAGAATATATCCTTTACTCACAAGGAAGAAGAAAAACCTCACCAATCTCGCCAAATCACACGGTCTCAGCACGTGGCTGCCATCACGACCCATGAACATATGCAATCGTCATACATCTTAGGATTTCATCCAATAGTTATTCTCCCTCATCATGGATAATTTATTCCATCATGTGGGTTTCGCGCCCATTATTGAAACGTTGGCCCAAACTCTATAGGCCTCAATTATAGCTTTATTAAACTCTCGTTTACATCCCGGACCTCGTAGACCCTGACATACTATATGTTACTATTAACGAGGACTCTACTGGTCCATCCTGAACCCATCACTCTCGGGTTATAGATTTCCTGGGCCTAATTCTCTTGAACCCAAATTCTTTCACAGGAAGTCTCGCTTCCCAGTTGTTATGCCTAACTGGCATAGTTTACCATTTCTAATATCTTCGGTCTCACTTCTTAATTGTGGACACCTTCAATGCTTGTAGTTATACTTCCTTCACATAAGTAAAACTTCACGAACCATTTTCCCATCACTGGTCCCACTGACCGTTTTGGGAATGTCCTTCTCTCGGACCGAGTAATCTTAACTTGTTGGCTACACTTGCCTTTCGAAACTATGGTTGGCCTCCATGGCCCTGATTGAATTCATCGTCACTTTGTAGGAAGTTAATCAACTTAAAATCATCTAACTATGTTCCCTATTGGGTATACTCTCATGTGGGGTTTCAATAACACCGTTAAGTTTAGTTTTGCTTTTCGGCCAGATTCTCTAACCTTTCTGGCTTGCTTCTTCTGGAAAGAACGCAAGAACTAGTCACCGTATAACCTTGATAATATCAACATTAGTCATCCTACTTGGATTTCTTATTTATGCTTATTTTTTACTCATGGGTTCTTTATCAACTATAGACCCTTTGGATAATTTATGCCCATCTGCCAGGTACGAAGTTCATTATGCAATTTAACCTTTCTCTCATGATCGGTTTCTATCTTACACATTGATAAACATCAAAATTTCACTCGCATTTTCTTACCACATCGAATGGAAGACCTCACGGTCAAATCGTACAAAAATTTCTCTCTAAATTTCAAACACACTTCTTCATATATGGTGATTGCCTCTAATCAATACATTATGCTCCTAAGAGCTATAGCTTTTAACTCCAAATTTAATTATGAGTGTCATCACACCCCACTCTACACCATTCCTTCGGATTTTCTACTTCTGCTGGTTTGTTACATTTTCCCTTTTTCTTCTCCGCATCTTCACCGATGGATTTTCAAGAGAATCCCTCTGATTTCCCCTTTATCGACTATACTAGGTGGTCCTGAAATCACTCCACCGTTATCTACGATTGTGTCCTGGGAACCTACAGTTCCCGAGTGACGATTTTACTATCTCTTACTTAAGTAATCCTCATGGTAATTTTTTTCCAATCACTCTTTCCCGATTACTCTATGTCTTATGTTGAGCTTCTTCTCCTGTAGTTCTTCTTACGGCCCTCGCTGGTCGTCCTAAAATGTTCGGTGTTCGAATCACACAGAATTTCGTATAACGAGTCACATCCATTATAATTCGTAGCAGGATAACGTAAGTCGCATACGTAAGGGAACACAACAATCCCATCATAAGGCTCTACATCAAGGAACGATGCGCTGAAACGTAATAAATCACACAGATCCTAAGGGCACTAGAACCTGATGCTCTGATACCACCTGTGACACCCCTCCCAATTAAATATCGGGTGATCAGTCCTTTATAAAATTTATAACAGAATGTTTGGTTGGTTCATTATTAGCATCACTGTCGAAAACTTAAATCCAATTAATTACCTAACATTTAATTAAGCAAGTGTCAAACATTTCCCCAATTTAATTTGAAACCAATTAATTCAATTAATTTCTGAACATTGAATTATAAACCACACACAATAAATGAATGCTGATTGAATTAAATACTGAATAATTAAGACTGGACAAAATCTTCCAGTTCAAAGTCACAAACAAAACCAAAATAAATACTCAATCCAACAGAAAAGAACTACAAAGGAAATGAGTACAATCCCGCTAATGAGGATGGGTGACACATGCCCGAACTAAAGCATCTAAACTAGGAATTGAATGAAATGAGAGAAGCGTTTAATCTTGATGACCTGCAACTTTTACAATAGGTGCAGCTCCACAAACCATCTAAGTATCTAGAACCGGTGTCCCTCCACAAACCATCTAAGTATCTAGAACCGGTGTCCCTGTGGCTAGGAACCTGTACTAATATATATATATATATATATATATATATATATATATATATATGAAAAGAGAGAAGAAATACAAGAAACGGGTCAGAGCCCGAGGTGTAAAAATGATTTAGCAAGTATTTAAAACTGGTTCTTAAAACAAGTCTTATACGCATGTTAGTTATCGAACTCTCACATGAGTTTCTCACCTCTTATCTATTGTGCACGCCTAACGTACATCTAATCTCCCCTAGTAATACCTCCCAGTGTAACTAGTCAGAAACCATACTAATACTAACTATGCTCACTAGTAGTATTCCTGTATCGCCCATACAATACGCTATTCAGATAGTTTATCTCACATACTAAGATTCATTATTCACCGTTTGAATGGTTAATCTTTTATCTACTAAGATTATTTCATTTCTCATTCCATTTTATCTACTATTCTTATAAAGTAGAAAGTTACCCAGGAACACTCATACATATATATAGTCTCATCATCCCTATATATATACACTAATCCTACACCCTTAGGTTAAGACCACTTGGTGCAATGTAATGATTATTATTATTACCAAGTCTACTAATTTCACACCGTAGAAATATTCACAAGTTCATATATATAGTCACATCATCCCTATACATATATATATACTAATCCTGCATCCCCGGGCTAAGACCCATTAGTGCACCTATCAAGAAAATCGTGCATCCCCGGGTTAGCACCCATTAATGAACCTATCAATAATAATCCAGCACCCCCGGGTTATCAATCATTAGTGCGCCTATTAAGAGAATCCTGCATCCCTAGGTTAACACCCATTAATGCACCTATCAATAATAATCCATCACCCCCGGGTTATCACCCATTAGTGCGCCTAACAATAATCATCCTTGTACCCCCGAGTTATCACCCATTAATACACTTAACAATAGAGTTTCTGCACCCCCGAGTTATCACTCATTAGTGCGCTTAACTATAAGATTATTGCACCCCCGAGTTATCACCCATTAGTGCTCTTAGAAATAATATTGCATAATAGGCATATACACGTCCTATTAAAATTTATAGGTATTTCCCCAACCTACATATACACTCCTCATACATATTTTAATCTCATCACTACGTATAGTATAAATATTTAGATTACTATATCTCTCGTAATCTCCAAGGTACATTATATCTATACTGAAATAATTAAAGTATTAAGCCTCACATACTTTTCTCGAAATCCTTTCTTGCTTAAGTTTATTATCGGACACTTTCTCTCACTCCAAGAAACCGGTAAACCCAAATTTGGACTCAAAGAAAATTCCCAAAAATTTCCTCTGTCGCTTGAACCATTAATAGATCGCGCTCGAACTAGAATGAGATGTCGCGCGAATGACTTCCACGTGTCGTTCGAACGACTTTGCGCGAGATCCTTATCTCGCCCGAACGACTTTGCGCGAGATCGCGCGAGATGTCCCTATTCGTCTTCTTGCCCAGATTTTTAGTGTTTTTCACCATTTTTTATCCTAAAAACCTCTAAGATTTTATTACAAAACACCTCATCATCAATCCCAATTAAGCTATAGCAGTTTATATAACATTCCTATCATCCTAGGATCATTAATTCGTCATCAATTCTCATAATTATATTAAATCACCAAATTAGTTCATATGAACCCTACTTTCCAAATTTTCAATTAAAGAACCTAATCAATTCAGATTCGTTCATCAATATGTAATTCAATTTCATGATTAATCCTCTACATACATGAAGGAATTCCAACCACTAATTAACCCAGTCCTTAATCATAATTTAAATCTCCAATTTTCACCCAATTAATATGTAAATCATGATTAATTTCACCTACACTAACATGAGCATGATTATTGCTAAAAGAAAGCTATTAATAAACTCTTGCCTCGAATGTGACGGTCTGATCCGTTGGTGATGTTGGTATATACGCGTTCCTCTCTTCTTGATCTATGCGTTAGTGTTCACGGTTGTGCAAGGTGAGGATAATTTGACATTCCCTCTTGGAGTTTGGTTCTCCCTCACACCCTCTATGGCTGTTCTTTCCTTCCTGTGTCTCACAACCCTAAAATACTTTTCTTGGATGATAAAATAACTCCCAATTTTTGTCCATTAATTAAACCCCAAAATATAATTTACCAAAATGCCCTCTCGGGACGCCGGTTAGGCCTAAAATTGCCCCGGGACCCAAACTAAACACCCAAGAATACTATTTTGACTATCTCGACTCTCCCGGACTCAAGGGCACACTCGAAATGGCCATATGAGTTAATAAAAATAAATTTTCTTTTTATTCTATTCAATTAGTCCCGACACGATTCACACGCGTGTCCTACTTAAATTACCAAATTGCCGTATTTCTCACTTCGAAAAATTTGTCAAATGTTATAATTTCATATTACATATCACACAATAATATTCAATAATTCTTAACAATAAGTATTAACCCTTGGCATGTTAGTTAATAATTATTTTAATCCGAATTAATAACAATTTAATTTCTTGCATTTTAATTTAATTAATCCAACAACAATAATTAATCGGATACTTATTCCCATAATAATAATAATAATAATTAATTCCATTATTATTTAAATCGTTAAAAATACGGGGTGTTACATTCATTTTCCCATCTTTTCCCTCATTTTTCCCATTATCCAGGTACAGAACAAAATGGTGTAACCTTCTCAGTATCACCGGTTAATCAACATAGATTATTCGTCTGTTAACAATTAATTTTTCCTTCAAGATAAATTATGTTAAATCATGTTTCAAGTGTTTCTTCTGGAGCTTTTTTTTTGGGTTGATAGGTAGAAAGATTATTATAAATCATGTTCGCTGAAGACCATTGGAATCCTCGTTAGAGACCGTCGAAATCCTCGCCTGATTGTTTCTCTCTCTTCGTCTATTTTATTTTCTTTTTTTAGTTCGCACGAGCGACATCATTATGAGAGCTGGAGAACAACTTTTCTCGCAGGAAAAAAAATGAGTTTTTGCCGGAAATGATAGAGATTTTGGTGAGATAGTAAATTTATCCATTTTAATTATCTCATAAACAAATATCAAATATATATGTTGTTTGATAGATCTCGATAAGTAGATTTCAAATATATAAATTTTGTGAATTTTAGATGTGTAAATTTGAAGTTATGAACTTTTAAGGATTTGATGGATTTTTTCATATGAGTTGTCAAATGATATATTGGTTATGTTAATAGTCTTTTTAGTACCAATACTAAATTTATAAATTTATGCAAGTTATCCTATATTTACACATTTTAAAGTATTTTTATGAACACAAACCCTTTACATCTTCAAATCTAGCCTTATTTCAGTCTAAAAGCACCATGAAATGTCAAAGTGCATTTAGATTTCTTAAATCGAGTCTACATAAAAGGTAGAATCCCTTTTGTATTTACACGAACTATGTGGACTTTGAATTGCCCCATGCGAGTTCATAGGCTCACTCGTACTATCGTCCAAGTGAACATGTCTGATGTTGTGTATATATATATATATATATATATATATATATATCATTTGTCTATATTATCTATACACATATATCACACTCCACTAAACAATCAATTTTTATACTAACTATTTTCATTTTATTATATCTCTTTACACTCTAACATGATGATATACGCATTTTACATCTACATTCAACATCGAAAAGGCAAAGTGGGGTTTTAACACCTTTCTAACTCATAACTCAGTCCCTAGATCTTTGACTCTCTAGTTAAACACGTTGATTACTTACCATCACTAGGTCTCCGTAGATACTTACCCCTCTTTTGTCTATTTTGTGTAAAATCGATTGGTGACTCCATTATTTTAAAAAGAAAATGAGGCGATGATCATGCATAACTGCTAAAGACCTTTTTGTCCACATTTGTCCAAAAATAGCGCATACAATGGCAGGAGAGTCACACCGTCTTGGGTTTGGGTTCTCAAACATCTTCTTAAGGCTAGGATAAAATATTTCAACTTGATAATATAATTTTGAAATCATAGGAGGGATTGTTAATCTAAATTCTAAATTCATAAGCACGAGTATATATATTTATATGTACACGAATTCCATAAAGAAATAACCAAATTCAAAAATTCAATGACAAAAAGAGCCGAGGTATACATATACACATGTACATTGATGTGTGTCAATGACTCTAAAGGTTAGCATTGGCATCCGATCATTAAATATTTCCTCAACAAAATATTGGTTTCTAACCAACCCTTCTAACAATCCCCCCCCCCCCCGGCACACACACAAAAAACTTCCTTGCAATTATTGAGGCTCGAACTCTATTTATTACATTGATTTTAGTGTTAATTAGTTTAAATTCTATGGGTATTTTCTAATAAGTATTACATGAAAGTTATTATATACCTCATTCCAAACATTGAGGAGACAATGGTAGGATGCATCCATGATGATAAGTTTGATCTTGTCATGGAAGGGAATAGCGATACTATATTTTTCCATGTCCCCACGGTAATTAGAAGGAGAACATATAAAACTGATCGTACAAAAATTGATTGTAATTGGATTTATGACCATAGTGTTATTACTGAACACATTAATATTTACTTTATAAATCTATTTATGGCTGCACATAATAATAACAAAATAAACTTAACTAGGGCCAATAATATCATACAATTTTAAATGAGAGACAATAATGTCCTTGACTTCCCTATTTCCCTTAATAAGTTTATGATTCCTCCTTTAGTATGAAACCTCTTAAAACGTCAGGGCAAAAGGGGATCCAACCTATGTTTTACCAAAGGAATTGGAATCACATTAACCCTTGCTTTGTTGTTGCAGTAATAAACAATTAAATGCAGAATTAAATTCAGGAACGAAATTACCCAATTGGAGCAAATAATTCTGGGGCAGAAAAATAATATAAGAATTCCGGAAACTGGACAGCGAAGAACACGGCTGAGTCGCGGACTAGGTCGCTCTCTTTAAGGTGTTTCGCGGCTCTGCCTCCAATTGTGCCGACAGTGTGCAGCCCCGTCACCCCTAGGATAAAACAGCCTCCAATTAAATTACGGATTGATAGCACAAGAATTAATCCGGTCTGTATACACCCATTCTGTATTAATTGCTCGATTCTATAATTAATCTGTAATGAGATTAATTATTCTGGAAATAGTATTCTGGGAGAAAGAAATTTTTCAGAACTGTAGAGAAAATTTTCGCGTTGGAAGAAGATAACTGTGTGCCAAAACCGGAGGCAACCAGCTCTTTTATGGGGCAAAAAGAAAAGAGACGTTGGAAACAACGTGGAGAAAAAACTGGAAGAAGTGGGCAACTCGGTTGAAGAAATCAACACGGAGTAAACCACGTTTTAATTTTTTCGGAATTAATTACCGTTAAAAAATAATTTTTAAGGCCCAAAAAACGTTAATTTATTTGTCCAAAAAATTAATTCTTAATGAGCCCAAGCCCAAGACCCAGGACCCGGACCCGGACACGGGCACGGGCCGGGCCGGACGGACGGCGGCGGCGCGCGCGCGCGTGTGTGACTTGGCCCATTGGGTCTGCCCCACATACCCACAAAAACTTGAATGCCCAAAGGGCTGAACCTTTGTTCCCAAAAAATTGTAAATATACACAACACTTTTTTTCATTCCCACCGATGTGGGACACTGCAAAAGGCAGTTTAAATCTTTGAAAGCTTTTGCACTACACAGCTGTTAATGAGCCAGCTGTTCCAACAATCCCCCACTTGCAAAACTTGAAAACATTTTATCGAGCAATAATCTATAGAATTGTGCATAAGCAAATGTGTCTTTCGACTTGAACCTTTACGTAGTAAAGATGATTCAGAATATACTAGAGTAACTGTAGTTTTGAACTCTATATCTGACAACATCCCACACACAACCCTACTTGGGTGTAAGTCTAATAGCTAGCACGTTACGGCCATGTGCTTCTATCCCAGTATAGTGAACGCTTTAGGAATTTGCCCAAAATATCCATAGGAAGCGGCCACACTTCCACATTCACATAGGTGAGTCTATCAAGAATACTCCTGTAGCTAAGTACCCCACTCAAAATAAAGCTATAGATCTCATTAAGAGTTATCATAACTCATCCTTAACTCGCTTCAGGATATCATGCTCCTTAGGGATGGACTCGGAGTAAAACCCCGTTCTATTTTAATTAATAATCGCATGATTCAACCCATATCACTTGTGACTTGTTATTACCCTTTGAACATATTTCTTGGGATCTCCAGTCTATATGTTGGGTTACCATCACAAATGACTCATTTATCCAAGGGCTTTAGTCCCATCCCTTTCGTGGTGTTCCACACCTTTTCCCTAGCTAGTCCTTTCGTCAAAGGATCAACTAAGTTCTGTTCAGACCGTATATGATCCACCCTCACAGCACCCGTAGAGATAAATTCTCTAACAGTACTGTGCTTACGACGTATTTGTCGTTTCTTACCGTTATAATAACGGTTCTCAACTTTTGCAATAGCCGCGGTACTATCACAATGAATCAAAATGGCTGGAATCGGTCTTTCCCATAATGGGATATCTGACAGGAGGTTTCTTAACCAACCTGCCTCTTCACTAGCAGCAGCTAGCGCTATCATCTCAGACTCCATAGTGGATTGAGCCAAAATAGTTTGTTTCTTAGATTTCCAAGAAACTGCACCACCAGCGATGCTAAATATATATCCACTAGTAGCCTTAGAATCATCAGATAGGGTGTTCCAATCTGCATCACTAAACCCTTCAAGGACAGCGGGATGCTTATTATAGTGTAGTCCGAGGTTCATCGTCCTTTTAAGGTACCGCATGACCCTCTCAATAGCATGCCAATGCTCCATATTAGGTCTACTAGTAAATCTACATAGTACTCCCACAGCATAAGCTATGTCAGGTCTAGTGTAATCTGTAGCATAACGTAAGCTACCAATAATGCTTGCATAAGCATTTTGGTTTACACTGTCGCCAGTGTTCTTAAATAGCTTTACACTAGGGTCAAATGGAGTACTAGCAGGTTTACAGTCAAAGTAATTATATTTCTTTAGAACTTTCTCAATGTAATGAGATTGATCCAAAGAAAGTCCCTTTTCTGACCTAGTAATATTAATTCCTAATATTACACTAGCTTCACCCAAATCCTTCATATCAAAGTTGGCACATAATAATGATTTAACATTTTCTACGGCATGATTATTGGAACCAAAAATGAGCAAGTCATCAACATAAAGACATATGATAGTGCAAATGTTCTCAACATATTTATAATAAATGCATTTGTCACTTTCATTAATTTTAAACCCATTAGAGATGACTAGGCTGTCAAATTTGTCATGCCATTGTTTAGGTGCCTGTTTGAGTCCATAAAGAGATTTATCTAATTTACATACTTTATTTTCTTGACCGTGTACAATAAAACCTTCAGGTTGATCCATATAAATCTCTTCTTCTAATTCTCCATTTAAAAATGCAGTTTTAACGTCCATTTGGTGTACAATTAAATCATTTAAGGCAGCTATAGCAAATAGTACACGTATAGACGTTATTTTAGTCACGGGTGAAAATGTGTCAAAAAAGTCTACATTTTCTCTTTGTCTAAAACCTTTAGCAACAAGACGTGCCTTATATTTTTCAACAGTGCCATCAGGTTTTAATTTCTTTTTAAGAATCCATTTACACCCAATTGTTTTACATCCAGGAGGAAGGTCCACTAAATGCCAAGTTTTATTTGTTTCCAAAGAATCCATTTCATCATTAATAGCCTCTTGCCATAAATCGGCATCTAAAGAAGATAAGGCTTCTTGAATAGTGTTAGGATCCTCCTCTAAGGTGTAAGCATAAAAGTCGGGACCAAAATCTTTTTCTACACGAGCCCTTTTACTTTTTCGAATTTCTAAAATGGATTCATTATTTTCTTTATTTTTATTTAAAGAAATATTAGTGGATGACTCGCCCCCACTATTCCTCAATTTAAAAGGAAATTTATCTTCATAAAAATCGGAGTCATTTGATTCAATAATTACTTGATTTTTCAAGTCATAAAATCGGTATGCTTTGCTATTAATAGCATAGCCTATAAAAAAACACTCATATGCTCTACTTGCCAATTTAGACCTTTTAGGGTCGGGTATACGTACATAGGCTAAGCACCCCCACGTTCTAAAGTATGACACGTTAGGCTTAATATTTTTCCAAATTTCATAAGGAGATATTTTCATTTTAGTCTTAGGAATTCTATTAAGCACGTGACACACAGTCAAAATAATTTCACCCCACCAATGTGAGGCAGCCCCGGAATTTAATAAAATAGCCACTACTAATTCAGTTAATGTCCTATTTTTTCTTTCGGCTTTACCGTTCATTTCGGGCGAATAAGGGGCAGTTTTTTCGTGAATAATACCGTGGGTTTTATAAAATTCAATAAATGGTCCAGAATCATATTCGGTGCCTCTATCACTACGTAACCTTTTTATTTTCCGATTAAATTGATTTTCAATTTCATTAAGGAAAATTTTAAACATGTCAAACGCTTCACTTTTATTTTTCATTAAATACACAAATGAATAATCGGAACAATCATCAATAAAAGTTATAAAATAACGTTTGCCATTTCTAGTTGTGACACCATCCAATTCACAAATATCCGAATGAATTAAATCAAGTGGTTCAGATTCTCTAAAAACAGATTTATGTGGTGTCTTAGTGATTTTTGCTTGACTACACCATTCACATTTTTCAAAATCATTTAATGATAATTCGGGAATTAATCCTAAAGTGCTCATATTTTTAACAAGTCGTTTATTAACATGACAAAGCCTAGCATGCCAAATATTAAATGAACAAGCAATATAAGCAGAAGGAGAAATTTTATTCATTGCATCAACATTCAATTTAAACATCCCATCAGTGGCATAACCCTTGCCTACAAAAATTCCATTTTTGGTCAAAGTAAATAAATCAGCACCAATAGTTTGAGTAAAGCCAGCTTTGTTGAGAAGATAGCCCGAAACCAAATTTTTCCTTATCTCGGGAGTGTGAAGAACATCTTTGAGGATAATAGTCTTACCCGAAGTGAACTTCAATTCCACATTTCCAGTACCAGCAACCTCGGTGGAGTGAGAATCACCCAACAACACCTTCTTATCTGCAGTCTCAGAATAAGTCTTAAATAGACTACGGTCATAACAGATATGGCGGGAAGCGCCAGTATCCAACCACCACCCTTCGGCACCGCTAACCATGTTGATTTCTGAAATCATAGCACATAGGTCCTCTTCGGTCAAATTCGCTTGTGCTTGTGGCACGTTGCGACATTTGCGAGCCATATGGCCAGACTTGCCACACTTGAAACAGAGAAACTGTCCCGAGTTGCTAGACTGTCCATTTCCAGGGTTCTTATACTTATTCTGAGTCTGAGTCTGATTTTTAAAATTCTGGTTGTGGCTCTTTTTCTGATTTTTCATATTTTTCCCGTTTGCCTTTAAAACAACTGGAGTGTGGTTCTTTTTCTGATTTTTGTTGTTAGACACAACAAGAATTTCATCTTTATAGTCCTGTTTTCGGGATTCCTCCTCAATTCTCAATTTAGTAATTAATGACTCTAGTGAGAATTCTTTAGACTTATGCCTCAAAATATTTTTAAACTCTTTGAACAGTGGAGGCAATTTATCAATAATTACAGCCACCTGAAATTGCTCATCTAAAGCCATGCCCTCGGAAATAATTTCATGGGCAATCATTTGCAAATCATGGGTTTGAGCAACAACAGATTTGTCATCCGTCATTTGAAATTTCAAATAACGGCTGACGGCATATTTTTTAGCACCCGCCTCCTCCGTGTCATATTTTTTAAAAAGTGCGTCCCAAACATCTTTCGCAGTTTTATAATTGGCATAATAGTCATAAAGTTCGTCACTTAGAGCATTCAGAACATAGTTCTTGCACAAAAAATCATTTTCCTCCCAAGTTCTAATTGTTTTGCTTTCCTCAACAGTAGGTGGATTATTAACTACGGGTTTGTCAAATTGAACACATGATGCGACCTTTTTCGTAGTTAAATAAAATAGCAATTTTTTGCTCCAACGTTTAAAATGAGTGCCTTCATATTTGAAAGGCTTATTTAGGTTACTGGAATTAATTTCGTCCATGGCAGAATAAGGACACCTTAAAATTGTTGTTGCAGTAATAAACAATTAAATGCAGAATTAAATTCAGGAACGAAATTACCCAATTGGAGCAAATAATTCTGGGGCAGAAAAATAATATAAGAATTCCGGAAACTGGACAGCGAAGAACACGGCTGAGTCGCGGACTAGGTCGCTCTCTTTAAGGTGTTTCGCGGCTCTGCCTCCAATTGTGCCGACAGTGTGCAGCCCCGTCACCCCCAGGATAAAACAGCCTCCAATTAAATTACGGATTGATAGCACAAGAATTAATCCGGTCTGTATACACCCATTCTGTATTAATTGCTCGATTCTATAATTAATCTGTAATGAGATTAATTATTCTGGAAATAGTATTCTGGGAGAAAGAAATTTTTCAGAACTGTAGAGAAAATTTTCGCGTTGGAAGAAGATAACTGTGTGCCAAAACCGGAGGCAACCAGCTCTTTTATGGGGCAAAAAGAAAAGAGACGTTGGAAACAACGTGGAGAAAAAACTGGAAGAAGTGGGCAACTCGGTTGAAGAAATCAACACGGAGTAAACCTCGTTTTAATTTTTTCGGAATTAATTACCGTTAAAAAATAATTTTTAAGGCCCAAAAAACGTTAATTTATTTGTCCAAAAAATTAATTCTTAATGAGCCCAAGACCCCCGACCCCGACCCGGGCACGGGTCGGGCCGGACGGACGGCGGCGGCGCGCGCGCGTGTGACTTGGCCCATTGGGTCTGCCCCACATACCCACAAAAACTTGAATGCCCAAAGGGCTGAACCTTTGTTCCCAAAAAATTGTAAATATACACAACACTTTTTTTCATTCCCACCGATGTGGGACACTGCAAAAGGCAGTTTAAATCTTTGAAAGCTTTTGCACTACACAGCTGTTAATGAGCCAGCTGTTCCAACAATTCATCAATGGTTGCTTTATTGCTAGTAGCTTACCAGATCATGGGAATGATAACTACATCACCCTTATCTCCAAATTAGATGATCAGAAACTATTACTCAATTTAGGCCTATCACTCTTTGCAATGTGTTTTATAAAATTTTGGCTAACGTTATTGTGAATGGGCTTCGACCTATTCTTTCTAGAGTGATAGGTTCATTCTAATATATCTTTCTTCCAAGAGACAAACTGTGGTTAATATTATTATCACTCAAGAGATCGTTCACTCTCGTGGAAAATATAAAAGGTATGAGGGGTGGGGTGGGGTGGGGGCATTTTTAAAATTTACTTAGAAAAATATTATGATCGAATTAGTTTGTAATTTATTGAAAAATTTCTTAAAAGTTTTAATATGAATGATAAGAGCATTAATATTATCATGAATTGTGTTCTTATTAATTCCACTTTTACCCTTTGGAATGGAGGCCCCGAACTTTATGCTGACAAAGGACTTAAAACAATGGGATCCATTGTCGTCATATCTCTTCGTCGTTTGTATGAAGTATCTCTCCTACATGATATTGGACAAAAAGAAGTGTAACAAATGGAAGGGGCTTAACGCTTACCCGGAGAGACCTAACATATCCCACCTTTTTTTTTGCGGATGATATAATCCTTTTTTTAGGAATCTAGTCAATTCTCTTGTATGAATATGATGGAAATACTCAATGAGTTTTGTGAGATTTCTGAACAAATGATAAATTTTACAAGAAAAAATTATTGTCTACCACTACCCCAGCATCCCTCGTGGAGAAGCCCTTGTTGTTAGTTTCTCGTGTGGTATAAACCTCACCCATAACCTTGGAACTTACTTTGGGAACTCCGTTTGTGCATGATAGAGTGGGAAACAAATAACTTTAAGGATGTAATTAATAAGGTTAATAAAAAAACTTATAAGATGGAAGTCTAAAGTACTTTCCCTTGTGGGTAGAGTCATTTTGATCCAATCTCTGACCTCTGTCATTCCTCCCTATGACATGCAAACTATCCTCCTCCCTAAACGTGGTATAATTTCCTTGATAGAATTAATAGGAACATTTTTTGGGGGACGATGAGAACCATAAAAGAAGTCCATCTTGTGGGTTGGGATAGTGTGTGTCGGCCTAAGAAATTGGGAGGCCTTGGTTTGCGTAGTAGTGATGACAATAATAAAGCGGTGGTTGCTAAGTTAGGTTGGAGGCTTATGACTTAGAAAACTCCCCTTTCGCTCCAAGTGATGAAAACTAAATACTCAAATGACATTAATCCAAGTTTATGGAGTAAGAAAGGTAGTTCCTCCCATGTTTGGAGAAGTGTTTATAAATGTATAAATATCCTTCGAAAAAAATACCAAGTGGATCATAAGGGATAAGACAAACGTTTGTGTTCTTAATGATTCGTGGCATGGGAAAAGGAAGCTTAGCCCACCTAGTGACGACGGTAATGAAACCCCCATCTTTTTTAATTCCCTTATAACTAGTGGGGGAGTGGGACATGGATATTATTCATAATTCTTTTAGTACTTACTCCATTAATGATATCATGGGTACCCTTTTGTCATGTGTTGCAATTAGAAATGACAGATCCAGTTGGGAAACTAGTAATACAGGTAAATTTCCCATTAAATCTTGGCATTCCCTTGTTGATTTATATTAGGGTTGGTTTTAAATCGGGTTGGTCAGTAAATGGACCATACCAATATCATACCAACTTTGAAACCATCAAACCAAAATTACCAGTTTTACCAGTCAGTACGCGAGGTCATAAACAAAAACCAACCGTGCGGTACATCGGTAAAATCAGTTTTTTGCGATAAAATTGATTTTTCAAAAAATACGATAAATCTCGGTATATAATGATTATTTTTTGTACCACTTACCTAAACCTGTTTATATGCATATTTAATATTTTGTACCACAAACAAGAGATACAGGGAAAAATTACCTGGAAATTAGAACTTTCGAGGTAACACCCTATGCGCCCAAAAAATGGGACCATGATCTTTTCAAACTCATCCGTGTTAATAACTCCCCAAAAGCTCTTCCAACTCACTTGATCATAGTACTGGCCAACTTTGGCTCCTTCTCTATGAATTATACAATATGGAATATTTAACATATAGAACAAGCTCATAGAAAAAAAAATCATATAGAATATTCAACATATAAAAATTGTAGAAAAACAAATTTCATACAAATAAATATTCGTACAGAAAATAGATTTTTGAGAAATAAAATACTTGAAGTGAACGGCGCAAATGTGTGTACTGTGTGGCAACATGAGAATAAAAAGGGAAGTTTTTTTTTTCTCAGATTAGATATAAACTCTGAGTTATGGTGAACGACACAATTTCATTAAATCTGAGTTACGGAGAGATGGGTTTGCAGCAAATAGTAGAGAAGAAGAAGAGAGGATAAAATCTAGGTTTGTTGAGAGTTATGGTGAGAAAGAGCAGCGACATAAGAAGAATGGTGAGAGAGAGGAGCGACCGATGCAAGAAGAAGAATGGAGAAAGTGGAGATTATGGTTTTTTCTTCTTTCTTTTCTAAATTGACAAGCATACCCCCATGTGTTACATCCCTTCTTCGACTATTATATATAAATATAATCAAATACTATTATCTTATTTATAACTTATGAGGCATAATATGAAAATTAAAAATGAGATACATGCTTATTTTTCAGGTAGTTTCGGTACAGTCGGTAAATCAGTTTTTAAAATATTTAAACCAAAACTAACCATAAAAAAATTGGTAATTTCGGTTTCAATAGTTTCAGTTTTCGGTAAGTATAAAATGTAAACTATTACCACTTTTTTCCGGCACGAAATGGTACAATACGAGTTTTTACCGTACCGCGAACACCCCTACTTTATATATTAACACTCCATTTAATGACATTTGGAAAAAATCTGATTTATAGAAATTCCATAAAAGATGAAATTTTTTATTTGGTTAATATTATATGGTAAAATCCTAACTAGCCAACAAATAATGGAGATGGGACTTACTGTTGGTGATTTTTAAAATAAGTGAGTAAGAGTTTTTTGGGTGTAAGAACTTTAAGAGCTTGTCCCACATTGAAAGTCTGAGGAAGAGGTGGGAAGCTAACCCAAATATAAAAAGGGATAGTGTCCCACATTGGAAAATGTACCAAGCTAAGTGTTACCACTAAGCTATAAAAGGAGTGGATAACCTTTGAGTCTCACATTGGAAAAATATTAAGAATTTGTACACTTAATAAGTACAAATGGAAGATGAAGAGTTAATTCATCTAGCATTTAAGAGGCTATTCAAGAGACCTCAATACAGTGTGAAGCACCGTACGCACACACGCACGCTCGCGGGTGCGGGGCAGTGGGCTGTAGAGGCGCTAGTGACTCACTTTGCACTTTGCACGCCGCAGGTTTCCGGGATTCGTCCGGGTCGGATCTCGGGCGCGGTCACTTTTTGGTTGACCCGTGCAAAACCGATTCGGTATTAATTGTACCTGTTCGGAAATGACTTAAGACTGTTGGCAATTAACAGTCATACCATTTCGGAATTGATTACGACTGTTAATCCAACAGTCATGACTCTTGAAGACAAAGCCTTTCATTATCTATAAATAAAGGCTGCCTAAAACGAAATTTCACATATAACAGATATTACCCAGTTTCGAAATTTCCAACCCTTGCTATTACTCTCTTACAATTTTCAGGAGATATAAATTATCTTATTCTGTTTTGTGCACATAAACAGAATAAGAACTTGATTGACTGTTCTTCGCTGCTGCATCCAAAGGCTGTCTTCAAATATACAAGTTGCAGGCAGTGCAAGTTGCTTCATTGTATCTTTAGTACGAATTTGTGGATTCCCGTTTGTATACCGAAATTATTCGTGTGGGGCAAATAATGTATTTAGGAAAGTGACATCACGCCTTGAAGCTTTCTACTATCTATTCAGACGTTACATTTTTGTATTGAAGTTGACATTATTGTGATATATAAAGAGTTCAAATTCTGTATTTGCATTCATAATATCCAACAATCTAAATACAGTATTATCAGAAATGACCGACTCTTCCAAATCACTTCGACAAATAACAGAAAGCTTTGTCAAGTTGGACATTTTTGATGGTGGTAATTTTCTGCGTTGGCAGAAAAAGGTTCATTTTCTTCTAACAACATTGAAGATTGTATATGTCTTGTCACAACCGAAACCAAATGAAGATGAAGATGAAACCGTGGAACAAATTAGGCAACGTACAAAATGGGAGATCGATGATTACTTGTGTCGTGGTCACATTCTCAATGCACTTGCTGACAATTTGTTCGACTTGTACCAAAATGTTGGGACTGCAAAAACTTTGTGTGAAACATTGGAGACCAAATATCTTACGGAAGACGCTACAAGTAAGAAGTTCCTAATCGGTCAGTTTTTAAGCCTTAAAATGCATGATAATAGGCCTGTGCTAGAACAATTTCATGACATCCAACGCATCATAAATCATTGCAAACTGAAAAAATTAAATATTGATGATAATGTAATTGTTGCTGCCATAATTGAAAAACTTCCTCCTTCTTGGAAAGATTATAAGAAATAACTCAAACCCAAAAAGGAGGATCTTTCACTTGAAGAATTAGAGACTCATTTAAGAATTGAACAAGAGTCTCAAATTCTAGATTGTAAAGATGAACAAGAAAATTCTATTTCTAAGGTCCATGCGGTGGAGGAAGGAAAGGAGCAAAAATATGGCAATCATGGAAAAAATAACAAGCGGAAGAATTTTTCAAATAATTCTAAAGCAAACAAAAAGAAGAAAGGAAATTGTTTTCATTGCAACAAACCAGGTCACTTCAAGAAGGATTGTCGTGAGTTAAAGAAACTAAAGGAAAAAGGAGGGACACCAGACACAAAGCAAAAAATTGTTGCTATGATATCCAAGGCTAATATGCTTGGAGAAGACAATGTGACACCCCGCCTAATTAAATACCGGACGATCACTCCTTTATTAAATTAAAATCAAGGTGAACAGTTGGTTCATTCTTAGCATCATTGTCGAAAAAAAAACTTTTCCAAATTTAACACCCTATTTAATTAAGCTAAGTGTCAAAACCAGTTTTTTAACATTACTTTCCAAATTTTATTTTGAAAATAAAGATTTAATTTATCTACAACAATTCAATATTTAAAGAATCACACCACAATAATCCTGGAACATATAATCCAATTAATTTAAACATTCATCAACTAAACCCCAGCATTTAAAACTTAAAGTAAAACATACATGCTGAATAAATCCCAAAGTAACAGTACTAGAAATAACTGAAATACAAATGTCCCAATAAAACAGATAAATAGTGGAAAGGGCGACACATGCCCAATAAGGAGAATGATAGAAGTGGAATCAAGTAAATGAAATCGTCTAAGAAAGTGGCTTGCAACTCCCATCTAAGCTGCAGCACGTTCCTTCCAAGGGATCCTAAACAAGACGCCCCTGTGGCTGGGCACCTGTAATATATACATATATATACAAGAGAGAAAGAGGAATAGAAACGGGTCAGAACCCGATGGTGTATATGATTTAAAAATTCGTTTCGCAAGTATTTAAATTGATACAGGCCAATGCAACAACATATTAATGCGACACTCTCTTGAGGAATTCTCGCCTCTCTTCTAATGTGCACTCCTATCACACTAACCTTCCCAATGGCTTATCTCATCATATATCACACTATCCTTCCCCAAGGATTTAACTTATCTTAGGTGACTCTCAAAATTTAAGATTTAACAACATCATGGTTTAAAAAGGATAATTTCATTTAGTACAAAACGCTCATTTTAACTTTATTGATTCATAAAGTTTTTCAATATCATATTATACTTTTCAAACCAAGTATTTCCAATTTGAGTCATTATACATGTCTTACTTACCATAACACAGTAGGCAGTTTCCCATATTTCAGAAGTTCATATATATATTAAATACTCATATAATATATATATTCTAACAGCACCCCACATAAAATTTTATGGTGCGGGCATACTCTGCTATCCAACCCCCGTATCAATCGTATTAAAGGGAATACAAGTTCGGAATCACTCTCGAACTGTATAAATACATACACAAACAATATTGAGGCGAAGAATAGTTTCCAAGTCCAAGAGGTCAGTACATACCCTCACGTCTCTTAGGGCCGTGACTACCGATTCGATAGCCTGTACCTAGGATTTCTATCTTCTAGGGTACGAGTCAATATCCCCCATAAGGCACACGAGATAAGATCGTCCCAGCGCGGAAACCTCAGGGATAGCAAGTAGCGCGGGCATGATTTTCACAAATATATAATATATGCATACACAATCATATAAATATACCACTTTTATTATATCAATTTAGGTTTATCCAATAACCCACATTCACAACATTTATCCTTATTTTCCCATTATTATTTATCAAGTATAATGGTTCGTTTCTAACTTTAAATCGAAGGGTTTTTCCAACTTACTACGTAACCCTCATGGACTATATTCTTCCAAATGTACAATTTAGTAGATATCCATTTATGTTCCAACGTAACTCTCTCTTACGTGTCTCTTCCCTTTAATATATACTTACATTATCCCTTATGCAAAATATCCCAAAAATATAGATTTCGCCTTACATTAAAGGATTTTGAATTTTATTTTCAAAGATGAGAATTTCAAACGGTTTCGAAATCGGAATTAAAATGGAGTTTTAATTCAATTTTTTTTATTATTTCTAAGAGTCCTCAAAACATAAAACTTTCTAGCAAAAAAATATTAAAAAACATTGAACGGTCCGATCGAGCTAAATTTTTTTCTGTAGCTTCCTCTCGTCTTTAGCTAATTCTCTGTAAAATTTCATCCAATTCCAACGGTCCGATCGTCCGGAATAAATTTTTTTTAGTGTTTGTATCTGATTAGAACTCTTTTCTTAATCAAACTCTTAATCCTTTACATGACAAAGGGTTTCGAGAATATCATATAAATTATCACTACATGAAAATTTCCTATCTCAAATTGGGTTTTTCTTCCATAAATCTCATCCTAATAACTCCTAAACTAATATGGATGATGCATCAACGAAATAAGAAAGATAAACACTTGCCTGAGATTTTCAGAAATCTGGTTTGCTGTTGAATTTGGTGTGGTTGCATTCACCGTCTCGCTATCTACGCGTTGGCGGTGGCGGCGGTGCAAACGGGTGAGTTTTGAGCCTTGAAATGCCTTGACAGCTCTCTCATCTCCTCTCCAATGGTCGTTCTAGTGTTTTGAGTTATCTAACCCTAGGAGATAACCTAAACATCTGATATAACCCCTTTAATTTTCGTGGGTTTAATTACCCAAATATACAAAATGACTAAAATGCCCTCCTGGGGTACTAATTAGGCCTAAAAACGCCCCGAGACCCAAATCAAACTCCTGTATATACTTTTCTGATTATCTCGACCCTTCCGGACTCGTTGGCGCACTCAAAACGACCATACGAACAACTTATAAACTATTTACTTTTATATATCAATATTTAGTCCCGACGCGACACGGGCGCGTCCCAACTCAAATTTCTAAAATTGTCATTTTATTCACTCGTGACATTTAATATGGCCACTATTATATATTACTTTGCTCATTAGTAATATTCAACAAATTTTCCCATAATTACTAACTCTCATCACGTTAATAATTATAACATAATTAATTTCCGAATTTTTATTAAATAATTAATTCACATTAATATTAATAAATTCCCAAATTAATATAGCATAAAAATACGGGGTATTACATACTTCCCCTCTAATAACGGAATTTTGTCCCGAAATTCAGAAAATAAGGCATACCTGGTAAGAACAAATCTGGATATCTCTCGCGCATATCGGCCTCGTGCTCCTAAGTGGATTTCTCCATGTTATGATGCTCCCACTGGACCTGTACAAGTGGAACAATCTTCGACCTTAATCTCCTCTCACTATAGTCTAGGATAGCCACCGGTCTCTCCTCGTAAGAGCTGTCAGGCTTCAAGTCTATCTCATTTATCGCGATGTGAGTATGGGCCATATCATCCCGAAGATACCGTCTCAACGACGAGATGTGGAATACATCGTGAATGCGATGTAAATGCTCTGGTAGTCCCAATCTGTATGCTACCGGCCCAATCCTCTCGATGATGGGAAATGGTCCCACGTACCTCGGGGCCAATTTCCCTTTCTTCCCGAACCTCATCGCTCCTTTCATAGAAGATACACGGAGTAACACTTGGTTCCCCACATTAAACTCCCGAAAGAACCGTTTCGCATCGGCGTAGCTCTTCTGCCTGTCCTGGGCTACTCGAATGCTACTCCTGATCATCTCAATCCTCGCGGAGGTTTCCTGAATCACCTCTGGTCCTAGCAACTTGTTATCCCCCACCTCGAGCCAACAAGTTGGAGAACGACAAGGCCTGCCATACAAAGCCTCAAATGGAGCCATACCAATCTTAAACTGATAAGAGTTATTATAAGCAAACTCTACCAGTGGAAGATGTGGCTCCCAACCTCCTCCAAAATCAAGAACACACATGCGTAACATATCCTCTAACATCTGATTAGTACGCTCTGTCTGTCCATCTATCTGTGGGTGATAAGCTGAACTCAACCTCAACTCAGTACCCATAGCCTCTTGAAAGCTTTCCTAAAAACGTGATACAAAAATCTTGTCTCTATCTGACACAATATTCAGGGGCACCCCATGTAATCTGACAATCTCAGCAATGAACAACTGATCATACTGACCTGTGGTATAATCTGTCCGCCCCGGCAGAAAATGAGCCACCTTGGTTAAACGGTCTACAATCACCCAGATGGAGTCGTGGCCCCGTTGTGATGTAGGTAACCCTGTAATAAAATCTCTGGAAATACTCTCCCACTTCCACGCGGGTACTTCCAATGGCTGAAGTAATCCTGACGGTTTCTGATGGTCCATCTTCACCAGCTGGCAGGTAGAACACTTGGACACGAACTCAGCAATGTCCTTCTTCATCCCACTCCACCAGTATTGCCTCCTCATATCCTGGTACATCTTATCTCCTCCAGGATGTACCGTAAATCGGGACCCGTGAGATTGGGTCATCACTGCATGACGCAATTCGGCACCTTCTGGAACCACTAACCTCCCATTAGACCTCAAACCCCCGTCAGAACTAACAGAATAAGACTTAGCACCTTCAGCTAAAAGTCTTACAATCTGCTCCTGGCAAAACGGGTCTGTGGTCTGTGCCTGTATCACCCTCGTAACAATCTCGAGTGTGATTGTCATAACAGATATGAAGGAACGGGCTACTGCGTCTTGGTGACCCAACTCCTTCCACTTCGCTTTCTAGACGTCTGCTACCTCATTTACCGATCTACGGCTCAACGCGTCAGCAACTACGTTGGCTTTCCCCGGATGATACTGTATGTCGAACTGATAGTCCTTCACAAACTCTAACCATCTGCGCTGACGCATATTCAGCTCTCGTTGAGTGAACAGGTACTGCAGTGACTTGTGGTCTGTGAACAAACGAAACTTCTCCCCCAATAAATAGTGTCTCCATATCCTCAATGCAAAGACGACCACTGCTAACTCCAGGTCGTGGGTGGGGTAATTCTTCTCATGCGGCTTAAGCTTGCGGGAGGCAAAAGCTATAGCCTTCTCTTCCTGCTGAAGTACTCCCCCAAGTCCCCGTAAAGAGGCATCGGTGTGAACCAGGTACTCCACACCCGGCTTCGGTAAAGCAAGGACTGGTGCTTAAGCAAGCTTGTCTTTCAGCTCGTCGAAAGCCAATTGACAAGCATCATCCCAAATATATGGTACCCCTTTGCGAGTCAGGTTCGTCAATGGCCCCGCTATTTTGGAGAATCCCCGAATGAATCTCCTGTAGTATCTGGCTAACCCCAAGAAACTACGCACTTCCGTCGGTGTCGTGGGCTGTCCCCACTCCCTCACCGCTGACACTTTACTCGGGTCAACTGCTATCCCCTGTTCAGAAACAACATGCCCCAAGAACTGTACCTCTCGCAACCAGAATCGACACTTCTCGTACTTAGCATACAACTGATGCTCTCGTAAAGTCTGAAGAACCTACCTCAAGTGCTCGGCATGCTCCTCCTCGGAGTGCGAATATATCAAAATGTCATCTATGAAGATGATGACAGACTGATCCAAGTACTCTCTGAATACTCGGTTCATTAAGTCCATGAATATGGATGGAGCATTTGTGAGGCCGAATGGCATCACTCTGAACTCATAAGACCCATATCTCGTCAAGAAGGTAGTCTTTGAAATGTCCTGCTCTCTAATACGTAGCTGATGGTACCCCGACCTAAGATCTATCTTCGAAAAGAAAGTTGCTCCCCTCAGCTGGTCGAACAGATCATCGATTCGAGGCAACGGATACTTATTCCGTATCGTGACCTTGTTCAACTCCCGGTAGTCCACACATAACCTCAGTGAACCATCTCTCTTCTTCACAAACAAGATTGGAGCGCCCCAAGGTGAGGTACTCCTGCGAATGAAGCCCTGACCTAACAACTGCTCTATCTGATCTCGTAACTCTCGCATCTCTGCCAGAGCCATACGGTATGGAGCGCGTGCTATAGGTCTCGTATCTGGCAATAAATCTATGACAAAGTCTATCTCTCGACTGGGGGGTAGGCCTGGTATCTCCTAGAATACATCGGAATACTCACGAACGACTAAGATCGAGTCTAAAGGAATCACAACCTCCTTAGAGGTATCCTCCTCTATATAATACAAATGAGCGGTCGAACCTCCCTCTGGGCGAGGCATCGCCACTACACATCTCTTGCCCCGGAATGACAAAAATAATGCTCCCACCGAAGCAATCAATCATGGCTCTATAAGCTGCGAGCCAATCCATGCCGATAATAACATCATGCTCATGCATATCTAAGACTAACATGTCTGCAGGTAATACCAAACTACCAATCTCTACCCCCACTCCCCGGAATATAAAGAAGATAAGCGACCCACACCCCATTGGTGAGTCTACACACGTCACTGTGCTCTCTGCTGTGGCTAACAACCCTAAGGCCTTCGCAAAATGCATAGCTGTAAATAATGTGTCGCCCCAGTATCAAACAAAACCCGACCCATAATACCATGGATAGGAAACATACCCTCAATCGCGGGTGGTGCCTGTGGAGCTGCTTCCTGGTGGAAGTTATAGACACGTCCGTACTGTAACTACCCCTGCTGCACTGGAGCTGCTGGAATGGCTGGTAGGGCTGGCATCTGGGCTGGAGCTGAGAGGGCAGCTGGAAAAAGTGGTCTCTGTGGCTCATTACGGGCACCCTGCTGCTGTGGGGCCCTATTACCCTCTGGGCAATCCTGGCGCTTATGACCATGCTTGTCGTATAAAAAACACCGACCTCTAAAGTTACCTCCCCTCTGACCCTGCTGACCACGGCCCTGCTGGCCGTTACCTCCCCGTCACTGGCCCTGTTGGCCCTGATTAGCACGTTGTTGGTCCTGTTGGCCCTGTTGATTAGGCTGGCCCTGCCTATAACCCCCAAATCCCTGCCTGGAATCACCTGAACGGAATCTCTTAGCAGGGTCCCCCTGATGGGAACTCTGCTCGTGTTGACGAGTCTGTCCATGAGATGGTGCCCCACTAGCACTACTACCCCTGGTCCTGCCCTGCTGGCTGGACTCTCCTTCTCTCTTGCTTCCCTGCAGATGGAAGCGGTGATCCTGGCAATGTAGTAACGCAGCATTGAGTACATCAGTGAAAGTACTCAGAGATAGATTCCCTATAAGACGCTGACGGATCCTCCAAGCTAACCCGTCCACAAACAACATTATCTTCTTACTATTAGTAGGTGCCTCATCTGGCACTATGGTGAGAAGTCTCGTGAACTCCTCCTCATACTCAGCAACGGTAGAGTTCTTTTGTTTCAAATTCAGTAATTTCCGCCTCATCTCAGTCTGCACGGCGGGGGGAAAGTACTTGTGGTTAAATCGCTCCCAAAATGACTGTATAGGGACCGTGTACCTCTCCTCCAAGGTGGTAGTGGACTCCCACCACTGCAAAGCGGCCCCCACCAGCTTAAAAGAAGCCAATAACTGCCTTTGCATGTCAGTGCACTCATACATACGAAGATGCCGCTGGATGTCTTTCTTCCATTGGCTGACCATGATGATATCTGAGCTACCAGAGAATCTCAGGGGGATGTGCCTTCTGAAAAGCGTCCCTAACCCTCTCCCATGCAGATGGGAGATGTACTGGTACTGGCGCCACTGCCTGAATCTGGGGTGGAGCCTGCTGAACCACCGTTAGCGCGGCATTCACCGCCTGAGCAACAATGGCGGCTACTTCATTAGCATTCATAGAGTCTTGTGCCGGAGCTGCTGGCTGCTCGGCCTGGGCACACCTATCCTTCGGTGCCCATCTTGGAGGCATCTGAAATATGAAGAAGGTTATTAGTCTCCAGTCATTATCAAATCCCAAATGGCTGGAGACGTAAACGTAAAAGCAGGAATACAACAATCCTAAAAATAGGGCTCTATAGCAAAAACGTTAAGCTGAAAGCGAAAATAAGCCGTACAGATCCTATGGACACTAGAACTTGATGCTCTGATACCACCTGTGACATCCCGCCTAATTAAATACCGAGCGATCACTCCTTTATTAAATTAAAATCAAGCTGAACAGTTGGTTCATTCTTAGAATCACTGTCGTAAAAATAACTTTTCCAAATTTAACACCCTATTTAATTAAGCTAAGTGTCAAAACCATTTTTTTAACATTACTTTCAAAATTTTATTTTGAAAATAAAGATTTAATTATCTACAACAATTCAATATTTAAAGAATCACACCACAATAATCCTGGAACATATAATCCAATTAATTTAAACATTCATCAACTAAACCCCAGCATTTAAAACTTAAAGTAAAACATACATGTTGAATAAATCCCAAAGTAACAGTAGTAGAAATAACTGAAATACAAATGTCTCAATAAAACAGATAAATAGTGGAAAGGGAGACACATGCCCAATAAGGATAATGATAGAAGTGGAATCAAGTAAATGAAATCGTCTAAGCAAGTGGCCTGCAACTCCCATCTAAGCTGCAGCACGTTCCTTCCAAGGGATCCTAAACAAGACTCCCCTGTGGCTGGGCACCTGTAATATATACATATATATACAAGAGAGAAAGAGGAATATAAACGGGTCAGAGACCGATGGTGTATATGATTTAAAAATTCGTTTAGCAAGTATTTAAATTGATACAGGCCAATGCAACAACATATTAGTGCGACACTCTCTTGAGGAATTCTCGCCTCTCTTCTAATGTGCACTCCTATCGCACTAACCTTCCTAATGGTTTATCTCATCATATATCATACTATCCTTCCCCAAGGATTTAACATATCTTAGGTGACTCTCAAAATTTAAGATTTAACAACATCATGGTTTAAAAAGGATAATTTCATTTAGTACAAAACGCTCATTTGAACTTTATTGATTCATAAAGTTTTTCAATATCATATTATACTTTTCAAAACAAGTATTTCCAATTTGAGTCATTATACATGTCTTACTTACCATAACACAGTAGGCAGTTTCCCATATTTCAGAAGTTCATATATATATATTAAATACTCGTATAATATATATATTCTAACAGCACCCCACATAAAATTTTATGGTGCGGGCATACTCTGCTATCCAATCCCCGTATCAATCGTACTAAAGGGAATACAAGTTCGGAATCACTCTCGAACTGTATAAATACATACACAAATAATATTGAGGTGAAGCATAGTTTTCAAGTCCAAGAGGTCAGTACATACCCTCACGTCTCTTAGGACCGTGACTACCGATTCGATAGCCTGTACCTAGGATTTCTATCTTCTAGGGTACGAGTCAATATCCCCCATAAGGCACACGAGATAAGATCGTCCCAGTGCGGAAACCTCAGGGATAGCAAGTAGCGCGGGCATGATTTTTACAAGTATATAATATATGCATACACAATCATATAAATATACCACTTTTATTATATCAATTTAGGTTTATCCAATAACCCACATTCACAACATTTATCCTTATTTTCCCATTATTATTTATCAAGTATAATGGTTCGTTTCTAACTTTAAATCGAAGGGTTTTTCCAACTTACTACGTACCCTCATGGACTATATTCTTCCAAATGTACAATTCAGTATATATCCATCAATGTTCCAACATAACTCTCTCTTACGTGTCTCTCCCCTTTAATATATACTTACATTATCCCTTATGCAAAATATCCCAAAAATATAGATTTCGCCTTACATTAAAGGATTTTGAATTTTATTTTCAAAGAAGAGAATTTCAAACGGTTTCGAAATCGGAATTAAAATGGAGTTTTAATTGATTTTTTTTTTATTATTTCTAAGAGTCCTCAAAACATAAAACTGTCTAGCAAAAAAAATATTAAAAAATATTGAACAGGCCGATCGAGCTGAATTTTTTTCTATAGCTTCCTCTCGTCTTTAGCTAATTCTCTGTAAAATTTCATCCAATTCCAACGGTCCAATCGTCCGAAATAAATTTTTTTTAGTGTTTGTATCTGATTAGAACTCTTTTCTTAATCAAACTCTTAATCCTTTACATGACAAAGGGTTTCGAGAATATCATATAAATTATCACTACATGAAAATTTCCTATCTCAAATTGGGTTTTTCTTCCATAAATCTCATCCTAATAACTCCTAAACTAATATGGATGATGCATCAACGAAATAAGCAAGATAAACACTTGCCTGGGATTTTCAAAAATCTGGTTTGGTGTTGAATTTGGTGTGGTTGCGTTCCCCGTCTCGCGATCTACGCGTTGGCGGTGGCGGTGCAAACGGGTGAGTTTTGAGCCTTGAAATGCCTTGACAGCTCTCTCCTCTCCTCTCCAATGGCCGTTCTAGTGTTTTGAGTTATCTAACCCTAGGAGATAACCTAAACATCTGATATAACCCATTTAATTTTCGTGGGTTTAATTACCCAAAAATACAAAATGACTAAAATGCCCTCCCGGAATACTAATAAGGCGTAAAAATGCCTCGAGACCCAAATCAAACTCCCGGGTATACTTTTCTGACTATCTCGACCCTTCCGGACGCGTTGGCGCACTCAAAACGACCATATGAACAACTTATAAAATATTTACTTTTATTTATCAATATTTAGTCCCGACGCGACACAGGCGCGCCCCAACTCAAATTTCTAAAATTGTCATTTTATTCACTCGTGACATCTAATATGGCCACTATTATATATTACGTTGCTCATTAGTAATATTGAACAAATTTTCCCATAATTACTAACTCTGATCACGTTAATAATTATAACATAATTAATTTCCGGATTTTTATTAAATAATTAATTCACATTAATATTAATAAATTCCCAAATTAATATAGCATAAAAATACGGGGTATTACAGACAACTCTTGGTGGGTTGATTCTGGTGCCACAAGGCATGTTTGTAAGGACAAAAACTTGTTCTCTGCCTATGAAACAGTGGAAGGAGATGTTCTCTACATGGAAAATTCATCTACTGCTGCGGTTAAAGGCAAAGGGACAGTGGATCTCGAATTCACTTCCGGGAAAATCCTTAGCCTCACCAATATTTTTCATGTTCCTGATGTTAGGAAAAATTTAGAGTCTGGAAGTCTTCTTAACAAATTTGGCTTTAAGCTTGTATTTGAGTCAGACAAATTTATTCTGACTAAGAATGGTACCTTTGTAGGCAAAGGATATTTGTATGAGGGCATGTTTAAGCTCAATATCAATGAAAAAGACTCTTTTGCTTATATCGTTGATTGTCTTTCATTATGGCATAGTCGTTTAGGACATGTTAATACAAAGAAAATGCATTTCATGGTTAATTTAAATTTAATTCCTAAATATGAGAATGATATGAATGAAAAGTGTAATATGCATGCAAACAAAAATAACAAGGTTGCCTTTTCCAAAAATAGAAAAAACTACATCTTTGTTGCAATTAGTCATAGTGATGTTTGTGATTTTCATGGAACACCTACTAGAGGTGGTAGTAAATATTTTGCTACATTTATCGATGACTTTTCAAAATATTGTTATGTATTTTTTTTAAACTCTAAGGATCACTACACCAAAATGGGCAAATTGTCACCTTTCAGCCGGCCATCCTTGTCAAGGTCATTTACCGTGACAAAAAAACACGTGTTTTATGTCACGGTCATTGACCTTGACACGACCGTGACAACTAATTGTCACGGTCATTGACCGTGACAAGTTCGTGACAAGTAAATTTGTCACGGACTTGTCACGGTCAAAGACCTTGACACGACCATGACAATGTTCACAGCAAAAACCCTATCCCCCTTCTTTTTTCCCTCCCGCGCCGTTCCCTCCATCTCTCTCTCTCTCTCTCTCTCGACGCTGCTCTCTCTCTCTCTCTCTCTCTACTCTCAGGTCCATTTTCTCTCTCTCTCTTCCATTTATATATATATTTGTGTGTATATTTATGTGTGTATATGTATATATATATGTGTGTATGTGTGTGCGTGTGTGGGGGGTGGGGCAGGGTGGGAGTAGGGGGTGGGGCGGGGTGGGGCAGGGAGGGGGAGGGGGTGGTGGAGGGGTGGGGCAGGGTGGGGGTAGGGGGTGTGGGAATTGTTTCTAGGATAATAATCCTACTATAAGATAATTGCTCAAAATAAATATTAAATAATAATTACTAAGATATCAATTCAAATAAAGTCTTAATAACCTAACCAAAAGAAATAAAATAAAATATCAAATAAATTATCATCCACCTCAAATACTCCTTATATCCTAGATTAATTTTTGGTAGTCAAAACTTGGTAGTGTTCGAGTGTGTTTTTATCAAAACTTGGTAGTGTTCGAGTGTGTTTTTATCACTAAATTATTATTTCACTAACAAATACTCCTTATATCCTAGATTAAGAGTCCATATTTAATTTTTGTACTTACTAATAATACACTTAATCAATGGCTAGGATTAACCCTTATTCACTATCATGAAATTTGGTTAATTGATTATTTAAAAAAAAAAAAGCAAAAGTAGACTTTTAATTTGGGATAACCTAAAATAGAATAGTGGGGTGTTAATTTGGTATGGAGGGAGTATAAGATAAGAAAACCCAAACACTCCTCAAGTATAACATATTATAAACGTACAATATTGAATTTATCACATATTATAAACGTAAGAACCATCCTAACAACATGATTTACTGAGGTTAAGTGAATCTAAAAGTAAAACCTAGTTATCCCCTCCAAACCCAAAGATCCAAATAAACTCAATTAATGACCCCGAAACATAGAAATTCAATCTCAAGCAATTTAATTTCAATCTCTACAAATTTATGCATGTATTCAAGGGATTTATGAAGGATTAATATTAAAATTCAATTCCTATACATAATCTAAAAATTCTAACTCAGATTCAACTAGAAATAAACCAAACCAAAGTAAATTGCCACCAATTTCAACTCTATTAGTTAAATTATAAATGTAATAGAATTAATCCATATAAATCAGATTTTAATCACAATTAGGTTTTAGAGTTACATAGATAGGCATAATCTAAATCAATTTCAATCCTACAAATATTCTAATTAACTTGCCTCAAATTTGATGAATAACAAGGGCTAAAAGTAGGTGCGTGTGTGTGTGGCGGGGGGAGGGGGTGGGGCACCCATTTAATAACTCTTTAAATATTTGGAAAAAACATAATATTACAAAATTGAAACGAAATGGTATTGACGGAACTTACACATACGTTATGTACTGTGCTCTTACGTTGAAAATTATTAGATAGAAAAAGAAAAATATAAATTGAGATAACCTTAGAATCTAATTAGGCTAAAAATATAATGGCATCAACTAACATATATACACAACACTAAAAGTAGACATCAATTTTATAAATAATTGATAATAGTTGGATAATAATTGGATAATAAACATCGGGAGGGGGAGGGGGTGGGGGTGGGTGGGGTTTTGAATATTATTTACATTCAAAATAAATAATTGATAATAGTTGGATAATAATTGGATAATAATTGATATTTTCATTCAAAATAAATCTTTCATTCAAAAATATTGGATAATAATTGATATTTTCATTTAAATTGATAATAATTTTATTCATGAAATTAATTCAATTAGGTAAAACCCATGATAATGAAATTTATGCTACAATTTTAATTATCTCATGTCATAATTTTATTGATAAACAATATATGTAGTTGTCACGGTCGTGGTGGGGGGAGGGGGAGGGGGTGGGGGTGGGGTGGGTAGGGGTGGTGTGTGTGTGTGTGTGTGTGTGTGTGTGCGTGTGTGTGTGACGGGGGGAGGGGGGCAGGGGGTGGGGGTGGGGGTGGGGCACCCATTTAATAACTCTTTAAATATTTGAAAAAAACATAATATTACAAAATTGAAACGAAATGGTATTGACGGAACTTACACATACGTTATAATATAGACGGAACATTTTTTTATCTGTACTATTAATTCAATTAATTCAATTAGGTAAAACGAAATGTGTACTATTAACATTTTTTTTTATCTGTACTAATAACATTTTTTTTACAGCAAAAATGTCTCCTTCAGATGTTAGGGCGAAGATGATGATACTGTTTATGATGATGTCGTCTGGGTTCGGTGGTAGCGGAGGCGACGATGGCTCCTCCGCCCCTAGGCTCCCCAAATATGGAAAATTTGGGATTACCGTCGAAAACAAGTTGGAGCTTTTAGCGAGATCCCTTGAGCTGCTAAAGACGGTCATCGGCCCGGGGTTTATGAGTTGGAAGGAGGTGCCGTATGAGCTCAAGTTAGCTGTTTGGGCGGCACTACAGGTAGTATTTATATGAATATTTCAATTTATATTTATATTTATATTTATTCGCAACTAACATTGTATTTGTTGGACAGGAACAATTCAACTTCGATCCAAAGCTACGCGATTCCGTCTTGGAGCAGTTGAGGGAGCAACACAAGACGTGGAAGAAAAATATGCGGACACGGTACTTTGGAAAAACACGAGAGTCCATTTTACAATGGCGCGGATCCGTCCCACCCAAGGAGTCGATCTCATTGGCACAATGGAAAAAGTTCATTGACAATGAGATCGAGGATCGACAATTGGCATCTCGCTAATCGGGGAGGGAAAATCGGGCTAAAAAGATGGACGTGCACTACTCCGGCCGGACCTCTTACGCTGAAGTGGAGCATAGGATGCAGGTAAGATTTAATTTATCTATAACTACAGAAATATATTATTGGATATTATTTTACTTTGCGGGGCCGATACTAATTTTACTTTACTTTATTTTATTTCAGGGGGTAGGGAGTGGGCCAGGGGTAAGCCACATAGGCTCGATACTTATGTGGCTCTTCGAACGAAGAAGGGGAAGGACAAGGAGGTGTCCCCGAGCGTCGCGGCCACGATTGTAAGCAATCCGGCAGTTTAATTATTGTTAATTACGTTATAATTTTTTAGTTTACTTATTTTACTAATCATGTGCTTTTTGTCGTTTCAGGCAAAGCTTAAGGAAGTGCATGAGTCGCAGTCTGATGCCGACAAGGCATCTTTGTCCACAGACGCACTCAGCCAAGTGCTTGGCTCTCATCGCAAGGGGAGGACAAGGGGAGTGAGCTCGTGGGTGGCCAAATCTAGGATCATCGGATTGGAGACAAGCGACACCGGGTTGGCTCGAACGGTGGATTCACACGACGCGAAGCTGTCCCGTTTGGAGGCGACGTTCCAAGATATGTACGCATTCATGAAGCGTACGTTGGGTGGAGACCGTAAAGGGAAAGGGATTGGGAAAGGGAAGGAGAAGGCGGTGGAGGAGGAGGTGCGGGAGGACGAGGATGTGCGGGAGGACGAGGAGGTGCGGGAGGATGAGGCGCAGGATGACGAGGATGTGGACCTCGCTGCTTCATCACCGACACGCTCGTACTTCGACGATCCACTTCCCTATTTGACTCCCTCCAACAGACCATTGTCGACAATTGGTTGGCCGAGCGTGTTCATATTGGACATATTTGATGGCGAGCGGATAGGGCGGGGATTGAGGGACCCGAATATCGTCGAGGGTGGAATAGTCCATGGACGTGTGCTTCAAGAGATGAAGTCCAGGGTGCTCGTCACGCATGTCATACCCGGGAAGGAGAACTCCCTATTGTAGTTGCGCGAACAATGCGGCACGACGTATATTAGTGGGTGCGTCAATTCGTATGTCGTGTGGCCTACTCACCTCCTCGGTTTTATCCAAGACATGTAATAACATTATTTTCAAGTTTGTCCATTTTAATTATATTTGGATTATATCGTCATGTATATTATTTTTACTTTGAATATTTGTATTATACTGTCATGAATATATATTTGCATTATCTTTAGTTTGTGTTGGATATATGATGTTTGGAACAGGTACAACGTTGCTATAACAGGTACAAATATACTGCTGGGCAGTGGCAGTGGCCATACTGCCCAGCAGATTTTTTTTTAAATTCTGCCCAGAATTGTCACGGTCAATGACCGTGACAATTTTTTTGAAAAAAGGTCACGGCTTTGTCACGGTTATAAACCGTGACAAACGTGTCACGGTCATTGACCTTGACACGACCGTGATAAAAAAAGTTGTCTCGCCTCGAAATGTCACGGTCATTGACCTTGATAAGGTGGATTTGTCAAGGTCAATGACCTTTACAAATGGGCAGATTTGGTGTAGTGGATGATGTGCTTAATAGATTTAAGACATATAAAAATGAAGTTAAAAATCAATGTGATACTAAAATAAAATGTCTTAGATCTGATAGAGGTGGTGAATATCACTTTTCTCAATTTTGTGAAGATATGAGAATTATACATGAAGTTACTGCACCTTATACACCACAACAAAATGGAGTAGCAGAAAGAAAAAATAGAACACTAACTGAAATGGTTAACGCCATGATTTCTTATTCTGGTTTAAGTAAAGGGTTTTGGGGAGAAGCACTTTTAACTGCATGTCATATTCTGAATAGAATACCTGTTAAAGATAATAAGAAAACTCCTTACGAATTATGGAAGAATAGAAAACCTAATTTAGGTTATCTTAAAGTTTGGGGTTGTAGAGCTATTGTAAGACTACCTGAAACTAAGAGAAAGAAATTAGGAAGCAAAGGTGTTGAGTGTATTTTCATAGGTTATGCACAACATAGTAAAGCCTATAGATTTTTTATTACTGAACCTAATGATTCTGTTGAGGTAAATACAATAATTGAATCGAGAGATGCAATTTTTTATGAACAAAGGTTTTCTTCTATTCCTAGAATTAATAATGAAAAAGAAGTAAGCGCTCCATCACAATTACCTGAAACTCCACTAGTAGAACAAGAAGAGATTAGAAAAAGTAAAAGACCTAGGAAAGAAAAAAGCTTTGGTCCCGACTTTGTAGTCTATCTTATTGAAGGAACTAGAGACACATCTTGTAATCAATATGCTTTGACTCTTAGCGTTGAAACGGACCCACAAACTTATAGTGAGGCAATTAAGTCTGTAGATTCAGCATTTTGGAAAGAAGCTATAAATGATGAAATGGATTCAATCTTGGGAAATAAAACTTGGAAATTAGTAGACTTACCTCCAGGATCTAAACCCATTAAGTGTAGATGGATTTTTAAAAAGAAAATGAAAAAAGATGGAACAATTGATAAATTCAAGGCTAGATTGGTTGCTAAAGGTTTTACACAAAAAGAAGGAATTGATTATTTTGATACCTATGCATCTGTTTCTAGAACCGCCACTATTAGAATTTTAATTGCATTAGCATCTATATATAATTTTGAGATTCATCAAATGGATGTGAAAACTGCCTTTTTAAATGGTGACTTAGAAGAAGAAATTTACATGGAACAACCTGAAGGGTTTGTTATGCCTGGACAAGAAAATAAAGTATGTAAACTTATTAAGTCCTTATATGGCCTAAAACAAGCACCTAAACAATGGCATGAAAAATTTGATAAAGTCATTATTTCTTATGGTTTTAAAATTCATGAATCTGATAAGTGTGTTTATAGTAAATTTGCTAATGGTGAAGGTGTGATCATTTGTTTATATGTAGATGACATGTTAATTCTTCGTACTGATTTAGAAAGCATTAATAATACAAAGAGTTTTCTGTCTTCTAAATTTGATATGAAAGATATGGGTGTAGCTGATGTCATATTAGGAATGAGAATAATAAGGAAAGATAAAAATATAATTCTCACTCAATCTCATTATGTTGAGAAAATTTTAAAGAAATTTAATCAGTTTGATTGCACACCTGTTAGTACATCTTTTGAACCACAGCTAAAGATGATCCCTAATAATGGTAGAGCTATTTCACAATTGGAATATGCACGAGTAATTGGTAGTTTAATGTATGCCATGACATGTACTCGACCAGATATTGCTTATGCTGTTGGTAAATTAAGTAGATATACTAGTAATCCAAGTTTATTGCATTGGTAAATTAAGTAGATATACTAGTAATCCATATAAAAATAGAATATTAAAAGGAACTATGGACTATGGTATATACTATAGTGGATATCCTTCAGTATTAGAAGGGTTTTCTGATGCCAGTTGGATAACTGAGTAGGAGGATCATTCCTCAACAAGTGGATGGATTTTCACTCTTGGTGGAGGAGCTGTTTCTTGGGAATCAAAGAAACAAACTTGTATAGCTGATTCTACTATGGCAGCTGAGTTTGTAGCATTAGCTGCAACTAGTAAAGAGGCAGAATGGTTAAGGAATTCATTAATCGAAATTCCAGTTTTGCCAAAACCAATGCCTCCAATATCTAGACATTGTGATAGTGAGTCTACACTTTTCAGAGCTTATAGTAAAGTGTACAATAAAAAATCTAGACATATTGGTCTGAGACATACTTATGTCAGACAAATGATTACAGATAGTGTAATCACAGTGGATTATGTAAAATCAAGTCAAAATTTAGCAGATCCTTTTACAAAAGGTCTTGCAAGAGGACTGGTGTCTAAGACATCAATAGGGATGGGACTAAAGCCCATTAATAATAATCACTCTTGATGAAAACTCAAATTGAAACTTGATATATTCAAGTCTCAAGTTCAATGATTAAAGTACGTCATACGACGTGATTGTAAGCACTATAAAATTTAACATCCCAAGGATAAGTGCTTAGAACATGTAATGAATAATGAAAGAGGATGAGTTTAACCTTAATAGATTTATGGTGTTTTAAGTTACATGGACACATATGATAATCTACCTATATGAGTGTGGAAGTGGTGCCGCTTCCTATGAGAATTGGTCTTGACTCTAAAGCACTCATGAAATCAAGGTACAGACACTAGGCCTAATACACGTGTTGGCTTATATGGATAATCAGTGACTAAAAGATTTGTGTGTGAAGACAAATCCGGATAATCAGTATAGATTGATAGTTCAAAGACAAGTCTACTATACTTTCATGGTTAACTTTGACGAACATTCACAGAGTATTGGTTCAAGTCGTGAGACACCAATGCTTATACACAGTCTTACAGACAATCAAAGATTTACAAAACTTATTTTGAAAATGGTGGAGGAATGTTGGTGATTTTTAAAATAAGTGAGTAAGAGTTTTTTGGGTGTAAGAGCTTTAAGAGCTTGTCCCACATTGGAAGTGTGAGGAAGAGGTGGGAAGCTAACCCAAATATAAAAAGGGATAGTGTCCCACATTGGAAAATGTACAAAGCTAAGTGTTACCACTAAGCTATAAAAGGAGTGGGCAACCTTTGAGTCCCACATTGGAAAAATATTAAGAATTTGTACACTTAATAAGTACAAATGGAAGACGAAGAGTTAATTCATCTAGCATTTAAGAGGCTATTCAAGAGACCTTAATACGGTGCGAAGCACCGTACGCACACGCGCGCGTGCGGGTGCAGGTGCGGGGCAGTGGGCTGTAGAGGCGCTAGTGGCGCACTTTGCACTTCGCACGCCGCGTGTCCGCATTGGTAGCGGGTTGTCGGATCGCGATAGCTCGGGCGCGGTCACTTTTTGGTTGACCCGTGCAAAACCGATTCGGTATTAATTGTACCTGTTCGGAAATGACTTAAGACTATTGGTAATTAACAGTCATACCATTTCGGAATTGATTAAGACTGTTAATCCAACAGTCATGAGTGTTGAAGACAAAGCCTTTCATTATCTATAAATAAAGGCTGCCTAAAATGAAATTTCACATATAACAGATATTACCCAGTTTCGAAATTTCCAACCCTTGCTATTACTCTCTTACAATTTTCAGGAGATATAAATTATCTTATTCTGTTTTGTGCACATGAACAGAATAAGAACTTGATTGACTGTTCTTCGCTGCTGCATCCAACGGCTGTCTTCAAATATACAAGTTGCAGGCAGTGCAAGTTGCTTCATTATATCTTGAGTACGGATTTGCGGATTCCCGTTTGTATATCGAAATTATTCGTGTGAGGCAAATATTGTATTTAGGAAAGTGACATCACACCTTGAAGATTTCTACTATCTATTCAGAAGTTACATTTTTGTATTGAAGTTGACATTATTGTGATATATAAAGAGTTCCAATTCTGTATTTGCATTCATAATATCCAACACTTACTAGTAGTGCAAAATGTGAGTTGTGTACAAATCTTGAATATGTTGACCATGTTTTAAGAGATTCCAAGTAGCACATGATACTCCAAATCTCCTTATCCTTCCTCATAAATGAAAAAGAAGTACATCAAAAAACCTCCATGAGTGCCTTGTTATGAATATTTAGGCTAGTGATGACAATAGCTCTAAAATTATCACTTGGCATATTACCGTTATTGCATGTATATGGTGTATTTGGAATGCAAGGAATTTTTATGTTTTTTTAGATGAAACAAATGTCATCGTACTTGATTGTTAAGGCTTGTTAAAAACTTATGATGGGTAATTTAGCACGGGATAGAGAAGACTTGTTAATTTCTTGGGTGTTTGAACTTGGAGATGGCATTAAAATAAATACAGATGGAAGATTGAATATGCGTACCAACAATGGAATTTTTGGAGTAGTGGCAAAAGATGATCAAGGAATTTGGTGAGCTGGGTTTTTTAGATAGATGAAAGGTGCATCGAGCAGCCTTAAAGCTTAATTGGTAAGAATATATCATGGGCTTATACTGATCCGGGAAAGAGAGTGGGAGAACACATTCATTGAGCTGGACTCCCAAACGACGGTGTGGGTAATCAACAAGGTGCATGCGATCAACCACCCATATGGAAACCTCATAGATGACTGCATATACCTTACGAGATTAACTAAAACAAAAGTCACACAAGTCACACATGCGTTACGCGAAAGCAATAGAGTTGCAGATTGGTTAAAAAAGGAGGGCCTAAAGAGGCAAATGGACTTTGTGGCATGGGAAGAACCCCGAGCTTAGTGAATGAACCTCATGTGGGAAGATTTAATTGGAGACAATTTAAGTTTTCTGTTTCATTTTTCTTTTCACCAAAAAAATTAGAGAATTTGGCCCAAGTCCATGTTTCGATTTGTAGGACAGATATAGTTTCTACTGTACAATAACATTTATTTATGTGTTCTTTTTAGAAATAGGAGTATGCAAAACAGGTAAATTTATTTTAGTTAAATAGATATGCATGGTTTTATTTATATCCAATTAAAACTCACTTACTTTTTTTCTAAAAATATATATATAGCCCCACCCTCACCCTACCCCACCCACCGAAATTCTCACGTGAACCGTCTGCCAAAATCGTCGGAATCCTCGGTAGAGACTGTTGGAATCCTCGCTGGATTGTTTCTCTCTCCCTCGTCTCTCTCTCCCTCGTCTATTTCTTACCTTTTTCTAGTCTGCGCGAGTGAGACTATTGTCAGAGTTAGATAATAAGTTTTTTCGTAAGAACAAAATAAGTTTCCGTCGAAAAAAAATGAGATTTTGGTAGATAGTAAATTTATCCATTTTGAATTTCTCGTAAAAACATATTAAATATAGGTGTTGTTTGATAGATGTCGACAAGTTAGATTTCAAATATATAAATTTTGTGAATTTTGAATTTGTAGATTTCAAGTTATGAACTTTTAAAGATTTGATGATTTTTTTTTTGTATGATGTCAAATATTATATTGATCATTTTAATAGTTTTTATTATATGAATTAAATTTATAATATTGTGCAAATTATCCTATTTTTACACATTTTTAATTTGAATGGAACATTTCTCCAAGTCCCTTTCTCCGCCGCTCAAACATTTATTGCCATTCATCTTTTCCTTCGTTTTTTTCCTTTGTTATTTCAGTTTTAATCTCAAATTTTATGTTCCTCACTCAGATGAAATAACGAAGTTAGCTGCCATGTGTCAAAATTCGTATCAATTGGATTAATAATCTCAACCTATTTGAGACCGTATGTTTCCATATTATCTATTCTTGAGTAGCCGGCTTGAGATACTACAGTAATATTCCAGACCTGTTTAAAACTGGACATCAGATAGACGGCACTTTTATCTTATTGCAGATTGGTTCTTCATCCTTTAACCCAAACAAGTCTCACTCAAATCTATATATAGAGGGCTTAATTTCCTTTTGTTACACAACTCCAAATCTCTCTCCTTTGTTTACCTTTTCTCTCATCTTATTCATACTCACTAAGGTCAGCACTGACAAAAAGAACTAAAGATGGAAAATTATGTACTGTTTTTGAGTTTGTTAGCACTCTCTTGTGGTCTGGCCATTGCTTTTGACCCTACCCCCGTGCAAGATTTTTGCATTGCTGACTCTAATAGCACAGGTACCAAATGTTTTTGGCACACAAAAACACACATGTTTTTGTGATTACAACATATAGGATTTTGTATTGATAACATGTAAATTTTGTGCAGTCTTTGTGAATGGGCACGCTTGCTTGGACCCTAAGCTTGCAAAGGCAGACCATTTCTTATTCAGTGGACTTCACATAACAGGCAATACATCCAACAGATTCGGCATACTAGTTAACTCGGTCACAGTGGCTCAAGTACCTGGACTTAACACCCTTGGAATCTCAATGGCACGCATAGACTACGCACCGTGGGGTGTTGTCCCACCGCACATGCACCCTCGTGCCACAGAGATACTAAATGTTTTAGAAGGCACAGTTGAAGTTGGGTTTGTGAGCTCCAACCCAGAGAACAGGCTCATCTCCAAAGTCCTTCAAAAGGGTGATGTCTTTGTTTTCCCAATGGGACTCGTTCACTTTCAGCGAAATGTGGGGTATCAAAATGCTGTTTCAATTTCAGGTTTCAGCAGCCAGAGCCCCGGGGTCATTACTGTGCCAGCTGCTGTTTTCGGATCTAAACTGCCCATCCCTGCTGATTTGCTCGCCAAATCATTCCAGATAGGTGAGAGCGTAATCGATTACCTTCAGGCCACTTTTTAGGGAGGGAGAATAAGAGAATAGAATTTGATACTTGTGTTTCCGTTGAGTTGCATGTTGTTTGACATACTTATTTAGCATCTCCTTTTATTTTTCATTCAACATACTTTGATGTATGTTTATGACTATATTGGGAATGAAAATTTTCTCGTATTATGTATCGATGAATTGAAAATTTTCTCTCCCTCTAAATTATCTCTGTGTCCCCTTTATTTTACAACATATTAAATGATACTTTAATTTTTTATTTGGCGTTCACATATTTAAAAGTGCTTCGAGTAGTTTCTTCATCCTCTTCATCCGATAAATATCTGGTACGTACTGGTTTTCAAAGAAAACTCTGATGATTACCTACGCTTTATTCTTCTGATTTGCTTTTTAAATCATGTTACATACGTTGTATTATTTGTCTACACCATCAATTCCTTGGCTATAAACCTATATGCATACCCAGAGAAGTTTAAAAGTTGTTTCATTTTTTTGTGTAAACTGAACTTTGCATATATTGTTTGTAAGTTTTCAAAGAAGTTGTTTAGTTAATAATTATTTTATGTGCAACCATGTGTTTTCTCCTTTCATTGAAAACTGGATTTTGCTAATGCATGACAAGAAATAAAATGTATTGATACCATGACATCTTAAGTCTTGGGTGCATGCCCTTGGAAATTCTATTTACAAGAGCTTTTTATGTTCATGTGTTTATCTTTTTTTTAATAGTACAAAGGGTATATAGCCCTGAACAATATCTACCCTAATAATGGGCCTGAATTCTAGCAACTGAAAAGCTTCGAAAAACCCCTTTCCATAGGAATAGCTGGTAGAGGAAGCGAACCGGTGGGCAGTTGTGTTAGCAGATCTTCTAGCCCAAGTCACCTCAATGTCCCACTTCATAATAATTGTTTTGATATCCCATATGATGATTTCCATTGTACTAGGAGGATCAACTTTACCCACACACAAGTTAACCAGCTTTAAGTTGTCACTTTCAATGATAGAGCTTCTGAACTGAAAGGACTGGGTCACATGGCAAGCTTCGAGCATAGCTGCAACCACACATTCCAGAGGATATTCAACCCAAACTTTACGTCTAAAACCATGTTGTAGTTGTCCCAAATGATCGCATACCACCCTAACAATAGAGCTAAAGTTGTTAGGAAGAAGAATGCACGACGTAATATAACTAGGTATGGCCTAAACAACTGATTTAATCAGAACCTCCCTCCCCCCGGTGAAATCAATGATTGCTTCGATCCTTGCAGTTTGTTGTGGGCTTTCTCCAAAATAAAAGAGAAAGTCTTGTTTTCGGATCTACCCCATAAGGCATGGAATCCCAAGTATTTGTACTTTGGATCTAAATGATTGATATTTAGACCCCCCCCCCCCCCCCCATCATATCTAGAGTGTTGGCTTTGGTGTTAGAGGAATATAGGAACCTTGATTTGATGAAGTTTATCATTTGACCAGAAGCTCTACCATACTAATCCAAAATAACCAACAATTTCAAGCATGATCTCCTATTAGCTTTGAGGAAAAGGATGGAATCATTGGCAAAGAATATGTGAGATATAGGGGGACAAGTTCTTTTAACCTTGATAACCGATATCTATCTCAACCTTAGAGCATTGTCGATCATCAATGACAACACATCTTTTACCAAAAGAAAAAGGTAAGGAGAGAGGGGGTCACCTTGACGGAGACCATGATTCAGGGTAATGTTGCATACCTTATTGCCATTCACTATTACCGAGAAGGAAACCGTAGTGACACATTGAGATATAATCTAAATCCACTTCTCGTTAAAGACCATATTCCCCATTAGAGAAAATAGGAAATCCCATTAAACTCTATCGTAATCCTTTTTTAGGTCCAGCTTTAAAGCTAACTCCTCCCTTTTTCCTCTTTTCCTTTTCTTAAAATGGCGAAACAATTCTTGGGCCATAATTATGCTATCTTGAATAAGTCTTTTAGGTACGGAAGCATCCTAGTTTTGAGTTATAATTTGATTAAGCAAAGGTTTGAGTCTATTGGCAAGGAATTTTGCAATAATCTTGTACTTGAAATTGCAAAGGCTAATCGATCAAAATTGGTTTAGACTTTCTGGGTTACGGACCTTGGCAATTATGATCAGATTTCTGTTGTTCATCTCCTTGAGGATGAAACTGCCATAAAAGAAGCCTTTTATAGCTTTGCAAGTGTCAGATCCAACTATATCCCAATATTTTTGAAAAAACATTCTCAAAAAGTAGTCAGGGTCAGGAGCTTTAACAACCCTAAGCTTCTTAACAACCCTTGGCATTTCCCCATCTGAGATTGGACTGCATAGTATATTATTCATATCATGGGTAATCACATTCTCCACATGCCATCACACTTTTGAAATCTCTTGGTCCTTGGCTTCTAAAGAAAGAGGCAAAGTGGGTTTGAATGTCAGAATTTATATCCCTCTCATTAGTAAGCCATCTTCCATACGATGAGAGTAATCTGTGTAAGGAGTTTATTTGGCGATGGTGTAGCGTGGCTAAGTGGAATAATTTGGTATTTTGATCACTATGTCTTAACTAGTTTAGCTTCAATCTTTGGTATAAATCTTCTCTTTGGAGGACCTCATCCATCTCGACAACAACTTTTCTTCATTATTTTTTGCCTCCATTGAAAATGGGGGAGATTGGACTTCATTAAGTTTAGCATTTAAGTCTTTGAGTTTCTCTCTATTGTTTCCAAAATGAAGCTTTTTTCACACTATCAACTACTTCGCAAAATTCCTTAACTTACATGAGAGAGAATACATATTAGAACCCCTAAACTGGAAGCGCACCCTTCTTTAGTAGTTTCTTCGCATCTATTTGCCCCCATCCACATTGACCCGAATTTAAAAATGTCCTTATGCACTACAAGAAAAATATCAATTAGTGGCAATTTTATTAGTGGCTAATCATTTATTTCCACTAAAACGTATATGTTGTTGCAAAATTTATGCTTGCCACTAAAAGGTAATGTATTAGTGGCAACAAATTAAAATCGCCACTAATTTTGCCACTGAATATAAAGAGGGAAGAATTGGATATTTAGTAGGAACACAAAATTCTAATTAGTTGCAAACTTAAAATATTTGCCACTAATATAGGTTCATTAGTAGAAAATATATTAGTTTACCATAAAAAAAACATTTAAAATACACCCAATTTACTTACTAAAATTAATTTCTACTAAAAAAATATTTTAGGAGGACCTCTCCCATTCATCCCCCAACTCCTCTTCATCTTCCATTCATCCATAACTCCCGTTTTTAAGCATCCTCTTCTTCCAGTCATCCCCCTTTTAATGTCGTGATCTATAATTCTGCCTCTTCTAATTTATGTCGTGATGTGTATCTAGGAGCTATTGCTTGTTCTAATTGTACTATTTAATGTCATTTTTGCTTCTTTAATCATTTTTGTTTGTTCCTATATAAGATTCATCTTGTGGGGTATAAATAGATAGCATATATAAGATTGTGGGTCGATTTACCTTGTGAGATTTATTTCTTCCGGGAGTCTAGAACGGTATTTTTTGCGGTTGTCTCGAACAGTATTTCTTGCAGTGCGTACCTCTAATTTCTCTGGATAAAAAATCGATTTGGTGCCTATGATATACTGATTCAATGCACAGGTTTGTTTGAATATAAAATCGAATAGGTGCCTATGATTCATCAATCTGTTTGAATAAATTTAGAATCTTGATACAAAATCGAATTCATTATATTTATATATTAAAGTTATATTATTGTTTTGGATATCTGATTGAGTTTGCGATCACATGCTTAGAACAATTTGTATTTATGATTTGTGTTTCGATTTTCCTTTTACTTTTAGATCTGATTCGGTGTTAGATATAATTAGTTCATTTCTACTTAATCTTGATTTGGTATTTTAATTTGAGATTCTATATACTTCAAGCATTCGATTTGGTTTTAAAATCATTTTATTTCATTTAGGTTTAATGGTATTAAATTTCAATTTGGGAGATCAATAAGGATGTTTTTTGTACTTGATTTGGTTTACCTTATTGGGTTTGATTTTTTCTTCTATTTAAAATTTTAGTTTCTTTTTCTTTATGTTTATGCTGTTGGTGTTGGAGGCTAGCCGTAGATGGTGGTAGGTGATGGAAGTAATTGATTATGGTGGAGTTAGTGTTAGGAGGTGAAGGTGGCAATTGGTGGGTGGCATGTGGTAGAATAATTTAGATATAGATTCAATCTTTAAATTGAATCAGGCAAATTATTTGTTATATTATTTCTGAAAACATAAACATCTCCTCGCCTATGTTATAAAACTCCAATACAAAATGAGAATTGTATATTAAGTCACCGTGCCCTTAGTATTCTGGGGGTATGCCTGCGTAGGGGGGGAGGAATTTAGTGTAATGGTTAGGGGATTATTTATTGAGGAGAGTTAATTAATAAAATAGAGAAAAAAAACTGACCTAATTGCCATTGTTAATTTATTATATGTTGACTTCAAAATAAGTTCTACACTAAGTACGGTGGCTTTAAATAAAGTCTTCTCTCTCACATCACTTTATATAAAGCACACATGATCCCAATTGTTTATTCAGTACCTTGTTTGATTATTTTTCGGATTGTAACAATGGTGGAAATTCGGATCTGACTTGAATGACAAGGGTAAAACCCAATTATTTATTCAGTACTTTGTTTGATTGTTTTTCAAATTGTAACATGATGGAAATCCGGTTCTGACTTGAATGATAAGGGTAGAAATCCGAATTTGTTTGCAAACTTGAATACTTTGAAGAACAAGTGTAGAAATTGTGACACCCCCACTAATTAAATACCGGGTAGCTACTCCTTTATTAAATTAATTCAAAATGTCAAGTTGGTTCAGTTAATAGCATCACTGTCGAAAACATTTAATGATTACTAACCACCTAGTATTTAAAAAGTAAGTTGTCAAATTTTAAATTAAATCTGATTAACATGCGATAAAAGAATAATGAAAGAATAACATAACCATTCACCATAAAGAAGCAATAGAATAACCAAACATAATAATAAGTCTGGAGGAAATACTCCTCACAACAATCCCACAACTGAAATAAATAAAACAGTGTATCCTGAATTAAATTACATGCCAAAGATCTGAATATCTAAAATAAGAAATGTCTCTAATAGAAATGGGCGACATGCCCTACAAATGATGAAACTGAATATGGAGTCAAGACACATAAGCGTCTACTAGCAAGGCCCTGTAACTTCCACAACAGCTACAGCTCATCACCTGAATGAAAATTCTATGCATGGTGTCCTTGTGGCTGGGCACCTAAAAGGTTTTTACAAAAATAGATTTGAAAGCAAACGGGTCAGAGCCCGAAAGTGGAGAGTATTTTGAAAACAACAAGTGCTTTAATAACATTAAAGCAATGAATGCAAAATACATGTTAGGACGTGCACTCACATGAAATCCTCACCCCTCGACTAATTGTGCACTCCTAACGTACCGTACCCATCTAAGTGACATTCATATCTAACTAAAGCGTCATAAGTTCTGCCCCTTTCTACTCCATTCGCATTATACATTCTAACGTTATCAATTAAATAGAGGTTTTACTTAAACTCGGATTCTCAATTATTAGCAATACAATTCACTACAGGTTATCCCTTTTTATTTTCTCAAAGCGTTACCATAATTATACTCACAATACCAATATGAAAGTTCTCATTATTTAAGCGTATATTATTCACGTCATGCATATACAATACAAGCACCCGAAACTAAGCTGCGGTGCACACATACTCTGCTATCCATCCCGGTACATCACGTACATAAGGATTACGCATTTCGAATCTCTCATGAATCGTTCTCAGATAACAACAATCACAAACAATGGAGGCGAACACAGTCACATCACATGGGTCACGCACATACCTATGCTCCCACGATCAGCAGTCTTATTAACTTCCCAATAAGCCCTTCTCTGACCTATGTTCTCAAGGTACCAATCTAAATCCCCCCGTAGGCACACAAAGAGTAGACGGCCTCAAGCGAACGCAAACCTCCCCCATGATAGTAAGTATGGTAGGTATGTCATACACATAAAATCATATACATATACTAAGCATGCACACATCTTAGTAATTACCATAATTTATTAGTGGTATACTTCTCATTCTTATTCCAACTCATAATGTCACACAAATCCTATGTCCCCGGTTTATAAGTATTCAAGTCATTAATTATCCTCGCATCGTGATTAGTCACTCGTGCCCTAATCCACCAATATCATTTGGTTCAAATCATTCTTCTATATTTTACTCCTCAATATATCCCGAATATCCCAACTATATCAATTAGTCATCAAGGGAATGTTATCTCTACAATTAAACAAGGTTACGGGACACTAGAAATCAAATCAGGCCAAAAAGGCCAATATGTCAACTCGTTAGAAGTCTCGTTCGAACGAGGTCGTTCGAACGAGAGTTCGTTCGAACGAAGTGGCCATCTAACGAGATCTCGTTCGAACGAAAGGCATCGAATGAACATCCCACTCGTTAGAAGTTAAACTGTCAACTCGTTAGAAGCTCGTTCGAACGAGCTCATTCGAACGACCTGGGCAGGCCTTCTAACGAGGTGACAGTTTCGAGCCCAGAATTCTCCTAATACGTTTTTCCCAATTTTCTTCAACTCTAATCTCATCTAAACGTCATTCCAACAGTATTTCAAGGTTTCTAAACATTTCTAAACATACTTAAATCGTATTACAACATTTATATGGGGTCAAATCATCCTAAACCACATCTAACCATCAAATTTCCCCAATTTTCCCCAATTCTCATGAACATGAACCCTAGAAATTTACTGTCATTAATAGACATAATTAAATCCGTTTTTTTTGTGATATAAAAGATGTATTTCTATCGAAATAATTACCCAAACACAATTCTACATGCAATCTCCTTATCAAAATGTGAATTTATAATTCCAATTCAATGGGTTTTTATCAATCTCCCCAAAAAAAATGCAATTTTCATAAATGTCTAAGCATGGAAGAAACATTCATTACAAATAACGTAATTAAACCACTTGCCTTGGATTATTCTCCGAATTTGGTGTTGAATTGATGAAGGTTGCTCTCCCATTTTCTCCCAAGGTTGAAGGTTGAAGATGAAGGTTAGGGTTTTCTCTTTTGGGAACCTCTCCTAACTTCTCCTAAAACTCCCGTTGCCCTCTAATCACCGAAGTGATGGTAATGGGTTAGTGAGTCATTAATTTCCTTATTTTAAACTCCCAAAATTCGTTGGTCATAAATTCCAAAATTCCAAAATTACCAAAATACCCTTTTTAGTTACCGGTATGGTCCAATAATGCCCCGGGACACAAACTAAACCCCCGGCTAGTGTTTTCTGACTATTTCGACCCTTCCGAACACGTTGACACACTCAAAATGACCATACGGTTAATAAAAATAAAATTCACTTTTTAATTAAATTAAGTATTTTCCTGACGCGACTGTCACACGCGTCCCAACAAAATTTCCAAATTGAAGTATTTCTATCTCGTGACAATTTTAATATTCTCAATATTCATATATTGCCATATATATGCATTATAATCAAATATCAACTCACATCTCATTATTATTTTATCCCGATTAATTCTCAATTAATACACATTTAATTCAATTAATCCCCTAAATAAATATTACAAAAATACAGGGTTTTACATACTTTGTAATACCCCGTATTTTTGTGATATTTATTTATGGTATTAATTGAATTAAATGTGTATTAATTGAGAATTAATCCGGATAAAATACTAACGAGATGTGAGTTGGTATTTGATTATAATGCGTATATATGGAAATATATGAATATTGAGAATATTAAAATTGTCGCGAGATAGAAATACGACAATTTGGAAATTTTGTTAGGACGCGTGTGAGAGTCGCGTCAGGAAAATATTTAATTTAATTAAAAAGTGAATTTTATTTTTATTAACCGTATGGTCATTTTGAGTGCGCCAATGTGTCCGGAAGGGTCGAAATAGTCAGAAAACACTAGCCGGGGGTTTAGTTTGGGTCCCGGGGCATTATTGGGCCATACCGGTAACTAAAAAGGGTATTTTGATAATTTTGGAATTTTGGGATTTATGACCAACGAATTTTGGGAGTTTAAAATAAGGAAATTAATGATCCACTAACCCATTACCAGCACTTAGGTGATTAGAGGGCAACGGGAGTTTTAGGAGAAGTTAGGAGAGGTTCCCAAAAGAGAAAACCCTAACCTTCATCTTCAACCTTCAACCTTGGGAGAAAAGGGGAGAGCAACCTTCATCAATTCAACACCAAATTCGGAGAATAATCCAACGCAAGTGGTTTAATTACGTTATTTGCAATGAATGTTTCTTCCATGCTTATACATTTATGAAAATTGCATTTTTTTTGGGAGATTGATAAAAATCCATTGAATTGGAATTAAAAATTCACATTTTGATAAGGAGATTGCATGTAGAATTGTGTTTGGGTAATTATTCCGATAGAAATACATTTTTTATATCACAAAAAAATGGATTTAATTATGTCTATTGATGACATCAAATTTCTAGGGTTCATGTTCATGAGAATTGGGGAAAATTGGGGAAATTTGATGATTAGATGTGGTTTAGGATGATTTGACCCCATATAAATGTTGTAATACGATTTAAGTATGTTTAGGAATGTTTAGAAACCTTGAAATACTGTTGGAATGACGTTTAGATGAGATTAGAGTTGAAGAAAATTGGGAAAAACGTATTAGGAGAATTTTGGGCTCGAAACTGTCACCTCGTTAGAAGGCCTGCCCAGGTCGTTCGAACGAGCTCGTTCGAACGAGCTTCTAACGAGTTGATAGTTTGAATTCTAACGAGTGGGATGTTCGTTCGATGCCTTTCATTCGAACGAGAACTCATTAGATGGCCACTTTGTTCGAACCAACTCTCGTTCGAACGACCTCGTTCGAACGAGACTTCTAACGAGTTGACAGATTGGCCTTTTTGGCCTGATTTGATTTCTAGTGTCCCGTAACCTTGTTTAATTGTAGAGATAACATTCCCTTGATGACTAATTTATATAGTTGGGATATTCGGGATATATTGAGGAGTAAAATATAGAAGATTGATTTGAACCAAATGATATTGGTGGATTAGGGCGCGAGTGACTAATCACGATGCGAGGATAATTAATGACTTGAATACTTATAAACCGGGGACATAGGATTTGTGTGACATTAAAAGTTGGAATAAGAATGAGAAGTATACCACTAATAAACTATGGTAATTACTAAGATGTGTGCATGCTTAGTATATGTATATGATTTTATGTGTATGACATACCTACCATACTTACTATCATGGGGGAGGTTTTCGTTCGCTTAGGGCCATCTACTCTTTGTGTGCCTACAGGGGGATTTAGATTGGTACCTCGAGAACATAGGTCAGAGAAGGGCTTATTGGGAAGTTAATAAGACTGCTGATCGTGGGAGCGTAGGTATGTGCGTGACCCATGTGATGTGACTGTGTTCGCCTCCATTGTTTGTGATTGTTGTTATCTGAGAACGATTCCTGAGAGATTCGGAATGCGTAATCCTTATGTACGTGATGTACCGGGATGGATAACAGAGTATGTGTGCACCGCAGCTTAGTCTCGGGTGCTTGTATTGTATATGCATGACGTGAATAATATACGCTTAAATAATGAGAACTTTCATATTGGTATTGTGAGTTTAATTATGGTAACGCTTTGAGAAAATAAAAAGGGATAACCTGTAGTGAATTGTATTGCTAATAATTGAGAATCCGAGTTTAAGTAAAACCTCTATTTAATTGATAACGTAAGAATGTATAATGGGAATCGAGTAGAAAGGGGCAGAACTTATGACGGTTTAGTTAGATATGAATGTCACTTAGATGGGTACGGTACGTTAGGAGTGCACAATTAGTCGAGAGGTGAGGATTTCATGTGAGTGCACGTCCTAACATGTATTTTGCATTCATTGCTTTAATGTTATTAAAGCACTTGCTATTTTCAAAATACTCTCCACTTTCGAGCTCTGACCCGTTTGCTTTCAAATCTATTTTTGTAAAAACCTTGTAGGTGCCCAGCCACAAGGACACCATGCATAGGATTTCTATTCAGGTGACGAGCTGTAGCTGTTGTGGAAGTTACAGGGCCTTGCTAGTAGACGCTTCTGTGTCTTGACTCCATATTCAGTTTCATCATTTGTAGGGCATGTCGCCCAATTCTATTAGGGACATTTCTTATTTCAGATATTCAGGTCTTTGGCATGTAATTTAATTCAGGATACACTGTTTTATTTATTTCAGTTGTGGGATTGTTGTGAGGAGTATTTCCTTCAGACTTATTATTATGTTTGGTTATTCTATTGCTTCTTTATGGTGAATGGTTATGTTATTCTTTCATCATTCTTTTATCGCATGTTAATCAGATTTAATTTAAAATTTGACAACTTACTTTTTAAATACTAGGTGGTTAGAAATCATTAAATATTTTCGACAATGATGCAATTAACTGAACCAACTTGGCATTTTGAATTAATTTAATAAAGGAGTAGCTACTCGGTATTTAATTAGTCGGGGTGTCACAGGTGGTATCAGAGCATCAGGTTCTAGTGTCCTTTAGGATCTGTACGGCTTATTATGTTTCCACTGAGCTTTCTTTGATGTAGAGCCCTATATTTTAGGACTGTTGTATTCTTTTATGTATGCTTCGCTCTTCAGTTATTTTGAGTTTATAAATGCGAAACTTATAGACTTTACTCTTAATTCAGATTCCTCCACAACGTGCACCACGGGTTCCTAGGAATGCACAGCCAGAGCCCCAGTCAGCACCAGTACAGGGCACCATGAATTCCGTCGAGGTTGCAGCCATTGTAGCCCCAGCGGTAAATGCCGCTCTCGCCGTTGTACAGCAGGCACCACCTCAGGCGCCCGTAGCTGCGCCAGCTCAGGCTCATGCATTCCCGTCTGCTTGGGAACACGTTCGTGATGCTTTTCAGAAAGCACACCCTCCGGAGTTCGCAGGTAGCTCCGATGTTGTGGTATCTAGTCAGTGGAGGAAATACATTCAGAGGCACTTGAGGATGTATGAGTGCACCGATGTTCAGAGGAAGATACTAGCTACTTTCAAGCTAGTGGGATCTGCATTGCAGTGGTGGGAGTCTATTACTACCGTGGAAGAGAGAGATACTCTCACGATACAGGAGTTTTGGATGCGGTTCGACCGCAAGTATTTTCCGTCAGCTGTTCACACGGAAATGAGGAGGAAGTTGATGAACCTTAGATAGGAAGGAAAGACTGTGGCCGAGTATGAGGCCAAATTCACAAATCTACTGAATATTATCTCGGACGAAATACCGACAGAGGAGAAGAAGATCCAGAAGTTCACCGATGGATTGACATGGAGGATCCGTCAGCATTTATTGGGGAACCTCTCGTTGGCCACTTATTCCGACGTGGTTAACGCTGCACTGTTACACTTCCAGGATCACCGCTTTCACATGTCTGAGAGAAAGAGATCAGGAGAGTCCAGCCATCTGGGCAGGACTGGGGGAAATGGTGCCAGTGGGGCACAATCTACTCAGGGGCAGAGGCAGGGTGACCAGGGTTCCCAGCAGGGGGATCATAAGAGGTTCAGATCGGGGAATTTCAGGCACGGATAGGGAGGTTTTAGGCAGGGCCATCTGGGTCTGAACGGCCATTAGGGCCAGCAGGGGCAGAATAGTCAACAGCAGTTTCAGCAGGGCCAACATGGCCAGGGGAAGAATGGAAACGGCCACCAGGGCCGAGGACAGCAGGGACAGAGAGGGGGGAACTTCCCAGGGAAGTGTTACGTTTGTGGGAAGACTGGCCATAAATGCCAGGATTGTCCGGATAGGGGTAGGGCCCCGTAGCAGCAGCATCAGGGTGCTCGACAGGAGCCACAGAGGCCTATGTTTCCCGTCGCCCTCCCCGTACCTCCACAGATGGCAGCACTACCACCCATGCCAGCGGTCCCAGTTCAGCAGGGACAGCTTCAGTATGGGAGAGTGTATCAGCTTCAGCATGCCGCAGCCCCACAGGATCCACCGACCATTGAGGGTATGTTCTCTATTCAGGGGACTATGGGGCGTATTTTATTTGACACTGGGGCTACATATTGTTTATGAGATTTGCACGCACCATTGGGTTGTTAGACACCGCCGAGAGTACGGTTACTTGTGTAGATTCGCCATTCAGTAGGGGTTCCATGATTTCCCTTGTATGTAGAGGTGTGGGTATAGAGATCGGGAGGTTTACTTTACCCGCGGATATGTTAGTGTTAGAGATGACCGAGTATGATGCCATTATTGGTATAGATTGGCTAGTTGCGTACAGAGCCATGATTGACTATTTTAGTAGGAGTATTATCTTTGCCATTCCTGGGAAGGAGATGTTTTTAGTGGCGATGCCTCGTCCTGAGGGAGGATCGTCCACTCACTTGTACTATATAGAGGAGGAGACCTCTAAGGAAGTGGTGATACCACTTGATTCGATTCTGATTGTTCGAGAGTTTGCCGATGTATTTCAGGATATACCTGGATTACCTCGGAGTAGAGAGATATATTTTGTAATAAATTTGACGCCGGGCACTCGGCCTATTGCCCGCGAACCTTACCGTATGGCTCCAGCTGAGATGAGAGAGATACGTGATCAGATTAAACAGTTGTTGGGTCAGGGATTTATCCGTAGGAGTACCTCGTCGTGGGGTGACCCTGTGTTGTTCGTTAAGAAGAGGGATGGATCGTTGAGGTTGTGTGTGGATTACCAGGAGTTGAATAAGGTCACGATACGGAATAAGTATCTGTTGCCCCGAATCGATGACTTATTCGACCAGTTGAGAGGAGCTTCTTTCTTCTCAAAGATTGATTTGCGATCGGGATACCATCAGTTGCGTATCAGGGAAGAGGACGTCTCGAAGACTTCTTTCGTAATGAGATATGGTTCCTACGAGTTTCGGGTTATGCCTTTTGGTTTGACCAATGCTCCAGCCGTGTTTATGGACTTGATGAATAGGGTGTTCAGAGAGTTCCTAGACCAGTTCGTCATTATTTTCATTGATGACATTCTGGTTTACTCCTAGACAGAGGAGGAACACGCCGAGCATTTGAGGCAGGTTTTGCAGATGCTACGTCAGAACGAGTTGTATGCAAAGTATAAGAAGTGTGGGCTTTGCCTAAAGGAGGTTCAGTTTTTGGGGCATATTATTTCGGACCGGGGGATATCTGTTGATCCGAGGAAGGTATCCGCGGTGACGGAGTGGGGACAGCCCACGACACCGACTGAGATCCGTAGTTTCTTGGGCCTAGCAGGATACTACAAGAAGTTTATTCGGGGTTTCTCAAAGATAGCGGGTCCCATGACACATCTGACTCGTAAGGGTGTGCCATTCATCTGGAGTGATGCTTGTCAGTTGGCATTCGATGAGTTGAAGGACAAGTTGACCTTAGCACCTGTGTTAGCATTGCCGAGACCGGGAGTTGAGTATCTAGTTTACACCGATGCGTCCTTGCAAGGACTCGAAGGTGTATTGCAGCAGGAGAGTCAGGCCATAGCTTATACTTCCCGTAAGCTTAAGCCTCACGAGAAGAATTACCCCACCCATGACTTGGAGTTAGCGGCAGTTGTATTTGCACTTCGAATTTGGAGACATTACCTTTTGGGGGAAAAGTTTTGATTATTCATGGACCACAAGTCTCTACAGTACCTATTCACGCAGAAGGAGTTGAATATGCGGCAACGGAGGTGGCTTGAGTTTGTGAAGGATTATCAGTTTGATATCCAATATCACCCGGGGAAGGCTAACGTGGTAGCAGACGCGTTGAGCCGTAGGCCAGTAGATGAGGTGGCAGGGGTGTGGAAGGCAAAGTGGAAAAAGTTAGGACACCAGGATGCAGTGGCCAGATCGTTCATGTATGTGATGACTGTTACACCGCAGATTGTCACGAAGGTGGTAAAGGCCCAGGAAAATGACTCGTTCTGTCAGGAGCAGATAGTTCGGTTACTAACAGAGGGAGACGAATCCTATACCGTTAGCTCAGACGGGAGATTACGCTTCAATGGGAGACTGGTAGTTCCAGAAGGGGAGGAATTGCGACATGAGGTGATGGCAGAGTCGCACGGCTCACGGTTCGCGGTACATCCCAGTGGGGACAAAATGTACAAAGACATGAGACGTCAGTATTGGTGGAGTGGGATGAAGAGAGATATTGCCGTGTTTGTTTCCAAATGCGCCACTTGTCAACTGGTAAAAGTGGATCATCAGAGACTGGCAAGGCTTCTACAGCCATTAGAGGCCCCGATGTGGATGTGGGAGAGAATCTCCATGGATTTTATTACGGGGTTACCTACGTCACAGAGGGGTCACGACTCCATTTGGGTAATTGTGGACAGGTTGACCAAAGTCGCTCACTTTCTACCTGTGAGGACCGACTACACTACGGGACAGTATGCCCAGCTCTTTATTGCAGAAATAGTGAGACTTCACGGTGTGCCCCTAAATATCGTGTCTGACAGAGACAAGATATTTGTTTCACGGTTTTGGGAGAGTTTTCAGGAGGCCATGGGCACGGAATTGCGGTTGAGTACGGCTTATCACCCGCAGACCGATGGGCAAACTGAGCGTACAAACCAGATGTTGGAGGACATGTTGCGTATGTGCATCATTGATTTCGGGAGTGGATGGGAGCAGTATCTTCCACTGGTAGAGTTTGCTTACAATAACTCCTACCAGTTCACCATTGGCATGGCTCCATTTGAGGCGTTCTACGGTAGACCTTGTCGTTCCCCAGCATGTTGGTTGGAGGTGGGGGACAACAAACTACTTGGGCCGAAAGTGATTCAAGATACTTCGGCAAGGATAAAATTGATACGGAATCGCATTCGGGTAGCTCAGGATCGGCAGAAGAGCTATGCTGATGCGAAGAGGTTCTTCAGGGAGTTCCAAGTGGGGGACCAGGTTTTACTCAGAGTATCTCCTATGAAGGGGATTATACGATTTGGGAAGAAGGGGAAGTTGGCACCGAGAGATGTGGGGCCATTCCCTATCATCGAGCGGATTGGGTCTGTTGCATATAGACTTTGATTACTGGAGCAATTACACCGGATTCATGATGTGTTTCATATTTCCTCGCTAAGGAAATATCTTAGAGACGATTTGGCTCATTCTCACATTGCTTTGGAGGACATCGATCTCCATCCTGATAGCTCCTACGAGGAGGGGCCGATTGCTATTTTGAACTGAAGTGAGCGGAAACTGCGATCAAAGATAGTTTCGTTAGTGCGTGTTCAGTGGCGACATCATAATGTCGAGGAGTCCACATGGGAGCGCGAGGATGAGATGCGCGAACGTTATCCAGAGTTATTTGTACCAGGTAATTTCTAGTTCCGAATTTTGGGACGAAATTCTGTTATTAGGGAGGAAGTATGTAATATCCCGTATTTTTGTGATATTTATTTATGGAATTAATTGAATTAAATGTGTATTAATTGAGAATTAATCCGGATAAAATACTAACGAGATGTGAGTTGGTATTTGATTATAATGCGTATATATGGCAATATATGAATATTGAGAATATTAAAATTGTCGCGAGATAGAAATACGGCAATTTGGAAATTTTGTTGGGATGTGTGTGACAGTCGCGTCAGGAAAATATTTAATTTAATTAAAAAGTGAATTTTATTTTTATTAACCGTATGGTCATTTTGAGTGCGCCAATGTGTCCGGAAGGGTCGAAATAGTCAGAAAACACTAGCCGGGGGTTTAGTTTGGGTCCCGGGGCATTATTGGGCCATACCGGTAACTAAAAAGGGTATTTTGGTAATTTTGGAATTTTGGGATTTATGACCAACGAATTTTGGGAGTTTAAAATAAGGAAATTAATGATCCACTAACCCATTACCAGCACTTAGGTGATTAGAGGGCAACGGGAGTTTTAGGAGAAGTTAGGAGAGGTTCCCAAAAGAGAAAACCCTAACCTTCATCTTCAACCTTCAACCTTGGGAGAAAAGGGGAGAGCAACCTTCATCAATTCAACACCAAATTCGGAGAATAATCCAAGGTAAGTGGTTTAATTACGTTATTTGCAATGAATGTTTCTTCCATGCTTAGACATTTATTAAAATTGCATTTTTTTTGGGAGATTGATAAAAACCCCATGGAATTGGAATTAGAAATTCACATTTTGATAAGGAGATTGCATGTAGAATTGTATTTGGGTAATTATTCCGATAGAAATACATCTTTTATATCACAAAAAAACGGATTTAATTATGTCTATTGATGACATTAAATTTCTAGGGTTCATGTTCATGAGAATTGGGGAAAATTGGGGAAATTTGATGATTAGATGTGGTTTAGGATGATTTGACCCCATATAAATGTTGTAATACGATTTAAGTATGTTTAGGAATGTTTAGAAACCTTGAAATACTGTTGGAATGACGTTTAGATGAGATTAGAGGTGAAGAAAATTGGGAAAAACGTATTAGGAGAATTCTGGGCTCGAAACTATCACCTTGTTAGAAGGCCTGCCCCGGTCGTTCGAACGAGCTCGTTCGAACGAGCTTCTAACGAGTTGACAGTTTGACTTCTAACGAGTGGGATGTTCATTTGATGCCTTTCGTTCGAACGAGATCTCGTTAGATGGCCACTTCGTTCGAACAAACTCTCGTTTGAACGATCTCGTTCGAACGAGACTTCTAACGAGTTGACAGATTGGCCTTTTTGGCCTGATTTGATTTCTAGTGTCTCGTAACCTTGTTTAATTGTAGAGATAACATTCCCTTGATGACTAATTGATATAGTTGGGATATTCGGGATATATTGAGGAGTAAAATATAGAAGAATTATTTGAACCAAATGATATTGGTGGATTAGGGCGCGAGTGACTAATCACGATGCGAGGATAATTAATGACTTGAATACTTAAAAACCGGGGACATAGGATTTGTGTGACATTACAAGTTGGAATAAGAATGATAAGTATACCACTAATAAATTATGGTAATTACAAAGATGTGTGCATGCTTAGTATATGTATATGATTTTATGTGTATGATATACCTACCATACTTGCTATAATGGGGGAGGTTTGCGTTCGCTTAGGGACATCTACTCTTCGTGTGCCTACGAGGGGATTTAGATTGGTACCTCGAGAACATAGGTCAGAGAAGGACTTATTGGGAAGTTAATAAGACTGCTGATCGTGGGAGCGTAGGTATGTGCGTGACCCATGTGATGTGACTGTGTTCGCCTCCATTGTTTGTGATTGTTGTTATCTGAGAACGATTCCTGAGAGATTCGGAATGCGTAATCCTTATGTACGTGATGTACCAGGATGGATAGCAGAGTATGTGTGCACCGCAGCTTAGTCTCGGGTGCTTGTATTGTATATGCATGACGTGAATAATATACGCTTAAATAATGAGAACTTTCATGTTGGTATTGTGAGTATAATTATGGTAACGCTTTGAGAAAATAAAAAGGGATAACCTGTAGTGAATTGTATTGCTAATAATTGAGAATCCGAGTTTAAGTAAAACCTCTATTTAATTGATAACGTTAGAATGTATAATGGGAATCGAGTAGAAAGGGGCAGAACTTATGACGGTTTAGTTAGATGTGAATGTCACTTAGATGGGTACGGTACGTTAGGAGTGCACAATTAGTCGAGAGGTGAGGATTTCATGTGAGTGCACGCCCTAACATGTATTTTGCATTCATTGCTTTAATGTTATTAAATCACTTGCTGTTTTCAAAATACTCTCCACTTTCGGGTTCTGACCCGTTTGCTTTCAAATCTATTTTTGTAAAAACCTTTTAGGTGCCCGCCCAGCCACAAGGACACCATGCATAGGATTTCCATTCAGGTGACGAGCTGTAGCTGTTGTGGAAGTTTCAGGGCTTTGCTAGTAGACGCTTCTGTGTCTTGACTCCATATTCAGTTTCATCATTTGTAGGGCATGTCGCCCAATTCTATTAGAGACATTTCTTATTTCAGATATTCAGATCTTTGGCATGTAATTTAATTCAGGATACACTGTTTTATTTATTTCAGTTGTGGGATTGTTGTGAGGAGTATTTCCTCCAGACTTATTATTATGTTTGGTTATTCTATTACTTCTTTATGGTGAATGGTTATTGTTGATACCAAATTTAATCTGCTGACTTGGACCAATCATATGAAGACACGTGGCTATCTACATGGCACAACAAACACTTCTGAGGAACCCACGCGCTCCGAGCAACAAGATTACAACGAGAAAGACTAGTTCCCCGAGGAACACCGCTTCCCCGAGGAACTCATCTGCTCCGAGGAACAATGCCTTTCCGTGGAACTCTTGAGTACCGAGAAGCTTATGCGGTCCGAGCAACTCAGGCGGTCCGAACTGCATCTCGAACAAAGCATTAATAGCTGGATAACCAACAGTTCAACTGGTTCATTAAATACTTATCATTTAGACGCACACGCTTAAAGGGCATTAAATGTATTACCCTTTCATATGTATATCATTTAATGTATCACCCTTTCAGATGATAGCCTCAAGGCTATAAATACGTTGTACAATCCTCATTGTAAGGGACCGGATATCAAATTCAGAACAGAATTTCTTGTAATCGAGAATTCCCAAACACTCAGCAATAAAACAACAGTGGACGTAGGCCATTCTTATAAGGCTGAGCCACTTTAAAATCTTTTGTCTCGTTTATTTATCTGTGATTGAATTATTAGAGTGATCTAATTTTTTACATCAACAGATTGGCGCCGTCTGTGGGAAACGACTGGTAATATCATTTTTCATCAAAATCAACCCAATATCAATGGCTGATATGCCGGAATCCAGCAATCAAAACGCCGGAACCCCTCCAAATCCATCTGCTCCACCGATTATTCCAGATCTGACTGGAATGATGGCAAACTTGGCTCAAGGCCAAACCGTCATGCAAGAAACGATGCGATAACTCATCCAAACCCTCCATGGCGGTGCACCAGCCCATTTCGGATCACGAAACCTCCAAAGAAATACCCATGCGCCTTCTTCACATACTTGGCGTGCTAATTCATATCGCAATGAGGAATCTGAAGATTTTTCTTATCAACCTGGACGAACTTCATCAATGCGAGCCACAGATACTGAACAACGTGTCACCCTCGCCCCAGAAAGGGCCAGCGCATGGGAAAGATTAAGTAGGGCCTCTCCTTTCGATCGATTGGGCCCTAGGAGGAACAAAAGTCCTCTTCATACAGCGTCGAGGAGCTTTCGACAACCATCAGATGTAAGGGAAGGATCTTCGCAGTCGCGACCTGCTGCTCACCGAGATGAATCTTATGACCGACCAGCTACTCATCAAGATAAATCCCAAGAAGCCACTTCAACGCTATCAGTTGCCCGAACCAATAGGCCCGAGGAAGGAAATGATGCGTGCAAAGGATCTATTCAAAGGCTGGAGGATAGATTAGGGGAAATGGCTAAGGCCAAGAACCCTCTACAACGAACCTTTGTTCGAGGAACACCTTTTGTCCAGGATATTGTTGATTTTCCAACGCCATCAAAGTTCAAAGCACCTGTTGTGACTCCCAAGTATGATGGAAAGACTGACCCTGTCCTTCATATAGAACAGTATCAAGCTGCTGCCGACATTTATGCTGTCCTAGACGAGATGAGATGCAGGGCATTCTCGGGAACTCTTACCGGATCTGCTCAGATATGGTATAATAATCTTCCTCGGGGTAAGATTTCAACTTTTCTTCAACTGGCCGAGTTATTCATTGGGAATTTCTGCTTCGGAGCAAAGCCAGTTAAACGAGTAGCACATTTGCTAAGTGTTAGACAAAAAGCTGGTGAGAGTATCAGAGATTACATAACTCATTTTAATAACGAGAAGCTCGAAGTCATTGATTATGAGGAGAATACAACGATTAGTGCGTTGATGAGTGGACTACTGCCAAACAAGTTGTACTACACTTTGGCCAAAGTCCCACCTCGAACCATGTCGGAACTGATGGGAAAAGCGTCCAAGATTATGAATACCGAGGAGGCTATGTCTGCGAAGAAGAATATGGACTCCAAAGAAACCAAGGGGGAAGGTGATAAAGCTAAGAAGAAAGAACATAAGAACAATGGTGGTGACAAACATTCCAAAAGTAGATCGTCATGGGAGGTCTTAAAGAAATTTGATAATTACACGCCTTTGAAGGAAAATATCAAGCACGTCCTGGAAGAAATTAAGAACAGCGAGGAGTTAAACTGGCCAAAGAAAATGAGGTCAGACCCTGACACAAGGAATAGGGAGAAATATTGCGAGTTCCATAAGGATCATGGACATATGACCAAAAATTGCATAGCTCTTCAGAACGAGATTGAAACACTTATCCGATGAGGAAAGCTAGCAAAGTATGTTGATCGGGGAGGCGAAAGAAGAAACAACGACCGAACTAGAGAGAGGTCTAGATATCCTCGTCGAGCAGAGGAGAAAAAGAAGAGAAATCATGAAGATGATCCAGATGATGACCCCGATCTTCCCAAGAAACCAAGGCAGCCAGAACGTGAGGTATTTTCAATACGCTTTGGGTCATTTGATTGTAATGTCATTACAGGAGGAGATACAGGAGGAGGAGACCTTACTGCAGAAAGAAAAGCTTACCTCGGAGAGGCTCAATCTTGCTCATACATTCAGCGAATAAACTTAGCTGAAGAAGATCGCCCGAGAAAGGTGAACAAAGAAAAATTGGTCATTGGGTTTTCAAAGAATGATCTTGCAGGATTTTTATATCCTCATGACGACCCACTACTGATCAAAATGAGAATGAAGGAGGTAATGATTTCAAGACTAATGGTCGATAATGGTAGCTCGGCAGACATCATGTTCTACTCGTGTTTCGATAGTTTAAATTTAAAGTTATCTCAACTGTAGCCTTACCACAGACCCCTCATTGGTTTTGCCGGCGAGAAGGTGTTTCCACTTGGGACGATCAAGTTGGATATATTCATTGGTACGTGGCCTGCTTGTCGGACAGAAAAATTACGCTTTTTCGTGATGGATAAGAATGTCCAGTCATCGTGCAATATCATCATGGGAAGAGTGGGATTGAAGAAGTTCCAGGATGTACCATCTACAGTGCATCAATGCCTAAAATTTCCAACAAAATTTGGAGTAGGAGTTATGAAAGGTGATCAGAAAGTAGCTCGGGAATGCTATTATTCATCCGTCGATCAAGATGAATTGGAAGAATCAAAGAAAAAGACTACTACTTATCAAGTGGATGAAGGTGCAGAAATTGAAATCTTGGATCCTCGGGATGAGTCGCAACTCGTGAAAGGTCAAGTGGTGGAAGCTACTGAAAATATCATTCTGGACGACGAACACCCTGAACGAACTACTCAAATAGGTTCATCATTGGAAGCCTCACTAAAACAGGAATTGATAACTTTCCTTAGAAGCAGAAGACGAACTTTTTCCTGGAGTCACGAAGATATGCCTGGGATTGACCCAAACTTCTTATGTCACGAGCTCAATGTGAATAAGGAGATCAAGCCTGTGAAGCAGAAAAGAAGAGTATTCAGTCCCGAGAAGAATCAAGCTATACAGGAGGAAGTTGAGAAGCTCCAGAAAGCTTGTTTCATTGAAGATGTAAAATATTCAGATTGGTTAGCCAATGTGGTGATGGTAAAGAAGAAAAACAACAAGTGGAGGATGTGTGTAGATTTCACCGACCTCAACAAAGCATGCCCAAAGGATCACTTTCCGCTGCCCCGAATTGATCAACTAGTTGATGCTACCTCGGGACACGAGCTGCTGAGCTTCATGGATGCTTATTCTGGTTACAACCAGATTAAAATGAAACCTAAAGACAGGGAGAGTACTTCTTTCATTACCCCTAGGGGAACTTATTGTTATAATGTTATGCCTTTTGGTCTAAAAAATGCAGGTGCGACATATCAGAGACTGATGAACAAGGTCTTTACTGAACAAATCAGTGACAATATGGAAGTCTATGTTGACGACATGCTGACAAAAAGCAAGAAAGCTACAGATCATCTAGTTGACTTAAGTCAAACTTTTGATCAACTAGATAAATATCAAATGAAGCTGAACCCGACGAAGTGCGTCTTTGGAGTACGAGAAGGCATGTTTCTCGGGTACATTGTCAATCAAAGAGGCATTGAAGTAAATCCTAAAAAGATCAAAGCTCTATTAGGGTTGCGATCTCCAACAACGAAGAAGGAAGTACAGAGTCTCACAGGACGAGTAGCAGCACTCAACAGATTTGTGTCACGAGCAACTGATAGATGTCTCCCATTCTTCAAGACACTCAAAAAAACTTTTGAGTGGAATGATGAATGTGAGAAGGCCTTTTTAGACTTGAAGAAATACTTGGGAGCACCTCCACTGTTGTCCAGGACGGTGATGGGAGAAAAACTGTATTTGTACCTTGCAGTGTCCGAGAATGCAGTTAGCTCGGCGTTGATCAGAGTGGAGAATGGGGTACAAAAGCCAATTTATTACACAAGTAAGGCCTTCCGAGGAGCAGAGATCAGATATCCGAGACTGGAGAAATTGGCACTGGCGCTAATTGAGGCGAGTAGAAGAATGAGGCCGTACTTCCAGGCTCATACTATAGTAGTATACAACGATGTGCCATTGAGACAAGCCCTTCATAAGCCAGAGAAATCAGGGAGATTGATGTACTGGGAAATAGAGCTCGGAGAATATGATATAATTTATGAACCCAGATCATCACTAAAAGGGCAGGCTGTAGCAGATTTTATAGCGGAGTTCACCTATCCTGATACCCCCGAGGAGTAAAAGTTGCTCGCAGATCAACCTGTGGATGTTACAGAATCAACAAACACAATCCCAGACCAATTCCGATTGGTAAAAGGACGTGTGGATGTTACAGGATGTGATGCAGAGATAGTTGGGAGGACTCTGGATGAGAAACAAGAGTTGCTCACTGATCAACCTGTGGATGTTACAGGATCGATAGACACTGGCTCAGACCAACTCCGGTTGGTAAGAGGGAAAGTGGATGTTACAAGGTCATTAAATTCGAGCTCAGACCAACCTCGGTTGGTAAAAGGGCAAGAAAAGATGATCGATGAGGAGCAAGAAAAATTTGGGGAGGATGAAAGGAAGCAACAAATATTTCACCGAGGAACTCTGACTGATAAAAAATTTGAAGATGAGTTACCTATATGGAGGCTATATGTAGATGGCTCATCTTGCACTGCAGGATGTGGCGCGGGGATAGTTCTGAGCACTCCGAACGAGGTCGACATGGAATACGCCTTGCGTTTCCAATTCAAAGCTTCCAACAATGAAGCAGAATATGAGGCCATGATTGCAGGGCTTAATTTGGCAAAAATTATGGAGGCACAGCAGGTTGTGATCTTCAGTGACTCTCAATTGATTGTAAACCAAATGATGGGGGTATATGCAGTTAGAGTAGAATTAATGATCAGATTTCATGCAAAGGCAAAGGAGCTGTTGTCAGAATTTTCCGCTATTCAGCTGGTCAGAATACCAAGAATGGAGAATGCGAGAGCAGACGCTCTAGCTCGACTAGCATCAGCTACTCGCATCGAGCTACGACGAACAATCCCAATTGAAGTGTTAGCTATTCGGAGTATAGATGAAGATTTGAAGATGAATTTTATCACCCTTGATTTATGACCATCTTGGATGGATCCCATCAGGGTATATATCGAGGAAGGAGAATTGCCAATTGACAAGCTTGCATCCAAGAAATTGAAGTTTAAAGCTGCTCGGTATGTAATAACTAATGGTGTTTTATATAGACGAGGAATTATGGAAGGTTTGTAAAGATGTGTACATCCTACCGAGGTGAAAGATTTGATTAAAGAGATCCATGAAGGGTCTTGTGGAGCACACGTAGCAGGTCGGACACTTTTACAAAGGGAGATGACACAAGGATACTACTGGCCGACGATGAGGGCAGATTGTATAGCCTATGCCAAGAAATGTGACAAGTGCCAGCGCTTTTCCTCCATCCGAAGAAGTCCACAAGCATTATTGTCACCCATAACTTCCCCGTTGGCCATTTCCCATGTGGGGAATTGATTTGGTTGGACCACTGCCAACGACCCGAGGAAGGTTCAAGTACCTCTTCGATGCAGTGGATTATTTTACTAAGTGGGTAGAAGTTGAGCCACTCATTGATATGACATACGAGAAGGTGTACCAATTTATTTGGAAGAACATCATTTGCCGATATGGTCTCCCTCATGCCTTCATCACAGACCATGGGACACAATTTGATAATGAAGAGTTTGCCGCCTATTGTCATCAGTCAAATATTTTGAAGGTCCACTCAGCACCAGGCCATCCTCAAAGCAATGGTCAAACTGAAGTGACAAAACAGGAAACTGCTGAACGGTTTGAAGAAAAGATTGGATGATGCGAAAGCAAACTGGATCAACGAGCTACAATCAGTACTTTGGGCTTACCGAACTACTCCCCGAGTAGCCACTGGAGAATCACTATACATGCTCGCGTTTGGAAGTGAAGTTGTCATACCTACTGAGTTGGTTCTCCCAACAAACAGGGTATTGAATTTCAATTCCCCAATCAGCGATCTAATGAGAAGACTGGATTTAAACATGCTCGAGGAAGTCAGAGAAGAAGCAGCCATTAGAAATGCTGCTTACCAGCAGCGAACAACTTTATTTTACAACAAGAGGGTGAAGAAGTGCGACCTGAAAGAAGGAGACTATGTGCTGAAGAAAGTAATTCAAAAGCATAACAAACTAGAGGCAAATTGGCATGGACCATACCGAGTTACAGAAGTTGTTCGACCAGGAACTTATCGAATAACAACTTTAGAAGGCGAGGAGTTTAAAAATGCATGGAACGCAGAGCACCTGCGCAAATATTACCAGTGATGTATATGTAACGTATTTCCATCAGTATGAATAAAATAAAATTATTTTGCAAGTATCTCTGTTTATTGAAAAAATTTCGGGGAATACTAGTGCTACGCACTACTCGGCACAGCTCGGCAGACTACTCAAGAAAAAATTCCAAACTGTACCAACTTAGTTGGTCGACGAGAAGAAAAATTCCTAACTGTACCAACTTAGTTGGTCGACGAGGAGAAAAATTCCAAAATGTACCAATTTAGTTGGTCGACGAGGAGAAAAATTCCAAACTGTGCCAACTTAGTTGGTTAACGAGGAGAAAAATTCCAAATTGTACCAACTTAGTTGGTCGACGAGGAGAAAATATTCCAAACTGTACCAACTTAGTTCGTCGATGAGGAGAAAATATTCCAAACTGTACCAACTTAGTTGGTCGACGAGGAGAAAATATTCCAAACTGTACCAACATAGTTGGTCGACGAGGAGAAAATATTCCAAACTGTACCAAGTATAGTTGGTCGGGGATAAAAACCCACTAACTACAGTTGGTCGACGAGGAAAATTTACTGACCTTGGTTGGTCGGACACATTTTATGAAAAGTACAAAAATTTACCAAGTATGGTTAGTCGGGGATAAACTCTCACTAACTATAATTGGTCGACGAGCACAATTTAACAGCCTTGGTTTTGTTGGAAAAATTTTAAACATTTTTATACTCATTACTTTATTAAGTGATCGAGCAACATTACTGATACTTGTAACTTTTTTACTAAGTTGATCGATGAACAACACAATATTATCATCTTTTTAACAGATATGCATAAATGTAAAGTACTTGATATTTACAAGACAATAGCAATTAAAATTTGCAAGCAAAATGAAAGTCTTTCATTATATTCGAAATAAATTACAAGTTACATTGATAATAAAATGAAAGTTACATTTACATGTATACTAACTGTTACATTAGAAATTCCTATTCTACTGGTCTCTTCCCCTCAGCTTTCGATACAGGTTCCTCGCCAGCAAGCGGATCATTTAAAGATTGAGGAGAATTGATGAAGTTCAAATCCTTCAGCATCCTGACGTTCATCACAGAAGGTCGATCTAATAGATGCTCGGGACGAGATACCTCGATCTGAGAGTGAAGATTGAAGTCACCGAGATACTTCGAAATTAGGCTCCGAGGATTGGCCCGAGCAGGAATCCATTCCATGTCCAGATTGTATGGAGGCACAGGTAGGTCGAGTAACCCGGGATCATAGTAGTCCCACAGATAATGACCCTGTTCAAGCTTCAACACACATAAGTCATTCAGTCAGCCTTGTTTATAGCCCTCATTGTTGGCATTCTAGATACGATCATCCAAATGGAATAATGCTTCGTTGTATCCAGCCATCCAGAACTCCCTGGGCTGTTTGTGGAACTGATATGTTAGCCGTTCTAGCTGCTCGTGGAGGTTCTTGATGAAAAGCTCCTTATTCTCCAAGATTGATTTCTGCGCAGAGAGATGTTTCTCCAAGTCCCTTGTTTTCTTTGACATGTCTGACAAAGCCTGGTTCTTAGCCATTAATTGGAAAGCTTGGTACTCTAAGGCAGATGCTGTCCTCTGTTACTCGACAAGCACCCGAGCTGCTATCCGTCATCCCCGAAGAGCTTTTACTAATCCCCGAGGAGATGTGGAAGTGTTCGACCTCCTCAATGTGTCCAACTCTTGCCTCAATTTGGCATTCTCAACCTCTAAAAATGAAAATCCCTCGTCAGTCACTGGGATTATAGCTGTTGAAGAAGAGGCTGCAGACTTCAACTGTGCTAGCTCTTTCTGCAAATTGTTATTCTCCTGCTCCAGTAGCTCGGCAATCTGTCTACATGCTTCAACTTCACCCTTTAAGGTTCTCTCCCTGACATCGTACCCAGCAAGGAGCTTATCGTAGCCCTTCTCGGCAGAAAGCTGCTGATACCTCTTCTCATACCCTTCATGCAACAGGGCAGTTGATTCTTTGTACTAATTCTGAAGGTCTTCTAGGGTACATTGAAGATTCTCGATCATTTCATAGTAAGACACATTATTGGACACAGCTCGATCAAGTAAGCACTTCAGGTACTGATAAGCTTCAACTGCCTGTTCTGAAGCATCATGACCAAGGATGTCCGTAACTTCTGATGCACTCAGGTCTGTGTGACCAGCCTTATAATATTCATTACACTGCTGCATCAGCTTTGTATCATTGGCAGATAGCAGATCCATCCTGGCCAGAAACTAGCTGAGAAAGAAAAGACAATCATAAAAAAGAAGATCAAGACAGAGTACAAATAGAAAAGAGACAATCGTATGGAAGAAAACTCAAATTTTATTAGATCATAGTGCAGAGTTACAAAGATCTTGGTTACATTTGACAAAGAAGAAAAATAGAAAGAGAAAACTGAACAACACTACACCTTTTCCTTATCTCCCAAAACCTTCTCGGGAGGTTGGGAAGAGGAGGCAGGTTGCTCGGAGGGAACTGTGACTTGTTCGGAGAGCACCAGCTGTTGCTCAGAAGAAGAAACTCCTTGCTCGACAGCATGCTGACTGGTTAGGGCGTGTTCTCCCACTACCATTGAAGATTCCTCATAGGTAGCTTCGTCCTCTTCTGGAGTGGGAGGGGGACCAGGGATGTGTCTCTGGAAGAGCTCGGATGACTCGTCAACCTTCAATTCCTGAAGGGCAGCAACCCATCCGTCCCTTAAATACTTTACACTGCCATAATCCACTTGAGAGACCATGGCAGCACATCCCTTATCCCAACCTTTGTCCCAGCTAGAGCTGAAGGACTTCTTCACGGCAGCTTTCCTTTTTGCCTTCACCAAGGCAAGCTTCTCGGACAGCATAACATTAGTAGCCTTCAATTTTTGCTCAGCTTCCTCCTTCTGTCGAGTTATTTCCTGGAGTTGGACCAACCTCTCCTCAGCAGCCTTGAGTTTATTTTCAAACTCCTCGGCAGTCTTGAGCTTCACATCGAGCTCTTTTTTAGCATTCTCCAAGGCATTCACTTTCTTCTCCAAATACCTGGAGGCCTCAGCAACCCATGTTCTCTCCTGCTCGGAGGAAGCAAATTTCTTCTCCCAGACTGCCTTATCAGTAGCGTACTTCTGGAGAGATTCCTCCAAGGACTTAGTAGCTTCTTCTAGAGCTCCCTCCACACTGGAAGAGGAGCATGAAGCTTTGATTGCTTCATCCTTCTTAAGGATTATGTTGAAGCAGCTCGTCAACTGTAAACAGAAAAAGAAAGCAAAGTCAGAAACAAATATGAGAAATAACGAAGGAAAATATGAAAAGTTCAAAGTAAAGGTACTTACTGAAGCAAGATGACGAGCAGCCAAAGAAGTAACCATATCCCGAGTAAGGTTATCTTCACTACCTTGCACCTCGGGAATGGTCAAGGATTTTATCGAGCTCATGTCAGAGTTCGGGGGAATAGATGTGGTAACCCTAGTCCCAGCAGCAGGGGGATGAATGGTGGTGTCAACCAAATTGACCGAGGAGCTCTTCTTCAGCCTCCTCGGGGGAACAGATACATCCAAGGAAGAATCCTTGGTCGGTGATATCACAATCACCTTTCCAGGAGCAGCAGAGCTGCTCGGAGCCACTGCGGGCTTGTCAGCAACTTTCTCGGAGACTTTAGCAGGAGCAGTTGAAGGAACTACACCAGTCTTTTTTCCCCCTCCTTTGGGACATCAATCTTAATCCTTTTTACCTCCCCATAACCGAAGGCAGTCTTCTCAAACAGAGCAGGATTCCTTCTCTTCTTCATTCTTTCGCTCAACGAAATGTGAGATTCTGGCGAAGAACTTGCAGAGGGTGGTGCTGGCTCTGCTTCACTGACCACTGGACGAGCAGTGAAAGAAGTTGTATAGCTCTTGTATTGGAGCAGATAGGAGGCTGATCGAATGTTCTCGTCAGCAACCTTTTGATGCAAACCCCAGATAAGCCCCAAATGCCTTATATTGACATCTGTTTCTTTTGGGCACTTTCTCTTGTTATCAACTGCAAATAAACAAACATTGTTATCAGTAACACATTTTATCAAACACAAAACAAACAAGATTCCAAAATAAATAAAATAAAATAAAAATGACCTATCCATTGCCATAAGGAGGGCATCTCGGACCCTGATAAACCTCATCTCCAATTAAAGGAGGGTGTTGCTAATTTTTTACAACAACCCCGTGTTCAAAATAATCCCTGTTGGCATCAGGGAGATTGACTACTAAGGCTCTATTTATAAACCTAGTTTTTAAATAATAAATATTATCATTAACTGCCCATCTGTAGCAGTACATGATTTCTGGAATTCCTATACGAGTTCTATGCACTTGATTTAATTTATGCACCCGATTAACTATTCTCCAAGTGTTGGGGGCTATTCGTGCAGGAACAACATCAAAGTACTGACAGAATTCCAGACATAGAGAATTTGGTGGAAAAGAAAATCCACACTCGGCAAAAAAGAGACTGGGGAACCAATGTCCCTCAGCCAAATTGAAATAATTAGAAGGCTCAGAAAGCACTTCCAAGACAACCCAAGAAGGAATGGAGAACTCAGAACGAAATTTCTCTAGAGACTCAACAGGATAAACCATGGTGAATAAAGAAATAAAGATGATGGAAGAAGATCTTACAGGAAAAGAACGGATCTGCTGATAACGAACGACGGAAAAGATGAACGCACAAGAGAGTAGGAAGAGACGATGCAAAACTCAAAAGATGAAAATTTGAAAAGATAGAAGACAATGGGAGTGTCTGTGAAGTTTAAATACCTTACCTTGGGAACTGGCGAAGAAATGATTACAAAAAGGATGACTATGTTACCGGCGGCTAAAAAGATGAAAAGTGGCGCGGGAATCAAAGAGGGCAACAACGGCCGAAAATACGAAAAGTAACGAGGGAGTCGAAGCACGCAAAAAAGTCCAAAAAAGCATGATTCTATGAATTTGGAAGGAGAACTAAATACAAAGGAAACGCTCCTAAAAATTAGGAAGACTATTTAAAATTACCGTATTCCGAGAAAGAATGTTCCATACTCCTCAAATGTCGAACTATGAAACATTGGGGGCTTCTGTTGATACCAAATTTAATCTGCTGACTTGGACCAATCATATGAAGACACGTGGCTATCTACGTGGCACAACAAACACTTCCGAGGAACCCACGCGCTCCGAGGAACAAGATTACAACGAGAAAGACTAGTTCCCCGAGGAACACCGCTTCCCCGAGGAGCTCATCAGCTCCGAGGAACAATGCCTTTCCGAGGAACTCTTGAGTACCGAGAAGCTTAGGCGGTCCGAGCAACTCAGGCGGTCCGAGCTGCATCTCGAACAAAGCATTAATAGCTGGATAACCAACAGTTCAACTGGTTCAATAAATACTTATCATTTAGACGCACACGCTTAAAGGGCATTAAATGTATTACCCTTTCATATGTATATCATTTAATGTATCACCCTTTCAGATGACAGCTTCAAGGCTATAAATACGTTGTACAATCCTCATTGTAAGGGACCAGATATCAAATTCAGAACGGAATTTCTTGTAATCAAGAATTCCCAAACACTCAACAATAAAACAACAGTGGACGTAGGCCATTCTTATAAGGCTGAACCACTTTAAAATCTTTTGTCTCATTTATTTATCTGTGATTGAATTATTAGAGTGATCTAATTTTTTACATCAACAGTTATGTTATTCTTTCATCATTCTTTTATCGCATGTTAATCAGATTTAATTTAAAATTTGACAACTTACTTTTTAAATACTAGGTGGTTAGTAATCATTAAATTTTTTCGACAGTGATGCTATTAACTGAACCAACTTTGCATTTTGAATTAATTTAATAAAGGAGTAGCTACCCGGTATTTAATTAGTCGGGGTGTCACAGAAATTCGGTAAGTTCTATGTTTTATTTTATAGCCTTTAAATTGTGAGCACGAAACAATGTGAAAGACGGACAATTTTATACAATCATATAAATTAATAAAGAAAGCCATGAACAATTTTATAGTCAATCAATTGGACTAACAATTTTATATAATGACATAAATTAACTTAGAAAGCCACGATTCAATCATGTGTCGGCAACTTAATGCTTTGACAACTGGAATACGTACAAATCATTTTAAATATGATGTATGTGTTATAAATAGAGTTGTTCGTATCTGTTTCATTTTAACTTGTGTTTGACTTTTATTTATTTGAGAAATTATTAGTCCTAAAAACATCTATTTAATTATCCTCCAAACAACAACAAGTATTATATCTCGTTGCATAGATCCCATTAGAGATAACATTATATTGCTATTTGGGGGATTTTTTAGACTCGTAACACTGCTCTATTTTTTTAATTTGAATTTGAAGTCAGAATTTTGAATGCACAAACATGTTTATTATTGTGTTTGAAAGAATGTATTTGATTAAATTTAGATTTAATATTAAAATTTAAATGTAATTTTGGCTCTTAGAGAACCTATATGCGTGAGGTATATGAGGTGCGTGAGGAGCGCCTATTTGAATTATAAGTAAATGTTGTTTCAACATATAAGATATGAAACAATAATAATAATAATAATAATAATAATAATAGAATAATAATAATAATAATAATAATAATAATAATAATATAATAATAATAATAATAATAATAATAATAATAATAATAATAATAATAATAATAATAATAATAAAGATATGAAACATTGAAATACATAAGCAATAATAGCATGTAGCGAATGTTACATGATATGTTTACTAGATCCTACAATAAGGACATACGAGGAAATGAATTTGATAGAGATGCCACTCAAGCAATGTGGGTGATGGGGAAAAGTTTGTTAGATTAACTAGGGACACACAACAAAATTTGTATTTGGGTTATGAGAAGTTGTCAAAATTATCATTCATTATTGAGCTACTGCATGCGAAGTCCTCCTTTCCAATCAATTATTCCAAATGACTCCAACAATTCCACCACCGTTGCATCTGATGCTAATAACGATGGTATGGTTTTTATGTTATTGTTTAGCTATTTGTTATTATTTTAATCCACGCTATGATTGTTCTAGGCCATAGAGGAACACAGAGGCCGCGATTTGTGACAGAGTTTAATCAAGCTCCTTTTCAATCTAATCATCCATTGGTAGGAAACTCTCTCGACACTATTTCATCGGGTGTTAACACTAGCGAAGGTATGGAGTAATTATTTCATTGAGTGTTAACCCTGGTTTCGGATATTAAGTAGTAAACGTTCGTTTTGGGGCTTAAACTGGGCTTTTAGGGTGAAAATTGAAAACAACAATGACGTAGCACGAATAGAGACACAAATACCTCAAAAGGTACCAAGGTAACCTAAGAGAAATCATAGTGTCCTCGTCGGACTTGCTTGGAGCATCCATTTTTAGCTATAAGATTCTTGAAATCTTTATGAATAGTCATTTTTGTTTAGTTTACATTGTAATACCTCGCCCTGATAAATTTATTTAATTATATATATACAGTAGATGAGGAGGAAATAATTAAAATTATAAGAAATTTGTGGGGGACAAATTGGATTAAAGAAAAAAAATGATTTCTCTTGGGTTATGTAAAGATTATTGGATTATGGAATTTTGGGATTATATTTATAAGGGATGATTATTGAGAATAGAGGTTACTACTTGTAAAACTCCCATCTTTTCGTTTAATTTGAGTGGGTCCCCTGTGTATTAGGTACGGGAATATTAAAAGGAAGGAAGGCTGTTAGCTCGTGAAATTTAGAAACGTCACTGAGAAAGGAGGATATCAAATGAAGAAAATATTTGAGTTAGTGGAAGAGGGCGTCATCCTGATCGATCGTTAGAACGACACTCATGTCATTCGAACGACATGAGTGCGTTATTCAAACGATGGATCCACTCGTTGAGCGACGGCTCAAACAACGATAATAATTTTAGGAATGTAAATTTATTTAGTTCAGTCGGTTGTACTTACCAATAATAGGATGTGCCATTAGTCCTAAGGAGGGAAGCGCAGCATTTCAGCTTCCCAAAGAAACTGGTTTGTATTTTGTCCAACCGGTAGGGAAGGATGGTCGGTTAGAACTTGTCAGTGTTAAGACACCATGACAAGGTACATGGCCAGGCTAAGATGAGTAACAAGTTTTGGTAAAAGTTAGAGACTTCAAGCATACGTTGTGTGTTGCACTTCGTGTAGGATGATTTATTGTCGAAAATTGATTATTTCATTTTTATCATGGTAGTTGCCTATTTCATTGCATTTCATGTGTCTTCCATGATCCCGGTAATGGGAAGTTGCTGATCAGTTATGATTTGGGTGCGGCGTGACATAAGCTCAGTAGTAATTCGGACTTGGACGATTGTGGCTAATGCATCTTGGTATATGAGTGTGCTTTCCTTCGGAAGCACCTTGTTCTACACTTGTTTGTGTGTACGCGTGGTCTCGTGTCTACTACATATAGTTTGCATATGTTATTTAAATTGCTTCAGGTTAACATGTTAGTTAGTTGAGCGATATAACTGGTTATGATATGGTCGTGCATCCAGAGGTTGCGACTCGAGAATGTTATGATTTTAGGAATCTAAGAGATGGTCACTTGTATGTGTTCATGTAGTGAGCTCTCATGTATGATTATGTTGTGACACCTGGAATGACTCTAGGTTAGCATAAGGATCTCGTGGGAGATATCGGTCGGGTAGACCTATGTGATAAGGTGACAGTCTTAGCAATCACCGGTGTGTGATTATAAGCACCGAGGTTGTTTCAGCCTAGACTAGATGTGATCCAAGAAGTGTTGAGGAAACATAGGTTGTGAATCGTAACCTAGAAACAATCCATGACGATGAATACATTAGTGATGGTAGCATTTTGGTAAATATCGACATTCCGGAGCTATTTGGGTAGACATATTAGACATGCTCAAGGATAAGCATTAAGACCTTAGGGTTCATTGTGATCGGATTAACAATGATGATTGATTAAATTGAAGTCATTTGGATTAAACCATAGTATCGAGGATGACTAGGACTCGAAACTGATTGCATATGGCACGATTATAACTTATGATAAGCCGATAATTTCGTGGATGAAATTCCCTAAGTAAGGAAGTTTATAATACCCCTGCCCTAATAAATTTATTTAATTATATATATATTGTAGATGAGGAGGAATTAATTTAAATTATAAGAAATTTGTGGCGGATAAATTGGATTAAAGAAAGAAAATGATTTATCTTGGGTTATGTAAAGAATAATTAGACTATGGATTTTGGGATTTTATTTATAAGGGAGAATTATTTAGAATAGAGGTTAATGCTTGTGAAACTCCTAGCTTTTCATTTCATTTTATTAGGTCCCTGTATATGAGGTGGGGGAATATTAAAAGGAAAGAAGGTTGTTGGCTCGTGCAATTTAGAAACATCAGTGAGAAGGGAGGATGCCAAATGAAAAAAAGGTTTGAGTTAGTAGAAGAGGGCATCATCCTGACCAGTCGTTAAAACGACACTCGTTTCATTCGAATGACATGAATGCGTCGTTCAAATGATGGTTCCCCTCATTCGATCGACAGCTCAGAAAGGTCAGGTCGGCGTCAACAGTGATGAGTTGTCGATCGCTCGCACGCCAAAGCCATTCATGGTCAGCTCTTGGGCATGATGTGTTGTCGAAGATGAATTAAACAAAAGTATAAACAATTGGTTCCCTTATTTTGAGGACACAGGAAATAAACCAAGGATGCTACAAACCACCTTCCACGAATGTTGTCACCTTGTAAATCGTTGATCAAAGAATCATGTCACTTCTTGGAGCCTTTGATTTATTCTGTGTAATTGTTATGTTTTATCAGTCTTATGGATTATAAGAGAGAAAATGATACGGTGGGTGAACGGTCCCATTTTCCCTTTGAAGAAGAGCTCACAGCTCTTCTCATTTTTGTGCACTACCTTCTACAGACTTAAGCCCAATAAAATAAAGTCACCTCCACTCATGCCTCCACCATCGTAAATGTAGAGTGGCAAGATATTAGATGTTTGTTGGGGTTTTATATGTGTTGATGATGTTCTCTTGGAAGAAGATGCAGGTGTTATTGGATGTATTTGAAGAGGGTTTATAATGGTGTTTGTTGGAGCTCCCATGGAGGTCTATTTGGTGGAGCTTTTGTAACTCCCTTTAAGGTCACATTTGAAGGTGGGGAGTCACCCATCTTCATTACCACCACCATCCTTGAGACCAATTAGGTGGGATAATGTAGTCTTATGTTAAGACTCTATTTTAATAAATATTGTAGTCTTATTGTTGTGTATGATTAAGAGCAGGATTAGCATGAAATAATATTGGATCTTCTAAATAAATCTGAAAATAAATATTTTTATGGAGATAAAAATGTAGGAAAATAGTGTTCGTGTATATTTTCTAATGAATCTGAAATGGACATTTTTTATGGCAATAAAAATGTAAGAAAATATTATTGTAAATATATTTTCTAGTAAATATGAAATTGACATTTTTATGGAAATGTAGGAGATTATTGTTTGTGAATACTTCTTCTAACACTGAAAGTGGGAATTTTATGGAATAAAAATTCAAGAAATGTTATTTGGTGTATTTCTAGTGGAAAATAAATAATAAATATTTTTTTGGAATAAAAATTTAAAAAGTACCATTTGTGTGTATTTTAGTAAAAGAAAATAACAGACATTTTTATGAAATAAAAATGTGGAATGGTGTTAATTTTGTCAAATATTTATGAAATAAATATTTTATAAGTCTCTTACAAAGGAAAATTTGGGAGAATAAATGTAAAGGGAGTTATTTTGTGTGGTAAAGGTATTAAAGTGTTTAGTGTGAAAGTTGGTTAAAAATGTGATATTAAACAAGTGCTAAAATGGCTAAAGTGTTTTTAGTGTTAAGTTGGAAACTTAATAACCATTTTGAGAAAATTACACTTGTTAAAGGACTAATTTACAAGTTTGGCAAATAAAGGGTAATTGGTAATTTACTTAAAGTGGAACATTTTTATGCATTAATAATGTTAAGGAATGCCTTTACACCAATGTGTGTGTGAAAATTAATTAATTCCTAAGCGTGAATGAATTTAGTATGAAGCACGCGTGTGTGGATAAAGGACTTAAAGAATAAAAGAAATAAATTTTTCAAGGGTTAATGAAAAAACGGACAATTAAGTCCGGGTTTTGGCTTCGGTCGGGTAAAAGTAAGGAAATGGAATAATGTGGACATTTTGTAAAAATGTTAAAACACATGAGAGGAACTCGTATGACACCGGAATAAAGAAAGAAGGCCCGGAGCCCTTGGGTGAAAAATCCTAAACAACTCGCCAGAGCATATGGTGCACAGAGCCGATGGTGTGGAGCCCATGGAAGTATGCGGTATAGGAAGATTCCAAGAAAAGATAAAGAAAATGTGGAACAAAAATTAAGGAATAAGGTATGCGGTAAATGTGTAAATACAACCTAACTTGAATGAATGAAATAAATGTGCTGGTAAAGTCTCAATGGACAAGTTAATGCGTAAATCTACTAATATCCATAAGATAAGGAAAAATGGCAAATAAGGTGGATAAATGGGTGGTTAAGCGACCTAAATGGTGAAAACCATATATAACACATGAGTGTGTCGTAAAAGGATTTACAAAGATTAAATAAGTATCTTCTAACACGGTGAATGCGTGTGTTGAAATGATGATTTTCAAAGAAAATACTAACGGATACTTAAATGAATAAAAGGATAAATCCCGATAAAGGAATGGTGTTGCTAAATTAAACGTAAAGGTTTCAAGTGTTGAACCGGATGTGTTAAATAAAGTGGGAAATGTCAAATAATAACAAAGGAAAAACTTTAATAAGATTAAGGTCATTTAATCTGGGCAAATAAGGTTTTCGAAAATAAATTGATTAATGCATTGGTACATGTATTTTTCAAAGGTATACATTTGTAGACATACATATATATATATATATATATATTATCGCATGCATGTAGTTCTAGCGTGTGAGTATTCCTTTCTGTCGTTCGTTTCTATACTCTTTGTAGAAATCTCATTGTGCATAGGCTTGCATCCCCACTTTGTTACGGCAGATTGGGAGCGTTTCCATAATTTGAGGGCGTTTTATAAGTAAGTATATTTTATTTGTATTACGTTAGTAGCTTTGTTTACTTGGACTTCGGGGCGATCCCCTTAGTCCCTCACATAGTTTACCTTGAAACTGTAATCTCGTGCTAATAATTGAAATAAAATAGGACTAGTAACATTATTTAGGTTGTTTCATTGCACTTCACACCTAGCGACTCGATTCGGGTCGGGTTGACTCACAAGTAACCCATAAATCCGGATTTGAGCGTTACATGCTTATTTTCATGTTTCACTTGGGCATTATTCTTAGATATTCTTCCATTACTTTGTCATTAGTGTTAAATTACAACTTGGTAGGATGATAAACACATAAACACAAATCAGTGCAATTTGCCTTCTTTTCATCTTTCCTAAATTATTGAATATGAATGTTCACATTGTTTAAATGTAAAGAAACATGTTTATCAGATGTAATGAAATTTTGGCTTATATGTTGCATTAAATATCAATGGGAATATTGGGTACTTGTGCTCTTTATAAACATGTTTTCGAATCCCAAAACCTTTTTTTTTCTAGTTGACAGGCATCGAGGTAAAATCAATATTGTTTGCGTCTTTTCAATATTTTAGCGTATGTTTCACGTGCATAATTTCACAACTTATATATGCTTTGAAACATTTATGAGGTAGGTATAGACATATTATTTGGTTAACGCATTGAGTTATTAATTTTCCCATTAATGAGGTAGGTCTATGTAATACCCTGTATTTCTGCATATTTGAGATTTAATTCATTCGGTAATTAAATTATTTTACTTTAAATTACGCAAGAGAAGTAATTTAATTGAATTTCAAAATAGTGTGACTACTAAATATTAATCTAGAGTGTGATAATAATTGACATTGTGAATTATATTTACTAAGTGAATAGTAAATAATTGATGATTATCAATTTACGTCATAACGAGTGATATGGGCGTATTTAATTTTATCTCAACCAGGAGTCGCGTGTAGACTAAATTGGGGTTGAGATAGGAAATATGTTTAGAGTAACTCTAATGATGATTTTTATGTCACTGATGGTTCCAAAAGGGTCGAAATAGTTGGAATAGTATACCTGTGGGTATAGTTTGAGTCTCGGGTCGATTTTAGACCAAATCGGCACCTATTGAAGGCATTTTGGTCATTTGGAAAGACCTACGAAATTTTTAGCCTTATATCCGGTGTTAGATAGAAGATTCTAGGTTCAGAAACATCAATAACAAATAGGTTCCTTATAGAAGAAGGAGAGACCATCCTTGGAGCTTTTGAGGAGATTCTTGGAGATTTTCATCTCAAACTTGCACCACAAACAACCTAGGATTGAGGATTGATAGAGAAGACAATCACATCCATAACCAAGCCACAAAATTAGACCCTAATGATAAATAAGCAAGTGTTTATTGCAATCAATATAAAGTTATAATACCCATGTGACTAGGGTTTCAATTATATAGATTATTTTGATAATTCTTGGAAGAAAATATTGATTTAAATACATGTTTGGATAGATATTGCATGCAAAAAGATTTGATATCCATAGAGGATAATAAAGTAGATATTTTGTATGATTATCCACAAATTAAATCTGAGTTTTTGATGTATTATGGTGAAAGAACATAAAACCTAGGATTTTGAGGATTAGATGATTAAATCCATTCTTGAATGTTATTCCCGATTTTTTTATGCAAAAATTACGTTAGAATTTGTGCCAATACACGTCGAAAGGGTTTGGGACAATCGGTTTAGTGTTTGGTGGAGGAACATGGAAGTCAGTGTGTTAAAGGTGAAAAACAAATCTGCAAAATGAAGAAGACGAGGTTCAGAGGGGCGAGCCGATTCCATTCCCAGAAAAATGTAAAAATTTCCTTTTTTGCCTAGAACTCGTAAATTATTGTCGAAAACACTTTTGGGAGATTGTTAGAATATAATGAGGGATCTACTATATTGCAGTAGTCCATGATAGGGTTATGGGAGTTTAGTCGTATCGAGAAAAATAAGACAATGAATAAATGGGATTAAACGACAAAGTAATTAATTCGCGAGAATGAGAATGTAATTACGTGTAAGCGTGAGTGAGCTTATGGCATGAACCACTAGGTTAAGAAAGATTTAGCTACTGAAATCTTAAAGGGGTAACTAGGGCCCTTAGAGTAGAGATTAATACTCAATTAAATGCGATAGTGAAAATAATCATAAAATGAAAGTACGACAAGTATTCGAGTGATATATACTACGTTCGAATGTTGATGATTAGGTTGTGAGTATACCTACTAATTATATATACATAAGTTTTGTGTGTACCTACATGATTGATGATTATGAGTTAGCATACCTATGCTTCTTGCTATCACGGAGGTTCTCGCGCAGTGGGCGATCCCACCTTGCCGATTCCTGGGAGGTCAGGATTTGTGCCCCAGAACATAGAACTTAGGTTGGCTCATTATATGATGTGTATTAGTGGGACCGGCATGTTATTTGTGTACACTAGGTATGTGCGTAGCCCAAGGGCTTAGAATTATGTTCACCTCCACTTCTTTTTATGTGATTTTAGGTTCGAGGAGTTTTTTGAATCAATAGTCCCCATTTTGTATGAGAGGTAGTTAGACTGATAGCATTATGCCTATTATTTCATGGTGGTCCTTTTGAGAGACACCGTATATATATATATATATATATATATAGGGAGAGGTTCACAAGTGGACCAAAAGAATGGACTTTTTAATGGACCTTAACAAAAAACACATATTAACACATTAATTTTAATTTCTATAGTGTAATTGGTCCGCGCCAGTGGCACCCGAGACCACACCTTCACCCCACTACGCCCCCACCTCACCCCCCACCGCCCCCTACCCCCTACCCCCCACCGTCACCAAACCAGCCCTTGTGGAAGCCCTTATGACAGCAGGGTTGTCATGGGGGTGGGGGGTGGGGTGGGGTGGGTGGGGGGCGTGTGGGGGAGGTGGGGGATCGATCGACACGAGTATTTGGTGCCGCTGGCGCAGACCAATTACACTATAGGAATTAAAATTAATGTGTTATTATGTGTTTTTTGTTAAGGTCCATTAAAAAGTCCATTCTTTTGGTCCACTTGTAAACCTCTCCCTATATATATATATATATACGATTTCTATTCATCTACTTATGTATGACAGTATTGTGACAGATAGTGTATATCTAAAGAATGAATTAAGTAGTGAAACTTAATTAATTGAAGATGAGAAGATAAAGTAAATGTTAATTTAACCTCTTATAATACGAGAAATGTTAATTCGGTTAACGTACTGTATGGGTGGGACGGGGACTTTGAGATGTCGATAGTCCAGATAGTTACTTATGTCTAGTTAGCTTGGGTAGTACAACTAGGTGAGCGAAGTAGAGAACGGTAGGTTGCACAATAATTGAGGGGTGAGGAATGTCAAGAGAGTATACGTGAACCTAGCATGTGTAATCAATAACTTATTTTGAACTGTGATAAACTCTTGCTAAATATTTTCAAAATATTTTGAGTACTAACTCTTGATATAAAAATATTTTCAAAACCTTTTAGGTGTCCAGCCATAGGGATGCCCGACTTGATATTCTGCTTCAGGGATACGCCGCTATGACACCGGTGGATGCTTGTAGAGTTTGGGTTTAGAAGCATTTATTCTTCATTCATAGTGTCGAAATCTTTTTTAGTTATAGTTTCGATTGGGCGTGTTGTCCCTTTTAGATTTATTATCTCAGTTCAGGCTTGTATTGGATTTGGTTGTTATTATTGGATTTTATTTGGTTTTGTTGTAGCCAATGGTTTATTAAGCAAGATTTTTAATTCATCCATTTTATTCTGCATTGGTTTAGATATTACATGTGGTGAATGATTTATTTAGTTTTTCGCTTGTTTGTTTATGTGTCTAATGAAAGATAAAATTTGGCACCGACTTTTTAATACTAGGTGGTTAGTAAAGTTTTAATTTTTTTTAATAGTGATGCTAAGAATGAACCATATGTAAATTCTGTTTTAATTTAATAAAGGTCCAATCACCAGTTATTTAATTAGATAGGGTGTCACAGATGGTATCAGAGCATCAGGTTCTAGAGTCCTTTAGATCTGTGCTGCTTTTCACGTTTCAGCTTAGCGTTCTTTGATATAGAGCCTTATGATAGGATTTGTTGTATTCCTCTAAGTGTTCAAGAGTTCGTAAATGTTGTTAATTTTCTTTTTGTTTTAGCACCTGTAAGATCCCCGTGAGAGGCTTTTTCTCCTCTTTATTAATAAAATTTTTCGTTTGAATAAAAAAAAAGGATTTGTTGTATTCCTCTAAGTGTGTGACTTACGTCCTCCTGCTATTAAGTATAGTTAATGTGATTTATATACAAGTTTGGTTGAGCTCCATACATCGAGCAATTTGGGATGACCAATGAGGGCCGTTAGAAGGACTGTAAGAGGAGAGGAGAGGCAAACGACTTAGATTATTCTGAGAGAAGTGATTGAAATCGAAGTCACCATGATTATTATTCAGACAAGTGATGATAAGATAATCATGTGGGGGTAATAATTCCCCAAACATTGTCGTAGAAAATGGTGACACAACTTCAGACTCACCCAACATTGTAGGCAAAGGGAGAGTCTGGGGGACTCTTTCGAAGAGTCACCTATAACATTTTGGGAAAGAAAAGAAGTGTGATGAACAAATGTATGGAAGTAATCTAAAGAAAATAGTGCAGGGTAGAGTGCAACGACACCCGGGACTAAATTTAGGGCCAAATTCTTGCTCATGGGAGCAACATGGTGGTGATAGGAGCGAGTCACCCCATATAAGGAAGTGGTTATAGGATGAATTGAACAACTTGGGAGAAGGGATCATAAGGTTTTACATTTGCTATTTTGACAGAGATGCGATTGGAGTTTCGAAACTCATCACAAGGGAGGCAGAAAAAGACCGATCTTGAGAGAGATATTAAATTGATTTACGAACTTCGTAACCGACAAAGTGGATACGAAGAGTGATAGAAAGGGTTTGTGAGATGATAATGGACTCGTGTGTAGAATAAAAAAATGTGGATGTGAAGTTAGGATAGGATGGCTAGTGCCGGTGTCACCAAGGCCTTACGTTTATATGTTTACATCAGCATTTCTAGAATAAGGAATCCAAGTGAGCAAACTGGAGTTAACGGTGCTAGTGAAGCACCACATGAGGGTATACCCAGTAGGGGTCCCATTTAAATAATGCATATTAATTGAATTCCTACCAAGTAATGATGGATTCATTCAGCGCCAATAAGGCGAGCAACGAGTTCTAGAGGACCAACGGATCCAAAGGGACAACAGGGGTAGCAAACGAGACCAAGGCTACTCGGTTCGAGAGAAAGACACACATACATAGCTAGTGGGGCCAGGGACAAGGGGATAGTACAAAGATGTGTCCTATATGTGGAGAGTAAGGCCACCGGTATCTAACTTGTCCACAACAAGAAACTGAGACTAGTCAGACTAGGAAGTAGATGGGAACGGTTCTAGTAGGGCATAACAGCAGTAGGAACGAGACTCTAGTTGGGGAATTAGGCTAAGAGATTTAGTCCCAGGAGTTAACAACCCAAGAGTGGTAGGTTCAGGTCAGACCAACATAGCCCTCGATAACAATAGCAGCATATCCGTCCCTTAGGGACGTTGGGGCTAAGGAAATGATAGGGGAGGCTAATAGGTCCAAAGCTAAAAACAAAAGAGTTTCTCTGGTAGTCATTATACTTGTGCGGAGAGGCACCACAGGAAGAAGTATTTCCCAAATCGAGATAGGTGAAACTACAAGATGAGATCCTGGATATACAGCAGATCATGGGTCAGTCGTGGTGCGAGAGTTAGGCTCAGGGACCAGTTGAGCAGGAAATTTATATGGTAGTTTTTGCTTTATCCTTATGAGAATAGGAGTGGTTTTGGGTGACATGGGTGAGTCAAAATACTTGATTTCTAACCCTAAAATTTGAGTGTGAGTCAAGTTTAGTGGGTATGTTGGCGATATCAACCTTATATTGAATGTTTTATTGTGGGGTAGCGGGACTCTTCGGTGAAACTTATGAGAGAAAAGGTGGGTGCACTAAGAGGATGTTTATATTACATGTTAGTTTACTTCTTTCGAGAAGTATAAGAATATAGTAGACTTCTACCCGAGTCTTATTTGGTTAGTGATGGGTTGAGCGATTGTAGATTGTGATAGTGAGATCTCATGTTTGTTGTCTCAGGGTATGATTCTTACTGGGTATCACCTGAAAGAGAGTCGAACCTATATATATATATTGTGTAGGATATTTGAGAGTATTTGTTGGAATTATATGTTTGATCCCGGTGAGTAGGGACATTTACTGATGGGATTTAGGGTGTATTTCGTTATTGTCGAGCAGAGAGGTAGGGCTCGTTATTGATTTAGCGCTAAGCACCTAGTGAGAGGAAGAGCGTCGTGAAGTATGTTGTCTTTTTGTCACATGAGAGTGGACAAATATACCTTTATTCTAAAAGATGAGGATTTATGGGTGTATTACAGTTAGAGGAGAGGGCTATAGCTTATTTGTTCCGAAAGCTTAAGCCCCATGAGAAGAATTACCCTACCCACGACCTTGAGTTGGTAGCGATCGCTTTTTCTTTGAGGATATGAAGACATTATCTTTTGGGCGAGCAGAAGGCACTGAACATGCGGTAGAGATGGTGGCTAGAGTTCGTGCAGAATTAATAGTTTGAGATACAGTATCATCCTCATAAGGCTAATATATTGGCATATTTGTTGAGTGGATGACCTACTGTAGAGTTAACGGAGGTCTGGAAAGAGAGGTGGAATGAGCTTTGACATGTTGATGAGATTACTAAAGCGTGCATGTCAGAGATTGTGATACGGGTAATGAAAGCACATGCAGAGCATGAGTACTGTCAGGATAGGATACAAAAATTAGTAACAGAGGGTGTGAAATCTTATTCGATCAGCTCAGAGGGAGGCATACGTTTTAATGGGAGATTGTAATGCTAGAGGATGAGAAATTGAGATATGTAGTTATGACACAATCTCATGGTTCGAGGTTTTTGGTACATCCCGATAGGGATAAGATGTACCAGGATATGAGGAGACAGTACTAGTGGTCGGGTATGAATTGAGACTTAATAAAGTTCGTCTCGAAGTGTGTTACTTGTCAGCTTGTGAAAGTTGACCATCAACGACCTTCAGGGATGCTATAGCCACTTAAGATTCCCGTGTGGAAGTGAGAAAGAATTTTAATGGACTTTGTTACTGAGTTACCGACATCGCAGATGGATCACTATTACATTTGGGTAATAGTGGATCGACTGACCAAGGTGGTCCATTTCTTGCTAGTTTTCACCGATTACGAGACGAGTCAGTATGCGTATCTATTCATCGCAAAGATAGTGAAGCTGCATGGGGTGCCGATTTTTATTATGTCTGATAGAGACAAGATCTTCATGTTTCACTTCTTGAAGAGTTTTCAAGAGGCCATGGGTACAAACTTGCGATTGAGTACCGCTTATCATCTATAAACGGACGAGCAGACTCCGAGAGTTAATAAAATGTTGGAGGACTTGTTGAGGATGTGCATTTTGGATTTCGAGGAGGTTGGGAGTGATACCTTCCATTGGTAGAGTTTGTGTATAACAACTCTAACAAATATACTATCGTCATGGCACTATTTGAGGCGCTTTATGGGAGGTCTTGTCGTTCGATCGCTTGCTGGTAAGAAGTGGGGGATAATAAGTTATTGGGTCCATAGATGATACAAGAGACAACTGAAAAGATTGAGCTTATCCGGGGATGCATTCGGATAGCTTAAGATAGGTAGAATAGTTATGCTGATGCCGATCGGAGACATGCTGATTTAGAGGTTCGCGGCCAGGTGTTGGTAAGAGTGTTTCCAATGAAGGGAGTTATGAGGTTAGATAAGAAGGAGAAGTTACCATCGAGGTACGTGGAACCATTCCCTATTATCGAGAGAGTGGGACCGATAGCATATAGATTGGGTTTACCAGAGCATCTCCAGCGAATACATGACGTGTTCCACATGGCATCGCTGAAGAAGTACATGAGGAGCGAGAGAGCTTTTTGGCACGTTCCACTCGATGAGATTTATTTACAGCCAAACGTCTCGTACGAGGAGATACTCGTGTCTATTCTAGATCGCAGTGAGCAAAAGCTACAGTCTAAAGTGGTACCTCTAGGCAGAGTGCATTAGGGACACCACAACATTGATGAGTCTATTTGGGAGCGGGAGGATGATATTCGAGAGCAGTATCCAGAGTTGTTTACCACAGGGATGACCTAATTTCGAGGATGAAATTCCTTTTTAAGGGGGAAGTATGTAATACCCTGTAGTTTTGCATACATGAGATTTAATTAATTCGGTAATTAAATTATTTTACTTTAAATTATGTGAGAGAAGTAATTTATTTTAATCGCATAATAAGGTGACTACTAAATATTAATCAAGAGTGAGATAATGATTAATATTATGAATTATATTTACTAAGGAATAGTAAATAATTTATGATTATCGATTTACGTCAGAGCGAGTGATATGGGCATATTTGATTTTATCGCAACTGAGAGTCGCGTGTAGACTAAATTAGGTTCGAGAGAGGAAATATATTTAGAGTGACTCGAATGATGATTTTAAGGTCACGGATGGTTCCTAAAGGGTCAAAATAGTCTGAATAGTATACTCGGGGGTATAGTTTTTTTACCAAACCGGCACCTATTGAGGGCGTTTTGGTCATTTGGCAAAAGGAGGCTTAAAGACCTACGAAATTTGTAGTCTTATATCAGGTGTTAGATGGAAGGGCCTAGGGTTAGAAATACCAAGAAAAAAGATGAGTCCTTAGAGAAGAAGGAGAGACCATCCTTGGAGTTTTTAAGGAGATTCTTGCAGCTTTTCATCTCAAACTAGCACCACAAATAATCAAGAGTTAAGTTTTTATTGCAATCAATATGAAGTTATATTACCCATGTGACTAGGGTTTCAATTATATTGATTATTTTGATGATTCTTGGAATAGCATATTGATTTAAATACATGTTTGGGTAGAGATTGCATGTAGATAGATTTGATATCTGTAGAGGATAATAAAGTAGGGATTTTGTACAATTATCCACGAATTAAATTTGGGTTTTTGATGTATTATAGTGAAAGAACATAAAACCTAGGATTTTGAGGATTAGATGATTAAATCCATTCTTGAATGTTATTCGTGATGTTTTGATGCAAAAATTACGTTAAAATAATTCCTAATACATGTGGGACAGGTTTGGGACAATTGGTTTAGAGTTTTGTGGAGGAACATGGAAGTTATAGGTGTGTTAATGGTGAAAAACTTATTTGCGAAAATAAGAAAACGAGGTTCAGAGGGGCGAACTGATTCGGTTAAGAGGCGAATCGGTTTGGTTAGTAGAAAAAAATGTAAAAATCTCCCTTTTTGCCTAGAACAACTAAAGTGTTGTGGGGGAAACTTTTGGGAGATTGTTAGAATATAATGAGGGATCCATTATATTGTAGTAGGCCATGATAAGGTTATGGGAGTTTAGTCGTATCGAGAGAATTAGGACAATGATTAAACGGGGTAAAATGGCAAAGTAATTAATTCATGAGAATAAGAATGTAATTACGTGAAAGCGTGAGTGAGCTTATGGCATGAACTAGTGGGGTAAGAAAAACTTAGGTACTGAAATAATAAATGGGTAACTAGGGCCCTTAGAGTAAAGATTAATACTCAATTAAATGCGAAAGTGAGAATAATCGTAAAATGTAAGTACGGTGAGTATTCTAGTGATATATACCACGTACCAATGTTGATGGTTAGGTTGTGTGTATACCTATTGATTATATATATATATATAGGTTGTGCGTGTACCTACATGATTGATTATGAGTTACCAAACCTACGCTACTTGTTATCACGGAGGTTCTCGCGCAGTGGGAGATCCCACCCTGTCGATTCTAGGGAGGCCAGAATTTTTTCTCCACATCATAGAACTTAGGGTGTCTCACTATGTCACGTGTATTAGTTGGACCGGAATGTCATTTGGGTACGTTAGGTATGTGCATAGCCCAAAGGCTTAGAACTATGTTCGCTTCCACTGCTTGTTATGTGATTTTGGGTTCGAGGAGATTTCCAAACCAATAGTCCCCATTTAGTACGAGAGGTACTTGGACTGATAGAAGATTATGCCTATTGTTATATATATATATATATATATATATATATATATATATATATATATATATATATATATATATATATATATATATATATATATATATATATATACGATTACGATTATTCTACTTACGTGTGACAGTAGACTGGTAGATAGTGTACATCTAAAGAATGAATTAAGTAGTGAAACTTAATTAATTGAAAATGATAAGGTAAATGAAATGGTAATTTTATCTTAACATACAAAAAATGTTAATTCTGTTAACGTACTGTATGGGCGGTACAGGGACTTTGAGATGTCGATAGTCTAGATAGTTACTTATGTCCAATTAGCTTGGGTAGTACAGCTAGGTGGGCTAAGTAGAGAACGGTAGGCATGCACAATAGTTGAGAGATGATGAAACTCAAGAGAGTGTATGTGAACCTAGCATGTGTAATCAATAACTGATTTTGAAATGTGATAAACTCTTGTTAAATATTTTCAAAATATTTTGAGTACTAACTCTTGCTATAAAAATATTTTCAAAACCTTTTAGGTGTCTAGCCACAGGGATGTCAGAATTGATATTCTACTTCAGGGATACGCAACTGCGACACATGTGGATGCTTGCAGTGTTTTGAATTCGATACATCTATTTTCCATTCCTAGTATTGGACTGCATTTTAGTTACAGTTTCAGTTGGGCTTGTTGTCCCTTTCAGATTTATTATCTCAGTTCAGGCTTGTATTAGATTTGGTTGTTATTATTAAATTTTATTTGGTTTGGTTGTAGCCGATGGTTTATTCGTAAAGATTTTTAATTCATCCATTTTATTAAGATATTACATGTGGTGAATGATTTATTTAGTTTTCCGCTTTGTCGTTTATGTGTCTAATGAAAGATAAAATTTGGCACTGACTTTTGAATACTAGGTGGTTAGTAAAGTTTTAAAAAAATTCCAAAAGTGATGCTAAGAATTAACCATATGTAAATCCTATTTTAATTTAATAAAGGCCTGATCACCCGATATTTAATTAGGTGGTGTGTCACAGTATAAACATACTAAATCTCATGCACGTCCTCTATATATATGTATAATCCTTGTTTCCTGATAAAAGGATCTGATTATTCTCTTCATTTTATTACTTGAAAATTATTTTGGAGATGTTGTCAAGCTAGGCAGATAACCTATGAGAACTTTTAAATGGACCCCACATTTTAGAATTAATGTTAAAAGTAAGTAGTAATCCTTTGATGTTCCATACGTAGTATTTCATACCCTCTTCTATGACCTTCTTCTTTATGTTGTTTCATACTTTTTTGGTATTTCATACTGAAAATCGTCATCTTTCATGTCTTTTGTGTCATCCTTTTCATTTATATATCTATACATGAATTTTGTATCGGCATATGTGACTAGATGATTATCCTTATCCTTGACTGATTATTCTTTTTTTTCCTTCTCTCATTTTAGGCTTGTTCGTAAAAAGTACAAGGTTGTTCATGTGTTTGCAATCTGTAGTTTTGATTCTCTGTTCCTCCTTAGTGGAAGCAAGTTTTTTGGGCCCTCAATAAGGAGGTTAACTTTGCTTTCTAAGAATAGAATTCTATTCCGGATATCCTTGAGTTCAATCTCCAGCTCATTAATTCTTTCTTGGAGTTCTTAATTATGCTGGAGGATATTCCATACTAAGAATATGATGTATATAGGTTTATATAAATGTATAGTTATGTTTAATTATTAATAAGGTGGGAGTATTATATGTTAGGATACCAATGGTTTGAATGAAATGTCACCTTGTTCTTAGAAGATTTCATTGTTTACTCAAGATATTGTTTTTCAGTGTTTGTCACTCTGATATTTGCATCAGTCTCTAAACTCAATAATTTTCATTCCTAATCTATGTGGTTCTTTATTATAATTACATTTGTGCTATTATTCTTTCCACCCAAATTTGTTTGTTGAAAGTAAGGAATACCTAGTTAGCTTTAAAATTTGTGGTACGGTCATTGTCAGCAAGTATAATTAGGGAGAAAGCCAGGGTAGTAACCATGGATATGGGAGGACATGGAAAGTCATCCACGAAAATGAACTAAATCTGTCTATTCAGGTATACATTATCTAAAATCACTTTTGTATTATTATTTTTCATATATACATTATACTAAAAACACCAATTTGGCACACCTTGATATTAAAAATCTGGCACAGTTTAAAACTATGCGATATTCTGGCACGATTTAATGACAATGTGGCACACATTAAAACAATGCCAAAATTTGACACAATTTAAAAGTGTGTCAAAATTTAGTACACTTGACTAAACTGTAAATACCCTTAAAATGAATAAATTTTTATTATAACACACTCCAAAAAAAAGACGTGCTCAATCTCCCTCCCAAATAAAATCTCACTATGAAATTCGGAGAAAGGAAAAGCCCTAAGTTTTCCCACGTCTCTCTCTCGATTGGCTGCATAAAAAACCCAACCCTACAGTTCAAACTTATGGTCATTAACATTGTTAGAACTTCTTCGCTATCTCTCTCTAAATTTGAGAATTCCCTTTTCCTATTCGTAACCCCACACGACTGTTGCTCTCCTCTAGTAGGTGCCACCCTCCACCAGCGACCTAAGCAACCAGGTCCTATCCTCCTCCACAAGGTGTCACCCTCCATTCACAGACCCTCCACTAACGACTAGAAACCAAAGCCCTGTTCTCCCGGACCAAAGCTGGCCAAAGCCACTAATGACCAAAGCCAACAACAACGGCTTCCCTATTCTCACTGACATTTATATTTGGTAAGATATCATTTTTTGTTGTTTCTTCAATCATCCATATGTTAGATATCATTTTGATAATGAAGAACACCTTGATTTGGAATGATGGGTTTTCTTGTGAATTTTCCTAAATTTGTTGAATTTATTGTGAGAACTTGTGTTCTTAGAGTATTATAACTATTATAATGAATTTGTTGTGATAACACCTTGATTCAGTTTAGCTATATGAAAACTTGGGCTCTTGAAGTTAAGGAAACTATCATTCATCTAATGCATATGGGTTAATGTAATCCCCTTTGATTATGTTGTACTTCTTAAAATTTTGTACAATTGAATAATGTTAATTGAAGATGACACAACGCAATGTTGGTAGGGCTACCCCAATGTATGAACTGCTGGTTGAAGATGATCGACAACTTACAAAGGAAAACAAGAAGGTCCTTATGAGAAAGTACCGGGCGAGGAAGGCTGATGAGTCAGGATGCGTATAACATTTTGCTATAAATTTCGTATATGATGAGTGTTAGAATTAAGAATGTAGAACTGACATGAAAAAGGTTAAAGAGGTGGTTTTCATACCATTTTTTTGTAAGTCTACTATGTGTTAGAATTCATAATGTTGTACTAAGTCTTTAGTGTTCAAATTTAAAATTGTTCTTAAAAATCATAATTGGTGCAACATTTTTATACAAATTTTGAGGACTTCTAATAATACATAGAGGTTTAATCCTAATTTCGAGAATGAAATTTGAAGAAGTTCATTATCTTGATTACTTAAAGTTGTTTGGTGTATATTACTTATAAGATGATCAATTACATCTATATGTAGTTGTAAAAGAGCATCAACGACATATAACACTGTGGCTTCCAATATTTTATGGATCCTCCCTTTACGACACTTAAATAGGCGTAGTAGAAAGTCTTTTCAATGATACCCAAAGTGTGTCGCGAAAATGCTCTTACGACAGTTGGGAGGTGTCATGGAAATAGTATGACTTTGGCAGGTATGCCTGTGCCTTACTACATTGATTTTGGCAAGTATGTCTGTGTCTTACTATATTGCCTTACTAAAAATATATCAATTTATACACAATTTTTTTCTTACTACATTGCATTTGTGAATCTTTTTCCAATCACCTTAAATTTCGGATGCGATAACCATAAAAGTGGGTAAGGTATGGGTTCGATCCATCACCTATAACTATATATTTTTTGTGTTAAATGAATAACTTTATAGCATTCATAATTTGGTTTATGGATAAAGAAGCCTCGGTTGCCGATTATCAACATTTTCAAGATTAGGTTTTGGATTTGTTTGATGCCTTTTTTCATGATTTTATATGACAGTGGTCCATGTTAATGGGGACACTTGGAGATGATAGCCTTTGGATTAACTAATAACCTTATATTGCTTATGTTGGGACTTATTATCAAAAGATCATCTTACATTCAGATGTTGTAGTGATCGGCTAAATTGTTATCATTAAAAAAATGATATCAGTTCAACCAATGCTTATACATTCATTCTGTAGAAAAAATGAATGTGTGTATATAATGAATGTATACTTTAGTTAATTCTGGTTAAGTAATTACCTTATAATGAATGTATATTTTCGTTCATTTTGTTAAAAAAAAGAATGATTTTATTCTGGTTTCAGTTAAGTAATTACCTTTTCTTCTGAGTTTTATTTTCAATGGATTTATTTTTCAAACTAAAAATATTCTCCTCTTACTTTTATATTACTGCTTCTTATACACTATTGATGTTGTGATGTTATGATTTATTACAGAGCACAAATAAGATTTCAGGATTTATTCAAAATATGTGTCAGATTTTAGGATTTACTGTCCATACATTATGTACTATTCTATGTGATATTCTTATCTTCTGATTTCCTATATGTAGTCAAGTCCACTTACTCTTCATAATTATAAGCATCTAAATGTATCATCTTTCCTTAATGTGTTAAATTTAGAAAGACATGTTTGAAATGGATATCAAATTTCACAAAGTTAACCTATTTAAAGATTAGGCAAAGTTTGAAGTTTAAAGTTTACCTATCAAATTTCAAAGTATGAAGACTATGTTCTAATTTCAGACTGCAATTTCAAGTGTTTTGAGAATTTGACTAATATAATTTTGTACAGAAGTTCCTTGTTTTTCAAAAGGCTAATTACAAAAAGAACATTAACTAGGGAAGTCCATGCACCTTGTAGATATTTTCAATAAAAACTTATATGTTAATGCATGTTTCAACTTACATGGTAAGGCACTAAGTCCCGATAACTTACAGGCAAAAAACTCATGGTTGTCGTACTAATTGCAGGAAATTCAAGGGTGTACAAGGGCAAGGTTGTGGAGATTGCTTATACATGAGGTAAAATACAAACTATTCAGGTCCTTAGAAACAAAGGAACACTTATTACTCACTACAGCTTTTCAATTTACAATACTTTTTGTTTGTAAAATATGCACAGATTGTAAAACCCTGAAATGCATTGTATTGGTTATATGCCTAAGAGTCTATATGGTTTTACATTTACTTAAACGTTACAAACTATTTGGGATTGTTCAGGTATTCACATTCTCATGGGTAATTGATTAGGGGGTTCAAGAAAAGAAACCACTACAAATAGTTCCTCTTTATGCAGAAGTCCTTTATAATGATCTAATTATTAGAAGGGCCTTATTTAAATTGTTACTATACCTAATTACTTAGAGTCATAATTTTAGTAATTAACTGAAAGGAGAAACATAGATAAAATAGGTAACAAAAAGACTACTCCTATTTAATCTTAAACATCATAACTTAAAATAAACAACTAAATAAATAGTAAGCACAATAACAATGAAAATGGTAAGAAATACAATTTCTTCTATTTTTGAAAAATGTTTAGGGTCCTGCACACACCCCCTTAAGAAGCTCATCCCAAACATGCTATTAGAGCGTGAAAATCCCAACCAACCCTTAAATGGCCCCTAAGAGGCATGGACATCTCGCACGGGATTAATATAACTACCAGGAACTGGTCGCGTAATCATGAAACCCCCGGTTTGAGAATATGATCTCACCTCCCGGTCTGAGAATATGACGATAATTTGAAAATATCTAGATTATGCTTAAAAACAAGCTGTAAAAGGGTGAAAGCCCAAACCAGCCCCTAGACGATCTCATATGAGGCATAAACACCTCGCACGGGACCAATATAACTTATAGAAACTAACCGAGTAGTAATGGGTCTCCCGATATGAGAATGTGATGATAATTAGAAAATATCTAGATTAGTCTTAAAAATGCCGTTAGATGGTGAAAACTCAAACTTGAGCCCAAACGTCCCCATAAGAGGCACTTATACCTTGAACGGATCAATGTAAATCGTAGGAACTGACCTCGTAGTCAGGGGACTCCAGGGTTAAGAATATGGTGATAATTTTAAAATATCTATACTTTGACTTAAAAACAAGTCGTTCAAAGGGTGAAAATCCAAACCAACCCCCAAACGACCTCGTAAGAGGCATGGACACCTCGAACATGACCAGTATGACTTATAGTAACTGATCGCCTTGTAACGGTTCTATCGCTTTGAGAATACGATGATAATTTGAAAATATCTATACTTTGGCTTAAAAACAAGCCGTTAAAGGGAGAAAACCCAAACTAGCTCTGAAATGGCCTTGTGAGAGGCATGAACACCGCACACGGGACCAATGTAACTAGTAGGAACTGACCAGGTAAATACGAATCTCCCAATTTGATAATATGACGATAATTTGAAAATATTTAGATTAGGCTTAAAAACAAGCTGATAACTTGACTTTTGTGTGGATGTCGTTGTTGAAGCCAAGTTAATCAAAACCTCAATTACCTACAAAAAAAATTATAACAAACTAGAATAGCGGTAAGTAAGGATGTCAATCCATATCTAGGGGGTAAAGCGAGGGGAAAACAATTGCAATTCAATTTTTATTTTCTTTTTGGGCCTTTTACTTTTTCTATTTTTTAAGCTTTTTCAATATTAAAGCAATTGGGTGAGGTGAGGTGAAATAAGAATAAACTAAATGAAAGATGTAAATAACTAACTAAAAGTGACTAAAAATAATAAACTAAGTCTAACACTAAAATAAGAGATAAAGTGAGGTAAATAAATATGAGAGCAATCAAAGAGTGGGACTACACCACAAATTCTAACTATTCTAATTAATTAATTTAATTATTTGAATTCTCCTAAATTAATTTGAAAAAAATAATATTGTTTATTTATCTCGAATACGACCGAAGTAAAAGTGGCAGAACACAATATTTTTTTAATCAAATACAGATTGACTAAAAGAAACACGACACTACATGAATTTTTTTTACCAATCATGAATACTACCACTACCGTTTTTCAGAATAGTCATATAAACAAAGGATATAATGTCTATTTTTTTAAATTTCACTTTGTTTTGTCGGGGAGCAAATTTTTCGTCGTTTTGCAATTATATATTTTGGAAAAATTTGCCACTTTGTTATTAGATATTTTTGAAAATTTTATCGTGCCTTCAGGCACAGGCATACCCTAGTGTATATATATATAGTCGGGCTCTTTAGTATAACTTGAAAACATAAAATCCTTCAAAATAGTAAAAAAACAATCACCAAACTGCTATAGATGATCTCGAGAGTGAAGAGATCATTTAAAAGAAATTCATCTTGAAAGTGGGTGAAATGAAAATTCGGTGTGCGTTTCTGACTATTCAAGATTTTGATCATCATCTCATCCGCTTTCAGGATAAAAACATTTTTGCATCTTTTTGCAAAAGTTTTCCTTATTATGAGAATCATTTATACCAAATTTGGTTAAAAAATAATTTTTTAATATTTTAAAAACATAGTATGTCCTCAAGTTATATTAACTAAGGTATATATATATACACACACTAGTAAGTGAACACGTGCTTTACACATGTCACTCACGATTTAACCATGTTCGTGTGATTTGGGACTCGTTAGATGTATGATGAATTTTCAATAGAAAAAACCTATGCCAATATGCTTTTTTTATAAAACCGTTTTCATGTGTCATTATATTTTTTTTAAATAATTTATTTACCTATTTAGTAAACGTGTTTATGATTTTTTTGTTGGTCACAAGGGTAAAGTGGTGAAAAATATTCATCGTATTGATAATACGTTTGTTGTAATTATAACGTAAATGATCAACAATGATTATATATGGGCAACCCATATTAGAAAAGTGCAAATTAATTAATGTTGTGGCTAATAGTTAAGTGTCTACAATAAATAACCAAAACTTGAAATAGTAAGGAGAGTATTTGGTGAAATTATTAAATAAAAAGCAAACATTATATATTAAGGTAAGACTTTTATATGATACATTAATCTTCTATTGATATATTCGTACATTAAAATTAGTTACTAATGATAAAATTTTATCCTAATGGAATACCACACTACAAGAAAAATGACATTTAGCGACTTATTAGTTTTGCGATGTATTTTATTTCTCGTTATAAATGTGTTTTTTACGAGGAATTATTAACTTCGTCGCAATAGTTATGATAAAGAATTTAATCATTTACGATGAATTAAATACATCGCAAAAAGAGTACCTATTGCGAGGAAATTGTAAATTCATCGCAAAATATTTGGTACCAAAAATTGGCGCATACTTTCCCACATTTTATTTGACTTATTACGATGAATTGAATTTTTTCTCGTAAAAAAAATACCAAAATTAATTATTTCATCACAAAAGACCCAAATGAGCTTTTAAAAATTAATTAAGTAATTAACCCTAATTAACCCACTCACCTCATGTCACTTCCCTTCCTATCCCCTCACGTCTCTCTTCCCTGTTCCAATTTGCACCCGACTCTCTCCATCTCTCTCGCCCCTCTCTCCATCTATGTTGCCTCTCTCTCTCTCGGCAGTTTCTCCATCTCTCTCAAACAGATTCATCAGGTATTTCATCTGTTCCACACGCACGCACACACACACACACACACACACACACACACACATATATATATATATATATATATATATATATATATATATATATATATATATATATATATATATATTATATAAATTTACTGTTTATATAAGATATATTATATTTTTAAACAGTAATTTATATAATATATATTTTTTTTATATAAACAGTAATATATATATATATATATATATATATATAGCATTTACTATTAAGAAAAATGACTAACAAAAATCAAAAAACTATAATTTACATGAATGATAAAAAAAATGCAATTCATAGACTTCAAATTTGATGAACTAATTCAAAAATCAAAAAACTATAATTAACATGAATGATAAAAAAAATGCAATTCATATTGAATAAAAAATATCTAAATAAACAATAAAATATTGCGATTTGTTAGAGCATTAAAGAAAATATATTTTGTACTTTTAGGACTTAAAATAATATTGATTATGGATATAGGACAACAAACATTTTCTTTTCATTTTTAGTCCCTATTTTCAAATTAAGGAGACACGTGGCATGCTGTGATTGGTTGACGTTTTATACATATGAGTCCACGCCAGAGGCTTTATTAAAAACAGGGACTAAAACTATAAAAAAAAATGTTTGTTGTCCTATTTCCAAAATACATATTACAATAGGTCCTAAATTTACAAATCCCCTAAAAAAATTCCCAAGAATCTCAATGAATGATGGTGATGCGATTCATGTAAAGGCATTAAAAAAATTGTTCATCTTTGCCAACAATCACATATCTCTTCATGAAGAATCAAGGAAAAACAATAAAAATGATTATTTGTAGCTGATTTCAAATACAATGCCCGCATTGTATGTATATTATTTTATTATTATCATGGTTTCATATATCTTGTAAGTATGATACTAACGTGTCTTTTGCTTAGGTGAATTGAAGGTTTTAGTAGGAAGAAAGAAAGTACGTTTCGCATCGGTAAGTTTTTTAATGCCATGATTTAGTGATTTTATTTAAAGTCTATGAATAACATGTCATGATACTTGTTTATTTAGAGAATGAAAATTTGTGTTTGATATAAATAGGAAGTTGAATATGAGTAATAGTTGGATGTTCTTGCCCAATAGGTTATCAAAAGAGTACAAGGACAGTGATAAGTCGTTTATTGAGGTTAAAAAAATAGCTTAGATGGAAATAATACTTCCAGATGTCCATGTCGAGATTGTCAGGAAATATATATTCATGATTTACTTACCATTGAAAAACATTTGTTGGTACGTGGCATCTCCTACAGTTTTGCAGTTTGTCATAATTTGAATGCACAAGCATCAGAAATTTTGGAAAATGAAGTGGAGGAGGATGATTTGTTTGGAATGTTAAAGGATGCATTTGACCCAAACATCTTCCCAGAGCAAGCTGAAAATGAGCATGGGCCGAGCAATGTAGAAAGGGATCCTTCTCGATTTAACGACTCACTTGTTGACCTTGAAGAAGAGATCTATCCAAGTCGTAAGAATTTCACTTCAATCCAATTCCTTGTAAAGTTGATGCATGTAAAAGTTCTTAATGGTTGGAGTAATAAATCATTTGATATGTTGGTATAATTGTTAAAAGATGCATTTCCTGAGGCAAGCATTACGACCTCTCATTATAATGCGAAGAAAAGGTTGCGGGATTTGGGATTAGGTTACGAAAAAATTGATGCATGCAAATACGATTGTGCATTATTCTGGAAGGAGCATCAAAATGCCGATAAATGTCCAGTATGCGATGAATCGAGATTCAAGTATAATGATAAGAAGGGGAAAAATGTCCCTCATAGGATATTGCATTATTTTCCACTAAAACAGCGGCTGCAGAGGTTGTTTATGTCAAGACATACTGCTGTGGATATAAGGTGGCACAAGGAGAAACGCGTCGATAGTGAGGGTGTCTTGAGGCATCCCGCTGACGCCTTAGCAAGGAAATATTTTGATCAACAATACCATTGGTTTGCACAAGACCCTCGTAATGTTAGGTTGGGCCTTGCCTCAGACGGTTTTAATCCGTTTGGAAACATGAGCAACTCATATAGCATGTGGCCTGTAATACTTGTCGTATAAAATATGCAATTGTGGAAGTGTATGAAGGAACCATTTTTTATGATGACATTGTTGATTCCTGGCCCTCACGCACCCGAAAAAGACATGGATGTCTACTTAAGACCTCTTATTGATGAGTTAAAAGAGTTATGGAATTTTGGTGTGGAAACTTGGGATGCGTACAGTAAAACATATTTTCGTTTGCATGCATCTGTATTGTGGACTATAAATGATTTCCCCGCATATGGTACATTATCTAGTTGGAGCACAAAAGGATATAAAGCATGACCAGTATGTAACGAGGATATGTTGTCACAACGTATAAGAAATAAGATATGTTATATGGGTCATCGACGATATTTGCCTCAAAATCATTTGTGGAGAAAAAGTAGACTATATAATGGGAAGCAAGAAATGGGAGTTGTGTCGAGGAAGTTTTTCGGGGATGACATCTTAGAGAAATTGAGTCGGGTGAAAATATTAAAACCTAGTAAAAATCCAAACAATAGTATAGTAAGAGAAAGCGTACCACTGAGGAATTAAATTGGACAAAGAAAAGTATTTTCTTTGAGTTGGAGTACTGGGCAAAGTTGAAGTTACGACATAATCTCGATGTCATGCATATTGAAAAGAATATATGTGATAGCGTGCTTGGAACATTGTTGAGTATTGAAGGTAAAAATAAAGATATAGATAAAGCTCGATTAGATCTAGCTGACATGAACATAAGAAGGGAGTTGCACATGAAAGAGAACGGTAACAAATGGTTGAAACCGCGTGCATCGTATACATTGTCACCGGATGAGAAAAAGGAGTTTTGCACATTTTTGAAATCTGTTAAATTTCCCGATGGATATGCAGCCAACATATCAAGAAATGTGAGTATAAAGGATGGTAAGATATCGGGATTGAAAAGTCATGATTGTCATGTTATGTTGCAATGACTTCTTCCTGTTGGAATACGTCGGTAGTTGCCCAAAGATATTTGTGCGACTTTGGTTGAATTATCCAACTTTTTTCAATAATTATGTGCCAAGACGTTGCTTGTAAAGGACTTAGAGAAATTAGAAGAAGAAATTGTTCTTATATTTTGTAAACTCGAAAGGATCCTTCCTCTAGCTTTCTTTGATCTTATGATCCATTTGGCCGTGCATTTACCACGTGAGGCTATTCTTGGTGGACCTGTGAATTCCCGATGGATGTTTCCATTTGAGAGGTACTTTGTAATTATATTAGTTTACATTTTCAATTTGAGGGATACTTTCTTTCATTTTATCCATTTGACATTCTTTTATTTTAATAGAAATCTAGGAACGTTAAAGGGTAATGTCAACAATAAGGCTCGACCCGAAGGCTCCATCGCAGAGTCATACATCGTTAAAGAATCATTAACATTTTGTTCAATGTACCTTCACGGGATTGAAACCAAATTTAATCGAGAAGATTGTAACAATGATGCATTGTCATAGCAACACAAAGGATCACTATCTATTTTCTCTCAGCTTGTTCGACCGTTCGGTGGAAGACAGCTCATAATGTTACCACATGGAGATATAGACAAGATTTCTTGGTACATCTTAAACAACTGCACTGAGATAAAATCATATAGAGAGTAAGTATCATGTTATTATATCATAAGCTAATTATATTTTCATTGTTGTTTTCGAAAATAAAAATGCTCGACTTTGAATATGTAGAGAACACATGGCACTATTAGAGATGGAATCTCGAGAAAACTTATATCAAAGGCATACATAACAATTTTTAAAGTGGTTTAAAACTGAGGAGCTCAGACAATCCATCTCAGCCGTTGATGCAGCAAAATTGCAGAAACCATATTCCCAAACTAATATCCTATAACATATTTGTGTGTATATTTATGACTAAGATGCCAAATGTATTGCATATATATATATATATATATATATATATATTATAGAAAGAAGTAATATATACAAGTTCCTCCTGTTTCCTTTTTACCTGTCGTATGCTCCTCATTGGCTATCCCATCTGTGTAAATAGGAAATATGTTAGGAAGTATAGTATAAAGCACAATGAATTATTGGGTTTGTTTTCCAATGTGTTGATAGATTTTGTTTTGGATTTGGTTCCCAAATTTATATAAAGTTGATAAGAGTGTTAAATAATTACTTGGGTGGTGGGTTGTTTCTAGACAGGATCCTCCAAAAGAATGCGTAAACCCATTGTGAGTTTTCATGAATGCACAAGCTTCTTAGGGTGTGTTGAAGGAGACGAGTAACAACTAATTGCCTTTTTTAGATCACTGGAACTCCTCCTTTTGTAGCTCAATATCCTCCCAATTTTGTTTATTTCTCCTTGGTTCAAATCACTATTTTGAGGGTGGATTCATGGAAGGATCCCTAAGCGATCGTGACCTATGAAGGACAGGTCCCTCATAAGTGACCTCTCTGCCTATATTGGGCTCTGGTTATGCATATGGTTCTTCAATGAATTAGGATGGATCTCATTTTTTTGATTTATCTCATGCTGTGTGTCCATATTAACATATTTGTATATACCAATTTTGCAGACAAAATTTGATATAGACATGTCAAACCGGGTTGTTTCAAGATATGTATTTAATAGAATGTCCTCTCGATATAATGATCATCGATACCGTCTTAAGAAGCATTTCAAGAAGTTCAGTTTGGAAGAGGTGCGGGATCACCCACATCGAGAGGTTTCTTCAAAAGAAGATTGGGATTTTCTATGCACACTTTGGAGCAGTCCAAAATTTATGGTATATGACAAATATATTTTACTTAGTTTTGTTTCCATTTTTATTCCATTAAAAGTGTCTTAAAAGGACATATGTTGTACTATTTCAAACTCGTTCACGCAAATGTGTTGAAAGTTGCAAAAAATTTTGATTTAATCATCGTGGTGGATCAAAATCATTTGTACAACACGCATATGAGGAGGTAATGTGGTAATTCATTGCTCTGGATCAGTGGTGGGTTCAATATATAATTTTGTAGTTGTGATGTTATTGTATTCCACCGAGTTTGGTTACAAAATTATCTTTTATTATTTTAAAAAAGTGGTTTTACTTATTTTTTTTCCATTGTAAGGCCTTGGACCATTTTTTATGAATGGAAGATATTTTTAGCTTTTGGATAATATTTTTTTTATATAAGTGTTATATGGGTTTTCTTGCTTATTTTTTATTGCAGGATGATGGTAAGATAAAAGAGACACCAAAGGGGCGTATTGACCTTTTTCATGACACACATTACAACGGTGATAGAGGGTGGATCAACACAGAGGCTGAAACCGCCTATGTAAGTATATTTATTTATTATTTCATATATTTCTGACTTTAGTTTCCATAGAACATTTCTAGCACCATCTTATTTTTTTATTTTTTTATAACATTGGGTACTATTACTTATTAGACTTATATATTGTTAATATTTAGCCTAAGCGTTGAAAATATATAGGAAGATACCTAAAATGAATTTGCTTATAAACATACCTAAAATGACAAATATTTTGACTGTTGGTAAATTAAGACTTTAAAGGATGAGGAAGTGGGTAAAAAAATTGTTTGAACAATACTAAGTTTAACTGAAAATTCCTTTTATCATCTTGCCATAATGTATACAGTACTTTGTATGTGTTAATTTATTCTTTTAGAGTTTGTAGGTGACCTATGATAGATGTGTATGGGAGATTTTTGTTTCTTTTTATAATTTTGGAGTTTTTTGGTGACTATATTAAATATATGTTGGATAAAATATTCATAAAAATATTATTACTTTTCTAAAAAACATACAACAAATTGTTCAATTAGGTTTACAGTTTCCATTTTTGTAGTTTTGGATCAACGTGCTAAAAGTCTACTAAAGTTATAATATTGTGAGATTTTTATCCATCTTTATTAAAATCTGTTAAACATTTTAACTTTCAAATGCAAGTGTGTATCGTTTTACCAAATGTAAATTTATTAGTCTACTATTACTTTATTCTTGCATTATAATAAGTTTTTCTTTTGTAGAATACAATGGTCGAATTGCACCATAGCAATCCAGAAATGACAGAGGCACAAGTATGTGATCAAGTGCTTGAAAAGAGATCAGGGTATGTTATAGGATTTGGTTTTGGCCCCCGACCCGATACATTTGGATCACGGTACAGGAAAAATAATAATGCGGAGAATGATGCTCTAAAATCTGAAGTATCTCGCTTGAATGACACTGTGGAGAGTCAGGGTGCAATGATTCAAAAGTTTATGGCTTTTCGGGCATGGGCGGAGGCTCATATTGGCCCAATGGATGGATCTTCTTAGATTAATAATTTTTTTCCCTTAAAGAACCTCTTTTAGTTTTTGTTAGTTTACTTTTGTGTTATCAAGTAGACCAAGATTTTACTTTAATTAGAGTTGAATATTTTCTCTCTTTTAATATGCTCTCATTTACTAACATGATTTAGCATAGAGATGAATTGATTGTTATTGTTATTTTATGATAAATCCATTAACTACATTAATTTATTAAATTAATTTTAACATATACATGATCTTCCACGTTGAAGTAATCATAGTAAAATTAAATTTAATTTTCGTTTACGGTGACGTAATTTGAATACAATTTATGAATAAAATGTACTCTTAGCGAATGATAAGTTCGTCCTAATGAGTGATGAATCAAATTAATCGCTATTTCATCAAAAGAACCAACTTTAGCGATGAATAAATTACAAATAGCAACGAATAAATTTGTTGAAAAAGGTCAAATTAAGTGATTGAAATGATTTAGCGACGATTTTTATATATTTATAACGATGAATTGACACATTGCAAAATATCATTTGCGACGAATGAATCTGTCGTAAAAAATCAGTACTGTGCGATGAATCCTCTTCATCGCAATAAATATTGTGCGATGAATCATATTCATCGCTATCTCATCAAAAGAACCAGCTTTAGCGATGAATAAATTATAAATAGCGACGAATAAATTTGTCAAAAAAGGTCAAATTAAGTGATTGAAATGATTTAGCGACGATTTTCATATATTTATAACGATGAATTGACACGTCGCAAAATATCATTTGCGAAAAAATGAATTCGCCGTAAAAAATCTGTATTGTGCGATGAATCCTCTTCATCGCAAAAATATTGCCCGATGAATCATATTCATCGCTATCTCATCAAAAGAACCAGCTTTAGCGATGAATAAATTACAAATAGCGACGAATAAATTTGTCGAAAAAGATCAAATTAAGTGATTGAAATGATTTAGCGACGATTTTCATATATTTATAACGATGAATTGACACGTCGCAAAATATCATTTGCAATGTAGCTACATTTCATCGTAATAGAACTGTAGCGACGACAATTACAACGAATGTAGTGCGTCGCGAAAAGACATTTGTGATGAACTACAAGCAAAGACGACGCATTAAATACATCGCAAAACACTATCTTCCTTGTAGTGATATGTTCTTGTTAAGAAGAGAATGCAGGAAAAGGGAAAAACATAACAAATTCAAAGTGTGATGAACTCTTTTGGTGATCTAAGGTCTCCTGCCTAATTACTCTAGGAAGTTACTCAGAAGTAGGTTGAGAATAGAGTAGTTTATTTCATGATTTGAACAAAACCTCTCGAGTCTACATACGCATATGATTGAACTTTATATATTAGGGTGTGTTTGATACAAAAGTGGTCAAATGGTGTGGGTGACAAATTTTTTCATGACAAAATTTTTTGTTGCAATGTTTGATAGAATTTATTTTTAAGGTGGCAAATCATATTTTTAAATATGTTTAATAGAACTGTTTGATCCACCAAAATAAACGATTTTTAATCGAAGAAAAAGTTTATAACGAAAAAACTTTGATCGACCAAAATAAATAGTTTTTAATCCAAGTAAAAGTTTATAACGAAAAAGCATGTTCTTAAGAAAAATGGTTTGTAACAAAAAAAGTTTTTAAAAAATAAAAAATAGCTTTTAAAAAAATAAAAACAGTTTATAACAAAAGAAGAACACTTTTAACATTTTTTTTGAAAAAATAATAGTTTTAACACAATAAAAATAGTTTTAACAAAAAAATCGTTATTTAAGAAAAATACATTAACCAAAAATAAATCTTAAAAAATTAGTTTTTAAAGGGTAAAAAATTTATAAAAAGAACACTTTTTAACAAAAAAGTTATAAAAAGACCACTGGAATCCTCGTCAGATTGGTTCTTTCTCTTCGTCTAATTTATTTTCTTTTTTTAGTTCGCGCCGGCGACATTATTGTGAGAGCTGGAGAACATGTTTCTCGCAGGAAAAAAATGAGTTTTTTCCGGAAATGATGGAGATTTTGGTGAGAGAGTAAATTTATCCGTTTTGATTTTCTCGTAAAAAAATATCAAATATATGTGTTATTTGATAGATGTTGATGAGTAGATTTCAAATATACAAATTTTGTGAATTTTAGATTTATAAATTTGAAGTTATGAACTTTAAAAGATTTGATGGATTTTTGTTGTATGAGTTGTCAAATGATATATTGATAATTTCAATAGCATTTTTAGTAACGGGACTAAATTTATAAAATTATGCGAGTTATCTTATATTTACAAATTTTTAAGTTGATTTAAACATTTTCCCAAAAATACCTTAAAAAATATACTTCGTGTTTTTGTCATTTTATGATTCTAAATTTTAGATGGTCTAATAATTATGCAAGTTTGGAAAAAAATCCCCTAAAAACAGTAACTTGTTACATAAGTTGTATGCACCCCGTCCAAATTCAAAAGTTGCCCATTAAAAAATGTACTTTTCTCATTCTAAAACCCTCTTCAATGCTGCTCAATCATTTACTGCCATTCATGTTTTACTTCTTTTTTTCCCTTTGTTATTTCAGTTTTAATCTCAATTTATAAGTTCCTCACTGAGATGAAATAACGAAGTTTACTACTGGTGCACATCTATACCTGCCATGTGTCAAAATTCGTATCAATTGGATTAATAATCTCAACCTATTTGAGACCGTATGTTTCCATATTATCTATTCTTGAGTAGCCGGCTTGAGATACTACAGTAATATTCCAGACCTGTTTAAAACTGGACATCAGATAGACGGCACTTTTATCTTATTGCAGATTGGTTCTTCATCCTTTAACCCAAACAAGTCTCACTCAAATCTATATATAGAGGGCTTAATTTCCTTTTGTTACACAACTCCAAATCTCTCTCCTTTGTTTAGCTTTTCTCTCATCTTATTCATACTCACTAAGGTCAGCACTGACAAAAAGAACTAAAGATGGAAAATTATGTACTGTTTTTGAGTTTGTTAGCACTCTCTTGTGGTCTGGCCATTGCTTTTGACCCTACCCCCGTGCAAGATTTTTGCATTGCTGACTCTAATAGCACAGGTACCAAATGTTTTTGGCACACAAAAACACACATGTTTTTGTGATTACAACACATAGGATTTTGTATTGATAACATGTAAATTTTGTGCAGTCTTTGTGAATGGGCACGCTTGCTTGGACCCTAAGCTTGCAAAGGCAGACCATTTCTTATTCAGTGGACTTCACATAACAGGCAATACATCCAACAGATTCGGCATACTAGTTAACTCGGTCACAGTGGCTCAAGTACCTGGACTTAACACCCTTGGAATCTCAATGGCACGCATAGACTACGCACCGTGGGGTGTTGTCCCACCGCACATGCACCCTCGTGCCACAGAGATACTAAATGTTTTCGAAGGCACAGTTGAAGTTGGGTTTGTGAGCTCCAACCCAGAGAACAGGCTCATCTCCAAAGTCCTTCAAAAGGGTGATGTCTTTGTTTTCCCAATGGGACTCGTTCACTTTCAGCGAAATGTGGGGTATCAAAATGCTGTTTCAATTTCAGGTTTCAGCAGCCAGAGCCCCGGGGTCATTACTGTGCCAGCTGCTGTTTTCGGATCTAAACTGCCCATCCCTGCTGATTTGCTCGCCAAATCATTCCAGATAGGTGAGAGCGTAATCGATTACCTTCAGGCCACTTTTTAGGGAGGAAGAATAAGAGAATAGAATTTGATACTTGTGTTTCCATTGAGTTGCATGTTGTTTGACATACTTATTTAGCATCTCCTTTTATTTTTCATTCAACATACTTTGATGTATGTTTATGACTATATTGGGAATGAAAATTTTCTCGTATTATGTATCGATGAATTGAAAATTTTCTCTCCCTCTAAATTATCTCCGTGTCCCCTTTATTTTACAACATATTAAATGATACTTTAATTTTTTATTTGGCGTTCACATATTTAAAAGTGCTTCGAGTACTTTCTTCTTCCTCTTTGTTCGACAAAATATCTGGAACGTACTAGTTTTCAAAGAAAACTTTGATAATTACCTACACTTTATTCTTTCGATTTGTATTCTAAATCATGTTACATACGCTATATTATTTGGCCACACCATCAATTCCTTAGCTATAAACCTATATGCATGCCTAGAGAAGCTTAAAAGTTGTTTCATTTTTTTTGTGTATACTAAACTTTGCATATATTGTTTGTAAGTTTTCAAAGAAGTTGTTTAGTTAATTATTTTTTTCGATAAGTAAATGCTATTATAGAACCATCGCTAAGAGAGCGAACCCGTATACAGAAAGTATACAAAAACAGAAATACAGGAAAAAGAAAACAAAGCAAAACACCCTGATAACCAGAAACTCATACTACCAAATCAAGTGAAGCTCCTCAACGAACTCAAGAAACTCCTGAGTCATGACAACGAGGCTATCCTTATACCAACAAAGCAGGGTGCTAAAAAATAGATACCGGAGCCTCGATGGCGCCATCTCAATGCCCTTAAAGCATCTCGCATTCCTCTCCTTCTAGACTGTCCAAAAAATGCAACGAGGCACTAAACGCCACACCCTCTTGTTACCCCTCCACCCCTCTAAGAGTACCCTCACAGACTCGGGCATAACCCAAGCAGTCCTAGTGAGAGCAAGAAAAAAATCCCACATGCCTCTTGCCACCTTGCAATGAAGGAGAAGGTGATTAGTCTTATCCTCATTTTCATTACATAACCAACAATGACTAGCCAGACGAAAACCTCTCTTCTATAGCCTCTCGAGAGCGAGAATGGCCTGTCTAGCCGTTGTCTACACAAAGAATCTGACTTTCGACGGTGCTTTAACCTTCCAAATATTCTTCCAAGGGAAGCAAGATCTGGATAACCCACTACCACTCAATATCGAATAGTAGCCTCTGACCGAGAACACCCAAGTCCCACCCCCCATCCACCACAAGGAATCCTCACTCACCGTCGGTCGGGGGTCGAAATCCAACCACTCATAGAACATATCTTCCTCCTCAAGCTCCCAATCCCATAGCCTTCTTTTGAATTGAGAGCACCGAGTCACCCCATCTGCACTAATAGCCATATGACCAGCCACCAACCCATCCTCATCCCCTCCAAGGTTATACATTCCTGGGAAAAGCGCCTATAAAGACCCCTGAACGTGCTACCTACCCTTCCAGAACCTGATCCTGTCACCCCTCCCCAACTTAAAGTCCGTGTGCCTGGAGAATTCCACCCACCCCCTCGCAATATGCTTCCACAAACCCATACCATAAGAAAAATTACCTACCATCGGTCCCCATCCCCGCTGAGAGATTCCCCCCTAGCCCCTCCAACTCTCCTCCATAACCTACGTTCCTCATGAGAAAACCTCCACAACCACTTCCCTAATTAAGGTTTATTAAAAAGAGCCAAATTCCTCACACCCTCCCCCCTTCCTTAATAGGCTTACACACCTCCTCCCATCCTACCAGACAGTACTTAAAACTTTTCTCAGCACCTCTCCACAGGAAATCTCTCATAATTTTCTCCATCTTCTTACGAATCGCACACGGTAAAGGAAGAATGGACATGAAGTAAGTTGGCAGGCTAGACAAGGTACTCTTGATGAGAGTCAGTCTCCCCCCTTTCGATAGAAACCCATGCTTCCAACCCGCCAGTCGCATACGCATACGCTCCAAAACTCGGTCCCAACATGAGGTAGACTTATACTTTTCCCCAAGAGGTAAGCCAAGATAAGTATTAGGAGGAGACCCGGTGCACCCACCCAAAATGCTGGCTAAATCATCCACACCGCCCTCACCTCCAATGGAGATCAAATCGCACTTCCTCTCATTGATCCGTAAATCAGACACCGCCTGAAACCACACAAGGAGATAACTCAAAGCCCAAACTTGCCTCCGATCAGCATCACAGAAAACTGTCGCATCATCCGCAAAAAGTAGGTGAGAAACCGAAACCCTATTAGGACCCAAAGTCCCAAAGGTGAACCCCCTGAGCCACCCAGTGTCGACCGCCCTCCCTATCATTCGGCTGAACGCCTCCATGAACAAAATGAACAGAAAGGGAGATAGCGGGTCTCCCTGCCGTAGACCGTGAGAACTCGGGAAAAATCCATCAGGCACCCCATTAATCAGAAATGATAATCGAATCGTGGAAACACACCTCCTTATCCACCTACACCACCGATCGCCAAAGCCCATCCTACTCAAAAGGTACAGAAGAAAGTTCCAATTCACATGATCATACGCCTCCTCAATGTCGAGTTTACACGCTAACCCAGGAGTCCCACTCCTCAACCTGGAATCCACGCATTCATTAGCCACCAAGACTACATCGAGAATCTGTTTACCCCCAACAAAGGCATTCTGAGACTCAGAAATCAGAGGGTCAATAACCTTCCTGAGCCTAACCGATAAAACCTTTATGAGAAACTTGTACATACTCCCAATCAGAGTGATAGGTCTGAAATCTCTGATATCACACGAACCACCCTTCTTAGAAATCAGGGTAATAAAAGTTGCATTCAACCTAGGAACAAAATAACCCCTATTATGGAACTCATGGAAGAAATCCATCACACCACTCCTGACAATGGACCAACAGTGCTGGAAAAAGGCGAACGAGAAGCCGTCAGGACCGGGTGCCTTATCACCACTCATCAACTTCAGAACCCTCACCACCTCCTCCTTGGTAAAGAAGCCCTCGATACCTCGGCCTCGGAAGCTAAGATGCGGCCAAAATCCGCCCCATCAAGAGAAGGCCGCCACACCTCCTCTTCCCTAAAAAGCTCCTCATAAAACTGAGTAATATCCCCCATCACCTCTCTATCTTCTTCAAAAACCACACACCCCACCTCTATTTTCCCAATATGGTTACCACGCCTATGAGACCTGGCAACCAAGTGGAAAAACTTGGTATTCGAATCACCCTCTCTCAACCACAACGCCCTAGATTTTTTCCACCAACTAATCTCTTCCTGAATGAGCCTAACCCCAATCTCCCCTTTCTTACTCTCCCTAGAAATATTTTCCCCCTCCAAAGACGGACTATCCTTTCCTTTTCATCGAGCTTCCTGACCTTCTCCATGAGACTAGTTGTGACCAAGCGAACATTCCCGAACACCTCTATATTCCACTTTTTGATATCTTCCTTAAGAAGACCCAACTTAGCGGCCAACCTAAAACTGGCATTCCCCTCCACCACATAGCCAGAACACCAGACACCCACTCTATACACAAAGTCTTGCTCCTTAAGCCATTTAATCTCAAATATAAAAGGGGAAAATCCATCCCTCCACCCCCACACCCTACTCACACCAGCCAGCTCCTCCCACAACTCCCATCTACTATGATCCTCTACAGGCCCGTAAATCCCCGAAAACCCCCAAGTAAACCCATCCTCCCTATTACTAAATAGGAAGGAGAAGGACCATACACCCTTCAAACTCTCAATCAAATCAACCACAATGGAATTCCATAAAATCACCACCCCTCCCGAAGCCCCCTCAGCGTCCAGACTCACGCATATAATCCATCGACCACCCCATATGGATCTAATACACAATCATCAAAGTTACCCATCTTAGTCTCCTGTAAGCACAAAATATCGGGCTTCCATCTCGTAATGCCCCCCCCCCCCCCCCCAACTACCCCTCTTTTGGTAAAATCGTTCAACCCCCTAACGTTTCACGAAATAATACATAATTTCATGAGACTAGGAAAGTTAAAACACCCCTCCCTCACACTCCTTAACCCCATCCCCAATCAACCCGCACCTATCTATCCTCTCAATTAAGCTCCAAGACTCTCTCTCGATCCCTTCGTAACCGACCCCTGAATCTTTGCTTATAGCATCTAACATATCCTCCCTCCAACCTACCGGGTCCTTAACCCACCTATCTTCCTCGCACCCCCTCACACTCCCTTCTTGATTCGGAATAACAATATCCACCCAAAGCCTGGAGTTATTCAATGCCTCAAAATTTGATCCACCTCCCCCTGCGGGCCCGCTAATAGGTACGTCGGCATCACAAAACGAGCAACACCCCTCACTACTTGTGGAAGTAGTTTCACTCACCACCACCACCGCATTTGTCTTCCAACACCTTAGTCTTTCCCCTCCCTGCACTTCCATCCTCCAACAAATGTACCACTCCATCCAGAACGTCACAAAAGATTTTTAAAGAATGGAATTTGAACCTCTAAAAGCCTTCTCCTAATATAAACAAATCCTCCACAAATATCCATCTCTAATGTGTTTCTCTTGAAATAAGCGGAGCTGCCATTTGAGATAATTTAAGGAAAATGAAGGATAAAATAGGAAATTATGTATTTAGCATGTCCTTGTATTTTCTATTATGATGGTAATTTAGGAAATGGTTGGGATACTATTATAATTACCTTCAAATGGTTAGGATACCCCAAAGGCATCCAAGTTTTGAGCCAATTAATGAGAGTATATAGTGTACCCATTTTTTATAATTATTCTATGTGAGACAAACTTTCTACACCAACTACACCAAATAATTCATGACAATATTGCGCACTTTGAAACTAAATTCTCCATTCAGTTCTTATCCATTTTGATTAAGTTGTTCACCTTTCATAGGGGAACACAAGGTAGTTTGTCCCGATATTTTTATATTATGGTTCACATATTAATTAACACTCAAAGTTTATGGAAAGTTGATTTTGTCAAAATAATTAATAGAGTGTGTTGCAATTTATCCAATAATCCTCCACATGAATGAAATTCAGGTAAAGATTGAAAATGAACATGAAGACAAATTTAGATAGAGTATCATTGAAAAAATGTTGCATTAGTAAAGATAGATTTTGACATTATATCTTTCTTAGTGAGAGACCATCGAATTTATTAATTAGTCAATGAACGTGATATCTTAAATTGATCAATGTTTAAGTGTAAACTAAGGCAATATAATTCACAAAGCATTTTTTTAAGCATTCTAGGTTCTCATTGTTGTGTATTTTGGCCTTGGATATCTCCATATTTCATGAGTGTATTAAAGAATTTAGTCATTCATTATTCTCATTGAAGTGACAACTTTTCACTCACATAGGTGATTTATATAAAGGGCATCCTACTAATAACCCACTTGACCCATATATTCAAGATATAAAAATTATTAAAACAATGTCTATCATGTTACACGCGAAAGATTGTGCACTAACCAATCCTAGGAATGAGAAGAAGTAGTTAAATTCTTAGTGCTAATTGAGTCACACATAATTATGTTATCCTATTGAGCCTATTTCTTGGGAACCAGAGTCATTAGGTTGGATTTCAATTATGGCAACTCTATTAGGTTTTCATTGCCTGTAAGCCTATTCTCATTGTGAACTATACAGTTTGTTAGTGGATTCGTAACATTTTCCTTTAATTTTAGATAGTCAATATAAATTATTTCAATTAACAAGAATTATTTAACAGTATCATGTCAGTGATGTATATGTCATCACTAACTATTTTATGTCATTTCAATTATTAGTTGATTATCATACTGTAATGTGATTGGTGGCACCAGTTTTGGATGGATTGGAATATAATCTAAGATGTTTTTAAGATATTACACTTACTTTCCTATTTTTATAAAGAAATAAATTTTGATTCCCTAGTGGATCTTGCAATGCATGTCCTTTTTGAGGATTTCAACAAAACGCATACACCTCCAAAAGTAAACACATTTTTACTTGTGGATTTTGGGTCATTTAAATTAGATATCCAATTAGCATCATTGTATACTTCATGTACAACTAGATATCTGACGTGGTGCAATCTATTCTTCAAAGAGTACCATAAATATCTAAGGAATCATACTAAGAACTTCCAGTGGACTTCTCCCTGATTACTCATATCTTTACTTAATTTACTCACCAAGTATGCTATATAAGATCTAGTGAAATCTGATAGATTTATTAATCTATATATTATAAGAGAATGTGTAAATTGAGACATGACTTTACCTTTATTAGGAATGAAGTGGAGAGTTGGGTCGAAACGTTTTCTCATCAAACTCATGTCATATTTATGACAATTATCAAGAATTTTATCAACGTAATTATATAAAGAAAAACTAAGTCCATCAAAAATTCAGGAATCTTGATTCCTCCAATGACATCTGCCATGGCAAAACTTTTCATTTCGAATATATTCCTTAGCACATTTTTTGCAATGTTAATGACACCATTGTTACAACCAATGATTAACTTGTTGTCTACACAAATGCGTATAATGACGTATCCCTTTTGAGTGATTTTGACATAAACACATTTGCCATACACATTTAGATTGAAACCATTTGAATTCCCCACATGATTAAATTTTTCATGCCACTATTTTGGTTCTTGCTTCAAATGAGAAAGTGATTTGACAAGATTAAATACTTTCTTCTCCTTTTTAGGAGCAATGGAATCTTTTGGTTGTTCTAGTCTTATTCTTTGATTTAATTCACTATTTAAGAATGCAATTTTGACATTCATTTGATGTATTTCAAAATTTTGAATTGCAATAATTGAAATTAACATATATATGGGCATAGTTCTCGTAGCTAGTGAATAAATTACAAAATAGCCAACTCCCTCCCTTTGCTTGTAGCTTTTCACAACAAGTCCCGCCTTATATTTGTCAATTGACCTATCAGTCTCCATCTTCCTTTTGAATATCCATTTATATCGTAAAGGTTTTATTACAACAATCCCCATGTACGATTTTGCATAATGGATTTAATTTCAATATTCAAGGGCAATATAAACCGAGGTTGTTGGGTTTGCTTTATGATTGTTAACATGCTACAAAAGCCCAATTATACCTCATATAGCATGTTAACAATATAAACCGAGGTTGTCTGGTTAACGAGCTTAAATATAGAGATTAAGGCACTCGAGGGGGCTAAAATGCGTAGGTTCGAGAGATGAAATACGCAACATTTGCGTATTATCTGCATGGTATGCCATTATTTTCATAGTTATGCATATGTATATACGTGATATATATTTTGTATTTTCGATCGGGGGGTCTCGTATGGGTAGGATTGGGTGTATGGGCGCCCAATTGGTGTATTTTACGGGTAGGCATATGTGAGACTTATTTTATTTTGCGCGTTTACTCTTTCGAGGACGAAGTTCCTGTGCTAGTGGGGAAGCATGTAAAACCCTGTAAATTTAAAATGGATTTTATTTAATTAATTTGGAAATTTAGAAAAAATAAAATTTTGGAATTTATTAATTTTGAGTAATTTAAAATGTTAAGTTTTAATAATGAAAAGTAGGATTTTAATCAGAATTAAAATTGGAGTTAAAATGGGATTTTTATTTGGAATTATCTTTTATACATAAAATCTAACCACATTTGGGCAACTCAGTAGGGGCGAATCGATTCGGTTTTGATCAGAGGAGGCGGATGTGTTTGTTCTTAACAAGAATTATATTAACTCTTAATATTTATATATATTAAAACCAACTAGGGGATTAGGACTTTTAATACACTTTTTCACAAACTTTTCACTATAAGGATTCTCCAAAATATTTTCCTTTCATATACAAACCCTAGTTCCTAATTTAATTAAGTGTTTGACTTAAGATTAGAAGGCTTAATTGGTGATTTATCAAGATTGTTCAAGAACCAATCTTTGCTAATTTTTTGAGAGGATCTGTATTGTTCAATAAGAATTTTCATCCATCTTTTATCATGCATGGATACACTGTTCTCTTCCTTTAGTATTATGCATTTTAAGTGTCGTTTAAACCTTTAATAACATACTTTTCTTAAAATAAATGAGAAACTTTAATAGAAAAAGTGATAATTTAATTTGGTACGATTTTGATGAAATTTTTAAAAATGGAATAAGACTTCAAACCCTTTGGTGCGCAGGAGATAGTAGTAAATTTTGGTTATTATAGGTGTAGTTTTCATGTAGATTTTTATGGGGTTATTTAAATAAAATTGGAACGTGTACAAATGCATGAAAATTTTGTAGTTAATAAAAGTGAACAATTATGGTGTGTTCATAGCTTTGCATGTTGATTAATCTATAATGATTAAATGGAAATAATTGTGTTAAGAACAACGGCGATATTATTAATTAAATTAAATTAAATTGTGCCCGCACGAATAAATTTGTGATATTATTTGTGTGTTGTTGGATTTTATGATTGTTTGATATTTATATTTATCATCACGGGTACGACGTGAATTTGGTAGTATGCTCTCACATATATTTTAGGATGCTTGCTAGGTATGGGACTAGTAGGTGCGCCCTAGTTGCAATTTACGCTTTCTAGGTATGGGACTAATGAGTGTAGATTTTTACGGATGGGTGATTCTGAGGTGGGCTGATTTTTTTTACCGTACCATCGATTCGCTAGTCTAGGTCTAAGATTAAGAAGAGTTATTAATAGAAATTCGTCCTATAATTAAGGTAGGACGTATTTGAAATGGGACTAAGTTTTTTTTAGGATCTCACGTCGATAATAAAGGGTGGGGTGAATAAATATGAAATAACGAGAAACGTGAGAAATTGAGAATTAATACCTAAGATAATAAAATGGGTATTAAAAAATATTTGCGACGAGAGTATGTGCAGGGATGACAATTAAACGGGTCGACTGGCTATATCGTCGTGGGTGTGTGTCACATCACGAGTATGTATGAGTTGACAGTTAAACGGGTTGACGGGCTATAGTGACGTGTCACTACACCAAAACTGGCGATTGGTCACGGCCAAAATTCCTGACCAAAGCTGTGGGTCGCGGACATGGGCCCTGATCATTTCTGGCGTGGCCATTTTCGTCAATTTTCGTGGGTCGCGGCCCAAGTCCTTGACCAAAAAATGGTCACGGCCGAGAGGGGTCACGGCAGATGGTTGCGGACTTGGGCCGTGACCCATACCGTGACGGGGTCGCGGCCCTCATCCGTGACCCACAACCGTGACAAATTGGTTGCGGTCAAAGTCCGTAACCCACGTCCGTGACCAAAAAATAAAATAAAAATGGTCGCGGCCTTCATCCGTGACCCACAACCGTGACAAATTGGTCGCGGCCAAAGTTCGCGACCCACTACCGTGATAAAAAAAATTAAAAAAAAAATGGTCGCGGCCCTCATCCGTTACCCACAACCGTGACAAATTGGTCGCGACCAAAGTCCGCTACCCACAACCGTGACAAAAAAAAAAAAAAAAATGGTCGCGGACTTTGGCCGCGACCATTTTTATGCGCGACGAAAAAAATAAAAATGGTCATGGACAAAGTCCATGACCATATTTAACGGGTGTGTGCAGAGCTAAGAGTATAGCGGGTTGGATGGCCATAGTGAGGGGAAGGGTGTGGTTTAGAACATGTGTGAGTCCCAAAAAAAAAAAATAAAGACTTTAAGCAAGAGTCCCGTACTAAAATGATGATGGTTTGGTAGGAGTGCCACTACTAAAGATAATGAGAATTGGTGGGAGTCCCACAACTAAAATGGTGTAAGATTTATATGCGGGAGCACCGCGACTGATGATAATAAAATGAGAAAAATAATAAAGTTGAGTAATTTGATTAAATGGTGTTATTGGTAATTTAATAATGAAACTTGGACTCTTGATAGTAGTTTCGAGTGTTAGTTTATGTTGCTAATTTTACTCGTATTGTTATTAATTATCTCGCCTTAATTTAAAATATTCTATTGCGATATTTATCATGTATAATGATATTGTCTGGGTTTACGGACCCTACTTCGAGGGAGTAGCCGGTATTTATGATCGGGGATCTGACCCTGTGCGTTGACTAACATTTTTCAAGTATTATAGTTGGAGTAGCCACATAGGAGTATTTGGAGATATATCTTGGATGTGTAGGTGGAATGTATTTATTTTATGCTTAGTAGTTTAGTTTAGTTTTTCATTCCTTTGCATTTATTATGAGACTCAGATTATGGATTTGGTGTGCCATCACTACACCAAAAAGGACAAATTTTCACCTTTGAGTCGGCCACCCTTATCACGGTCATTGATCGTGATAAAAAACACCCAGTTTTTGTTACAGTCAATGACCGTGACAAGTCCGTGACAAAGGCTTGTCACAGTCATTGACTGTGACAAGTCGGTGACAAATATACTTGGCATGATCAATGACCTTGACAATCTTAGAAAGTTGTCACGGTCAAAGACTTTGATAGGTCTGTGATAATATTTTTCGTAAAATAAATCCTTCCTTCTTTTTTTTCCACCATTTTGTTTTCCCACATTCTCTCCCTCTCTCTACTTTCAAGTCCATTTCTCTCTCTCTCTCTGAGTGTATATGAATATATGTGCATGTGTGCATGGTGTGTTGCGCGTGTGTGTGTGTGTGTGTGTTGTGTGTCTAGGTGTGTGTGTGGGTGTGGGCATGTGTGGGGGTGGGGGTGGGGGGGGGGTTGAGGGTAGGGGCAGTAGGGGTGGGGTGATGGTGGGGGGGGGGGGGCAGTAGGGATAGGGGTGGGGGACGTCTGTGTGTAGTGTGCGTGTGTGTGGACAGTAAGGGTGGGGTGGCAGGGTGTGTGTGCGTGTGTGTAGTGTGTGTGCGTGTGTGTGTAGTGTGCATGTAGTGTGTGTGCATGTGTGTGCGTGTGTGTGTAGTGTGCATGTGTGCGCGCGTGTGTGTGTGTGTGTGCTTGTGCGTGTGTGTGTGTGTTTGCATGTGTGTGGGTAATGGAACAATTAAGGTTTCATACGCAGATGTGTAAATACCCAAATATATGTTGTACCTTTAAGTATAAATACTCAAATATTATTGGCTAATATATAATGATAAGTAATTAACCCTTTCGATTCTCCCCACTGTTGGTTTCAAACATAAATGTGTAAATGATGATTCTCCCCATGTTTAAAAAGCTAAAAGTTCAATTTGAGATTTTTCTCATGGAACAGTCGCAATAGGAATTGGAATTGGGACTTATAATTATTATTGGTAATTTAATTATGACTTTAATTTGATATAAATGAATTAGGAGCCTTTATATTCCCTTATTAATTTATGGTTTTAAATTAGTAAGTAGTTAGTTTGAATTTATGTTTAGGTGTAGGAGGGTAGTGAGACTGGGGTCTATGAATAACTGGAAAGGGTGAGGCGTGACCCACTACAATGGACGCTGCATGCAAGGTCTTCAAGGTCTCCTGGTGCAACTTCTGAAGAAAACTTCTCCTTCTGGTAACAATGGAACTCAAGCTTCAACTCACTCCCTGAAAGAAGATGAACTTTCACAGCAAATATAGTAATTTTCTCAAGGGAAACACCTGAGAGTGATGGCTGTCAGTGGGGACTGAAGGAACAAGGCACTCAACACTAAGAGAATGAGCAGGTAGAGAATACTTAGGTAGGTCTGGTGATATTTTGGCAGTGTAACAGTGCAATTTCTATTATCTATCCTCTTGACCTTGTCCAGAGGTCTATTTATACTGGGGCGTTAGGGGTGAGTGGCAATTTTTGGGCGCCAAAATTGAGAGAGTTGGTGGGGAACAATGTCTGAAGTGTACCATTTGTCCCTACCTGTGGCAGCCTGCCTATCCCCTCTGCAGGCGCCACCTGGCGCCGACCAAAGGTCAAAAAGCACATATGTCCCCTAACGGAGACAAAATATCAGATTTGGTAATTATCTTTTGAAACGGTAACTTGTGGTGCAATTTTGCAAATCTTGAGAGAGGAGACCTTAAGGACTCATTTCCTCTAAAAAATGTTGTTTTTCTTGAGAGGGACCTTGAGGACCCCCTCTTCTGGAAAAGCCATTTTCTTGTAAAGAGCTTTGTTTCTTGTGAGTATCCAGCTCTTTGGCTGCTCACTTCACTTGTGACTAAGTGTGCAGTGTGTGTAGTCTCGAGTGACTTCTGGGTCTTCCTACCAGTATTCTCTCAATACTATAGTGCTAAGTGGTTGAGCTTGCTCAACATACCTTGTCCCTCAGCCGCCAAGCCAAAACTCCCAGGAGGTCCCAACGCGCCTGTTCGAGCCCTGCTTGCTCGACTAGGCAACCTGTATAAGAAAGTAAAGTGTTAGAGATGTTGTTCATTTAGAGACTGATGTTTCATGATGAGGAGTTGTTCGCGATAGCTACTTCCTCAATATGAGTTTCTGTCGAAACCCCTGTAGCAGCACTTCTCGAATAACATTTCTGCAGTGACCCTTGCAGTGGCAGTGACCCTTGCAGTGACGCTGACTGTCTCGACTGTCATTACTGTAGTGACCCTTGCAGTGGCGCTGACCCTTGCAGTGGTACTTCCTAATTTTGGACTTCTGTTGTGACTCCCGCGGGCACCTCTTGAATGTTATTGCTGTAGTGACCCTTGTCGTAGTGGAGCTGACGCTTGAAGCGGCGTTGACCCTTGGAGCAGCGCAGACACTTGCAGCGGCGCCGACCCTGGTAGCGGCGCTGACTTGCAGTGGCGCTGGTTCTTGAAATGGCGCCGACACTTGCAGCGGTGCGGACACCTGCGGTGGTGCTGACACTTGCAGCGGCGCTGGCACTTGCAGCGGCACTAACACTTGAAGCGGCGTTGGCCCTTGAAGTGGCACCGACACTTGCCGTGGCGCAGACACTTGTGGAGGCGCTGACACTCGCGGTGTCGCTGGTACTTGAAACGGCACCGACCCTTGTGGTGGCGCGGACACTTGCAGTGGCGCCGACACTTGCAGTGGCGCGGACACTTGAAGCGGCGCTGACACTTGCAGCGGCGTTGGTACTTGAAGCGGCGTCAACACTTGCAGCGGCGCGGACACTTGCAGTGGCGCCGGCACTTGAAGCGGTGCTGGCACTTGGAGTGGCGCCGATACTTGCAGCGGCGCTGACCCTTGCAATGGCGCAGACACTTGCAACGACGCTGGCTTTCGAAATGGCGCCGACCTTTGCGGAGGCGCAGACACCTGCAGCAGCGCTGGCACTTGTGGCGACGTCGATACTTGCAGCGGCGCTGACCCTTGCAATGGCGCAGACAATTGCAACGGCGCGGGCTTTCGAAATGGCGCCGACCCTTGCGGCGGGGCGGGCACTTGCAGCGGCGCTGACACTTGCAGCGGCGCTGGCACTTGTAGCGACGCCGACCCTTGCAGCGGCGCTGACCCTTGCAATGGCGTAGACACTTGCAGCGGCGCTGGTACTTGCAGCGACGCTGGCACTTGTAGCGACGCTGACCCTTGCAGTGGCGCGGACACTTGCAGCGGCGCCGACCCTTGCAGTGGCGCTGACACTTGAAGCGGCCTTGGTACTTAAAGCGGCGCCGGCGCTTGCAGCGACGTAGACACTTGCGGCGGCGCTGACACTTGTGTCGGCGCTGGTACTTGAAGCGGCGCCGACACTTGCAGCGGCGCCGATACTTGCTGCGCTGGCACTTGTAGCGACGCCGACCCTTGCAGCGGCGCGGACACTTGCAGCGGCGTCGACCCTTGCGACGACGTTGGCATCTTAAGTGGCGTCGGCCCTTGTAGCGGCGTAGGCACTTGAAGCGGCACCGGCACTTGCAGCGACGCGGATACTTGCGACAGCGCTGACACTTGCAGCGGCGCTGGTACTTGAAGTGGTGCTAAACCTTCCCATGGCTTTTGGACTTCTGGGTGACCTTCGCGAGCACCTCTCGGATGTCATTAATAAAAGAAGCATTTTTATTTTATTTTATTTGCTTTTTTTATTGATAGACACCCATCTACATTAGCCCCTCGTGCAAAGATTTTTTGGTTGGGTAGACTAAAAAAACTTTGTACGCTATAAATCTGGTTTCAACAATTATATGTATGTGTATATACATACATATATATATATATATATATATATATATATATATATATATATATATATATATATATATATATATATATATTCTGAGGGATCCTAGGATCATTAACTGCGATGTCCCTTTATCCGAGGTTTTTAATTTTTTTTGAGAACCCACGCGTCAGTGTGGGAACTGTCATCTCGTCATTTGGAAAAAGGTCATCACCTTTTTTCCTTCCTAAACGTTTTCCCATTTTGGTGCAAAAAAACATAAGCCCCTCTTCTTAGGCTCTTTCATCTTCTTCAAAAAAAACATAAGACACTTTTGGGTTTGTAGTGAGAGAGAGTGAGAAAGGGATTTTTAAAACCCCATAGCCACCCATCTCCTCATTTCTTCTCTAACTTTTTCGACCACCATAGCTTCTCATTCATGGATTCTAATCCAATCAATGCTTCTCCAAATGTAAACACCCCTAAGGCACCCAAGGCTCTAAACTCCATGCCTTCTCCATCGTTCGTTATAACCACTTCCGTGGCTAAGATTGTCGTCGCCGGCGACCCTTGGTCCCATCCGACCAGTGGCGTTGACGCCTCGTCCGCGATACTCGCCTCTTTGGATTTTGGGTCGAGAACCCTCGTGGGTTCCTCGCCCTCCCACTCGGCACATGCATCTCTTTATTTGAGTTCCTCCATGATAAGGGGCGTCTCGACCAAGGCTCTACTGACGGCGGGAGGTCTTGCGACCGATTGCAGTATGCGTGAGGAACATGGTGTCTCGCCCAATCTGGGCATGGGTTTTAATTTTTTGGTTGAGAAATATGCTGACCAGGGTTCCTCGCTAACAGATCCTCCATCCGAGGGTCTCTCACCTCGTTCAAGACCTCGCGATATTAGTGTTTTCCAGCTAGACTTGTCTCGCTCCATTCCAGTCCTCTCGCGCTTAGGGTCTGCGCGCTAGGGTTCCTCGCTAACGGATCCCCCATCTGAGGGTCTCTCGCCCTGTTCAAATTCTCGCGACGTTAGTGGTTTCCATCGAGACATGTCTCGCTCCACTCTAGACCTCTCGCGCTCAGGGTCCACGCGCCAATGTTCCTTGCCTGCTAGTTATACATATGAGGGTCTCTCACCCGTGATGAGTTTTTATAGAGGTTCCTCGCCTGATGATGTCTCTTCTATAGGTATCTCGACGCATCACAGCGTCGGCAGCGGCTCCTCGCGCACCGGCGTAAATCTGGGGAACATTATGTCAAGTCAGTCTATGGTTGGGGGTATCTCGACGATCGCGAGTTCTACTAGTGACTCCTTGTGTCCCGTGGTCAAGGGTTCCTCGCCCAATCCTTCGTTGGCGTCTGGGGTCGTCTCGACCTTGGGTGTCTCGACGCCCACGATCTTTTCTGAAGAAGGGGTCCAGGCCTATGAAAGTATGGTAACCTCTTATCAGCGACCGGGGGTTCCGTGACCTGGCCGTGTCTACAGGTCTCTCGCGATTACCAGGGGGTGTCTTGACATGTATTGGTACTGACAGGGGTATCTCGACTTCGGGTGTCTCGACGCCCATGATTGTTACGGGGGCTCTTACTTCCACTTCTTTCTTTGCGATAGGGGACACCTGTGGTCTCTCGCTCGGAGTCCCCCTAGGACGAGTTCTTTTCTTCAGCCAATGGCTCTTGGTGGTTCATCAGCTACGCCATCTTGTTCTCAGGCATGGAAGGACTATATGCACATTCTCCAAGGGCGAGACTTGCTATTTATCGTCGCGCTCCTTTTTTTTATCCTGTTGATAATTTCATGATTTCACTTTCTGAATTTGGGGAAAAATTTCCTGATGTTGTTCTTGAGCGTTCTCATGTGGGGTTAAGTGAGTCTGCTGACCTTCCTACTATTTCTCCGGATTCCATTCTCCGAGTCCGCATTGACCGCGGTGACTTTCCTCATTCCAACGTTGAAGTAAAAACCTCGGGTGGACCCACAGAGGAGTGGGCCAGCTGGGTTGATTATGTTCTGAGCGTTCCTGATTACGTGGCTATTCTTAGGGAGGTGGGACTCTTTACCGCCGTCAGCAGCCTGAAGTCCTGCACCATATTTAAGCATGGTTCTTCGCTCAATCTCTTATTATCTCGGTGGAGTATGGAGTCTCACACCTTTGTCACAGGCTGGGGGAAATTTACCCTTACCTTAGAAGATGTATGTGAATTATACGCCCTTCCTTTCTTTGGGCAGCAGGTCTTTTTGGATGACTGGGACGACTCCCTAGAGCAGGAGATGGTGGGGGAGTTACGGTCAGCTCTCGGAGAGTGCTCGAGGTGTGTGGCCATAAATATAACTGGTCATTCCAAGCATTCCTTTGCCAAATGGCAAAGATACTGGTTCAGAGATTTTGAGCAGTTGCAGAAGGGGGAGACTTCTCGTGTAGCCCCCAGATCCAAGGATGGTCCTAAGCTCCACTCTCCTGCACATTTAGTCACTTTCCTCGTTACGTTTTTGACTCGATTAAGCTCGAAGACTGTCCTCGCGAACTTCTTTTTAGATTGGCTGTACGGTTGTCTCGCGGTAGGTCGGTACCCATGGCTACCCTGACCTTAGGTTCTCTTTACACCTGGATGGATCGAGCACACATAGATGTAGAGAGGTCCTGCGGTCGGTATGATGTTGCTAATCATGCCAACGCCCCCCTCTTGATGGCCTTTTTGTTTGAGCATTTCCCCCACTTTACTTCAGGGGCTCACGCTTGACATAGCGACTCTGCGAGACTTCTTCGGTGGCATAAGAAAACTCCCAAGCAGTCTCTGGGAATGTTGATTGATGATATCAAGGAGTTTGAGTTTCGGCCTTACATCAGGCACCCTGGGGGTACTTTCAGCTGGCTTTCTTTCCCTGGCGACGACGGGACCTTCTATTGCCCTTCAGTAGTGGGGTCGGTTTCCACGTGTCCTCATATTAATGTGGTGACGATGATCTTACCATGTCACCTCCCTTCCTGGACCGAGTTAGGTACGCGTGCTGAATTTAATCATTCCGAGAGGGCAAGATGACAGTTTGGTTATGATCAGGGCATTCACGCCCCTCCTCTTCCTTCCTACAGCAGTCATTCTGAGGCATTTTTAGAGGCGTGTGCTGGCTTTACTCTTCAGGGATTATTCCATAGGGTCAGTGGTTTGGGTGGCCTCTATGTGCCTCCCTGCGATTATAACCTTCATTCACTTCATCTTGGTTCCTTCTTTGGCAGCAGCAGGTCCGTCTTATCCAGGAATGTGTAATTGGTCCCCCTCATGAGACTAACGTCATTAAATACACCAGAGCTCAGTTTTTGGTCAGGTGGACGCAGAAAGATCCTTGGTTTCTCAGCACCACCTCTACGCCACCTTTGGAGCATGTCATTCCCATTTTAGTGAAACCTCTCATTGACGAGTCAGTTCCATCTCCGCCGGCTGAGCTTCCCCCTGCGAAGTCTAGAAACCAACCAAAAAGTAGAGGGAAAGCGAGCGCCTCTACTAAAAGTAAAAGGAAACACCCTGACGTCGACGTATCCAATTTTGTTCCTACTACTACTGCTTCTCCTCCTTCTTCTCCTGTGAGGACCCGGGCTGCGAAGAAAAAGAAAGGAGATGGCGCTGGCATGGCTGCTTCCTCTACAGTGGATCCAGAGTCCGATACTAGCAATCTTGGGGAGGGGAAGACTTCCCAAGTACCGAGAGGGAAAGGCTACTCCTCACCGAGCCTTACTTCCCAGGAGGCGCGGGTCGCGCCTATTCCCATTGCGGAAGGTACTATATCACGACATACTTTACTTAGTGGAACTAGTTCTCTTGGAGTTTCTTTATCTCCCTCCTCTTCATTGGAATAGGAACTAGTTGATTATGGAAGCACCCCTTCCTATGACGACCATAGTTCTTCTTCGGGTGATATGGGCGGCCTGGGTTTCCATAGCGAAAGCAATACTGACACGTATGCTTTGTTATCAGTCTCCAGAGAGTCTTCTAGTGATGATGAGGCCTCCCATTCTCCTAGGGGGGGGGGGGGGGTTAGCCCCACCCATCTCCCCTATAGCCAGACTACGCGCCCTGCTACTGTAAGCGTTCTCCCTTTACTTGTCTATATTTTTTTTGCATATGATTTTCTTTCTTCCCCTGATTATATATATTTTTATTTGTCAATCAAAGCATTTTGTCATATTTGTGCAGGTCATTTCCGTAGAGGCAAGTAGTTCTCCTCTTCCCCCACTACGACCGACGCCCTTTCAGCGGGAGAGGAACTCCATGCTCATTTCTTCCCGAGGCTTGTTTAGAGAGGTTTGCTGTCTTCTTAATTCTTTTACCATCTGTTGTAATTTATTCGTCTTCTAACTACCTTTTGGTTGTGTACACTGTCATTTCCCCGCAGCTTTCATCCGTGCACTTTACTATCACCAGGACCACCCCTGTGGCTTCCCCTTCTCCTCAAGTATGCCTCGCTATTTTCAAAACTTTCATTGTGCCATTTTCTTTTTTACTTCCTCCTTTTATTTACCCATTTACCATGCGTAGAGAGTTGTGTCTTCGGGCGTTGTCACCTCATCTTCTCTTGTCTCGACGGTGGGCGCTTCTGCAGCTGAGCCCCTGGAGGCCTCTTCACCTGGCGCTACCGCCCCGGGTTTATCCTCTTCAGGGAGAATTTCTATCCCCAGGATCCGTGTATCTATGGACGATAGACCTTTGTTTCAGGCGATCTCTCGTGGCCCAATATTTACTGTGGCTTTAAATAGCGAGCCTACGCTTCAGGTCAAGGCCTTTCCGCTGGAGCATGGAATCTCTTACTCCTCGATCACACGATGAATAACATACTTTCATTCTTTTCAGGCTATCAGCACAGCCCCTACTGCACCGACCGTCTTTTTTCGCGCTTCCCCCTTGGATGGGGTTTAGGTACTCTCTTATTTTCTTAGTTCTATATTTCTTATCTATCCAGCCTGTACTTATCGTAGCCCTCTTTTACTTTGTCGCAGTTATCCCTTGGCGCTGTTTCAAGTGCGACTCCTGCCACTGTCTCTTCCACAGCCTTTATACATGGGCCAGTTTGTCCTGTTATCGTGCCCCTTAAGGTAGGTGTCTCTGTGGTGCTTTTTTAGAAGTTTCCCTCTCCCTCTTTTTTTTAGTTGAAGTATTAATCATTCATGGAATAACTGATTTGTTAACTCTCGCCCTTTCTTGTCACTTGCAGCCTCGCCTACCCCTCGCGCCCTCCGTCGCTGAGATCGTTCTTCCAAAAGTGCCTGAGGTTGAGGTAGCTTCTTCACTGGTCACTGAGACAACCCCTTCTGGAGCATCGATCAGTGTTGCTGCCCTTATGGGAGCCCCTGCTCCTCTTTCTATGATCGTTACGGAGGGCGTTATTCAGGTACCGTGTATAAGAGTATCTACTTCTCTCGTGTCATTCTTATGTATCTATTATTTTGCTTAAATTGCGCAAGTATTCCCCTCTTCACCTTTGTTGCATTGTCTCCAGGTGAACGAGGTTTCTCTGATGACTAAGGAGCCAGATGAAGTTGCTCCAATACTTGTGGAGTTAGGGAATGAGATGGCTGCGAGAGAGCTATTAAACTAGCATACTCTCTTTTTACTATTTCCATTCTTTTCTTCTTACGTGTACTGTGCAAGCGTTCTCATTTCCCCTTTGTTTTATTGTTTCCAGGTGTATGAAAGTACTCCGTTGACTGTGGAGTCTGGCGGTGGAGCAACTGCGAGAGAGGTATTAGACTGGCATACCCTCTCTTTTTACTATTCCCCTCTTCTCTTCTTGCGTATACTGTGCAAGCATTCTCATTTTACCCTTGTCTCATTGTTTCCAGGTGCATGAGAGTACTCCGTTGACTGTGGAGTCTGGCAGTGGGGCAACTGCGAGAGAGGTATTAGGCTGGCCTACCCTCTCTTTTTACTATTCCCCTCTTTTCTTCTTGCGTATACTGTGCAAGCATTCTCATTTCACCCTTATCTCATTATTTCCAGGTGTATGAGAGTACTCCGATGACCGTGGAGTCTGGCAGTGGGGCAACTGCGAGAGAGGTATTAGACTGGCATACCCCCTCTTTTTACTATTCCCCTCTTTTCTTCTTGCGTATACTGTGCAAGCATTCCCATTTCACCATTGTCTCATTGTTTCTAGGTGCATGAGAGTACTCCGGTGACTGTGGAGTCTGGAAGTGGGGCAACTGCGAGAGAGGTATTAGACTGGCATACCCCCTCTTTTTACTATTCCCCTATTTTCTTCTTGCGTATACTGTGCAAGCATTCTCACTTCGCCCTTGTCTCATTATTTCTAGGTGTATGAGGGTACTACGATGACTGTGGAGACTGGTAGTGGGGCAACTGTGGAGGGAGATCATAGTTCTGAGTTCACTCCTTTGGTCGGTGACGCTGATTCTGGTGGGGAGTCTTCTTTTCTTCCTTCTGAGGCGGGGTCTCGCCACTCCAATGGCGATGATGAAGCAGAGGATGCTGCGACTATTTCTAGTAGGCTATAGCGTGAGGAGTTACCAGGACGATTCAGGGTACATGAGCGTCAGCTCTTGGATCTCATCTTGGAGCACCATCCCGAGACGTTCACTTCTCAGAGTATACTTCAGGTTGACAGTCTTACGGCCTTCAACCTAAGGGCTCTTGCCAGCCATGTTCATGAGTTCTTGGCTACCTCCCCTGCTAAGATGACTAGCTCTTCTATTTTGCTATTCTTGGATGCCCTCCGTGACTTACAGCAGTTCTATCACTTTCATTTGGATTGGCTTGACGCAGGGGTTCGCCCCTTTCTAAGTGTTCCTTTTCGAAAGATAGTGAGGTTTCACACTTCCCGAGAGTCTAGAGTTGAGCAACGGTACGCTGAGGCTACGAGGATCCGGAACCAGATCACCCTACTGCAGGTGAAGCTTGCCAGACTCGAGTCTGGCGATGAGGAGGATAAGGCTAAATTCGTCCAGTTGGAGGAAGAGTTTCTGCGGGAGGCTGGTCCGTCATACGCTGGCGCCATCGCGTGTGATGATTTATTTTTTGTGGTTTCTAGCAGATAGGCTACTTCTTACTTTGTAGTGCTCAGAATTCTATGTGTACATCACTTATCATTCCTGTATATGACACTTTGTTTCTTCTGCACTTTCTTTTTCCTTTGTTCACCCTTTATACTGTGGGTGTTTGTTTTATATGATTTGCTCTAATTTCTGTGAGCATTTAGTCTACTGGTGGCTACCCCGTATACTGCGGGGTATTTGCATTGATGTGAAAAGTTATGTATTATCATATTGTATATATTTTTTAAAAATGCACCTCCTGTAGCTGTGAGGTGTTGGCATGTGACTTTCTTGGGTTGCCCCTCCTGTCCGTGGGGTAATTCCTGCACATTACTGCTTATAGTCGTAGAGGCTAGGTTGGAGAGGAGGGTGACCCCTGCCCCTTCCGGAAGCCTGATTTTGTTATAAAAAACTGTATTAATTTATGTCTGGGGGACTTTGCTCAGTATACTTTCTCTTAGGATGGACTTACCTCCCAAGTGTAGTGAGCAAAGTTCCTGATTTTTTTTTGTACTCTCTTCTAACTTAATAGGGAGTGTATATGTATGTATAAATGAGCAAGCAAAACAAATGTCAACAATGATCAAGAGTGTTGCTATTTCATTTCTTTACCTTTGTGTGCTGTTTACAGTGTAGTATTGCTATTAAAAAAAATTACAAAAAACTTTTCTGGTATAGGAGCAATCCTCGAAATCCATTACAGACATGTAAAACACAAACAAAACTTGTTAGTTGTTACTAAGCATAGTACCTCTTCAGCCACTTGCAGTTGATGGACTGGAGGCAATCACTCTCTAGTTCTGATATTTGGCAGTAGCCCGACTTCCCCACTCCTCTGACAACAAAAGGGCCTTCCCAGTTAGGTTTGAATTTGGATGCCGACATGCTACGGAGATGGTGAGTTGATGCTCGCAGGACTAGATCTCCCACCTGGAATTCCCTAGGCTTAACCAAGTTTTCGTAGGCCCTGGACAGTTGCTGAGTGTAGACTTTGATATTCTCTCTTTCCTTGTCTCTGTGCTCGTCCAGCGCCTCCAGTTGCACATGCCTTGGGTCTGGGATGAGCCCATTGCTAAGAGAAATTCTGGCTGAAGGTACCGCCAGTTCCACTGGTAGGACATCTTCAGTCCCATATACTAGAGAGAAGGGAGTGAAACCTGTTGGCTTTCTTTTCGAAGTACGGTAGGCCCATAACACCACAAGCAACTTCTCATCCCATGCTCCCGGCATGTCTTCTAGCATTTTCTTTAAAATATTTATCAGGGTCTTATTAGTAGCTTCTGCTTGGCCATTGCCCTTGGGGTAGGATATGGTTGAGCTATTATGCACAATCTTATACCTGTCCGTGAGAAGGGCCATCTGTTTGCATACAAATTGCTTCCCATTATCCGTTAGGATCACTTTGGGTATATTGAACCTACATATGATATACTCCTTTATAAATTGGGTTACCACTTGGGCGGTGTCTCTCCTTAAAGGAATGGCCTCCGCCCATTTGGTGTACAATTCTGTAGCCACAATGATAAAAGCCTTACCGTGAGATGCTGGGGCGATCTTTCCCACCAGGTCGAACGCCCATGTGTGGAAGGGATAGGGGGCTGCCAAGCTTTGTAGACTGACGGAGGGAGCGTGCACCATGTTTCCATGTACCTGGCATGCTCTACACTTTTTCACATATCCAATGGAGTCAGCCTCCATGGTCATCCAGTAGTATCCCAGCGTCATCAATTGATCATACAGCTTGGCGCCTCCCATGTGGGAGGGCTCATGAGCTTCTTTCAGCACCCTTTCCACTTCCTCTTTGGCTACGCACCTTAGCGCCTTCTCATTGTACCCTTTCCTATATAACTCTCCTTAGACCAAGTAGAAACGTGCTATCCTTTTCCTAAGGTAAATTTCATCTGCTCTCTCGACGGGCAGCTCCCCATCTTTTAGATATGCTAGGTACGGCTCTCTCCAATCTTCGAAAGCTTCCACGAAGTTAGCCTCCGTCGGCTGGTCAAAATTAGCTTGGCACTTTAAACAACTTTGTTGCAAGCGGGCCGCTTCTACGCTCATGGCGGGCCAAAAATACCCGCCTCACTGCAGTCGTCTGTAAAGGGGCATGTCCGTATCCCCACAGTGCTTCTGGTGCATTTCCATTAACCTCTCCTTGTCTTCTTGCTCCCCTACGCACCTTGCTAGAAACCCTCCAGGACTTTTGAAGTAGAGAGTTCCTTGCAGCACATGATAGTTGGCTAACTCTAATATTTTAATTGTCCCTTCCCTGGTTTCAAGTTGCTTCTCTACCAGACGCCTCCAATCTTCCGCCTCGTTACTTGGGAATAAGGACTTTACGGTAGTGGGTACCTTTCTCCGCCTCACTGTGATGGTTGCTTCTGACTCCTCCATGTCCAACTTTTGTGCTATGGTGGCGAGCGCGTCAGGATGCCCGTTCATCGTTCGCGCCTGCCTCTCCACAGTTACTTCCAAGAACTGTCCCAGCAGTCGTTGGATGATGTGTCTGTACGGCGCTAAGTTGGCATGTTTAAGGGAAAACTCTCCATTGACCTACCTTACTACCAGATTGGAGTCCCCTCGTATACACAGTACCCTGATCCCTCTTCTGAGTGCTTCCAACATTCCTAGAATGAGGGCTTCATACTCATCTTCATTATTTGAGCACTTAAAATCTAACTTGAAAGAGAGGGTAATCTTCTCCTTCCCATCTGACAGTATAACGCCGGCCCCACCTTTTCCTTGAGCACTGGAACCATCAAACTCCATAAACCACATCTTCACCTCCTCCGCCATGCATGCTTGGAAACTTTCTCCGGGCAGCTCTTCACTAGGTGGTTCGAAAACCCCACTCGGGAAGTGGGCCAGCAGATCTTCTACTGCCTGGCTCTTAATGGATTTAAGCACTACGCATTTTAGACCGTATTCTGACAAGATCAAAAACCACCTTGCTGCTCATCCCACGAGTATAGTCCGCGCAAGGAGGTACTTGATGGGATCACACTTGGTGACTATGTGAACGGTGAAGGCTAGGAGATAGTGTCTCAACTTTTGGGCTACAAATACCAGCGCCAGGCAGTGCCTCTCAACGCTGGTGTATCTCGATTCTGTTCCGGATATTACTCTTGACAGGTAGTAGACCGGCTTTTCCACTCCTTCATTCTCTTACGCTAAGAGGGCCCCTATCGACCTCTTTATAGAAGTAAGGTAGAGCAGCAACGGCGCTCCGGCTTTGGGGGGAATCATCGTGGACGAAGAGGCTAGGATTTCTTTAATCTTCTCGAACGCACTCTCTTGCCTCTCTCCCCAAACCCACTTGGCTTTGTCTTTTAGTAGAGGTGCGAACGGATGAGTTACTTCTGCCAATGCAGGTATAAACCTCCGCACGTAGGATACCTTTCCCAGGAAGCTCTTAAGTTGTCTCTGACTCTTGGGCGGTGGCATCATCATAATGGCTTTCATGTTCTCTGCATCCACTTGCACTCCTTGTCTATTTACCACAAAACCTAATAATTTCCCTGCATTAACCCCAAAGGCACACTTTGAGGGGTTCATTCTCATCTTATACCGACGACACCTCTCGAATACTCTCCTGAGATCCTGAATGTGCTTGTTTTCTTTCCTAGAATTCACCACCAAATCATCCACATAGAATTCTAGTATATCATGAAATAAGTCATGAAAAATTGCCATCATGGTCCGCTGGTATGTGGTTCCAGCGTTCTTCAATCCGAAGGGCATGACTATATAGTGAAAGTTCCCTAACGGTGTGCGGAAGGCGGTCTTCTCTGCGTCGACGGGGTCCATTTTAATCTGGTTATAGCCAACATACCCGTCCATGAAGCTATACATCTCATGTCCCGCGGTGGAATCCACTAAGATGTCTATGCTGGGTAGTGGGAATTCATCCTTAGGACACGCCCTGTTCAAGTCGAAAAAATCTACACAAATTCTGATTTGGGTCTTGTCTTTCTTTGCTACTGGCACTATGCTAGACAGCTATATGGGGTGCTGAATAGGCTTGATGAACCCTGCCGCTAACAACTTCTCCACCTCAGTCTTTATTTTCAAATCAAGGTCTGCTTTATATGTGCGTGTGGCTTGCCTTACCGGAAAGGCATTGGGAAGGATGTTCAATCTATGAGAGCTCACTTCTGCGTCTATTCCTGGCATCTCCGTGTACTTCCAAGCAAATACATTAGTGAACTCCTTAAGTAGCTCAATGAGCTCTTCCTTCTGCTTCGGTTCCAGGCACTTGGAAATTAGAATGGGTATACTCTCGCCCTCTTCTAACCCCAACTTGATTTCCTCTAATTCCTGCAGCTGCTCTCTGGATCCGTCTTGCATGCACTCTGGCGCTTCTTCAGGTTCTTCAACATGCTCAAGAATATGGGATTCATCAATAATAAAACACTCGGGCGTCGGGTCGATGCTCTCGTCCCAGAACATCGCCCGCGCAGACCGTTATAAACGGTAGATGACTTTTCCATTGGGCAAGACCAGTTTCTTGTAAGTTTGAGGGGGTCTAGCTACCTCTTCTACTTTCCTCTTGCCTTTTGCCATATGGGGGATTATCCTCTCCCCTAGACGGTCATGAACGGATATTTTCTGCGGGACCCTTCCCTCAGCTACCTTGATTCCTGCTAGTTTTCTTATAGAGACCTTTCTTTCCTCATCTAATTCAGTGTAAAAGGCAGCATCTACCAGGCGGGCCTCCTTAATGGCGAAGGGTCTCTGCGTGGCCTTCATCACTATCTCTGTTCCTCTAATATTTGCCTTCGCGCATTGATGGTAGGTGGAAGGCACTACGCCATGAGTGTGCATCCATACCCTTCCAATGAGTAATTGGTAGCTGGTATCAGCGTTATTAACATGAAATTTGATGTGGGAGGTGAAATTTCCCAACTTAATTCCCACATTCACGTATCCAATAGACTGCATTCGGCGTTGTCGAATCCGAAAATTACTAGCGGTACCGGAACCACCTTCTCCTGGTCAATTTCTATTTCATACAATGTACTGATGGGCATGATGTTAATGGATGCTCCTCCATCCATCAACGCCCTGGGAAATGAGACTCCATTAATTATGGCTGTGACGTACAACGTGCGGTTGTGGAAGTAGGGCACCACCCTATCCGCTTCTGAAAACACCACTTCAGAGGTATACTTCTTAATCATCCTTCCGATTGGACCCTGCCAATTTAGCGAAGGGTCTCCCCATTGCTTCACTGCCTCCAAGACTTTCCTCGTGATGGACACCCTCATGTCGTACTTCACCCCTATCTGGTCACAAAACCACTTGAACTTAGGGCTCCTCGCTATGGCCTCACATTCAGAATCTAAGTCTACCTCGTACGTCTGGGCACTGCAAACATACTCCGCTTCAGAGGTCCCTCCCTCGTCTAGAGCGAGGATGACGTATACCTCACCTTCCGAGAGAGAGACTTCCTCAACTTCCCCACTTCCATTTTCATGTTCCGGAGTGAAGAACCACTCCTCTTGCTTTATTTCTAGCTCAAGTCTGCTCAGTGATAGATTTTCTAACTCCTCGCATAACTGCTCGCCACTCTCCCGCTTCACAAGACTTCTCGTAGCTACTTCGTCGTAGGCAACTACCATGTTGGCGGTGCCAAAGTGATGCGCAGGAAGTGGGTTTTCGTTAACGTCCACAGGGGGTATCTGCAAGGTACCGCTGGCTATATGCTCACCAATTATCCTTCTCAAGTAGTAACAATCCTTGGTAGAGTGCTGCACTCGTTGGTGCAATTCGCAGTACTTTGGATTGGCCTTGTCAGCTGCAGTGGGCGTTTCTCCTTTTAGGTGGGGGGGGAGGGGGGTCCTGCTACGCCTTCTCTCACTAAGGTGCGTTAACAGTCCATAGCCTCAGCTACGCTGCACGGTAGTGGCGGCGGGGCATCTTCCCCAAATTTTCTCTTATTGTCGGGACTGTCAGTCTTGGCCCCAGAGCCTCCCTTCTTCCCTTTGTTACTCCCGTCCACATAGTTAACCGCTTGCCTCCTCGCAACTTGAAACCTACCGGGAGTCAGTGGAACTTGTATCCTCCAACCCGGGGCTCTTGGTTTGATTATCATAGCTATGTTGCTGGCGGCCTTGGTGAATTCTCTGAAAGTTTCATCTCTAGTTTCGTTGATCAAGTGCAGCTTGTACTCTTCCAAGAGTCCTTCCACACATATCTGTAGCAACCTGGCCTCCGCCACGTCCTCGTGAACATCTAAGGCCCTCTCGCGAAATCGCTTGATGTAGTGCATCAATTCTTCTCCTGGCTTCTGGACCTCTTGCGCCAGGTGCCTCAGTGTAAATTCATCCTCCGCTACAAAAAACTTCTGAAGGAACTGTCTGTGCATCTCTTCCCAAGTAGGGACGCTGTTAGGCGCCAAGTGGGAATACCATGTATAAGCCTTCCCAGTGAGAGTTTTAGAGAACTCCCTCAACCTCAGGTTCTTGTCGCCAGCGTGTACTCCCAGGTACTCGACGAACCTCTTCACGTGTTCTCTAGGGTTCTCCCCCTACCGCCAAACTTGATTAATTTTGTTGGAATATACCCCTCAGGGTATGGCTTCTCACTTACTTCCTGTGGATAGGGGTCTTGTAACTCCTCGTATAGGTGGGAACCCTCTCTTTGAGAGGAGGAGAGGAGCTTCCTCGCTTCTTCCATAGTAACAGTCTTAGAGGGTGACTCCTCCAAACCTGTGCTTTTAGGAGCTGGAGAACCTGTTGGCGCCAGGACTTGCTCCGGCGCCGCCTTCCGAGATGGAATCGTCTCTGCCGGAATCGTAATAGGAGTGGCTACCCCTCCGGAAGGGGCAGCAGCAGGTGTCACACAACCTTGACCCAAGTTTGATAGATCCACGTTGTTTTACTTTAAAAAGTCAAAAAACATTGCCATAAGGTTCATACCTGGCATTGGAGCCACTGCCGGCGAACTGGTCTGACCTCCCTGAGGCGTTGGCGCCTTGGCTCCGATCACCACCACTTCTTCCTGAGTAGTCTGGTCACTATGAGCTCCATTACCAGACGGAATGTCCTCAAAAACCAACTGCTTAGAGATGTTGAAACCTTCTTTGTCCATGGAAATGAGGATACCTCCCCAGCGGAGTCGCCAAATGTAGGAGGGTAGTGAGACTGGGGTCTATGAATAACTGGAAAGGGTGAGGCGTGACCCACTCCAATGGACGCTGCCTGTAAGGTCTTCAAGGTCTCCTGGTGCAACTTCTGAAGAAAACTTCTCCTTCTGGTAACAATGGAACTCAAGCTTCAACTCACTCCCTGAAAGAAGATGAACTTTCACAGCAAATATAGTAATTTTCTCAAGGGAAACACCTGAGAGTGATGGCTGTCAGTGGGGACTGAAGGAACAAGGCACTCAGCACTAAGAGAATGAGCAGGTAGAGAATACTTAGGTAGGTCTGGTGATATTTTGGCAGAGTAACAGTGCAATTTCTATTATCTATCCTCTTGACCTTGTCCAGAGGTCTATTTATACTGGGGCGTTAGGGGTGAGTGGCAATTTTTGGGTGCCAAAATTGAGAGAGTTGGTGGGGAACAATGTCTGAAGTGTACCATTTGTCCCTACCTGTGGCAGCCTGCCTGTCCCCTCTGCAGGCGCCACCTGGCACCGACCAAAGGTCAAAAAGCACATATGTCCCCTAACGGAGACAAAATATCAGATTTGGTAATTATCTTTTGAAACGGTAACTTGTGGTGCAATTTTGCAAATCTTGAGAGAGGAGACCTTAAGGACTCCTTTCCTCTAAAAAAGGTTGTTTTTCTTGAGAGGGACCTTGAGGACCCCTCTTGTGGAAAAGCCATTTTCTTGTAAAGAGTTTTATTTCTTGTGACTAGCCAGCTCTTTGGCTGCTCACTTCACTTATGACTAAGTGTGCAGTGTGTGTAGTCTCGAGTGACTTCTGGGTCTTCCTACCAGTATTCTCTCAATCCTATAGTGCTAAGTGGTTGAGATTACTCAACATACCTTGTCCCTCAGCCGCCAAGCCAAAACTCCCAGGAGGTCCCAACGCGCCTGTTCGAGCCCTGCTTTCTCGACTAGGCAACCTGTATAAGAAAGTAAAGTGTTAGAGATTTTGTTCATTTAGAGACTGATGTTTCATGATGAGGAGTTGTTCGCGATAGCTACTTCCTCAATATGAGTTTCTGTCCAAACCCCTGTAGCAGCACTTCTCGAATAACATTTCTGCAGTGACCCTTGCAGTGGCGCTGAGCTTTGCAGTGACGCTGACTCTCTCGACTGTCATTACTGCAGTGACCCTTGCAACGACGCTGACCCTTGCAGTGGTACTTCCCAATTTGGACTTCTGTGGTGACTCCCGCGGCCACCTCTCGAATGTTATTGCTGTAGTGACCCTTGTCGTAGTGGCGCTGACGCTTGAAGCGGCGCTGACCCTTAGAGCGGCCCAGACACTTATAGCGGCGCCGACCCTGGTAGCGGCGCTGACTTGCAGTGGCGCTGGTTCTTAAAATGGCGCTGACACTAGCAGCGGTGCGGACACCTATGGCGGCGCTGACACTTGCAGCGGCGCAGACCCTTGAAGCAGCGCAGACCCTTGAAGCGGCGCTGACCCTTCCAGCGGCGTTGGTACTTGAAGCGACGCCAACACTTGCAGCGGCGCGGACACTTGCAGTGGCGCCGGCACTTGAAGCGGTGCTGGCACTTGGAGCGGGGCCGATACTTGCACCGGCACTGACCCTTGCAATGGCGCAGACACTTGCAATGGCGCTGGCTTCCGAAATGGCGCTGTCCCTTGCGGAGGCGCGGACACCTGCAGCGTTGCTGGCACTTGTGGCGACGTCGATACTTGCAGCGGCGCTGACCCTTGCAATGGCGCAGACACTTGCAACGACGCTGGCTTTCGAAACGGCGCTGACCCTTGCGGAGGCTCGGACACCTGCAGCGGCGCTAGCACTTGTGGCGACATCGATACTTGCAGCGGCACTGACCCTTGCAATGGCGCAGACACTTGCAACGGTGCGGGCTTCCGAAATGGCGCCGACCCTTGTCGCGGTGCGGACACTTACAGCGGCGCTGGAACTTGTAGCGACGCCGACCCTTGCAGCGGCGCGGACAGCGGCGCGGACACTTGTAGCGACGTTGACCCTTGCAATGGCGTAGACACTTGCAGCGTCGTTGGCACTTGCAGCGGCGCTGACACTTGTAGCGACGCCGACCCTTGTAGCGGCGCGGACACTTGCAGCGGCGCCGATCCTTGCAGTGGCGCTGACACTTGCAGCGGCGCGGACACTTGCGGCGCTGGCACTGGTAGCGATGCCGACCCTTGCAGCGGCGCGAACACTTGTAACGGCGTCGACCCTTACGAGGACGCTGGCATCTGAAGCGGCGCCGACCCTTGTAGCGGCGTAGGCACTTGAAGTGGTGCCGGCACTTGCAGCGGCGCGGACACTTGCGACATCGCTGACACTTGAAGTGGCGCTAAACCATCCCATGGCTTTTGGACTTCTGGGTGACCTTCGCGAGCACCTCTCGGATGTCATTAATAAAAGAAGCATTTTTATTTTATTTTATTTGCTTTTTTTTATTGATAGACACCCATCTACATTAGGATTTTTAGTAATTGTACATATTAGATGTTGTTGTTTTGGAATTCAGAATTAAGTTCTTAAACATTAATATTACACCGTGACAGTTGAAACAGACAAATTGATTAATAAATATAGATTTAATTGTAACTTTAATTGTATAGATTTAATTGTATAGCTTTATTGATGATATATTTTTTTATACAAAAATTAGTCAGATGACGTTGACCAATTATATGACAACACGTGTAGTCCTACGTGGCAAAAATATATATTCATCGAGCTATTCAGCACTCCGAGCTACTTAGCGTACTGAGCTACTCAACGTGCAAAGCATCTAGTGAGGAAGATCAAATGACAATTACAGATTCAATGAACATCGGATTCAGTGAACATTCTTATTATGTACAGATGTATATGTCTATTAAATAACGGCGTATTGTCTATTCATATGGACAACCCAAGGGCTATAAATGCATTGTAATCCCCTCTATAATGGGGCGATTGAGGATTAATCATTTACGATCATCATCAAGATTATGGCAAAGACCCAACAATACAAAATAGTGGACGTAGGCCATTTTCATAAGGCTGAACCACTTTAAAACCTATTGCCTTATTTCTTATTTTATATTTATCTGTGATTAATTAATTAGATCAAGTCTAGTTTTTTACATCAACAGATTGGCGTCGTCTATGGGAAATCAGCTATACGTAGCATTTTTCACTAAAACATTCATCAAACATGGCTGAGCTCACGGAATCTAGCAATAGGAACAATGAAGGAGTTCCTCCTAATCCGTCCATTCCTCCAACTGTCAATGAACTCGCTGGAATAGTGTCCAGTGTAGCCAGGGGACAAACAATTATGCGGGATACCATGCGATAACTCATTCAAACTGTTCAAAATGCAACGCTTGCCCAGTCAGGCAAGCGAAGCGTTCATAGAAACACTCACATATCGTCCTCGAGATCTAGACGTACTTTGTTCCCTCATATGTCCTTTTCCAAGTACACTGAATCGTGCCATACTGAGAGGCCCAGTGACCCGTCTTATCAACCTAGGTGGACATCTCGCATAAGAGTCATAGACTCTCAAAAAAATGTCACTCTAACTCCGAAACGAACAAACGCCCTGGAGAGATTGAGTAGAGTCTCCCCCTTTGATTATTTGGGCCCCAGGAGGAATAGAAATCCTCCTCGAATTACGTTGGGAAATTCTCAACGACTAAATCATCTAAGGGAAGGTTCTGCCCAATCACGCCCTACCGCTCGAACAGAGAAATCCCAAGAGGCGAATTATGTGCGATCTGTTGCTCGGGAAAATAGATCAGAGGCTGGAAATGACGCTTCGAAGGGCTCTATCCAAAGGCTGGAAGATAGGTTAGGGGAAATGGCTAAGGCCAGGAACCATCTCCAAAGAACTTTTGTCAAGGGATCACCCTTTGAACAGAGAATTATGGATTTTCCCACACCATAGAAGTTTAAATCTCCTGTAGTTACACCGAAGTATAACGAAAAAACTGATCCTATCCTCCACATAGAGCTATACCAAGCTACTGTCGATATATATGCAGTTCCTGATGAGATGAGATGTAGGGAATTCTCAGGAACCATTACTGGATCAGCTCAAATATGGTACAACAATCATCCTCATGGGCAGGTTGCTACTTTCCATCAATTGGCAAAGCTCTTTATAGAAAAATTCTATTTTGGTGCGAAACCAGTTAAGAGAGTAGCACATTTGTTGAGTGTAAGGCAAAAAGACGGAGAGAGCACCAGGGACTACTTCACTCGTTTTAATAACGAGAAACTTGAGGTCATTGATTACGAAGAGAAGACAACAATTACAGCTCTGATGAGTGGTATTTTACCAAACAAGTTGTATTATACTTTGGCTAAAGATCCCCTCAAATCCGTGGCGAAATTAATGGCTAAAGCAGCTAAAATTATGAACGTCGAAGAAGCTATGGCTACAAAGAAGAATGGTGAGGCCAAAGAAGACACTAAAGTGGAGGGCAGGCTGGAGAAGAAAGATCAAAAGCATAATGGGAGCAATAAGCAATCGAAAGGAAAAGAGACGATAGAGCACTTGAGGAAGTATGGGAATTATACTCCCTTAAAGTTGGATATAAACCATATTCTGGAGGAGATAAAGAACATCAAATAACAAAACTGGACAGAGAAGTTAAGGACAACCCCAAAAGGAGGGATAAGTCCAAGTATTGTGAGTTCCACAAAGACCATGGCCACACGATTAAGCGGTGCATAGCTCTCCAGAATGAAATCGAGGCACTCATTCGACGAGGGAAATTGACCAGTTTTATTGATCGCCAGAATGATGGGAAGACCAAGGATAGAGAAAGGCCAAGGTCTAAATCTCCTCGCCGAACAAGAGATTTCAAGAAGAGGGACCATGAAGATGATCCGGAGGGTGACCCTGACCTCCTTAAAAGGCAAGGTAACCAGAACGCAAGATATTTTCAATATATTTTTTCTCATTCGAATGTAATGTGATTACAGGTGGAGATGCAGGAGGTGGGGATCATACTGCTGAAAGGATAACTTACCTCTATGAGGCCCAAGCTTGCTCCTATATACGCTGAATAAATCTGGCAGAAGAGGATCGCCCGAGGAAGGTAACAAGGTAAACTAGTCATTAGTTTTTCAAAAAGTGATTTGGAATGCGTCTTGTATCCTCACGACAACCCCTTGGTGATCAAGATGAGGATGAAGGATGTGATTATCTTCAGATTATTGGTAGACAATGGTATCTCGGTAGACATCATGTTCTACCCTTGCTTTGATAGTTCAAACTTGAAACTAACCCAGTTGGAGCCGTATCACAGACCTCTCCTTAGTTTTATCGGCAAAAAAGTCTTTCCACTTAGTACAATTAAGTTGGACATGCTTATTGGTACCTGGCCTGCTTGCCGAATAGAAAAAGTACGCTTTTCATAATGGATAAAAACGTCCAATACACCTACAACATAATTATGGGACAGGTAGACCTAAAATAGTTCGAAGCAGTGCCATCCACAGTACATCAATGCTTGAAGTTTTTGACCAACTTCAGGGTTAGAATTATGAAGGGTGATCAGAAATTAGCTCGAGAATGCTACTATTCATCTGCTAAGAAGGAAGAGGTGGAGGAAACTAGCAAGAAGACCACCACCTACCAAGTGGATGAGTCTGAAGATGCAGAGATTGAGACAATGGACCCTAGAGACGAGTCAGAGCTCGTGAAGGGTCAGGCCATGGAAGCAATAGAGAACATTATTTTGGACGAGGAACGACCAAAATGAACAACTCAAATTGGTGCTTCATTGGATCCGTCAATAAAGCATGAGTTAGTGGCTTTTTTCGGCACAAAAAGCAAACTTTTGCGTGGAGTAACGAAGATATGCCAGGGATAGACCCAGCCTTCCTCTGCCACGAGCTTAATGTTAATAAGGAGATCAAACCGGTGAAACAACGAAGAAGGGTCTTCAGCCCAGAGAAGAACCAAGATATTCAGGAGAAACTCGAGAAACTATAAAAGGCATGTTTTATTGAGGATGTCAAATATCCTGATTGGTTAGCTAATGTCGTGATGGTAAAAAAGAAGAATAATAAATGGAGGATGTGCGTAGATTTCACAGATCTCAACAAAGCATACCCAAAACATCACTTCCCTCTTCCCCGAATAGACCATATGGTAGATGCTACCTCGGGGCATGAGTTACTAAGCTTCATGGACGCTTATTTCGGCTACAACCAGATTAAGATGAAACCAGAATACCTATAGAGTACTTATTTTATCACCCCAAATGGGACATACTGCTACAATGTTATGTCGTTTGGTCTTAAAAATACAGGTGTAACGTACTAGCGATTGATGAATAACGTGTTCGCAGAGAAAATCGGCAACAACATGGAGGTTTATATCGATGAAATGATGACGAAGAGCAAGAAAGCTACAGACCACATAGCTGACCTGAGACAAACTTTCGATCAGCTGGAGAGATATCAGATGAAGCTGAACCAACTAAGTGCGTATTTAGCATACGAGAAGGCATGTTCCTCGGGTATATTGTGAATCACCGAGGCATTGAGGCAAATCCTAAGAAGATTAAAGTTTTGCTGGAACTATGATCTCCAGCTACAAAGAGGGAGGTGAAAATCCTCATGGGGCGTGTTACAGATCTCAATAGGTTTGTCTCACGAGCAACAAACAGATGTCTTCCATTCTTCAAAACACTCAAAAAAACTTTTGAATGGAATGATGAATGTGAGAACGCATTCCAAGAGTTGAAACGATATTTAGGAACACTCCCATTACTTTCCAGGCCGGTGATGGGAAAAAAGTTATATTTGTACTTGGTTATTTCAGAAAATGCAGTCAGTTTAGCATTGATAAGAGTAGAGGATGGAGGGCAAAAACTGGTGTATTATATAAGTAAAACATTCCGAGGAGCAGGGATTAGATATCCAAGGTTAGAGAAGCTAGAATTAGCATTGATCGAGGCAAGCAGGAGGATAAAACCATACTTCTAGGCCCATACTATAGTGGTATACACCGATATGACACATAGACAAGCTTTGCACAAATTGAAGAAATCCAGTAGATTGATGTATTGGGTAGTAGAACCAGGAGCGTATGATATTGTTTACGAGCCAAGGTCTTCACTCAAAGGGTAGGCAGTGGAAGATTTCATTACAGAGTTCACTTACCCACATACCTCCGACCAATAGGGGTCTAATGAAGAGAAACCCATGGATAGTAGAGGAACATCAAAGATTGTCCCCGATCAATGTTTACCAGTAGATTTATCGGAGGGGATAGTGACCGGGAACCAAGAATCCCTCGATAAAAAACTACCGTGGGAAGAAAATATTCCATCAAGGAACTTTATCAAACCAAGAGTTTGATAATTCTATACTTATATGGAATTTGTATATTAATGGCTCTTCGTGCGCCACAAGCAGCGGAGCCGGAATAATTCTTAACAGCCCAGATGGATTGGATATAAAATATGCTTTTTCCAGTTCAAAGCTTCCAACAATGAAGCTGAATATGAAGTTATGATTGTGGGCCTCAGTTTAGCCAAAAGACCGAACGCATAGCAAATTACGGTGTTTAGTGATTCACAACTAATTGTAAATTAGATGATTGGGTTGTATGCAGCGAAGGGAGACTTCATGTCTAGGTATCACGCTAAAGCTATGGAGATTGTATCAAGTTTTGAAGCAGTCTAAGTGATCCGAATACAAAGATTAGAGAATGCGAAGGCTGACGCACTAGCTTGATTAGCCTCAGCTACTCACACCGAGCTACAATGAACGATTCCTATTGAGATATTAGTAGACCGGAGAATTGATGAAGATTTAATGGTGAGATTCATTACTCTAGACATGGGATTTTCCTAGATGGATCCCATCAGGGCATATATCAATGAAGGAATTCTACCAACCAACCAACTTACGATCAAGAGGGTGAAGTTTAAAGTTGCTCGGTACGTATTGAACAACGGATTTTTGTACAGAAGGAGTATAATAGCCAGTCTACAGAGATGCGTAAACCCATCAGATGATAAAGATCTGATTGGAAAAATTCATGAAGGGCCTTGTGGGGCTCATGTAGCGGGAAGAACTCTTATGCAAAGGAGAACGACGCGGGGTTACTATTGGCTAACAATGCGAGCTGATTGTAGTGCTTATGCCAAGAAATATGATAAGTGTTAATGTTTTTCTGCCATCCGAAGAACTCCCCAAGCCTTATTAACCCCAATCACTTCACCTTGGCCGTTCGCTATATGGGGAATAGACTTGGTCGGGCCTCTCCCAACTACCAAATGACGATTCAAATACCTGGTGGTCGCTATTGATTATTTTGCCAAATGGGTCGAAGCTGAACCTCTTATTGACATGGCCTATGAAAGGGTTTACTAATTTATTTGGAAGATTATTATTTGCAGATATGGTCTACCGCATGCTTTCATCACTAACCATGGTACCCAATTTGATAATGAGGAGTTTATTAAGTATTGTCACCAGTCTAACGTCCAGAAGATCCATTCTTTACCAGGTTATCCTTAGAGCAATGGGAAAACTCAAGTGATGAACATGATGCTGCTTAACAGGTTAAAGAAATGGTTAGATGATGCGAAATGTAATTGGATTAACGAGCTACATTCTGTATTATGGGCTTACCGAACGCCACCCCTAATAACAATCAGGGAGTCTCCTTACATGCTAGCCTTTAGAAATGAAGCAGTCATACCAGCTTAATTGGACCTACCCACTCACAGGATGCTTAATTTCAACTCTCTTGTAAGGGATTTAATACGACGTCTAGATTTGGGCATGCTAGAGGAAGTCAGAGAAGATGCGGTAATCAGGAACGCATCTTACCTGCGAAGAACTGCCATGTTCTAGAATAAAAGCGTCAAGAAATGTGATCTTAAGGAGGGAGACTTTGTTCTCAAGAAAGTAATTCAAAAGCATAATAAGATGAAAGCTAACTGGCATGGACTTTATCGTGTCACTACAGTTGTTCGACCTGGAACAGGCAGAATAGAGACCTTAGAGGGAGAAGAATTCAATAATGCATGGAATGCGGAGCACCTGCGCAAGTATTATCAGTAATGAAGGTCCATATGTATCACAGTATTTCAAATATGAATAAAAATGATATATGCCCTATATTCTTTTTGGTTCAATATTTTTTGGAGTACTAGTGCTACACACAATGCTAACTATGGTTGGTCGGCATATCAACAACCACCAGCTACGGTTGGTCGGCACATCAGCAATCATCAACTGAGGTTGGTCGGCATCAATAAACTTAGCTAACAATATTGGCATAACAATCATACAAGGTAACGCTTGTTTGATTTTGGGTGACCTCAAGAGGTATCCAAAACTAGGCAAGAAGATGGGTGACCTCACAGGGCATCCACTGTCTAGGCACCAAGCTAATCTAGATAATATTCCTACAACTAAGCAGGACCATCGGATGAAAATCATTCCATTGCTTAGGCACTGATGGGTAATAAGTCACTATAACTAGGCAGCAAATGGGGCAAAGTTCCATTGTCTAGGCAATTAAAACATAACAGGATAATTTGTCCCTTTATACACACTCATCAAAAGATAATATGATAAGACAAACATCCTATAAATTATTTCTAAGGAAAGAAAATTGCACAAAGATGAATTTTTCTTCATTCAATTCAATTATTTCCAGGGAAAGAAAATTACAAGAGATAAAATTTTCTTCATTCAATACAATTATTTCCAAGGAAAGAAAATTACAACAGATGAATTTTTCTTCACTCAATACAAATGTCCTACTCTATTGGCCTTTGCCTGAAGATTTTGGAACAAGTTCCATTCCAGCTGGAGGATCATCTAAAGCATAAGGAGAATTGATGAAATTCATAGCATTCTGATGTTGCTTGAACTCGATCGATCAAGTAGATGTCGAGGTCGGGATATCTCAAATTCTTCATGAAGTTGGTAATCCCTAAGATACCTGGAAATCAAACACCTAGGAATGGCACGGTCTGGAATCCAGCTAACATCCAGTTTAAAGGAAGGATTAGGAAGATTAAGTACTCTAGGCTCATACCAATCACATAAGGAATTTCCTTCTTCAAGCTTCATCACAGTCAAGGCGTTCAGCCATCACAGTCAAGGCGTTCGCTTGTTTCAGCCGAGCATCGATATGGCATAGAGCTGCATTGTATCCCCCCATCCAAAACTCTCTAGGATTATTTTGAAATTTATAAGTCAATCTCTCAAGAAGCTCATGAAGTTTGTTCACCAAGTTTGCTTTACTTTCCAGTGCAGAACTCTGGTTGGAGAGTTGGTCGGTAAGATTTTGAATTTTTTGGGACATTTTAGCCAAAGCTTGATTTTCTACTTTCATCTGAGTAGCCTGATTTACTAAAGTTTACTGAGTTATAGTCTCTTCAACACTTCTTCGACCAACTCCAGCTTTACCCCATGAGGAGGATGTAGGTTTGGCTTGTTTTAAAGCCTCCAGCTCTTCTCTCAAAGCAGCATTTTCAGTTTCCAAAAAGGAAAAGCCCTCGTCATTGACTGGGACCAGTGTTCCCGAAGAAGAGGATGCAGTAGCTTTGAGTTGTTTCACTTCTTCTCACATGGAAATATTTTCTTCCTCCAATAACTTGGCAATATTCCCATATTCCTTAATTTCAATTTTAAGAATATTCTCTCTCTTTTTATGGGCTAAAAGAAACTTGTCATAATCCTGATCAGCACTCAACTGTTGATACTTTTTCTCATACCCCTCATTCAGAAGTGCAGTAGTTTCTTTGTGTTAAAGATGAAGCTCCTCGATCGTCCCTTGAAGATCTTCAATCATCTCATAGTAAGAAGCATTATTGACTATAGCCCGATCAAGTAGACATTTTAAATATTAATAAACCTCAATTGCTCGTTCAGAGGCATTAGGTCCAAGGATATGAATGATCAGCTTCAGTAAAATATGTATGACCAGCCTTGAAGTAATCATTATATTTCTTCATCAACTCCGTATCATGAGCTAAGAAGAGTTCCATCCTGGCAATAAACTAGCAAGGCAAATAGGAATCGATCAATAATAGTGAAACTACATATCGAGCAAGTAAAGTAGAAAACTTAGAATAAATAACAAAGTCCATTTTATTAATCATAGGAGAAGAAATTACAACTGAAGTTACAATGAAGGGGAAAAATAGAAGAACAATATAATTTAAGAGCCGAATAACTCTACACCTTCTCCTTATTTTCTACAACATCTTTAGTCGATTTGGATGAAGGAGTTGGTTGTTCGTATGGAAGTTAAGGTTCCTCGGTAGAAGTTGTCGCCTACTCAACTTGCTCGAAAGATTGAGGAAGGGTATCAGTAGTTGCTGGTTCTACTAATACCATAGAAGATTCATCATATGCAGTTTCATCATCTTCTTTTTCTTCGACAGTAGGAGGAGGGCCATAGGTATATTCCTGAAATAGTTCAGAATCCTCGATAACATTCAATCACTTCAAAACTGCTAACCATCCATCTCTGAAGTATTTCAAACTTGCATACTCCATCTGGGATGAGATACAGTTAAGTCCTTATTCCATCCTTTGTCCCACCCAGAGCTAAAGGACTTGTTCACAATAGCGTTCCTCTTCGCTCTCTCCGAGGAGGTTTTCTCCCTCAGAAGCTCTTCGGCAGACTTAACCCTCTCTTCAAGATCTTTCTTACATCATTCAGCCTCTTCAAGCTTGGTGTTAGCTTCCTTAGAGGCATTCACATCCTTCTTCCGAGCTATGTCAGCAAGTTGAAGAGATGACTCACACTACACTAAAAACAGGAATCTGACACGGTTTAAAAAGGTACCAGATCAAATATGGCACATTTTGAACTGTGCCAGAATCTGGTGTTCTAAAATGGCCATTTTTTTCTGGCACAGTTTAAAAGTGTGCCAGATTTGACCAAACAGGAACACTTTTGGCACACTTTTAAACCGTGCCAAAATTTGATATTTCTGACACACTTTTGGCACAGTTTTGAACTGTGCCAGATTGAGCACATTTTGATAAACTTTTGGCACAGTTCAAAACTGTGCCAAAATTTGATACACTTTTGGCACGATTTTGAATTGTGCCAAATTTTTGGATTAAAGAAAAAAATTAATTATTTGAAAACAAGAAAATTCACAATTTGCAAATCTTGCACGTTGTTGATAAACTAAAGTACATACAAACTTAAAAATATTAAAAGTCTTTAGTAGTTTAGAGACCAAAAAAAAATTGGGCAGAGTTTCCTCTATTTTCTGGACATTCTAAAACCTGCTAATATAAAGCATGTGTAACATAAAGCCCGCACGGCCAAAAAATATAACAATAAACTTACAAAAGTTCGCACGACCATAAAAGTTAACAATAAAATTACAAAATCCCGCACGACCATAACACAAAAAAATAAAATCATAAATAAAACCCTTGTTGTAAACCATTGAGTTCTTCGTGTGTTCCACGTGAATAAATGCAAACGATAAAATGTTATCCTACAAAAAAAATAGGATACAAAAAAGAGACGATATTAGTAAGCAAGTAATTTTATAAAAAAAAAAAAAGCTTACTCGAGCTAAAAAAATTACATATAGGAGTTGCAATTATTATTATATTCTAAAATTGAAAATCTTATGCGAGTTATGACTACCTGATCAGTTTCTATGAGTTACATTGGTCCCATGCGAGATGCCCGTGCCTCTTACGGGGCCGTTTGGGCGCTGGTTTGGGTTTCACCCTTCAACGACTTATTTTCAAGCCAAATCTATATATTTTGAAATTATCTTCGTTATCTCAAACTGGGAGCCTCGCGACTACGCGGTCAGTTAGTACAAGTTACATTGGTCCCGTGCGAGGTGTTCCTGCCTCTTACGGGACCGTTAGGTTTTCACCCTTCAACGACTTGTTTTCAAGACAAATCGGCATATTTTAAAATTATCATCATATTCTCAAATTGGGAGCTCCGCGACTACGCGGTCAGTTCGTACAAGTTACATTGATCCCGTGCAAGGTGTTCGTACCTCTTACGGGGCCTTTGGAGGCTGGTTTGGGTTTTCACCCTCAAACAGCTTGTTTTCAAGCCTAATCTACATATTTTGAAATTATTATCATTATCTCAAACCAAGAGGCCCGCGACTATGCGATCAGTTTGTACAAGTTACATTGGTCCCGTGCGAGGTGTTCGTTCCTCTTACAGGGTAGTTTGGGGATTGGTTTGGGTTTTCACCCTTTAACGGCTTGTGTTTAAGTCTAAGTGTTGAATTTTGCAAATTATCGTCATATTATCAAACTGGGAGACCCAGGACTACGCGATCAGTTGCTACAAGTTACATTGGTCCCGTGCGAGGTGTTCGTACCTCTTACAGTGACGTTTGGGGATTGGTTTAAGTTTTCACCTTTAACGGCTTGTTTTTAAATGTAAGTGTTGATTTGAGGGTAGTTTTCACCCATTAACGGCTTGTTTTTAAGTCTAAGTGTTGATTTTTGTAAATTAGAGTCATATTCTCAAACCGAGTGACCCGCAACTATGAGGTCAGTTCGTACAAGTTGCATTGGTCCCGTGCGAGGTGTTCGTGCCTCTTACGGGGCCGTTTGGGAGAAGGTTTGGGATTTCACCCTCAAACGGTTTGTTTTCAAGCCTAATCTACATATTTTGAATTTATCATCATTATCTTAAACCGGGAGGCCGTCGACTACACGATCAATTCTTATAAGTTACATTGGTCACATGCGACGTGTTCGTGCCTCGTACGGGGCCGTTTGGGGGTTGGTTTAGGTTTTCACCCTTTAACGGGTTATTTTTAAGTCAAGTGTTGATTTTTGAAAATTATCGCCATATTCTCAAATTGGGAGACCAGGGACTACGCGGTCAGTTCCTATAAGTCACATTGGTCCCGTACGAGGTGTTCGTTCCTCTTACCGTGATGTTTGGGTGTTGGTTTAAGTTTTCACCCATTAACGCCTTGTTTTTAAGTGTAGGTGTTAATTTTTGCAAATTATAGTCATATCCTCAAACCGGGAGACCCGTGACTACGAGGTCAGTTCCTACAAGTTACATTGGTCCCGTGCGAGGTGTTCGTGCCTCTTACGGGGCCGTTTGGGTTTTCACCCTCAAACGGCTTGTTTTCAAGCCTAATCTACATATTTTGAAATTATCGTCATTATCTCAAACCGGGAGGCCCGTGACTACACGATCAGTTTGTACAAGTTACATTGGTCCCGTACGAGGTGTTCGTTCCTCTTACGGGGCCGTTTAGGGGTTGGTTTTTGTTTTCACCCTTTAACGGCTTGTTTTTAAGTCTAAATGTAATTAAAGAAGAAACGTATAAATCATCATCATTATGAAAAAAAATATAAATATAAAGTAAGGTTCCTAAGATATCCATGTTAAATATAGTTGATTTGCCAAATAATAATGTGGTAAATTGTCCTCATTTAGTATCCTTATGTTCTTTTATTGTATAGTTTTTTCTTTTATAGAATTCAGAGCAAGGTAATATGATATCAAGTACCTGAATTCGTGCCCCTGATCTCGTATGTAGATTCTTAATAGTTTACCCACGCTTGCCTATTATTAAACTAACCTACAATGGAAAAACATTTCAAGTGAGAAATAGTAGGGTAATTTTTAAGTCTTTCACCTGGGCAAATTTAAGGATATATACTGTACATATCTTTAAAGCCCTATATATTTCTTTGGCACTTGTTTGTATGTTATTTGAGTGTGCATGCTTCATTTTGTATTGATGTTTATGTATATATACAAAGCCCATTACCGAAAGGGACAGCGCAGAACTTCGATGCCTCACAATGTGTAAGAAATAAAAATAAATGTCGTGTTGAAAGCCTTGACCACCAAACGAAAATTCCTTGGACAATGAATACTTTCAAGATATTGTGTCGGACAATTATCGCACATTGAAACGAACACTCATCAACATTAGACTACACAATTGGGGAGTCCAATTATTGTATTTATACTAAAAATATTAAACTTCCAGAAGGTTCTAGAGACTACACAACTAAGGCCCAAAACAGGGAGCGCCCAATAGAGGAAACATTATAGTGAAGTGTGTGGGGGGGGGGAGGGGAGGGGGGATCATGGTAGATATGAGGGTACTTTTATAAAATGAAAAATACAAACCTTTTTTTTCATCATAACCCAAAAGCCATAACCACCTTGGACAAGTTCTGAAAATACTTCACTAAAATGCTTAGCCACACCTTGAAGGTACGTTCTATTGATTCATCCTTTCGATGATCAAGAGCTGATATAAGTTCTTTGATTTTCTGCAAAAGAATAGACATACAACTAAGTTAAATACATTCCTTCTATCATCAGCTTACACCACTAACTATAGCTTGAAAAGAAGATATGTGACTGATTTAAGTACCTCATCACTAGCATTTAGTTCCTCTTGCCTTTTCTCGAGCTGTTCTCGTTTTTCTGTGAAATTTGCATATTTATCAAGTGCTTTTTTGTTTACATGGCTTAATTTTTGCAGTTGCTCATTGCACTTGTGAAGCATTTTATACAATTCCTTTACGCTCTTCCTCTTATACCTGTTATTCAAATTGATTGAGAAAGGAATAATTAAGTGAAAAGAAATATGTAGTGAAGAGTATCTTGTTCGTATGCTTTAACCAACTCTAATACATGTCAGAAATTATGAACCTACTTCACGGATTGATGAACAAGCAAACGTACATGTCAGAATTGGTTTAGATTAATATAAGAAATTCCAAATTTACCAACAATAGTGCATAACTATGAAGTTTTCTTAACTTTTGTACTTTTGTCTCCTATCTTATTGGGGTATTCACAACTCATTGCAACTATGAATCGTGGATACAACACGAATACTAGAAGGATAGGGATACAGATTTGGCATACGGATACTGCACAACCCCAGGAATATATATCTAGAAATTAGGATAATAAACACATTTAAGACGCATAAATACATATATATATTTTCTGCATGCAAAGTGTAATGTGAACAAAAAAGAACAATCTAATAAATACCATACGATTGACATGTGAAACATATTAACTCACAAATCATAGTACCCAATAAGCACCAAATAATATGTACACACATAACTACTCGTTCCACTTTCTGAGATGATTCACAACATAGATGGATTTTGATATAAATATGAAAAGTTCATATGGGTTTAGAGATCCTCAAGCATCCCTATCTACTCGACGGAAATCTAATAACATTAATGTCACCACCAGCACACCAAGGAACATCCCAAATAATTTACTAACACCTGAAAAACTCCACCAAAAGTTCCCAGACGTGAACGAGCTCATAAACCCCAGAAAAGAATCAATGGAACAATTATTCACATTTACAACCAAACACGACAACAGAAAAGAACCCAGAGGACATCCTCCCAATAATAATATACCATTATAAATTACTGCATTAACTGTGCTTGTCCTTTGTCCTGGATGAAGACATGCTCTAAATATGATTTTCTCAGATTCCATCTCAAGCAATAACACGTCAACATTGTTATGAAAGACAATGCTCAAGGTCCCCATCAATTTAAATTTCAAAATATGTGGGTCCAACACCACACCTTTTCTGCCTTAGTGGGGAGGACTTGGAACATTACAGTATGTGGTAAGCCCATGCGTGTTTTTTCCCATAAACTCAAAGCTCTTAAGGATGATTTAAGGAGGTGGAATATTGAAATATTCAAGAATTTTTTTTAGTCAGTTAGTCAATCATAAGATAGACTCCATCAAGCCACAAATAAATGACCATATTGTGTTATATTTATCAATGGATAATTGAGCAACGTTATTTTTTCAAACAAACATGTTGCTTGGATCCAAGAAACATGTTGTTTAAATAGGAAATCACACACCATGTATGATTAAATTCTTAGTTTATTAAATAAATATAGAAGAAACATTAACACATAAGACTAATCACATTAAAAATATTTTTAAAAAAATGAACTAAGAAGAGTTATTACCTCACAATCTCATATGCCAATTAGGGAATTGGCATGTTTGAAGAAAGCACGCGTAATTATACTACAATGACCTCTATGGAGTTCATAACGTGGAAAAGGATACGACAATACCAAATAAATATTAGAAATTCGTTCAATGTTACATACCCATTGAGGTAAAATGTGTTCCAATCTTATCCAAATAACATTTACAGCAAAAATAATACCACAAACCCCTGTCTTATATAAAAATTGTTGTTAAATAAAATAATATACAACAATCATTAAATTTGGAATCACCAAACATCCCAATCACCAAGAACTATATTTTATTTGATGGTATACTCTTCTAGTGTAGAAGGTGAACTCTTCTATTGCAGATGGTTTTCAAATATCCCAATCACCAAGAACTATATTTGATTAAACAAATTAGTGGATCTCATAATTTGGAATCAATTATGGAAAGCAATAGGATTGTTACTTAAATTGTACCAAAGTCAATGTTATAAAATGAAGAATAAAAAACATAATGTGAATGAAATAGAAGTACTAATACATTTAAATTTCACTCCCACATAGAGTTAAGCAAAAAAAAAAACTCAATAGATTGGCAAAATTTAGGGAAAAAATAGCCTATAACCCAAATGTATCAACAAATTCACACACACACACACACAAACATAATTAGCAAAACACCCATCAGAAGGAAATTCTCACTCAGTGAAAGGAACTAAAGCTCAAATAATATATAAATGCTCCTAAAAACATTCTTGGGGTTTCAAATTGTAAAATATAAATAAACCAACATCAAATGCCAACAATAATGAAAAGAGGATCATCATACTAAAACCAAAGACCCAAATTACTTTCAATCCATATTTTTTTTCCTAATTCTTATGAACGAAAAGCCCTCAATGTCGAGATATAGATATATAAAGAGAAACCTTAAGAGAGGAAAGAAAATACCTAATGTTGAAAAACCTAAAATATGCAAAATAGAATACAAAACCAATTGAAACAATAAGAATTTGAATCAAACATGGGGTGAATGTTCACTGCTTTAGAAAAACATGGACGATATTTAGAACTAATACCACGTTGAAACAACACAAATAAATCAAAACCACCCAAAATGGGGGAGAAGCCCTAATTTGAAACCTGATTTGAAACCCAATATAAAACAAATCATAAGCTCCACGTGAAACCTAATCTGGAACAAATCAAACCTAAACCTAAACCACATACATATATTAAACATAAATGGAACAAATAATCGGGAATAAGAAAAAATTGATAGAGAAGAAAAACCCTATTTATGACCAAATGGCATTACAGGCATTCAAATCATATAGGAATTGTTCAAGTACAAGTTGAACTATTTATCCATACAAGGTTTTCAAGTATCTAGTAAAAATATTTCTAAATATAGATCTAGATTCCTATGTCAATATTTAGAGTAAAATAACACATACCATTCCCTTCAAAATCATACCAAAGTCCTTTGCATTATACTTGCTGATTTTCATTTTAGAAACAAGTTGACTACAAGACTCGGGGATCTTTAGGCCATCTGGGATTTCCTCAGAGTTCACTTGATTAAGGACCTTGAAAAATTCTGTAACCAACCTCTGTTGCAACACCATAATGACAAAGATTCAGCTTAACAAAATGTGTATTGCATCAAAAAGTAAAAACTAGATATTAATATATTACCTCTGAATCATCAACCCTACCAAGAAGCCATAGTCCTAAGCTCCTGCCTAAACAATCTAAAGGACGTAAGAAAACAAAGAATGAGGGCATAATAAAACAAATTGGGATAAAGAAATCAAGATCTGGGTAAAGAAAAGAGAAATGTAGGGCATACCGAATGAGGAGAACTTTTTTACGCCTTTGAATGTAACAACAGCGATGAGAATGAAAACAACAGGCAACAAGAAAGCGAGGATGAGAATGGTGTGGAAAAAAGTGTGATAAGAGATGTGGCGAGTTGCGACCTTCATCTTTATAAAGTAAATCAATCCTACTGTTGTGACCAAATCGTGACAGTAGTGAGAGAGAGACCGAACGGGAAGCTTTGGTGAAAAGTGAGAGAGAGGGCCAAGCGAGAAGCTGTGAGAATGAGATGGATGTGTGTGCGGGAGACTAAAACTAATAAAATGTATTTTTAAGGGTATTTTATTTCTTAGTCAATTGTACTCAATTTTGGCACACTTTTAAATAGTGCCAAATTTTGGCACTGTTTTAAAGTGTGCCAAATTCTCATTAAACCGTGTCAGAATTTGGCACAGTTTTAAACTATGACAGATTTTTAATATCAATGTGTGCCAAATTGTTGTTTGTGGTGTAGTGTCAGCCGATTTAATTTTCTTCTCCCAAGAAGCCATTTCATCTTCATACTTCTGTCGGTATTCCCCTAAAGACTTTTACAAACCCAGTAAGGGCTTCCTCAACACCACTAGATGAGGTTGAAGCTTTGATGGCTTCATTCTTCTCCACGATATTGTCAAAGCAAACCAAAAACTGTAAGAAGAAGAAAGCCACAAATCAGAGCATGAACACAACAATGAAAAATTAGAAAGATAAGTATAATGACCACTTACGGACCCAAGAAGTTAGGCTGCCACATCGACAACCTTATCCCGAGGAGTTGAAGTATTAGCAGCTCGGTAGTCAGGCAACATCCCTGACTTGATCAATTTCTTGGCCAAGTCAGGGGTAAGGACAGTTGGAAAACTATCCCTCAGAGAAGAAATCCCAACTCCAGAAGGTTGGGCAACAGTATCTATAGGCCTTTTAGCAAGACCCCGCCTCAACCTCCTCAAAGGAGCATCTTCAATCAAAGGTGTTATCTCTTTTAGGACAGCAACTTCAATCAAAGGTTCTGCCTCTTTAGGAGCAACAGGGGGCTCCTTGATGATATTTTTGGTAGGAGGAACAACATCCTTCTTCTTAATTCCATCAACTAGAACGTCACTTTTGGTCTTCTTCTCTCCTTAAGTACCAGGAGAGGAATTGGTAAAGAACTCAGGTACCCTCCTCTTCTTCATCATCAAATCAGCAATAGAGGTACCCAAGTTAGAAGAAGATTCTCCTACAATTGCTGGAGAAGCCAGTGCTTGATCAAGATCAAACACCACTGGAGGAACGAGAGGTCAGGAAATAAAAGATGAAGTAGTATTCTTTCATCTCAGCAAATAAGAAGCAGACCTTACGTGCTCCCCATTAATGGACTGATGCAAACTCCAGATAAGTGCCAATTTTTTTTATATTTATGTCACTCTCTTTTGGAGGTTTCCTTTTGCAGTCATCTATAAAATAAAAACGTACATGTCAGTGACGCATTTTATCGATTAAAAACAGAGCTAAATTGAAAACAAAATAAAAACCACCTATCCCATTGCCATAAAGTGGACATCTATGACCTTGGTAAACATCATTTCCCTTTAACGGGGTGTGTTGTCAATTTTTCATCACCACCCCATGATCAAAATAGTGCATGTTAGCATCGGGAAGATTGACTACTAAATATCTATTTGAAAACCTAGTTTTTAAATAAAAAGTGGTGTTGCTGGTAAACTATTTATAACAATACATAATTTCAGGAATTCCTAAGAGAGTTCCATGTATTTGATTTAACCTATATACGCCATTAACTACCCTCCATGTATTTGGAGCTACTCTTGCAGGAACAATATCAAAATATTGGAAACACTCCCAACGCAGGGGATTCGACGAAAAAGAAAAACCACACTCTGTCACAAAAATGGAGGGAAACTAGTGTCCCTCAGCTAAAGAAAATAAATCAGAAGGGAAAGGAAGATCCTCTAGAATAACCCAAGAGGGAATTGTAAAATCAGCCCAGAACTTATCCAATGACTCAACAAGATAAACCATGGTGGATAAAGCAAATAAAGAAGAAGGAAGAAATTCTTACAGAAAAACTGGGAAATATGCTAAGGCGAATGACAGAAAGAACTACAGTACAAGGATAGAGTGAGAAGACAAAGAGTTCAGAAATCTGGAAGTAAAAACTAGAAGACGATCTGATTCTATCGCTTTTAAATTCCCTGCATCGGGGAGAAAGAAAAGAAATGATTACTAAAAAAGGCGATTGCATTTTCGACGGCTAAACGATGAAAAAGACACAAATACCCAAGCGTCTGCTGAAAATTCAAAATATTTACGAGTTTGCTATTTCACGCTCAAATGACAAGACTAAAGGGAAATTTTCCTAAGTGTTGGAGATATGTAATCTAATAAGACTGGGTAAAACACGTCCGAGTAACTTCTGGGCATAATGTTCCACACTCTCATATTCAATTTCAATTACAAAACATTGGGGGCTTATGTTGATACAAAAATTAGTCAGATGATGTGGACCAATTATATGATAACACATGTAGTCCTACGTGGCAAAAATATATATTCACCGAGCTATTCAGCACTCCGAGCTACTCAATGTGCAGAGCATCTAGCCAGGAAGATCAAACGACAATTACAGATTCAATGAACATCGAATTCCGTGAACATTCTTATTATGTACAGATGTATATGTCTATTAAATAACGACGTATTGTCTATTCATATGGACATCCCAAGGGATATAAATGCATTGTAATCCCCTCCATAACGGGGTGATTGAGGATTGATCATTTATGATCATCATCAAGATTAAGGCAAAGACCGAGTAATACAAAATAGTGGACGTAGGCCATTTTCATAAGGCTGGACCACTTTAAAAACCTATTGTCTTATTTCTTATTTTATATTTATCTGTGATTAATTAATTAGATCAAGTCTAGTTTTTTAAATCAACAAATTTTCTTTATGAACACCTTATTCATCAATCGCTGGTATGTTGCATCTGCATTTTTAAGACCAAATGGCATAACATTGTAGCAGTATGTCCCCCTTAGGGTGATAAAATAAGTACTCTCCCGATCTTCTGGTTTCATCTTAATCTGGTTGTAGCCGGAATAAGCGTCCATGAAGCTTAGTAACTCATGCCCCGAGGTAGAATCTACCAGCTGGTCTATTCGGGGCAGTGGGAAGTGATCTTTTGGGCAGGCTTTGTTGAGATCTGTGAAATCTACGCACATTGATGATATATTTAATTGTATAGCTTTATTGATGATATATTTATAAGGCGTGATGAAATCAATTAATTGAGTAGATGAATTAGAAGGAGTATGGGATACACATTTGTTGGTTTGTTGTTGCTTTTGCTGTTGGTTTATAGTGGACCGATGTTCGGCTGGTTAATTTTGGAAGTGGCATGACCACTGGATTATTGTCCAAAGGGGGGGGAGGGAGTTTTCAACTTTTTTCTAAAATTAATTTGTGTCATGAACAATATATTGTTAATTCATATAAATAGTATGTTTCATTTATAATAATTAAATGAAACATAGTTGAAATTACATATAGTGCGCATAGATAGTAACCTTCTAGTTCTTATGCGTACGCATTCAATAGCCCTTAGACCCGTTCGAGAGTCATTACCCTTGTAATGAGAACTCTCGAATTGTTCCGTTTGGACAGTTTGGGACTGCATAGTTTATGTATAATAATATTCTTTTGGAGGAAGTTCTACAGTCGTATCCTAATGTTCTCTGGATACATACTAAATTGGCAAGTGTGAGTGTTATTTTAATTGATAAATTGAAATAACACTCACACTTGCGAATCTACGTCATATACTTGTAGAACTATGGGGATATGCTACCTAATTTTTCTCAAATCGTAGCAATGTGCATGAGCTGTTAAGTATATTACAGAAATATGCGGTCTTGAATGGGATAAGACCACTCACCCTTTAGAGAAGATGGAGGAAATAGGAATTAATATTATAAATTGAATTTGAATTTGAAACTTAAAAATCGAACATAAATAAGATATAATTAAATGAAACATACTATAAATCTAAGTTTTGTTTATACTAATCCACAAATTCGTGCTTCTTACCTTTAATAAGTGACTGTTTGTAGTAGCTGTGATGGGATATCCTAAATACAAAGAGTGGATGGGTGAGACATATAGATTGAGGGATATGTTTCGTAGAGGTGCTAATGAATTTGTAAAATACGCAAAGAGATATCATAATGATGAAGAGTTTTCATGTCCGTATGCTAGGTTTGAGACTATTAAGGTGTTTGAGTGGAAAACAGTTAAACTGCATTTGTTAAGATGGGGTATGAAAGATAATTATCGATTAGATGGGGTATGAAAGAGATGTCATTTGTTATATTTATATTTATATTTATTCGCAACTACACTTACATTATTTTTGTTTTGTATTTGTTTGACAGGAACAATTCAGCCTGCCCCCAGAACTCTGTGATTCTGTGTTGGAGCAGTTGAGGGAGAAACACAAGACATGAAAGAAGAATTTGAGAGCCCAGTACTTTGGGAAGTCTCGGGACTCCATTATCAGAATGCATGAGTCCATCCCGTCGAAGGAGCCAATCGCATTAGCACATTGGTAAAAGTTCATGGACAATGAGATCGAGGAGCGACAATTGGCATCTCGCCAATCGGGGAGGGAAAATCGGGAGAAAAAGACGAACACGCACTACTCCAGTCGAACATCTTACGCCGAGGTGGAGCACAGGATGGTAAGTTTTTATTTTTCTATATTTATAGAAATATGTTATTCTGCATTATTTTACTTTGCGTTACTTACAAATTTTGCATTATTTTATTTCAGGGGATGGGGAGTGGCCCTGGGGATAGGCCACATAGGCTCGATGCCTATGTGAAAATTCGAACGAAGAAGGGAAAGGATAAGGAGGTGTCCCCGAGCATCGCGACCACAATTGTAAGTAATTTGACAGTTTTGTGAATTACTTTATAATTTGTTCAATTACTTATTTAACTAATCGTGTGCTTTTTGTCATTTCAGGCAAAGTTTAAAGAAGTGCATGAGTTGCAGTCTGATGACGACAAGGCATCTTTGTCCATGGACGTACTCAGCCAAGTGCTTGGCACTGATCATAAGGCGAGGACTAGGGGGTGAGCTTGCAGGTAGGAAAATCTAGGATCACCATAATGGAGACTAGTAACACCAGTTGGCTCGTCAGGTGGACACGCATGACGCGAAGCTATCAAGGTTGGAGGCGACATTCCTAGATATGTACCCATTGATGAAGCGTCAGTTTAGCGGAAAGGGCAAGGGAAAGGGGAAGGAAAAGGTGGTGTAGGGGGAGGTGGAGGAGGAGGAGGATGTGGACATCGCTTCTTCATCACTCATACACGTGAACTCATTGCTTGATGATCTAGTCCCCTACTTAGCTCCCATCCAATGGATTATGTCAACAACCGGTTGGCCAAACATGTTTTTACGCAACATATATGATGACTAGAGGATAGCGAGGGGGGTTGAGGGACCCGAATATCGCCACGAGTATGCTGATTCATGGACGTATCCATCAAAACATCAAGGCCAAAGTGCTCGTCACGCATGTGATACCCAAAAAGGAGAACTCCTCATTTTAGTTGCGCGAACAATGCGGCGTGACGCATATTGAGGGGTGTCTTAATGCGTATATCGTGTGGCCTTACTTCGTCCTCAAACCCACCCCAGACACTATGACGTGACATTATTTGTATCTATTTTTATTTGGACACTTGGATTATATTTGAATTGTATTGATTTGTTACATTTTGGTTTGGATATGGATTGTATTTTTATTTTATTCGGATATGGAATTATATGTGCAATGATTTGGGACATTCGTTCTATTTTATTTGGATATATGATGTTTGAATAAGTACAATTTTTTTATAACAGGTACAAATATACTGCTGGGCAGTGGCAGTGGCCAAAATGTCCAACATATGTTTTTTAAATTTTACCCAGATTTGTCATGGTCATTGACCGTGATAATTTTTTAAAGTTTGTCATGGTTTTGTCATGGTATTTGACCGTGATAAACCTTGTGAAGGTCAAAGACCGTGACAAAACCGTGACAAGTCTAACGAACTTGTCATTGTCATTGTCTGTGATAAATCCGTGACAATAAAAGTTATCACCCCCAGACTTATCACAACCATTGACCTTGACAAGTTGGACTTGTCACGGTCAATGATCGTGACAATCTGACAGTTTTGGTGTAGTGCATTCGGTTTCACAGTTGTGATAATTTTTATTCAGATATTTCGTTATGGATTCAGTTTATTGATATTATATTTATTTCGAGTTGGATATTATTGGAGTTTATCATGGTGATGAAGCTTATATCTCTTTGATGGTTATTATTTTTGGGATTGATTCCATTATGATCTTATGGAATGAATTTTATACATCTAATATCTATCACATGCTAAGAATGGCATTTAATTTAGTAATGCTCGACTTAGTTTTGGTGATGGCCGCTGCCAGAGTTAATCTGGGTGTTACAAAGTGAAAGGTTGGTGACTCAAGTGGGGGTTTTTATGAGGAGTTGGGAATGTTTATGGGTTTAGTTTTCTTCTCCCTTTAAGACTGAGTGTTTCGTATTAAATTGATTTTTTTCTTTTCACCACCGGAAAGTTTAAGGAAATAATTTCCTCAATAGTCGAGATTAAAGGTTTGGAAAAATGTGATCCCATTGATATCAGCTAACGTATCCTCCCCACCAGAGTTTATTTTGGTGACAAGGTTGGATCCTCCCCAGTTGGGTGCAAATTTTCCTGCGGGAGTCCAGGTAGGTTTGAGATTCTCTTTTAGGTCTAGGTCTCCCTCTTGTATTTTATTCTTCTTAACCCTCGTTGTTGGTATCCCTAATTGTGATAAGAGACATTTAGCCTCCTCTCATCGAGGAGAGATAGTTCTTCATAGTAGGATTGAACCCAGTCATTTTCAGCCATTTGGATTTTGAGCCTGACTCGTAATAAGGGTATGTCGAATTCTACGAGTAAGATTAATTACAATTCCATGTACTAATGAATAATGATGGCACCTATTGAATTTTTCTATGTAATGTGCAAGCCCCAGAGGGCGTACATGAGTTTATCTCACCAGATGATGTCAGTCCCAATCATCTTCCTCATTATATTTTTGACATTTTTGTTAGAGGCTTTAATTAATCCATTAGTTTGAGGTCTGTACGGGGATGACTTATGATGATTAATGACGTACTCATATAGCAAGTTCGAAATCTCTTTCTTTAAGTGAGAACCATTGTTCGATACCAATTCATAGGGTAAACTGAATTGATTAATGATGTTTAGATATATGAACTTGTGCATATTCTTGGTGTTCAGAACTAGGTAAGATTCGGTTTTAACCCACTTGGTGAAATAATTGATTGTGACCAAGATGAACTCATGCTTTGTGGAGGATTTAAGGGTAACTTTTCATATGATTTATATCCCCTAGGTGGAGAAAGGTTAGGGTGAGATCATGAAGTAGAGCTCTCAGGAAGGTAGATGTCATCGTGGGACATAAAGTTAAAATTTGAGGCAAGTCCTGACGTAATCTATGCAATCCTTTTGCATGGTAGTCAAATAGTACGATTGATGGAGAATTTTTTTGGAGAGGGTGTACCCACTCATGTGCGGGCCACATTTGTCATTATAGGTTTTGTCCATGATCACGAGGGTTTCGTCTTCTATTATACACCTTAAGTGAACTCCATTGAATCCCATCTTATATATTTTCTCTCTTACACACGATGATTTGGGCTGCCAATTATCTTAGGGTAAGCTGGTCATTCAGAGAGGCATCGAGGGAGAAGTTCCATATATTGTAGTACCATATCATAGGTCCCACTATATTCCCTCGATGGCATTGATCTCAAATAAATAAGAAGGGGTGATCTGGCTAGTCACGGTAAATGTGATTTTTCGTGGTTCTTTTCGATAGTTCTATCATGGTGGCTAGAGTGAAAAGTGTGTCTGCGAAGTTGTTTTTAGACCTGGGGAGGAAGTCGAATTAAATATGCCATAATCACGAAGCCTCCTCTTCTAAGTAGGCATGGTAAGTCCATAGTTTATTTTCCCTAATTTTCCATTTACCTATATTTGACAGATGACTAGGCTTCGGTCTCCTTAGGCTTTTATATCGGTGATTCCTATTTTCAAGGCAATTTTCAGAGTCGTGATGCAGTCCTCGTACTCAACCATATTGCCTATGAATTCATAGGTAAGTTTAATGGAAGTGGTAATTCTTAGTGAGTCGGTGATTCCTATTTTCAAGGAAATTTTTAGACATGTGATGTAGTCCTCGTACTCAACCATATTGCCTATGCATTCATAGGTAAGTTTAATGGAAGTGGGAATTCTTAGTGAATCGAGAGAAATTAGTATCATATTCATACCAAATCCTCTTTTATTAAAGACTCTATCAAAATAGAGATCCCTAATTTCTCTATCATTTAAGGAGAAGAGGTCCTCATTGGGGAATTTTGACTCGTTCCTTTCTTCCTCATCTCATAGGGGTTGCCTCGCAAGTATGTCAAAAATGGCTCGCCTTTGGTAAAATTCTACGTTACATATGTGATCTGAAATTCAGGCAGCATCAGGAAAAGCACACTAGTGGTTTAGACATGTCCCAAACTAAAAACACACAACATATTAAACCTGTAACACATAAATCATATGAAATCAAAGCAAGTATATAAATATACATACACATAGACACCGGAATATGGGTTTTCTATTTCTAACTCTAAGGGAAAAAAATCTGAAAACAAACTATAAAAAGTAAAATAAATAAATAAAAGATTGCTTTTGCATTGTGCTAAGAACTTGGCATGCAACTATAAAAATGGCAAAAGTTTAACAATCATTAAAGTAGGATAAACAATCCATTCAAAGATATATTTCAGTATTTACACCAGAAGACAAAAATAACCATTTCAGAAAAGCCTTCAAATTCATTGATGAGCTACTCAGAAATTTATTTTTATATCATGAAACTAATAGTAGTATATGAGTATTCTACCCGAACCAAAAAGTGTCAATAGGAAACTTCAACAAAGTTGAGCAAGTTATAACTCATGACTGAAAAGAAATAACTTTATCATATTCTATCAAAAGTTTCATCTTCAAATAAGTAAGATCCAAAAGAACCAAAAAGTGATAATTTATCCCCAAAGGTAAGCTCCTCACCTTCAAAGAACACCAAAACAAAGCATAAACATCATTAAAACCATGGAGAAGAATGAACAAAACAATAAGGATATTTTAAAAATTCATGTTTTTAACCCCTAATAAAAATATTGTTTTCTCCCAAAGAATAAGTTGGTTCTTTAACTTAAATAAAGGTGACAAAATTTCCCATTGAATCTTAATTTAGTTTTTAGTTCACAAATTCTTGTAACGGGAAATTTGAAAATAAATTTCCCATTCATATCTTATCCATATTGGTAGTACATGAACCTGAGTCATTAGGTTGGTCCCGTTGAACAACTTGATCAAAATGGATAAGAAATGAATAGGAAATTTAGTTTCAAAAAACGCACTTTTTTCATGAACGACTTGGTGTAGTTGGTGTAAAAAGTTTGTCTCGCATAGAAAAATTATGAAAAATAAGTACGCTATATACTCTCATTAATTAGGTTAAAGCTGGTATGCCTTTGGGGTATCCCATCCATTTGAAGGTAATTATGATGGTATCCCATTCATTTCCTAAATTACCATCATAATGGAAAATACAAGGACAAGCTAAATACATAATTTCCTATTTTACCCTTAATTTTTCTTAAATTATCTCAAATGGCAGCTCCACTTATTTCAGGAGAAACACATTAGAGATGGATATTTGTGGAGGATTTGTTCATATTAGGGGAAGGCTTTTGACAGTTCAAATGCCATTATTTAAAAATCTTTTGTGGCATTTCAGATGAAGTGGTGTAGGTGCGTGAGGGGTGAAAGAGAGAGAGAGTTCTGGAATAACATCATTGAGATCTATTGAAGTCGATAGCGGGGGATATGGATCCGTGAGAGTAAATCTTTGTGATGCGATGTTTATTATGATTTGCAATTTTTTGTATAAATAGGTAGTAATGAGATCTTAGGAATGATGGTAATTTAAGGAAATGGAGGGGAAAATGGGAAATTATGTACTTTCAAAATTTTAGACGCTTTTTGTTATAGTGATAAACACAAAGCTTTTCGATTAAGAGGATGCCGAAGACATAAGATCAGTAGTAAATTTGTTTCTCTCTAGGAGAGCTGAACCCTAGGCATTGTCTTAGCCTGTTTTCTTCTTTCTTCTAATGTCCCTATTTCCGTGACATTCCTTTACTTCTTCTCACCTCTCCACCACCTTCCTCACCTCCCCAGAGTCTACCTCATTACATAACTGCTATAATATGGACGAATTGCACAATGAAGAAAACCCAAATTCCCTATCAATAGGTACCATCATTGACCTTAAAGACTTCTTAAATATCAATGAAGTGTGTGCATCTGCCGCTCTTATTGGTCGTATCATAGCCCATAAAATTGAAACAAAGTGGGAGTCAGCAATACTATTAATGGGGCGTGAAATCCAAGAGAGGCTTAACCATTACTAGTTTAGGAACCAACTTGTTTTTTTCAGATTCAACAACGAAAATGAGGTTAAAATACTCAAAAATGGTCCATTGTCAGTGATGGGCCACTACATGAACCTTAAACCTTATAACATGGAAATAAGTATAGAGTCCATGAACTTTGATAGCTTCCCTTTTTGGTTATAGATAGCTATAAAGAAAACTAAAGGAAAGGAGTTTTGGAAGGAGCAGCTTATTTATTGTAAATTTATCAGGGTTAGGGTGGAAGTGAATGTGACACTTCCCCTCAAAAGAGGAATGTATGTCAGGAACGAAGATCACTATCTACAATGGATTCCATTTCGCCATACAAGGATTTCAATCTTCTATTATGACTGTGGGAGAATAGAACATGAAAGAGAAGATTTTTGTTATGAAAAGGAGGGCAAATATAGAGGAATGGAGTACGGACCTCCCATTAGATGTTTCAGCAATAAGCCAAGGTTTTTCATCGCATTTTTAATGTCAAACCAGGGATAGTGAAACATAAATTAGTGGAGGCCTGGAGAGAAGAGGAGTTGAACCAGTCTAACCCAGGTAACGTCAAAGAACTAGATACACCAGATGTAGCAGTGCAATGCATGACATACCCAGGTATTAACCACACTACCTTTTAAGATCCAAATGATATTTCTATTGGAAAAATGGGGTCCATATTAGGCTATGATGGGGAAGATAATAATAATAGGGAGAGTCATGATTGTTAAAGGGCCCTCCAAGTCCCCAAAGCAGGTTGATAAAGGCTTTCCTCTCAGGGAGTTTTGTAATACTGACAATAAATGGAAACGGCCCCCATAATATTAGACTATTGATAACCCCATCTATTATATAAAGTGTACAAACCCTAATACCACTAAAGAGACCCCCAAATTAGTGTATTACATAACAGAACCCCTAGACCTACTTGAAGTAATTAAACAACAGTTTGACCACCAAATACCTACTTTCACCCTATTATAAAAACCTACAACTGTTTACTTAATAAAAGAAATTTTTTACCCGCTTAGTAATTCTGAAACCCTAATACTAGATAGTAATCCTAATCTTACCCACTATGATACTAACCCTCAAAACCAATCAAAATTGGAACCAATTTTAAGCAAAGAGTTAATTAAAAACCTTGTTTCCATTACTTTAAAATGACACAGAAAGGAGGTGATTGAAGAAGATAGCTTTTCCAAAAAGAAAAAAAAAAGGAGCTGGAGCGGTGCTAAGCAACTATGGTGGGGTTAAAGGAGGAACCCTAACCCCCCCCCCCCCCCCCCACCCCACCCCCCCCACCCAAGAGAAGCTACAAGGTGACAGAAACTTAAGGAGGTTTATCCTAAAGGTTCTTAAAGAGGAATTAAACCTTTGTCCAAAATTCAAGATAAAGATCTAATAAATATTCTAGTAGCCTACAATGAAGATATAATCCCGATGGTGAATGGAGGAAGTTCTCATGACATTGAAAGTGTGGTGGTGGTTGCCCCCAAATATCACAAGGTCAACGCTAATCATCTCATAAAACATCAGGGAGTTGGACGATCCCGGACAGTTCAGATGCTGAAGGACGTTATTACCTCCTAGCGTCCCTCCATCATTTTCTTGATGGAGACAAAAATAATCAACAAAAATTAGAATCTTTGAGATGCAGTTTTAGGTTTTAGAAGAAATTTTATCCCATTGGTAAGGTTGGGGGATTGGCTTTGTGGTTAAACAATGAGGTGGATCTTCATTTCATCACATCAAATAAAACCATCATTGATACATGATGTTTCTTCAAGATGGATAATAAGTGGAGGGATTCCTTTGTTTATGCGGATCCTAATGAAGAAAAAACGAGACGTGTTTGGATGAGTTTAAAACATATTGCTACCGTTTATTCACTCCATGGATGGTTAATAGGTATCTTAATATTGTGGGAGCCAATTAGGAAAAGGATGGATGTAATGCATATATTATGAGGAAAATGGAGGAGTTTCACGAATTTTTCTTTGATTGCAATCTAGTGGACATTGGCTTCAACGACCCCATTTTTACATGGAGAAATGGTAGAGATTAGGAGGAATTTATTAGAGAAAGTATTAATAGAGTGCTAACTAATGTTGATTTCATGGAGCCTTTCTCCAATTCACAATTAACTCATGAGTCTATTAGGGGTTCTGACCACTACCCTATAATTTTTCAAATCATCCGACAATTTAGGAGACATAAGGGAAGTTATAAATTCAAGTAAATGTGGGTGGGGGAAAATAGATGAAAAGAAACCATTAAATAAGGGAGGGCTGCCAGTTTAAGGGTTCTAATATGTATTCTCTCTCATGTAAGTTAAGGAATTTTGAGAATGAGTTGATAATGTTGAAAAATATTCATTGTGGTAACAATAGAGACAAACTCAAAGATCAAAATTCTAAACTTATTGAAGACCAATCTCTCCCGTTTCCAATGGAGGCAAAAAATAATTAAGAAAAAACTATTGTCGAGATGGATGAGATCCTCCAAAGAGAAGAGTTATATTGTCACCAAAGATTGAAGCTAAACTAGTTAAGACATGGTGATCAAAATACCAAATTATTCCACTCAGCCACGCTACACCATCGTCAAATAAAATCCTTACATAGATTACTCCCATCATATGGAAGATGGCTTAGTAATGAGAGGGATATAAATTCTGAGATTCGAAAGAACTTATCCTCTATCTTTACAAGCCAAGCACCAAAATATTTCAAAAGTGTGTTGGCATGTGGAGAATGTAATTACCCATGATATGAACAATAAACTATGAGCTCCAATCTCGTATGGGGAAATCTCAAGGGTTGTTAAGATGCTCGAAGCTCCTCACCCTGATGACTTTTTGGGAATGTTTTTTCAAACATATTGGGATATAGTTAGTCCTGACACTTGCAAAGCTATAAAAGGCTTCTTTGATGGCGGTTTCATCCCCAGAGAGATGAACAACACAAATCTTGTCATGATTCCCAAGGTCCTTAACCGAGAAAATCTAAACCAATTTCGACCGATTAGCCTTTGCAATTTCAAGTATAAGATTACTGCAAAACTCCTTGCTAGTAGACTCAAACCTTTGCTTAACCAAATTGTAACCCAAAACCAAGATGCTTTTGTACCTAAAAGACATATTCAAGATAGCATAATTATGGAATAAGAATTATTTCACCATCTCAAGAAAAAGTAAAGAGGAAAAAGGGAGGAGTTAGCTTTAAAGTTGGACCTAAACAAGGATTATGATATAGTCTAAGGGGATTTCTTATTTGCTCTAATAGGGAAGATGGTCTTTAACGAGAAGTGGATTTAGCTTATATTTCAATGTGTCACCACGGTTTCCCTCTCGGTAATAGTGAATGGTAATAAGGTATGCAACATTACCTCGAATCATGGTCTCCGTCAAGCTGACCCCCTATCTCCCTACCTTTTTCTTCTGGTGGAATATGTGTTGTCATTGGTGATCGACAAGGCTCCAAGGTTGAGATAGATATCGGGAATCAAGGTTGAAAGAACTTGTCCCCCTATATCTCACCTATTCTTTCTCGATGATTCCATCATTTTCCTCAAAGCTGATAGGAGAGAAGGTTTGAATGTATTGGATATTTTGGATCAGTATGGTAGAGCTTCTGGTCAAATGATAAACTTCATCAAATTGAGGTTCCTATGTTCCTCTAACACAAAAGCCAACACTCTAGATATGATGGGGGGACCTAATTATCAAGCCTTTAGATCCTAAGTCCAAATACTTGGGATTCCCTACCTCATATGGTAGATCCAGAAACGATACTTTCTCTTTTATTCTGGAGAAATCCCACAACATACTGCAGGGATCGAAGCAATCATTGCTTTCACCAGGGGCAGGGAGGTTCTCATTAAATCTGTTGTTCAGGCCATACCTACTTATATTATGTCATGCATTCTCCCTCCCTAAAAAGTGGCCTAAAGGTAATCGATTACGCTCTCACCTATCTGGAATGATTTGGCCAGCAAATCAGCTGGGATGGGCAGTTTTGATCAGAAAACAGCAGCTGGCACAGTAATGACCCCGGGGCTCTAGTTGCTCAAACCTGAAATCGAAACAGCATTTTGATACCCCACATTTCGCTGATAGTGAATGAGTCCCATTCGGAAAACAAAGACATCACCCTTTTTAAGGACTTTGGAGATGAGCCTATTCTCTGGGTTGGAGCTCACAAACTCAACTTCAACTGTTTCTAAAACATTTAGTATCTCTGTGGCACGAGGGTGCATGTGTGGTGGGACAACACCCCATGGTGCGTAGTCTATGCGTGCCATTGAGATTCCAAGGGTGTTAAGTCCAGGTACTTGAGCCACTGTGACCGAGTTAACTAGTATGCCGAATATGTTGGATGTATTTCCTGTTATGTGAAGTCCACTGAATGATAAATGGTCTGCCTCTGCAAGCTTAGGGTCCAAGCAAGCGTGCCCATTCACAAACACTGCACAAAATTTACAAGTTATCAATACAAAATCCTATGTGTTGGTAATCACAAAAATATGTGTGTTTGTGTGTGCCAAAAACATTTGGTACCTGGGTTATTAGAGTCAGCAATGCCAAAATCTTGCACGGGGCTAGGGTCAAAACAATGGCCAAACTACAAGAGAGTGATAACAAACTAAAAAACAGTACATAATTTACCATCTTTGGTTCTTTTTGTCAGTGCTGACCTTAGTGAGTATGAATAAGATGAGAGAAAAGCTAAACAAAGGAGAGAGATTTGGAGTTGTGTAACAAAAGGATATTAAGCCCTCTATATATAGATTTGAGTGAGACTTGTGTGGGTTAAAGGATGAAGAACCAATCTGCAATAAGATAAAAGTGTCGTCTATCTGATGTCCAGTTTTAAACAGGTCTGGAATATATCTATAGTATCTCAAGCCGGCTGCTTAAGAATATATAATATGAAAACATACGGTCTCAAATATATTGAACTTATTAATCCAATTGATAAGTATTTTGACACATGGCAACTAACTTCCTTATTTCATCTGAGTGAGGAACTTATAAATTGAGATTAAAACTGAAACAACAAAGGACGAAAGAAGGAAAACATGAATGGCAATAAATGATTGAGCGGCGGAAAGAGGAACTTGGAGAAATGTTCCATTCAAATTAAAAATGTGTAAAAATAGGATAATTTGCACAATTTTTTAAATTTAATTCATATACTAAAAGTTGTATTTGTATCTTTATTAATTAACTTATTTTGAAGTCAACATATAATAAATTAACAATGGCAATTAGGTCAGTTTTTTTTCTCTATTTTATTAATTAACTCTCCTCAATAAATAATCCCCTAACCATTACACTAAATTCCTCCTCCCCTACGCAGGCATACCCCCAGAATACTAAGGGCACGGTGACTTAATATACAATTCTCATTTTGTATTGGAGTTTTATAACATAGGCGAGGAGATGTTTATGTTTTCAGAAATAATATAACAAATAATTTGCCTGATTCAATTTAAAGATTGAATCTATATCTAAATTATTCTACCACATGCCACCCACCAATTGCCACCTTCACCTCCTAACACTAACTCCACCATAATCAATTACTTCCATCACCTACCACCATCTACGGCTAGCCTCCAACACCAACAGCATAAACATAAAGAAAAAGAAACAAAAATTTTAAATAGAAGAAAAAATCAAACCCAATAAGGTAAACCAAATCAAGTACAAAAAACATCCTTATTGTTCTCCCAAATTGAAATTTAATACCATTAAACCTAAATGAAATAAAATGATTTTAAAACCAAATCGAATGCTTGAAGTATATAGAATCTCAAATTAAAATACCAAATCAAGATTAAGTAGAAATGAACTAATTATATCTAACACCGAATCAGATCTAAAAGTAAAAGGAAAATCGAAACACAAATCATAAATACAAATTGTTCTAAGCATGTGATCGCAAACTCAATCAGATATCCAAAACAATAATATAACTTTAATATATAAATATAATGAATTCGATTTTGTATCAAGATTCTAAATTTATTCAAACAGATTGATGAATCATAGGCACCTATTCGATTTTATATTCAAACAAACCTGTGCATTGAATGAGTATATCATAGGCACCAAATCGATTTTGTATCCAGAGAAATTAGAGGTACGCACTGCAAGAAATACTGTTCGAGACAACCGCAAAAAATACCGTTCTAGACTCCCGGAAGAAATAAATCTCACAAGGTAAATCGACCCACAATCTTATATATGCTATCTATTTATACCCCACAAGATGAATCTTATATACGAACAAACAAAAATGATTAAAGAAGCAAAAATGACATTAAATAGTACAATTAGAACAAGCAATAGCTCCTAGATACACATCACGATATAAATTAGAAGAGGCAGAATTATAGATCACGACATTAAAAGGGGGATGACTGGAAGAAGAGGATGCTTAAAAACGGGAGTTATGGATGAATGGAAGATGAAGAGGAGTTGGGGGATGAATGGGAGAGGTCCTCCTAAAATATATTTTTAGTAGAAATTAATTTTAGTAAGTAAATTGGGTGTATTTTAAATGTTTTTTTTATGGTAAACTAATATATTTTCTACTAATGAACCTATATTAGTGGCAAATATTTTAAGTTTGCAACTAATTAGAATTTTGTGTTCCTACTAAATATCCAATTCTTCCCTCTTTATATTCAGTGGCAAAATTAGTGGCGATTTTAATTTGTTGCCACTAATACATTACCTTTTAGTGGCAAGCATAAATTTTGCAACAACATATACGTTTTAGTGGAAATAAATGATTAGCCACTAATAAAATTGCCACGAATTGATATTTTTCTTGTAGTGCATAAGGACATTTTTAAATTTGGGTCAATGTGGGTGGGGGCAAATAGATGCGAAGAAACTACTAAAGAAGGGTGCGCTTCCAGTTTAGGGGTTCTAATATGTATTCTCTCTCATGTAAGTTAAGGAATTTTGCGAAGTAGTTGATAGTGTGAAAAAAGCTTCATTTTGGAAACAATAGAGAGAAACTCAAAGACTTAAATGCTAAACTTAATGAAGTCCAATCTCCCCCATTTTCAATGGAGGCAAAAAATAATGAAGAAAAGTTGTTGTCGAGATGGATGAGGTCCTCCAAAGAGAAGATTTATACCAAAGATTGAAGCTAAACTAGTTAAGACATAGTGATCAAAATACCAAATTATTCCACTTAGCCACGCTACACCATCGCCAAATAAACTCTTTACACAGATTACTCTCATCGTATGGAAGATGGCTTACTAATGAGAGGGATATAAATTCTGACATTCAAACCCACTTTGCCTCTTTCTTTAGAAGCCAAGGACCAAGAGATTTCAAAATTGTGTTGGCATGTGGAGAATGTGATTACCCATGATATGAATAATATACTATGCAGTCCAATCTCGGATGGGGAAATGTCAAGGGTTGTTAAGAAGCTTGGGGTTGTTAAAGCTCCTGGCCCTGACTACTTTTTGAGAATGTTTTTTCAAAAATATTGGGATATAGTTGGATCTGACACTTGCAAAGCTATAAAAGGCTTCTTTTATGGCAGTTTCATCCTCAAGGAGATGAACAACATAAATCTGATCATAATTGCCAAGGTCCGTAACCCAGAAAGTCTGAACCAATTTTGACCGATTAGCCTTTGCAATTTCAAGTACAAGATTATTGCAAAATTCCTTGCCAATAGACTCAAACCTTTGCTTAATCAAATTATAACTCAAAACTAGGATGCTTCCATACCTAAAAGACTTATTCAAGATAGCATAATTATGGCCCAAGAATTGTTTCACCATTTTAAGAAAAGGAAAAGAGGAAAAAGGGAGGAGTTAGCTTTAAAGCTGGACCTAAAAAAGGATTACGATAGAGTTTAATGGGATTTCCTATTTGCTCTAATGGGGAATATGGTCTTTAACGAGAAGTGGATTTAGATTATATCTCAATGTGTCACTACGGTTTCCTTCTCGGTAATGGTGAATGGCAATAAGGTATGCAACATTACCCTGAATTATGGTCTCCGTCAAGGTGACCCCCTCTCTCCTTACCTTTTTCTTTTGGTAAAAGATGTGTTGTCATTGATGATCGACAATGCTCTAAGGTTGAGATAGATATCGGTTATCAAGGTTAAAAGAACTTGTCCCCCTATATATCACATATTCTTTGCCAATGATTCCATCCTTTTCCTCAAAGCTAATAGGAGATCATGCTTGAAATTGTTGGTTATTTTGGATTAGTATGGTAGAGCTTCTGGTCAAATGATAAACTTCATCAAATCAAGGTTCCTATATTCCTCTAACACCAAAGCCAACACTCTAGATATGATGGGAGGGGGGGTCTAAATATCAATCATTTAGATCCGAAGTACAAATACTTGGGATTCCCTGCCTTATGGGGTAGATCCGAAAACAAGACTTTCTCTTTTATTTTGGAGAAAGCCCACAACAAACTGCAAGGATCGAAGCAATCATTGATTTCACCGGGGGGGAGGGAGGTTCTGATTAAATCTGTTGTTTAGGCCATACCTAGTTATATTACGTCGTGCATTCTTCTTCCTAACAACTTTAGCTCTATTGCTAGGGTGGTATGCGATCATTTGGGACAACTACAACATGGTTTTAGACGTAAAGTTTGGGTTGAATATCCTCTGGAATGTGTGGTTGCAGCTATGCTCGAAGCTTGCCATGTGACCCAGTCCTTTCAGTTCAGAAGCTCTATCATTGAAAGTGACAACTTAAAGCTGGTTAACTTGTGTGTGGGTAAAGTTGATCCTCCTAGTACAATGGAAATCATCATATGGGATATCAAAACAGTTATTATGAAGTGGGACATTGAGGTGACTTGGGCTAGAAGATCTGCTAACACAACTGCCCACCGGTTCGCTTCCTCTACCAGCTTTTCCTATGGAAAGGGGTTTTTCGAAGCTTTTCAGTTGCAAGAATTCAGGCCCATTATTAGGGTAGATATTGTTCAGGGCTATATACCCTTTGTACTATTAAAAAAAAGATAAACACATGAACATAAAAAGCTCTTGTAAATAGAATTTCCAAGGGCATGCACCCAAGACTTAAGATGTCATGGTATCAATACATTTTATTTCTTGTCATGCATTAGCAAAATCCAGTTTTCAATGAAAGGAGAAAACACATGGTTGCACATAAAATAATTATTAACTAAACAAGTTCTTTGAAAACTTACAAACAATATATGCAAAGTTCAGTTTACACAAAAAAATGAAACAACTTTTAAACTTCTCTAGGTATGCATATAGGTTTATAGCCAAGGAATTGATGGTGTGGACAAATAATACAACGTATGTAACATGATTTAAAAAGCAAATCCGAAGAATAAAGTGTAGGTAATCATCAGAGTTTTCTTTGAAAACCAGTACGTACCAGATATTTATCGGATGAAGAGGATGAAGAAACTACTCGAAGCACTTTTAAATATGTGAACGCCAAATAAAAAATTAAAGTATCATTTAATATGTTGTAAAATAAAGGGGACACAGAGATAATTTAGAGGGAGAGAAAATTTTCAATTCATCGATACATAATACGAGAAAATTTTCATTCCCAATATAGTCATAAACATACATCAAAGTATGTTGAATGAAAAATAAAAGGAGATGCTAAATAAGTATGTCAAACAACATGCAACTCAACGGAAACACAAGTATCAAATTCTATTCTCTTATTCTCCCTCCCTAAAAAGTGGCCTGAAGGTAATCGATTACGCTCTCACCTATCTGGAATGATTTGGCGAGCAAATCAGCAGGGATGGGCAGTTTAGATCCGAAAACAGCAGCTGGCACAGTAATGACCCCGGGGCTCTGGCTGCTGAAACCTGAAATTGAAACAGCATTTTGATACCCCACATTTCGCTGAAAGTGAACGAGTCCCATTGGGAAAACAAAGACATCACCCTTTTGAAGGACTTTGGAGATGAGCCTGTTCTCTGGGTTGGAGCTCACAAACCCAACTTCAACTGTGCCTTCTAAAACATTTAGTATCTCTGTGGCACGAGGGTGCATGTGCGGTGGGACAACACCCCACGGTGCGTAGTCTATGCGTGCCATTGAGATTCCAAGGGTGTTAAGTCCAGGTACTTGAGCCACTGTGACCGAGTTAACTAGTATGCCGAATCTGTTGGATGTATTGCCTGTTATGTGAAGTCCACTGAATAAGAAATGGTCTGCCTTTGCAAGCTTAGGGTCCAAGCAAGCGTGCCCATTCACAAAGACTGCACAAAATTTACATGTTATCAATACAAAATCCTATATGTTGTAATCACAAAAACATGTGTGTTTTTGTGTGCCAAAAACATTTGGTACCTGTGCTATTAGAGTCAGCAATGCAAAAATCTTGCACGGGGGTAGGGTCAAAAGCAATGGCCAGACCACAAGAGAGTGCTAACAAACTCAAAAACAGTACATAATTTTCCATCTTTAGTTCTTTTTGTCAGTGCTGACCTTAGTGAGTATGAATAAGATGAGAGAAAAGCTAAACAAAGGAGAGAGATTTGGAGTTGTGTAACAAAAGGAAATTAAGCCCTCTATATATAGATTTGAGTGAGACTTGTTTGGGTTAAAGGATGAAGAACCAATCTGCAATAAGATAAAAGTGCCGTCTATCTGATGTCCAGTTTTAAACAGGTCTGGAATATTACTGTAGTATCTCAAGCCGGCTACTCAAGAATAGATAATATGGAAACATACGGTCTCAAATAGGTTGAGATTATTAATCCAATTGATACGAATTTTGACACATGGCAGCTAACTTCGTTATTTCATCTGAGTGAGGAACATAAAATTTGAGATTAAAACTGAAATAACAAAGGAAAAAAACGAAGGAAAACATGAATGGCAATAAATGTTTGAGCGGCGGAGAAAGGGACTTGGAGAAATGTTCCATTCAAATTAAAAATGTGTAAAAATAGGATAATTTGCACAATATTATAAATTTAATTCATATAATAAAAACTATTAAAATGATCAATATAATATTTGACATCATACAAAAAAAAAATCATCAAATCTTTAAAAGTTCATAACTTGAAATCTACAAATTCAAAATTCACAAAATTTATATATTTGAAATCTAACTTGTCGACATCTATCAAACAACACGTATATTTAATATGTTTTTACGAGAAATTCAAAATGGATAAATTTACTATCTACCAAAATCTCATTTTTTTTCGACGGAAACTTATTTTGTTCTTACGAAAAAACTTATTATCTAACTCTGACAATAGTCTCACTCGCGCAGACTAGAAAAAGGTAAGAAATAGACGAGGGAGAGAGAGACGAGGGAGAGAGAAACAATCCAGCGAGGATTCCAACAGTCTCTACCGAGGATTCCGACGATTTTGGCAGACGGTTCACGTGAGAATTTCGGTGGGTGGGGTAGGGTGAGGGTGGGGCTATATATATATTTTTAGAAAAAAAGTAAGTGAGTTTTAAATGGATATAAATAAAACCATGCATATCTATTTAACTAAAATAAATTTACCTGTTTTGCATACTCCTATTTCTAAAAAGAACACATAAATAAATGTTATTGTACAGTAGAAACTATATCTGTCCTACAAATCGAAACATGGACTTGGGCCAAATTCTCTAATTTTTTTGGTGAAAAGAAAAATGAAACAGAAAACTTAAATTGTCTCCAATTAAATCTTCCCACATGAGGTTCATTCACTAAGCTCGGGGTTCTTCCCATGCCACAAAGTCCATTTGCCTCTTTAGGCCCTCCTTTTTTAACCAATCTGCAACTCTATTGCTTTCGCGTAACGCATGTGTGACTTGTGTGACTTTTGTTTTAGTTAATCTCGTAAGGTATATGCAGTCATCTATGAGGTTTCCATATGGGTGGTTGATCGCATGCACCTTGTTGATTACCCACACCGTCGTTTGGGAGTCCAGCTCAATGAATGTGTTCTCCCACTCTCTTTCCCGGATCAGTATAAGCCCATGATATATTCTTACCAATTAAGCTTTAAGGCTGCTCGATGCACCTTTCATCTATCTAAAAAACCCAGCTCACCAAATTCCTTGATCATCTTTTGCCACTACTCCAAAAATTCCATTGTTGGTACGCATATTCAATCTTCCATCTGTATTTATTTTAATGCCATCTCCAAGTTCAAACACCCAAGAAATTAACAAGTCTTCTCTATCCCGTGCTAAATTACCCATCATAAGTTTTTAACAAGCCTTAACAATCAAGTACGATGACATTTGTTTCATCTAAAAAAACATAAAAATTCCTTGCATTCCAAATACACCATATACATGCAATAACGGTAATATGCCAAGTGATAATTTTAGAGCTATTGTCATCACTAGCCTAAATATTCATAACAAGGCACTCATGGAGGTTTTTTGATGTACTTCTTTTTCATTTATGAGGAAGGATAAGGAGATTTGAAGTATCATGTGCTACTTGGAATCTCTTAAAACATGGTCAACATATTCAAGATTTGTACACAACTCACATTTTGCACTACTAGTAAGTCCCATCTCCATTATTTGTTGGTTAGTTAGGATTTTACCATATAATATTAACCAAATAAAAAATTTCATCTTTTGTGGAATTTCTATAAATCCGATTTTTTCCAAATGTCATTAAATGGAGTGTTAACATATAAAGTAGGGGTATTCACGGTATGATAAAAACTCGTATCGTACCATTTCGTACCGGAAAAAAGTGGTAATAGTTTACATTTTATACGTATAAATTGAGACTTTAAAGTGGTAATACTATTTTGACACATGGCAGCTAACTTCGTTATTTCATCTGAGTGAGGAACTTATAAATTGAGATTAAACCTGAAATAACAAAGGGAAAAAAAGGAAAATATAAAGGGCAATAAATGATTGACCGATGGAGGGAGGGACTTGGAATGTTCCATTCAAATTAAAAATGTGTAAAAATTGGATAATTTGCACAATTTTATAAATTTAATTCATGTACTAAAAACTATTAAAATGATCAATATAACATTTGACAGCTCATACAAAAAAAAAAGTCATCAAATCTTTAAAAGTTCATAACTTTAAATCTACAAATTCAAAATTCAAAAAATTTATATATTTGAAATCTACTTATCAAGATCTATCAAACAACACATATATTTGATATTTTTTTACGAGAAAATCAAAACGGATAAATTTACTATCTCACCAAAATCTCCATCATTTTCGGTAAAAACTCATTTTTTTCTGCGAAAATACTTATTCTCCAGCGCTCATAATGATGTCGTCTACGCGAACTAAAAAAAAGAAAATAAAATAGACGAAGAGAGAGAAACAATCTGGCGAGGATTCCGATGGTCTTCGGCGAGGATTCCGATGATACTGAAACATGATTTAAAATAATCTTTCTACCTATCAACCCAAAAAGCTCCAAAAGCAACACTTGAAACATGATTTTATATAATTTATCTTGAATAGCAAATTAAATGTTAACAAGGGAGTAATCTATGTTGACTAATCGGTGATACTGAGAAGGTTACACCGTTTTGTGTGGTATCAGGATGATGGAAAAAGTGAGGGAAACGATGGGAAAATGAACAAAACCCATTTCCATATTTTACCATTTCCATAGAAATCCTCTGCAAGTTGATCATCTCCATAAACCAACAATAAGAAAAAAATAGATTCACTCAGCTAATCTCTATCAAAATCGGTAAGAACCCCACTATAATCTTCTCAACTATTTTCATATATTGACAGTCCCATAGAAATATGAAATCCATTTAAGATTTCAAAAAGTCGATGGTCATAGAAGATTATCATCAAAAAATTGGGAGGAATCCCATAGAATATTGAAGTTCACTCATCGAAACCTTGCAAATTGGTCAATTTCAGCTCCAAAAGCACATGATCTAATGTGAGTGAAATTGTGAAAAGTTCACTTATTTTTCGCTTTGTAGTGATATATTGAAAACATGGTCTGAGCATAGGTGTTCGTGTCCATCAACTCAATTTATGAAAATGAGAAGTAATTGCAACTTTTATCACCTGTTTATATCATTAGTCATTATATTGTTTGAAATTCACATTGTTTAAATTATAACAATAATATTTCTATCATGATTCTTTTTTGAAACACATTTGAAATAAAATCAAATTTACTTATTTATTTTTGATGAATTTGTCGTTTTTGTGCAATTAGAAGAATATTATTATCTAAGATCCATTTAATAGCGTTTAACTGATAAATTGTATTTAAAAAGTCTTGATACCAATTTTTATATTTGCATATCTTTGACAGATAATTTTACTTTATTTTAGGCGTTAACTTGTCAAAAAAGAATATTTGTGGTGCGAGTACCATTGTTTATTTGAACGAAAGAATATAATTTTCCCGCAACTATCGTGCTATTTTTCTGACAACGAAGTGGACAACTTTTTATTCTCTCACAACAACCACCCATAAACCAAAAATGCAAAGGAAAGTCTTTTCCATGTACACATGCAAATTTTTCATCACTTTTCTACTTTGGTTGGCAAAATTTGCTTTCTATATATCAAAGAAAAATTTGCCATCCTTTTTAAAACTGATTTTGTTTTGTTAAAACTATTTTTTTTTCGTTAAAATAGTTTTATTTAGTTAAAAAGTGTTCTTTTTATAATTTTTTTTCCTTTAAAAACTATTTTTTAAGATTTTTTTTGTTAAAACTATTTTTATTTTTGTTAAAAACTATTTTTTTGTTAAAAACTATTATTTTTTAGAAAATTGTTAAAACTCTTTTTCTTTTGTTATAAAATGTTTTTATTTTTTTAAAGGCTATTTTTTATTTTTAAAATTTTTTTTTGTAACAATCTATTTTTCTTAAGAACATAATTTTTCGTTATAAACTTTTACTTGGATTGAAAACTGTTTATTTTGGTCGATCAAAGTTTTTTCGTTATAAACTTTTTCTTGGATTAAAATTGTTTATTTTGGTGGATCAAACAGTTCTATCAAACATATTTAAAATAATGATTTGCTACCTTAAAAATAAATTCTATCAAACACTCCTACTTGAAAATTATAGGGTTTGCAACAAAAAAATTTGTCATGAATTTTTTTTTCACCACACCATTTGACCACTTTTGTATCAAACACACCCTAATATATTTCAATCATATGTGTATGTAGACTCGAGAGGTTTTGTTCAAATCAGGAAATAAACTACTCTATTCTCAACCTACTTCTGAGTAACCTTCAACTGTAATTAGGCAGGAGACCTTAGATCACCAAAAGAGGTCATCACTCTTTGAATTTGTTATGTTTTTTCTTTTCCCGCATTCTCTTCTTAACAAGAACATATGGTATTCCATTAGAATAAAATTTTATCATTAGTAACTAATTTTAATGTACTAAAATATCAATAGAAGATTAATGTATCATATATAAGTCTTACCTATTTTATAATTTCACCAAATACTCTCCTTACTATTTCAAGTTTTGGTTATTTATTGTAGACATTTAACTATTAGCCTAATTAATTTGCACTTTTATGATATGGGTTGCCCATATAATCATTGTTGTTCATTTACGTTATAATTACAATAAACGTATTATCAATACGGTGAATATTTTTCCCCACTTTACCATTGTGACCAATAAAAAAATTATAAACACATTTACTAAATAGGTAAATAAATTATTTTAAAAAAAATATAATGACACATGAAAGTGGTTTTATAAAAAAAAAAAAGCATATTGGCATAGGTTTTATCTATTGAAAATTCAGCATACATCTAACGAGTCCCAAATCACACGGACATGGTTTAATCGAGAGTGACATGTGTGACGCACGTGTTCACTTACTAGTGTGTATATATATATATGTATGTATACCTTAGTTAATATAACTTGAGGACATACTAAGTTTTTAAAATATTAAAAATTTATTTTTTAACCAAATTTGGTATAAATGATTCTCATAATAAGGAAAATATTTACAAAAAGATGCATAATTACTTTTATCATGAGAGCGGATGAGATGATGTTCAAAAGCTTGGAAGTGGGTGAGATGATGATCAAAATCTTGAATAGTCAAAAATCCACACCTGATTTTCATTTCACCCGCTTTCAAGATGAATTTCTTGTAAATGACCTCTTCACTATAGAGATCATCTATACTAGTTTGATGATTTTTTTTCTTTTTACAATTTTAAAGAATTCTATATTTTCAATTTATACTAAAGAGCGCGACTATATATATAGTTAGGTTCGATTGTTCAGGGAGAAATGTCAAGGGGATTTTTTTGTACTGAATTTTTTTTTTTTATCCTTGGTACTTCATTAATTTTTCTATTACACTTGAATGTTTTCAAAATTTTAGAAAGGTGATTATTACTTTCAATGGATAAAGTTCAGCGTTACTAATAGAAAAATTAAATTAAAAAAATCTAAGCTTTTGTAATAGATTTATCAAAGACTGATAAACAATATTATTCTTTATATGAGTTGAAAAATTCATATATTTCCTCATTACCCCAACTTATACATTGTTTATACAAGAAATATTTTGGATTGATTTTGGTTGGCAAGCCACGCGGTTTGAAGCTTGGAAATAAATAAAAGTTGAACAATCGATAAATTGCAAGATTGTTATGATTTTGAAATTAGTTTCATAAGTCCATGAAAAAAGTAAGCGGACTTTTAATATGGGTCGTTTCAAAAAGTAAACCATGACAGTTAATTCGGTTTATCTAGTAAGGACACAAAATTATAAACTATATGTATCATTGAAATTGATGTACGAGTAAACTCAGAAAGGGAAAAACCTCGGACGGCCCAGTCAAATAGATCACTATACTAAGGATTACAAGGATTAGATAGTAAAGTTACTCAATGATGAGTCTTCCTCGCAAATCTTGACGTTGTTCTATCTTCGACCTCTCTTCTACAGTGCAATGCAGAAGTCCATCCACACAATTTACCATAGTTTGTGAATCCACATACACTTCGGTATCCACCGATGAGTCTCAACAATTGTCTACTAAATTGAAATACAAAACACCACTTTTTCACCGTTATATGACAAACTAGTACGAAGATCAGCACACAAAACTTCTTTTCTCAAGATGAAGAGAAAATAAACTTTAGTGTCCAACATAAAAATCTCAAAGCATAAGAATTGTGAAACTTGGATAATTAAATGCAATGGGTGGAAGTAGGGTTTTGGAACTTTAGTAAACATGCAGAAATTTTATTTTCATCCAAAGTTCTTAAAAAAACTGAGCCCAACATGTCTATTAATAGTAAAACACGATTTTTTACACGGTAAACTCATTTGAATGAAAACTCATAGTTCGTTCGAACAAGAAACTTATTTCGTTCTTACAAAACAATAGTATGTTCGAACAAACAGGCTTTCTCATTCTAATGAACTTCCAACAAGCTTCCAACGAGTGCCCTTCAATTTGATAGAGAGTGACCATTTAACGTTCATTAGATATCTATTCCAACGAGTTTCCAAATCTCGTTCTAACGAGGTTACAACTTCATTCCATTGAAATGTAACTTCCATTCTAACAAGGGTAAGACATCATTTTAACGAACACCGAAAAAATCATTTTCTCTAAAAAATATTTAAAAACCATTTTGCAGACGATTTTAAAAAAAAAACGCCCAATAATATTCCCAATGATCATATTCTAAATGAATCCATAGCTGCGAGACCCTCGATAAACGTGAAGATAAACTTAGCATGAAATAAAACATGATGTGTATCCATCTTTGAAGCTTGATCGATGTGGCCATCCCCCGATACTCACGACGGGCGGGCGGCGTAAGGGGGGATCATAGGTCCCCCGCGTCCCTCTCAGGAGCGCTTTGGCCTACGTCATTTGGGTAAGGTAAAAAATATAGAGAGATAGAGTCGCGAGTCTATTTTACTCAAAACAGACAAAAGAAAGAGAGCCATCCCGAAGGGCAGCATCCAAAGGCATACAGATGCATACGAAACCAAAATGATTCGAAAAGGATTCGGAGGCTAAGTTACGAAAAGGGAAGGTGTTAGGCACCCATTCCGCCCTTTCGGTCTCTCATGGACTTTTGTTATTTTCCTTTATTTTCCCCGTGATATGTGTGCATGTGTATATATAATGGAAATAAGAATCATCGACTTGCACCATGGAAGAGATAAAAAGAGTCATCCGTAGGAAGGTATAAAACTATTAGAAAATAGGATTTACGCGATTATCCTTACGTTGACCATTATGATGGAACGATAACGCATTTGGAATAATACTCCACTAAGAAAAAATAAATTTATATATATAATATAAGAGAGTGAAGTTTAGAGAAAATAGAAAATGAGAGAAAAAGTAAAAATATGACTCGAGTCTCGGGTTTTACCTCGAGACGCCTACGTAGCCTACAGAGGCATCAAAGTCAACGTAGTTCGCTTACGAAATGAGGGGTGGGATTTATCCTATAATTCCAACCGGGGGATTCTCTTATTTATGTGTGTGTGTGTGTGTGTAGAAAAAGTATTTTAGTTGTGAGAAAAGTGTAAGAAAAGTATGAGAATTTCCGTTTGGAATTTATGAGCAAACCCTCTTTTTCTTATTTTTTGGGTTTTTATTTATATGAAAGTAAGAGATGTGCAATAATACTAAATAAAAAGTATATTAGGATCTATAAGATGAGATAATGAAAGTGCTAAGTAATAAAACAAGTTATTGGGAATTTATGAAAATTCAAGGAGAGAGTTGAGAAAATTGGACCTTCTTGAAGATCTTGAGCTTGATCTTGAATGTTGGACAGGAGCCCTTAGACTTGGATGATGATGGAGGGTAGTGAATTCACCAAGTTTGATGAAAAGGATGATGAAAAGTTAAGGTTGGAAAGGGATTTGAGTGTGGAAATCACGCTGACTTCGAGAGAGGTTTTATGGATTTGTTGAGAGTGATATCTATCAGATCTGGGCTCCTCTTGCAAGTGAGGTCAGACCTCCTTTTTATAGGCCCAGTGCATTATCGATCGACATAGCCCTGTTCTTTCTAATCGACAGGTGCATTTAGGCACACTCCCAATAGGCAAGGTCAAGGACCTGCTGTTTAGTAGTGTCTTTCAGGACTTTTCGAAAGATCGGTCATAGAAAGAAAACCGTAGATCAAAATTGTGCACGGGGTGGACCATTGGAAAGGTAATTCAAAGACCTTCGAAAGTACTTTGGACTGCTCCCGGGTTCAGGAGTTGACTTTGGGTCAAATGTGGCTCAGAAGCATTCGTCGGTCTATTAGACGGGTAATCATTGGACGCAAACGGATCGTTCATCCGCATCGTAAGTCCGAATCGTTCACGGGGCAGACCATTGGAAAGGTTAGGAGATGTAATTTGAATATTCATTCAGTCTCGATCGAGTTGTAGACTTTGACTTTTGGTCAAACGGAGCCTGGGAGTGCCCGATGGCTTCTAGGTTAGTATTCGGGGTATGAACTGTGTTTGTAGTGATGAAGGGAGGTTCTAGGGACCTAAGGAGAGTTTAGGGGGTAACAGAATGGGGTGTCTATAGAGCCACTCGACGGGTGAGTTTGGAACAAACGATAGCCGTCGAATAGACACCGCATGATACTTTTGAGGGAGGATGACTAATTCAGAGGGTCGAGGCCTATTCTGAGGACCTAAGGGAGTGAGGATGAACAATTCATAGGGTTGAGTCTGATTCTGAGGACCTACGGAGTGTGCTGGGATAACCAAGTCTGTGGGTAGAAGCCGATTTTGTGGGCTTATGTAGTTATGACCAATTCTGAGGGTCTAAGTTAATTATGCTGGCTTAAGTAGAGATAACCAATTCTCCGGGTCGAAGCCAATTCTGCGGGCTAAAGTATGAGATGATCGATTATGTGGGTTGAAGACAATTCTGAGGGCTTAACGTGGGATGACCTATTTTGCGAGTCGAAGCCAATTCTGCAGGCTTAGGTTGAGATGACCAATTCTGCGGGTCGAAGCCAATTCTGCAGGCTTATGTAGGGATGACCAATTATGCAGGTCGAAGCCAATTATGCGGGCTTATGTAGTTATGACCAATTCTGTGGGTCGAAGCCAATTATGTTGGCTTAAGGTGGAGGTGGCCAATTCTGCGGGTCGAAGACAATTTTGATGGTTTAAGTTGAGATGACCAATTCTGTGGGTCGAAGTCAATTCTGAGAGCTTAAGTAGGGATGACCAATTCTGCAGGCATAAGTAGAGATGACCAATTCTGCGGGTCGAAGCTAATTCTGCGGGCTTAAGTAGAGATGTTATTGGGGAAATCTGTCAAGGAGATTTATCTTATGGTTTTGTTTTGGGTTGGGGAGCCGACTGCTAGGGAAATCTTTTGCATCCTCTGAAGGAATATCCAAAATTCCACTGCGGAGATTTAGGTGGCCCGGGATTTGGATGTATTGCTTGGGGAAAATTGAGGCCTTTGGGGCATAGGAGGTGATCTTTAGAGATCCTCCTGGAATGTTATCGGGAGGAGTTTTACTTTTTTTTTAGAGTTTCGATGGGGAAATAGGGGTTTCTCTTGAGGGAGTGAGAAATTTTCTTGGTGAAAATGTTTTAAATCCTTCGTGGGATTTTTAGTAATTTTTTGAGAATTTTTTAGGGCTTTTTGGTATTTTCTGGGAATTTTTGTATGAAATTTTAAGGGGGTACCGATCGGCATGGTGTGAGGGGTGCCATTCGGTAGTGGCACAGACTTTTGGACTGCCTCGGGAAGGCATGACCCTTGGCATCCAATATAAAGGGCGAGTTCCTTTCATTTTTCACAGCTTCTTGCTTTCTTTCTTTCTGCGATTTTCCTCTCCAAAACGTTATAGCATTCAGATCTTTAAGAAATGGTCGCCTTTGTGAGCAATGCAGCGCATAGGGAATGGTTGACTGCTGATGACTGGGCGAACGTGGAGTGAAGGGTCAGGGCGCCTCTTGCTTTGGGGAGTGAGAACTCCTTTGACGCATTCGAGCCGGTTGCGGATGAGTGAACTTTGCTACGGGAGTTGTCGCGTCACCGGTCTTCTAAGGTGGTGAGCCCCGACGGTTATGTAAGCACCCTGAATTTTGGCATTCTTCTATTTTTGGTGATTTTTCCTTCCTTCTTGAATTTTGACAAGGTTTCTTCTTTTGACAGTCTGATATCTCTTTAAAGAACACGCGTGCTCGTGGGACTACGGGGCTTAAGGACGCCTGGGAGCATCTTCCACCCGTGGTGCGTTGGGTGGTATCATTAGCGAGTTTTGGGAGGTTGGCGTCTGCGCTGGATGAGACGCTTCGATCGACAGCGATCTTATGCGGTTTGGGGGAGAGATGGTGGGATACTACCCACACCTTCCATTTCGGTTTTGGGGAGATGACCGTGACTCCCATAAACCTACAGTAGCTGTTGGGGCTGGATTGCGATGGGGAGTAAATAGAGGTGGATTGCTCTCTGTAGGTGAGGCTGGAGGCGGTGAGGGCAGCGCTCGGCGATGTAGGTAGGATAGTTTCTAGGGATTCCATCCTGCTGAGTAGGGTGGTTGATGTGGAGGACGGGCTGCAGGTGAGGCAGATGGCTCGATTGTTCATTTTATTGGTGCTGGGAGGTTTCATGGTGGCGTCGAGTGGCGACGTCATCCATTTGTGGTTTTTGCCGTATTTGAGGATGTTTTCGAACATACCTCTCTATGATTGGGGGAGTCTGACTTTGGCGACCCTCTATTTTTCTTTGGATGCATTCAGCTAGTGTTGTCGGCACACTTTTACTGAAGCCATGTATCTCCTTGAGGTATCCTTTAATTTTGCGCATTTTCCTTTCATGCATTCGCATTTTCCTTACGCGTATTTTTTTATTGTGAAATCCTGTCTTTGGCAGACGTTGTTCTATGAGGTGATTGGGTGAAATACCCAGCTGATTTCCTTGAAAGACGAGACTGTTGGGGACTTCTGCCGATTGTATTGATGGCGCAAGGCCAATTGACAGTCGAAGGGATCTCTCTCTTTGGAGGCGGTGCATCAGGTCTTGAATGGCCTGACTAGTAGTAGGGTAATACTCTTTCCTTTTCAACCTTGGGTTTTGGCATGTTCTGATTTTGTATTAACTTATGTCTGGTGGGGATTTTAAGGTGATTTTTTACCCTTGGGGGATAACCATTCAGGATATGGGGGCGATCATGTTGAGTGCGCAGATGAGGCATTTGTTGGCGCATGAGTTCGGCCATTCTTGGTATCTGGGGGAGCGGGTGGTTCGACAGATTACGGAGGAGGAGGAGGTGGTGCCACCTGTGCAGCTTCCTACGTCTATGAGGTGGGAGGGGATGTTGTCGGAGGATGCGAGAATCATCGTGATGATCAGTGAGTCCTACTTATTGTACACTGATACAGCTGCGCCGTATGACTATATAGACTTTGTGACGAGCTGGTTGATGGTGTCCAGCATATATGATGCCTTGCCTTTACCTCCCGCGGGTTCGAGTCGGGAGGTGGGGTCTTCCCACAGCGACGGCGGTCCGTCGGCGTCTGCGGTGGCGGCGACTTCAGAGGTCCCCTTCATGTGATTGCATACCCCTTCATACCACATTTGGCGTGCTGATGGCGGGATGGCGTCTATGTTGTACCATCCTCATGCGATGGATCCGGAGGAGTTGGGTTTAACAGAGGAGGTTCTTCGTCCTACGGTATACCTTCTTTCTCTTTTTGGTTCCTTTTCTGTTTTGATCCCTCTTTGATGCTGATTTTTCCTTCTTCTTGCAGCAGATCCGTGTGTCTACCACTTGGCTAAGAGACTGGATATCTTTGGCGACTACCCATATTAGGGATGCGATCCCGGTTCCTTCTTTCTTGGTGCCATCTTCTTCATCCAAGGAGGACTCTGGCTCGGCTATCGGTGGTGCGTCATCTCGCCGTAGGGGAAAGAGAGAGCATCGTAGGGGTGGAAGCTCTTAGAAAGAGGGGTAAAGGGTATGTAAGGGAGAGAGAAAATTTGGGTTCGGGTTGAGTCCCGTTATTTTTTGTCTTTTTCTATTTCCTACAAAATTTGATGTAACATAGAAGAATATATATATATATATATATATATATATATATATATATATATATATATATATATATATATGTGCAATGCAATGGGATTTTTTTATTATCTTTTGTTAATGGTGAGTGAATGCATGCACATGCGCTTTTTACTTTGCTGCTGAGACCGTAAAAAGAGACATTTTTAGGATTTTTTGAAGGAACGTTTTAAAAATGGGAAATTATATAGGGGTGGAAGAGGATTTTTTTTTAAATTCTGTTGAGAATGTCAATTTTTTTTTATTGAGCTTTCGATTTTGACACAAGAGGAAAAAGGAAAATTTCCAAAAATAGGGGGTTGCCGATTGGCACGACCCTTATCTTGCCTATCAGCAGTCAAGTCCAGTCACATCAATTTAAAGCTTTTGATTAGTGCCCTCTTCATCTTCTTGTACCTTGTGGGGTAGGACTCCCTCCGATTTCTGCAGGGGTTATGTCTTTTGTGAGGGTTCTCAAGTATAAAAATGGGTAGGGGTGGAGTGTTTTCATCACACCTTTACATTCTTACGTACATGCCTACTATCTCTTAGTCTTGCAAGATGGATCTCCCTGGTAGCATTGAGTTTTCTAACTACCTCGAAGCCTTGGAAGCGATGTGCTCTTATAATGTCAACTATGATGCTTTCAACATGCGTCGAGTCTTTTTGTGGTGGAATCGGTCCATTGAGTGGAACATGCTAATGGCGGCAGTAAAATTTTGGTACCCCGAAGATCATATATTCTGCTTTGGGTTGGATGAAGTTTGTCCTACCTATGAGGAATTTTGTTCCATGTTGGGGATAAATCCCAGTGTTATTGCGGCTTTACCTGAATTTTCCCGTTCTCTCAGGGATTTGCTGACCGGGCTTCTTCGTATTTCAACGACTAGATCACTGGTTGCTGGAGGAATGATATCCCTCCCAACGGTGTTACAGTCCGTGCATTTGCAGGAAGTAGGTGATGCTGGCTATGCTGGAGCCATTGCTCTGAGCTTGGTTTTAAAATTATTGCTGGTGATTGGGGAACTGCTGGTGGATTCGTAACTTCCAGCCATTACTTCATGGATGTCATATCGTCGCAATCCTGCGGCGATGATACTGGCGGAGACCCTGAACGGTCTGGATGCCTGGCGAGAAGGTCATTTTGACTTCCTGCAGGGTAGCCCCGTGATGCTGTTCATGTGGTTGTCTAAAAGATTCCGCCTAGTGACTCTTCTAGAATATCTTTTATCGGTTGTAACCAACTTCTTTTCGCATCACTTCTTCAGCATTGGCCTGGAGATTTAGAGCTGGGAGATTTGGCTTGTGGAGCATGGGGCTTGGAATCTGTACTGGTCAGTGCCTTGGTGGGGACAATTACTGCCTGTTCTGGATCTAGGAGAATACCCGTATGTGCGGCTGGTTGGTCTGAGCTGGACCTCTTTTTATTACCCTTGGCGGCTTCTGCGCCAATTTGGCTGGGCACAGGTCGTGCCACCTCGGACACTAAATTTCTTTTCGTTAGAGGATTTGACTGAGCGTCTGTGCCTACGGCTTGGCTCTTTGTGGGAGAGTCGGTGTCTGTCGACCCATCCTTCTCAGTCTGTTGGGAGAGTTTGGCATATCCTTGGGGATTATATGAAGTGATTGTGGAGGGGAGTAGTTAGCAAGATGTTGGCAGTGGAGACTGGACAAAAGTGGCTTCTCTCTTTTAACACCATGGAAGGAGGTGTTGTGTTTTTTTCGAAGTTGGTTCGAGCTTATCGGTCCATGGAGTGTATGCGACACTCTGTTCAGGCAGGGGAAACTTGGGGACCCCAGGATGTAGATGATGATGATGATGGAGCGGGCTCCTCTGGTAGCTATGGATAGGACTCCTGGAGAGTTTATTGTATAATGGGGGATAAATGTGGGGATTTTATTTGGCTTTTTTAGGAGGTTAGGGGGAAGGGAGTTATCTGTTCCTTTTCTTATGTAATCTGTACCGTAATTTCTTATTAGTAAAATAAACAAGTTTATGATCATCCAGCTATGCCTTTCGATGAATTTTTTATTGTTTGAATTATCTATACCGATTGCTAAGGCATACATAATCATTTTGTTCAAATATATGTTAAAAGGAACTGTCATTCTCAGAGGTAAGAAAAGAATAGTATTTTGTGAAAAAGAAAGGGTCGTGCTCATGTAAGGTGTATGAGCTGCCTACGTACATCTGGGATTTTGAAATTTTATACTTTGTTTGAAAATGGTTATTTGCAGAGGATCAGGCCCACGTAGTTCTGGGCAGGGGGAAATGAAGAGTTTTTTTTTAAATAGAAGGGAGACGAGAAGAGTCGTAGCACGCCGAGATTTTGGACTAGGGGTAGAACTTCTTGAGACGGTCCAGGTTGACTGGACGAGCCATCTCTTCCCCATCTAAGTCAGTAAGCATGGCGGCACCGCCGGACAAGATCTTCTTGTTAATGTAGGGGCCGCTCCAATTGGGCTTGAATTTCCCTCTAGGGTCCCAGATGGGTTCTATGATTTCTTTGAGGGCTGGGTCCCCTTCTCGGACATCGCGGTCCTTGATTCTCTTATTGAATGAACGCGTTATTCGGCAATGGTGCCCTTATACGTGGTATAGTGCTTTTAATCTCCTTTCATCTAGGAGGGTCATCTCATCAAGACGGCTTTGGCACCAGTCTTCTTCGCTGACCTTGCTTTCAAGCATGACGTGCAACGAGGATATTTCCTACTCCACGGGTAGGACTTCTTCCATATCGTAAACTAGAGAGTAAGGGGTAGCCACAGTAGAGGTTCGAATTGAGGTTCGGTAGCCCCCGAGGGTGTACGAGATCCGGTCGGCCCAATCTCGACAGCTTTCGATCATTTTGCTGATGATGGCTTTGAGGCTCTTATTGTCGGCTTCAACTGCACCGTTGGTCTGAGGTCAGTAGGGAGAACATTTTTGTCTTTGAATCCCATACTCGTTAACCACCTCTATGACTTCTCCCTCAAAATGAAACCCGTTATCTGATACTAGCTCCTGCGGGACCCCATACCGGCAGATGATATTTTTCTTGACGAATTTGGCCACTTTCTTAGCGTTTATCATTGCGCATGACTCCGCTTCGATCCATTTGGTGAAGTAATCAATGGTAACTAGGATGAACTCATACCCATTGGAAGCCTTCGGTGTAACCTTTCATATGATGTCAATGCCCTAGGTGGAGAATGGCCAGGGAGAGGTCATATTGTATTATTCACGTGGAGGAAAATGCTGAAGGTTGGAGAATTTTTGGCATCTGAGGCATCTTCGGACATAGGCGGTGAAATCTTGTGTCATAGCGGTCCAATAGTAGCCTTATTGAATGATCTTTTTGGCAAGCATATGACCGTTCATATGGGGTCCGTATTCCCCACTGTGGATCTTCTACATTATCTTTTCAATGTCAGCCCCTGCGATGCAGTGCAGATGAGTTCCATCGAAGTTCCTTTTGAGTAGTGATTTGTGACAGATGATGTACTGGGCAACGAGTCTTTGAAGGGTTGCTCGATATTTTTTGTTGGAACTTTCGAGATACCTACCATGCTTGAGGAGGTGCCAGATATCATAGTACCAATAATTAGCTAGCTCGGGATCTTCTGTAGTGACGAGCTCAATGTGGTAGAAGTGGGTTGATTTGTCTTGATTTTGAACTAGGAAGGGGGTCATATTTATTCCTTTGGGCATGACGACCATGGAGGCTAATGTAGCGAGAGCATTGACTAGCTTATTCTTTACTCGAGGTAGGTAATGGAAGGTGATATCTTGGAATTAGGAGACTAGTTCTTCTAAGTGGGAATGGAAGGGTTGGAGTTTCTCATCCTTGACTCTCCACTTTATGAGCACTTGACCGATAATGAGGGCAGAATCCCTGTAGACATTTAGGCATTAAATACCTTTCTTGAGATTAACTTTGAGGCCTACCGTGCATGCCTCGTATTCAGTCATGTTGTTGGTGCAAGGGAAATCCAACTTGATGGCGATGGGAGTGTGGGAGTCATCTGGGGAGATCAGGAGTATCCCAATGCCATGTCCCTTTTTATTGGCAGTGTCGTCAAAGAACATTTGCCATCTAAGGTTGTCCTGGGCAGTGCAGAGTATGTTTTCATCTGGGAATTCGTAGATCCAGACATCGACCTCATCCATGGGGTAATCAGTGAGGTAGTTAGAGATGGATCTTCCTTTCATGGCTTTCTGTGTGATGTACACGATATCAAACTCGGCTAGGAGCATCAACCATCGGGCCATTCGGATGGATAAGGTGGGTTTCTCAAGCAGGTATTTGATGGGGTCTATTCGGGATACAAGTTTGATAGGGAAGGTGAGCATATAATGTAATAACTTTTGGGTGACCTAGACAAGTGCGATACATGCCTTTTTGAAAGTAGTGTAGTTGACTTCGTACCCGACCAATTTACATCTGGCATAATAAATGGCTCTTTATTTATGGGTATCTTCAAGGTCTTGGGCTAGCAAAGCCCCAACTGCAGTGGTTGTTATGGTTAGGTATAGGAGCAAGGGGAGACCAAGTTATGGTGGCATGAGTAGCAGAGGTTGGGTAAGATATTATTTGATTCAATCAAAAGCTTCTTGGCAAGCCTCGTTCCAAACCTTAGTTGAATCCTTTCGGAGGAGTTTAAAGATGGGTTCACATATGGAGGTTAACTGGCTGATGAACCGGTTGATGTATTTTAATTTCCCAACGAAACCTCTAACTTCTTTCTCTATTCGGGGAAGTGGCATCTCAAGTATGGCTTTCAGCTTGGAAGGATCTTCTTCTATCCCTTTCTCACTAACCATGAATCACAAGAGTTTTCCCTTTGTAACGCCGAAGACGCATTTCTACGGATTGAGTCTCATATGATACTGTCGCAGTCGTTCGAAGAACTTTCGAAGATCGGGAACATGACCTTCTATAGTCTTGGACTTGATAATCATATCATCCACATAGACCTCAATTTCTTTATGAATCAGATCATGCAGGATGGTTGTGGCAGCCCTCTAGTAGGTAGCCCCAGCGTTCTTGAGACCAAATGGCATGATAGTGTAGAAAAAGGTTCCCTATGGGGTGATGAATGCGGTTTTTTCTTGGTGCTCTAGGTGCATTTTTATTTAGCTGTATCCGGAAAACCTGTCGAGGAATGACTTGAGAGCATGACTGGTTGTGTTGTCCATGATCATGTCGATATTAGGTAGCGGATAATCATCCTTTGAAGAGGCTTTGTTCAAATCCTGATAGTCTACACACATCCGAACTTTTCCTCCTGATTTTGGCACGGGCACTATATTGTCTAGCCATGTGGTATATTCGATCACACGAATGAAGCCTACGTTCAACTGTTTAACCACCTCTTCTTTGCGCTTGAGCGACCATTCGGTGCGGAGATTTCTCAACTTCTGTTTAGCCGACTTGTAATCTGGGAGAGTGGTAATCTCATGCTGAGCTATTTCAGGATCAATGCCGGGCATATCGTCATAGGACCATGCGAAGACATCCACGAATTCCTTTAGAAATTCTTCGAGTTGTGCACTCTTGTGCTCGTTAAGGGTATCCCCTATCCTAATCTCTCGCGCAGTTGGCTACTAGAACGGAGGTTAATAACAACAGTCTCTTCTTCATTAATTTGAACGCGGTTATGTTATTTATTATTAACCTTATTTAGATCAGTTAAGAATTGTTCATTTGCAAAATCATCATCATCAAAAGTTTGATTAGAATCCAAACAGTTAATGTAAGGTACAACAAGATACTCAAAATCTTCATTTATTTCATTGATAGGAAATATAGCATTGAGAACCTCGTCAAAAGAGGGCTTGATTACATTTGAGCAAGGATGGAAAACAGAAGAGAAAAGGGGTAAACATTAGGATTAGGGGAGATTTCAACAGGTAGAACTGGCGCAGCATGCCAATTGAGGAGAGGTGTATCAGCAGCATTAATCATGTGGGATGGATCCAGTGATGTAGTGCCTGAATGAACCATGCAGAGTGTCATCCCCAGTGTCTGTAAGTTAAAGGAATCTTAGGAGTTACTTTCCTCAGTCTCTTCGGTATCTTTGATGAGTGGTTGTACTTGGTGTTGGGAACCTTCGGCCCATGGGTAGCTGTCTTAGAAAAATATCTCCATTCCAGGCTTCATCTTCTTGTCTGTATAGTCATACAATGGTTCCGAAAAGCCGTAAAAAGGGAAGTCCTCACCCTCTTTGATGAATCATCCATTCAAGGAGTCACCTGGGATAGTATAGACGCAGTCTAGTCTTCTCTTTGGTCAAGACTGGCGGATCATTCTTATCTCTTGTTCTTACGGTTGATACCCCAAACCACAAGGAGGGAAAGCCTTCTTTAGTTCAATGGGATCAAGTATCCCTTGCTATCTTTGCCCTAGCTCCAGTCCAGGCATGAAGTGCATGTTTCTGAACATCTAAATCGCATTGACGTTGCCATGAGGGTCGTATTCTGGACAAACCCATTTTTTGAAGTTATCCCCTAACGGGAGTAGAAGTGGTTCAACTCAAAATCCTGATAGGAGCATATAATTTGACCCGTGATGTATGTCAAGGATTGGAGTGCTGGTACTTGCACCATCGGCATCATCATCATCGCCCAAGATGGTAATGACCCGTCCATCGATGAAGAACTTTAATTTCTGATGGAGTGAGGAAGACACGACCTTGATAATTTGGACCAAGGTCATTCTAGAAATAGGTTGAAACAGGCTGGGATGTCAATAACTTGGAATTCGACGACATGGTTTATAGGGGCAGCCCCTATTACAAGCTTTATGGATCCCATCACCTCCCGAAAGGTATTATCGTAGGCACGCATAGCAGCGAAGGTTAGAGCGAGGTCGCTTTCTTTCAGGCCAAAATATTTTAAGGTTCTCAATGGGCAGACATTCAAGGCGTATCCATTATCGACAAGGGAGAGTGGTACAACCTTCCCCATAACTTCGACGGAGATGTTGAGTGCATGATTGTGGTTTGGCCCAATCTTAGGGATTTCTTCTTCGGAAAAGGATAGCATTAGGGTAAAGGTCAAGGATCTGACCAAATTTACCGCTTCTTCTGGTGTGGTAGAAGGAGGAACTGTGGGTCCAGTGAGAAACTTGATCAAAGCATTTATGTGCAGCTACGAAGACATGAAAAGCCCCATAGAGTGATGTTAGCTTGAGTTTTCTTTAGTTGATCGAGGATCTTGCTCTCCCCGAGGGTCATTTTTGTCATAGGAAGGTTTTCAACGCCCTTCCCTTTGTCATTAGCTGCTAGTGAGTTTGGGATTTGGTAATGCCTCCCTGATCTGGTTATATGATTCACTGAAGAAGGGAAAAACATGAATCCCATTTCCTCGTTGATCTTGGGTTGTTTTGCCACCTTGTTTATTTCTTCGAGGAGTTCTTAAAATGATATCATTCCACACATATCGGCTACCAGGCCAGTGTTCTCGAAAGCTTGTTCTTCATTCGAATCTCTGAATTCTTCCCCCCATTTCTTTCCATGTAAAGTCAATGCATTCCATAACTTCAGCGGCTTCTTCATAGAGGTCATCCCATTCTTTGGGGATGTGTAAGGGTGAAGGGACCAGGTGCCCCTATAGCTTAAGAGCATCAAGTAACTCAGTCATACTGCAAATGTTTTTGGTTTTCCTGAATAATTCTGCCATGATCTGGACAACATCATTCAGGCTGACTTCATCGGTTGGTACTACCCAACTATCTGACTCTCGGGCCCATTTTCTTGCTTCAAATAATAGCGTACTGAACCTTTGGCAATTAATGATCATCTGTGAAGGCAATTTCAGCCCGAACTCTAGGAGTTGGTTTAACACTTCTGATAATTCCATATTTCCATTTTCGGAACGGGCATGGACGACGATGCATGCTCTGGTAAGGAGTGACAGTGCCTGATCAGCAAGGCTAATAGGGTGTAGGAGGAAATATGGGAAAATTTGGAGAGGTTTAGGAGAGTATATGGGTGTGATTTAAGTTGAGGGATCGAATTCTGGGTTCTCTTCTAGAAAGATAGCATTGACATGATTTGGAAGTGGGTTGTGAGTAGTGTTTGGCTTAGGATTGGCTGGTGGGGCAATGGTACCCCGGTCAATTTGACCTTGGATTATGTTTCAGAGGTGAAAGAATTGTTCGGTAGTATGGCTAGAAGTATGGTGAAATGAGCAATGGGCATCTCCCTTGAAGTTTATTGGGAGTGGATTTTGCAATGGATGGGGATCCAAAGGTTTGATAAGGTTTCGTCTTAACAAGGCTTGATAAACTTTGGAAAGGGGAGCATAGAGCTCGGTGTATTCCTTTCGGACTGGGACGAGTTGGCTTTCTGGAGACCATGATGTGGTTGGTTGAGATATGTTGTTGATGGTTGAGACTGTAGCACTGGAAGGTTTGTCATATTTTCTGGGGGTGAACTTTCCGGACACCTTTTTCGGTTCGACATCTATTTTTGCAAGACCTTCCTTAATTTCTACTCCTCTTTATCTGAGATCTCAGAAGTGGGGATAGTATTGTCCTCCCATCGTTGCTCGAACATGGGGTAAGAAGTTCTTCTTCACTATGTTGACTTGTTCTTCCTTGGAAGGCCGATTGGTTATGGTTGTTATTTTTTCCCTCCATCGGGCGATGAAGTTACTGACTGATTCTCCAGGGTTCTCTTTGAGCAGCTCTAAATCACGATGGGTAACCTCAATTTCTTCATTGTATTTGTACTGTGACATAAATTCCCTAGGTACATCCTCCCAGCCACGAATTCTGGACTCTTCGAGAGACAAAAACCATCGGAGGGCATTATCCTTCAAAGTTTGTTGAAACAATTGGGCCAGCACTTCTTCAGAAGTCCCTAGTAGAGTCATGGAACAGTGATAACTTCGGAGATGAATAATCGGGGGTCCACTTCCTTCAAATTTCCTTTTATTCGACATCTTGAACTTCTCGGGCAACCTCGCTTTAGGATAAGGAGACATGTGGGTGTATTCCATGTAATTTCATGAGATTGTGACTTGGTCAAACTTTTTGGTGAGCATCTTGAGGTCTTCTTTGACTTTGTTCATCTCTTCTTCCTTCGGATCAATGATCATAGGCAAGTTAGCCCCAGGCTGGGCAAGGTTCGGCATAGGAAGATGGGCAGGCGGTGGACCATTAACAGGAGGGGCACGTGGAGTGTGATGATACACTTTGGGAACCCAGATGGGCTCGGGTGGATCCATAGCATGAGCGAATAGAGCCTCAGGCTCTTGAGGAATAGGAACCTGGTTTTGTTGCATCTCTCGGACCTCAGTTTGGAGGTTGTCAATCTTGGACACATGCTGAGCTAGGACTGCCGTCAGATCCGGCTGCATAATGGGGACTTGATTTGTGTTCTCCATGGAAAGAGGATGGATACCGGACTTGAAAGAAGTAACAGGGAAACGGACGGATCTCTGGGGTGATTTGACTAAATACCGAAGCTAATAAGGATCCAGGTCAAGGTCTTACGATTGACCTGAGAAGGCGCAAAAATGGGATTTATTTTGAGACAAAAAAGGATGAAAATATTTTTGACTTCTTTTTTCTTTTTTCTTTTTTCTTTTTGATATTGGAAGACAAAATATTTTTGGCTTTTTGATAAAGAGAGGAGAATTCTTGTTTTAGATTTTTTGATAAAGAAAGGAGAGACGGTCTCAACATGATTATTACAATTTTTATGATTTCACTTGTATTAATTCTCCTAAATGCAAAATGAAATGTCAGACGGGACCCGAGCCTAAAAAAATTGGGTTTGTAATATATGAAAAGCTATGGCTGGACTTGTGACCAGGCTCACGGACACGGTCCCGTTTTAAAAATGCACAAAAATTCGGGCGGCGGGCCGACCCAAAATTTTGGCAGAGTTTCGGGTTGAAACCGACAATCTTATATGTGTGTCTTAGGCTTGACACCTATATGCGGGTATGCAGTTGGTTGGCTAAATAGGAAAGGGTTCCCCCCTTTAGCGTGACTTCCACGATATACGTCTTGCTCTTGCAGGCAATCGATACGTGTGGATAAGCCATTTGATATACCTGAGTGTACATGAATTGCCTCACCATATACCTCGTGGGGATGGTACGTGTGATATAGAATTCGATATACTCGATGTATGTGAACGAGTTCCCTGCGATACCTACCGTTATGAATTCGGTCAAGCGGTACGATGCTGGGGAACCGTTTGATATACGTCGAAGGTACTTGGCCAATGGAAGGTGAGAGTCATATCGCTTAGGCTAACCGCACACTACTGGACCAGCGCCCATCACGAAGTGACCCTCCAGTTACTGGATAAAAATTTGGCCAATAACAATGCTCTTTGGTGATGTCGTGTGAATCATGCATAATTCTCTTATTAGTATCTTATGAGAATGTCTTTCTTGATTATGCCAAACAGGGAGCAAAGTACAAGTACCAATGGTTCAGCAAGTATGGATGGATGATGCGTACAACATGTGGATATATGTGATCCTAGGTGCACATGGTGGGAAGTGTACATGGAGAATTTTCTACAAGTGTGTGAATAGAAGCATAAGTATGGGAGATACATGGAAAAGGGGAACATGCAAAAATGGGGAAAATATGAACAAGTATAACATCCATGTAAATAGAGTCTACCCCTCAAAATAACATCCCCAGCAGAGTCGCCACTCTGGCCATCCCCCGATCCTCATGGCGGGTGGGCGGTGTGAGCGAGGATCATAGGTCCCGCGCATCCCTCTCGGGAGTGCTTTGGCCGGTGTCATTTGGCTTAGGTGAAAAATGTAGAGAGATAGAGTTGCCAGTCTATTTTACTCAAAATAGACAAAAGAATGGGATCCATCCCGAAGGACAGCATCCAAAGACATACTGATGCGTAAGAAACCAAAATGATTCGAAAAGGGTCCGGAGGCTAAGTTACGAAATGGGAAGGTGGTAGGCAACCATTTCACCCTTTCGGTCTCTCATGGGTTTTGTTATTTTCCTTTATTTTCCCCGTGATCTGTGTGCATGTGTATATATAGTGGAGATAGGAATCATCGACTTGCACCATGGAAGAGGTAAAGCGAGTCATCTGTAGGAAGGTATAAAAATATTAGAAAATAGGATTTACGCGATTATCATTACGTACCGCTATGATGGAACGATAACTCATGTGGAATAATACGCCACTAAGAAGAAATATATGTATATATATAATATAAGAGAGTGGAGTTTAGAGAAAATAGAAAATGAGAGAAAAAGTAAAAATAGGACTCGAGTCTCCGATTTTACCCCGAGATGCCTACGTAGCCTATAGAGGCATCAAAGTCCACGTAGTTCGATTGAAAAATGAGGGGTTGGGTTTATCCCATAAATCCAACTGAGGGATTATCTTATTTGTGTGTGTGTGTGTGTGTAGAAAAAATGTTGTAGTTGTGAGAAAAGTGTAAGAAAAGTATGAGAATTCCCATTTGGAATTTATGAGCTAACCCTCTTTTTTTTATTTTTTGGGTTTTTATTTATATGAAAATAAGAGATGTGCAATAATACTAAATAAAAAGTATATTAGGATGTGTGAGATGAGATAATGAAAGTGCTAAGTAATAAAAGAAGTTATTGCAAATTTATGATAATTTAAGGAGAGAGTTGAGAAAATTGGACCTTCTTGAAGATCTTGAGCTTGATCTTGAATGTTGGAGAGAAGCCCTTAGACTTGGATGATGATGGATGGTAGTGAATTCACCAAGTTTGATGAAAAGGATGATGAAAAGTGAAGGTTGGAAAGGGATTTGGGTGTGGAAATTACATTGACTTCAAGAGATATTTTCTGGATTTACTGAGAGTGATATCTATCAGATCTGGGCTCCTCTTTCAAGTGAGGTCAGGCCTCCTTTTTATAGGCCCAGGGCATTATCGATCAGCATAGCCATATTCCTACCAATCCGCAGGTGCGTTTAGGCACACTGCCGATAGGCAGGGTCTGGGACCTGCCGTTTGGCAGTGTTTTTCAGGCCTTTTCGAAAGATCGATCATAGGACGCAAACCATTGATCAAAATTGTGCATGGAGCAGACCGTTGGAAAGGAAATTCATAGACCTTAGAAAGTCCTTTGGAATGCTCACAGGTTCGGGAGTTGACTTTGGGTTAAATGTGGCTCGAAATCATTCGTCGATCTATTGGATGGGGAATCGTCGGACGCAAACGGATCGTTCGTCCGCATGGTAAGTCTGAATCGCACACGGGGTGGAACATTGGAAAGGTTAGGAGATGTACTTCGATATTCCAAAGATTTTGATCCGGTTCGGGGAGTTGACTTCGGTCAACCGAGCCCTAAAAGTATTCAGTGACCTTTCAGAATAAAATGGATCGTTCGTCCCTATCATAAGTCAAAATAGTGCACGGCATGGACCATTGGAAAGGGGTTTCAGTGCCCTTCAAAAATTCATTCAGTCTCGGTCGAGTTGAAGACTTTGACTTTTGGTCAAAAGGAGCCTGGGAGTGCTCCATGGCTTCTAGGTCAGTACTCGGGGTATGACCTGGGTTTATAGTGATGAAGGGAGGTGCTAGGGACCTAAGGAGAGTTTAGGGGGCAACAAAATGGGGTGTCTACAATCGTTACGTTTTCATTAAACATGACATAGACTTACGAGATTATAAATACAAAGCCTAACCTATGACTCAAATGTTTTTTTCGTAATTAATCCAATTAGAAACAAATTGACTCGATTAGAAATTTGCCATGACAAATCTCCCCCTTTAGATGTACCAGGTTAAAACCAAAATAAAAAAACCCATAGGCGGCCAAGCTCTCTAAAAAGACTACATTCCCAACATAAAAGGAAAAAGCGTACAGACATTGGGCAGACACATACACTGAATAACTTTACTTTCTTGAAAATTGTTGCCGCATATTGTAAAACTGAACACTTAAACACACCTTCAAATGTAAACAGAATATAATGAGTATAAATACGGATAAGAATAAACTAGAATTATGTCTAATAATATCAACCTAGGTAAGATGTCTTCGTCTAAGATAAAGATATTCTAATCATGACAGGAAAGATACCATGTATCCCCTTTTTTGTTCAGAAATAGACAAAGCAAGATGGAATAAAACTGTTTCTCTTCCATAAAACCTCCTAAATATATGAATAAGTGATGCCAAGAGAAATAGGGAGGAAGGAATTAAAATCATGCAATGGTTTAAAGTCCAACAAAAACACAACATGGCAACATAAGCATAAATAATCAAAATAATGATTAACTAATATCAAAATCAATTCAAAACGATTCCAATATAAATAAGTAACGAAATATGATACCAACTCTGAAATTACCAATGTTGAGATATGAAATCTCAATGCACATAATGATCGTATAGCATGCCAAATAATATTTAAAGAATACATCAAATATGTTCAAGGAGTTCTATTTGACAGAAAAAATTTACCAAAGTAATATTTTACTTCAATGGACAAAAAAAAGTGAACTCTATGAATAAATAAGCATAATGCACACAAGCCTAGAATACTGATGATTCTACAAATTAATAGTGTCATGATAAAATAATTGATGATGCTGTAAATAGCACCACCAGGTGAGGTGTTGATAAGGTCAAGCTAGCAATAACAATGGCAGCACAAGAGTAAATATCTAGTAGAGGGGGTGAGGAGAAGAGGGGAAATGCTAGTATATAAGTGGTTCAGACAATCTGGCCTATGACCACTGTGAGTGTTTGAGTAATTTCACTCTAATGATAGCACCAATGGCATGTGATACAATATCTCACTTTCTCTCTTTACTATGTCTACCAACAGAGTTTTAGCTAGGTTACAATTATCAATCCCCCTCCAAGGTAGTAGAATACATGTATTTATAGTGCTTGGGGGTGTAGTGTACCCCTCAAGCATGCCATGGGCATGTGTGAGTAGAATACACTAATCATTGATGGACACCTGGTTGTGCCACATGTAAGGAATGATGACCAAATATTCCCTCACGTGAGGGGAAAGATTTGGTTATAACTGATTTGCTAACGTGCTCCAAGTCTTCCATGTGTTTGTGTGTGCTCGAACTTGAGATATGATCTATCGTAACCTCAGCCTGTCTGAGTACGAGGTTGGGGAATTCCGTTAGTTGCTTTGTCTTGTCAAACATCAGTATGACCTCATCTTGGAAGAGTGGCTGAGGTTTGGCATGAAGTAGGATGTAACATCGGCTGAGGAAAAATACAATGTTGGCAATGGCTTGATCTCATAAGACACTATTGGCCACGGTTACTCGCCAATCGAGGTTGGTCAATGAAGGTCCGACCTTGCAGAAGACGACCTTTCTGATGGTTGTTGCGAGCTTCCTATCAACTCGACTATGAGACAGGCCGAGGTTAGTGACCCTGAGTATGAGGGTACACTTTGGGCATATCAATCACCCCTTAGCCCTTAGTCTCCTATGTGAGTGGGTGACTGAGGGGTAAAAGAGTCAGGCTAATGAAGGGACATTTTTATATCTTGGGATTTTGAGTGGTGCCTTTGACATATGTCATTTACTGAAGTGGATAGTGTTTTTCCCAAGATATTTCAGTTTTAGACGACACATTTTGGGTTTCCTAAGGTAATGATAAGGGTATTAGGAATCGTGACCCATCATTGAGAAGGCTTAAAAGCCCTTTTCTTTACTCATTTTCTCTTTCTTCTTCCTTAGCTTTCCTTCCTATAGCTTTTCTGCAACAACAATTTTCTTTCAAGCCCTCCATTGTTTTGCTGCAATTCAAGTTTATCCTTGCTTCTTAATCTATTCCTCCTTCACTCGCGAACAGTCCGGTATTGTTCTTCGACCTTTCTTTTTCCATTTTTGGTCATTACTTTTAAGGTTTCAATTTTTCGGTAATCTTTTCCCTTTACGGCGAGGCTTTCTTCTGTTGTTGAGTGGCTATAGGGTTAGTTTTGTAACAGTGGAGTGACTTTGAGGCCATACTAGATCATCTAGGGGTTGTTTCAGCAAAAGCCACTTCCTTTTTGACTTCCTGGCAACCCTCCGATCATCATCTCCGGTGACCTATCTTTGGGAGTTCTTGGTGTTCTTATTTGAAACCCTTTGGATTCCATATTTTGACCTTAGTTTGAGTAGCACAATTTATTTGCATGTTTACAGTTTGAGTCTTTCCCACAAGTGTAGTGTCATCTACCATATGCTCAGACCTTTGTACAAGCTAATTGAAGAATTCCCATCTTTGCGAGAGAAGGCCTTTGAAAAGATTAGGCAAATAAAGTTAGCTCAGGAGGAAGCTCATAGGGATGAGGCCTTTTCCCTCAGACCAATTTTTCCTCCACCCTTTAAGGTCGTATACCCTAAGCCTGATGCGGTTCCTAAGCCAATGCCTGAGTCAGCTTCTTTAGACCCTATGTCTACCTCCAAGGCTGCTGAGTCCGTAGACTCTTTTCAAGAGGCTATGGATTTATCCCACATGGGAAGTGTAGCCTCTGAGGAAGTCAAGGATTCTGGTCAATTCTTATCCCACCAAGAGGCTAGGACCTATCGTAGGTCTTCTTCCGTTGAAATCCTAGGGCTCAGTGTGGCAATTCCCCCTACTATTGACGCCATTCCTTTATCGATTGCTACCAATGTTGAGTTTGTGAAGAGGTGTCTTGGCGGTGCCCCCTCTGAGGCTCAGCCTCAGATAGTTGATGATAATGATGATGATAAAGGGATTGAACTTGACACTTCCAAGGTTGATGGTCCTAAGTCTTCTGTCACTGAATACGACCTTCTCGCCTTCAGACATCTGTATGCTATTCCTTCATCTGTTACCTTAAGGAAACCCCGAAAGGATTAGAGGGCCTTCGATGATCGAGAGGGAGAGCTCTGCGTCTATGAGCAAATGTTCAAACTCGACTTCCATCTCCCAATTCACCCCACTGTCCGAGTTGCACTTTCTTATATCAACCTCGCTCCTTCTCAGCTTTCCCCAATGCCTGGAGGGTCTTGGTTGGGGCAATCGTACTTTGGAAGGTGGTTCATCATACCGACCTTCCAGTTAGGGTATTCTTAGATGTTATATACCCTCATCCACTAAAAATCAGTCGGGCTACTATAATTTTATAGCCAGGAAGTCTGAGAAGAAGATGATGTTAGTGCCTCAGACCTCTAACCACAATTAGAAGACTCGATTATTCTTTTCCTCAAAGGCTTGGGAGTTTAGTCCTAATAAGGCTTGTGGAACATCTGTTCCAAGGACACTTCTGAGGTGGGTGGGACAAGGTCTCTTTCTCGGCCAAAACTGACCCTGGATTGAGCCAAGATAACCATAAGAATATTGAGGATCTTCGTAGTCATGGAGAAGATGGTCACCTCATCAAATACGAGCATTTGATGACCCCTTACTATTTATCTCAGACGGGTCTTGGGAGTACCGCTCTGATCGAGCTTTGTAAGTATTCTAGAATAAATAATTTTACACCAAGTCTAGTCTCGTAGACTTCATGTGTCTGATCTTCAAACTCATGTGTTTTCTTTTTGTAGAGAAACCAGATGGAGTTTCTAAAGACCTTTGGAATATTTCTATTCCTAGTATCATAAAACTTCTAGAGAAGCATGGTGGCAAGACTATACCACACCCTGCACACACAAAGAAGGGGAAATCCCCTTCTGATGCATCTAAGAAGAGGAAGGCACCTATAGAACCTTCCCGTACGAAGCCTAGTAAGGTTCAAAATACTGAGTGTGTTATACCAATATCCTTAGATGATGCTTTATCGGCTCATCTTTCTCAGTTAAAAATTTGTGACAGCCTCATTGGCAATAGTGCCTAGGCTTCTGATGCCCTCGGCCACACAATGACCGAGGATGATAAGAACTTTCTTCATTCGATGGATGCAGTTCATAGGGTAGTTCAGGTATTTATTTACTATTTGTGTTACCTATGATCTTAACTTCATTATTACTAATATTCTTGATTCTTCTTTTTACAGAGTGCTCTCTCTCTTTTTATTATCTGGATTGCTGATTTGAAAAAGGATCTTAAGGAGAGAGATGGTGAGATCTCCCATATGTAAACTGATCATGCTAATGCCCAAAAGGCAAAGGATGATAGCCTTCAGTCTAAGGTTAATGTTGTAGTTAAGGATGCCTTGGAGAATGCTTTAGAGACAATTATTAAGGAGTACCAAACCTCTGATGAGTTTGTCAGCTTTAGCCTCAAGTATCTGGAGAGGGGCATAAAGGAAACTAGCCGATGGACTTCCATGAAGCAAGAAAGTTTTGGCAGTCTGTCGGTCGAGGACTTTATTGGCCTCGGCTTTGGAAATGCCCAGCTCACTAAGGCCCTACAGGAGGTAGAAGAGGGTGGCCCAGCTGAGACGAGACAGCTTGAGGTGAATGAGACTGAGGATGTTGGACATCAGGATGATGAGGTTGAGGTTACCAAATTATGTCCCATAACCAAACAACCCTGCTGCTGGTGGGTCGGCTGAAGCCTAAGTATCTGAGCGTCTCTTTTGCATGCCTGAATTGTTGTGAAGCTTTTGTATAACCCATTTTATTTGATGAACTGTAACCTATTATCTTAGAATGATGTAACAATTTTTGGTTTGTATGAATGCAATTCCATTTCCTTCACTTGTTGCTTTCCTTTACTTGTTGCTTTGTTGCTTCATGTCTATGATGTTTCATTTGTCCACCATATCACAAAATTTTGAATAATGGGAATCAAACCAAGTAATAACAGATATATAATTCACCAAATTAATTATGTTACGGGTCTGAGGTCACCAAATTATGGTGTTTCACCTCATAATTCACCAAATTAATGATGTTTAAGGTCTGAGGTCACCAAGTTAATGACGTTTCACCTAATAATTCATCAAATTAATGATGTTAAGGGTCTGAGGTCACCAAATTATGGTGTTTCACCTCATAATTCACCAAATTAATGATGTTTAAGGTCTGAGGTCACCAAGTTAATGATGTTTCACCTCGTTATTTACTAACTAAATGATGTTAAAGGTCTGAGGTCACCGAGTTAATGATGTTCCACCTTATAATTGACCAAATTAATGATGTTAAGGGCTTGAGGTCACCAAATTATGGTGTTTCACATCATAATTCACCAAATTAATGATGTTTAAGGTCCTAGGTCACCAAATTATGGCGTTTCACCTCATAATTCACCAAATGAATGGTGTTTAAGGTCTGAGGTCACCAACTTAATGATGTTTCACCTCATAATTCACCAACTAAATGATGTTAAAGGTCTGAGGTCACCAAGTTAATGATGTTCCACTTCATAGTTTACCAAATTAATAAGGGTCTGAGGTCACCAAGTTAATAATGTTTCACCTCATAATTCACCAAATTAATAATGTTAAGGGCCTAAGGTCACCAAATTATGGTGTTTTACCTCGTACTTCACCAAATTAATGATGTTTAAGGTCTGAGGTCACCAAGTTAATGATGCTTCACCTCATAATTCACAAAAGTAATGATGTTTAAGGTCTGAGGTCACCAAGTTAATGATGTTTTACCTCATAATTCACCAAATTAATGATGTTTAAAACATATATATTATAACAAAAGTATCAGCACAACATTATTATCTTCTCATTAACATCCTCTGTATAAACTGGCACAACCTCATCAATGACCCTATAAGGACCATGCCAGTTGGGATAGAGCTTATTGGGTTTTTGCCACGTCTTCTTGAGGATTAGTTCTACCACAGCTATGGGTCTTAACTTTACCCTCTGATTGTAGAATCTCACAGTTCTCTGTTAATAGGCTGCATATCTTACCTCTACATCCTCTCTTCTTTCTTCAATTAAATCAAGATCAAGTCTTCTCTCTTCCCCATTCCTATGAGGGTCATATATCTGAACTCTATGAGTCGGAAGTCCTATCTCTATTGGGATAACGGCCTCTGAGCCATGGTCTAACATAAATGGAGTTTCTCCTGTGGGTGTCCTCACTATCATCCTGTACGACCAAAGCACAACATATACTTCCTCTATCCATCTTCTTTTGGCCTATTCTAGCCTATTTTTTATCCCATCAAGGATTGTTCGATTTGTGACCTCGGTCTGATCATTTTCCTCGGGGTGGCCAGGAGAAGAGAAAAACTGCTTGATCCCTACTCTTTCACAGTATTTTTCTAATGAAACATTCTTGTACTGGGTTCCATTATCTGAGATAAGGGTATTTAGAAGGCCATACCTGCATATGATGTTCTTCCAGATGTACTGGAAAATCTTCTGCTCAATGATTATGATCATTGGCTTGGGCTCTACCCATTTGGATAAATAATCAATTGCCACTATTAAGAACCGATCGTTGTTTACAACTCTTGGCAAGGGTCCTACCAAGTCAATGCCCCATACTGCAAATGGCCAAGGGGAGCTGATTGAAGTCAGATGTTAGTGAGGCTGATGAGGGATGGTGGAGAACCTCTGACACTTATCACACTTCTTCATGTACGCAGTTGCGTCTTTGGCCAAGGTCGGTCACCAGTACCCTTGAGTGATTATCCTCTTAGCCAACGGCCTCCTTCTTATGTGAATTGAACAAGAGACTTCATGCACATCGTTCAAGATGTGTGGAACCTCTAAAGGATGTACACATATAAGGAGAGGGATCAGATACACTTTTTTATACAAGATATCTCCTACAATTGAGAATTTAGCAGCTCTGAACCTCAGCTTTCTCCTTTCTAACTTCGACTCTGGCAGCTCTCCCTCTCTGATGTATCTGATAAGAGGATCCATCCATGAGGCTCCTATACTCAGATTTAGGTAAGGTCTATCAACCTCTTCCTCTTTGATGGTCGTCTTGAGCAGAATCTCAACTGGTGTTGTTCTCCTTATATATGTCCTTATTGCTGAGGTCAACCTCACGAGTGCATCATCTTGGCTATTGTCTAGCCGAGTTATCCACTTCCTCTTTAATTCCTTGAAACTTTCTAACATCGATCTCACCCTCTTTATATATATGGCCATCCTTTCATCTTTGGCTTCATATACCCCAGGATTTGGTTCACGACCAATCTTAAGTCACTGTGGACTAGGAGTTGGCCGACACTGAGGGCTTTTACCAAAGAGAGACCTGCTATTAATGCGTCATACTCTGAATCATTATTGGAAGCTTTGAAGTTGAACCTCATGGCATATTTAATATTTTTACCATCTAGTGCCGACACTATTAACCCTTCTCCACTTTCGCTTTCATAGGACGACCCATCAACGAAGAGGTTCCAAATAGTTTCATTTGAAGAGAAGTTTCCCTATGATAAGGTTCCTTTCTTGAAGAGGTATCTATCTTCCTTATTCTTAACTGTTCTTTGCTCGGCTATACTTATCTTGGCTTCGTCTGATGTTCAGCCGACATTTCTCTCTTCTGGCTCATCGACAGCCTCTTGATTAATCTCAACCTCGGCCTCATCCCAGGTAAACTCGGCCATAACATCCACGAGTGCTTATCCCTTGATGGCAACCCTGGGTCGATAAACAATATTTTATTCTCCTAACTCGATTGCCTAGGTCATTAGCCTTCATGACTTCTCAAGCTTAGGGAGGACCTGTCTGAGTGGGGAATCAGTGAGGACGACCATGGAGTGGGTTTGGAAGTATGGTTTGATTTTCTTAGAAGCATGTATCAAAGAATGGGCTAACTTTTCAATCCGAGGGTACTTCTTATTAGACCCTTGGATTTCTTTGATATTGAAGTACACTGGTCTCTGCACTCCATCATATTCTCTTACTATTGCAGCACTAATGGCTGACTCTGAGATAGTTAAATATACGTACAGCTTCTCTCCCTAAATTGGTCGAGATAGGAGTAAAGGGGATTCGAGGTAGGACTTGAGCTCTTTAAAATCTTTGTCACATTCCTCATTCCATTCGAAAGCCTTTCTAAGAACTTTGAAAAAAGGAAAACATTTATCTGTAGCTCTTGAGATGAACCTGTTAAGTGCAGTAACTCGTCCGATTAGCCTCTGAACATCTTTGATGGTTCTGGGTGTCTTAATTTCTAGAAAGGCCTTGATCTTCTCAGGGTTAGCCTCTATTCCCCTTTGGTGGATGATGAATCCCAAAAACTTTCCTGCTCCCACCTCGAAGACACATTTGTCTAGGTTGAGCTTCATTATGTATTTGTTCACGGTATCAAAAGTTCTTTCACGATTGAGTGTCGGCCTTCAAACTCTTCGTCAGCATAACGTCCACATAAATTTCCATAGACTTTCCTATCTGATCCTCGAACATCTTATTTATGAGACGTTGATAAGTAGCCCCTGCATTCTTCAGGCCGAAGGGCATGACCTTGTAGCAATAGGTCCCCTTATCTGTAATGAATGTTGTCTTCTTTGAATCATCTGAATTCATAAAGATTTTATTATACCTAAAATATGCATCCATGAAGCTCATAAGCTCATGTCCTGCTATTGCATCCATCATTTGATCTATACGAGGGAGGGTAAAACTGTATTTTGGGCAAGACTTGTTTAAATCAGTGAAATCTACACACATCCTCCATTTCCCATTAGTTTTAGGCACTATGACAGCGTTGGATAAGCATTCAGGGTATATGACCTCCCTGGTGAACTTGGCCTCTTTAAGCTTTCTAACCTCGTCTCTGATGACATCATACTTCTCTCTTTAGTATACTCTTCTTCTCTACTTGATGGGCTTGACATCCTCTACAATATTAAGTTTATCGCACATAATCTCAGGATCAATACATGGCATGTTTGCATGGCTCCAGGAAAAGATACTTTGTCTCTTCCTTAACAGCTTCACTAATTCTTCCTTGATCTCAGGCTTTAGGGCTTTGCAAACTTAGATGGGTTTTTTTGGCTCGTCCTCATTGAGGACGATGGATTCTACCTCCTTTGCAGCCTCTCTCTTTTTTAGTTTTGTTTCATCTCTAGGATCAAGTGTATCGATGTTGTACGTGGTTATTGCCCTCTTATGAGCCTCTCTCTCTCTTCTGCAGAGTTGAAGTAGCATTCACGTGACGATGTTTGGTCATATTCCACTTCCCTTACTCCATACGGAGTCGAGAATTTTAGCATTTGGTGGACCGTTGAAGGCACGACCTCAAATTCCTTGAGGGCTACTTGTCCCATGATGAGGTTATAGGATGAGAAGAAATTTTCATCCATCACAAATAAATTAATTTTTCTAGTCAACCTCTTAGGCCATTCATCTTCCATTCTCATATCTATTTCATACATACCTAATGGATGAAACTTTTCACCACTGAAGACAATCAAGGGATGATGATAAGGGACAAACCTAGCTTTACGGAGGCCCAAGCTTTTAAAACAGGGCAAAAACATAACGTCTATAGAACTTCCCCCACCAACCAGGATCCTCTGAACTTCACACCCATGCACTCTTGTGGTGATGACTAAAGGTTCATCGTGGGGAGCTAAGATACCCATAAAATCAAGTCGTGAGAAGCCGACCATGAGAATGTCCATATCTACCTTCTTTCTCTTCTCACGTATAACTTCTGTAGATGCTAAGTTCATAACCTCGGCTTTAGTCACTGCTTTGGCCTCTGCCACACGAGCCTTGCGATCAGCTACCTTTGAGACACCCCTGCTAGTCCTCCACATATAGTGTTTACACCAAAAGACATCATACCGACCCTCTTCACTGGGATATTATCGTTTTTTGGTGGGAGGTTAGGGTCATCATCATCACTATCTGATTCATCAGCTCTTTTGACAAGGTTAACTTCCTGACATTTATCATTTCTTTTCTTTTTAGGGTCATCTCTTCCCCCCCTTAGAAGCTCAACCATCCACATACTTTCTGAGCCTTCCAGACTTCAATATTTTCTCAATCTCATCCTTGAGGGATGAACATTTATCAGTAGATGGTCGTGATCTTGATGGAACTCTCACAATAGATTCTTGTTTCTCTTATATGGAGGAGCCTTCAGCTTCTTCGTCCATCTCAGGGATCTATCATTTTTTATTTCATATAGGATGTGTTCACAACTCACAGTTAAAGGAGTATAGTTTGCAAACTTGTCATCTACGGTCTTCTTCTTTCCATCATTTTTCCTTTGAAATTTCCCACTGCTACTTCCATTCTCATCCTCGTATTTTGCATCCATTGCTTCTTCTGCGTTCATGACCTTTCCATCTATTGCTAACAGCTTGGCCATAAACTTGGGTGGGTCTTCAACAAGCTTCCAAAGTAGCTTTACCTTCTGAAGCCCTCCAATAAGGGATGTTATGGCTATACTCTATTCATAATATTCAACCTCCAACTTTTCCTTATTGAACCTTGTGATATAGTCTCTGAGGCTTTCATTCTTACCTTGCTTTACGTAAAGCAAGTGAGTCATCTTCTTCTGAGGTCTTACCCCAAAATAGAAGTTGTGAATAAATCGCTCGGCCAAACCTTTAAAATTTTCAACTAAATTTTTAGGAAGAGAAGTGAACCAGATATGTACAGCCCCAGTTAGAGTGCTTGAGAATGTTCGTCACCTCATCTCATTAGATATTGAACAAATATATGTTGAGGACTGATACATTTCAATATGATGCACTGGGTGGGTACTTCCATCATACTTGGGAGATACCATTGGAGGTTTAAACTTGGCAGGGATTAAAAAGTTGACAATCCTTCCACAAATGGCGAACCCTTTAAGTACCCTCTCTGTAATGGGTCTCGGATTTTTATGAGATCCCTTATCTTCTCTTCCAGACTTTGAATTGAATTGGTCCATGGTTTAGCAAAGTCAGCTTGGTCGAGGTTATCCCCAGCCACCTCCAAGGGGTGAACTGAGGGTTCCCCAACTACTACACAACGTTGGCTATTGACCTCCCCTTGACCATAGTCTCGTCCATGTGAGGGTCGACCATTATGCGGATGACAGTCACCTCCTTATATTCTAGAGCCAGCGAGACTTCTTAATCTGGATAACCTCTCCCTCAGATCATTAACTGGGCCGAGCCTTTCAAAGGCCGACCCTCTACTTAAGCGATCAAAAGTTGATCCTATTTGTCGTGCATCACCATCTCGTCTTGCACACACTACACCAAAACTGGCGATTGGTCACGGCTAAAATCCCTGACCAAAGTTGTGGGTCGCGAACTTGGGCCGTGACCATTTCTGGAGTGACCATTTTCATCAATTTTCGTGGGTCGCGGCACAAGTCCGTGACCAAAAAATGGTCTCGGTCGAGAGGGGTCACGGCAGATGATCGTGGACTTGGGCTGTGACGGGGTCACGACCCTCATTCGTGACCCACAACCATGACAAATTGGTCGCGGCCAAAGTCCGCGACCCACGTCCGGGACAAAAAAATAAAAAAAAATGGTCGCGGCCTTCATCCGTGACCCACAACCGTGACAAATTGGTCGCGGACTTTGGTCGCGACCCACTACCGTGACAAAAGAATTAAACAAAATGGTCGCAGCCCTCATCCGTGACCCACAACCGTGACAAATTGGTCGCGGCCAAAGTCCGCGACCCACAACCGTGACAAAAAAAAAATAAAAATAAAATGGTCGCGAACTTTGGTAGCGACCATTTTTATGCGCGACGAAAAAAATAAAAATGGTCATGGACAAAGTCCATGACCATATTTAACTATAATTTAAAAATATATATTTTTTTTTTGTCCAATCCTAAAATTGGGGGTCCTGTGAGTGCACCATCGGTTGCTACGTGTAACGTTAGACGCGTACGAGGTGTTACAAATATTTATTATTGGCAAAACAATAAAAAAATCACAAATTGCGAATCGAGAACGTTGTTAATAAACAAATATATATATACAAACTTATAAATATTACACGTTTTAATAATTCACAGACCAAAAAAAAAATGGACAAAGTTTCCTCTATTTTCTTGACATTCCAAAACCTGTAAATGTAAAACATGCTTATTATAAACCTCGCACGGCCATAAAATTCAACAATCAAATTATAAAAGCCAGCACGGACATAAAACTAAACAATAAAAGCCCGCACGGCTGTAACACAAAAAACAAAATCCTGAATGTCCACAACATATAAACAATCTTCATGATGTAGACCATTGCCTCCTTCGTTTGTTCCACGTGCAAAAATCCTACAAATGATAGGATACATAAAAAAAAATATCAGTAACCAAGTAGTTTTACAAAAAAATTAATCAAGCTGAAAAATTGCATATATGAGTTAAAATTATCAGTAACCAAGTAGAAATAAGCAAATTATCGTCGTATTCTCAAACCGTGATCCTACGAGTTACATTGGCCCCCTGGGAGGTGTTGGTACCACCCACGAGGACGTTCGGGAGCTGTTTCGAGTTCTCACCCTCTAACGCCATGTTTTTAAGCCTAAGTCTAGAAATATGCAAATTACCGTCGTATTCTCAAACTGGGAGTCCCGTGGCTGCGGGGTCAGTTCCTACGAGTTACATTGGTCCCGTGGGAGGTGTTGGTGGCACCCACGGGGACGTTCGGGGGTTGTTTCAAGTTCTCACCCTCTAACGCCGTGTTTTTAAGCCTAAGTCGAGAAATATGCAAATTACCGTCGTATTCTCAAATCGGGAGTCCCGCGGCTGCGGGGTCAGTTCCTACGAGTTACAAATGTCCCGTGGGAGGTGTTGGTGCCACCCACGGGGACGTTCGGGGGCTGTTTCGAGTTCTCACCCTCTAACGCCATGTTTTTAAGCCTAAGTCTAGAAATATGCAAATTACCGTCGTATTCTCAAACCGGGAGTCCCGCGTCTGCGGGGTCAGTTCCTACAAGTTACATTAGCCCCGTGGGAGGTGTTGGTACCACCCACGTGGCCGTTCGGGGGCTATTTCGAGTTCTCACCCTCTAACGCCATGTTTTTAAGCCTAAGTCTAGAAATATGCAAATTACCATCGTAGTATCAAACCAAGAGACCCGCGGCTGCGTGGTCAGTTCCTACGAGTTACATTGTCCCATGAGAGGTGTTCGTGCCACCAACAGGGCCGTTTGGGGGATGTTTCGAGTTTTCACCCTCCAACGTCAGGTTTTTAAGCCTAAGTCTAGAAATATGCAAATTACCATCGTATCCTCAAATCGGGAGACCCGCGGCTGTGGGGTCAGTTCCTACGAGTTACATTGGTCCCGTGGGAGGTGTTGGTGCCACCCACGGTTCCGTTAGAGGGTTGTTTCGAGTTCTCACCCTCTAACGCCATATTTTTAAGCCTAAGTTTAAAAATATGCAAATTACCATCGTATTCTCAAACCGGGAGTCCCGCGGCTGCGGGGTCAGTTCCTACGAGTTACATTGGCCCCGTGGGAGGTGTTGGTGCCTCCCACGGGGACATTCGGGGGCTGTTTCGAGTTTTCACCCTCTAACGTCAGGTTTTTTAGCCTAAGTCTAGAAATATGCAAATTACCATCGTATTGTCAAACCAGGAGTCCCGCGGATGCGGGGTGAGTTCCTACGAGTTACATTGGTCCCGTGGGAGGTGTTGGTACCACCCACAGGGACGTTCGGGGGTTGTTTCGAGTTCTCACCCTCTAACGCCATGTTTTTAAGCCTAAGTCTAGAAATATGCAAATTACCGTCGTATTCTCAAATCGGGAGTCCCGCAGCTGCGGGGTCAGTTCCTACGAGTTACAAATGTCTCGTGGGAGGTGTTGGTGCCACCCACGGGGACGTTCGGGGGCTGTTTCGAGTTCTCACCCTCTAACGTCATGTTTTTAAGCCTAAGTCTAGAAATATGCAAATTATCATCGTATTCTCAAATCGGGAGTCCCGCGGCTGCGGGGTCAGTTCCTACGAGCTACATTGGTCCCGTGGGAGGTGTTGGTGCCACCCACGGGGCCGTTCGGGGGTTGTTTCGAGTTTTCACCCTCTAACGTCATGTTTTTAAGCCTAAGTCTAGAAATATGCAAATTACCATCGTACTCTCATACCGGGAGACCCGCGGCTGTGTGGTCAGTTCCTACGAGTTATATTAGTCCCGTGAGAGGTGTTGGTACCACCCACGGGGCCGTTCGAGGGTTGTTTCGAGTTTTCACCCTCTAACGCCATATTTTTAAGCCTAAGTCTAGAAATATACAAATTACCGTCGTATTATTAAACCGGGAGACCCGCGGCTGCATGGTCAGTTCCTACGAGTTACATTGGTCCCATGGGAGGTGTTGGTACCACCCACGGGGAGGGTCGGAAGCTGTTTTGGATTTTCCCCCATTAACGCCCTCTTTTTATGCCTAAGTCTAGAAATATACAAATTATCGCCGTATTCTCAAACCGAAACTCCCGCGGCTGTGGGGTCAGTTCCTACGAGTTACACTGGTCCCGTGGGAGGTGTTGGTGCCACCCACAGGGCCATTCGGGGGTTGTTTTTAGTTTTCACCCTTTAACGCCATGTTTTTAAGCCTAAGTCTAGAAATATGAAAATTACCGTCGTATTATCAAACCGGGAGTCCCGCGGCTATGGGGTCAGTTTTTACGAGTTACTTTGGCCCCGTGGGAGGTGTTGGTGCCACCCACGAGGACGTTCGGGGGCTGTTTCGAGTTCTCACCCTCTAACGCCATGTTTTTAAGCCTAAGTCTAGAAATATACAAATTACCGTCGTATTCTCAAACCGGGAGTCCCGCGGCAGCGGGGTCAGTTCCTACGAGTTACATTGGCCCCGTGGGAGGTGTTGGTTCCACCCACGAGGACGTTCGGGGGCTGTTTCGAGTTCTCACCCTCTAACGCCTTATTTTTAAGCCTAAGTCTAGAAAATGCAAATTACCATCGTATTCTCAAACCGGGAGTCCCGCGGCTGCGGGGTCAGTTCCTACGAGTTACATTGGTCCCGTGGGAGGTGTTGATGGCACCCACGGGGACATTCGGGGGTTGTTTCGAGTTCTCACCCTCTAACGCCGTGTTTTTAAGCCTAAATCGAGAAATATGCAAATTACCGTCGTATTCTCAAACCGGAAGTCCCGCGGCTACGGGGTCAGTTCCTACGAGTTACAAATGTCCCGTGGGAGGTGTTGGTGCCACCCACGGGGACGTTTGGGAGCTGTTTCGAGTTCTCACCCTCTAACGCCATTTTTTTAAGCCTAAGTCTAGAAATATGCAAATTATCGTTGTATTCTCAAACCGGGAGTCCCGCGGCTGCGGGGTCAGTTCCTACAAGTTTCATTAGCCCCGTGGGAGGTGTTGGTGCCACCCACGTGGCCGTTCGGGGGTTGTTTCGAGTTCTCACCCTCTAATGCCATGTTTTTAAGCCTAACTCTAGAAATATGCGAATTACCGTTGTAGTATCAAACCGGGAGACCCACGGCTGCATGGTCAGTTTCTACGAGTTACATTGGTTCCATGGGAGGTGTTCGTGCCACCAACAGGTCCGTTTGGGGGCTGTTTCGAGTTTTCACCATCTAACGTCAGGTTTTTAAGCCTAAGTCTAGTAATATGAAAATTACCATCGTATCCTCAAATCGGGAGACCCGCGGCTGTGGGGTCAGTTCCTATGAGTTACATTGGTCCCGTGGGAGGTGTTGGTGCCACCCATGGTTCCGTTAGAGGGCTGTTTCGAGTTCTCACCCTCTAATGCCATATTTTTAAGCCTAAGTCTAAAAATATGCAAATTACCGTCGTATTCTCAAACCGGGAGTCCCGCGGCTACGGGGTCAGTTTCTACGAGTTACATTGTCCCCGTGGGAGGTGTTGGTGCCTCCCACGGGGACGTTCGGGGGCTATTTCGAGTTTCCACCCTCTAACGTCAGGTTTTTAAGCCTAAGTCTAGAAATATGCAAATTACCGTCGTATTCTCAAACCGGGAGTCCCGCAGATGCGGGGTCAGTTCCTACGAGTTACATTGGTCCCGTGGGAGGTGTTAGTGCCACCCACGGGGATGTTCGGGGGATGTTTCGAGTTCTCACCCTCTAATGCCATGTTTTTTAGCCTAAGTCTAAAAATATGCAAATTACCGTCGTATTCTCAAATCGGGAGTCCCGCGGCTGCGGGGTCAGTTCCTACGAGTTACATTGGTCCCGTGGGAGGTGTTGGTGCCACCCACGGGGACGTTATGGGGCTGTTTCAAGTTTTCACCCTCTAACGTCATGTTTTTAAGCCTAAGTCTAGAAATATGCAAATTACCATCGTATTCTCAAACCGGGAGTCCCGAGGCTGCCGGGTCAGTTCCTATGAGTTACATTAGTCCCGTGGGAGGTGTTGGTGCCACCCACGGTTTCGTTAGAGGGCTATTTCGAGTTCTCACCCTCTAACGCCATATTTTTTAGCCTAAGTCTAGAAATATGCAAATTACCGTCGTATTCTCAAACCGAGAGTCCCACGGTTGCGGGGTCAGTTCCTATGAGTTACATTGGCCCCGTGGGAGCCTCGTGCACTGGGTTTGCCCTTTAACCTCTAACGCCGTGTTTTTAAGCCTAAGTCTAACTGGGGGTTGTAAATTTTCATAATTGGGGGTTGTGGCAAAGTAATTACATGAATAGAGCTAGTGAGATTCATATAAATAAGATTTCTTTATTCTCCAACAGACATGATTGAAGGATAGAACTGGGACTGGTGGGAAGAGTCTTATCAGGTTGTAAAGTCGATTTCTCAATATGAGGAGCTTTGGGGCCTTTTCTATTCGCTTGAGTCCATTCTTCTTCTCAAGTTACATTAGTGGTGGTAGCTTTAGTGTCAGGATTTATCATCCACACTCTTTTAATTTTGGGGCATTTGGATATATTATGGCCAAAGGCAACATAGTGGGGACATGAGTTGGTCATACCTTGCTATTTAACCTTAACACAAGTGGAAGAACCATCCTCCAAAATGAGGTTAATGGAGTTTGGGTAGCTAACTTTTGGCACCATTTCAATGCAAATCCTAGTAAAGCTAATTCTATTCATATTTCTAGTGACTGAATCAGCATAGATGGGGATTCGTATGGCACTAGAAATGTTATTGAGGCCTTTAACAGTCCAATATTGCATAGGGATGTTGGGGAAGAGCACCCAAACTGGAACTCTAATAGTATCCCCTTTAAAGAACTTGAAGCCATGTTTCCATTTATTCAAAATGTTGGGGTTCCCCACGAAGTTCCAAGGGCCATTTTCCACCACCTCATCTTTGTAAGTGGGGCTGTGATATTTGAAGAAAAAGTATCCATCATCATGAGCAAACATTTTTCTCTTCATTCAACTCTTCTAGTCTTATCACATTGGTTACCAAGAAAAAGTATTCAATTCTGCTTTGTGTTGGGGATGTGAACTAAAGTTTGGTTATCAAGGAAGCTTTGGATATATTTAGTAGTTTATCAGGGCTTAGGCCTAATCGTTCTAAAAGTAATATGTTCATTACTAGCTTAGATGAAGAGGAGACTCTTAGTGTGGTTAGCAATCTCAACATTAAAAGATGGACTAATATGCATGTATATATATGTATATATATAACTTTATATGCATGTTTATAACTGTATATATATGCATATATATATACCAGTATATATACTGTATATATATGCTTATATATACCATTATATATATATATATATATATATATATATATATATATATATATATATATATATATATATATGCAGATTATATACTGCAGTGTATATATATGCAGTATATATATGCAGATTATATACTGCAATGTATATATATGCAGTATATATATGCAGATATATATACACTGCAGTATATAATCTGCATATATATATATATATATATATATATATATATGTATTATACATATAATATACTGCAGTGTATATATATGCAGTATATATATACTCTGCCGTATATATAGTATGTATATATATACATATATGCAGATTATATACTGTAGTGTATATATATGCAGTATATATATACTCTGCAGTACACTGCATATATATACGCGACTGGTTCCTACGACTCACATTGGTCACGTGCGAGATGTTCGTGACTCTTACGGGACGGTTTTATGTTCATTTTGCGTTTTCACCCTTCGATGGCATGTTTTTATGCTTGAGTCTAACTTTTTGCAAATTTACGTTGTACACTAAAACCGGGAGCCCCGTGACTACGCGGTCTGTTCCAACGAGTCGCATTGGTCCCGTGCGAGGTGTTCGTGACTCTTATGAGACCATTTTGTGGTTGTTTTACGTTTTCACCCTTCGATGGCATGTTTTTATGCTTAAGTCTAATTTTTTGCAAATTTACGTCGTACACTCAAATCGCGAGTCTCGTGAGTACGCGGTCTGTTCCTATGAGTCGCATTGGTCCCGTGCGAGGTGTTCATGACTCTTACGGGACCGTTCGGTGTTTGTTTTAGGTTTTCATCCTTCGATCGCATGTTTTTATGCTTAAGTCTAACTTTTTGCAAATTTACGTCGTACACTCAAACTGGGAGCCCCGTGACTACACGGTATATTCCTACGATTTACATTAATCCCATGCGAGATGTTCGTGACACTTACGGGACCGTTTTGTGGCTGTTTTATGTTTTCACCATTCGATGGCATGTTTTTATGCTTAAGTTTAATTTTTTACAAATTTACGTCGCACACTCAAACCGGGAGCATCGTGACTACACGGTCAGTTCCTACGATTCACATTGGTCCCATGCGAGGTGTTCATGACTCTTACGAGACCGTTTTGTGGATGTTTTACGTTTTCACCCTTCGATGGCATGTTTTTATGCTTAAGTCTAATTTTTACAAATTTACGTCTTACACTCCAACCAGGAGCGCCGTAACTACGCGGTCGGTTCCTACGAGTTACATTGGTCCCGTGCAAGGTGTTCGTGACTCTTACGGGAACCTTTTAAGGTTGTTTTACGTTTTCACCCTTCGATGGCATGCAAGTCTAACTTTTTGTAAATTTACGTCGTACACTCAAACCGGGAGCCCCGTGACTACGTCGTCGGTTCCTACAAGTCACATTGGTCCGGTACGAGGTGTTCGTGACTCTTACAGGACCGTTTAGTGTCTATTTTAGATTTTCACCCTTCGATGGCATGTTTTTATGCTCTAGTCTAATTTTTTGCAAATTTGCATCGTACACTCAACTCGGAAGCCCTGTTACTATGCGGTCGGTTCCTACGAGTCACATTGGTCCCGTTCGAGGTGTTCGTGACTCTTACGGGACTGTTTTGTGCTTGTTGTACGTTTTCACCCTTCGACGACATGTTTTTATGCTCAAGTTTAATTTTTTTGCAAATTTATGCTGTACACTTTAACCGGGAGCCCCGTGACTACGCGGTCGGTTCCTATGAGTTACATTAGTCCCGTGCGAGGTGTTCGTGACTCTTATCGGACCGTTTTATGGCTGTTTTATGTTTTCACCCTTCGATGGCATGTTTTTATGCTTAAGTCTAACTTCTTCCAAATTTACGTCGTACACTCCAGCCGGGAGCCCCGCGACTACGCGGTCGGTCCTACGAGTTACATTGGTCCCGTGCGAGGTGTTCGTGACTCTTACGGGACCATTTTAAGGTTGTTTTACATTTTCACCCTTCTATGGCATGCAAGTCTAACTTTTTGTAAATTTACGTCGTACACTCAAACCGAGGGCCCCGTGACTACGTCGTCTGTTCCTACAAGTAACATTGGTCCGGTACGAGGTGTTCGTGACTCTTACTAGACCGTTTAGTGTCTATTTTATATTTTCACCCTTCGATGGCATGTTTTTATGCTCTAGTCTAATTTTTTGTAAATTTTCATCGTACACTCAACTCGGAAGCCCCGTTACTATGCGGTCGGTTCCTACGAGTCACATTGGTCCCATGTGAGGTGTTCGTGACTCTTACGGGACCGTTTTGTGCTTGTTGTATGTTTTCACCCTTCGATGGCATGTTTTTATGCTCAAGTTTAAGTTTTTTGCAAATTTATGCTGTACACTCTAACCGGGAGCCCCGTGACTACACAGTCTGTTCCTACGATTTACATTGATCCCCTGCGATGTGTTCGTGACTCTTACGGGACCGTTTTGTGGATGTTTTACATTTTCATCATTCTATGGCATGTTTTTATGCTTATTGTCGTATTCTGAAATCGGGAGTCTAAAATATTTTCAACATATTATCCAACAATCAAACCAATAATTATCCCGTACTCCTTCTAATTATCACATATTCCTTCAAACAAACTATCCAACAAGCCAACAACCAATAATTATCCCGTAATCCTTCTATCATCTAAAAGATTTAATAAATAATGCATATCAATTATATAACTACTTTAGTTAAAGTAAAGAGTACCTGGTGTGTAATGAAGAACTGGTATGTAATAAAGAAGTGGTATCTAATTGGTATGTAATAATGTATGTGAGCATTCAATTTCTATAAAATTGGATGAACAAATAAAAAATATCATAAAGTTTACCATGATATGTGTAGGTAGTAGCGTTGCACCTCTATCCGGATGCTCACTCACTGTGAAATACCAAATCTGAAAAAATATTTACACTCCGTTAAAATAATTGGTTAATTTAAACACTCCGTTAATTTCAGGGACAATATGCCGTTAAAATATGAGGGTCACTATGAAGACATATTCCCCCTGAACCATTAATTCCAGGGGCACTATAAGGGTCTGGTTAGGTTAATTACAGGGGCACTATGAGGGTCTGGTTAATCTAGTATAGAAAGGACTCAAGTCAGGAACATGAAACAAAGAAAATGACTGTAAAGTTAGTATAGTAGATCATAATATTCAAGAAACAAATGTAAATATAATTTACTTATGAACCTGCATAGTTTCAATCTACCTCAAAATAGACCTAGTAGATTCAGGAACTTGAGTAATCAACTCTGCAACCATTTCCTATAATGTACTTTCTACGAGGTTTTCCATTAACCATATAATACAAAAAGGAAAAAAAACGATAAAAATAAAAATTAGGACTAAAATACCAAATACACTAAAATCGATTAATATGAATATTAACATCCTAAAATCTAAATATGTGATATAAATTGGCTTACCCAAAGTTTTTTTTTACTAATATTAACAACCTAGTAGGTTGTAAGACTAAAGTTTCAAAAACATTATCTCACACTATTTTTACTTTTACATTAAATTATCTATATATACTATATATATAGATAAAAAATATTATCCCAAATTCAAATCATATAAATTATCTATATATACTATATATATTGTGTATAAATTGTAAAGACATGTAAACTATATATACATATATTAATGGAATCTACATAAATTAATGGAGAAAAAGAATAAAATTTACCTGGGAGAGAGCTGGGGCTGGGGCGGAGCTAGGGCTGGGGCTAGGGCTGGGGATGGAGCTAGGGCAGAGATGGGGCTGCTGCTGCTAGTAGGTTGACGCTGAGGAATACGTGTTTGACTAACCTCCTTAGAACTCCAACTGATTGACGAGAGAGAATCGCCATGTTTTAGCGTTAGGTCATCAACATCTGACGAGAGAGAGAGAGAAGCGGGAAAATGAAAAAAGAAATTAGCGCGCCTCTTTATTTTTTAGGAATGACCTGGTCAAGGCCTAAAGCCGTGACCCATCATCGCAACCCACCACACCCTTGGAGCTCTGCCTGCGACCTGATTGACGAAGAATGGTCACGGCCTACAGCCATGACCCCCTTGCGCGACCTACAGCAACTATCAAATGAGGTATGGTCACAGCCCGTAGCCGTGACCCATACCAAGACATGGTCACGGCCCAAAGACGTGACCCTCGATCTGTGATGCGCGACCCTTCTCATCCAACCTATAGTGCTTGAATGAGGTATGGTCACGGCCGATAGCCGTGACCCACTCCCAGAAATGGTCACGGCCCTAAGCCGTGACCCTCAATGTGTGTACTCACTTCTTCCTCATGCCATGGGTCATGGACTTGGGCCGTGACCCATCCGCAACCAAGCTTTGAGGGAATTTTGGTGCGAGTTTGGCGCCAAGATGGTCACGACCTGGTCACGGCCCAAGTCCGTGACCACTATAGTCATAGCCCAAGTCCATGACCACTTCCAGAGCATCGATAATTTAGTGTGGTAATAAATATGGTGACGCCAAATATGGAGTGGGTCACGGCCCAAGTTCGCAACCAGCTGGTCGTGGACTTGGGCCGTGACCCACTGGGCGTGACCATTCGCAGGATTTGGTGTAGTGACACTTACCTCGACTCTGCTGTATAGGACGTACAGTGTTGTTTGAGACCTCACACAGATCCCAACAGTCTACTAGAGCATATTTTGCCTCAATGTCATCGTAACCTATCCTCATGTCAAAGGTTTCCTTGCCTCCCCAGGCATAAATGCCTAGGGACAACAACATCCCTCCTCCATTGAGATATAGGTTGGTCCTTTCGCGGAGCCCGGGTTGGTCCCCTGGCCTCAAGATGTGGCCAAGCAGCTTCCGGAGTAATCATCTTCGGTGAGACCTCAGGTGGTCTCATTATTATGTTCTGTCTTAGCTGGGCAAATTGCTCATACATGGCTTGCTGAGTTGTAGCTAAGAACTTCAAGGCTGCGGCCACCTTAGCCATCTCGGACTAGGGTGGTGCCTGGCTGGAACTGGGTCCTCCAACACCAGATGGTTGAGGTGGTAAATATGGTTCCATGGAAAAAGACTAGAGAGCTTGTAAATGAAAACACTAGAGAGATTGATACCTTTAAGAATCTCTTTCAATGGTGAAACAGCTCCACGCGAAGGGTGAGGCCTGATTCACCACTAGAGTTTTCGGTGAGGTTAAGCAGCAAAAGTGGAAGAGATGAATTCTCTCATTCCCACAAACGGTGCAAAAATGATGATACTGTAAACAGCACCACCAGGTGTGGTGTTGATAATCTCAATCTAGCAAAAACAATGGTAGCACAAGAGTAAATATCTAGTAGAGGGAGGTGAGGAGAAGAGAAAAAATGGAAGTGTATAAGTGGTTCAGCCAATCTTACCTACGTCCACTATAAGTGTGTGAGTAATTTCACTATAATGATGGAACTAATATCCTGTGATACAATCTCTAACTTTCTCTCTCCACTGTGTATACCAACAGAGTTTTAGCTAGGTTAAAATTATCGATCGCCCTCCAAGGTAGGAGAAGACATGTATTTAGAGTGATTGGAGGGTGTAGTGCACCCCCCAAGTATGCCATGGGCATGTGTGAGTTGAATGCATTAATCATAAGTGGACACCTAGTTGTGCCACATGTAAGGAATGATGACCAAATATTCCCTCACGTGAGGCGAATGATTTGGTTATAACTGATTTGCTCTCGGAGTTGAGATATTATATGTCGTAACCTCGGCTTGGCGGAGTATGAGGTTGGGGAAGTCCGATAGTTGCTTTTTCCTGTCAATCATCAGTACGACCTCAGCTTGGAAGACTAGACAAGGTTAGGCGTGATGTAGGATGTAACGTCAGCTGAGGCAGAGTACAATGTTGGTAATGGCTTGATCTTATAAGACGTTATTGGCCTCGGATGCTAGCCAGTCAACGTTGGTCAATGAAGGGTCGATCTTGCAGAAGATGACCTTTCTGATGGTTGTTGTGAGCTTCCTGTCAACTCGGCTATGAGACAGGCCGAGGTTAGTGACCCTGAGTATGAGGGTACACTTTGGGCATAACTAGGAATCATTGTGCAAACTCATTGATCTTCGACTATAACATCCACAAAAGATAAACAACTATCATATTTTATTTTCACTCAATTCTTTTGAAGCCTTCATTTTTAAAAATCGAACAAACTAACCAAGTTGAACTTGGCAATTTATTCAATTATTATTTCCTTTAATCTTTTCATTAGGATCTTGCTAACGGTGGATTTTTTGCAAATGAGATTTTCTCCTTTTTTGCAAATCCACAATAAGAACAAAATATATAGATGACAAGGTTTAATGGATAATATCACACAAATCTCAAATATAACATGTGCAATTAACATTCAAAAAGCTCGTTTATATGTGTGTGGAGGCATATACAAAGTTGAATTCATATAGAATATCAAATTCCTAACAACTCCACGCAAGCATGATTAAAAACAATCTAAGTATTTAAAATCATAACCAAATGTCCTAGTCACATTGAAAGCAGAGAATGATTTGAATTCAAACACACCAATATGCCACACACAATGTGTAAGACTAAATTACCCAAAACAAACAAAAAATTAAGTTTTTCTAAAAATTTCCAAAACATACCAATTTAAAAAAAACTAACTCAAAAGACAAACAAAATCTTTTTGTATTTTTTAATAAGACTCAAAAAATAAAAATTAAAGTACAAAAGACTCAAAAAAATATATAACTACCAAACATATATATCATGAAGTGCAAAAGCTAGTTTATGTAAATATACAAACACAATCAACCATTAGGAAACGAGAATCAATAAGTCTAATATATACAGCCTCAAAATCGAATTCCCTAACCCACATAGGTTTAACATGACGCTCTAAAGTTTTGGGAACCTTGGTGGCTCTAGTCTTAGACTTACTAGGATCATTTATAATAATGAAACAAAAACTCCTAAGGTTACCTTTTCTACCACAATGTGTGCATGTATAGACACCGTGAGGGATGTTACCTAAAGGTTGACCTTTACCAACATTCCTAGAAATGGTTGACTCTTTCAAACGTACGGTCTTGGCTTGGGTAGCGGAAGCATTTTCATCATCGAAGCCAATTCAACACTAGTAATATTTGATTTGGACAGTGCCTAACATCTCATCCAAATTTTTCAACCTAAATTCCAAATCAAATTTGACACGACTCGATTCTCTTAATCTCTCTTCTAGCTCAACAATCTGAGACTCAAGTAAATTCCTAGACTCCTCAAACTCTAGAACCTCTTTCTTCACAACCTCCATCAAACTACAAAGGTTATCTCTCTTACGCTCAACATACTTTAGCTTCTCTCAAAGAGTTCTCTCACGCGCCCTAAGATCCTCAATCAAAATGCTATCATCATTTCTTATGGCACACTCTTTCAACATAGCTTCCAACTTTAAGTTAGACTTATTAACTTTCAACGTTTTAGCATATAAGTCGCAAAAGGCAACTTAAAGTTAATTATCCTCGACATATTCTCCATCCTCTATCTTATCCACTCTCTCTACCATCACTCACTTGGGGATAACAAATAATGTCCTCAGAAGTATCATTCATAGAATTGTCTTCAAGGGAAAAAATTTCATCAAGGCTCGCATGACTAGATATGAACGCGATGAAGTTACAGTTAATGGAGGAATCGGGACCCTCTTCTAGATCACTATCACTAAGGGTGGCATTGTACAGCTTCATTCTCTTGCCCTCCTTGTATTGACAATAGTTGTGAGGGGATAAGGTTAACTTTCTTTGCTTGTGAACTGACAAGAGCTATTTGATATATCTTTAAATTTGTAGTGCCATCCTTTAGCTAAGATAGGTTGGAATTTTGTAAGGATCTTGTTGATGTAAAAAATTAGATTATATCTAATTATTTAATCACAGATAAAATAAAATGAGACAAAGAAATGTTAAAGTGGTTCAGCCTTATAAGAATGGCCTACGTCCACTGTTTCTATTATTGCTGATTATTTGGGAATTCTTGATTACCAGTTTAGTCAAGAAATTCTTGGTCCCCTTACAATGAGCATGATACAATGTATTTATAGCCCTCAGGCTGTACATGTGAAAGGGTAATACATAGATGTCCATTAGGCGTATACATTTGTATGACAATAATAAGCATTTAATGCGCAGTCAATATGTTAGTTATCTTGCTATTAATGCTCTGTTCGAGGTGCAGCTCGGACCACCTAAGTAGCTCGGTATTCATAAGTTGCTCGGTGTATTAAAGTTCCTGGGAGAACTCTTGTTGGTCGGAGCGTCTCTGAGTTGATCGGGGAAGCAGAGTTCCTCGAAGTCAAGGTGTTGTTCGGAAGTGTTTGTTATTTCCACGCAGATTGCCACGTGTCCCCACTCAATTGAGCCATGTCAGCAGACTAAATTTGGTATCAACAGAAGCCCCCAATGTTTCACAGTTCAAAATTTGAGGAGTGTGGAAGATTCTTTCTCGAAATATGGTGGTTTTAAATGGTCATCCTGAAATTTAGGAGTATTTTCTTTTGTATTTATTTCTCCTTCCAAATTCGTAGAATCGGACTTTTTGAATTTTTATAACCGCTTCGATTCCCGCGCCCTTTTTGTCTTTTTAGCCGCTGATAATGTAACCGTCTCTTTTTGTAATCGTTATCTTTACTAATTCCCAAGACAGGGTATTTAAGCGTTGCAAAAAATCCCCTTGTCTTCTACTTTTTCAAATTTATCTCTTTGAGTTTTCCATTGTCTCTCTCTCTTGTGCGTTCATCCCTTTCATTATTCGTTGTCAAAAGACTCATCCTTTTTCCTATAAGATCTTCTTCTTTCTCTTTGATTTCCTTTACTCATCATGGTTTACCCTGTAGAGTCTCTTGATAAGTTTCGTTCTGATTTCTCTATTCCTTCATGGGTTATTTTGGAGGAACTTTCTGAGCCTTCAGATTATTTTCGTTTGGCTGAGAGACATTGGTTCCCTAGTCTCTTTGTTGCTGAATGTGGCTTTTCTTTTCCCCCAAACCCTTTATGTCTGGAATTCTGTCAATATTTTGAAGTGGTTCCTACAAGAATAGCCCCCAATACGTGGAGAATAGTTAATAGAGTTCATAGATTAAATCAAATTCATGAAACTCGTATAGGAATTCCAGAAATTATGTTCTGTTATAGATGGGTTATTGGTGACAATACTTTTTATTTAAAAACTAGGTTTTTAAATAAGGCTTTAGTGGTCAATCTACTAGATGCCAATAGGGACTACTTCGAGCACGGGGTTGTTATGAAAAATTGGCAACACCCTCCACTGACTGGAAATAATGTGTACCAGGGTCCTAGATGTCCTCCCTATGGCAATGGGATAGGTTGTTTTTATTTTATTTTATTTTTGAAATTATGCTTCCTTTGTGTTTGATAAAATGTGTCACTGATATTTTAATTTTCATTTATTTGCAGTTGACAGCAAAAGAAGATCTCCAAAAGAGACAGAAGTTAATTTAAAACATCTAAAACTTATCTGGGGTTTGTATCAGACTGTTGCTGACGAGCATATCAGGTCAGCTTCATATTTGTTGCAGTATAAGAGTTACACCTCATCTTTTACTGCTCGTCCGGTGATAAGTGAGGTAGAACCAGCACCTTCTTCAGCAAGTTCTTCACCTGAGTCTCATATCCCTCTGAGTGAAAGAATGAAGAAAATAAGAGCTCCTGCCATCTTCGAGAAATCTGCCTCTGTTGCTGGAGAGGCAAAGAGAAGTAAACATGATGTTCCAGAAGAGGGGACAAAGAAGATTGATGCACCCCCTACGGCTACTACTGTGAAGGTTGTCGAGAAGCCCCCAGTGGCTCCGAGAAAGGCCGTTGTTCCAAGCGAGGTGATTGTTATCTCTCCGACTAAGACTATATCTTTAGTTGAGACCATTCTTGTTCCTCCGAGGAAGCTGAAGAAGAGCTCCTCGGTCAATTTGGTTGAATCCATCTCTCAGCCCCCGATTACTGGAAGTGGTGTTCCCACTTTTGTTGCCCCGAGCTCTGCCATGATCTCGATGAAGTCTTGGATCATTCCTGAGATCCAAGGTATGGAAGAAAATCTTTCTCGGGACATGGTTACCTCATTAGCTGCTCGTCATATAGCTTCTGTAAGTATCATTTTCCTCAACTTTCATTTTTTCGTTGTTACATCTATGTACTGATTTGATGTCATTTTCTTTTCCGAGTTGGTGACCTGTTTTAATACCATTTTAAAGAAAGATGAAGCTATTAAAACTTCAAGATCCTCGTCTGGTGTAGAGGAAGCTTTGGTGGGCCTGACGCAGTCTTTGAAAGATTCTCATCAGAAGTATGATGATGATAAGGCTGCTTGGGAGGAGAAACTTGGTTCCACCGAGCAGGAGAGAAACCAAGCTGTTGAAGTCTCCAAAGGTTTGGAGAAGAAAGTAAAAAACTTGGAAGATAAGAATAAAGAGCTCGATGAGAAGCTCAAAAATTCTAGGGAGATTGAAAGTAAGCTCAAAAATGCTGAAGAAGAGTTGGGCCGACTTCGTGAGGTAGGTCGTCAAAAGGAAGAAATAGAGAATAAGCTGAAGGTTGCCGAGGATCTTCTTTTTGAGAAACTTTCCTTGGAGAAAGAGAAAAGGAAGTTGGCTATAAAAAAGTCTTTCAGCACTGGCTGGGATAAGGGGTGGAATAAAGGTCTGGCTGCCATGATGTCATGGGTGGAATATGGTAGCCACAAATACTTTAGGGATGGCTGGGTCGCTGCTCTGCAAGAGATGAAGATAGATGAAAATTCTGACCTATTTCAGCGACACATCATGGGCCCCCCTCAAACTCCTGAACAAGAACAAGAGGACGAAGCCGCCTCTGAGGAATCCTCCATGGTGATGGGAAATCGAATTCCTCATTACCCAGCTATCCAGTCCACCAGCTAGAAACTTCAACCATCCATTGTTTCAAATGAGCAACTTCTAGCACTCCCCGAGCAACCATCTGTACCATCCGAGCAACCTACCTCCTCGTCCCAACCTCCTGAGAAAGTTTTGGAGACAAGGAAAAGATGTAGAGTTGTTCGGATTTTTCTCTCTGTTTATTTTTCTTTATCAAATGTAACTCTGAATTTTGTACTTCTCCTTTATGATGTAATAAAATTTGAAGTTTTGCCTATTCATACTGTTGTTTCTCTTCTTCATGCTTTGTTTGAACTCTTATTGATTCTTGCTTTCTCTTCCTTTACTAGTTTATGGCCAGGATGGAGTTATTGTCTACTCATGATACAAAATTGTTGAGGCAATGCAATGAGTACTTCAAAGATGGTCATACAGATACGAGTGCAGCACAAATCGTTGACATCCTCGGCCAAGGTTCTTCAGAGCAAGCAATTTTAGCCTACCAGTATTTGAAGTGCCTGCTTGACCGTGCAGTGGACAACAATATAGCATATTATGAAATGATTGAAGATCTTCAAGGAACTCTTGAAGAGATTCAACAATAATATAAGGAATCTACAGCCCTTTTGCACGAAGGATACGAGAAGAAGTATCAGCAACTCAGTGCTGATAAGGGATACGATAAACTGTTTGATGCTTATGATGTGAGGGAGAGAACTTTGAAGGCTAAGGTCGAAGAGCACAGACAGATAGCTGAGTTGTTAGAGCAGGAAAATAATAACCTACAAAGAGAGGTGTCTCAGTTGAAGTCTGCAGCTTCCACCTCAAACGCTTTGGTCCTTGTGAACGACGAAGGATTCTCTTTCTTGGAGGTAAAAAATGCCAACCTGAGGGATGAATTAGAAACCTTGAAGAGAGCTGACCCTTTTACATCTACTTGGGGATGAACAAGAGCTCCTCGGAGACGAGCAAGATCTGCTCGAATTACTGTCAAGGAACAGAGAAATTAATCTGCTCTCGAGAACTAGGCCTTCCAATTGATAGCAAAGAACCAGGCATTGACTGAGATGTCTAAGAAGATCAGGAATCTGGACGAGAAGCTTTCTGCATAGAAGTCTGCCTTGGAGAATAAAGAACTCTTTATAAAAAGTCTTCACGAGCAGTTGGAAAGGTTGACTTATCAGTTCCACAAGCAGCCCAGAGAATTTTGGATGGCTGGCTACAATGAGGCTCTTTACCATTTGGATGATCGGATCCAAAATGCGAATAATGAAGGTTACAAATAAGGGTGGTTGAATGCCCTGGGTGTACTACAACTGGAACAAGGTCACTACTTGTGGGATTATCATAATATTGGGTTGCTCGACTTGCCAGTGCCACCCTTCAAACTCGACATGAGCTGGATCCCTGCCCGGGCAATCCCTCAGTGTTTGATTTCCAAATACCTTGGCGATTATAGTCTCCATTCCAATGCTGAAATATCTCGCCCCGAGCACCTACTCGATCGACCATCTGTGATGAACATCAGGATGCTTAAAGATCTTAATTTCATAAACTCCCCTTATGCTTTAGACGATCCTCCTACTGGTGAGGAAGTTGTTTCAAAAGCAGAGGGGAAGAAACCAATAGAATAGAAATCTTGATGTAATAATTAATTTGTATTTCATTCTCAATGTATTCTGTTTTTGGATTTAATGAAAGACTTTTATTTTTGTTCGCAATCTTGATTGCCATTGCCTTGTTGTTGTAAAACACTTTATATGTGTATATCTGTTAAAAAAGATAACAATACTGTGTTATTGTCGATCAACTTAGAGTTGATTAAAACTTATTCTTGGTAATCATTTGACAACTAACCAAACTTAATGATGTTTTGTTTCTCGACCAACTTGGTAGTAATTTAAAAAGTTACGAGTATCAAAAATTTTGCTCGATCACTTTCTCGTACTCATAAAATATTTTCGACCAACCAAGGTCGGTGAATTTTCCTTCTCGACCAACTATAGTTAGTGGGTTTTTATTCCTGATCAACCATAGTTAGTAGATTTTTTCTTACCGACCAACTTTGGCACTTTTTGGAATAGTTTTTCTTCCTAACCAACCTTAGTTGGAATTTTTAGGAATAGTTTTTCTTCCTAACCAACCTTAGTTGGTATTTTTAGGAATATTTTTTCTTCCTAACCAACCTTAGTTGGCACTTTTAGGAATAGTTTTACTTCCTAACCAACCTTAGTTGGCATTTTTAGGAATAGTTTTTCTTCCTAACCAACCTTAGTTGGCATTTTTAGGAATAGTTTTTCTTCCTAACCAACCTTAGTTGGCACTTTTAGGAATAGTTTTACTTCCTAACCAACCTTAGTTGGCATTTTTAGGAATAGTCTGAGTTTTGCTGAGTAGTGTGTAGCACTAGTATTCCGCAAAAAATTTCCAACAAAATGAGAGAACTGGGCAGAACATTGTCACTTTATTCATACTAACGAAAATGTATTACATGAGAGTTTACATCGCTGATAATACTTGCGCAAGTTTTCTGCATTCCATGCATTCTTAAACTCATGTCCTTCTAAAGTTGTTATTCTGTAGGTTCCTGGTCGAACAACTTCTGTAACTCGGTAAGGTGCATGCCAGTTTGCTTCCAATTTGTTGTGCTTTTGAATCACTTTCTTTAGCACATAGTCTCCTTCTTTCAGGTCGCACTTATTCACTCTCTTATTGTAAAACAAAGTTGTTCGTTGCTGGTAAGTAGCATTCCTGATGGCTGCTTCTTCTCTAACTTCCTCGAGCATGTCCAAGTCTAACCTTCTCATTAAATCGCTGACAGGGGAATTGAAGTTCAGCACTCGGTGTGTTGGGAGGCCCAACTCGGCAGGTATAACAGCTTCACTTCCAAATACCAGTATATACGGAGATTCCCCTGTTGCTTCTCGAGGAGTAGTTCGGTAAGCCCATAGTACTGATTGTAGCTCGTTGATCCAATTTTCTTTCGCGTCATTTAGTCTTTTCTTCAAGCCATTCAGTAGCGTTCTGTTTGTTACTTCAGTTTGTCCATTGCTTTGGGGATGGCCTGGTGCCGAGTGGATCTTCAAGATATTTGACTGATGACAATAGGCAGCGAACTCCTCATTGTCAAATTGTATTCCATGGTCGGTAATGAATGCATGGGGAAGACCATATCTACAGATGATATTTTTCCAAATAAATTAAAACACCTTCTCGTACGTCATGTCGATAAGAAGCTGCTTAGTAAAATAATCCACTGCGATGACGAAATATTTAAATCTTCCTCTGGTCGTTGGAAGTGGTCCGACCAAGTCAATTCCCCACATAGCAAATGGCCAAGGGGAAGTAATGGGTGTCAACAATTCTTGGGTATTTCTTCGGATGGAGGAGAAGCGCTGACACTTATCACATTTCTTAGTATAGGCTATACAATCAGCCCTCATCGTTGGTCAGTAGTATCCTTGCGTCATAACCCTTTGCAAAGCGTCCGACCTGCTACATGGGCTCCACATGACCCATCATGGATCTCTTCAATCAAGTCTTTCACCTCGGTGGGATGCACACATCTTTGCAAACCTTCTATAATTCCTCGTCTATACAGAATACCATTATTCAATACATAACGAGCAACTTTAAACTTCAGTTTTTTGGCTGCAAGTTTGTCCGTTGGTAATTCCCCCTCTTCAATATATGCCCTGATGGAATCCATCCAAAATGGTCCTAAATTAAGGGTAATAAAATTCATCGTCGAATCTTCATCTACACTCCGACCAGCTAAAACTTCAATTGGGATTGTTCTTCATAGCTCGGTACGAGTAGCTGATGATAATCGAGCTAAGGCGTCTGCCCTCGCATTCTCCATTCTTGGTATTCTAACCAGCTGAATAGCAGCGAATTCTGATACCAATTCCCTCGCCTTTTCATGATACTTGATCATTAATTCTCCTTTGGCTGCATATACTCCCATCATTTGATTTATGACCAATTGCGAGTCACTGAAGACAATAACCTACTCTGCCCCTATGATTTTTGCCAAACTAAGACCTGCAATCATGGCTTCATATTTAGCCTCATTATTCGAAGCTTTGAATTGGAAGCGTAGGGCATATTCCATGTCGACTTCGTCTAGACTATTAAGAACAATTCCTGCCCCACAGCCTGTTGTACAAGATGAGCCATACACATATAAACTCCATATAGGTAACTCGTCTTCAAATTTCTGATCTGATAGAGTTCCTCGGTGGAAAATTTGTTGCTTCCTTTTACCCTCTCCTAATATTTCTTGTTGTTCGTCGATCATCACTTCTTGCCTTTTTATCAACCTAAGTTGGTCTGGGCTTGAGTTTGATGATTTTGTAACATCTACAGGTTGATCGGTGAGCAGTTTTTGCTCCTCGGGGGTATCAGGATAGGTGAACTCTGCTATAAAATCATCTACTGCTTGCCCTTTAAGCGATGATCTAGGTTCATAAATTATGTCATATTCATCGAGCTCTATTGCCCAATACATCAATCTCCCTGATTTTTCTGGTTTATGAAGAGCTTGCCTCAATGGCATACCGGTATATACGACTATAGTATGAGCCTGGAAGTATGGCTTCATTCTTCTACTTGCCTCGATCAATGCTAGTGCCAATTTTCCAGCTTTGGATATCTGATCTCTGCTCCTCGAAAATCTTTGCTAGTGTAATAAATCAGTTTTTACACTCCATTCTCCACTCTTATTAATGCCGAGCTAACTGCATTCTCTGACACTGCCAGATACAAGTACAATTTTTCTCCCATCACTGGCCTGGACAATAGTGGAGGTGCTCCCAGATATTTCTTCAAGTCTTGAAAAGCCTTCTCACATTCATCATTCCACTCAAAAGTCTTTCGGAGCATTTTGAAGAATGGGAGACATCTATCAGTTTCTCGCGATACAAATCTATTGAGTGCTTCTGCTCGTCCTGTAAGACTTTGCACTTCTTTCTTTGTCATTGGAGATCACAGCTCTAACAGTGCTTTGATCTTTTCAGGGTTTGCTTCAATGCCTCGTTGATTGACAATGTACCCGAGAAACATGCCTTCTCGTACTCCAAATATGCACTTCGTCGGGTTCAGCGTCATTTGATATTTATCTAGTTGATCAAAGGTCTGGCCTAAGTCAACTAGATGATCAGCAGCTTTCTTGCTCTTTGTCAGCATATCATCAACATAGACTTTCGTATTGCAACTGATTTGTTCTGCAAACACCTTGTTCATCAGCCGCGATATGTTGCACCTGTATTTTTCAAACCAAAAGGCATAACATTATAACAGTAAGTTCCCCTAGGGGTAATGAAAGAAGTACTCTCCCTGTCTTCAGGTTTCATCTTAATCTGATTGTATCCAGAATAAGCGTCCATGAAGCTCAACAGCTCGTGTCCCAAGGTAGCATCTACTAATTGATCAATTCGGGGCAAGGGAAAGTGGTCCTTTGGGCATGCTTTATTGAGGTCGATGAAATCTATACACATCCTCATTTGTTGTTCTTTTTCTTTACCATCACCACATTTGCTAACCAGTCTGGATATTTAACATCTTCAATAAAGCAAGCTTTCTGGAGTTTCTCGACCTCTTCTTGTATAGCTTGATTCTTCTCGTGACTGAATACTCTTCTTCTCTGCTTTACTGGCTTGACCTCCTTATTCACGTCGAGTTCGTGACATAAGAAATTTGGATTTTTTCCGGGCATATCCTCATGACTCCATGCAAAAGTTTGCTTTCTGCTTATTAGGAAACTTATCAATTTCTATTTTAGTGAGGCCTCTAATGACGAACCTATTTGAGTTGTTAGTTCAGGGTGCTCGTCGTCCAGAATGACGTTTTCAGTAGCTTCCACCACCTGGCCTTTCACGAGTTAGGACTCATCTTTAGGATCCAATGTTTCAATTTCTGCACCTTGCTCTACTTGATAGGTAGTAGTCTTTTTCCTTGATTCCTCCAGTTCCTCTTGCTCGGCAGATGAATAGTAGCATTCTCGAGCTACTTTTTGATCACCCTTCATAACTCCTACTCCAAAATATATTGGAAATTTTAGGCATTGATGTACCGTAGATGGCACTGCCTCGAACTTCTTCAATCCTACCCTTCCCATGATGATATTGTTGGCTGATTGAACATTTTTATCCATCACGAAGAAGCGTATTCTTTCTGTTCGACAAGCAGGCCATGTACCAATGAATATATCCAATTTTATCGTCCCAAGTGGAAAAACTTTCTCGCCAGCAAAATCGAGGAGGGATCTATGATAAGGCTCCAGTTGAGATAGCTTTAGATTTAAACTGTCGATGCATGAGTAGAATATGATATCTGCCGAGCTACCATTGTCTACCAGTACTCTTGAAATTATTACTTCCTTCATCCTCATTTTGATCACCAATGGGTCATCATGAGGATATAGAACACCTGCGAGGTCGTTCTTTGAGAAACTAATGACCAATTTCTCTTTGCTTACCTTTCTCGGGCGATCCTCCTTAGCTAAATTTATTCGTTGAATGTATGAGCAAGCTTGAGCTTCACAGAGGTAAGATTTTCTCTCTGCAGTAAGGTCTCCTCCTCCTACAGCTCCACATGTAATAACATTACAATCAAATGACCCAAAGCGTTTTGAAAATACCTCACGTTCTGGCTGCCTTGGTCTCTTGGGAAGATCGGGGTCGTCTTCTGGATCAACTTTATGGTCTCTTTTCTTATTCTCCTCTGCTCGACGAGGAGATCTAGACCTCTCTCTTGTTCGGTCGCTGTTTCTTCTTTCATTTCTACGATCAACATACTTTGCCATTTTTCCTCATCTAATAACTGTTTCAATCTCATTCTGAAGAGCTATGCAATTTTTGGTCATATGGCCATGACCTTTGTGAAAATTGTAATATTTTGCCTTATTCCTCCTATCAGGGTCTGTCTTCATTTTCTCCGGACAGTTTAATTCCTCGTTGTTCTTGATTTCTTCTAAAACATGGTTGATGTCTATCTTCAAAGGAGTGTAATTATCAAATTTCTTCAATACCTCCCATGACGACCTTATTTTTGATTGTTTGTCATCACCATTGTTCTTATGCTCTTTCTTATTAACTTTATCACCTTCCACCTTAGTTTCTTTGGCGTCCATATTCTTCTTCGCAACCATAGCCTCCTCGGCATTCATGATCTTGGCCGCTTTTTCCATTAGTTATGACATGGTTCTGGGTGGATCTTTGGCCAAAGTGTAGTACAATTTGTTGGGCAGCAGCCCATTCATCAAGGCGGTAATCCTTGTCTTTTCTTCATAATCAATGACTTCGAGTTTCTCGTTATTAAAACGAGTTATATAATCTCTGGTACTCTCACCAGCGTTATGTCTAACACTTAACAAATGCGATACTCATTTAACTGGCTTTGCCCCAAAATAAAAATTTCCAATGAATAACTCGGCTAGTTGAACGAAAGTTGAGATCTTACCCCCAGGAAGATTATTGTACCATATTTGAGCAGATCCGGTAAGAGTTCCTGAGAATGCTCTGCATCTCATCTCATCTAGAACAGCATAGATGTCGGCTGCAGCTTGGTATTGTTCTACATGAAGAACAGGGTCGGTCTTTCCATCATATTTGGGAGTCACAACAGGTGCTTTGAACTTTGACGGTGTGGGAAAATCCACAATGGCCTGGACAAAGGGTGTCCCTTGAACAAAAGTTCATTGTAGGGGGTTCTTGGCCTTAGCTATTTCCCCTAGTCTGTCTTCCAGCCTCTGAATATAGCCTTTCCATGCATCATTTCCTTCCTCGGTCCTGTTGGTTCGAGCAACTGATCGCGTTGAGGTGGCTTCCTATGATTTATCTTGACGAGCAGCTGGTCGCGACTGGGAAGATCCTTCCCTTAAGTCTAATGATCATCGAAAGCTCCTCGACGTAGCCTTAGGAGGACTTTTATTCCTCCTAGGACCTAATCGATCAAAAGGAGATACCCTGCTTAACCTTTCTAGCGCACTAGTCCATTCTGGAGAGAGAGTGATACGTTGTTCAGTATCTGTGGCTCGTACTGACGAAGTTCGTCCAGGTTGATAAGAAAAATCTTCAGACTCCTCAGTACGATATGAATCGGTATGCCTAGTACGCGAAGAAAGTAAACGAGTATTTCTTTGAACACTTCGATGTCCTGAATGGGTCGGTACTCTGCTATGAAGGGTTTGTATGAGTTTTCGCATAGTTTCTTGCATGGCTGTCTGGTCCTGGGCCAGATTTGGAGGGCTTCCAGCATTTCGATTGCTGGGTTCTGGATTATCAGCCATTTGTAATGAATTGTTTTTGATGAAAAACGATATTACCAGTCGTTTCCCACAGACGGCGCCAATCTGTTGATGTAAAAAATTAGATTATATCTAATTATTTAATCACAGATAAATAAAAATGTGACAAAGAAATTTTAAAGTGGTTCAGCCTTATAAGAATGGCCTACGTCCACTGTTTCTATTATTACTGACTGTTTGGGAATTCTTGATTACCAGTTTAGTCAAGAAATTCTCGGTCCCCTTACAATGAGGATGATACAATGTATTTATAGCCCTCAGTCTGTACATGTGAAAGGGTAATACATAGCTGTCCATTAGGCATATACATCTGTATGATAATAATAAGCATTTAATGCGCAGTCCATCTGTTGGTTATCCTGCTATTAATGCTCTGTTCGAGGTGCAGCTCGGACCGCCTAAGTAGCTCGGTGTATTAAAGTTCCTCGGAGAACTCTTGTTGGTCGGAGCGTCTGAGTTGATCGGGGAAGCAGAGTTCCTCGAAGTAAAGGTGTTGTCTGAAGTGTTTGTTATTGCCACGCAGATTGCCACGTGTCCTCACTCAATTGAGCCATGTCAGCAGACTAAATTTGGTATCAACAGATCTCTTAGTGAGTCTTTCTGTTAATTATTAGTCCCGAGATGCGGGGTGTTTTTAAAGAGGGTATTTTTTGTGTTTATTTCTATGAGAATTGGGCCATATGGGGAGTGTACTTTCCCGCTATCGACTGTTTCTTTCATAGAGTCAGCCTTTATGTTTTATTTCTTAAATAAGTATAACTCTAAGGAGTTCCAAAATTCCTTACAGAACTTTTTATTACATGAATCTTAGTTTATTTACGTTGTGCCAAACATTTTGGAGTGAGGGCATAATGACCATAAATAGTTTTTTTTTGTATTGACCGGGACAGAAATGATTTCTTGAGCTGCCTACGTATCTCTAATTCAAAGATAACGGTGTGTCTGTATTTAAATACATGCGATAATAATATAATAGAGAATCAGGTCTACATAGTTATATTGAAATTAAACATTAGGGGCTTGAAGTGTTTTTGTTAACTTGAAGCGCAATGTTTGTGACTCATGTGGGCCTTTTTATGAAGGGTTGGGAATGTTTATGGGTTTAGTTTTCTCCTCCCTTTAAGACCGAGTGCTTCTTATTAAATTGAATATTTTCTTTTCACCACAAGAAAGTTTAAGGAAATCATTTCCTCAATCGTCGAGATTAAAGGTTTGAAAATTTGTGATTCCATTGATATTAGCTAAAATATCCTCCCCACCAGAGTTTATTTTGGTGACAAGGTTGGATCCTCCCAAGTTGGGTGCAAATTTTCCTGTAGGAGTCCAACTAGGTTTGAGATTCTCTTTTAGATCTAGGTCACCCTCTTGTATTTTATTCTTCTTAACCCTTTTATTGAAAACTCGAACAATATGTTGTTGGTATCCCTAATTGTGATAAGCGACATTTAGCCTCCTCTCATCGAGGAGAGATAGTTCTTCATACTAGGATTGAACCCAGTCATTTTCATCCACTTGGATTTCAAGCCTGACTCTTAATGAGGGTATATCCGATTCTATGAGTAAGATTAATTACAATGCCATATACTAATGAATAGAGATGGCCCTTATTGAATTTTGCTATGTAATGTGCTATCCCCAGAGGGCGTACATGAGTTTATCTCACCAGATGATGTCAGTCCCAATCATCTTCCTCATTATATTTTTGACTTTTTTTGTTACGAGCTTCAATTGATCCATTAGTTTGAGGTCTGTACGGGGATGACTTATGACGATTAATCCTGTACTCATGTAGCAAGTTGGAGATCTCTTTTTTTAAGGGAGAACCATTGTTCGATACCAATTCATAGGGTACACTGAATTGATTAATGATATTTATATATATGAACTTGTGCAAATTCTTGTTGTTGAGAACTAGTTAAGATTCGGCTTCGACCCACTAGGTGAAGTAATTGACGGTGACCAAGATGAACTCATGCTTTGTGGAGGCTTTAAGGGTAACTTTTCATATGATGTATATCCCCCAGGTGGAGAAAGGTTAGGGTAAGGTCATGAAGTAGAGCTCTCGGGAAGTTAGATGTCATCGTGCGACATAAAATTAAGATTTGAGGCAAGTCTTGACGTAATACATGTAATCATTTTGCATGGTAGTCAAATAGTACGATTGACGGAGTATTTTTTTGGAGAGGGTGTACCCACTCATGTGTTGGCCACATTCATCATTATAGGTTTTGTCCATGATCTCGAATTTTTCTTCTTCTCTTATACACCTTAAGTGAACTCTACTGAATCCCATCTTATATATTTTCCCTCTTATAGATGATGATTTGGGCTGCCAATTATCTTAGGGTAAGTTGGTCATTCGGAGAGGCATTGAGTGGGAAGTTCCCTATATTGTAGTACCATATCATAGGTCCTACTATATTCCCTCGATGGCATCGATCTCAAATAGATAACAAGGGGCGCTCTGGCTAGTCACGGTAAATGTAATTTTTTGTGGTTCCTTTCGATAGTTCTATCGTGGAGGCTAGAGTGGAAAGTGCATCTGCGAAGTTGTTTTTATCCCTGGGGAGGAAGTCGAATTCGAAATGCCTCAATCACTAAGCTTACTCTTCTAAGTAGGCATGGTAAGGTTATAGTTTATTGTCCCTAATTTTCCATTTACCTAATATTTGGCAAATGAATAGGCTTGAGTCTCCTTAGGCTTTCAGGTCGGTGATTCCTATTTCCAAGGTAATTTTCAAACCCATAATGCAGTCCTCATACTTAGCCATATTCCCTATGCATTCATAGGTAAGTTTAATGGCAGTGGGAATTCTTAGTGAGTCGAGATAAATTATTATCATCTTGATACCTAATCCTATTTTATTAGATACTCCATCAAAATAGAATTCCCTAGTTTCTCTATCATTTAAGGAGAAGAGATCCTCATATGGGAATTTTGACTCATTACTTTCTTCCTCGTCTGATAGGGGTTGCCTCGCAAGTTGGTCAGAAATAGCTCGCCTTTGGTAAAATTCTATGTTACATATGTGATCTCAAATATAGGCAGCATCAATAGCCATTTGGACATTCGACTAGAGAGAGGGTTTCTCAGATAGATATTTTAAGGAATTCATCTTGGAGATGAGTCGCATACTGAATGACATCATGTAATGATGGAGCTTATGAGTGATCCATACAAGAAATACATAATCCTTTTCCAAGGTGGTGTATTTAAACGCATAGTAAACTAGCTTGTTGCTGACATAGTAGATGGCCTATTCCTTTTAGGAACTCTCTACGTGTTGGGCTAATATTACTTCGACGGTCATGTCAGTTATGGTCATGTAGAGCACCGGGGGTTTCCTAGCAGGGGAGTTACTAATACCTGGGGGTGAGTGAGATACTCGTTTATTTTCTTAAATGCTTCTTGGCAGTGAGAATTCCACTCTTTGGGTGATTCCTTGTTAGTTATTTAAAAAGATGTGTTCGTAAATGGTGGTAATGTGGTTCACGAACTAACTTATGAACTATATTTGTCTTAGGAACCCTTAGACCTATTTATTTATTTCATGTGGTGACGTCTCCCATATGTCTTTGACCTTAGCGGGGTCTACCTCAATTCCTTCTTCATTGATAATGAACCGAGCAATTTTCCTTTAGTGACTCCGATGACACATTTTTAAGGACTTTACCTCATTTTAAAAAATCACATTCTTATAAATAATTTTCGGAGTGATGGAATGTGTCCTTCGCGATCTTTGGATTTAATGATCATGTTATCTAAGTAGACTTGCATTTCCTTATATATGAGGTCGTGTAGGATGGCTATGGTTTCTCTTTGGTAAGTTGCACCAGTATTTTTAAGACCGAAGGGCACAATTGTATAATAATACATCCCTCGAGGGGTAATGAACCTAGTTTTCTCCTAATGATCAAAGTGCATTTTTATCAGATTATTGGTTGAGAATCTATCTATGAAGGACATGAACATGTTGTCTATGATATCCACCAATAGTCGATATGCAGTAGAGCAAAATAATCTTTGGGGCAAGCTCGATTGGTATCCCAATAATCTACGCACATTCGGACTTTGTCGTTGGGTTTAGGTATGGGTATTTTTATCGTCTAAAAGGGAATTCAAGGTTTTGTCTTAACTAGATGAAATCCAATTAGAGATAACAAATAATAAAAAAAAAAGCAATGTATGCAAATGAATATATATGGAGACGAGAAAATGAAGATTAACACCAAGAATTGCGTGCTTTATCCCTCAAGAATGAGCTTATGTCCACAGGTTGCCTCTTTACACTAGTATTATATTAATACAATGTTATTATCTCTTTGTCCAAACAATAGGAATGTCAAAATAGCTCTATTTTATCAGTGGGTGAGTTGGTTGATTGCTTATCTGCCTCAATCCTAATGAGGTATCCGACCTTTTATAGTGAATCCCTATGAGGGAATGTCTACTGGCCAATATGGGCCAGGTTAGGGTATCTTATGAATGGATCACTCATGACCAATTTAATGTTTCACCAATTTAGGGAAGGTTTTGCACATCTTAGTTATATGTCATGCCACGCACATGTTGCTCGAAAGCTTTTAATAGTGTCACTAACATTACAAGTTATCAGTTAACCTTGTTGGCATCCACCCAGTCTGCCTGGGTGGAAAGGAGGTCGAGTAATTTGTTGAGCCGAGGTCCCTCCTTGGCTTTTCTTCAATCGAGGACGAGGTATTTCACACTATTGAGTGGTTTTATACAACTCTCTTTGGATCACGAAATGTTTTACAAATACAATATAATTGAAGCCCCAAACTTAGCTCATGACTGCGAAGGAATGAGTGAAGCTTTTACAATTGGTCCTAAGTTGACATCTCTTGGTTCCGAGGTGGACGGTTATTTTGATCAGTAGATTGAGTTAATAAACTTGTATGTTTTCTTAATGAAATTTCTAGCTGATTTAAGTTTTCTACTTGTCGGCAATCTGATAGGTCCTCTTGTTAATAGTGTTTGATAAATGCAAAAATTAATCGTGTCTTTTAAAAACCAGCATTCAAGCTTCTTAGAGAAAGAGAAAAGGAAACGATCGTGTGCTTTTGAGGAATTTTACAAGTCGTCTTTTCAAATTTTTTGTTCATCTAGAATCATCAGGTATTCTTCGCATAATCCTTATTTACTCTTTTACTGTTCTTTTGTTTTGGATTTTCACGGAGTTGAGGAATTCGTATCTACAGTTTTTTCATTTCTAGGGTTTAATTAGGGTTGGATTGAGTGCCCTGCTTCAGTAATCCATCAAAAATTTGGAAACACATTATTAACATGCACAAGTTTTACCCTGGTGCTTTTTCGGAGATATTTCCCACTCCACTCTAAGTTCTAAAACATGAGGACAATATAGCAAACCCTAATTTTATCCCTAAACTAACTCATTCCACTGTGTCAGCCCCCAAGTTTTGAGTAGAGTACATCATAATTTCATACCTCAAAGAGCTTAAATAGCATTAACATAAGAGTTAAGGGAAAATTACGCTGATACCAATAACATCTTTTCTTCTGACCACCTGAATGCTGAGGAGAAAGATTTGATGGCTAACCAGTATACTTCTACCAAACCAATTGAGGTTCATTTAATAACTGAAGAGGTGAAACTAAAAGAGGTTCCCACAATATCTTATGATCCTACCACATCCGATGCTAGATGGTATAAGAGTGATGTACGAGATGATGGTCTAATTGACTTGAGAATGTTATAATCCATACCAGATGATGTAACCATTAGGATTCCTAAACTAGGAGAGAGAGCTTATAATAATTTTTTGAGGTTTAATTACCTCTTTCGGATCTTCAAATAGGAGTTTGTCTTCCTTTCCATTCCTCAATAAGATCCATCTTAAAGGGGTATGAAGTGACCCTTACCCAACTTCCGCCAAATTCCTATAGGTCTATTATATGAGCTATGACATTCGAAAAAAAGTACTGGGGGTTTGATATAAATGGAGGCATATTCAGGTTTGTGTATGGTATAAAGGATAAAACCCCAGGGTATTACTACTTTTCTCCTAGGAAGTCCAATACAAAAATAGTCCTGGTTTCTTAAACCACAAATCGCAATTGGAAGACCAAGTTTTTTCTATATTTTTGGTGCATAGGATTTTTTTTCTGATTACCCGGATAGAGGGATCAACATTCCCAGGGATTGATATTCCTCATGCTCTATTTTAAAAAAGGACCCCTGATTGGATAAGAGGTTGGTGAGGCTGATTAGATGAGTTTGTACTTTAAATTCCAAATACTATGAGGATGTATATTCCCCCATGAAGTTTAGGTCCATGACAGACTATCTGAGCCTCAGTACTATTGATCTTGACACATATAGACCACCAAGGCATGCTGTTGATGATGATAAAGATATTTATGAGGAAAAAGATGAAAATAAGGTAGAAGTCATCCAGATTACAGGTGACTATAAATAGGCTGATTAGGAGGTTAAAGAAAGTGACACATTTAACATAAGTCTTAGGTTGTCCTTATTTTTTGCATGCTTTTGCTCTTTATATCAAACTGATTATTAACTGAGTTTATACATGTTTTAGTGCATCTTCAAATCTAAACTCTAGATCATTTCTCATGGCTACAACAAATATTTCAACAGACAAACTAAAGGAGATTCGAGCTAAATAGCTCAAAAAACTAGCTCAGCGATTTACTGCTAAAAAGATTAAGGAAGAGGATCACACTAAACAATGAAATGATGACATATCTAGGCTCTTAAAAAGAGAGGCATCAAAGTTAGCTGCTAAAAAGTCCAGGAAGACAAATTTATTGATAAAGGCAAAGGTAAAGTCTCTGGGGAGAGGTAAAAAAGGCCTTTGGATGAACCATCATTGAAAGATCCAAAATTTTCCAGTCCTAATGCCAAAGAAAGAATTTATATCGATGGAAAACCTACTCGACAGATGTTCAAGGGAGGAATTGATTTATATCCTTATGGTCATATTGAGCCTTACGAGCTTGACCCTCTAGTGACTAAGGAGGAACTCTTAACAGATCCAAATTCCATCATTTTAAATCCTTTCAATACTCCTGAAGTTCTGGGATATTTGGGTTATAGCCCTAATTTTAAGTTCATGCGAACTCTGGATGTAGATAACTTTTGGAACTTTTCTTCCCATATGGCATTTACAGTATTTTGAATAGCCGATCTATTTTACTTTAACTAATTTGTTCCATTTCTCCTTTCACAAGGTAACATGGTCACCACCATTTTGAGGGAGAAAGTTCAATCTGTCCTTAATACTTGTGATGAACTTAGGAGTGCTAAATAGGCATTTAAAGCCAAAATCAAATCCATTGAGGCCGATCTATCCAAGTCATATACTAATCTTTAGGAAAATAATGACCAGATGGTGAGTAGGTGGAAGATCTCAACAAGGTTGAAGAGGAGTTCAGGCTTCTATAATAAGATCTTAAAGATGATAAAGACCAACTTGATTCTTTAAAGGTTCAACTTCTTGAGGCTTTGGTTACTACTCCCATAGCCATAGAATAAGTTGTAAATCCCTTTAAAAACTCTGAAGAATACATCATCGATACAACCATGGACTTCCTCAAGTCTATGATTAACTAAAAAAAGGGTAGCCAAACATTATCCCGATATTACTGAAGTCTTCATGGATTGGGAGTGGAATGATGATGAAGTAAAATCTTTGGAGGAGGAGGAGGATGAGTAGGAGAAAGCTACATGACGGGCCGAAACAGAGTTATCTTCACATGATGAGCACCAAGTCCTTAAGGAGAAAATAATTTTGAAGAAGAACCTCCATTGTTAGGAACCCAGAGTTGGCTTCAAAAAATGTTGTTGCTTAGCCTGCTTCTTTTTGTCTTTGTTTAGTTTTTTATCAAACATTATTCATCTTTGAATCCTATGAATGAAGAAAAATGTGTTTGAAAATATTTATGAATTAGTATCAATGACAGTGATTTATATCATTCAATATGTACCATGTTTTCCTTTTCAAATATTCTTTGTTCACGAATTTTTATAATTGGATCTAATCAATTTTGAGTATTTCTTAGCCTTGGCCTGCTAGTTTCCTAGGGATAAACTACTTTAGTTGGCCAATTAGGACGGGTATGTGTTTGGATCTTATCGCCACACCCGCTTCCAAATATTTTGTGTAGTCAAGGACGTGCATTGATCAATTGGGTTAGCTTAGGACGACCTGATCTACCATTTTTAGTGTAGTCAAAGACCTTTTTATCCAATTAGGAAAGGTATGTGGTCAGATCTTGTCGACACACTCTCTTTTAAGTGTTTTTTGTAGTCGAAGACATGTTTTTATCAATTGGGTTGGCATAGGCCAACCTTATCTACAATTTTATATAATCTACAATTTGGGGTGCAGTCAAAGACGTGCATTATCTTTATATATCTTATAATGAAGCCTTTAAACCAACTGAATGTTGCATAAATGCTAACAGGAATTCGATAATCATAAAACTTAAATAAAAGGTAGCAGGAATCTTCATATATTGACTTCTATTCGTACAAATTTTGTAACCTCTTACTGTATTATTCTTCTTTAATAACTAAAATATTTCTCAATGATAGTACCTATTAAGGTGCTCAGAATTCCAAGGATTTTTGAACGACTCCCCTTCTAGAGTTTTAATTCGAAAAGCGCCAGGTCGTACAACTTTAGCTAGATGACATGGACCATGCCAGTTTACTTCCAACTTATTAGACTTGTATGTAACCTTTTTCACTATGTAATCCCCTTCCTTGAGAGTGATAGGTCTGATTATTTTGTTATAGAATTTTATTATGCAATGTTGATAGGCTTCTATTCTAAGTGTTTCTACCTCCCTGACTTCATCTATCAGGTCTAGATCTAATCTTCTTACAAAATCACTCCTCAAAGAATAGAAATTGAGAACCCTATAGCTTGGGAGGTTGACCTCATCTAGGACCTTCTCTTCACTACTAAAGGCCAACATGTAGGGTATTTCTCTTGTTTCTATCTGCGGTGTTGTCCTGTAGGCCCAGAACAAATTTTGTAGTTCATTTATACAGTTTTTCTTGGCTTGTTATAGCCTCTTCTTCATTCCAGCTAGCAAAGTTTGGTTTATGACCTCTGTGTTCCCATTGTATTGTGCATGATCTAGTGATGAATGTAACTTTCTTATTTTGTCCTTGTCGTAATACTCTTGAAACTCATCAATGTAAAACTGGGTGTTGTGGTCAGGAATGAAAATGTGGGGGATCCCATACCGTCTTATCACATTTTTCTAATATAAACTATAAAAGCCTTTTTTATAAGTTATCTCTATGAATAGTTCGACATCCACCCATTTTGTAAAGTAATCCACTAGTACCACTAGATACCTAAACCTTCCCTTGGTCTTTAACAGTGGGCCGACCAAATCCATACCCCAGATGGAAAAAGGCCAAGGTTATGTGATTGGCACTAGCTTGGCTCCTTATCTTTTCTGTATCACTTCGAATATCTGGAATTTGGCCCACTTCTATGTGTATTATTCATATTATTTCCTCATTACTGACTAATAATATCCTTGGATGGATATTCTCTTCACCAGTACCTGACCTAATGCATGGGTCCCACGTAATCCTCTATGTATTTCTTTGACATGGTTTGGTGCTTCCATGTGGTGAACACATCTCATTATAAAGACTATAAAATATCTTTTGTACATCACTCCCTTATCCATGACATACTTGGCAGGTTTGTAATGAAGCCTCCTCGCTTCCTTCTAATTGGCTAGCAGAATGCCTTCTTCCAAGTATGTAATAATTGGGTCCATCCACGACGAGTCGTGGTCAGCTATATAAAACTCACTTCTCTCATGGCAATGCTCTTCTTCAATAAGATTTTTATAGGCACTGTTCTCCTCATATCAGCCCTGGTGGCTGATGCCGGATGAGATAATGCATCCGCTCTAGTATTTTAAATTCTGAGAATTCTAATCATATGGAGTGATTTAGCTTTATAAGTATAAATTTCACCATTGCAAGATATTTTAACATATTCCCGTCTCTTTCTTCATACTCTCCTAGCACTTGGTTCACCATTAGTTGTGAATTATTGTGAGCCATTATTTTCTCGGCTCTAGGTGATACAACCAGCTCTAATTCAGTAATCAAAGCCTCGTATTCTGCTTCATTATTGGATGCTTCGAATTTAAAATGCATAGCATATTCTATGTCAGATCCATCAGTTGTGTTGACTATAAAATAAGTTTCACTACCATTTGTACACGATGATCCATTCATAAATATCTTCTGTACTGGAAGCTAGTGCTCAAAGTCTCATTATACTAGAGAACCATCTTTAAATATTTTTATAGTAAACTTTATACTGCATTTAGGTTGGTTTTAGTCGAATGAGGATTCTGCTTGACTTTGGGTCTATTCGGTTGCTCATCTAGTCGTTAGATCTGCTTGTCTAGGATAACAATTAGTTTTTTGGTCGGTTTTTTCTCCTCATAGGTGAATTTTATAATGAAATCCGCTACTAATTAGCCTTTGATTTCATTCCTTGTCTCATGTGCAATTTCATATTCACCCAGCTCTATTACCTATGTCATCAACCTGTCATACTTTTTAAGTTTTATGGATGGTTTGTCATAGTAGAATATCAATGTAAACCACTATAGAGTGGCCTTAAAATTACTATTTCATCTTCCCAGATTCTGCTATCAAATCTAGAGCCAACTTCTCTATCCTAAAATATCTTATTTTTCACCAGTAGAATCTTTGCTCGTGTAGTATACCAATTTTAGATTCTTCCAACACTTCTGATCAGAGCCTAATTGACTGCTAACTTTGACACTACTAAATAAAAGTATAGTTTTTCCCTTAGGATTAGCCTTAACAATAATGGGGCCATCCCTAGTGTTGATACCAAAATTAATGTGCTGATGTGGACGAAGAAGATGAAGACACGTGTCAATCTACATGGCACAACAGCAGCGAGGAAGATCATTTCCCGACCAACCGTGTTTCTTTCCGAGAAACTCTATCACACCGAGGAACTCTATCATCCCGCGATACTCTAAGTACTCCGAGGAACTCTTGATCAACAAGCAACTAAGGCGGTCCGAACTGCATCTCGGCCGTATCATTAATTACCAGACGGACAACTGTTCAACTATCCATTGTATTCTTGACGCATACGCTGCATTAAATGTATTACCCTTTCATATGTATATCATTTAATGTATTGGACCTTTCATGTACAGCCTAGAGGCTATAAATACCTTGTATCATCCTCAATTCAAGGGGACCGGAATTTCTTGAGAGAATTTGTAATCAAGAATTCCACAAACACTCAGCAATAACATAACAGTGGACGTAGGCTTTATTCCTAGCCGAACCACTTTAAAAATCTTTGTCTTATTTATTTATCTGTGATTGAAAAGTTAGAGCGATCTAGTTTTTTACATCAACAGATTGGCGCCGTCTGTGGGAAACGACTGTTATTATCGTTTTTCATAAAAATTATTTGTCACCAATGGCAGATAATCCAGAATCCAGTAATCGAAATGTTGGAAATACTGGAAATCATCCAAATCCATCTGCATCCCCAGATCTGGCTGGAATTATGACGAATCTGGCTCAAGGACAAACCGCCATGCAAGAATCTATGAGGCAACTCATTCAAACTCTTCAGGGCGGTGCACCTACCTATTCAGGGCAAAGGAGTGATCATAGGCAATCGCAATCTAGACGTACTGGGTCATATCGCAATGAGGAGTCTAATGATTTTTCTTATCAACCTGGGCGAACTTCATCGATACGGGCTTCGGATACAGATCAACGTATCACTCTCTCTCCGGAGAGAACTAGCGCTTTGGAAAGGTTAAGTAGAGTGTCTCCTTTCAGTCGGTTAGGACCAAGGAGGAACATGAGTCCACCTAGGTCTCCATCAAGAAGTTTTCGACCACCACCAGGTTTGAGAGAAGGATCTGCGCAGTCGCGACCAACCACTCGTCGAGATAAATCTCAGGAAGCTACGTCAGAGCAATCAGTTGCTCGAACTAAGCGGCCCGAGGAAGGGAATGAAGCATGGAAAGGTTCCATTCAACGGTTGGAGGATAGACTGGGAGAAATGGCTAAGGCGAGAAACCCCTTACAGAGAACTTTTGTTCAAGGAACACCTTTTGTGCAAGCCATTGTGGATTTCCCTACACCGTCGAAATTCAAAGCACCCGTAGTGACTCCCAAGTACGATGGAAAAACAGATCCCGTACGATGGAAAAACAGATCCCGTACTTCATATAGAACAGTACCAAGCTGCTGCAGATATCTACGCTGTCCCCGACGAGATGAGGTGTAGAGCATTCTCGGGAACTCTTACCGGATCTGCACAGATATGGTACAATAATCTTCCTCGGGGAAAGATTTCAACTTTTGTTCAGTTAGCCGAGCTGTTTATTGGCAATTTTTGTTTTGGAGCAAAACCGGTAAAGCGAGTAGCACACTTGCTAAGTGTTAGACAAAAATCAGGTGAAAGTACTAGAGATTACATAACTCGTTTCAATAACGAAAAGTTGGAAGTCATAGATTATGAAGAAAAGACAGCAATCACTGCTCTGATGAGTGGTTTGCTGCCTAACAAGCTGTATTACACTTTGGCCAAAGATCCACCTAAAAATATGTCGGAGTTGATGGCAAAGGCGGCCAAAATCATGAATGCCGAGGAGGCTATGGCTGCGAAGAAGAATATGGATAAAGAAGTTAAAGTGGAGGTCGACAATTCTAAGAAGAAAGATCAGAAAAGTAACGGTGGTGACAAATATTCCAAGAATAACAGGATGAAGTTGGAAGCCCTAAAGAAGTATGATAATTATACTCCATTGAAAGTGGGTATTAATCATGTTTTGGAAGAAATCAGGAATAACGAGGAAATCAAATGGCCAGAGAAACTGAAGACAGATCCCGACCTGAGGAATAAGACCAAATATTGCGAGTTTCACAAAGATCATGGCCATATGACCAAAAATTGTATAGCCCTTCAGAAAGAGATTGAAACACTCATCCGAAGAGGAAAATTGTCAAAGTACGTAGATCGCAGGAGTGAGAGGAAGAATGATGATAGAACTAGAGAGAGATCTAGATCTCCTCGTCGTGCAGAGGAGAAAAAGAGGAGGGACCATGAAGAGGATCCAGATGATGACCCCGATCTTCCCAAAAAGCCAAGGAAACCCGAACGAGAGGTATTTTCCATACGTTTTGGGTCATTTGATTGTAATGTTATTACAGGAGGAGATGCAGGAGGAGGAGACCTTACTGCAGAAAGAAAAGCTTATCTCGGAGAGGCTCAAGCTTGTTCATACATTCAGCGAATAAACCTGGCCGAGGATGATCGTCCGAGGAAGGTAAACAAAGAGAAGCTAGTGATTGGTTTTTCAAAAAACGACCTGGCAGGTGTTCTCTACCCTCATGATGATCCTCTGGTGATCAAAATGAGGATGAAGGATGTGGTCATTTCAAGGGTGTTAGTAGACAATGGTAGTTCAGCAGACATCATGTATTATTCATGCTTTGATAGCTTGAATTTAAAATTATCTCAATTAGAACCTTATCACAGACCCCTTCTGGGTTTTGCTGGCGAGAAAGTTTTTCCACTTGGGACGATCAAGTTGGATATACTCATTGGAACTTGGCCTGCTTGTCGAACAGAAAGAATACGCTTTTTTGTAATGGATAAGAATGTGCAGTCCGCCTACAACATCATCATGGGAAGAGTTGGATTGAAGAAGTTCGAAGCAGTTCCATCTACAGTTCATCAGTGTTTGAAATTCCCAACGAATTTTGGAGTAGGAATTATGAAAGGTGATTAAAAAGTAGCTCGGGAATGCTATTATTCGTCTGCCGAGCAAGAGGAATTTGAAGAATTACAGAAAAAGACTACTACTTACCAAGTGGAGGAAGGCACAGAAATTGAAACTCTTGACCCTAGGGATGAATCTCAACTCGTAAAAGGACAGGTTGTGGAATCTACAGAAATTGTTATCCTGGACGACGAGCATCCTGAACGAATAACTCAGATAGGGTCGTCGTTGGATTTTTCAATAAAACAGGAGTTAATAACTTTCTTAAGAAACAGGAAGAATACTTTTGCTTGGAGTCATGAAGACATGCCAGGAATAGATCCAAACTTCTTATGTCATGAACTCAATGTGAATAAGGAGATCAAACCTGTGAAGCAAAGAAGAAGAGTGTTTAGTCCCGAGAAGAACCAGGCCATACAAGAGGAGGTCGAGAAACTCCAGAAAGCCCAATTCATTGAAGACGTGAAATATCCAGATTGGTTGGCGAATGTGGTGATGGTAAAGAAGAAGAACAACAAATGGAGAATGTGTGTTGATTTTACTGATCTCAACAAGGCATGTCCAAAAGATCATTTTCCATTGCCCAGAATTGATCAACTAGTAGATGCTACTTCGGGACACGAGCTACTCAGCTTCATGGATGCTTATTCTGGCTACAACCAAATCAAAATGAAACCTGAAGACAGGGAAAGTACTTCTTTTATTACCCCGAGGGGAACTTATTGTTATAATGTTATGCCTTTTGGTTTAAAAAATGCAGGTGCAACATATCAGCGGTTGATGAACAAGGTATTCACCGAACAAATCAGCCGCAATATGGAGGTCTATGTCGACGACATGCTCACCAAAAGCAAGAGAGCTGCAGATCATTTGGTTGACTTGAGTCAAACTTTTGATCAACTGGATAAATACCAGATGAAGCTTAACCCGACGAAATGTACCTTTGGAGTACGAGAAGGAATGTTCCTCGGATACATCGTCAACCAACGAGGTATTGAGGCAAATCCAGAAAAGATCAAAGCTCTTTTAGGGTTGCGATCCCCGACGATGAAGAAAGAAGTGCAAAGTCTTACCGGACGAGTTGCAGCACTCAACAGATTTGTATCCCGAGCAACTGACAAATGCCTCCCATTCTTCAAAACACTACGAAAAAGTTTTGAGTGGACTGATGAATGTGAGAAAGCCTTTCAAGATCTGAAGAAGTATTTGGGAGCCCCACCATTGTTGTCTAGGCCAATAACTGGAGAGAAGCTGTACTTGTATTTGGCAGTATCAGAAAATGCAGTTAGCTCGGCGTTGATCAGATTGGAGAATGGAGTCCAGAAGCCAATTTATTACACAAGCAAGGCCTTCCGAGGTGCGGAAATCAGATACCCAAAGCTGGAAAAATTGGCACTGGCATTAATTGAAGCAAGTAGAAGAATGAGACCATACTTCCAGGCCCATACCATCATTGTGTATACCGATATGCCGTTAAGACAAGCCCTTCACAAGCCAGAAAAATCAGGAAGATTGATGTACTGGGCAATAGAGCTCGGTGAATATGATATTGTGTATGAACCCAGATCATCGTTGAAAGGGCAAGCCGTGGCAGATTTTATAGCAGAGTTCACATACCCTGATACTCCCGAGGAGCAAAAGATGCTTGCTGACCTACCTGTGGACGATACAGGATCGACAGACACAGATCCAAACCAACCAAGGTTGGTAAAAGGACTTGTGGATGTAGAAAAATCATCATATTCAAACCCCGACCAACTCCGGTTGGTAGAGGGGTGCGAACAAATGACCAACGAGGAACGAAGGATACCCGGGGATGATGAAAGAAAACAGATGATATTTCACCGAGGAACTCTAACAGATAAGAAATTTGAAGACGAGTTACATACATGGAGATTATATGTAGATGGATCATCTTGCACGGCTGGTTGTGGAGCAGGGATTGTTTTAAATTCTCCAGATGATATTGACATGGAGTACGCCTTGAGATTCCAATTCAAAGCTTCCAATAATGAGGCTGAATATGAGGCTATGATAGCAGGTTTTCATTTGGCGAAAGTTATGGAGGCACGTCAAGTAATTGTTTTCAGTGACTCTCAGTTAATTGTGAATCAAATGATGGGAATATATGCAGTAAAGGGAGAGTTAATGGTGAAGTACCATGCAAAAGTGATGGAATTATTGAAAGAATTTGATGCTATTCAATTGGTGAGGATACCGAGAATGGAGAATGCTAGAGCAGACGCATTGGCCCGACTAGCGTCAGCTACGCGCACCGAGCTGCGAAGAACAATACCAATTGAAGTACTAGAAAGTCGGAGCATAGAAGAAGATCTGACGGTGAAGATTATTACCCTTGATTTAGGACCATCTTGGATGGATCCTATCAGAGCATACATTGAAGAAGGAGTACTACCGGAGGACAAACTAGCTGCCAAGAAATTGAAGTATAAAGTTGCTCGGTATGTGTTAACTAATGGTGTTTTGTATAGACGAGGATTTATGGCAGGTTTGCAGAGATGTGTGCATCCATCAGAAGTCAAAGAATTGATTGAAGAAATCCATGAAGGATCTTGTGGAGCTCATGTAGCAGGTCGGACCCTACTGCAAAGGGTGATGACACAGGGATACTACTGGCCGACGATGAGAGCTGATTGTATAGCCTATGCTAAGAAGTGTGATAAGTGCCAACGTTTTTCTTCCATCCGAAGAACTCCACAGGCATTGTTGACACCCATAACATCACCTTGGCCATTTGCCATGTGGGGGATTGATCTGGTTGGACCACTGCCGACGACCCGAGGAAGGTTCAAGTATCTCGTCGTGGCAGTAGACTATTTTACTAAGTGGGTGGAAGCTGAACCACTAATTGATATGACGTACGAGAAGGTGTATCAGTTCATATGGAAAAATATCATTTGTCGGTATGGTCTCCCCCACGCTTTCATCACAGACCATGGAACGCAATTTGATAATGAAGAATTTGCTGCCTATTGTCATCAGTCAAACGTCTTGAAGTTTCATTCAGCACCAGGCCATCCCCAAAGAAATGGGCAGACTGAAGTGACGAACAGAACATTACTAAATGGGTTGAAGAAGAGGTTAAGTGAGGCTAAAGCAAATTGGATTAATGAGCTACAGTCAGTTTTGTGGGCTTACCGAACAACTCCCCGAGCAGCAACAGGAGAATCACCATATATGCTAGCATTTGGAAGTGAGGCTGTGATACCTGCCGAGTTGGGCCTACCAACACATAGGGTGTTAAATTTCAATTCTCCGATCAGTGATCTGATGAGAAGGATGGATTTAGATATGCTCGAGGAAGTCAGAGAAGAGGCAGCCATTAGGAATGCTGCTTATCAACAACGAACAGCTCTGTTTTACAACAAAAGGGTAAAGAAATGTGATTTAAAAGAAGGGGATTATGTGCTAAAGAAGGTCATTCAGAAGCAGAATAAACTGGAAGCAAACTGGCATGGACCTTACCGAGTTACAGAAATTGTTCGACCAGGAACTTACAGAATCGCAACTCTAGAAGGAGAGGAATTTAAAAATGCATGGAATGCTGAACACCTGCGCAAGTATTATCAGTGATGTCAAATGTAAAGCATTTCTTTCATTATGAATAAAACGAAGATGTTTCACCATTTTTCTTTCTGGATGAGAGTTTTTCGGGGAATACTAGTATAATACACTACACAACAAAAGTTCTCTAAGGAGCCAACCTCCTTTGATTAGGAGGACAGCTCTACGGAGCAAAAGTGCTATAAGTAGCCAACCTCCTTTGGTTAGGAGGACATGCTCTAAGGAGCCAAAAAATGCAGCTCTACGGAGCAAAAGTGCTCTAAGGAGCCAACCTCCTTTGGTTAGGAGGACAGCTCTACGGAGCAAAAGTGATCTAAGGAGCCAACCTCCTTTGGTTAGGAGGACAGCTCTATTGAGCAAAAAGTGCTATAAGTAGCCAACCTCCTTTGGTTAGGAGGACATGCTCTAAGGAGCCAAAAGCTTTAAGGATCCAGAAAGTGTACACCAGCATGATCAACTACGGTTGGTAAGATAAAAATATACTCTCATATTACAACTTATGTTGGTCGGGAGGTAATATTATTACAATGAGTTCTTTGAAGAACAAAATGTTTAAAAAATACACCAAGTATAGTTGGTCGGGGATAAAAACCCAATAACTGTAGTTGGTCGGCAAGGACAAATTATTGATCTTAGTTGGTCGGACGCAATTTTATAAATAAACCAAGTATAGCTGGTCGGGAATAAAAGCCCATCAACTGTAATTGGTCGACAAACATTATTCACCCACCTTGGTTGATTGGAAACAGTTTGAACATTTTTACTCATTACTTTATTATTAAGTGATCGAGAAATATTACTAATACTTGTAACTTTTATTAAGTTGCTTATTGAACAATAATATTGTTATCTTTTTAACAGATACATAGATACATATGTACAAATATAAATGTGCTTGATAAACACAAGATTAACAAAATGGGCAAACAGAAAATGAAAATCTTTTCATTAATCTAGAATAAATTACAAATTACAAAGAGATACTAAATTGTTACATGGATATTACTATTCTATTGGTTTTTTGCCCTGTGCTTTAGAAACAGGTTCCTCGCCGGCAGGAGGGTCTTCTAGGCAAAGGGGAGAATTGATGAAATTAACATCTCTGAGCATTCTGACGTTCATAACAGAAGGTGTATCCAAAAGATGCTCAGGACGAGATAATTCAGCTTGGGAGTGAAGGCTATAATCACCAAGATATTTTAAAATTAGACTGCGAGGAATGGAACGAGCTGGAATCCATGCCATATCCAATTTGAAAGGTGGTACAGGCAGGTCTAATAATGATGGAGCATGATAGTCCCATAAAAAATGCCCTTGCTCCAACTTTAATACACCCAATGCATTTAACCATCCTTGCTTGTAACCTTCATTATTAGCATGTTCAATGCGAGCATCCAGATGAACGAGAGCTTCATTGTATCCTGCCATCCAGAATTCTCTTGGCTGTTTATGGAATTGGAAGGTTAATCTATCCAATTGTTCATGAAGGCTTTTGGCAAAGAGATCTTTGTTATGCAAGGCAGATTTCGTTGATGCCAGCTGATCTTCCAGAGACAGATTTTTATTGGACATTTCAGTCAGAGCACGGTCTTTTACTTTCAACTGGAATGCTTGAGTTTCCAGAGTAGACTGAGTGCGAGCCTCTTCAACATTTTGGCTGACTCTTCCTCGCCCCTGAGAACCTCTTCCTCGTCCCCGAGCAGTTCCAGAAATGGCAGATCTTCTTAAGTCCTCCAGCTCTTGCCTCAGTTTGGCATTTTCGACCTCTAAGAACGAGAAGCCTTCATCAGTAACTGGTATTAATGCAGTGGAGGATGAAGCAACAGATTCATATTGAGCTAATTTCTTCTGCAAATTATTATTTTCTTGCTCCAGGATCTCGACGATTTGTCTACAGGCTTCAATTTCACCTTTTAGGGTCCTCTCCCTGACGTCATACCCAGCAATGATCTTCTTGTGGCCTGTTTCTGAAGAGAGCTGTTGGTATCTATTTTCATAATCTTTATGTAACAAAGCCATTGATTCGTTATGTTGATTTTGAAGATCCTCTAAGGAACCATGAAGCTCTTCAATCAACTCATAGTAAGCGACATTGTTGGCCACTGCTCGGTCGAGTAAAGCTTTCAAGTACTGATAAGCTTCAATAGCCTGCTCTGAAGCACCGTGACCAAGGATATCAGCAATTTCTGATGTACTAAGATCTGTATGACCAGCCTTATAGTATTGATGACATTGCTGCATCAGCTCGGTATCATGAGAAGAGATCAATTCCATTCTAGCAACAAACTAATGACAAGAAAAAGACAACAATCAACAGAAAAAAGTTATCAACAACAGAGATGAGCAAAGATATATTTTATTAGATCATCAAAAAGTTACATCGTTCGATTACAAGGAAATATAGAAATGCTACCAAACAACTTCACACCTTTTCCTTGTCTCCCAAGACTTTCTCGGGAGGCTGGGACGAGGAGCTCGGTTGCTCGGTAGTAACTACAGCTTGATCGATTGGAATCTTCTCGGGAGGAGGAGGCATGGAGGAAACGTCCTCGGTGGCAGAGGGTTGAGAGGCAGAAACTTGATCGCCCATAGCCATGGAAGACTCATCTGAAGCAGGTTCATCTTCTTCTTCTTCCACAATTGGTGGAGGAGGACCAGGGAGATGCCGTTGGAATAGCTCAGAATCGTCTTGGACTTTTAGCTCTTGCAGAGCAGCTACCCAACCATCATGGAAGTATTTTAACTCCCCATATTGGACTTGGGACGTCATTGCAGCTATCCCTCTCTCCCATCCTTTCTCCCAACCAACGCTGAAATGTTTCTTGATTGCAACTTTTTTCCTCGACCTCTCCGAGGAGAGCTTCACCTCCAGTTCCTCTTTCTTAACCTTAATATCTCGCAGAGTAGATAATTCTTCTTCTGCCTTCTTCAATTTATCATCAGATTCCTGATGTTTAACCTCCAAATCTTTAATTTTCTCCTCCAAATTCTTGGAGGTTTCAGCCATCTTCATCTTATCAGCCTCAGCCACAGCCAACTTTTTCTCCCAAACAGTTTTCTCCTCGATGTACTGTTGGCGAGATTCCTTCACAGATTGGGTTAAACCCAACAAAGCATCGTCAACATCGGACGATGAAGTGGAAGTTTTAATAACTTGATCTTTCTTCACGATGGTATTGAAGCAGTTCACCAGCTGAAAAATAAAAAAAATAAAAATAAAGTCAACACAAATACAAGAATTCAAGAAAAAGAAAGAAAGACCAAAGGTATGAGAAATTTACTGAAGAAAGATGGCGAGCAGCTAGGGATGTCAATGTGTCCCTAGGAATTTTTTCATCAACCCCGAGAACCTCGGGTATAACTGAGCTCGTTGAAGAACTCGGAAGAATAATTTTTGAGACACCACTACCACCAGCGGGTAGAGAAGATGCAGTTCCAGCAAGATTAACTGAGGATGATTTCCTAAATCTCTTCAAAGGACGGTCAGCAGCATCAACCAAGGAAGAAGTCTTGGTCGGAGAGATGGCAATTACATCAGCAGAAGCATCTTTCTTGCTCGGGGCCACTGGGGGCTTCTCGGCAACTTTGGAGGAACCAGCATCTACCTTTTTAGTCCCCTCTGGGACATCAATTTTGCCTTTCTGGGCTCCAACAGCAGAAGAAGTGTCACCAAATAGAGCAGGAGGAGCTCTTTTCTTGCCCATTCTCTGAGATAGGGGGATATGAGAATCTGAAGATGAACTTTCTGGTGTTGAAGCTGGTTCAATAGGGCGAGCAGTATAAGAAGTTGTGTAACTCTTATACTGTAGTAAATATGAAGCAGATCTAATATGCTCGTCAGCAATGGTCTTATGCAAATTCCAGATAAGTTTCAAATGCTTGATATTCACTTCTGACTCTTTTGGAGTTTTTCTTTTGCTATCAACTGCAAATAAATACATAATGGAATATCAGTCATACATTTTGTCAAACATGATGAAAGCATAATTTCATAAGTAAAATAAAATGAAAAATAAACCTATCCCATTGCCGTATGGGGGGCATCTGGGACCGTTGTATACTTCATTCCCAGATAAAGGCGCATGTTGCCAATTTTTTATGACCAACCCATGCTCAAAATAATCCCTATTTGAGTCAGGGAGATTAACTACAAGAGCCCTATTCAAATACCTAGTTTTTAAATAATAAATATTATCTAGAACAACCCATTTATAACAAAACATAATTTCAGGGATCCCAGTACGAGTCCCATGAGTTAGATTTAATTTGTGCACCCCGTTAATTATTCTCCATGAATTGGGGGCTATTTTTGCAGGAACAAGATCAAAATATTGACAAAACTCAAGACATAATGGGTTTGGTGGAAAGGAAAAACCGCATTCAGCAATAAAAAGACTGGGGAACCAATGTCCCTCAGCCAATCGAAAGTAATCTAAAGGCTGAGAAAGAACCTCTAGAGTTACCCACGAAGGAATGGAAAAATCAGAACGGAATTTCTCAACAGATTCCACAATATAAACCATATTGAATAAAAGAGATACAGAAGAAAGAAAGAAGATCTTACAGAAAGAAAGGAGATGTGTTGACAACGAACGGAAACAAAGATGAACGCACAAGAGAAGAAGAGAAGAGAAAGCTGGAATGCAGAGAATGAAAAACGTAGACGACGGTATGGTTACCAAAGAAGTTTAAATACTTTGCATTGGGAAGCGGCGAAAGAAATGATTACCAAAAAGAAACTACTAAACTTCCGGCGGCTAAAAGGACAAAATTTGCACAAATATCAAAGCGCTTATCAAAAAGGCGAAAACTGCGAAATAAGAAGGAAATTTGAATACAATGTTCCTAAAACCCGGGAAGTACATTTAATATTGCCATATACCGAGAAAGAATGTTCCATACTCTTCAAAGTTCAAAATATGAAACATTGGGGGCTTCTGTTGATACCAAAATTAATGTGCTGATGTGGACGAAGAAGATGAAGACACGTGTCAATCTACATGGCACAACAGCAGCGAGGAAGATCATTTCCCGACCAACCGTGTTTCTTTCCGAGAAACTCTATCACACCGAGGAACTCTATCATCCCGAGATACTCTAAGTACTCCGAGGAACTCTTGATCAACAAGCAACTAAGGCGGTCCGAACTGCATCTCGGCCGTATCATTAATTACCAGACGGACAACTGTTCAACTATCCATTGTATTCTTGACGCATACGCTGCATTAAATGTATTACCCTTTCATATGTATATCATTTAATGTATTGGACCTTTCATGTACAGCCTAGAGGCTATAAATACCTTGTATCATCCTCAATTCAAGGGGACCGGAATTTCTTGAGAGAATTTGTAATCAAGAATTCCACAAACACTCAGCAATAACATAACAGTGGACGTAGGCTTTATTCCTAGCCGAACCACTTTAAAAATCTTTGTCTTATTTATTTATCTGTGATTGAAAAGTTAGAGCGATCTAGTTTTTTACATCAACACCTAGTATCTTTTCATCTCCAAGATAGGAGGTTTGGCATTCCTTCGTCCATTCAAAAGAGTTTTTAATCACTTTGAAGAATAGGAGGCACTTATCTGTGGCTCTAGATATAAATTTGTTCAAAGCTACTACTCAACCTGTTAGGATTTGGATTTCCTTCTTGATTCTAGGAAGCTGCATATTGATCAATGCCTGGATCTTGTCAGGGTTGGTCCCTATGCCCCTTTGGTTGACGATAAAGCCTATAAATTTTCCAGTATTGGCTCCGAACATACACTTGGATAAATTTAGCTTCATCTGGTATTTCTATAGATCATCACAGTTTTAGCGAAGGTCATTGATGTGGTCATCTTATTTTATGATCTTGGTCATCATTTCATCCAAATAAACTTCCATCTTCCTCCCTATCTGGTTTTTAAATACCTTGTGCACCAATCTTTTATAAGTGGCACCTGCATTTTCTTAGTCTGAAGGACATAACATTATAACAAAATTTACCTCGACTAGTGATAAAGGAGTTCTTCTCTTTATCTTCTAGCTTCATCTTAATATAATTATAACCAAAATAGGCATCCATGAATCTTAATAGCTCATGCACGATCGTTGCATCCACCAATTAATCTATATGAGGCAAAGGATAATAATCATTGGTATATGCCCTATTTATATCGGTGAAATCCACTCACATTATCCATTTATCATTTTTCTTTTGTACCATCACCAGGTTTGCTAAACAGATGGGATACATCATGTCTTTAATGAAATCGGCCTTTTTTAACTAGACATTTCTTCTTAAATTACCATATTCTTCTCTTTCGAGAATACTCATCATTTTCGTTTTACTGGTTTAGCTTCTTTGACTATGTTGATCTTATGGCTAATAATGGATGGATGAATTCTAATAATTTCTCCATGGCTCCAAGAAAGTATAGTTTTCCTAGCTCGTAGGAAGTCAAACAGCTGCTTTTTTAAGACGGGATCTAAGTTTAAGCCAATTTGGGTTGTCCCTTCAGAATGTTGATCGTCCAGGATGACTGACTATATTTCTTTATTCGTATTTTTAATTATTAACCTATCTTTATCTCGATGATCTAATGAATCGATCTGATAGGTTTGAACATACGTCTTCCTCTTTTGCTCATCGACCGAGGTGTAGTAACATTTTCATGTTGTAACCTGGTTTCTGTTTACAATTTCCACAACAAAACCAGTGGTAACTTAAGATATTGATGGACAGTTGAGGATAAATCCTTAAATTTCTTTTGGACCCACTCTTCTAAAAATGATATTGTAGGTCGATGAGACATTCTTGTCAAGGATAAAGAATCACATTCTCTTTGTTCAATAGGTCAGCCAAGTTCCAATAAAAACTTCTAACTCAATTATACCTAGTGGGTATACCTTTTCACCTGACAATCCAATCAGAGGATGAAGGTATGCCTTCAGTTTCCTATCAGATAGCTTCAACATCTTGAAACAGTCATAAAACGATACACCTGTTGAGATCCCATTGTCCAACAAAATTTTCTTCATGTTTCTATCATGTATCATCATGGTTATCACTAGTGGATTTTCATGATGATATAACAATACTGAGAGTTCATCTCTGTCAAAGCCTATTACAAGTCTGTCATTGACGACTTATCGAACATCTACCACAGGTTCCATGTTGATGTATCTATTGTCGGCATAAGCTCTTGCTTTGTTGATATATGCTTTTCTTTCAGCTAGTTCATCACCCCCATCGGCATCTCCTCCTAGTATGCAATTTCACCTCAAAAATATCATATACATCTCTTCTACGAGTTCTTTGGGGTTTACAGGGAAGTTGGAATCCTCCTCCTCTTTGTTCTCCCGAGATCTTTTTTGGTCCCTATTCCTTGCCCAAGTTAATCTGGATCTCCCTCTAAGCTTCCAGTCATCACGGGATTGTATTAGTTTTCTATTATTCTACATGTACTTATTAAGTTTCCCAGTTTTGATGAAAGCCTCAATTTAATTCTTAAAGACTAGGCATTATTTCGTCTCATGCACATGATCTTTGTGGAATTTGTAAAACTTGTTCTTGTCTCTTCTTCCTACATGAAATCTTAGCTTCTCCGGCCACTTTAATTAACCATTTCCTTGGATCTCGTTGAGGATGTGGTGCACTCCCACTATTAAGGGAGTATATTCATTAAACTTTTGGTATGGCCTCCTCTCTCTCTTTCTCTTTATCCTGGGTCCATCTTTGGGTTTCTCCTTTCTTCCCTAGCTTTTACTCTCTTCACACTGTGGTTAAAATCTTTTATAGACATTGATTTATCTACATCCATGAGCCTTCCTACTTTGGCTAGGATCTCGTCCATGTGCTTTGGAGGCTCCTTCTCCAATTCCCAGTATAACATTCCAGGCAATAGGCTACTTATTATTGTTGTAATGACAATTTTTTTATTGTAGTCCACCACTTTTATTTTTTCAGTATTGAACCTTGAAATATACTCTCTTACCGTTTTATCCTCGTGTTGATGAATACTTAACAAGTGAGCTACTCTCTTACTAGGTTTTGCTTCTAAATAGAAATTTGTAAAAAAATTGGTTTGCTAATTTTTAAAACTCAAAGATTTCTATTGTAACCCATTAGACCAAATTTGAGCAGGTCCTGTGAGAGCACTTTGAAAACTCTATAACACACCTTGTCGGCTAGTGAGAATATGTCGCTTGTTACTTGGTATTGTTTGGTACGTAAAATTGGATCTGATTTCCCTTCATACTTAGGAGTGATCATAAGCGAGTTAAATTTTACAGGCATGGGATAGCTAAGCATGAAAGTTATGAATGGAGATCCCTGAGCAAACCCCATTTAGAGAGAATTTTTTATTTTTATGAAATTGCCCAGATTTCTTATATCCTTTGGATTGATCCCCTTCATAGTTGGGCTTCCTCGTATACTTTATTACCTCATCCACAACTCTCTTCTAATCTTTGTTATTTTTATCCAACTTGCTAGTTGATGCCCTGGTATTGCATCTTGAAATGTTCTCTCTTCTCGGATCTTGCCTCATGTATTCTACTTGTCTTGTGCCTTCTTTGGGTTCAGATGTTCTTGAGACCCTCTCCTTCCCAACCCATCAAAGACTGATAATCTGTTGATCCTATCAAAGGCACTTATGTGTTCGTCCGAATACATTTGTTCATCATTATACCCAATTGACCTGATGGTGGAGGTTATACCTAGTTAGTAAAATGATTATTCAACCTTTGACCTACATGTCCGAGTAGATCTGGTCGTCTCATATTTTAGATTTACTCTATTGGGATTTCCCACCCCTTTTCCTCGATTCTCTTGCCTCCTATCTCTATAGGCGTAGGAGGAACTGCTTTTCTGTATTTACCTAGATTTTTCTCTAAACCTGGGATTATTAGAATCGATTCTGGATGTATTTGTCGACTTTGTAAGGACAACACCCTTTGGGTGATCTTTCTCAGATTTTCTTGTTTGGATTTCAACTAAGCTTTTCAAAAATCCTTTCAGGTCTCTTCTTCCAATAAGGGTTGAAGGTGGTGTGGTTTCCTTTTCATGGCTACTATATAGGTGTTCAACCATTTTTTTACAAAATTTGCAGAAAAATAAAGTATAGACACAGGAAAATATAGTATGATTGGGTATTTGCGAAATTGATAATCGAGAAGTTATTTTAGGCTAGAAATGAGTGTGTTTAGGTAAGGTTTACACAAAAATTGTTAATGGAATAGTAAATCAAGGATTTAAGATGAGAAATCGGGTAAATTCCCTAATCAAATCAGCAAGATGATTGTCAATAAAATTTGAGGGTGTTTTACAAAAATTCTAAAATTTCGACAAATAAAATTTAGGAATGAAATAATAAACAACTAGGCTTTAGTCATTCCCACGGACAGTTCCATTATGTTGTCGTCTAAAATTGATTCAGGGTTTGGTCATAGTTATGAAATCCAATTAGAGATACCAAATAATAAATAAGCAGTGTATGCGAATGAATAAAAATGGAGATGACGAAAGGTAGATTAACACCAAGAATTACATGGTTCATCCCTCAAGAATGTTCCAATGTCCATAGACTGCCTCTTTGCACTAGTATTGTATTAGTAAAATGGTGTCATCTTTTTGTCCAGGCAATAGGAATGTTCGGAATATATCTATTTTATCAATGGGAGAGTTTGTTGATTGCTTGCCTGTCTCGATCCCAATGGGGCATCCGATCTTTTATAGTAAATCCCTATGAGGGAATGTTTGTTGGCCAGTATGGGTGAGTTTAGGGTATCTTATGAATGGAGCACTCATAAATAGTTTAATATTTCACCCATTTAGGGAAGGTTCTACACATGCCACGCATATGTTATTGGGCATCCTTTAATAGCATCATTAACATTATAAGCTGTCAGTTAGCCTTATTAGTATCCACTAAGTTCTCCCAAGTGGAAAGAAGGTAGAGATCTTTACTGAATCGAGGTATCTCCTTAGTATCATTTTGGTTGGGGACGAGATCTTTAATACTATACCCCATGCTGAGTTTTTTCTTTAATTCCTCCTCTACTTTTAAGGACCACTTAGGTATCAATCTACAAAGGCTCTATTTAACGATCTTTGCATCAGTTAGAGTGGGAATGTTGTGTATGATGATAGTTAGATCGATGTCGGGAATGTCGACACTAGACTAAGAGAATACATCTACGAAAATGGATAGGAAATCTGTGAGCTCCAATTATTTGTTCTCGTATGTAGGACCCTATTTGTAACTATTAAAGGTTTTAGGGAGTGCCCAAGTTTATATTTATTATGTCATCCTCATTGGGGTATATGCTTTTATTTTGACTTTGGTGAATTTTTTATTAATGTTTTAAGTACTTTAGATTTGCAGAGTCATCATTATTAGGTGTGAGTTATAATCCAAAATTGGATTCAATGTCATCACATGCAATATACGCAAGCAAATACTAGAAATCATTATTTATTATTCCCTAAAGAGAGGAAGTATAACATTGATAATATAAGAAAAATTTTACTTTATAAAGGGATACATTAAGAAGGAGGTGAGGGAGGAATCTTTTGCTAACAAGATAGACTCAAAGTGCCTCTTAATAATGGTCACTAGGATGCTTCTGATATAGGTTCGATTATTAAATATTGATGTCTCTGTTATGTTAGTGAAGAGGTGGGTCAGATTCTTCTAGGGGGACCTTCCAAGAGGTCTTTGAGCGCTCTACCTTAGATCCAACTACAGGTTGAGGAAGGCGGAGTTTTTGGAGCTAGGATATTTTCTCCTTAGAGTTTATAAAATGAACCTCCCTTGGGTCTACCATGGGGTCAATATATGGACTTACTTGAAAAAGACTTGAATCAAGAGATGGTGGCTTTCCTCATTCGATAGTCCCACAGGAGCTGGTAGAGTGGAATCTGACACATGGAGGTAGAGGTTGAGTTTAGGGATGCTTACAAACCTTCCTTTATCAGTAGTGATATCATGGGAAATAGAGGCATATACAAGTCGTGGAGAATTTCTCAGGTCTTAACTCTAAGGACCCCAACATGTCTACTATGGAACCATCATTAGAAACTAATTCGGGTAATCCCTATTCAGGTTTTAACTTGGGGATTTTTCTATCTTCCTCAGTAACTTATGATACATTGATCTCGTTGTGGTTTACTTTATGGATTTTCTTATAATCCATGTGCACTCCTTCCTCGTAGAGGATCTCCATTTCAGGTTGTAAGGATTTATTTACTTCTTCCCACCATAGTTCGAGGAAGTCTATAATAGGGAAAACCCTCTCCTTGGAGATGAAAGTGGTTGTTCCACCCATAATGGGAGTCTTTTAGACCATAGGTTAGAGTTTTCTTGTTAAGGTTACACCCAAGGGCGACCTTTTCCTTGTGTTTCGTGGTAGTTATAGCTTTGAGGTTTCTTATTGAATTCTTCTTAGTCTGAATCCTAGCATGTACCCCTTTTTATGAATGATTCGGGCGGCTACACTATGAATAATCCATTACTTCTCTACCATGGGAGGAAGATGGATAATTCAGAACTCGGTGAGGCAGATGTCGCTAGTGTCATGGTGGGTATCCAAGAGGGGAATGATGATAGTGTTGGAAATTGTGGCCCACGTGTCGTCCCCTTGGATTGTGATTCCCTTCGTATCGAACGAAACCAGAATTTCATGTGCGATAATTAGGGTAATGGCCTCAAGTTTTCCCTATAAAGAGATTGAAACTTACGAGGGCGTCGAGTACCTAAAACTCTACGTCACATTTAATGGGACCCACTATGAGAGTGAGGGTGATGGATCCTAGGTTCTTTCGATGAATGTTATCTTAGGCACTAATAGCTGTAGAGGATGGAGCAAATTACGAGGTAGTGTATCCTTAGATTGGTGGAAGGCGTAGAGGGCACACATTGATGGTGGACCCATTGTGACACCCCAACCCAGATACTTATAATCGGTTGCACATATCTTCCTCATTTCGTATAAACCTCGAAGCAAATCGAGATAATGCTGTAAGTTTATCTTCGTATTCTCTAACTGTCATACTCCCCTGATTCAACATTAAATATTCCTTCTCCTTTTGTTTTCGATACCTTATAAGTAATTTATAGCCAAAGTCAAGTAAACATGAAATTATACTTCTCAATGTATATACACATGAAACATGTACTCAAAGTACTATTTGTAAGGACGAAATACAAACATTCATTCAAGGGGTATCCAGTATGGCCTGAAATTATTGTCCTACATACTTAACCATCCTATATTCCTAAATTGTATAAATACAGGTGTCCAACCTTATCAATATGAAAACATATATGAATATACTTTCCATTACAAGTGACGGTGTAATTTTTCAAGATTCCTAGAGGAAGTTATGACCATTTCTTTACAACACAAGAAATCTTCCGTACAAGCTCCTCTATTATTCCTTCAACTTCCAAGAATTTTCACAATTTTTCTCCACTATAACTTTCCATGGTTTTCGACCCATTTTCAATAAACATAATGAATAGTACATAATAAAAGTTTCATAATTGTTTGACTTCATTTCCTATCTCAAAAGCTTGACTAAACTCAGGGCATACCGAAATGAAGTATACAAACAGAAACTATGTACTAAATTGAAATCATCATTACAGCCTAACCACAAGGAGATAAATTATAATTTTCGGATATGATATGAATATATGAGTCTAATTTCATATCCAAATAGAATTTATCACTTCCAGTAATCACACAAAGAGATATGTAGATTTGAATAGAAGGGGTTTCAATACAAAGCAATATGACATATAAACACCACTTATCTCACATATGAACCAATACATGTTATCCCAAAGGATGATGAAGTTTTAATCAATAATTCACGATTTATATAATTTGAAATAATTATAATACAAGATTACAACAATATTAAAACATAATTTTACCTTGGAAATACCTTAAGGACTATGTTGGAAATTTTTCCTAGCTTTTCCTTGTAATCTTTCTTCCTTAACTTCTACTTTCTCTTTACTTAAGCTTAAATCTCTCAAAACTGAACCTAGGGTTATATTTTTTGAACAAATAAGCTAAGGGGGGAGTTTTAAGTCGGCCAAGGCTGCCTCCCCAGACATCCAATCAAATTAAAAGATTTGGTTTAATAAAAGACAATTTATCACTTAAAGGTAATGGATAGCTTTGTCCTTTGTTCGTAAATTCGGTATAACTTTTTACTCGGGCATCCATTTGATGATCCATTTGTTATGTTGCAACCCTAACTCACATGTCTACAACTATATAGTTTTCACCTCAAGTAATTTATATTGTTATACAAGTCAAAACTAGTCTCTAACAGGAACATTTCTATCGAAAACAACAAAATTTGTGTTTGTAAATAATTCGACCTTTCATGATTTATGAAAGTAGGATTATAATAAACATAATCACTTAACATTAGATATACTAATAGCACATTATTCATATCACATAAGATAAGAATGATTTAAATATAATTTATCATAATTATATTCGGGTTGTCACACATTGTTTATCATTACTATGGGTACAATATTTCAATAGGCCTTTGTGGAGATGTGTAAGGTGAACTGGTGATTACATTGTTGCATGAGGAGGTCGTCATCAGAGAAGTTGATATGTTGATGTATGGTAATGGAATAAATGTTGGCTAATATCTCAACTGAGGTTAGTTCTTATGACATCGAAGATTGAGACAATAATTGAATGAGGGAAGCTCGGTGTGCTCGAGATGTATGTAGAAATTCCCAAAGGGTGATGTTAGTTGATGTCCGATAGAGTTGTTCTTAAAATTTGTTATTCTCCCGGGCAGAGGGTATGATAGCTTCTTTGAGGGCGACTTTTCTCCTTATTAGCCAATTTCTACGGAGTAGAGTGTCATACTACCTGGTTAGCAAGTCGGCATCTTTATCTGGAGAGAGTACAGGTTCTGCCCGAGATTCATATTCATCTTTCTTTAGATGGAGCAAAAGTCCAATCAAGGATGTGGGCCCGAAGGCATGTGGTGTTGGTTGAGGGGACATCATATCGGTGTAGCCCAGGTAAGGGTTAGGTTTCGGGCTCTTAGAAGCATTATTCTGAGTTTTAGAGAGTTTGGTACACATACTCATATATCCACCATATGACTACGTGTGAGTTAGAATAGGGCTAAGGATTTCTCCTACCGTGGCCTAGACTTGTTCGTTTCTCTGGTTGGGCATACTAGGTAATAACTCCATAACATGGATGATCCCAACCAGATGTCATTATCAGAGGTGGTCTCTTCGTGCTCTTCATCGTCATAAGAGATTTTAGGTTCTTTAGGGTTCATTTACCTCACGATATTAGCGGCTTTGTAATAGATGCACTCGTAATAGTATTAGTATTCATCCTATCCTAGTTTTAAAGATGAAATTTCATTGATAAATCTGGTATGGTTTAATACAGTAGGTTATCAAACTTTCCATGTGCATGGTTACAGGGAACATTATTGACTAGTTCCATCTCAGGGGTATATGATTACCTCGGGTAGGGGGACCTTGTGGTGGGGGTGGCTTCGGAGGGTTATCTCATACTAGATATCGATCATGCCAACTATGTATGCTGCATCCAGATAAGTATTCTATAATAGTGGGTCTAGGGCGATAACCCAAGTACTAAGAGGTTGAATGTTATCTGTAGAGAAAGCGGGTCAATCTCAATGTAAGGATCGATGGGATATTTACTAGTAGAATAACTTAAGGAGGATTTGGGTCGACTCATATAGCCCCGCATATAGTATATTGTATTTCCATGGGTAAACCATCCCATCTAGTAGGCCGTATGTTATGGTATATGTTGACATTGGATTGCCTCAGTTCTCCTTTACTGTTGAATAACTGGAGGGGTAGCCCTCCGTATGAGAGACTTGGTTGGAAACTATCTATAATGTAGCCTCATTTTTAGGTCCAGTGCTTATGTTCTTTAACTCAATCAAGAGCTTTTACGGTAGTTCAATACCCGATCTCAAACTAGTAATCTCGAATGTCGAGCGCTAAGAAGGGAACGGGCATTTGCTCATGAAGTCCTAGTCCCTTTTACAGGGGGTAGTCCCATTATGTCATCATAGTCCAGACTAGGGTTGGAAATTCATGTATTTGGGTCGTGTTTCGGGCGGACACAACACGACAGGATAAGGATTTTTGACATAACACGACATGACACGAATAACAGGATTTCTTAAAATTTCACGTTAAATTAAGAATAAATAGACATGATAACCTAATTGAAAACACGATTTACACAACAAGACATGATAACACGACTCATAATTTTTACACGAACACGACACGAACATGAAATATTGTGTCAATTTCTTATCGTTTCGTGTCGTGTATTTGTGTCATTTCTAAAATTTCCACCCTTGTCCGGACATGGGTGTTGAGGACAAGCTCATCCACAGTGTTTTGATATATGTTCACCTTGGTGATAAAGAGATGATCAAAGAAATTGGTAATACCCTGCTCTGTTAGGTAAGTGAAATAGACATGCTCGAGTTTAGGGGCAGTGTCTTTCATGTAGGGTTTCGCTCAGGTTTCGGACCTATCAGTTGGGACAGGTCGACACAGCCCTCGAAGTTTATCTGTATCATGTGGATGGTACCTAGAGGGTGAACTTAAAGTTTGACTTCTTTGAAAAAGGGGACAAGACGTAATTCCTCATTGCCTATTGTATTCAATGTGGAACATAACTTGGACGTCAGTGATTTATTGGTTTTCTTGAAGTTGATTCGATGTCTCTCTTAGAAACTCGGGTGAGGAATATATGTTTTCGGTATGTTCTTAGCTATCAACTCAGCCTCCTATACGACATACCTATGAGTGGCATAGACCCTAACTCTTTCTTCGTATTCATATAGCAACTGGTGATGAGTTCGATACCTCTAGGTAATGTGATCATCTTACATGAGTTGTCAATCACGCTCACTTATATGTATGAGAGGGCTAGGTTATCGAGGTTATAGGTCTCATGACCCCAACCCAATAGTAGTAGGGAATGAGTGTCTTGACATGCCACCAAGGTATTTAATGTTATGGACTTAAAATATTTCTTAAAATAAATGCAACGGAAATACATTCACATGGTCATGAATCGTAAACTATTGAAAAAAAATGGAATTACGTCATTAGAGCCTTCTAAAAGGAAACTTCGTATATATTAAAGTATGAACGGATTACAACTTATGCCAAAATTAAATCTTATTACTAAAGAGCCAAACATGCTATATCTCCTAAAAACAAACGTTATATTTAAAAGTATAACAAAAGAGCTCCTTAAGCTACATCTTCAATATAGTCCTTCTACACACTCCATCCTCCAGTCTAATTATTTCCTGAAAAATCGTTATTTATACAACGTCAGCTAAAAGCTGAATAAGATTTAATCTCCCGACATTCCAAGGTTTTCAGAAAATATATACCTATTCAAGTCAAAAGAGAAGGCATATACATATATGGATAGGAACTTGCAGTAAATAGATATATATTTTGAAATGATAGTATATATATATATATATATATATATATATATATATATATATATATATATATATATATATATATATATATATATATATATCACAGTTGGATAGCTCAGAATAAGAAGAATGCAACAAATCAAATGTGATATCTTTTTCTTTCAATCATATTAATTTAATGGCCAAGTACACTCTAATACCGTGTTCTTCTACCATATTATACCCCGGTAGTTGAGGGTCAATCGAACTAGTTCATCACAACGCCTTATTTAGGGCACACCAGCGATAACCCAGCTGGGAAGGTCAGTCAGTAAAGAGGTCCCTTAGGCCGAATCAGATTTTTAATATTCAATATCCTTTTCAATAATCATTTTAATCGATATGTTTATATGTATAAATATAAACATATCACAAATGAATCAATCATCGGTATCACATGAATTTTGAGAATAAAAGCAGTTCATAAAATATATATAGTTTGCATAATATCATATAATCAAAATGTGCAAGAAATGACATAGAGTACTCACCTAAAATAGAGGCTCGAAAATATAGATATTGAGTCTTGGATCACACGTTAATCTAATAAATACAATGAAGGTTTAATTACGTATTCTAAATAAAGCCCAATTCTAAATATTGTGTTTTAATCTTAAAATATCTTGCTGAAAAGGTTACTAAAATAATTTTCTCAATTTTTAATATTCATTCATCGTATTTAAAGAATTCAATTCATAGTTCTTCCTAATCAGTCGGTTCCCAGTAGAGATGGAGGGTCACATGGGCACCACTTAATACCATCTCATCTAGACAGAACATTTTCGGATTTATTCCTAGTAGAGATGGAGGGTCACAGGGGCACCACTTAAATACCATCTCAACTAGACAGAATTTCACCGGGACTGACTTTGGAATTACTTAAATGAGATTCCATAATACGGGCAATTGCTTACAAAAATCATTTTAAAACACTTATATATTTTTCAAACAAGTTGACATATTTTGAAAATAAAATCAATTTAGATTGTTTCCAAATTTTAAGTTTTGATTAGTAAAGTCTTTAGTGTATTTTACCAGTATAACTACTAAGTAAAGCTATAAAATACGAAATTAAAACTACAAAAATGAATTCTAACATTTAAATAAAATCATACCTACGAAATGAATTCTTTCTTCGAAATTATAGAACTCCTTCTTAAGATATTTCCCAAGCTTTCTATCACTCTTTCTTACTATAATTCTTAAGGAATTGGTGTGAGTTTCAAATGAACCTTAAGGCCCTATTTATAGGTTTCCAAAAGTATTACAGTGTTGACACGTGTCTAATGACTAGCCTTTTTGCAAGGATGATTCAACGCCGAGGTGTCGCATTCCGGAGTGGTCTTACAGTGTTAATATCACCAAATGATGACACGTGTTTTAACTTTCTCTCTGAAGACGACATGTGTAAGCTGGAGGTGACTAGCACGTGGTGGAAAGGTGATAGGGGATAAGGGTCATTTCACACATGAAGGGTATTTTGGTAATTTCACACTATATATTTTCAATATTTTTTAGAGGTCCTTAAAAATACTTTATCTACAAAATGGCCCTTTTTATTTTTATTTTAGTCCTTAAAGTTTCATAAAATTATATTTTCTACCCTAAAATTTATTATATACCTCAAGATATGTCATAAGACTTCGATTTGATCCAATTTACAGTTGATTCTTCATATTTAAAAATGGGGTTTGTTCTATTGATAGCCAATAACACCACATATCTAATAATACAACATTTATAAGATAGTAAGTAACACATGAGTGTAAAAACAAACTATATACATATGAGCACATAAAAGTGGGGTCATTATAATAGGACTAAGGGTTCTATCTTCTGGTGACTTCCTGATGTGGCACTTCCATTGTTCTCTAAAGGAGTGATAAGTAAGGAGTTTGAGGTATCAAGTGAGTGGGTGTTATTGATTGTATCAGAGTCCATGAGTGAAAATATATGTTCCTAAGATTTTGACTCGCCCCATACGATAGATTGGATTGGTACATCAAAGGTGATATATTCAGTTTCTTAGATGGATTTCGTCGTAAATCTCCCCCCATTCGATCGACGGATATATTTCTTCCAACGAGGGAGTCAAATGTTCTAGCTCTTATGAGGGCGTGAACTCTATGCATAGGAGAAAGTCCGGGATGCAGTGGTTAGTTTATAGAAAAAGTATGAACATAATGAAGAATATCTTATGGTCAATGACAAGATTAGTTTTTGCGATGATTTTAAGGGTGGGTAATGGCACGCCTAGAGGGGTAACTATTTAAAAGAGTGAATGTGTCCCCATCCTCGATTTATGATGAATGGGGACTATCAGGGTGGATGGGTCGTTATTTGGGATGAGAGTGTCTAATAAGGTGTTGGTGCAGGGACGATATGGTAGGGGTTGTTAGTAATGTTGGTCTTTAGCGGGATGAGGGTCTTGATTTTAATGAGGTCTTTTATAGAGAATCTCAAGGCCTAAAAGTTATTCGTAATGTGACTTATCCCTTGATGGAACTCCCAATATGAGTTACCTTTCCAGTTCTTATCTGGTAAAGTAGGGGGTGGTTTGGGGTTAAGAGGTTTTAGGAGACCATCCAACTTTAAAGAGGTGAAGGCCTGACAAGGGGCTTGAAAATCTATGAGGTGACTTATCGAGCGCATAACTCTTTAGGAAGGGTCACGGCTTAATAGTTATTTGGAGGTGGTCCCCATTGAAAGTGTGCAGAGTTAGCTACCATAGCTTGGGAAGTGTTAGTAACCAGATCTGGTTTCAATCGTGGACTCACATTGAGAGTAGAGATGTGAGATGTGGACTATCCTGGTGATTTTTTACGAGCGAAGAACAAAGTTGTAGCTGACGAGGTTCCTCAATAGATTTGGTAGATTTGGCGGCCAAAATTTCCTCGATCATGCACCCTATTTGGTTGAGAGCCTTAAAATTTATGATCTAGCTGAGCCCAAGTTCACTTTGTACATCTTTTTGAAGTCTCTTTAACACAATTTCTATCTGATCGTTTTATAAGGGGTGGTTGACCATTTCACCATCTTTCTCACTCCTACGAGCGACAAAAGTGCCAACTGCCTCTACCTATTCCTATTTCAGCATTTCTAAATCCTTACGCGCGATTCCAGGGTCCTCATTGTATTTGTCTTTTTAATAAAAACATGACATACATCATCCCAGGTTTTCATGGTTCCCTCACGTTTCAGACCTATATACTAGGTGAGGGTTCCTCCTCACAAAGTAAAAGAGAACATCCTCTTTGGAATTCTTAGGTCTACATCTAGAACCTATCAAAAGAGGGTACTTAAATAAATGGGTGTATGGGGAGTGACGTGACTAAATAATTGTCTCTAACATGTGTAAATACGGTTCAAGTGTAAACCGGTCGCTCAAGTAATAATTCGGTAAATCCGGTGTCAAACTCAGGGAATAGGATGAATGCTCGTGTCGACGAATAGGAGGAACGATTAACCCTAAGATTGACTCAGAGAAATAAAGGAAAAGATGATGAGTTTGTGACTTTCCTACCAACTAATGCAACTTAATTAAACTAGTAACTAAACTACATATGTAAGAAGAACTAAACGAGTTTTAAATAAATATGAGAAAATGGAGTTCAGGTACACTTCCCGAACCATCGGTGATTACGTAGAACATACAAGCTTTAAAATTTTAATTCTCAATTCAAAGAAACATCAAATAAATTTTAAGCATTCGACATATGTGGATTTACTCCTCATAATGTAAAATCAAAAATTATATTCGATAAGAATGATAAATTATCAAAATGCCAATTGCACCCTTAAACATTCCGATTACCTAGGGCAAATGGAACTAAAAGACCTGCAACTTTTATTTTGATAAAGTTCAAGCCTTTGAATTGTTAATTATATTTTATTCACTTTTAAATCCATTCATAAACCCTTGGTTGGGTTCATGTACCCCAACCCGCTAAAAACTTAGTCGAGCATAGCTACGTGGGAAACAAAACAAAAATCTAACGTTGCATGGGTTGGAAATCATAATTAAACCATTATTAAGCATGTATAGAAGTATTAGAATCCTAGAATATTAATAATAACAAGTAAAGATGGAAATTATGTAAGAACAAAGAAGAGAAGACAAACTTGATATTAAAAACCTTGATAATTTATCACCAATTTAGATCTTAATGCAAGAATTGAAAACCAGGGTTCTTTCCTTCTTCTCTCTCTAATTCTAAGGTAAAAACTAGTTTCCAAATACCTAGCCACCTAAAAGAATAATAGTACCACATTTTTTCAAGTTCTTAAAACAAAACAAAATCTCCAAATTAAGCGGAAGTTAAGTTGAAAAATTTGCCAAACAGAAAAACAAACCTGTTCCACTTGGGAACCGAACCATTTTTTAACTTCCATATAATGTCTGAAAAAGTGAACCAGATCTAATTTCGAACCAAACCAGTTCTGATTTCCTTTTTATTCATCTCATTTTCTAACTCTCGTATCTTTTGAACCATTACTCAGATTGGGTTGTCGGCTCCTGTTATATTCTTATGAACTTGCATTCTTCAATTTCTCTTAGGTTACTCGTCCGGATTTTGGAAGTATAATTATGGATTATCCCTTGAATTTTTTCTTTTTTTTGTCGATCTTCATTTCAGTTTCTCTCTTTTCTTTGTATGCATGAATTACCTAAAAAATATAAGAGAAATACATGAAACTCAATGTACTTGCTAGAAGATGTCAATAACAATGAAATGAGATAAATCCACTTCAATTGCACCACACGAGGTCATAAAATCCTCTAAATTACGAGAAATAAATATGAAGAATTTATGCCCAATCAAACCCCCCTAATTTTTAACTTTGATCGTCTTGAGCAATGTAAAATAATCAAGCAACAGTAAAACACGTGAAAAATATTTTATTGGGATAGAGTGTCTTTTTTGCGGACAAGCGATTACATTTAGTGTATGCAACAATCCATTAAACCCCTAGGCTACCCTAGTAGGACGACTGGTCTCTCGTGAGGGTTTGTAGTGAATATACCCAAAAAATTCTATTTTTGACTCAAAGAAAAATCAAAATACTTAAAAATTGTACAATTTAAATTCTCCAAGAATAGTCACCGATAATTTGTATTCAGTAGTCTCAATTTGCAGTGTGTGTGCGCAAAGCCGGGAATTAAACCGCTAACTTCCACCGATTAATCATCACTTTAGTTTTTGAAAAATCATTTTGATTCAATTCTTATGGGATGATATCATAAACGAATCACTCAGAATGTGGCTAGTTCTCTCGGTATGCGTGATATAAAGAGTAAGTATAATGAACATGAGTTCATGCATACAAATTTGAAAGACAGAATTTTTATGATGAAATAATCTCATCATCGGAATATGGTCATTGAAAAACGAGAAACATCATCTTTTATCCACATTAATTAATCTCTCTTATTATCTTTTCATGTCTTATCTATCCGTGAGGTAATTAATTTTGAAATTCGAACTCGGTTAGGACTTTCTCAGATTGTAAGGTGTCTTGGGTAAAATTGGGGATGGTTGGGAAATTGGAAATTGGAAAATCTCCTTTGGATGGCCGTTAGTGCTTTTTCAAGCTTTTGCTCTATTTTCTCATCTTTTTTTTTTCCTTTTTTTTTTTGCTATTTTTGTTGAGCATTATATTAATTTTCTTGCCCCTTTTTGTTCACTTTTTAGACTAAGCTTCTGAATTGTTCAATTTCATAATTCCAGGCCAATTGGGGTTTTTGGGGTTAACAAACGAAAAAGGGTAAAATTATTAGGCTCAAGTGGGTTTAGAAAAGGTATAATTTTTCATGACTTTTATTATGGCTACTATTTTTGGGCAAACAAACTAGGGCCAAACTTTCTTATCCGAATTACTCATTATTTTACATATGCGTCTCGAGAATAATTTAGTTTAGAGATATTTTAGCACATTTTTCGAGACAACATTTCACACATTTCCCATAACCAATCAAGACAAAGGAATAGAGATCTTCAACGACTTATTATAACACTTGAACGAACTTTGAGTTAACCATTAACTTGGATTGATTTAAAAACTCGCAAAAATGATAGGCTCGAAATCTCACCGAGTTAGTTAATCTCCACACTTGTTCGTAAAGTCGTAAATTTTTGCTCAATTTCCATCTTTGGTCCCCAACTTAGACTATTGTAATGTCCTCATGCAAAACCGACTAAAATTTAAACAAAAATTTGGTCCCCAAATCTCACCGAGATTCCTATTCTAATGTCCTCATTTATCTCCAACTCTTCTCAAGACTCCATGACATAATTATCCTCTCAAATACAACCAATCAAAGAGAGTTTACTCCAACTCAAACACTTCATTCCTAAGCCTATAAATAAGACCCTTTGGCTCATTATTTTGGAAGAGAATTTTAGGGAGTGCTTTGAGAGAGAGTTTTTCGTTCCATTATTTTGAGAGTATATTTTTATTGAGAGCCAAAAATAATTTTGTGGGAGAAATTTTGTCAACATCACTTGTAAAACTCAATTATTTTTGTAAGTTGATTTATTAATGAGAATCAGTATTAATTCATGCATGTTTATTTGTCTTCAATGATACTAGCTTAATTTCTTTACTAGGACTAGGTGAAGTTTATTATGTTTGATCAATATTGTGTGTAGTTTAAATTCGTCTTTATTTCCCGATATGTTCTAAAAGTTTTAAAATTTCGGTATATATTTGAAACGACACGAGAGCGTATTTTAAACCTTCGACTTTGTTTGAAATCTTTTTATTTTATTTTTAAGTGGGAGTATTTTTTGATGGATTATGCTTGCTCTATATTGTTTTGATAGTCGATGCTTAAAGACTATACTTTGAAATTTAAAAATGAACTTTTTAAGGGAATTGGGATTTTAGCCGTCTAAATTTAGAGACGTTAAATTTTACTTTGAACTTAACCGTATTATTTTTCGAATTAAATATGACGAGAGTCGGTCTAATTTGAGTTATAAAATTGGGAATGACGAGTTTAAATTATTACATAATATTAGTTGAATGTGATAAATGGATCCATAACTTCTTTAATTTTTAAAATGATTATTGATCTATCTGACTCAAATTGAAATACGCCGTCATCTAAATTTTTCAGTATTTTGTAAAAACAATTCCACTGGATCAACAGAGGAATTTGAGAAAGATGACGGGATAACAATATGAAGATCACCCATTGTAATTTACTTCACATAGATCCTCTTCATTTTTTTTAAATTTTTTTTAAATTTTTACTAAAAAATATTAGTCCGAAAGTCACAACTTCTTTAACAAAAAATCGAACAAATCTCTGGCAATGGCGCCAAAATCTTATTTGTCAATTTATAAAATACCGCAAGTGCACGAGCTATTATATAATAGCGAGTGTAAGTAGGGGTCGAACCCACAGAGATTTGTCAATTTTTTCATTCAAAATAATTATAACTTTCCAACTAAACTAAATGGGTGTAGAAAAGAGGTGTAATATTAAACTAAGCTAACAAAAAAAATGAGACTATGAAATATATAAACTAGTGAGCGTGAAACTAAGGTGTTGAATCTATTTATCACATTTAACTAATATTATGCAATAATTTAAACTCGTCATTACTAAATTTATAACTCAAATTAAACCGACTCTCGCCGCATTTAATTCCTAAGATAACACGGTTAAGTTCACAATAAAATTTAACGACTCCAAATTTAGACACCTAAAATCCCTATTCCCTTAGAAAATACAAGTTTTAAAGCTCGCAAATGTATTTAAGCATGGACTATCAAAACAATCAAAGTGCAATCATAATCCATAAAAAATGACTATTTTTAAATTTCAAAACTTGATTTGACAAAGAAATCTTGAACGTTTTAAAACACTCTCGTGTCTCATTAAAATGAATACCTAATTTTTAAAACTTTTTAAACATGTCCGAAAATAAAGACGAATTTAAACTACACACAATATTCATCAAACATAATAAACTTTACCTGGTCCTAGTAAAGAAACTAAGCTAGCATCATTGAAGACAAAAAAGAAATGCAAGAATGAATACTAATTTACATTAATAACTCAAGTTACAAAAATAATCGAGTGTTATAATTGATGTTGACAAAACTTCTCTCACAAAATAATTCCCGGTCCTCAATAAAAATATACTCTCAAAAATTAAGGAACCAAAAACTATCTCCCAAAGCTCTCTCTAAAATTCTCTCTCAAAATAATGAGTCAAAGGCTCTTATTTATAGGGTTAGGAATGAGATGTTTGAGTTGGAGTGAAACTCTATCTGATTGGTTGTATTTGAGCTTATAATTATCTCAGTAAATCTTGAGAAGAGTTGAAGATAATTGAGAAGTCATTTTTCTTTTTTAAAAAATAATCCCCAATTTTGACACTATTCACATAACTATTTACAACATCAGCTTTAATTGCATTTTTTACACCCAAAAATTTAAAATCTCATTTTCGTCCAATTCCAAAGTTGTGAGTCTTGTCAAGACCTTTCCAAGAAGCTATGGCATGGCCTCAAAGGACACTCGAGCAATTTTATAAATATTATTTAGTACAATTGTGTCCACTGTGTCGTGTCGCGGCATATTGTAACAATTTTTGCACATCGACTCCTTTGTTGTCCAAATTTTCGTAGTACCTGTAAAAATGCAAAATAAAAATAATTAATTCAAATTTAGGGCCCTAAATATATAAAAAAAATATATAGAATTACCCCTTTTTTCATTTTAGCCCTCGAAAATCATAAATTGCTCGTTTTAATTTGAAATTCAACCAAATTTCATAGAGAACCTTATTTTTCCTAGAAAAACATTTAAATTTTTTTTCAGGCCTATAAAGTATGGAAAATTATGATTTCTCCCCTTCAGGTTACTAAAATTGTATTTTTAACTCAAATTTTATTCAAACTTGCAATTTTCTTTTATTTTACGAAAATGACTCTAAAAGTTCATTATTTATGATACAATGGGCCTAACAAGGCCTAGATTTGGGCATAATTCATGGAAAATAATTCACTCATCAAATAACCCTAAACCTAAACTTTGCTAGTTCTTGAGCAAAACTAAAAAAAATTAAAATCTAACTCACTTTCGCAGGAATCACGATTGCACTTCGCATATGAAACAAGTCGTTAAACCCCTAGGTTACCCTAGTGGACGAGTTTTGTCTCGTGAGGACTTGCAGTGAATATACGCACAAAATTCAAAAACTTGACCCAATACAAAAGTCACAAAAGTAATATAACCAAGTTTGAATGCAAATTTCATAATATAGTAGAACTTCATTTTTCTATCTTAACTTATTGTGTGTGTGTGCATAGGCAACATGACCGTCCATTTCAAAAGATTTTATCGTTACATTTCTTATCCGAAAGTTCATTTTGATTTCAAAATCTCACGTCATGCACTCACAATCGAACACTAGGAAATGGGTTATTTTCTCTTGGTATATGTGAATAAAGAGTAAATTTAGATGAACAAAATTTACATATACATGATCAAAAATGGACTTTTATAATGGATAAATATGATCTCATTAATGGAAAATCGATTACTTTTGGAAAACATTAAATCGCACAATATATCCTATTCGTCTTCTCTCCATACTATAACTAACTTCACTTGAGATCGATTAGGATTTTCTTTGGTTGTATGGTAGGCTTGGGTTTAGCTAGAAAGAATGTTTTTTTTAATTCAAAATTTTTGAGAATATAGAGGTTTTTTCGATATTTTGAATTTTTTGCACTTTTTCTCAACGCCATTTTTCTTATCTCTTTCCTTTTTCATTTCGACTCACATTTTTTTCATCTTTTTTTTCACACATCAATCTTTTGCAAACTTTTTTGTTGCCTTTTTTTTTCAAGCTTAATTCACCCTAGTCTTCTCAGAAAATGGGTATGGCTTCTTTTTATAGGCTTTAGACTCCCAATTGGAGTTAGGGGATAATGGATTTTCAACAAAAAAGCATATTTTCTTTTTGGCTCAAATAAGCTTGCAACTGAATAATGAAAAAAATATTGGAGTTTGGGCTTAATTTTGGGCTTTCAAACGATGGCCTAATCTCATTTCTCAAGTTTCATTGAGTTCATTTGTGTTTCAAGACGACTTACTAAGAATTCTAGTGCTTAAGATTCACATTTTGACCTTTTGTTTTCAGTAATTGAACAAAACAAAGAATTTGAGATCATCAATGAATTTATCACAGAAGAAAAGTTTGAGTTGTTCTAACTCAATTGATTTATATATCTCGAAAACGATGAATGTCGCAATATCTCACCGGGTTAAAATGTCCACATTTATTCGCTAAACATATTAGCTTTCATCTTAATATCTATTTCGATCATATTATATGGCTAATGTGTAAAAATTTCATAAGATGGGAGATCCATGAATTAATTCTATATTAAGAAATTGTTTCAAAACTCAATTATATTGAAAATCTTTTTGGATTTTTGAAAATTTTTTGAATTTTTTTTTTTCAAAAATACCATCCTTACCCCCCAAACCTATATTTTACACTGTCCTCAATGTATGCTCAAATAAAAATATGGACAAAGAAAATAAAGTAAAGAAGTGAAATGATATTACCTGTGAACTTCACTTTGCTATCAACATCCAAAGTAACAAGTGTATGTTAATGAAAATAAATAAAAAATAACAAGAAAAAAGGGAAAAAAATTATACTAATAATATACAAACCTATGAAAATTACCATCATCAATATAAATTAATATTCGAAAGAGTTGTGGGTCCTTTCAGTTAAAAAACTTTATAGCACTAAGTGTCAAAACATCATATATTTTAGAGTATAACCGCACAATACAAATTTCAACCATAAATCCATGGTCATAATGGTGTGCACCGACGTCATAATAACAAACAAATTTGAATCGCACGAATCATATGTTGATGCATCACATGGGCATATCAAATTACAATAAGGATCCAAATATTTATTATCCCTTTTTTGAAAATAGTCAAGTAAAATTGGGAATGCATACTCCACTACTAAATGTGAGACTTTACGCATAGCCCGAGAAGAAGAGGTGTCGTGGGGCGATACACTTTCTTCATCAAAGATGGGAGGACCGTCATAATTACTTGAAGTATAACTAAAATCGGATGATGAATACTCAAATAAATTTCCCCACATAAGAAGAATCAGCATTTTTCTCAACTAAATTAGGAGAAAAATCTCAACATAAATTAACATCCAAATCATCACAAGTATTACATGTGTTAAGATTGTCAATTTTTTTCTCCTCGCAAAATTGAGTATCCCCATTTAATTCATGATTATTTTTCTAAATAACATCATTATACCGTTTGTTTACTTCTTTCCAATTGATACACTTTGGTGGATAAATAGTAATTAAAGGGGTTGGATTATCATCCATAACTTCTTTAATTTTTAAAATGATTACTGACCCATCTGACTCAAATTGAAATATGTAGCGCCTAAATTTTTAGTATTTTGTAAAAACTATTCCACCGGATCAACAGAGCAATATGAGAAAGATGACAGAATAACAATACAAGGTTCACCCATTGTAATTTACAAAGTATAAATCTCCTTCTTTTTAAAAAAAAAAATGAAATTTTTACTAAAAAAATTAGTCCAAAAGTCACAACTTCCTTAAAAAAAATTGAGCAAATCTCCGACAACGGCGCCAAAAACTTGTTTGTCAATTTATAAAAACTGCAAGTGCATGGCTTATTATAGAATAGGGAGTGTAAGTACGGGTTGAGCCCACCGAGATTTGTCATTTTTTTCATTCGAAATAATTGTAACTTTCCAACTAGACTAAACGAGTGTAGAAAAAAGGTGTAATATTAAACTAAGCTAACAAAAATAAAAAAATAAAAAAAATGCGACTATGAAATATATAAACTAGTGAGCGTGAAAACTAGGACATTAGATCCATTTATCATGTTTAACTCATACTATGCAACAATTTAAACTCGTCATTCCCAAATTTATAACTCAAATTAAACCGACTCTCGTTGCATTTAATTCAGAAGATAACACGGTTAAATTCACGATAAAGTTTAACGTCTCTAAATTTAGATACCTAAAATCCCTACTTCCTTTAGAAAATACAAATTTTAAAGTTCGCAAATGTATTTAAGCACAGACTATCAAAACAATTAAAGTGCAAGCATAATCCATCAAAAATGACTATTTTTAAATTTCAAAACTTGATTTGACAAAACAATCTTGAAGGTTTTAAAACACACTCTCATGTCGCATCAAAATGAATACTCAATTCTTAAAACTTTTAGAACATATCAGAAAATAAAGACGAATTTAAACTACACGCAATATTAATCAAACATAGTAAACTTCACCTAGTCCTAGCAAAGAAATTAAGCTAGCATCATTGAAGACAAAATAAAAATGCAAGAATGAATAATAATTCTCATTAATAAATCAACTTACAAAAATAATTGAGTATTGCAATTGATGTTGACAAAACTTCTCCCATAAAATAATTCTTGGACCTCAATAAAAATATTCTCTCAAAATAAAGGAACCAAAAACTATCTCTCAAAGTTCTCTCTAAAATTCTTTCCCAATATAATGAGCCAAAGGGTTTTATTTATAGGGTTAGGAATGAGATGTTTGAGTTGGAGTGAAACTCTCTTTGATTGGTTGTATTTAAGCTTATCATTATCTCATGGAATATTGGGAAGAGTTGGAGATAATTGAGAAGTCCTTTAAAAAAATAATAATCCCCAATTTTGACACTATATACGTCACTATTTACAATATCACCTTTAATTGCATTGTTTTACCCCCATAACTTCAAAATTTCATTTCGTCCGAACTTCAAAGTTGTGAGTTTTGTCAAGAACTTTCCGAAAAACTATGGCACGGCTTCAACGGACACTCGAGCGATTTTGTGAAACATATTTAGTACAGTTGTGTCCACCGCGTCATGTCGTGTCGCGATGTATCGTAGAAATTGTTACACATCGACTCCTTTGTTGTCCAAATTTTTGGGGTACCTGTAAAAATGCAAAATAAAAATAATTAATTCGAATTTAGGGACATAAATATTTAAAAAAATTATAGAATTACCCCTTTTTGCATTTTAGCTCCCGAAATTCATAAATTGATCGTTTTAATCCGGAATTCAACCAAATTTCATAGAGAACTTATGCCTAAAAAAATATTTAAAATTTATTTTCAGGCTTTAAAGTATGGAAGAATATGATTTCACCCCTTCAGGTTACTAAAATTGTAATTTTAGCTCAAATTTTATTCAAACTTGTATTTTTATTTTATTTTACGAAAATGACTCTAAATGCTCATTATTTATGATACAATGGGCCTAACAAGGCCTATATTTGGACATATTTCATGCAAAATAATGAACTCATCGGGAACACTTCTCTCATAACGAATGGGCCCGTCCACCGCAAACGTAACTTGCCGGGAAACAAGTGTAAACGTGAGTTATAAAGAAGAAATTTTTGACCTGAATGAAACTCTTTTCTTCGAATAATTCTATCATATGCGAGTTTCATTTTTTCTTTTGATATCTTGGCGTTTTCATACGCATCATTGTGCATTTCTTCCAAATCATTCAATTGAAGCTTACATGCTTCACTGGCTTGGTCTATGATGTAGTTCAACCTCTTGATTACCCAATAGTATTTGTGCTCTATCTCCGAGGGGAGATGGAAAGGCTTGCCATACACAAAGTGAAAAGGGGACATCCATAGGGGGTTCTTGTATGTAGTTCTATAAGCCCATAGCGCATCGTTCAAACAGAGGTACCAATCTTTCCGATTAGGATCGACAGTATTTTCGAGAATGTGATTGATTTCACGATTGGATAATTCGGCTGCCCACTCGTTTGGGGGTGATATGTCGTCCCAACCTTGTGGATGACCCCATATTTTCTCATGAGTTTTTCAAATGATCGATTGCAAAAGTGTTTGCCATTATCGCTAATGATTGCCTTCGGAGCTTCGAAGCGAGAAAATGTGTGTTCTTGCAAGAACTTGATCACTACCTTATTGTCATTGGTCTTAATAGTTATGGCTTCAACCCATTTTGACACACAGTCTACCACAGCGAGGATGTATAAGAAACCAAAGGAGGGAGGAAAAGGTCCCATGAAGTCAATACCCCAACAATCAAATATCTCAATGATGAGTATCGGGGTCAATGGCATCATGTCTCATTGAGTGATGGCTCACATCCTTTGACATTTATCGTAAGATTTGCAATAACCATTAACATCCCAAAAAATTGTGAGCTAATAGAGACCTCTTTGAAGGATCTTAGCGTCCGTCTTATTCGTCGAAAAATGACCTCCACAATCTTATGTGTGACAAAAATGGATGAAACTAAGGATCTCATCATGCGGTACACATCGTTGGACGATTTGATTCACGCAATATTTGAACAAAAATGGATTTTCATAGAAAAACATGCGCGACCAAGTAACAAACTTCTTCCTCTCTTGTGGTGTCCAATAGGAAGCGATAGCCCCCGTGATAAGGTAATTTTCTATATTCGCAAACTAAGGGGAGAAGAAGTGGAAAATAGTTACTCATCTGAAAAATACTCATCTATGGGTATGGGATCACTAGGTACGTTAGACGAAAGCCGGGACAAATGGTTAGCTATGATGTTTTTTACTCCTTTTTTATCCTTTATTGAGAGATTAAACTCTTGTAGGAGTAGGATCCACCTTATGAGGCATGGTTTAGTATCCTTTTTGGAAAGGAGATACTTAAGAGCCGTGTGGTTGGTAAAGCATGCAATCGACAAACCAACAAGGTAAAGAGAAAAAAAATTCTAGGGAAAAAACTATGGCTAGAAATTCTTTCTTCGTGGTGGAGTAATTAAGTTGCGGTCCGATTAACATTTGGCTATCGGAGTATATGACATTAGCCTTCTTATCTTTTCTATGGCCCAAAATAGTCCCTGGAGCATAATAACTCTCATCATACATGAGCTTGAATGGAAGGGACCAATCCGGAGCTTGCATATTGGGAGCGGAGATGAGCATGCTTTTCAGTTTTTAAAAAGAATCTTGGCATGCTTCATTCCACTCAAAGGGGACATCTTTCATAAGGAGGTTACTCAAGGGCCTAGCGGTGGTACTAAACTCCTTAATAAACCTCCGATAGAAACCATGTGGCCCAAAAAAGAGCACATGTCCTTTAGCGACTTAGGATTGGGAAGATTGCCTATGACATCTACTTTTGCCCTACCAACCTCAATACCTTTGGACGAGACTATGTAGCCAAAGACTATTCCTTCGGTAACTAGAAATGGCACTTCTACTAATTTAATACCAAGTTCTTTTCCACACAATGGGCTAACCCTTTTTTAAGATTGGCGAGACAAATGTCTCAAAGACACTAAAATCATGTATTAAAACCTCTAGTCCCCTTTCGACTATGTCACTAAAGAGACTAAGCATTCACCTTTGAAAGGTAGCGGGTGCATTACATAATCCAAAGGGCATAAATTCATAGGCAAGCGTGCCAAAAGGACATGTGAAAGTCATCTTCTCTTGATCAAGCATGTCTACCATAATTTGGTTATATCCAGACTAACCGTCAAGGAAGCAATAAAATGGGTGTCCCGCTACTCTCTCTAGCATTATTCGATAAATGGTAAGGGTAAATGATCTTTTCTCGTACCAGCATTGAGCTTACGGTAGTCAATGAAAACATGCCACCCGGTGGTGGTGCGTTGAGGAATTATCTCACCCTTGGCATTATCGACCATAGTCGTTCACGACTTTTTCGAGACGACTTGGATAGGACTCACCCACTTGTATCTGAGATGGGATAAATTATGCCTGCGTCCAATAGCTTAATAATCTTCGTTGTCACTATATCTTTCATTGTGGGGTTCAATCGCCTTTGCATCTCCCTCAAAGGCTTCACGTCCTCCTCGAGGTGGAATTTATGGGTACAAATTAAGGGAGTTACACCTTTTAAATCCGCAATGCTCCAACAAAAAGCACTTCGGGTCTTCCTCAATATCTCTAGTAATTTACCCTCTTATTCTTTATTTAGGCTCGAGGAGACAATAACAGAAAATGTATCATCTTCTCCCAAATAAGCGTATTTTACGTTGGAGGGAAGTTTCTTTAATTCGAGGGTATGAAATTTTTCATTGAAGGTAAGCATGTGTGATTCCATCGGTGGTAGTTCCTCGAATTTTAAAACCCAATTAACTTCTCTCACGTCCTCATCTGAAGCTCTCTCGTATAATATCGCTCTCAACTCCTCTACCTCCCTCTCGAAGTCGGTGTACATCCCGTCACTCTCACTACCTGAAATAAGGCACGCTCCTAAGGCATCCTCGGCGATATTTCCCTCTATATGATCATCTATTACCTCCTCGATAAGAACCACTATGTGAAAATAATCCTCATAACCCACTTGCTTGGTGATATTCAAGATATTTTTCTCAAGGGTCATGTTCCTGAATGTGAGTTGCATTTTCCCATTTTGAGTGCTAATTAATGCATTAGTCGTGTCTAAGAATGGGCAGCCTAGGCTGATGGGAACAGGATTTCTTAGGGGGGTGGAGGGATCCATGTCCCAAATGACAAAATCCACTTGGACTATCACGTCCTCAATAATCCCTCGAGGTATCTTTATGGTACAATTTGTGAGTTGGAGAGTGATCTCAGTGGGCTTGAGGTCCCCCAAATTTAACTGTCTATATATGTAATAAGGGAGAATGTTAACCCTTTCCACTAAATCTAATAAGGCTTTCTCTATGCGGTTCTATCCAATGATGCATGAAATGGTCAGTGCACCCGAATCATTAAACTTTACTAGGAGGTCATTGAGTAGAATGGAGCTCACATTTTATGTTAGGAACGCATTCTTTTTCACCTTTAGTCTCTGTTTCAACGTCAATAAATCCTTATGGACTTTAGCATAGGCGGGAATTTTCTTTATGGCCTTAGAAAAGGTAAATTTAGCTTTACTTGCTTAAGTACATCTAGCACATCTTCGCGGGAAGCCCCTTTTTGAAGGGGAACCAACCGTTGAGGGAAAGGGTCAGTAGTGGGTGGTTTCACTATGACTTCGGGCCCACTAGTGTCTTCATTGTCACTCTCATTTAAGGGGGGATGTTCGTCCTTTTTGCGTCGGGCAAAACCTCCTTATCTTTTGGTTCATTATGTGGGGTACGTGATAACTCAACAACTCTCCCACTATGTAGAGTGGTAATGGCTTAACATTTCTCTTGATGATCATTAGACATAGAGATAACACTAGGTTAACCTTGGGGAGGTCTTTGTCCTTGGGTCGGAAACTTACCATTTTCTTGGATATTTAAGGAAGATTACAATTTTGAAATGTTCGCATTTATTTTGGAAAACATTCAGGTTTTATGGCATTAGTCACCGCTTGAGATTTCATAAATTGATTCAAAGTATTCTTAATATTTATCCGTGGTGGGATGATATACGGTGCGAGAGGTGGTGCCTGCATATGTGGAGCTTGTTGTAAATGCGGTGGTGGTGGTAGTGGTGGAGGAGGGGAAACGTGTGAATTAGGATTCAATGCCGCATTTTTTTTCCTATAGCTAAAACCAGGATGGTTCCTCCATGAAGGGTTGTAAGAATTCTCGTGAGAGGCATTGAAATTACCCTTAAATCCTTCTACCGCTTCCACTTGGTCATGAAGCATGACTTTGTAGTCAGGTATCGTTGGACATTCCTTCGTTGAATGGCTCACCTCAAAAATCGCACACACCTTCTCTTTAATTGGTTGAGTGGATCCAATTGTTTCTCTTTCATGTGACTCGACTACATCTTCAAATCATTTTTCAAGTTGGCTTATTCGAAGTTTCATCTATGCTTCTTTGTCCAATTGATAAAGTCTGAATGTAGGAGCTGTGGGCATTTGTCAAGTACGGGTTTAGGCATTAAGATCAAATATTTCCCACGCTTGAGTAGTCTCGACGACATACTTAAGGTGGGTCTCTACATCGTTAGCGTCTAGCCCAAAAAATTCTCCATCACATATGTCCACAATGAGTTATTTAGAAGTGATTCTTAACCCGTGGTGGAAGAAAGATATAAGACGATACTTCTCAAAACCATGATGTGGGAACGTGTTGACTAACTCATTGAACTTCTCCCAATATCGATCAAATGGCTCAATTTCTAGTTGTCTAAACGTATAAATTTGAGCTTTGATGGAATTCGATTGATGTTGCGAAAGAATTTCAAAAGAAATTTGGCTTGCATGTCCCTCCACGATCCAATTGAGTTCGGTGATAAAGTCCATAGCCAAGTCTTGGCTTTATCCTTTAGTGAGAAAGGAAAATTTTTAAGGCGAATGACGTCTTGAGTGCACGTTTGATCGCTAAAAGTTTCGCATGCCTCTTCGAACTCACGGATGTGGAGGTATGGTTTCTCTAAATTTATACCATAGAACATGGGAAGAATCTGGATCATCCCATTCCGAAAATGAAATTGTTCTGCATTATACAGAAGTAGAATGCATTCCGGACTTACAGTCTTCTCGAGATATAAGAGGTCTCTCATGGGATGATACAACAATTTACCCTCATCATACCATAGCTAGTGTGGTCCGACATCGCTCTCTCTCCAATTGACTCGGTATCCTCACTCGATGCCCTAGAAGTGTGATTGTTGATGGAGTATGGTGGTGTAGGAGGTGAAACCCAAAACTGAGGAGCGTTTGGAGTGTGTGGACTATCGGGGTTGTACTCTACTATATGATTTTCGTGAATGCAGGTAGGAGTGGATTGAGGAGTTTGTTGAGGATTTTGCATGAATGGACTTGAGAGATGCTATATTTTTTTTTTCTTAATTCTTTTTGAATTTTTGATTTTTTGATTTTTTTTTAAGAATTAGATCCAAATTTTGAATCAAATCGACGTAATCTAAAAGTCTATCTGGTTCCCCGATAATGGAGCCAAAAACTTGACGAGACTAAATAATTGTCTCTAACGCATGTAAATATGGTTCAAGTGTAAACCAGTCGCTTAATTAATAATCTGGTAAACCAAGTGTCGAACTCAGGGAATATGATGAATGCTCGTTACGACGAATAGGATGAACGATTAACCCTAAGATTGACTCATAGAAAGAAAGGAAAAGATTATGAGTTTGTGACTTTCCTATCAACAAATGCAACTTAATTAAACTAGTAACTAAACTACGTATGCAAGAAGAACTAAACGAGTTTTAAATAAATATGAGAAAATGGATTAGGGTACACTCCCCCAAATCGTCGGTGATTACGTAGAGAACATAAAAGTTTCAAAATTTTAATTCTCAATTCAAAGAAACATCAAATATGTTTTAAGCATTTGACATATGTGGATTTTACTCCTCAAAATATTAAATTTGATGAGAATGATAAATTATCAAAACACCAATTGCACCCTTAAACATTCTTGTTACCTAGGGAAAATGGATTTAAAAGACCTACAACTTTTATTTTGATAAAGTTCAAGCCTTTGAATTCTTAATTATATTTTATTAACATTTTAAAATCTATTCATAAACCCTAGGTTGGGTTCATGTACCCCAACCCACTAAAAACTTAATCGAGCATAGCTATGTGGGAAACTAGCAAAAATCTAACGTTGCATGCATTGGAACTCATAATTAAACTATTACTAACCATGTATGGAAGTCTTAGAATCCCAGAAAATTAACAAAAACAAGTAAAGATGGAATTACGTAAGAACAAAGAAGAGAAGTCAAACTTGATATTAAAAAACTTGATAATTGATCAATAATGTAGATCTTAATGCAATAATTGAAAACTAGGGTTCTTTCCTTCTTCTCTCTCTAATTCTAAGGTAAAAACTAGCTTCCAGATAGCTATCCTCCTAAAATAATTATAATACCACATTTTTACAAGTGTTTGAAACAAAACAGACTCTCTAAAATAAGTGGAAGTTAAGTTGAAAAATTCACCAAATAGAAAAATGAATCGGTTCCACTTAGGTACCGAGCCGGTTCTGACTTCTATAAAATCTCTAAAAAAGCGAACCGATTCTACTTTGGAACCGAACCGGTTCTGATTTCCTTTTTATTCTTCTCATCTTCTAACCCTCATATCTTTTGAACCGTTGCTCGGATTGGGTTGTCGGTTCTTCCTATAGTCTTGTGAGCTTGCAGTCTTTAATTTATCTTAGGTTCCTCGTCCATATTCTGGTTGTATAATTATGGATTAGCCCTTGACTTTTCTTATTTTATTTTTTATCTTCATTTCGATTTCTCCCCTTTCTTTATATGCATGAATTACCTTAAAAATCTAAGAGAAATACATGAAACTCGGTGTACTTATTAGAATATGTCAATAACAATGATATGAGATAAATCCACTTAAATTGCACCAAGCGGGATGATAAAAGTCTCTAAATTACGGGAAATAAATATGAAGAATTTATGCCCAATTAGGGAGCCCAATTCATTATATGCCTGAAAGAATGCATCTTGACACTAATCAGGATTCGGGATAAAGAGGCATTTTTTTATATTCGTAAGCTCATACGTAATTTTCATCTTGCTTATGACTTCTTGGAGGAGATGCGATTCAGACTGGACCCGCATTATCTCTTAGTTTAGAGGTGGGGGAACAACCTCGTAGTCCGATAAAGGAGCTAGATATTTGGTTCATGGGGTGACCGGAAGGTAGTGCGTGGATACTTGGGGTACAGATGGTATGGTTCAAAGTATTCATCCGGGGAAAATTTAGTTAGAAGTGGGGGCGGTGTTAGCTGGGGGAGTTGTGCAGGAATTGGCATAGGAAGATCCTAGGGATAATTGGTGATGCTTCGACAGCTGCCATAGGCAACTGTTAAAGTATCACCAAAAATGAATTATGTTATATCCTAATCCTTTCATAACAGTGGACTCTTGTATGCAAACTTGTGTTCGTCTCAGTTCCCTGAATTTAGACTACATGGTATTTTCAGATGTGGTGATGTTCTCAATCTGTTTCAAAACTTGATTTATTACGGATGGAGTCTAATCTTCTTCAGTAAACATAGAGCATATGAAAGTATAGACTTGATAGTTGTGGGTGGGGATATCGGAGCTCGCTAATGGAAACTAGACAATAGCACAAAGTGCGAACTCGGGTTTCTAGGGTAAGAACTTAGTGTGACTACAAAAAAAGTGAGGACACTTTCCTTTTAGATTTTTTAAACAGAAATACTAACATAATAACAATATATAGGGGAAGAAGGACTCATATATTTATGATTTTTAGGATCAATTACTTTATTGGTTTTTAGCCATATGTGTACACTATTTTTTTGCATTTTTTTATTTAGGAGTATCTTCCAAAGGCAAGAACTGAACATAGTTACGTTGGATTCGAGTAAACAAGGTGAGATCTCAATTTTTTGTACGAGGAGAGAAGAAGTAATTGACTGTAGTCTATTATTTTCTTAAAAATAAAATGTGCGTAGATGAATCCAATGGAAAGGAATTTTGCTTTGGCAATAACTTGCGGATTTATACTATTTATTTTCCACTAAAATATGGGAATACCTTCAACCTGGAATCTGAGGCGTTTGGACCAGCCTTCGACCATTTGATAATTTGGAAAAATTTCGTCGAAGCGATTAGCCTGTCAATGCGTGTTCATTTTATGTAATAGGGTGCGTTCCTAAAGATTTTTTCTTCATGCAAAAAGGTGATGCGACTCGTTGATCAGTGGATCATTTTTCATTGCTATGGATCATGATATATCGAGATTTTTAAACCAATCAACCTTTAAGTTATGTGTGAAACTACTTTACCCTAGTACTGAATAATTATGAAAGCCTATTCGATTGGACAAACTTCAAACATCACCTGTCACTAAGACTTTGGGATCGAGACAGAAGTTGCCCAATAAACTGGATGGGTGGGAGAAAATAATGAGAATATTATGGGTGGCCAACCTTTCGATTGACCTCTTTTGGTATCTAGGGTATATCGTTTAAACAATATGAAAATCAAGAATACGCAGTGCATGATAAAAACATGTAATCTTTATTTTTACAAACTTTGATGTTTATTTTATCGCAAGGTCTTTTTTTTGTATTTACATTTACATTAGAATAATGTACAATTCTCTACATAAGGACCTAACCACATACCTATGTTTCGAGGGACTCTAAAACTAAGGCCTCAAAATAATTCAAAATTTTCTGTAAAGTAGTTATGCGGGGGAGCGATATTGAGGATAATAGAAATGAAGCATAAGGATAGTTCGGTTCTCTTAATTTATCCCCAGCTGAATCTCCACTATGGTGCTATGGGCCCTGGATGGGACTTGAGGGAGAGATATGTTCTCCGCGTTTGGGAAGGTAAAGGGCCTTATTAGTTAGGATGGTGATCCCTACAGGGATGCGAGAGTGCTTGTCTCCCTGTCTGTTATTTCCCCTCGAGATCGGGTTTCACCTATGAACGATTGCTCCTAGATGTTGTCAGACACCATATAGAGTTTTTGTCGCACACCCCTGGTTTAGGACTAAGCCTAAGTAAATTCCATGTGAGTGATTATCGGCTGTTCAAATTTTTTAGTTTGTTTTATATAAAAACAAACAAAAGTTTAGGTTATCCCTTTCGAGCTAATCCTAAGGCAGGTTTAGGTCTACGATTGTCTAGAGATTCTTGTTGTGGGGCTAGGGAACTGGGTTACGAGCGAGGAATGTTAGGGAACCCAATTTCTCTTTATGCTTCCTTAATTATATACTTATTATCGCTTTTAACATTATGTGATTACGTTTTAGTTTATTTTGGAACATGATTAGGTACCTTAGTTTGAGAATCCCTTAAATCGTAGATAAATTCTTAGGTGTGAAAATGGTTTTAGTGAGAGGTATACAAACGTCACTTAACCGGTGTGGGTACACAAGAATGATTATGTGTGACTCTGTATTCGGGTTAATAGGTAGCAGTTAGTATGCATGTAAGTGTGCAAGAAAGCTCGATGTGAGATATTTTGATATATCATTTTAGGTTTAAGGAAAGATAAAAATGTAATGTGAGAATTGGATGCATCTCTATTGTGATAACATATGAAGAGATATATTATCGAGGCTTGTGCTCACGATAATGACACGATATTGTACCTATGTACCCCTATATCCATGAGATCAAAGCCTATGTAGTTCAATTTCGAGCGTATGCATATTTCAACACTTTTATGGATGTGCACAAGTGATCATGGCTTGCGATAGTTTGACTTCTCGATTGAGTTAAAAGAATAATAATAAATAAGGGATGGATGCATGTTTATAGGGACAATATATCATAAGACATATTTTCGCAACTTTTTCTCATGAGATGGACTCGATATTATGCCTACATACTCGTGTAGACACGATGTCAAAGACTACATAGTTCGATTTTTCACGCATTCTAATGTTACGTGTGTGAGGGCTTGGCTTGGGAGGGGGAGAAGCTATCTATGGTCCAGGGGTTATCTTCAATGGGGGTTTAGAATGGGAGTCGACCCAAAGTATCCAATAAAGACATCCATCACCGTCGGGCGATCACTGACTCGAAGGTCCTATTGAACCTTCAAACTAGGTTGGAGGTCTATAAGGAAAGGGGATGGAATATTTAGGAGTTGAGTGGACCATAAGCCATCGACAGATCTATGTATCCCTTATGATGAATATAATCTCAAAGGTTTCACAGTCCTCATGTTGATTACTCAAAATTTGGACCAGAGATGGAGGTATCACTGATAGATAATACGTTAAGAGACGTATTATGTGGCATGGGCTTCATGAGTTTGGTTTGATATAATGTCTACGTACCCAAGAGGATAAAGCCAACGTAGTTCCAACAAACGAGATATATTTGTAGGTGTATGTGATAAGATACTGGGCATACAATATACAAGGTTATGGTATTTATGGAGCCCAGCCCTTAATTTAGCACTTTTGCGGTGATGGAATCATATATTTATATGTTGAAAATACGTTAATCAAAGGCCGATGCTTGACAACTATCTGCATTAAAATACCTATTAGGGGATGCCATTGTAGCAACGGGCTTTGTTCGCTCCGACAAGTGGTAGGAGTATGTAATACCCCATAATTTTTTATAACTTTTAAAATAGATTAATTAAAAGTTAATGGGGATTAATTGGAATTAATTACGATAAATCAATTAGGATTAATCCGGATTTATTATTACTAGAGATTAAAGTAATATATGATTTTAAATATTACTTAGTGATATCTAAGTAATATATTAATATGATTTTATTTATATTGTCGTGAGTTAACAATATGAAAATAAATGAAAGTAAATCTGGACGCGGTTATGGGACGTGTCAGGACTAATTTAAATAAATAAAAAGGAAAGATTATTTTATATTAACCTTGTGGTCGTTTTGAGTGCGCCGTTACGTCCGGAAGAGTTGAAATAGCCAAAAAAGTCTACTTGGGTGTTGAATTTGGGTCTGGGTCAATTAGGAGACGAAAGGACACCGAAAGGGCGTTTTAGTCATCTTGCTTGGGAGATGAATAGTAACGTCATTTTGGTCTTTTAGCTTACCTTTAAGACTTTTTATTTAAATAAGACTAGACTCTACGTAAGATTCATTTCATCCCAAAATAAGTGAGAAAGTTTGAAACAAAAACATAAGAGTCTTAGAGAGCAAGTGAAAGGGTAGCTTGAGGGGGGAAAAAGTTCTTGGAAAAGTAGGAGTCACCTAGGGCAAAACAAAGAGACAACCACCATCTCTTCACCTTGCACCACCACCATAGTTGCCGTAAAATTCACCGAAAAAAAGGGAAGGAGAAGTTTTAAAAAAATTCTTCATCAAAGGTTCAGACCAACTTTTAAGGCAAGTGATTACTGCTCTATTTTGGTGATTAGCATATCCTTGTTAGAATAGGAATTTAATGTAGGATTTACAAACTTATAAATTTGGAATTTATAATGATTGGTAAATTAAGATAATGGTTAGGCAAAATTCATGTAGTTGAATACATAACATGTAGGGACTATGATCATGATGAAAATTACGAATTCTACATGTAGAGAAAAATATATGCTCTTAAGATTATTGAAAAGGATGATAGGAATGGCATGTAGAAAAATCCTACCATGTTAAAATGAAATTTGATGATTTAGGTATGAAACAATGAGTTTAAATTCTGAGTTTTCAAGTTGGATAAAAATGGAGAATTCAGATTATTAAAATCTTGAGGTTTTAATGGGTTTGATGATAATCCCTTATGAACATGTGGAATTCATGTTTTTATGTAGAAATCACCCATGTATATGTTGAAATAATGTTAGAATATTAATTTGGATTTCTAGATTATGTTAGGATAGAAAACCAGTAAGGTTTGGGTGTTAGCAATTGAGGGAAAACGCAGAAAACTGGAATTGAAGACAGACAGGAAAAGCGATGACTTCGTTCGAACGAGACCTGACTTCGTTCGAACGAGCGTCAATCTCATTCTAACATGATCCCATCTCATTCTAACGAGATTTTAGACTTCAAACGAGATTTCCAAAAATCTCCATTTTAGCCCATAAAAGTTTGGGAAATTGTAATCTGGGCCAAAATGAGTTTTTAAATAATTTTCACACATTAACAGAGTGAGAAACTTGGGATTAATGTTGGAAAATTATAATATATTAAGGATTAAAATTATATGAGAAATATCTATATAATTATTATATGATTTAAAGGAGAATAATCGTTATGACAAGTACGGGTAACATCGAGGATATATATACGGGTACTTGGGTTAAAAAAAGATTATGGGAGTAATAATTACATAATATATGTACGATGATAATCGTGATTACAAGTATGGGTAGTATTCGAGAAATACGACGGGTATTGGGGATAGGATGAATTCCTAATATGATATAGGTAATGTAAGTACCTAATACTAAATAGGTAGATGACAATGCCTATTTGATTAATTGATGGTTTATGTGTATGACATACCTAGCTTACTTGCTATCGGGGGAGGTTTGCACGTGAGGGCAGTCATATCCTATTGAACCTAATGGGATTTTTGCCTTGTCACTCGAGAACATAGAACTTAGGGATTGATCACCACTTTTGGGTGTGACCAGTCATTTGGGTGGTTAGGTATGTGCGTGGCCCAAATGCTTAGAACTATGTTTGCCTCCAATGTTTGTGTTTTATATTTATGATTCGAGGAATCTTTTACCAAACCTATATTCCCCGATACAGTGACGAGATGTATTGGGACATGATAGCAGAGTAATGCAGCACCGAAGTTGTATCTCAGGGTGCAGTATTGTAAATATATAATAGAGTGAATGTATATATATACATATAATGATATATAATGTGTGACTAGAGTAGAATTGAAAGATAATGATATCTATAATTAATTTAGTATGAAAACACTTAATTGAATTGAATTAATAAGGGGCTTATCCATGTTGAATCTAAATGGATATACATATTATTATTATTATTACAAGTATAATGAGAGAAATACGTGGGAATGAATTTGGCTATGAATATTGGACACATTGGGGTTATCTAGTTAGCGTGGGAACTGTAACTAGTATGACTTAGAGATTTGTTAGGTGTGCACTTTAGATGAGAGGTGAGAATCTCAAGAGAGAGTCCGATAATCTAACATGTACATAATAATTGCTAAATATAACATTTATTCACTTACTGTTTTATAAACTATTTTTACATCGGTCTCTGACCTGTTTCCTTGCATATTCTCTTCTCTCTCTTGTATCTCATATATCAGGTGTTCAGCTGCAGGGACACCAACCATATAGGATTATGCTATGTGATTAGCTATGGATGCTATGGAGTTTTGATCTTTATTTAGACGCCTTCACATTCATTGATTCATACTCTGCAGTGATCTTTCATTTAGGGCATGTCGCCCCAAGGATTTTAGTTATTTCCTTTCTATCTCAGTAAGGATTATATTCGTATGTCATTGTGATACTTTTGTTATCATTGGGATTATTGTATTTAGATATTTTACTGGAAAGTTTTATTCCAGTTGCATTTAATTCAGTTGTGATATTTACTCAGTTGTTATTCAATGTGTGAATGGATTGTATTAAGGGGATTTATGTTTTAAAAAGAGGAATTTTATTAAATTTAAATTTGAAAGTTTTTAACACCTGTTTAATTAAGTATTGGGTGATTATAAAATATTTTCAACAGTGATGCTAAGAATGATCCAACTGTATCTTCTGATTTAATTTCGTATGGGACTGATCACCCGGTATTTAATTAAGCGGGGTGTTATAGGTGGTATCAAAACATCAGGTTCTAGAGTCTTTTAGGATCTGAACGGCTTACTATGCCTTCAGCTAAGCGTCCTTTGATGTAGATCCCTATTATTAGGACTGTTATATCCCTAATTACATTTATACGTTCTTCAGTTATTCTATGGTATCAAATAGTGATGGTATACTCTCTCTCATTTCAGATGCCTCCTCGACATGAACCTCAACCCGCCCAAGCTCAAGGTACAATGAATGTTGCAGAAGTTGTTGTTATTGTTGCTCATGAAGTCAACGCAAATTTAGTTGTTGTTCAACAAGCTCCAGTATAGGCGCCAGCTGTGCCACCCGCACCAGGGCAAGTGTTTCCTATTGCCTGGGAACTTGTTAGGTAGGCCTTTCAGAAGGCGCATCCACCAGAGTTTCAGGGGGGTTCTGATGTCGTGACTGCAAGCCAATGGAATAATGATATCCAGAGGCACTTGATAATGTTAGAATGAACGGAAGTTCAGCGTTCGATACTAGCTACGTTTAAGCTAGTCGAGGCAGCTTTGCAATAGTAGGAATCTTTTACCACCACTAAGGAGAGAGATACCATGACTCCTGTCCACCCTCCAGACTAAGATGAGGCAAAAACTACTTGGCTTGAAACAGGAAGGGAAGACAGTGGTAGAATATGAGGAGGAATTTACTCCCTTGACTAACTTGGTGCCAACAGAGGTACCCACTGAGGAAAGAAGAATTCGGATGGTCACTGATGGCCTGGACTATAAGATTCGCCAGCCTTTACTGGGAAATATTTCCCCACATACTTATGCATATGTTCTTAATGCTGCAATGCTTTATTGCCAGGATAACCGCTTACATACTCAGGGTGTCAAGTGGGGGATTGAGTCAAGCCATCAGGGAAAGAATAGTGGAGGCAGTTCTAGTGGGACACAGTCAAGTCAAAGTCAGTAGCAACAAGGTGAGTTGGGTTCCCAGCTAGGGGACTATGCTAAACGTTTACGATCCGAAGGATTTCGATTTGGATAGGGAGGCAACAGGCAGGGCCAACAACAAGGCCAGCAGGGCTAAGGGAGAGGTTGTAATGGCCAGTAGGGACAAAATGGGGGAAAGTTCACTGGAAGATGTTTTATGTGTGGTAAGTCTAGCCACAAGAGGCACTATTGTACTGATAACGGCAGAATTCCTCAGCATGGAGCACGATAGGAGACACATAGACCAGTATTTCCACCACTCGCCCTCCCATCACCAGTTCAGGTGACAACATTACCTCCTATTCTAGCAACTCCAACACAGCAGGGTCAGTATGGGCGTGTATACAACATCCATCAGGCTGCGGTTCAGCAGCCACCGCCCACGATTGAGGGTATATTTTCTACCTATGGGGCTATAGGGAGCATTCTGTTTGACACGGGCACCTCACATTCATTTATATCCACTATATTTGCATGGGATGCAGGGTTATTAGATATAGCGGATAGCACCGTTACTTATGTAGACTCACCAATGGGTAGTGGGATTCCTATTTTCTTTATATGTCATCATGTGAGTGTAGAGATTAGGAGTCTGATTTTACCGATGGATTTACTTATTTTGGACATGTTCGAATATGATGTGATTATCGACATGGATTGGCTTGTTGCATATAGAGCCATGATTAAATGTTATAGTCGGTGTATTATTTTTGCTATTTTGGGATATGAGATATTCCTTGTGGCGATGCCTCGTTTTGAGGGAGGTTCGTCTACTCATTAGTATTATAAAAAGGATGAGACCTCTACGAGAGTAGTAATATCGATACCGATACCGGTAGTTTGTGAGCTTGCGGATGTATTCCAGGAGATACTAGGATTACCTCCTAGCAGGAGATTGAGTTTATGATTGATTTAGCATCGGGCACTCGGCCTATTGCTCGTGCGCCTTACCGTACGGATCCAGTAGAGATGAGGGAGCTCAGGGATCAAATAGAACAACTCTTGGGGCAGGGGTTCATTCATAGGAGTATGTCACCTTGGGGTGCCCCGGTATTATTTATAAAGAAGCAAGAGGGTTCTTTAAGGCTGTGCGTAAATTATTGGGAGCTTAACAAAGTCATGATATGGAATAAGTATATGTTGCCTAGAATCAATGACTTTTTGAGCAGCTAAGAGGAGTCGCCTACTTCTCAAAGATAGACTCGAGATCTGGGTATCATCAACTGCGTATCAGGGAGCAGGATGTTTCTAAGACTGCTTTCTTGACCAGATATGGATCGTGTGAGTTTTGAGTTATCGCATTTGGGTTAACTAATGCGTCGGCGGTATTCATGGACTTGATGAATAGGGTGTTCAGAGAGTTCTTAGACTAGTTTGTCATCATTTTCATAAATGACATCCTAATTTATTCTCAGACTAAGGAGGAGCATGTCGGGCATTTGCAGCAAGTCCTACAGACCCCATGTGAGCATAAGCTGTATGCGAAATATGAGAAGTGTGGGTTATGGCTTCGGGAAGTTCAGTTTCTGGGGCATGTTGTGTTTGAAATGGGGATATCGGTGGATCCTAGTAAGGTATCAACGGTGAGGAAGTGGGGACAGCCCATGACACTGACAGAAGTGCACAGTTTCTTGGGATTGGCCAGTTATTACAGACGTTTTATCTGGGGTTTCTCCAAGATAGCGGGGCCATTGACTAATATAACTCGTAAAGGCGTACCATTTGTCTGGGATGATGCATGTCAGTTAGCATTCGATGAGCTGAAAGATAAGTTGACTTCAACACTAGTATTTGCAGTCGAAGCCAGGAGTGGAGTACTTTGTTTACACTGATGTATCCTTACAAGGGCTTGGTGGAGTACTACAGCAGGAAGAGAAGGCCATAGCTTATGCCTGTAGAAATCTTAAGCCTCATGAGAAGAATTACCCCACCCACGACTTAGATCTTGCGATAGTCGTGTTTGCTCTTCAAATATAGAAACACTATTTATTGGGGGAAAAGTTTCGTCTATTCACGGATCATAAGTCACTGCAGTATTTCTTCACTCAGTAGGAGTTGAACATGCACCAACGCAGGTGGCTTGAGTTTGTGAAATATTGTCAGTTTGAGATACATTACCACCTGGGAATGGCTAACGTGATAGCATACACATTGAGCCGAAGGCCGGTAGGTGAGTTGGACGCGATATGGAAGGAGAAATGAAAGGAACTGGGACATCAAGATGCAGTTTCCCGATCACTTATATAAGATATTACTGTTACACCTTAGATTGTGACGAGGTTGGTTCAGGCTTAGGCAGCTAATCTGATTTGTCAGGAGAAAATTCGACAGCTTTTAGCCGGAGGAGTAGAGTCTTACTCCGTGAGTTCAGATAGGGGCTTGCGTTTCAACGGTAGATTGATTGTTCCAAATGGTGTGGATTTGAGGCATGCTATGATGACAGAGTCGCATGAATCAATATTTATGGTACATACCGGTAGGGATAAGATATAGCAAGATATGCGATGATAATATTGGTGGAGCGGGATGAAAAGGGACATTGCTGAGTTTGTCTCTAAGTGTACCACTTGTGAGTTAGTGAAAGTGGATCATCAAAAGCCTGCTGGATTTATCCATCCATTAGAGATACCGATGTGGAAATGGGATAGCATCTCTATGGACTTCATCACAGGGTTACCTACTTCTCATAGGGGTCACGATTCCATATAGGTGATTGTGGATCGATTGACTAAGGTAGCTCACTTTTTGCCCGTTCGGAATGATTGCACTACGGGACAGTATACCCACTTATTTATTTCTGAGATAGTGAAGTTGCATGGGGTGCCCCTAAATATCGTGTCCTACAGAGACAAGATTTTTGTGTCACGCTTCTGGAGAGCTTTCAGGAGGCCATGGGTACCGAGTTGCGGTTGAGTATGGATTATCACCCGCAGACGGATGGGCAGACAAAACGTACTAACCAGATGTTAGAAGACATGCTACGCATGTGTATACTAGACTTTGGGGGAGGTTGGGAACAGTACCTTTCGCTAGTGGATTTTTCGTATAATAACTCCTATCAGTTAACCATCGGTATGACTCCATTTAAGGCATTACATAGTAGACCTTGTCTTTCTCCTGCGTGTTGGTTAGATGTGGAGGAAAACAATCTACTAGGACCAAAGGTGATTCAGGATACATCTTCCAGGATTGAGATGATTCTTAATCGTATTCGGATAGCCAAGGATAGACATAAAAGCTACGCCGATGCGAAGCGGTCCTTCCGTGAATTCAGTGTGGGAGACTAAGTGTTATTGCGAGTATCGCCTATGAAGGGTATTATGAGATTTGGCAAGAAAGGTAAATTTGCGCCCAGATATGTAGGACCATTTCCTATCATTGAGAGAGTTCGAACGGTTTCTTATAGATTGGGTTTGCCGGAGCACTTGCACAGGATACATGATGTGTTCCATATTTCTTCGCTGAGGCGATATCTCCGGGATGAGTTGGCTCACAACTCATGTTGCATTAGAAGAGATTGATTTGCATCCTGATAGCTCGTATGAGGAGAGACCAGTAGCGATCTTGGATCATATCCAGAGGCAGTTGAGATCGAAAGTAGTTCCATTGGTGCGTGTTCAGTGAGAGCACCATAACATTGAGGAGTCTACTTGGGAGCGTGAGGATGAGATGCTCGACAAATACCAAAAGTTATTTTTACCAGGTATGCTTTTACTTTACAAATTTTGGGACGAAATTTCGTTCTTAGGGGGGGGGGGGGGGAGCATGTAATACCCCGTAATTTTTAATAACTTTAAAATAGATAAATTAAAAGTTAATGGGGATTAATTGGAATTAATTATGATAAATTAATTGGGATTAATCCGGATTTAATATTACTAGAGATTAAAGTAATATATGATTTTAAATATTACTTAGTGATATATAAGTAATATATTAATATGATGTTATTTATATTGTCGTGAGTTAATAATACCAAAATAAATGAAAGTAAGTCCAGACGCGGTTATGGGACATGTCGGGACTAATTTAAATAAATAAAAAGGAAATATTATTTTATATCAACCTTATGGTCGTTTCGAGTGAGCCGTTACATCCGAAAGGGTTGAAATAGTCAGAAAAGTCTACTTGGGTGTTGAATTTGGGTCTGGGGTCAATTAGGAGACGAAAGGACACCCCGAAAGGGCGTTTTAGTCATCTTGCTTGGGAGATAAATAGTAACTTCATTTTTGTCTTTTAGCTTAACTTTAAGACTTTTTGTTTAAATAATACTAGACTCTATATAAGATTCATTTCATCCAAAAAGAAGTGAGAAAGTTTGAGAGAAAAACAAAAGAGTCTTAGAGAGAAAGTGAAAGGGTAGCTTGAGGAGGGGAAGAGTTCTTAGAAAGGAGGAGTCACCTAGGGCAAACCAAAGGGACAGCCACCATCTCTTCACCTTAAACCACCATCATAGTCGCCGAAAAAGTCACCGAAAAAAAGTAAGGAGAAGTTCTAACATTTGTCTTTATCAAAGGTTCAGATCGACTTTTAAGGCAAGTGATTCTCGCTCTATTTTAATGATTAGCATATCCATGTTAGAATAGGATTTTATTGTAGGATTCATGAACTTATAAATTTGGAATTTATAATGATTGGTAAATTAAGATAATGGTTAGGCAAAATTCATGTAGTTGAATATATAACATGTAGGGACTATGATCATGATGAAAATTAAGGATTTTGCATGTAGAGAAAAATATATATTCTTAAGGTTATTGAAAAGGATGGTAGGAATTGCATGTAGAAAAATCCTACCATGTTAAAAATGAAATTTGATGATTTAGGTATGAAACAATGTGTCTAAATTCTGAGTTTTCAAGTTGGATAAAAATGGAGAATTCATATTATTGAAATCTTGAGGTTTTAATGGGTTTGATGATAATCCCTTATGAACATGTGGAATTGATGTTTTTATGTACAAATCACCCATGTAGATGTTGAAATAATGTTAGAATAATAATTCGAATTTCCGTATTCTGTTAGGATGTAAAACTAGTAAGGTTGGGGTGTTAGAAATTGAGGAAAAACATAGAAAACTGGAATTGAAGACGGACGGGAAAAATGATGACTTCGTTCGAACGAGACCTGACTTCATTCGAACGATACCTGACTTCGTTTGAACGAGAGTCAGTCTCATTCTAACGAGATTTTTGACTTCAAACGACATTTCTTGAAATCTCCAATTTAGCCCAGAAAAGTTTGGGAAATTGTAATCAGGCCAGAATGAGTTTTTAAATAATTTTGGCACATTAATAGGGTGAGAAACTTGGGATTAATGTTGAAAAATTATAATATATTAAGGATTAAAATTATGTTAGAAATATCTACATAATTATAATACGATTTAGAGGAGAATAATCGTTATGAAAAGTATGGGTAACATCGAGGACATATATACGGGTACTTGGGTTAAATAAAAGATTATGGGAGAAATATTTACATACTATATGTACGATGATAATCGTGATTACATGTACAGGTAGTATTCAATAAATACAACGGGTATTTGGGATTGGATAAATTCCTAATATGATATAGGTAATGTGAGTACCTAATACTAAATAGGTCTATGATAATGCCTATTTGATTAATCGATGGTTTATGTGTATGACATACCTAGCCTACCTGCTATCGGGGGAGGTTTGCGCGTGAGAGCTGTCATATCCTGTTGAATCTAATGGGATTTTTGACTTGTCACTCGAGAACATAGAACTTGGGGATTGATCACCACATTTGGGTGTGACCGGTCATTTGGGTGAGTAGGTATATGCGTAGCCTAATGTTTTAGGACTATGTTTGCCTCCAATGTTTATGTTTGATATTTATGGTTGGAGGAATCTTTTACAGAACCTATAGTCCCTCATACAGTGACGAGATGTATTGGGACATGATAGCAGAGTAATGCAGCACCGCAGTTTTATCTCGGGGTGCAGTATTGTATATATATAATAGAGTGAATGTATATATATATCTATCTCTACTACTTAAAAAGAGGGAACTTCCTCTTCAATGGTTAGAAGACTAAACTACCCTCTCTAAATTTAAAATTCCTATTATACCCTTAATAATAGTCAACATATCTCTCCCCAATTCATTAGCTCCTACGAAATACCCAGGTTCATTTCATCTCATCTTTCTCCTATTCATTCACACATACCAAGCATCCAAATACATTCATATTCCAACCCTAGAAATCCAAATTCAGTTGCCTCAAATTTCATTCTCCATTTCACTCACATGCATTCATCCTATCTCTCTCCTATTCATTCACGCATACCAACCATCAAAATACATTAATCTTACAACCCTAGAAATTCAACTTTACAAATGGAAGCTCAAACAACTATTTAATTGAAAGTCCATCATTTCTTTTCTTCATTGCTATCATTTCTTCTGCCAAAATCAAGGTCAATACTCCTAATACCGTCGATATTTTTTTATTATGTCAGCAAAGTATGCATTTGTTAATTTGAAGATGAAGACAATTACATAAATTTTATAATTATATACATCTCATTGAAAAATTTTGTCTCTCATTTGTGATAAGAGCTTGTATTTCCCATTTTCATTTTTTTCATGTTTTTAGAGATCTGTACTTATTACATATTCTAAATTAAACGTTAATTTTAAAACAATTATATACATTCACATATGCCTACTATTTTAAATGTTAATAATTTGAAAATTATGCATACTGATATAAACTTTTTCAATACTAAAGATTGTGCCTATTTTTTGTGGTTTTCTTCTAATTACGGAAATTTCACTCATGATAATAAATTTCTTTATTACTTTCATAAGGTGGAAGATCAATATTTTGGTACTGCAGATAAGACAAGTATTTAAATTTAGGGGGTTTTGGAAAAATGTCCTCATAATACTTAAAGTGTATAAAAATAGGACGCTCCATATAATTTTGTAAATTTAGTCCCTATACTAAAAACACCAAGAAAAATGGTGGAAAATGGTGCATCTGGCGCAGACCAAAAAAATAAAGGCAATTGTACCACAAGGACTAGATTTATAAAATTGAAAAGTATTGTCCTAAAAATCTAAATATAGGAAGGAACATGACCTTTACATTAATTCTCTATTAAATTTATGGTATATTGTCATTCTTATATAATTTCTAATTACGGAAATTTCACTCATGATAACAATTTTTTTCATAAGGTGGAAGTTCACTACTACATACATTAGGTGATGGTACTAAGACAACTATTTACTTTTTGGGTTTATTGTCATTCTTACATAATACGATGTTCTTACTCTTTACAAGTATGTTAACAATAGTATGAATGTAATTTGATAGTTCGTAAAAAATTATTATCATTTCACTTTTTCGTAAGTAATTATTAATTGAAATCTTGTAGGATATTGTCAACATTTGTGGTACAAGCTCGAATTGTGAATCTGAGAGTGAAGGAATTTCACTTTTTTTTACGTGGTATGTGAAGTACTTAATACCATATTGAAATTGTTTCTTATAATTTATATTCGAGATGGTAATATATTTCATTTGAATTTTTGTAGGATATTGTCAATATTTCTTGTAGAAGTTTGTACTTTCAATCTCATAGTGAAGGAATCTCAATTTTATTTATGAGGCATTTGCAATTGATTAATGTATGATTGCGAATTTACTTGTCATTTTTTATTTAATTTACTGGCCATTATGAAACCGATTGAAGAAATATGTAGATGAGCTAAAAAATTTGAATATGTTTTACGATTTGTAATTTGTAGTTTTTTTTTTCTTTGTCATGGAAAAGAAAAAAAATTAAAGAGTTAGGAAACAAATTACATCATATCAATTGAATTATATGAAACACAAACTATGCGTGTATAACAAATTATAGAATAGAACCAAGTAGATAACCAAATTTTTATAAACTAATAAATAACATAATTGTTTGGATAAACAAAATAAAGGCATTGCAATATACATATTTAACTTTTTGATATCATGATAAATGAAACAACCTATGAACCAAAAGAATCAAAGACTATAATGATTCATTATTTGGTGGGATTTTTTGGAGAAATTGGGTACTCAGTGAGTGGAATTTTGGGACCACTAAGTTTAAAATGACTTTGATGCAGAAACTTAGGCATTCATACATAATTTTTTTATATTAGCCGAATATATGTTTTTTAACCTAAATTTTTCAAAATATTTTCATTTTAACCTAAAATTACGTATTCATGTCTTTAATGCCATTCATTTGACATGTCACCACCCCGTAATTAGGTTTTATTGTTGTTTCTTTATTGATTTTGAAATGTGTACAGGGTGATAGGAAAAAGAATAAAGATGCTAATCTACTTGAAAATTTCAGAATAAGATTATAGACTTTCCCCTAAATTAAATTCATTCTTTTTGGAGTCCTAATTTAAGATGGATCTCAGTCCAATAGGTGAACTATCAATATAGTAGTTGACTCCAAGAATATGTTACTGGTATCAGGGGACTAAAAATAAGTACAAATTTCTTGCATTACCTATCCAATATTATTTAGGACCAATTGGAAATCAGTTGACGAAAAACTGATCGATATAAGATTGTCTTATGTTCCCAAAAACGAAAAAGAAAGGTCTGCCAGTGTTGTTTTATTGGCTAGAACAGGCATTCAACTCCTTGTCCTAAGCCAAATAATTGAGAGAGTTTTTCTTATATAGGATTCGGTAAAACTATGTGTCATTAACTATATGATAGTAGACAAAATCCAACATAGGCATAAACAACTATTGTAACGTAAATGTGACAAATCACATTCATTAAAAAAAAATTCTTTATCTGAAATATATAATGAGGTGAGCTTAAGCCATGCTTCAACCTGGCGCCTATGCCCGCAAGGCATAGGCATTAATGAAGGAGCCTTGCTCGATTTGCAGCGAATCGCAACATATGAATCTTTGTTAGACCTGGGCCTGGGCATACCTTGGACAAATTTAATACTGCATCAGTTTTTCCATTGTTTGAGATCACTCTGTAATCTAATGTACTCCACCTTTTATTTATTGTATGGGCAAACGAAGAAAATTGATGCTATTATAGTTTTATATAAATAAATGTAACTTGTAGTTTCCCATTGTTCATATATGTACTTATCATGTTGGAATACTCAACTGGTTTTTAAGTGTTCAAAGATGGGTTTATAGGGTCAATGTGGACTGCTTCATTCCCATTGTTTTTTTTTTTGCTCTATTCGATCTGATTTATGTTCTATAACATTAGCCTCCAACTGTTTGAGGATGGCAGTGCTCAATATAGGCAAAATTTCTCCTTCTTCTATTAAAATGGAGATAACATCCACTGAATTTGGATCTATAGTGGCTCCATTATGTCAATCCGTAGTTGTAGATGTTCTTTCTTGGTTTGTGGATGTCACTGCTACATTTAATAACAAATATAGTAACAAATATTCTCCATCTATCATATAACACACATTTAGGACTACGTTCACTGCCCGTGCCTTTATTCTTTTACATTTTTATCCTCTCTAAAGCTAATATTTAGAACTTGAAACAAAGAAATCAACATACTTTAAATAGTAGGGTATGCTAATAGTAGTAAATAAGAAAACAAAATATTTAAGAATATTGAAAAAACATAAGTTGTCCTCTAGAGTTCCCCTGGCCACTTCACTGGGGACTCAATTTCATTATTAATATTTGGTGAAATAGTCTCTGCTGAAGTGTTTGGGGGGAACTCCCAAACTCATCTGATAAATATACATACTGCTAAGCATGATGAGATTCTTGGTAGCGATCTTCCTAATCAATCTGCCTACAATAAATATTTTAAGTCTTATATTTATAGAGTAACTACATTTATTTACTTTAATATGTGTAATGAATATTAAATTGTAATTCAGTTCCATATATTTTTTTTTAATGACAGCATATGTACATACAACATAATCATAATTTTATTTATGATGTTTCTTGTAATACACCTTATTCATAAATAAAATAGTCTTTAAATATCACAAATTAATTAAAGTAAACGAAATAATAAAGTGATGAACAATTATATAATCAAGATTAGTCACAATATACTTCAAACTATGAGAATCAAACAATTAAATTCCAGTAATCATTACAACCAACTCTTGATAAAATACATTTATAGATAAAACTCCATTATTGATTTGCAAACATTCTAACAAGTCTTTTCTCCACCCACTCCCCATTTTTCATCCCTCTATATCATGTAAATTCATAGCCTTAAAACCGAGATCAATTAGTTTACATATGTCAATCACCTCTCTAAAATTGTGAACCTGTCAATTTGGTAGAATGTTTGTTCCTATTTTTTCTGCGTTTGAAAGAATTTCATTGACATCCCCCCAACCCCCAACCCCACACACACACGCCACGACTAAGCCACGACCTCGGACTATCGTCACTTAAATTACTCAATGTCAGTAATTTTGGAAGAATAAAACAGGCATACCATCGAGGCCAAGTAATTTTAACGGTTACATTTGCTTGAGAGAGGAATGCACCTCTGAAGCCTTGAACTCTTGTAAGAGTGCATCATTCATTTTCGTGGTGACTTAATTATTAATCCCATCTAGAATTTCCCGATGATCCAACATGTGAGGCTCACTTGACTCAAAAATAACTTTTCAAAATAGTTTACCCTACATGCTGCAATCTCGTCATCATTTTGCGCCTGAACTCAGTTCTCATCCTCTATTGAATGAATGTAGTTTTTCTTTCTCTTGTGCGTTGTCTTCGGGTGACACTACTACGTATTTTTGTAACCCTCCTTTAGCTATTTGACTTTTTCCCTTTGCTTTCATTTTAATTCTACTGTCTTCAATAATTTTTCTATCCTTCTCTAAACCCTTTATACTGGTCGTATTATCCTCATTGAATGGAAGAGATTTTAAGGGGTTAACGGTTTATCATTTCTCTTTGAGTTCCATGTACAAGGATTTTCTCTTTCGTTGACTCCACTTGCTCAACTGATTTCAACACTGCTTTAATTTATCCTCGATTGCCCTGGAATTTACCCCCCCCCCCACACACACACAGATAAAAAAAAGTCTACTATATTTTGACATTTTTCCTCTCTGGCCTACCATGCATCATATCTCATAGGCTTGTGTCTCCTATTCATTATATTTGGCTCTTCATTCTACTCTCAGAACTTAATTGCATATAGAAATATGGCCTGAATCGTGTTTATTTATATGATAGACAACAGCCTTCGAGAACATCAAACTCCATTCTTAATTTGCAAACATTCTATCAAGTCTTTCCTCCACCCACTCCCCATTTTTCAGGACTCTGTACCATGTAAATTCATAGCCTTAAAACTGTGATCAATTAGTATACATATGTCAATCACCTCTATAAAATTGCGAACCTGTCAATTTGGTATAATGATTGTTCCTGTTTTTTCTGCGTTTGACAAAATTTCATTGACACTTCTCCCCTACATACACACACACCACGACTAAGAAACGACCTCGGACTATCGTGACTTAAATTACTCAATAATTTTTTATTCGTCCTTGCGTCGCTAAACCTCAGGTACCCCATAAAATCCTGTGATTCTCCATGACTGCCGTTACAGAGAACATTTTTAATACATATGTTTTGCTGAAACATTTATAAAACTCATTATTATATCTTATTTCTAATTATCACCCATACAAATTTGTTAGCATTTGTGATAAATGTAAAACCAATGAGTACGTCATTATCACTTAATTGTTTCACACAAATCATTTACTTAACTTTGTTACATGTGCATAGATTGTTGTAAGATTTATGCTCTACATAAAAAAATTGGAAACTCATATTCATTTATTCAAAACCTCAAATCAAATATCAGGAATCAGCCACATGTGCAACGCACGTCGGCACAACTAGTACATATAATGATATCTAATGTGTGAATAGAGTAGAATTGAAAGATAATGATATCTGTAATTAATTAAGTATGAAAACACTAAATTGAATTGAATTAATAAGGGTCTTATCCATGTTGAATCTAAATGGATATACATATTATTATTATTACAAGTATAATGAGAGAGAAATACGTTGGAATGAATTTGGGCTATGAATATTGGATACATTGGGTTGATCTAGTTAGCTTGGGAACTATAACTAGTATGACTTAGAGATATGTTAGGTGTGCACTTTAGATGAGAGGTGAGATTCTCAAGAGAGAGTCCGATAATCTAACATGTATATAATAATTGCTAAATATAACATTTATTCACTTGTTGTTTTATACACTATTTTTACATCGGGCTCTGACACGTTTCCTTGCATATTCTCTTCTCTCTCTTGTATCTCCTATATCAGGTGTCCAGCCGCAGGGACGCTAACCATAGAGGATTATGACATGTGATGAGCTATGTATGCATGGAGTTTTGAGCTTTATTTAGACGCCTTCACATTCATTGATTCATACTCTGCAGTGATCTTTCATTTAGGGCATGTCGCCCCGAGGATTTTAGTTATTTCCTTTCTATCTGAGTCAAGATTATATTCGTATGTCATGGTGATACTTTTGTTATCATTAGGATTATTGTATTTATATATTTTACTGGAAAGTTTTATTCCAGTTGCATTTAATTCATTTGTGATATTTACTCAGTTGTTATTCAATGTGTGAATGGATTGTATTAAATGGTTTATGTTTTAAAAAGTGGAATTTTATTAAATTAAAATTTAAAAGTTTTTAACACCTATTTAGTTAAGTATTCGGTGATTGCAAAATATTTTCGACAGTGATGCTACGAATGATTCAACTGTATATTCTAATTTAATTTGGTATGGAATGGATCACCTGGTATTTAATTAAGCGGGGTGTTATAGAGTAGTCCAATTTTATACTTTGGTTTTAAAAAAGTTTCAGAATGACTTAGCTCCTGAAACATTCCTGAGAATGATTTTGAAAGTATATTTCCATGTTGTAATTAGTTGTGGCATTTGATTAGTATTTATTCAACACATCTGAATGTCATTTCTATTTAATAACAGAGGTGTTCGGTTAAAAACTAAGCTTTAAAATAAAAACGTTATAAAGTGCATACTTGGTCCCCTAAACGGAGGCTAGGCTAGATGAGATAAAAAATATATGGACAGTTTATCACAATATAAATTTTTGTGTATTGATCCGAGGTTTCTGAAGAGTTTCTTTAATCTTATAGCATGAGATAAATTATTCACGAGGGAATGTCCCCGATGAGGTGTTTCCCTTTAGTTAAACAAAGCTTTGTTTAGAAGTGTTGACTTCTGTGGGATCCATACAGAGGTTGCCTCTGTTTCTCAGAGGAAGTTACTATTCATAAGTACAAATTTTTCTCGGGGGGAAGATACTTTTCTGAAGTACAAACCTCTCTCAGTAGGAATGGGATTTTCTGAAGTACGAACTTCACTTGGGATATTTCAAAACAAGCTCTATTATCAGAGGCGCTCAGGATTGAAGAAAGTTAGAAAATTGAACCAATGTTAGTTTTGGGGGTGCTTTTCAATGTTGGTGGGGACCTCCTTTTTTAGCAGTCAATTGGACTCCTTTGACCGCTTAGTCAAAGAAGCTTTTTAACAATTCATTTAAAAGGATGCCACATGTATGGTGGATAGGGGTAGGGGAGACATGTGTATTGTCATGAGTAAGATTGCATGTATTCTTCAATCATTACCTAGGGGTCTTAATCAGTCGGTCACGTTAACGAAAAATGACCATTATGTTAAAGGGGATAGGGGCCTTTAATCATTCGGTTAAAAGACCGATGGGGAAGGTTTTTTACCATTTGCCTTTTCAGTATTTGTACTTTTGTCCCCCAAAGTTTCATCCTTGTGGTTTTGACCTTACTTTTTTTCTTTGGGGTGGTTTCTCACTTTTACCATTGGGATTTCCCTTGGTTGTAGGTTGAGGGTTTTCTACCGAATGGGATAAATATCCCACACCTCGATTGCAAATCGAGATGTCCACAAGTATGGCCATAAACGACACATAAAATAAGTTTTTCACACTCGTATGACATATTTTTGTCTAAGCCGATGTAGTATGGAGTGAAGGGGCGTGAACTAAAAATAAATAGTATATGTCATAAACACTTAAGATAGTCCAAGAAGTTCTATTTGATCGCATTAATTTATCAAACTTAGATTTAGCCTCATGTGACAAAATAAAGAGAACTCAAACGAATGAATGGACTAAATGCACCTAAACCTATAAAATATTGATGATTCTGAAACTAATAGCGTCAAACATTAAGAACAAACTAGGATTTATTGTGCAACCCATTTATCTTCAACTTACAACACCCTGAAAAATATAAATATTTAAGTTTTTTTTCTCTTTTTGAATATACCACTTTTGATGATCAATTTCTAAATTTTGGCCTTGATAAATATTCTTTTTTTTCAAAGTCTCTTGACAATGGTGGCCTTTCATGCAAAGGAGGTTTACTCCCTTCATATCCCTTTCCATTAAAGAGTCATATTTTTTTCATTTCTAAAAATATTCTCACACAATGGTTCTTACGTGATCATACCCCTCAATATATAAATATGTATTTGCCAAGATTGATAGGAGAACACCTTACTTAACTAATGCAACATAAGATGTTAAAATCTAAAACAGCTCATGAAAGTGTGTGTAGAGTCATATACTTAGATAAATCCATTAAGCAAAACAAAATAAGAATAACTTCATGAAAGGGAATGATTAAGAAATAATCGAAAGAAATTTTAAGTAATATTCTAATATTCCAACCACATGGAAAACATGGAATAAATGGGATTCAAATACACCAATATGCCACACAAAATGTATAAACTACTACACAAAAAGAAACGAAAATATTTTTGAGTTTTTATAAAAAATTTAAAAGAAAATGACTAAAAAGAAAACAAAATATTTTTATATTTATCATATAGACTTAAAAAATGAAGAATCAAAATACAATAGACGCAAACATCACATCATTAGTCATAATATATAACAAGAAGCATAAAAACTAGTGTATGAGAAACATGCAACTACAATCACTCATAAAATATAGCATGTGGTGAGTCATGTGAGAATCAACAAGTCTAATATTAGGCGCCTCCAAATCATATTCCCTAACCCGAATAGATGATAATTTAATGCCTCGGGTTTTGGAAACCATGGTAATATGAGATCTAGACTTCCTATTACCCTTTCCAAGGTCAAAACAAAACTTTCTAAGGTGACATGAGAAATGTTACCTTTCGGTTGACCTTTGGGAATGTCCTTGCCAATAATCAGTTCTCTCAAAATCTTGGTCTTAGCTTTAGGGTCGAAAGCATTGGAATCATTATAACCTAGGCTTATCTTGTCATTTTTTATATGTGTGGTTCTAAAACATTTATCCAACAAAATTTACCTATATTTTGAACAAAATTTGACATAAATTGAATCATTTAATTCATCTTCTAACTTCAACATCCTAGACTCAAGTAAAAGTTTGGACTCGTCAATTTTTAGGGCTCCTTCATGTTTTTAACTATTCCTAGAAGGTTATTTACCTTCCCCTAAACTTATATGAGTTTTTCCCTAAGATTCTTATCATGTGACCTTAAATCCTCGATCAGTTTATTATTATTATTTCCCATGACAAATTGCTTTAACCTAGCCTTTAATTTCAAGTTATCATTCTTCAACTTCAGTGACTCCGAATATGACTCACGAAAGGCAACTTGAAGCTCACTCTCCTCCTCCTTACCCTTATCATCTTCTTCCTCCTCTTCACAAACTTAGGAATCGTAAGATTGGACCTCAGAACTATCATGCACATGATCATCTTCATCAATGGAACTTTTTCATTTACGCTCACATGACATCCATGAAAGCGGTATAGCTACACTCCACGGGAAAATTAAGTTCCTCTTTTAACTCACTATCATTAAGGGTTGCATTGTAAGCTTTGGGTTTCTTACCGTCTTTCCTTAGTTTAATGGGACACTCAAAAGCATGTTGCCCAAATTCTTAGCATTCATAAAACTTATCTCGTTCATCCACTTTCTTAGGGTTATCCATCTTCTTCCTATCACCGTCATTGTTGAAGTTATTGGATTTCTTATTAAAACTCTTATCTTCTTTAAGCTTAAGAAATTTTGTGATTTTTTTTGCAAACTTGGTAATGTCCTCTAGATCGAACTTAAACTCACTATAGGAATCTGATACAACCTCCTTACCGATTTTCAAGGCTATGTTCTTTTCTTTCTTTTCTTCTTTCTTCCTAGGAGGACACATATTCATCTCATAAGTTTGGAGATCACCTACAAGTTCTTAGATTCTCATAGTATCAACACCGCCAAGAGTGTCAAGGACCGTGACTTTGGCATTAAATCTTCCAAGCAACGACCTTAAGATTTTTCTCATAACTCTTGGCTCAGGGATAGGTTCACCTAGGTTGAACATGGAGTTGATAATATCCGATAATTTGGCATAAATTTCATCAAACGACTCATCCTTTCCCATTTTAATCATTTTAAACTTCGTTGTCATATTTTGTAACTTAAAAACTCTAACCGTATCAGTACCCTAGTGTATGGATTTTAAAATTTCCCAAGCATCATTAACGTTCTCACGCATCATAATTATCCGAAACTCTTCAGTAGTGACAACACAAAAAATTGCGTCTACATCATAGGAATTATATGTTGAGGCGTCTTTTTCAGTATTTGTCCAAATAGAATAAGCATCAGTCAAACCATTTTCAATAGGAGAAGACCACCCTTTTTCCACCAAGTTCCAGACATTGTCATTTATAGATTTTAAGAAAACTCCAATCCGGGCTTTCCAATAAGGATAGTTTGACCCATCAAACATAGGAGGTCGGGTAATAGAACTTCCCTAGTGGTTAAAATCCATCTCAAAACCTAAAACACACTAAACAGAGATCAACACAACAAATTAGTGCACCTTCTCTGATACCAATTTGATAATGCAAGTGCTAGGGTTGCATCAAATTCCAATTTTAGTTTCAAATTAAAATTTAACCAAGCGACTAATTAACCAATTTTAAATCAAGAACTAATTAAATCAATTGCCTAAGCATACATCTAGGTGATTATACAAGAGCAAAATCAACCAATCACATAATGCCTTAATGTACGAGGAAAATTTACAACGAAAAAACCTCGCACGATTTATCCTACACAAATTCACTATGATATAGGGTTTATACAATAGTGTTACATAGACTTACGCAACCGACTCGACACCTTCAAGCCTGATGTAATCTTTACTACTTAAACCTTCTTCACAACAACACCGCATGAATCCACTTGCAACTTCATAACGCAGTCCTCCTAAGTCTCGGTGTCCACCGATCTCTGGATAACTTCCATCACCGCACTCACACGGAATCCACCGTGCCAAATAAACTCACTCAAAGGAGTCTAAATGATCGTTGGTACTAGAAATATGAGATCTCAAACTACAATATCATATTGATTCTTGGATGTCAAAATCAGGGTGTAAATGAGGGTAAATAGACTCTTGTTTGATCTTGAAAAATAGTTTTCAAAACCCTTGTTCTTGAATAAACTTGATGTGCCCTTGTTTATATAAAGAACGTGAAAAGGTGGCGACACACAAAATGAGGCAGCTCGTTCGAACGAGTTAAACCATCTTGTTAGAACGAATCCACGGGTTTAAAAAAAAAACGCCTAAACTCATTAGAACTAGGTTCACATGAGCTTTAAACGGGAGCTACTGTCTGTAATACCCCGTACTTTTGGCTATATTTATTTTTGGGATTAATTAATTAAATGCGTATTAATTGGAAATTAATCCGGGTTATAAATACTAATGAGATGCGTATTGGTATTTGATTATGTGCATATATGATTATATATGAACTTGGTATTATAAAATTTGTCGTGAGATTTATATACGGCAATTTGGAAATTTTATTGAGACGCGTGGGACCGCCGCGTCACGGTATAATATTTTATTAATAAAAAGTGAATTTAAAATCAATAATCCGTATGGTCGTTTTGAGCGCGCCAACGCGTCCGGAAGGGTCGAGATAGTCAGAAAACACTAGTCGGGGGTATAGTTTGGATCCCGGGGTAATTTTAGACCGTACCGGTAACTTAAAGGGTATTTTAGTAATTTGGTATTTTTGGGTAATTAAAAGTGACGAAAATTGAGAGTTGTAATCTGATAAGGATTGACCCCAACCAACCCTTATTAACCCAACAAGCTACGGAGGTTTATTGAAATTAGGTTTCATAAGTTTCCCCAAAGCAAAACCCTAGCCACCATAGCCTTTTGGAGAAGAAAGCTTGGAGAAGGAGAGAGAGAGAGAGATTCTGCAGAAATTCTACACCGAATCCACACCAAATTCAGAAATCAAACCAAGGCAAGTGACTTTATTTCCATTTAATTACTGAGAATGTCTTTTCCATGTTAGAAATTGAAGAATCTTAATTGTTCTTGAAAGATTAAAAGAAAACCCATGAAATTTGAAGTTATTATTGAATGTTGGGATAGGTTTGCATGTAGAAACATTGTTGGGAGATTTAATTTCGGATATTTCATATCTAGGTGATGTATAAACGAATTAAAATCTGGGAATTTATGATGAGAAAAAGTTAGGGTTTATGTTCTTGAAGAAAATTGGGAATTAGTGTAGAAATTGTGATTTAATGATGTTTAGATGATATCAAACCCTTTAATGATGTTAGTATAACCCCTTAACATGTTTGAGGATGTTTAGAGAACTCAATATATTGTGGGAACGAATTTTAGAAGAGGTTTGAGGAGTAAAAATGGTGAAAAACGATTTTTGGGAAGTTCTGGGCAGAAACTGGCATCTCGTTAGAAGCAACCCCCAGGTCGTTCGAACGAGCTCGTTCGAACGAGCTTCTAACGAGTTGACCAGTCGTTATTAACGAGTAGGATTTTCGTTCGATATCTCGTTCGAACGAGATATCGTTAGAAGGGTCAGTTCGTTCGAACGAACTGGGACCTCGTTCGAACAGTCTCGTTCGAACGAGACTTCTAACGACCTGACAGTCCAAACTCGTTCGAAGCCTCGTTCGAACGAGACTTCTAACGAGTTGACAGTTTGCCCCTTTTTGGACTGTTTTGACTTTTGGAGTTCCGGGAGATGGTTCAAGGGTAGAGTTAGCATCCCTTTGATGATATAGTGATTGATTTGGGACTTTTGGGTTATTGAGATGAGTAAATCATATACGAGAGTTATATTCAATGAATCATTTGGGTTGAGACGTGAGTGACTACTACGACGTGAGGATGAATTATAGCGCGTATAATTATGAACCGGAATAAAATAAGTTGTGATAATTATCATTAGTACGAGAGTGCAACATGTACTACGAATATAATACGGTATTACTAAGATGTGTGTTTACTTAGTATTGATATATGGATTGTATGTATGACATACCTACCATACTTGCTATCACGGGAGGTTTCGTTCGCTTAGGACCCTCTATTCCTTGTGTGCCTACGGGGGGGATATAGACTGGTACCTTGATGAACATAGGTCATAGAAAGACTTATTGTGATATTAATAAGTCCGCTGACCATGGGAGCGTAGGTATGTGCGTGACCCATGTGATGGTGACTATGTTCGCCTCCACTATTTGTGATTTGTGTTATCTGAACTATTCCTGAGAGATTCGGAATATGTGATCCTTATGTACGTGATGTACCGGGATGGATAGCAGAGTATGTGTGCACTACAGCTTAGATTGCGGGGTGCTTGTATCGTATATTTATGATGTGAATAATATACATTAAATTAATGGAAATCCTCATGTGAATGTTGTAAAAATATTACGGTATTGCTTCGAGTTATATAATGAGTTAACTGATAGTTATATCATTGGCATATTTAGTAACTGTGTTCACAGTAAACCTCTACTTGATTACGAGAGTTGTTATGTTATATGGAACCGATTACATGGGTAGAACCCGTGGTAGTCTAGCTAGTTATGTTGTCAGTTAGCTAGTAGTATGGGTAGTTATAGATGGGTACTTACGTTAGGAGTGCACAGTTAGACGAGAGGTGAGAATATAATGTGAGTGCACGTCCTAACATGTACTTTGCATTTAATGTTTTAAATGTTTTTAAAGCACTTGCAGGTTTTTAAAATGATTTCCACTTTCGGGCTCTGACCCATTTGCTTTCAAATATATTTTCTTGTAAAACCTTTTTAGGTGCCCAGCCACAAGGACACCAAGCATAGGTACTCATTCAGGTGACGTGCTGTAGCTGGTTGTGGAAGCTACAGGGATTTGCTCATAGACGCTTCTATCTTTTGGATTCCAGAGTCACTATCTATCAGTTGTAGGGCATGTTGCCCATTCCTATTTAGAGCATTTTTACATTTCAGTTTTCAGACTCTAGCATGTATTGCTCAGTATTCAGTTTTAGTTATTTATTTCAGTTTACATATCAGTCGTGGGATTTGTATTGAGGAGTTTTTCCTCCAGGTTTTATTTACATATTGTGATGGTTATTCTTGTTACTTCAGTATGGTGAATGGTGTTATTTAGTTATTCATTACTCTTGTTGCATGTTAATCAGATTTAATAAAATTTGGCACTTACTTTTTAAATACTAGGTGGTTAGTAATAATAAAACGTTTTCGACAGTGATGCTATTAACTGAGCCAACTTGGCATTTTGAATTAATTTTATAAAGGAGTAGCTACCCGGTGTTTAATTAGATTCCTTTTATAATGCAAAGAAATGAAGAGTTGGAATCCAAAAGACTCCTTTAAATAAGGTAAATAAATGAAGAGTTGGAAGTCAAAACAACTCCAAGAGTTAAAAACATTTTAAAATCCGTTTTAACTCCGTTTTCGAAACCGTTTGAAATTCTTGCCTTTAAAAATAATAACCAACATATTTGAGCAATAAAAATAATTTTATCAAAAACTTTATTTTCCTCCATTTTTCAAAAATTAATTAAAATAGCCCAAAAATTACGTGGGTTATTACACTTCCCCACTAACAATGAAATTTCGCCCTCGAAATTCGCCGAATGCCTAACTCTCAAAATCAGGCCACTAAACTAACTCCAAAAATAAATCACGTCTCCCAAAAATAAATTCCTCACCTCTAATCTCGAAACCTAACATGAATATCACCTAAAATTTTCTATCTCCAAAAATAGTTAACCACGCAATGAACCCAAAACTCAATCCCCGAGGGTTGCTGTATGCAAAATATGAGAAGTGCGGGTTTTGGCTGAAGGAAGTCCAGTTCTTGGGTCACATTATTTCCGACCAGGGAATATCTGTCGATCCGGGGAAGGTGTCAGCGGTGAGGGAGTGGGGACAGCCCACGACACCAACGGAGATTCGTAGTTTCTTGGGTTTAGCAGGATACTACAGGAGGTTTATTCGGGGTTTCTCAGAGATAGCAGGTCCTTTGACACATCTTACTCGTAAGGGTGTGCCATATATCTGGAGTGATGCCTGTCAGTTGGCATTCGATGAGTTGAAGGACAAATTGACCTCAGCACCTGTGTTAGCATTGCCGAGACCGGGAGTTGAGTATTTGGTTTACACCGATGCGTCTTTGCAAGGGCTTGGAGGTGTTTTGCAGCAGGAGAGACAGGCCATAGCTTATGCTTCCCGTAAGCTTAAGCCTCATGAGAAGAATTACCCCACGCATGATTTGGAATTGGCAGCAGTAGTATTTGCCTTACGGATTTGGAGGCACTATCTTTTGGGGGAGAAGTTTCAGCTGTTCACGGACCACAAGTCACTACAGTATCTGTTCACGCAGAAGGAATTAAATATGCGGCAGCGTAGGTGGCTTGAATTTGTGAAAGACTACCAGTTCGACATTCAGTACCACCCGGGTAAGGCTAACGTGGTAGCAGACGCGTTGAGCCGCAGGCCAGCAGATGAGGTGGCAGAGGTGTGGAAAGCGAAGTGGAAGGAATTGGGACACCAGGATGCAGTGGCCCGATCTTTCATGGCTGTGATGACCGTTACACCGCAGATTGTCACGAAGGTTGTACGGGCACAGGCAAATGATTCGTTCTGTCAGGAGCAGATAGTTCGATTACTCGCTGAGGGAACTGAATCCTATACCGTTAGCTCAGACGGGGGATTACGCTTCAATGGGAGATTGGTAGTTCCGGAAGGAGAGGAACTGCGACACGATGTGATGGCAGAGTCGCACGGCTCACGGTTCGCGGTACATCCCGGAGGGGACAAAATGTACCAAGATATGAGACGGCAGTATTGGTGGAGCGGTATGAAGAGAGATATCGCAGAGTTTGTCTCGAAATGCGCCACTTGTCAGCTTGTAAAAGTGGATCATCAGAGACCAACAGGATTGCTACAGCCATTGGAGGTTCCGGTGTGGATGTGGGAGAGCATATCCATGGACTTTATCACGGGGTTGCCTACGTCGCAGAGGGGTCACGACTCCGTTTGGGTAATTGTGGACAGATTGTCCAAGGTCGCTCACTTTTTACCCGTTAGGACTGATTACACTGCGGGTCAGTATGCCCAACTCTTCATTTCAGAGATTGTGAGACTTCACGGTGTGCCCCTAAATATCGTGTCTGACAGAGACAAGATATTTGTTTCGAGGTTTTGGGAGAGTTTCCAGGAGGCCATGGGCACGGAATTGCGGTTGAGTACGGCTTATCATCCGCAGACTGATGGGCAGACCGAGCGCACCAATCAGATGTTGGAAGACATGCTACGCATGTGTATTATTGACTTCGGGGGTGGATGGGAGCAGTACCTTCCACTGGTGGAGTTTGCTTACAACAACTCCTATCAGTTCACGATTGGCATGGCTCCGTTTGAGGCATTGTACGGTAGGCCTTGTCGTTCCCCAGCATGTTGGTTGGAAGTGGGGGACAACAAACTACTTGGGCCGGAAGTAATTCAGGATACTTCGGCAAGGATTGAGTTGATTCGGAGTCGCATTCGGGTAGCTCAAGACAGGCAGAAGAGTTATGCTGATGCGAAGAGATTTTTCAGGGAGTTCCAAGTGGGGGACCAGGTTTTGCTCAGGGTTTCTCCGATGAAGGGGATTATGCGATTCGGGAAGAAGGGGAAGTTGGCACCGAGGTATGTGGGGCCGTTTCCTATTATTGAGCGGATCGGACCGGTTGCGTATAGACTCGGGTTATCGGAGCATTTACATCGGATTCACGACGTGTTCCATATTTCCTCGCTGAGGAAATACCTTAGGGATGATTTGGCTCATTCTCACATTGCTGTGGAGGACATCGATCTCCAGCCGGATAACTCTTATGAGGAAGGGCCGATTGCTATTCTGGACCGAAGCGAGAGGAAACTACGGTCAAAGATAGTCCCGTTAGTACGTGTTCAGTGGCGACATCACAATGTCGAGGAGTCCACATGGGAGCGCGAGGATGAGATGCGCGAACGTTATCCAGAGCTGTTTTTAGCAGGTACTTTCTAGTTTCGAATTTCGGGACGAAATTCAGTTATTAGGGGGGGAGTATGTAATACCCCGTACTTTTGGCTATATTTATTTTTGGGATTAATTAATTAAATGCGTATTAATTGGAAATTAATCCGGGTTATAAATACTAATGAGATGCGTATTGGTATTTGATTATGTGCATATATGATTATATATGAACTTGGTATTATAAAATTTGTCGTGAGATTTATATACGGCAATTTGGAAATTTTATTGAGACGCGTGGGACCGCCGCGTCACGGTATAATATTTTATTAATAAAAAGTGAATTTAAAATCGATAATCCGTATGGTCGTTTTGAGCGCGCCAACGCGTCCGGAAGGGTCGAGATAGTCAGAAAACACTAGCCGGGGGTATAGTTTGAATCCCGGGGTAATTTTAGACCGTACCGGTAACTTAAAGGGTATTTTAGTAATTTGGTATTTTTGGATAATTAAAAGTGACGAAAATTGAGAGTTGTAATCTGATAAGGATTGACCCCAACCAACCCTTATTAACCCAACAAGCTACGGAGGTTTATTGAAATTAGGTTTCATAAGTTTCCCCAAAGCAAAACCCTAGCCACCATAGCCTTTTGGAGAAGAAAGCTTGGAGAAGGAGAGAGAGAGAGAGATTCTGCAGAAATTCTACACCGAATCCACACCAAATTCAGAAATCAAACCAAGGCAAGTGACTTTATTTCCATTTAATTACTGAGAATGTCTTTTCCATGTTAGAAATTGAAGAATCTTAATTGTTCTTGAAAGATTAAAAGAAAACCCATGAAATTTGAAGTTATTATTGAATGTTGGGATAGGTTTGCATGTAGAAACATTGTTGGGAGATTTAATTTCGGATATTTCATATCTAGGTGATGTATAAACGAATTAAAATCTGGGAATTTATGATGAGAAAAAGTTAGGGTTTATGTTCTTGAAGAAAATTGGGAATTAGTGTAGAAATTGTGATTTAATGATGTTTAGATGATATCAAACCCTTTAATGATGTTAGTATAACCCCTTAACATGTTTGAGGATGTTTAGAGAACTCAATATATTGTGGGAACGAATTTTAGAAGAGGTTTGAGGAGTAAAAATGGTGAAAAACGATTTTTGGGAAGTTCTGGGCAGAAACTGGCATCTCGTTAGAAGCAACCCCCAGGTCGTTCGAACGAGCTCGTTCGAACGAGCTTCTAACGAGTTGACCAGTCGTTATTAACGAGTAGGATTTTCGTTCGATATCTCGTTCGAACGAGATATCGTTAGAAGGGTCAGTTCGTTCGAACGAACTGGGACCTCGTTCGAACAGTCTCGTTCGAACGAGACTTCTAACGACCTGACAGTCCAAACTCGTTCGAAGCCTCGTTCGAACGAGACTTCTAACGAGTTGACAGTTTGCCCCTTTTTGGACTGTTTTGACTTTTGGAGTTCCGGGAGATGGTTCAAGGGTAGAGTTAGCATCCCTTTGATGATATAGTGATTGATTTGGGACTTTTGGGTTATTGAGATGAGTAAATCATATACGAGAGTTATATTCAATGAATCATTTGGGTTGAGACGTGAGTGACTACTACGACGTGAGGATGAATTATAGCGCGTATAATTATGAACCGGAATAAAATAAGTTGTGATAATTATCATTAGTACGAGAGTGCAACATGTACTACGAATATAATACGGTATTACTAAGATGTGTGTTTACTTAGTATTGATATATGGATTGTATGTATGACATACCTACCATACTTGCTATCACGGGAGGTTTCGTTCGCTTAGGACCCTCTATTCCTTGTGTGCCTACGGGGGGGATATAGACTGGTACCTTGATGAACATAGGTCATAGAAAGACTTATTGTGATATTAATAAGTCCGCTGACCATGGGAGCGTAGGTATGTGCGTGACCCATGTGATGGTGACTATGTTCGCCTCCACTATTTGTGATTTGTGTTATCTGAACTATTCCTGAGAGATTCGGAATATGTGATCCTTATGTACGTGATGTACCGGGATGGATAGCAGAGTATGTGTGCACTACAGCTTAGATTGCGGGGTGCTTGTATCGTATATTTATGATGTGAATAATATACATTAAATTAATGGAAATCCTCATGTGAATGTTGTAAAAATATTACGGTATTGCTTCGAGTTATATAATGAGTTAACTGATAGTTATATCATTGGCATATTTAGTAACTGTGTTCACAGTAAACCTCTACTTGATTACGAGAGTTGTTATGTTATATGGAACCGATTACATGGGTAGAACCCGTGGTAGTCTAGCTAGTTATGTTGTCAGTTAGCTAGTAGTATGGGTAGTTATAGATGGGTACTTACGTTAGGAGTGCACAGTTAGACGAGAGGTGAGAATATAATGTGAGTGCACGTCCTAACATGTACTTTGCATTTAATGTTTTAAATGTTTTTAAAGCACTTGCAGGTTTTTAAAATGATTTCCACTTTCGGGCTCTGACCCATTTGCTTTCAAATATATTTTCTTGTAAAACCTTTTTAGGTGCCCAGCCACAAGGACACCAAGCATAGGTACTCATTCAGGTGACGTGCTGTAGCTGGTTGTGGAAGCTACAGGGATTTGCTCATAGACGCTTCTATCTTTTGGATTCCAGAGTCACTATCTATCAGTTGTAGGGCATGTTGCCCATTCCTATTTAGAGCATTTTTACATTTCAGTTTTCAGACTCTAGCATGTATTGCTCAGTATTCAGTTTTAGTTATTTATTTCAGTTTACATATCAGTCGTGGGATTTGTATTGAGGAGTTTTTCCTCCAGGTTTTATTTACATATTGTGATGGTTATTCTTGTTACTTCAGTATGGTGAATGGTGTTATTTAGTTATTCATTACTCTTGTTGCATGTTAATCAGATTTAATAAAATTTGGCACTTACTTTTTAAATACTAGGTGGTTAGTAATAATAAAACGTTTTCGACAGTGATGCTATTAACTGAGCCAACTTGGCATTTTGAATTAATTTTATAAAGGAGTAGCTACCCGGTGTTTAATTAGTCGGGGTGTCACACTGTCTTAGGCAGAAACGTCTCGTAGATGCTCATTAGATCATCGTTTGAAAAAAAATCATAAACACATTTGAATAAGAAATCTAACTCGTGTGAATAAAGGTATGAAAGTCGTTAGAACTAGAAGTCCATTTCGTTAGAACGACTTGAAAACCAAAAATAATTTTTCTAATTTTTTTTTCAAAAAATTGTCTCATTAAAAATATAAACACTCCAATTAGAGGCCAGGATCAACATAATACATCAAATATACCTTTCTTGAGATTCCCAGGTTCACATCGAAACTCGGCATGAAGTTGATGTCGCTTTACTTGGTCCGCTTCGTGTCTTCAAAATGCATAGGCTCGAAGGTACGAACTGAACACATCATAACTCATGACTCAAATGATTTTGTCCAAACGAAATAAAATCTATATTACAAATTTTCCAATAGGATATTATAAACTTGACACAATACAAAATTTATCCTTTCAATGAAGATTTTGATCAAATCAAATTTATATATGATTTGACTCTTAAAATGACTCTTAATTTGATGTATGAAATAAGTTTTTCAAGCAAAATTTTGGTTTACTCAAAACCGAAATACACCGGGTGAGCAGGAGAGGCAATTTCTGTTATTCAACCCGCAACGTATACCTATATAACGGCTAGTCTTTCCCTTTGCTCTCCCATGTTTCTCTTTTTACCCATTCTCATTATTACACACTCCCTTTGATCATCTCTCTCTCCAAACTGGTTATGATCACTCAAAAAACCACAATTCTTGACCACTCAAGATAAAAGGGTCTTATATAAAACAAGACTCAACTCAGATTATTAACACAGAAAAAGCCAATGTGGACGACCAAGAAGAATATTTCGGGCATGGGTTTTTTGACACCCCCTCCTCCTCGGAGGTCCAAAAGATTGTCTCCGCTAATGCCCCGTTCAGAGAAGAAACGGACTTCACCTCAGCCCGAAGCTGATCTTTTCCATGTCATTCATAAAGTCCCCGCTGGTGACTCTCCCTACGTAAGGGCCAAACATGTTCAGGTCCGAAATATTCTTTGTCATAAACTCTTTTATTTTCTTTTGTTAATCATTAATGTTTAAGTTGAAAACTAGTCTAAGTTTCTTAAAGATGATCAACTCTTGTTTATGCTTATTAGCTGGTAGATAAGGATCCAAGTAGGGCCATTTCCATGTTCTGGGCTGCAATAAATTCTGGTGATAGAGTTGATAGTGCTTTGAAAGATATGGCAGTTGTGATGAAACAACTCAACAGAGCAGAAGAGGCAATTGAGGCTATTAAATCCTTCAGGCATCTATGCCCACTTGAATCCCAGGCATCTCTTGACAACTTATTAGTAGAACTCTACAAGGTAAAATATATCCTTTGATAAAATCCTCCCACATAGTTTATTGGTTGATATTCGTTTAATAAGCACATATATAGCTGTTGGTGTGGGTGTGCAGGTGTTGAATTTTTGGGAAGGTTCTATCTGTTTATTTTTCCTTTTTTCCCATCTTATTTTAGAGTTTAGTCTTGGGTATTAATCAAGAAAGAAAGAAAGAGGAAAAGTTAGGCTAAGATATTGTTTTCAACATGTTTGCGTGTTAGTTGACAAGCAAGAAACAAAACTGAATTTTCCTTTAAGGGGGGATTAAAAGATTAAATCACAATTTTTTCTTGACAATTTGACACGGCTTTTATAACATAAGGGGGTTGAAATTTAATATTAAAAAATCTTTAATTAAAGGCTCTATTTTGCTACCTATTGATCTATTTTTGTCTAAAAAATAAATAAATTACTTTAACTACTATCCAAATACAATTTGAATGCTGAATTGATGAGATTAGACAATGATACAAGGTTTCACTAGGGTGACGAGGTCTAAACAAGTCTCTAAGGGTCCGTTTGGCAACCCAATTCCAAGGCTTAGAATTGGAATTGAAAGGCCAATTTCAATTCCGTGGAATTAAAATTGGCCTTCCAATTCCATTTCTATGGCTTAGAATTGGATTGCCAAACGGACCCTAAGAATAATTTTTTGGGGACGTTTGAGCGCTGAGAAGTAAGACCAAGGAATGAGATGGGAGGGGGATATCACAAGAATGATATATTTTAAGATTGCTATATTAATAAATGTTGTTTTACATCTTTAGATATTCACTTGAATATTTACTGATTGAAAGGAATTTTGAATTGACACATGAATGTAATTCCAGAGATCTGGTAGGATTGAAGAACAAATCGAAATGCTTCAAGTAAAACTGAAGCACATTGAAGAAGGTATAGCTTTTGGTGGTAAGAGAACAAAGACAGGTAGATCTCAGGGGAAGAAAATTCAAATCACAATAGAACAAGAGTACTCGAGGTGAATATCTGATTTTATATTTTTATTTTATTAAAATAATTACTTGTTCTTACATATCTCATTTTGGGTCTTCTTTAAATGCAGGGTATTGGGGAACTTGGCCTGGGCTTACTTGCAGCAAAATAATTATAAATTAGCAGAAGAGCTTTATCGGTATTTTTTTTCATTCAGTTGGATATATTCATGCACATAGCAGTAAGAGCTATCACTTAAATGGGAAAAAATTTTGATGCAGGAAAGCACTGTCTCTTGAGCAAGATAAGAACAAGCAGTGCAATCTGGCAATCTGCTTGATGCACATGAACAAGATAACAGAAGCTAGGTTTCTACTTCAGACAATAAGAGCTTCGTCTGAAAATGAACCGATGGACGAATCATATGCTAAATCCTTTGAACGTGCTATGCAGATGCTGGCCGATTTAGATTCAGGGCAAGCTCTAAAGCCCATTGCTTGGGAAGAAGAGAGCCAAAAGGAAACTCGAACACCTTTCTCATCACTTATTAGCAGCAATTCGAACCATAACGAGAATAAGAGTAGTGCTAATCTCTCTGGGTCTGATGATGGAAGTTCAAAATGCACATCTTTTGGACAGAGAAATTGTTCGCAGACATGGATTCCTGATAAATTGAAGAGGTCTTACACTGGAAACTCGTATGAAAGAACGGCTGAATTGACAAGCAAGAATGTGTATCCTCCTGTTCTTGGTCCGTTTACTCAACCAAGAAGATGCCCTTGGGCATTCAATAATGGAGTTCAGAGAAGGGAATGGGTAGAAGAGGATGCCAATACTGGTTGTAATCGGAAATTATCATTTGAGCAACCTAAAAATGAGAAAATTTGTTGTCCATCTAGTAGTGGAGACTGGAGAAAGGCGCAATTGGGAGATCATGATAGTGTGAATAACAAATGTGTTTTACAGACGCGTGTTAATGGAGCGTGGAAAAAAAATTATTGGGAAAATAAGAGGTTAGAGAAAGTGGCCTCAAATGAGTTTAAGTTGCCTATGGAACCACCAGTGACTGTTGATTCCGTTAGAATGACGGAAGTTTTTTGTGATGGAGATTGTGACCGGAGATGCAATATTACAATTGAGGACATTTCAGAAAATCTGAATGTAACCCATGAACCCTTAGGTCAAGGCAAGCCTGTTAGAGATTTGTTTGGGTGTGGAGGAAAGAAGAGTTGGGCTGATATGGTAGAAGAAGATGAACAGAAGCTGTTAAGTGGAAGTTCTTTCTATGAAAATAAAGAAGAATTCGACGATGAAAATATGAATTGCAATATTTTTCATGGGACACCAAGACCGCTGAATCAGATTGAAATGTTAAACCAGAAAATTGAATCTTCTTTGGGTTTGAAAGATGGGTACTATACTCAACCCAAAAATGCCACTTCAACAATGAACCGGGGAGTGCAGCGTTCTTTGTGTTTTGATCAGCATGACAAGCCTGACAGAGATGAGAACAACTGCTCATCTCCCTTATTAGAGAAGGCTTTGAACTTTGAAGCTTATAAATCCCCTCTGGGGGATAATTATGGAAGTGGCATAAAATTAATGAAGAGAAATAGGCTGCAGGTTTTCCGGGACATAACTCTTGACCCTGAAAGCCCGCGACCTTGAACTCGAATTATGTTGTCATACAGAGGAAAAAAGTACCTTATTTTATACAAATTTCATTGTGGGTTTGTTTGAAGTCTTTGATGGAGTAGGAATAATATATGCTTTTCATGTTTGCTCTCTTTTTTGTCACAACACTCAAAATACTGTACTAAATTCATTTTATTCATTTAAATAAAATGATTTATGTCTCAGTTATTCAAATATGACTCATGAAGCAATTTAGGCCCATAAGGATGAAACATAACTTGCTTGATGTGGAGCATGCATTTTTCTAAGAATCATAGTTTTGAGAATTATAGTGAAAGCATTTCATCCTTCCTACAATGCATAATGTACATACTGCTGTATATTGGCAATAAAGTCGCCAGAATTGTGTAGCGACCATGTCCAGCGCGACAATTTAGGGTTTGTGAAGGGTGAGGTCTTCCTACAACTGTCGCGTTTTCTGAACGGGAGGAAAAAAAATGTAGGTGAAAACTTTGCAAGAGAACGGGAGGAAAAAAAATGTTGTATTGTATTGCTAACATAAATTACAGTTTTACACAAAAGCCTGAAGATAAGACCATATATACAAATAAGCCTGTGTAAAAACAAAATAAGCCTATGTACAAACAAGACAACTATTCTACTACTACTAGGATTAAATAAGCCTATGTAAAAGGAAGACAATTATTCTACTACTACTAGGATTAAAATTCTATTTGCTATCATTACAAATCACTCAAAAAAAGAAGCTGGCATAGAATCGACATGTGATGTTCAGTTAACATTACAACAATGCAGGAGATATCATCACGGCTCTTCTTATGAAGTGTTTCCCTAATCAACTCTTCGGATGCCTCTTGACGCAGTATCTAAAACTCTAATGCAATCACAAGCCTCTTGGTTGGACATTACCTACATCGACAACGAGTACACAGTGTTACAACTCCTTTCCTCCATCAAAATTGTAGTAATAGAATGATCACCACAGAGTCTAAGGAGAAGCAAAAGCATGGTAAAGACATGGTGCTCAAGGACGGGGCCCTCCGTTCACACCTAAAAGTCCATTGCTGCTTATTGCTTTTTTTAATTTCCCACGTTTAAAATTCTTTTTTTTTAAAAGAAAATCATCTTTCAACATTAATCAATGGCCAACAATAAAACATGCTTGAATATAATGAACCCCTACATATTAGTATCAACTACAAATACAACAAATCGATGAGTGCATTTCATAAATTTTGTTACTAGTACCAGCCATGAATATCATTGGCTGTCATTTGGTTTTCCTTTACATACCATATATATAGGGCTAGCCACTAAACAAATTGACATATGTTACTGTGCCCATATCAGTTTGGTAGAAAGCCTAGTGGACCTTAACAACTTCTAACCAAACTTATCAACAGACTCGAAAGCAGGAAAGCTTTGACACGGGAAGATTCATTCTTCGTGACTTGAAATCAAAAGAAGATTCTGTGCTAAGAGAAAGATGCTTTGCAATCGATAGGAACTCTATGTGGCTGAGAGAACTATAAATAATGCCAATGAATAAAAATTAATGGATAAAAAAACAAGGGTAAAAAAGCACAGTTAAAAGTTTATGATGATGAATAGGTACTTAGTTTAAGTAACTAAAGCTACAACAATGCTAGTGCTTCTCTTAAGCAAACCCTAACAGAATTACCTTCCACAGGCCATCACTTGCCAGGATTATGAACTACGAGTCCTCATATATCACCACAATCACGATATCTGGTTCTGCAGTGATACAATCCTATAGCTTCCCATCTGCAAACCCCTTATCATTGCTAACTGACCGTCTACACGTGAATGTTCCCTGATTGATAATATACTGTTAGGATAATCACCTAGCAGGCAAAGGAACAGAACCAAGATGATATCTATGTCTAAGAAGCACATGGTTTTACCTGGAATAAGTTCTGTTGATTGACAAGATAAGAAACACTATTACTTAGTATATAAACGGGTGATATATGTTGCTTGATGATACTCCATCCGTACCACATTAAGGGTTGTTATTTGACTTCTAAACATTGAATGAAAAGTTTACTTTTACGTGCTCAATGAACAAAATCAAAAGTTTACTTTTACACTGATTTTAGAAATGCAACTCTTAATAAGAGACATCCCCAAAAGGGTAACACAATTCTTAATATGAAACGGGGATAATTCGTGAAGGTGCACCATCTCAATGACATGATACTTCAGCACAATCTAACCACTTCTCTGGTAAATATTCAAGTGAGAAATTGGTACTATTTCGAAAAGTTTAATTTGAATTTTTGTGCACTCATATCATACAACCTAATTACTTGCTTCAATGTAAAAATTTGCAGACCTACTTCGGATTCCGTATGCATTGTCGACTAACAAACATCATAGGTCTCATCAACTAACAAACATCATAGATAGTACTTGAGGTACCTGGATTTTGTGAGACATATCTTCCTCTCCACTCAACTAGCTCTTTCTCCTTCATTGGCTCGTGATAAAATATTATTTATCTTGCTGTACTGCTTCTGCTCTAAACTGCGTTTGAGTCACCAACATTGGCTACAATTAGATTCTTCTGATTGATTAATATTTTCTGTAACCTCGTGAACCAGCCACATTGGGTTTGTCCAGGAAATTGGACTATTTATATTCGTAGATAAATTAGAGGAACAATTTGCAATTGACGGGCTAGACTAGTGTTTTTCAAATAGATGGCCTTGCAAGTACTCAGCAACATCACGGTCAGAGTGTCCAGCAAATATCGCGTACAGCCCCCAGTAGAAGCCGTTGATTTTCCTACTTTCTGCAACTATATAGTCTTCCATTCCGTGACTCATTTTTCCTTGTACCAAATGAAATCCATGGTTGACATATCGTTTTAAATACGTTGTTTTCTCGTTGTATTCCCTGTCCCCTGTGTCATCCTCATATGCATATCTGGTTGTCATCATCATCTTCTGCATCATCCTCGTCTGCACCTCTAGTGTCATAATTTTGAACGCCTCTTGTGCGAAAACCATACCTGAATTCCTCCCACGAGATACAATAAATTGGTAATTGTCAGAAGTACACAAACATGCATTGATGTACTTTCCTTACTACAGAACACCGCGCATAGAGAGGCAAACATATATTGATTTAGGCACTGTTTGGTTGCGCAAATTGTTTGATTGTATAAATTGGTTCATTGTGAATTTGTGAATTGTAAATGAGTGAATTTGAAATGAGTTAAAATCCAATTTTTCGTAATGTTTGGTAATTTGAAATTGATGTTAAGGTTTTATGAAAAAAGATAAAAACAAATAAAGCAAATTAAGAGAGAGAGGGGGGGGTGGAGGAAGGGAGGGAAAGAAAGAGAGGAGCACGTACTTTATGTGACTCCTATTTTAAATGGATGCATTTCACATTTTTTGTGGAATGATCTAATTTCAAATTTTACACATGAGATAAAATGAGGCAATTAATGAATCATTTCATTAATGAAACCAAACACAATTAATGGATCAATTTGTAAATGAACTAATTTATTAATAAGTCAATTTACAATTTTAGGACAATCAAACGGGGCCTTAGTTTTTCACTACAGAGCTGCATAGGCATCATAAGGCCCCCAAATGCCTAGGGCCTTAAATAGATACATTAGTTATGTTTTGTTGTGTGCAAGAATCCATCTTTATAGCGAAAAACTATAATGATTATTGTTAAAATCTATAATGATACTATAATGATTTCGTGGTTTTTCACTAATGTACGATTATCGAAAACAACTATAATGATTAACATGCGATTATCGGAAACAACTATAATGATTAACATATTCAAATTTGATACGTCACTAGATTTTGCTATATCGAGAATACTGGTGCTTTTATTTTAGTAACTAGAACTTAGTATTGCAAAACTATGGTTGGGCCAAATATGAGTTGGATCAAATATGGGCTGGATCAACCCATTTTTTTCTATCAAATTAGTATTACAATTCCATGTAAATGTAAAAAAACATATATTATTCATAACTTTTAAAGATGGATTATATATTTAACTCATGTATTCTTTTAATGAACTTTATATATGACTTATAGTTTTTAAATATAACTCATATCTTTTGAATATGTGTCTAGTATTTAAATGTAAGGACTATAGATTGATTTATTATTCAAAAATGCTATTGGACCTGATTTTTTGACCGAAAGTGTATTGCTCGAAACAGTTGGGAGGTTTTTATTGATTAGTTTATAAGATCCACGCCATTGAGATCACAAAATCCTCCAATAACATGCTACCACCTCATTTTTAGAAATTTCGATTAGAGTAGAAGGAGTCTTTATTATTGGTATTGGAGGAACATTTTGACACTACGTTAACAGCTACATAGCACTTGACTCACTAATTTTTTTACAGTATGGTATTTTTTTTAAGAATATCGATTATCTAGGTGTTCTGCAGCGCCGGCCCTGAGATGCCCTGAGATATAGGGGGCCTTAGACGGACCATTTTCTTGACACTCATGTTAGAAATTAAAGTAGTTGCTTATGTTTGTTTCAATTAGTGGGTTAGTGCAGTTAGTACTGGATAAGTTAGTGGGTTAGTGCAGTTAGTGCTGCTTGAGTGGGATAAGTTAGTGGGTTAGTGGAGTTAGTGGGTTGCTATTTATGTTTGTATAAAAAGGCTATAATACTCTTTGATCAAATCCAGAATTTTTCAGTACATTTTCATTTGTACTAACATCTGGTATCAGAGCCACCACTGGGCCTGATTGAAAAGGGAGAGAGATCATCTTGCAGCAGCATAAATGGAAACTGAGAAGAGTACAGATAACTTTGTTCAACCTGCGATTCCAAAGTTTGATGGTCACTATGATCATTGGAGTATTTTGATGGAAAATTTCTTGAGATCGAAGGAATATTTTGATCTTGTGAAAACCGGGTATGCAGAACCAGAACCAGAAGAGGAAATGACGGTTGCTCAGATAGCAAGGCTAGCTGCGTTGAAGCTGAAGGACCTGAAGGTCAAGAACTATCTATTTCAATCAATAGATAGGGCAATCTTGGAGACAATTCTCAAGAAGGATACAGCCAAACAGATTTGGGATTCGATGAAAAAGAAATACCAAGGAAGTTCAAAGGTGAAGCGTGCACAGCTTCAAGCTTTGAAGAGGGATTTTAAAGTTCTCCAAATGCAAAATGGAGACACTATCAATGACTATTTTAGCAGAGTTATGGGAATTGTCAACAAGATGAGGATTCATGGTGATCAACTAGAAGATGGAGCTGTGGTGGAGAAGATCTTACGATCTTTAACACCAAAATTCGACTATGTGGTTTGTTCAGTGGAAGAATCAAATAATACGGAAGAGATGACCATTGATGAATTGCAAAGTTCTTTGCTTGTGCATGAGCAAAGACTTAATCGGAGACTTGCAGTGGATGAAATACAGGCTTTAAAGGTGTCTACAGATGATGAAGGCTCTAGCTCTAGAGGAAGAGGTAGAGGAAGAGGTGGTAGAGGCCGTGGAAGAGGTGGAAGAGGCAATCATCATGGAGGTGGCGGCAGAGATAGTAGCAGATCATCTAAGAAAGATGAGGACCATCATGGAAAAGGAAAAGGGAAATTTGACAAGTCTATGGTGGAGTACTACAGGTGTGGAAATTTTGGGCACTTCAAGAATGAATGTTACACCAAATTGGACAAAGAGAAGGGAGAGGAGTCCAACTTTGCTGAGAAGAAAGAAGAAGAAACACTGCTGATGGCATTTCATGCTATGGAGGACATGGATTCAGAAATTTGGTATGTTGATTCTGGATGTAGCAATCACATGAGTGGCTGCAAGTCATCTTTTGTGAATTTGAATGAGAGCTTCAAATCAGCAGTGAAGTTTGGAAATGAGTCAAGTGTATAAGTGATGGGAATAGGAGATGTGAAGATTAGAACAAGGAATGATTTTGTAGAAACCATTGCAAATGTTTTCTACATACCTGATTTGAAGGCAAACTTGCTGAGTACTGGACAGCTGCAAGAAAAGGGCTACACCATCACAATGAAGAATGGAGAATGTGAAATATATGATCCAAAAAGGGGGTTAATTACAGTAGTGAAGATGACACAGAATAGACTCTTTCCCATGAAGATCAAAACTGTACAGAGTTGCTTGATGGCCAAGAAAGATGATGATGATTCATGGAGATGGCATAAAAGGTACGGACATTTGAACTTCAGTGGTTTAAGAACTCTATACAAGAAGAATATGGTGAATGGATTACCTGAGTTAGCCCATATTTCACAAGTATGTGATGAATGTACGATTGGCAAGCAGAAGAGAGAAACATCTCCCTCTGGAAAATCAGTAAGGGCTCGAGAAGTCTTGGAGTTGGTGCACTCAGACTTATGTGGACCAATTTCACCAAAGTCAAATGGCAACAAGAGGTACTTCATTTCTTTTATTGATGACTTTAGCAGAAAGACTTGGATTTATTTCTTGCAAGAAAAATCAGAAGCTTTTAGTACATTCAAGAATTTTGTAGCTCTTGTTGAGACTGAAACTGGGAAGAAAATTAAAGCTTTGAGAACTGATAGAGGAGGAGAGTTTTGCTCCAATGAGTTCAACGAATTTTGTGATGAGAAGGGAATCAGAAGGCAACTAACAACAGCTTACACTCCTCAGCAAAATGGCGTGTCTGAAAGGAAGAACCGAACCATTTTAGATATGGTGAGAAGCCTGCTTGCAACTGGAAAAGTACCAAAGTCATTTTGGCCTGAAGCTGTCTTATGGTCAGTTTATATTCTCAACAGAAGTCCTACTTTTTCTGTTAAGAATATGACTCCTCAAGAAGCTTGGAGTGGAAGGAAGCCATCGGTCAATCACTTCAAAGTTTTTGGGTGCATAGCATATGCACATATCCCAGACCAAAAGAGAAAGAAGCATGATGACAAAAGTGAGATGTGTGTGTTTCTTGGAGTAAGTGAATCCTCAAAGGCCTACAAATTGTACAATCCCGTGACAAAGAAGATTGTGGTGAGTAGAGATGTTATTTTCAAAGAAGATAGCACATGGAATTGGGATGCACATAATGAAGGCAGCAGCTCTCTGCAGAAGCAGATTCCTATGGATGATGAAATGAATGTAGATGAGGATGCACGGGGAGAACAAATTGAGGAAGATGTTCATAATGAAGCACAAGGTGATGAAGTAGCAGGTCAAGACTCAAGATACAATCTTCGAGATCCCAACACAAGAAAAAGGCCAGCTTGGATGATAGATTATGAGGCAAATTATGGTGAATGTGGTGTTGATAATGTCAATTATGCATTGTTTGTGGACACAGATCCGATTACATTTGAGGAAGCTGTGAAAAATAGCAAGTGGAGGATAGCTATGGACAATGAAATTAAGTCCATTGAGAAGAACAAGACATGGGAGCTCACCGATTTGTCTGAGGGACAGAAATCCATTGGTGTCAAATGGGTTTATAAAACCAAGCTAAATGAAAAAGGTGAAGTTGACAAGTACAAAGCAAGATTGGTGGTGAAGGGATATAAACAAAAGGAAGGAATTGATTTCAAAGAGGTGTTTGCACCAGTAGCAAGGCATGACACAATCAGAATGGTGGTCTCCCTAGCTGCACAGAATTCTTGGCCTATCTTTCAACTAGATGTGAAGTCTGCTTTCTTGCATGGAGACTTAGAGGAACAAGTTTTTGTGGAGCAACCACCAGGCTATATGCATAAAGGAAAAGAAAAGAAGGTTTACAAGTTGAAGAAAGCACTTTATGGCCTGAAACAAGCCCCAAGAGCCTGGTACAGCAGAATCGATTCTCATTTTGCAAAAATGGGATTTCAAAAGTGCCCACATGAACATACACTTTATGCCAAGGTTGGAGATGGAGGTAAACTGATTATAGTATGTTTATATGTTGATGATCTCATTTATACTGGAAATAATGCTGACTTGTTGAATGAATTTAAGTTGTCAATGATGAAAGAGTTTGAGATGAGTGACTTAGGGATGATGAAATATTTTCTTGGAATAGAAGTCAAGCAAATGACTCATGGCAAATTCATCTGCCAGAAGAAATATGCTCAGGAGGTTCTAGAAAGGTTCAAGATGGAGGACAGCAAGCCTTTTTCTACACCAACAGAGATTGGAGTGAAGTTAGCAAAGGATCCGAATGGCAAAGTTGTGGACAACACCTATTTCAAGCAGTTAGTAGGAAGCTTAATGTATCTAACCTCTACTAGACCTGATTTGATGCACACTGTGAGCTTAATAAGCAGATACATGGAGAAACCAACTGAGATGCATCTCAATGCAGCTAGAAGGATTCTGAGGTATGTGAAAGGGACCTTAGATTATGGAGTGTTTTACAAGAAAGGAGAAGTTGGACTGAAAGGCTACACAGATAGTGATTATGCTGGAGATATTGATGATAGAAAGAGCACGTCTGGTTATGTGTTCTTACTGAGTGGAGGAACTATTTCTTGGCAGTCAAAGAAGCAACAAATTGTTACATTGTCCACTACAGAAGCTGAGTTTGTAGCAGCCACTGCAAGTGCTTCTCAAGCAGTCTGGATGAAGAAAATGCTGGATTTCTTGGTAGAAGAACAACAAGGTACTTCAGTTATTTATTGTGATAATATTTCAGCCATTAAGTTGTCTAGAAATCCAGTTATGCATGGCAGAAGCAAACACATCGATGTTAAATTCCATTTTCTAAGAGACCTGTGCCAAGATGGAGTTATAGAGTTGGAATATTGCAAGACTGGTGAGCAGATTGCTGACATCTTCACAAAACCATTGAAACAACCTTTATTTGAGAAGCTGAGAGCTATGCTGGGAATGTGTTCAGCTAAAGTGTTCAAAGAAGATGGATTCAAGTCTGTGTAATCTACTTAAACTAGTTCAGCAGAAATCAGTTTAAGGGAGGGAATGTTAGAAATTAAAGTAGTTGCTTATGTTTGTTTCAATTAGTGGGTTAGTGCAGTTAGTACTGGATAAGTTAGTGGGTTAGTGCAGTTAGTGCTGCTTCAGTGGGATAAGTTAGTGGGTTAGTGCAGTTAGTGGGTTGCTATTTCTGTTTGTATAAAAAGGCTGTAATACTCTTTGATCAAATGCAGAATTTTTCAGTACATTTTCATTTGTACTAACAACTCACACAACGATATATACAAAACATATAATTTAGAAATTAATACAATAATCATATCGACACATTGGGCTTCTGGGTTTTTGATTTCGTGGTTTTTAACAAAAATCCGATAATCGTCCATTAGTTACCCATGTTTATAGATTTTCTTTCGGATTAAACCAAGTAGTTGGGGGTCATAAATTTACCTGCCTTGCATACCTCTTCACATAATTCATGTGTAACATAAATCTCTTAATACTATAAAATGCAAAACAAGGCATTTATTATGCTTTGCAATTAGCCTATCCACGTGGCACATCATTTCACTATAAATCTTTTGAGGATGACACGTGGTATTGACATAAATACAAATCTATATTACCCAATCTCCTCCTAATTGCTACTTAAGAAACGTTGGAGATTGACAGTTAAAATAGATGTGGGTGTTCAATGTACCACATAAAAAAACGTGGATGTGGGTGTTCAATGTATCGCCCAAAAAAAACATAATAAATTAAATGCTCAGCCCCAAGTCACTTAAATATTAGTTAGGCTTTTTCTGAATGTTTACATGTCTACGTACTTCAAACTTTGTTCTTCATTGTAGTTTTCTTTTGGGGAATATCAAAGGTAACACAGATTACCAAACAAATACCCAACTCATTCTTTAATTCTGCCCTTTCTCTTTCTTCAATAGATCCTTTCTTTTTCTAAATTAAAAATCACAACACCCCACTCTCTCCCCTATAAATTGATGGACGACCATCCTTTTTTACACACTCTCTCTCTTCATTCTACCTATTTGACATCTTTGTTGGCAGTGCCTTATAAACTTGGGAAAAAAATTAAATGGGTTTCTCGTGAGAGAGTCCTTTTATTTTCAATTATAATAAAGCATGATTTTTTTTCTTTCATATATTTCATCAATCCCATGTTTGTTTATAATATGGATATTTCTGTTTTTCACAGGAATGGGAGAAAGTGGGTTATAAAGAAAATGGGAGAAAATGGTTTTCACCTGATTTGTTTTCCATGTTTGTTTACACTACGTATCTTTTTGTTAATAACATCCACCTTTTTTGTTTTCACAGGTATGAAAGTCATTTTCTATTTTCACCGGAGAAAATGGTGCTTCTTCTCTCTCTCTCTTGCGAATATCTTCCTATTCTCCTTCCCATTGTTGGGTATGTGAAGAGAAAGCTGTGAAAAGCTTTTGTATAGACTTGGGTGGAGTCTTTATATCTTTTGCAGTGAGTTTGTTGGGTAGCGAGTGAAGAAGCCCAGGGCACTTGAGAAAAAAATAGCCAAGCAAGATACAGAACTAAAAAAATTAAGTGGGTATTTTTATTTTTCATTTTACACTGTGTATGATTTTTTTTATTGCTTCAAATGTATTGATTTTTTTTTCTCACTCACCATAATATCTTAACATCCTAATATCATATGTATAATATAATTTATAATCAATTTATAAATGGTGCTTTGGATTATTTTTCTAATTTCTTTGCTGCCTTTTCACATTATGCACTAAAGTGCTTTCTTAATAATAAAAAAAAGAACATGTTGAATTGAGGGTAGTTTAATCTTTTTTTTTTTTCTGTAAGTTAATGTTTTAATCAGATTTTTAAAGGTATTGTGTTAGTTGTGGTGGGTCAGTATTTTAAGGGGATCGTTGTCGGGTTTTTAAAATGAGAGAAACTATAAATATAAAATAATCTCGGGGGTTTATTGGTATTTACAGTTATTGTTAACAAACATAAAACTATGTTAAATAAATTAAATCCATTAAACCCCAATATGACCAATTATCAAGCCGAATTATTATATTTTGTCGGTCATAATTGATTTTGTTTGATGGAGTACTTTACCCTCCACTACATGTAAAACAATTTTTATACTTATTATTATTATTTTGGTGCATATTTTTAATAGGCACTCTACTTCAGTAAATGTTATGAACAAATTGGAAACATTTTTCTATTTATTTATGTGCTTTTATATTTAACTCCCCCCATTCTCAGTGCTTATTTTCCTTTAATTTAGATTTATTTTTTTAAAATTTGATTAGGAAAATTTCTAATTTAACTTATCGTGTATAAGTTTTAGGATCATTCGATGAAAAGTCCATTAACATTTTTTAAAAATAAACTTACATTGAAACTAAACATGTATGCAAAAATTGTTATAATTTAATAGTATGCTATCTTGCCTCAATAATGATGACACTTTTTCAAGAGAATTTTTATTTTTAACTTTGTATACACGTTCCCATAATTTGCGCATCGCGCGGGTTTACACCTAGTTCATATTATATTTTCAAAAGCATGAGTGAATGATTGAGAAGAGAATGTAATCGCAAATGGGCGATGAAATCCTTGATTTTAGAAATCATTAAACTTTTCCTAACCTGGCGGCCCACACCAACCAATAGCATACCCTCCAAATGCATTTTGTTAAGTTCATCCAACAAGCAAGAATATGAGAAGATATTATAAACAAACGCGTGAGCATTAGGTGTAAAGCGTGATGTTTTTTGAGTACTGGATTTATGCATTCACTGTAGTAGAATACATATTAATATCCTACCTTAGCTCGCATAGCACTTGACGTGCCATGTGTCATTGTTTTCCCAATTCGTCAAAAGACAAGTCTAGCCAAAATTCGTATTCTTTTGGCGTCAGAATACGTTTTTACACATTATGCATGTTATCGCTAGCGAGTTGTTTGTGCAAAGACCATGCAAACTTTGTTTGAAACGCAAAATGGCTATGTTGCTGAAGATAATTTTGGCGTTCCCTTCTATTTTTTTCTTCATATTATGTAGTGTATTGGCTCCTTGAAACACAAGTAAAGATATATTGCGGATATCTTGTACTTTCTCAAAGGTACCAAGAGCATGCACACGCACATGGGATTTGTTGATGCACCAATAGCGTATACGTCCAGGGTCGAGATTAAACGTATACCAGTAGCGTATACGTCCAGGGTCGAGTCCAGGGTCGAGATTAAACGTATACCAGTAGTGTATACGTCCAGGTTCGAGATTAAACGTATTTCATAATTATTTGGATATTTAAAAGTCTTAACCGTGTATGCCTGTAAATGGGTTTAATTAAAGGATCAAATACCAAAAAGTCTCTTAAATATTTTTTAATACACATTTAGTCCAAGCGTTTTTTTTTGCACCAAAAAGTCTCTTATTCTCTTATCTTTAAAGGTCCGCGCCAGTGGCATGGTGAAGGACTTTTTGGTGCAAAATAAAAGGCTTGGACTAAACGTGTATTAAAAAAAAGTTCCAGAGACTATTTGATATATGCCCCTTAATTAAAATGTTTTCGATTAGCTTAAATAATCGGGTAATCGGGGACCTGATTCCCAATGGGTCCTTTAATTTCTACCCGACCCGGATCCGTATAAATAATTGTGTAATCGGGTACCCGGCCCAATTAGCTTAATATATTTTAAATATTAACAATGTTAGAATCTGTTTTTTCTTTGTTAAATATATGTAAAAAAAATAATTCAAAAGCAAAACAACCCATTACAAGTTTCTCATATATATATATATATATATATATATATATATATAGAGAGAGAGAGAGAGAGAGAGAGAGAGAGAGAGGAGAACTCATCTATATCATGATATACATCACACCTAGTACCAGGCCCTAAGAAATCTTTTTTTCAATTTTTTTATTTTTTGCTTGAAATTAGCTTTTCGATCAACTCATATTCAAAAAATTAGGTCAAAATACATTTTATAGCTATTTTTAAAAAATTCACAAAAAACTGTTGGTGCAGATCCTTATAAATAAGATATTTTGAGCAGTATCCAAAAATTTAGCAGAGACTCATTTAAAGTTCACAAGTCCGGATCGGGTTTGGGTTTAAACCTAATCGATTGACATGCCTATATCGGTCATATAATATGGGTTCTATCTTCACCATATTGGCGTTTCATTTAAGTGTTTGTTAATCAAGGCAGTGTTGCGTGAGAGAGCGGTGCCTTGTGATCGACTATGAGACCGTGATTAATAAACAGATACAAAAAATATAAAAACTCAAATAAAGAAACATGAAATAGATGAAAGAATACAAAATTTACTTGGTTCATCAAATTGGCTACGTTCTAGGTAATTCCTGTCACTAAATAGAAGAAGATTACAAATGAAAGACTTTTTGTTCCATTCTCATACAAAATAAATAACCCCCACCCACAATAGTAGAAGACTCACACAATATTAGTCTCACCATAGTCACCTAGATTCTACCTAAATGTCAATAGAAAATACCTAAAATTAGTTCCCAAAAAAATTATTTTTTTGCAGAAAGTAAATCTTAACTTTCACTCACAAAGTTCCTTATTGTGTCACAAAGATGGAGATGCTACAAGTCTCTCATATCCAATTTTCGGTGGGGAAAGCACTCCTTAAATAAGTGCTGAAATCCAAGAGTCCCAAATGGCATAGAGACCTCACAAAGTATGTATCTAAATATCCCTATTAAACTTGGATACCAAAATCCGATCGGATAATATTAGATAATCCAAAAAGTGTTTGAGTTAAATTCAAACACGCCACCTGCACATCTCCAACTGAAACTAGACTAAAAAGAGTTTGAATCGAGCCAAACTCTACAAAATATCCACCTTATCGAGATCAACCAAAATACCACCTTGAGTATTCTAAACCTACTACCGAACTCATTCGCTGAAGTGAAAAAATTTCTTCGTTCGTAGTGACCCCCATCTCTAACGTGAAGTCCCACTCTCATTAGCCGCACTCTTTCCCAGAGAATTTTCTCACTGATGCGAAGAACCCTCGCTGCAACGAATTCAATTTTTGTTGGGGTGACACCAAGCTCGCTGGTTGAGAACCCCTCTAGAAAAATCCTCTTTTGCTTCCAATAAACTTCCAACAAATAATCCAACAAAAGAATAACGTGAAGGTTATCATTAAATACAAGATCTCCATCACCAGAACACTAATGAAGTTTTTAAATAGGTTTTATGCTTCTTTAAACCTAACCTTCGCCTCACTCGACAGCCACAAAAATGCCTCCACCATCTGTGTCAACCCCACAATGCTTAATAGCATTATCGGAATCCCCTGGTTTGATACCAGACTTACCAATCTCCCCCAATCACCTCATAGCCACCGATCAGTAATTAAAGGTCAACTTCTCCCCTTGGGATATTTGGGCACCCCCGACTTTCCCCTGCATCACCATCATGACCGATTGCTTGCCCCTCACTCATTTTCATGGCTCCCGATAAGACTAACTCAATGCCAGTACAACTACTGCAAGTTGATGTCATGCCCTTTCTCATAGGTTTGTCTCCTTTTAAGGACTACTGCAATTTTAGTTTCCATTTCAAATCAGATTTCAATCTCCCATGATATTGTGTAATCCCCTTAGAACCGAATTGAGAGTAAAGATCGCCATTATTTCCACAATGCAAGTCATGCTTGTCTTCTCCTCCTTTTCCAAGCTTCAAATGTGAGATTCCATTTGCCACAGAAGATCCCATAATAACTCCACATGTTAGTGTCTTCCCTTATAGAACATAAAAAAGTTCTCACATTAGTGCGTCTAAACACCATAAGAGAACCTTCCACGATCCTTATAGCTCCACCCAATTCTACAACCTTGTAACTCATGGAGTCTACCACACAATTGACATAAGGTTCACCCGAAGACCCGAAGCATATCGAACACCACAAAAATTACTCACCAAACCATAATATGTCTTGATTTTGATTGATCTAATTACTTGATTTTTGAAAGCTCTCCCATCGTCCATTAAAACATAATGAGCTTACACATTGAGAAATAATCCCTATTGGGACACATATGAATTGAACAACCAAAATAAAGAACCCAAATGTCCTTAAATGACTCACCAGTTTGGGTTACCATGAGAGCAAAATTACCAACATCCTCTAAATTACTTGCATTCGTCACTACGGCTGGTGTGTCTTGAACCTTCTCAATTCCTTTCCCATTATTTTATTTTGGGACGAAATTAATGATGTGCTCAATTTCGTGATAGTAGTAACACTTATGATCTTTGTGCCCCTTTGACTTAGACTTGAAGCTCTTTAAACCTCGATTCTACGGTCTTCCTTGAACAACTAGGCTGGTGGAATCATCATCACCCCTAACCACCTTCCTCCTTTTTTTTAATTAAAAATGAGGGTTAAAAAGACCTCATCCAACACGATACTTTTCTTTCCATACATCATCGTAGTCACCAAATGATCGTACCTCTCGGGAAGAGAAGCCAACAAAATTGCAACCTTTTCTTCTTCCTATATCTCTATCCCCATGTTTAATAGTCCCGATATAGGCCTATTAAACTTATTGAGGTAATCTTGAACTGAAGTACTCAGGCCCATACAAAACTAGTAGAATTCCTTTTTAAGATTAATCTGATTTGTCAAATAATTTTCCAAATAAAGCTTCTCAAGATGTACCTATAAGGATAAATTTCAATGTGTCAGTGTTTATTGTATAAATTTGTAATATTGGCTTTATTCTATGTGGACAAAAACTGTTTGAGTGATAGATTAGGATTTGAGTTCTCTTTGTCCTTCAAGCCTTTGATGCACATTGAATACCGTAATGACCAAGTAAAGATAGATCAAATACATTTAAAGTTTCGTGCCCAGTTTCGTCTTCATTCCATGGGATTTATACAAATTTATAAATGGTTACTAGTGGATCCATGTATTTTAAGTTTGGATGTTTATGTTTTTAGATTTATAATTGAGTTTTATTTTCCAAAAAGTACTTTTTAAAGAAAAATAATTTTAAAGTTTATTTTCATTCAAATGAACTAACTATGTCGTTTAAATGAGTTTATGAATATCGTTCGAATTACTGGTGAATTCACTCAAAAGAGTTTAAGGGTTTCGTTCTAACGAGCTTTGAATTAGATTCGAAAGAAATATTTCTAAAGTTCGCGCGCAAAGGTCATTTAATGTATGTTCAAATGAGATGTGTGGTCTCATTCGAACGACCTTGAGGTCCGTTCAAACAAGGTAGTCAATCTCATTTAAACGACCTTGAGTTTCGTTTGAATGATATGCCTCTTAATGTGTGACGCTACCCTTTCACATTTTCTATAAATACAAAGTCTGACAAAGAAGTTTAAAGGTTTCAAAAATAGATTTTTAAGATCATATTCTAAGCCTCTTTAACCCTAGTTTGCATCCATTGTTTGAGATCCAAGTTTCAACATAACAAGTGTGTTTGAGCATCAAGATCAGTTTACTCTTCATCATTGTTGAGTTTGAATAGTTGCTTAATTAAAATTGGATTAATATTATCTTCTATTAATTTAATTGAAATTACAAAAAATTGATATTTGATAATCCGTTTACCATAAGTAGCGCATTTTTCAAGTTTATATCAGAGCACGCGTGCACTAAATTATCGTGTTGATCCATATTTAGTGCATTTTAGGGTTTTAGATGTATTTTTCACGTGAAGGTAGTTCCATAATCTGGCCTTCCATGTTTGACAGTTCAAAATATCCTTATAGGAAGGCCTATAATATTTTTCTTGAAATATATCGATGAGAGTGTTTGGAACTCCACAGAGCAAGGGTGGTCTCCTCCCAATGATAATGGTTTGCCCAAATCGTATTCCATTTAGACTAAAGCTGAAAAAAATATCTCAACATTTAATTACAAAGGTATGAACATTATCTTTTATGCTGTCACTATGGAAGAAGTTAGAAGAATTATGACTTGTGAGAGAGCTCGGGATGCGTGGAAATTTTTAAAATTCACACATGAGGGTATCGATACGGTTAGAACTTCTAAGTTACAAAATTTGATTACTAAGTTTAAAATAATTAAAATGAGTGATCTTAAGTCGGTTGATAAGTTTTATACAAAATTGTAGGATATTGTTAGCTCCTCGTTTAACTTAGGTGAGCCTATCCCCAAGTCAAGACCAATGAGAGAAATCTTAAGGTCGTTACTTGAGATATTTAATGTCAAGGTCATGGTACTAGATTCTCTTGGTGGTGTCGATACTGTGTCGATACTATAAGAGTTTAAGAAATTTTAGGTGATTTCCAAGCCTATGAGACAAACATGTGTCCTCCTAAGAAGAAAGATTAATAGAAAGAAAATAATTTAGCTTTGAAATCTGGAAAGGAGGAAGTGTTGAATTTTGAGAGTGAGGGAGATTTAGATCCCGAAGAGATTGCTAGGTTGGCTAGGAAGTTCACTAAATTTCTTAAGATTAGATAAGTCAGAGTTTTGGGAAGAGATCTAAGAAGTTAAATGACCATGATAGGAAGAAGAGGGATAACCCTTGTATGAGAGGAAAAAATACACCTCCAATAATAGCATGACGTGTGGGGAGTGGACCGATCAAGATGGCGACCCGCATACACTCTAGCAAGATAAAAATGACTAGAGTTCTTGATAAATTAGAAGTACAAGACACACTATTTTATTTTTGTTCAAACTCTAAGAGTATGAGACTTATCCAGTTGTAGCCCCTAACTCTATATAACGGGGACACTCTCCATTATAAAGGGGGATGGGGGGGAGGGGGGATCAGAGGCAAGAGAAGCACTCCCATGTAAATTCTTTCAAATTTATAATGATACATAGTTGAAGTCATGTGGACTTAGGTCAATCAATGATCGAACCACATAAATCTTTATATCTCTCTTATTTATTTTTACATTATCATCGTGATGGTTTGACACCCCTTCGGATGGATTTTTTACACTACAATTGGTGTCGTCTGTGAAAAAAAGACACAAAAAATCTTTCCTTCTCGCTAGAAGAAACGATGATTTATGTTTGTAAATCAATCATTTATACGAAGCCTAATCAAAAGCAATGTTTTTTCTTTCTTTTCATATAAATAATTATATTTTGTGCACACATTATTTCGTTCAATAATGATTTTTATGTATCTATGTTCATGCATGTCACTATTTACTTTGAATAAATTTCATAATTGTAAGTTTCGAATGAGTTCTTGAAAACATTGACTCTTATGATAATTTCCGGTACAAATGAGATTATTTACGCTCAATAGAAACTGGGTTACATTGATTTGTTGATTCCCAACACGTTTCTAATATTTCGTAATTTTAGGAGGAGACAAAATTCTATCTGAGAAACTTTTTCTGCACAAGCAAATATTTGACGAGCATCATGATCACGATTCGGATCTGACCCCTGATACTCTTGCGAGGCGTGATAGAAGAAAAATATTCATCCTCTGAGACACGTTTTGATTTGGGCATCAACACCCCTTTTATTTTGTAAATCACCACTATTCGAGTGCGTTTGCGATGTCGATGGACACTAAGGTTGCGTTTGTTTTTTTATCTGAATCTGAAGTCTGAATCTGAAATCTGAAGACTGGATCTGAAGTCTGAAATCTGAATCTAAAAAATATGTTTATTTTTATGTCTGAATGTACTTCTGAATGAATGTATTTAGACTGATTCAGACTTCAGACGTAACTATGTAGTTTTTCATTAGATCTAGGGCTGGGGGTACCCGTTTCCATTAGGCTTCGGATCCATTAAGTGTTTTACGGTCTCATAAAATCATCCAGCGCCAAGAGTAAGCAGTACATAGTTGTAGGGTTTGTTTGTTTTTTCCTCTTAAGTCTGAATCTGAACCATTCAGACTTAAGAGGTACCAAAAAGTGTTTGTTTTTTAAAGTGATTAAGAGGCTAACGGTTATATTTGACTCTTTTGCGATTAAGTGATTAGGCCTCGTTTGCGAGTTCTATTTTTGGAGAGAAAAAAAAGGAAAGGAAGAGAAAGTGTGTTTCCTTTCCTTCGTTTGGGAGTTTAAGTAGGAAAGAAAGTGACTTTCTCTCGTTTGGGAGTTTAAAAGGAGAGAAAAGAAAGGAAAATTTTTAAAAAACTTTCTCTTCCTTTCTCTCCAAAACTTTCTTTCCAAATCGGAAAGAAATGGAGAGAAAGGAAAGTTTTTTAATAAATTGTTCCTTCTTCCTCTTAAAAAAAATTATTTTCCTTCCAAACTCCCAAACGCAAGAAAGAAAATTATTTTCTTTTCTCTCCCAAACTCCTTTCTCTTCTCTTCTTTTCTTTTCTCTCCTATTAACTTTCTCTTCTTTTCTTTTCTCTCCTAATAAAATTTTCCTTTCCTTTCTTTTCTCTCCCAAACTCCCAAACGAGGCCTAGATCCAATGAAAAACTACATAGCCTTCAGGAGCTACAATCCATTCACAGGGCGGCCGAGCACCTTATTTGTCACCACCGACCAACCTTCTGCCTCTGAAGGAGGCCGGGAACTTTATTTTCTACCGACGACAAATCGTCCTCTTGGGAACATAATATTTGTTGCCACCAACCGGCCGTCCACTTGCGGTGGTGGCCGGGTATCTTATTTACTGTCGCCCACCTTAAATATACACTCGTCGGCAATCACAATGTCCGAAATCTCCATCATAGGGATGGACGCACATTCACGATTGCCCCTCAGAAGAAATAAGTCGTCCATGTATTTTATCTTGTATATGAGCATAAATAATATTATTTCTAGATTACTTTTATTGTAACATAATTTTTGATATAATTTTTTATTAAAATTATATATGGCAGCGTGTTATTGATTTGTTTTTTAGTTTCACTGGTGTGGACCCTACAAAAAAATCAATAAAAACCCTTCACCTCATTCGATAATTCCACTTTCGCTCAAAATTCAGTCCCAATATCATTTTCGTTATTTCTATGCTATGCCTACCAGAGTCAAAGTAGTATCCTAAGCACATTCCTAATGGTGGAGAAAATCCCAACAAAATTTGCAAGTTTAAAAAATAGGATGTCTCCGTGATGGGTGAAACTCAACAAATTATTTACTTCGATTTGTACTGGTTCTGCAAAGATATAAATTCGATACAAAATTTGCAAAGGTTCATACGAACTTCATTTGTTCGTTGAAATTTCTACGAAGAAATAAAATTCGTAGGAAATATAAATACTCATTTTTATTATATTTTTGTGTTCCTATGAACAATAAAAGTCCGTAAGAGTTCCTACGAACTTCTGTTGTTCGTAAGAAATATTAATTTTGTTTCCTACGAACAACAAAAGTTCGTAGGAATTGTTTTACAAACTTTTAAGCTTTCACCACTGTAGGAGTTGCTAAAGGATGAAAGGAAAACTCACTTTCCATTTTGTAAATTAACCTTTCGTGATCATCCACCACTACACATGCTCTAAGAATAAGTAATTTGGAGCGGGTGGGTTGTCACCAGACTTCAATAACTTAGGCCAAATTAGGGCCTTTCCTAACTTTCTATGGTTTCATCTTCCGAGCTCACCAGGTGGAAGGTCAGACAAAACATCATATATGGCATTTATGATTTGACTTTACTGTATTGTTGGGATTTTTCTTGGATAAATGGTGGAGCCTATTTGTGGACCACTCATGACATTTATTCGGCCATTTCAAATCCTATTAATTGTTCCTATAGCAATTTAGACTCAACGAGATGAGATTATTGGTTGTAACCGATAGATGGCTGGTGTTGATGTCTAAATTTGGAAAAGGTTTTTCAGAGATTGATCTTAACTTTAATTATCCAAACTTATAATCACAAATAAATAAATAAAGATAAAGAATAGGAAAGGTGCAAGAGACACAAGAGTTCTACGTGGTTCAGATTTTGGAATAATCCTACATCGCCTACATCTACGGGTAAAGTTGGTTAGGGTTTGTATTGTTATCTCTGGGATACAATTACAAGGTGCAATTGTGTTGTAAAAACTTCCCCCCGCTTCTTTACCTAAGGGAAAGGGTGTATTTATAGTAAGTAGGAAGCCAAAAGGTGGAATGCCTTTATAGATTCAATAATTTACACCTCTACATAATAATAGACATCTAGGTATCCTTTCGCGCACACGTGCATGGTGACTGTTGAATATCCCATGCATGGCTTTCCATCTGATTGATGGTTTAAATTGTTGGAGGTGGTTGGCTAGTAGCCGACCAACAAGTACTTGTACCGAGTATGTTTGATCCAGTGTGGTAGGTCTCAGGGCAGTGTTGATAGGTGTCACTGTATTATTGGTCCTCATGGTTAAATAATTTTAACCTACAAAAAAAACCCAATGCTCCATACTTGAGGATTTATCAAAAGAATGGAGTATTTACTTCATGAAGTTGCTCGGCGATTAAAAGGGTTATAGATCAGTAGCCGACCAACTAGACCTGTAAATCTTTTACTATTGTACTAGAGCGATGGCACGTTTGTAAATAACTTGAAAAAATGGTGAATCGCCAGAGGGTACACTAGTCTTTTGCTTCCTTGGGATTTGAGAAACCATCAAAAGTTTAATCGTTTGGTTCAATTAATCATTTCAAATCCCAGAAACTGAGGGTCATTTCTGTATCTATAAAAGGTGGATTTTCCCTCCATTTTCTTTACCTCGGCATTCTGAAACTTTTTTTTCCACGGTAGTACTTTTCCTTGCTGCTTAAGATCTTTTCGTCCCAGCAGTTGCAACTATAAAACTTTTCTATCTTCACCTTTTTTTTTTGTTCAGATTATGGTTTACATGGTGGATGAAGGGTATAAGGAATTTAGGGAGAGAAGAAAGATTCCTGATCGGGTAACATTGGAAATAGTATCAGGGCTAGTGGATGTGAGTGCCTTAGATGAGGGTCATTGGTTATAAAGATTTTAATGAAGGCGAACTAGAAGAGTTGCTTGGTTTAGATGCCTCAAACCAAGTGAAGGAAGCCTATTTTCACCTTCACACACTCTTTGATCAGGCAGTGGCGTATAATGTTTCTTATTATGAAATGATTGAGAAAATATAGGAGGATCATAAGGCTTATCTCGCTAGCCTTCACATTGATTATGAAGCATAGTATAACTTGTTGAACACTGGGCATGGTTTTGATAAAATCTTCAAGATATTTCTTTAACCTACTAGAAGAAAGAATTCTTATTGAATTGTGAAGTGGACAGTGCTCAGGAGGTGGCTAGTCTATTAAAAAAAAAGAATAATTCCCTTAGGAATAAACTGAAGAGCTTGAAAAAGTCCTCGGGGGTTGTTTAGGATGAAGATGCCTCCCTCTTAGAACATGAGAATGCGAGATTGATGGAAGAAATATAAATTTTGAAGAAAACCAAGTATGGCTAATCATATAAACAAATGGTAGTTTCCAGTCCAACTGTTGAGGATAAGAGGACCAAGAAGACCTTAGCCGATCAGGCAGCCTTAATTAACAGTAAGGATGTGGACATTAAGAAACTCACTGATAAGGTTGATAGGTTAGCTTACTATTTCCACAAGCAACCTATGGTAGTTTTGATGGATGGATATGATGAAGCCTTGGTGCATCTAGGGGATGAGTTAGAGAAAGCCCGATATGAAGGTTAAAAATGAGGCTAGCTAAATGTGTTATAATTTTTGAAGGTTTCTAAAATAGATCAATTGTGGTATTGGCATAATCCAGATGTGTTGGATTACCCTAATCCTCCCTTTAGAACTGATGCTGATTGGATCCCCATTGACGCCCTTCCTTAGAGCTTGATTAGAAAATATATGAGTGATTTTGGAATACATAATGAAGACATTTATGTTTGTCACCAGCATCTAGTGAACATGCCGAGTTCAAGTGGTCATTGGAGGTTGAAGGACTTGAGTTCTACCGTTCTACCTTCTGTTCTTGAAATTCCTCCAACTGGGATGGATAAAGCTCAAGGAAAACATCCTGTCAAATGATGATTATTTTTCTATTGATCTTGAACTGTTTAATATCGATTTGTAATGGACCGTTGGGACCCGTTGAATAAAATATCTTTATTTGCCAAAACATGTTAATTATGTGTTTAGAATTTATTTAATAGCAAAGCATTCGGATTAGTTGGTCGACTGTTCGAGCTGACTAATCTACTTAACTTGGTTTATGTTTTGGGACGAACCCGAGTTGTCCATCCTTAGGTTCTATTAATGCACTTAGGCCTTTCAAAACAGATCCTTATTATATTTAGTCTAAATGTTTGCATTGCTTGCCATTGGAAACTAAATGTTTTAGGATATTTCCTTAATTTAATTTGGTCTCGTAAATCTCCTTGTTCTTTGATGATTCCAGTTATGGTACCACCAAGTAATACAATTAGAGCTCAATCCAGTAGAACTTTGAGGATGCAATAATGGTGGAAATCAGGTATAAAAGTTAATAAAGAATGGGGTGAGGCAATGGAGAGATATAGACTATAAAGTAAGTGGTTCGACCATTTGGCCTACTCCACTATGCAGGTGTGAGTGAACTTCACTATGAAAATGGATCTAATGGCCTTGTGATAGAAGTCACTCAATTTTCTCTCTTTACCGTGATTCCAACAAAATATTAGCTAGGGTTTACAATATGCGATCCTTTACATTGTAGGAGAAGACAAGTATATATAGTTCCTGGAGGGGGTAGTGTACCCCCCAAACATGTAATTACCATGTTTAATACGTAATAGCTAGTAATGAGAAGCCATATCACTATCACATGTAGATCATGATGATGAAATATTCCCTCACGTGTGAGGGAGATCTGGTTATAATGGTTTTATACACGTGAGATATGCAACCTACGTGAACCCTTCCACGCATTCCACAATCCACATACTCCGTCAGCTGTCAACTATTGGCCGTTCGGGCCAGGCTGAGGCCGAGTGGTCAACTTGGATCCTCTGATACTACGGGAGATATCTTATTGAGTTGTCTTCAGTCGGCCCTCATCCTCCAGAAGGTGGATGAGGTCGAGGATACTTAAGTCATGAGACCATTGGTGTTGATATTGTTGATTGTGTCTTGAGACGAGGATGAGACTTGTGGCCTAGGATGAGGCACTTAGTGTAGGACCCATAGCCGGGCCGTAACTTCCTTTAACTAACGATTTGACACTACTCGGCTCTGGCTAAGGAGGTCCTATCTTGGGATGAAGCTATACATGGTATATTAATCACCCCTAGCCCTTAGTCTTCAATGTGAATGGAAGACTGGGGGATAAAGCCTCTCTGGGTAGGTGTAGATGGGACACCCTTTACTGACATCTGACGTGTCCTTTCATAGGTTCGGTCTGAAACATTAAATGAGGACCTTGGATTGACACTTGGCAACTACTTTGTAGATTATCGTGTTGCCCAAGAATGACGGGTGTAAGTGTGCCCTAGGGTATTGTGCCCTAATGATGTCTTCCTTAGAAGTTATGGACAATGATTATTGGTACTTAAAAGGTTTTGAAAAACATTTTCTCTTTCTTATTCCTTCTTCTTCGTGCACGAGTTTTATTTCTCTAAAACTAGTCTCTCTCTCCTCCTATTTGGGCATTTTCAGGCAAGATTTTAGGGCTCAATTTGCTTTTTTGTTCTTCCACTCCTTCTAGGTAATCTTTATCATATACCATTTAAGAGATTTCCCCTTTATTCCGTTAGCTTTTTTTCGTTTTCATATTTTTCGATGAGCTTCGTTTCAACGACAGCCTCTATTGGTGATTCTAGGGTTGTTATTGGGTGGGATTTTTTATGATTCTTGGGGTTTGGCTAGTAACCATTAAGTTTTTTTACCTTTATCCGCTTAATCGTCATTTTAATTAGCCACTGGTAGACTTTTGGCGTAGCTTCGGTGAAAGCGTTCTTCATCTGTTCTTGAATCGAAATGATTAAATTGCCCATTTTAATCTTTGGGTCAACGTTGGTCAAATAGCAAACTGTTTATCCTTTTTTCATTTTTAACCTTTAGTCTTGTCAAGTTAAGCCTCGGCCTTTTGAATGTTAAAAACCCTCTATGAGCTAGCATAATAGTACACCACACTTAGGGAGAGGTCATTTCAGGAGATACGCAGGATTAATAGTGCAGTCGAGGCTCGTTACCAAGCCGAAGTCGACCATACTCATCCTATCTTTCATATTCCCAAAAAGAACATTTTACCCTCGTTACCTGAGGTCGGTAGGGACGAGATGCCTAACTCGTCCTCTGCCTTAGCCGAGAGTACGTATTACTTCGAAGAGGCAATGAGGTTATCACCCATAAATTTTATGGAGTCTGATGCTACCGAGAGCTCATCTTAGGCTTCCTCTTCTAACCAGGCTGAGTCATCTAGTCAGGATGAATCTTCAGTCCAAATTATGGATGACCATGTTGGGTCATCTATCCAGGATGACTCTTCAGTTCAAGTCATCTCGAACACCGCTTAGCCGAATGTTAATGTTAATATTCCTCTAACTGTCATTCTTCTCTTAATCATGACTGCGAGAGAGTTTGAAGCGAGGTTTCCAGATGGGGCTCCGGCTACTAGAGCTCCTGTCGATGATGTGGACTCCGAGGCTGAGGAACCAACTAATTATTCATACGCCAAGACTTTTTAATCCACTGTCAGAGAGTCTGATCTTCTCCTTTGGATACATTTATATGGAATTAAGTCTGACATTGTTATGCGCATCCCAGGCAAGGATGAGAGAGTATATGGAGATCGATAAGGTGAAGTTGTCGTTTACGATCAGATGTTTAGGGTCGGCTTTCGACTCTTTTTTTATCCCTCCGTTTGAGCTATTTTGTCTAACTTGGTACTCACTCTATCTCAATTAGCACCCAATTCCTGGATAATTATTCTCAATTTCGTCTCTTTATGGATGAACAAGTACGTAGATGACTCTTCAGTTAAAATATTCAATGTCTCGTCCTTAAGGTCTCAGCCTGACTATTACCACTCAGGGGATAGAAAACCTGACAAAAAGATCATTCACATCACCCAAACATCCAATCACCACTGGAAGCTGAGATTTTTCTTTATTTCTAGGGCCTGTGTATTTTTTACCAATGTCGACCCATCTGAGGATGAGCCGAGGGTTCCATGCTCCTGGGCTAATCCCCTCATGTCAGAGAAGTTGACCCTGGCCTTAGTATTGTCGATAGGGAAAGGGTCAACTATTTGAGGGATGAAGGGAGGAAAGGTGCCCTTCTCGAGTTTGAGGATCTCATGACCCCTGACGTTCTTGAGGAGCTTGATTTGGGTGTTGACCCCCGACCTCAGTTGTATGAGTTTTTAAAGTTTTCTGATTATAATTCTTTCCTCGTCTTTATTTTTATCACTGATCATTTTTGTTTCTTTTTTGCAGATCGCCCCCCTCACATTTCGGATGAACTTTATAATATGACGGCCCCCAGTCTTAAAAGTGCCTTACTCAAAAAGGGGGGCAAGCAACCCTCTAAGAAGATAGCTGCCAGTGGGCCGACCAATTCTGAGGTCGTCCATAAAAGAAAGGAACCTATTTCCCCTTAGACACTCATCGGTAAAGGGAGACGAAGTAGAGGGGAAATCACCCACCAACCACATCTGTGTTGAGCTCCTCTAGTTGTTCTTCATCATTGGATTTTGAGGCTTTCTGGGCAACCACCATTGCCTAACTGAAGTCATGTTCTGACTCGGTCATTCCATTAATGCTGAGGTCAACAACTGCTATGTTTGCTATCCTTTCCAAGGGAGATTATGAGTTTTTAGGGAGATGCACCCCTTGAAGGCTTATGAATTTGGTCTGCATCATCTGGCGCAGGTATCGACTCATCTTTAACTTCAATATCATCTCGTTTAATTTTTACTTTGCTCTGTTATGACACTTGGCCATTTTTATTCTTCTACGATCTCTGTGCGCCTTCGCTTTAGCCACAACATGGGCCATCGATAACTTCTCCAAAATTCAGGAGGGTAAAAAGGCCCTCCAAGACGTGGCTGATCATAAAAGTTAGTTGAAGGAGAGCAGATAAGATCATAAGAATGCCATTTATCAACTGAAGTTGGATAATGCCAACGACCCGAAGGCTAATGATGGAGAGCTGACTGCTCAAGCTGCGAAGTATGCCATAGAACTTGTTGTAGCTATCCAGAAAGCAAAAGACGAGGCCCTTACGGATGAGTTTATATAGAAGATCAAAGATGCGGCCCTTTCTGCCGAGGTCATAAATAAAATCCAGGACGAGGCCATTGAGGCTTATAAAGCATCCGATGAGTTTGGCATCTTCGGCGTGGAGTAGCTCAAAAGGGGCATTAAAATATCCTGTTGATGGCTCATCACCAAATTCTCCCAGTTCATCTCATCTATTCGTCCCGAGATGGAAGCTCCTGACTTAGAAGAACCCCTCATGGCCTCAGCCTTGGACTTTGTTGAATCCATGATTCTAGTCGAAGAAGACGAGGTTATGGTTGAGGTCCAAGTTGAAGTTGATATTAACACAACTGCAGCTGATGGAATATTCAAGTCGAGGATGCTGCTGGGGGGTCGACCGTCAACATTGAGGCAACTCTATAGGGTAATTATCTGTAACTAATACCTTTTATTTTGTAATTATATTTTGTTCTTAACACTCAATCAATCCTTTGTAATGCTTTGTATTATGATTGAATGCTATGCCATCTTGAATGAATAAAGTGTTGTATCGTACTTGAGCTTTTCTTTTCTTTTTGTTGATTGTGTAATGAGTTTTCCAAGTTTATTTCTTGTCTCATCTTGCACATTTGACTCTAACTCCACCAAATTGATGATGTTTAACTGAACCATATTTAAATGATTTTTGAATTTGAATGCACCAAATTAATGGTGTTTAATCACAACTCCCCTCTCGTCGTTTTGAGAGTATATAGATGAACATCGTCTGTTCCTACATTGTCGTCTCGGTCGAGAGAATTTGACTCTCATACCACCAAATTAATGATGTTTAAATGAACCATAATTAAATAATTTTTGAATTTGAATGCACCAAATTAATGGTGTTTAATAACAAGTCCCATCTCGTCATTTTGAGAGTATATGGATGAACATCGACTCGTCCTATACTATAGTCTCAGCCGAGAGAGTTTGACTCTCATATAACCAAATTAATGATATTTAAATGATCCGTAATTAAATGATTTCTGAATTTGAATGCACCAAATTGATGGAGTTTAATCACAAGTCCCCTCTCGTTGTTTTGAGAGTATATGGATGAGCATTGACTTGTCCTACACTGTGGTCTCAATCGAGAGAGTTTGACTTTCATACCACCAAATTAATGATGTTTAAATGAATTGTAATTAAATGATTTTTGAATTTTCTTTGTGTTTTTAACCACCAAAGATGATGTTATCACAATGTTCCCCCCTCTCGGTGTTATTGAGAATGCATGGATGATGTGATACCGTCTGGATTCTCGTGTCACTCTGAGTGAATTAATGCCCTTGTACCATATAAATGATGTTTTTGCTTAGGACGACTTAAAACATATAATCTGATCTATTCACACAATAAGGGAACATTTGAAACTTTTTCATTCATCATAATTTTCATTACATATCTCATACAATGGTAATGGTAATTTAAACGAAATATAAAATCATTGATAATATATCTTTAAGTGATCAGCATTCCAAGGGTTTACGAATGCCTCTCTCTCCAAATTTTTAAGTCGGTAAGTGCCATGAGCAACCTCGTCAGTAACTCTATAGGGGTCGTTCCAGTTTTCATGGAGCTGATTCGGCTTCTGCAAAGTTTTCTTCAAAACTAAATCTCCAATGGCTATTGGACTATCCTTAACCCTTTTGTTGTAGAATTTTGTAGTTCTATGCTGATAAGCAGCCTGCCTAACCTTTGCGACTTCTCTCATTTCTTCAATGAGGTCGAGATCCAACCTTCGTTCCTCGGTATTTGCCTCTGGGTCGTATGTCTAAACTCTATGACTTGGTAGGCCAATCTCTGTAGGTATTACTGTATCCGAGCTGTAGGAAAGCATGAATGGGGTTTCCCCCTTTAGTTTTCTCTCTGTCCTCCTCTATTTCTATAGGACAGCACATACCTCTTTCGTCCAAAGACCTTTGGCGTCTTCTAATTTCTTCTTGATCCCTTCTAAGATGGTTCTAATTTTCACCTTAGTTTGGCCGTTTGTTTGAGGTCAGATTGGAGCTAAGAAAAATTGTTTAATGCCAATTACAATAAACATTCAGAGATGAATTCTTAAATTATTTGCCATTATCCGAGATCAAGGTGCGGGGCAGACCATACCTATAAATAATGTTCCTCTAAATAAATTTGAAGGTCTTCATCTCGGTGATCATTATCATGGCCTCTACTTCAACCCATTTAGAGAAATAATTGATCGTCACAGTAAGATACCTGTAATTGTCTATTTCCCTTTGCAAGGGTCCTACAAAGTCAATCTCCCAAACTTCAAACTGTTAAGGGGAAGTAATAGATGTCAGAGGTTGATGAGGAATGCTGGCATATATCTGGCATTTGTCAGATCTCTTCACATAGCTAGCTGCATCTTTGGCTAAGGTCCGCCACCAATACCCTTGAGTGACTATCCTTTTTGCCAACGATCTCCCTCCTAAGTCACTAGAACAGAAGCCCTCATGTATATCTTTCAATATGTATTCAAAATCTATTGGATGGATGCATCGTAATAGAGGGAAGATGAACCCCTTCTTGTCTAGAACATCCCCAATGATTAAGAACATAGTTGTTTTGTACCTCAGCTTCTTTCTCTCAAACTTTACCTCTGGCAGTTCATCATCCTTGATATACCAGATGAGAAGGTCCATCCAGGATGCACCTATGTTTAGGTTTAAGAAGAACTCTAGTGTACTATCTTCCTCTTCAATGGTGGGCCGATCTAGAATCTCCACAGGCATCGACCTTATTGTTGATACAAAATTTAATCTGCTGACATGGACCAATCATAAAAATACATGTGTCTCTTTACGTGGTGAATATAAAGACTTTGGACGAATAAGGTCCGAGCAACTTAATCAATCCGATAAACTCAAGAGATCCGAGCAACTCAAGAGGTCCGAGCAACTCAAGCGGTCCGAGCAACTCAAATACTTGTGGCGTACGCGTCAAGTATACCAGAAGACAACTACGCATTAAATGTGCATTTATTATCATACAGATGTATACGACTACTGGAAAATAGCGCATTATTCTTTCACATGTACAGCCTTAAGGCTATAAATACGTTGTAGCATCCCCATTAGAGGGGGACTTGGAATTTCTTGGTAAATCACTTATCGAGAATTCCTGGGAAGCAATCAGAAATACAAAAATAGTGGACGTAGGCCATTTTATTAAGGCTGAACCACTTTAAAATTTGTTGCCTTATTTACTTATTCATTTTTATCTGTGATTAAAATAATTAGATCGAATCTAGTTTTTTACATCAACAGATTGGCGCCGTCTGTGGGAAATCGACTGTAATTAGCGTTTTTCACCAAAATAACTCATCATCAATGGTTGATAATCTAGAATCTAGTAATCGAAACACTAGGATTCCTCCAAACCCTTCTGCTCCCCCAAATTTTTTAGATTTGGCGGGTATAATGGCTAATTTGGTCCAAGGCCAGACGGCCATGCAAGAAACCATGCGACAGCTTATACAAACCGTTCAAGGCAGAGTGCCGGCTCAATTAGGACAACGAAGTGTTCAGAGAAATACTCGTTTACCCTCTTCACAAACTAGGTGAGCGCTATTCCCCGAAGAATCTCAATCTCGATGCACTGAATCATATCGTACTGAGAGATCTAATGATCCTTCTTATCAACCTGGTCGAACTTCCTCAGTACGAGCTACAGACACTCAACAAAACATCACTCTATCTGCAGAAAGGATAAGTGCTCTTGAAAGGTTAAGTAGAGTATCTCCTTTTGATCGTTTGGGTCCTAGGAAGCATAGAAGTCCCCCTAGGATTGTGTCGAGGAACTCTCAACGACCATCTGATTTAAAGAAAGGCTCTGCCCAATCACGACCAACTACTCGTCATGAAAGATTCCAAGAGGCAAATTCAACACGATCAGTTGCTCGAACCAATAGGACCAATGAGGGAAATGATGCATGAAAGGGCTCAATTCAAAGGTTGGAGGATAGATTAGGGGAATTGGCTAAGGCCAAGAATCCTCTACAAAGAACTTTTGTCCATGGAACACTATTTGTACAGGCAATTGTGGATTTACCCACGCCATCAAAATTCAAAGATCCTATAGTGACGCCTAAATATGATGGAAAAACTGACCCTGTCCTTCATATAGAACAATACCAAGCTGTTGCTGATATCTATGCCGTTCTAGATGAGATGAGATGCAGTGCATTTTCAGGAACTCTTACCGGATCTGCTCAGATGTGGTACAATAACCTTCCTTGGGGGAAAATTGCGACCTTCTTTCAGCTAGCAGAACTCTTTATTGGAAAATTTTATTTTGGACCAAATCCAATCAAACGAGTAGCACACTTGCTAAGTGTTAGACAAAAGATAGGTAAAAGCACCAGGGAGTATATTACTCGTTTTAATAACGAGAAACTGGAAGTAATTGATTACGAGGAGAAGACAGCGATTACTGCTCTGATGAGTGGTCTACTACCAAACAAATTGTATTATACTTTGGCCAAAGACCCACCTAGAACCATGGCAAAATTGATGGTAAAAGCTGCCAAAATCATGAATGCTGAGGAAGCCATGACTGCAAAGAAGAACTCAGATAGTAAGGAGATTAAAGCTGAGGTTGCTAAAATTGAGAAGAAGGAGCAGAGGAGCAGTGGTGGTGATATGCAATCAAAGGGTAAGCAAGTATTGGAACAGATGAAGAAATACGGAAATTATACTCCCTTAAAGGTGGATATAAATCACATTTTGGAAGAGATCAAGAACAGTGAAAAGCTAGCCTGGCCAGCAAAAATGAAGGCAGATCCTGATAAGAGAGACAAGTCCAAATATTGTGAATTCCACAAAGATCATGGTCACACGACCAAGCGTTGCATATCTCTTCAGAATGAAAATTAAGCATTCATTATACGAGAAAAAATGACCAAGTATGTTGATCGTCAAATAAGTGGTCGAACCAATGAACGAGGAAAGCAAAGGTCTAAATCTCCTGTTCAGACAAAAGATGATAAGAAAAGAGATCATGAAGATGATCCGGAAGATGACCCCGATCTCCTCAAAAGACCAAGACAGCCATAACGTGAGGTATTTTCAATCCACTTTGGATCATTCGAGTGTAATGTCATTACAGGTGGTGATGCAGGAGGAGGAGATCTTATCGCAGAGAGGAAAGCTTACCTTAATGAAGCTCAAGCTTGCTCATACATACAACGAATAAATTTGGCTGAAGATGATTGTCCGAGGAAGGTGAACAAGGACAAACTGGTCATAGATTTATCTAAGAACGACCTAGCAGGTGTACTATATCCTCATGATGACCCATTGGTGATCAAAATGAGAATGAAGGAAGTAATGATCTCAAGAGTACTGGTGGATAATGGAAGCTCGGCGGACATCATGTTCTACTCATGCTTTGACAGCTTAAATCTGAAGTTGACCCAGTTGGAGCCTTATCACAGGCCCCTCCTCGATTTTATCGAAGAAATTTTTTTTCCACTTGGGACGATCAAGTTGGATATGCTTATTGGTACATGGCCTTCTTGTCGGATAGAAAGAGTACGCTTATTTGTAATTGATAAAAATGTCCAATCAGCTTATAATATTATCATGGGAAGGGTAGGTCTAAAAAATTTCGAAGCAGTCCATCTACTGTACATCAATGCCTGAAATTTCCAACCAATTTTGGAGTAGGAGTTGTGAAAGTCGATCAAAAAGTAGCTCGGGAATGCTACTATTCATCTGCCGAACAGGAAGAACTGGAGGAATCCAGGAAAAAGATTACTACCTATCAAGTGGATGAAGGTGCAGAAATTAAAACATTAGATCCTAGAGATGAGTCGCAGCTTGTAAAAGGCCAAGTGGTGGAAGCAACTGAAAATATCATTTTGGACGATGAACACCCGGAACGAACAACTCAAATCGGTGCGTCGTTGGATGCCTCACTAAAATAGGAATTGATATATTTCCTAAGAAGTAGAAAATAAACTTTTGCATGGAGCCACGAAGACATGCCAGGGATAGACCCAACCTTCCTATGTTACGAGCGTAATGTGAACAAGGAAATCAAGCCAGTGAAGCAAAAAAGAAGAGTGTTCAGCCCTGAAAAGAACCAAGCTATACAAGAAGAGGTCGAGAAGCTTCAGAAAGCCTGCTTTATTGAAGACGTCAGATATTCGGACTGGTTAGCAAATGTGGTGATGGTGAAGAAGAAGAATAACAAGTGGAGGATGTGTGTAGATTTCACCGATCTTAATAGAGCTTGCCCAAAGGATCATTTTCCTTTACCTCGCATCGATCAACTCGTAGATGCTACTTCGAGGCATGAATTATTAAGTTTTATGAATGCTTATTCTGGTTACAACCAGATTAAAATGAAGCCTGAAGACAGGGAGAGTACCTCTTTTATCACCCCAAGGGGAACTTACTGTTATAATGTTATGCCTTTCGATCTTAAAAATGCAAGTGCGACGTATCAGAGGCTGATAAATAAGGTGTTTGCAGAACAGATAGGTCATAACATGGAGGTGTATGTCGATGATATGCTGACAAAGAGCAAGAAAGATGCTGATCATCTAGTTGACCTAGGTCAGACCTTAGATTGACTGGAGAAATACAAAATGAAGTTGAACCCCACTAAGTGCATATTTGGAGTACGAGAAGGAATGTTCCTCGGATACATTGTCAACCAACGTGGCATTGAAGCAAATCCTGAGAAGATCAAGGCCTTATTAGAGCTAAGATCTCCAACCACACAGAAGGAGGTGCAAAGTCTCACAGGGCGAGTAGCAGCACTCAACAGATTTGTGTCACGGGCAACATATAGATATCTCCCATTCTTTAAAACACTCCGAAAAATGTTTAAGTGGAATGATGAATGCGAGGAGGCCTTTCAAGAACTGAAAGAATATCTAGGAACACCTCCTTTGTTATCTAGACCAGTGATGGGAGAGAGATTGTACTTATATCTGACAGTTTCAGAGAACACAGTTAGCTCGGCGTTGATAAGAATGGAAGGTGGAGTGCAGAAACCAGTCTACTACACTAGCAAGGCCTTGTGACAATCAGAAATCAGATATCCAAGATTGGAGAAGTTGGCACTAGCGCTGATTGAAGAAAGCAGAAGAATGAGACCATATTTGCAAGCCCATACTATAATGGTGTACACTGATATGCCATTAAGGCAAGCTCTGCATAAACCGGAGAAATCGGGAAGATTGATGTACTGGGCAGTGGAGCTCGATGAATATGATATAATTTATGAGCCTAGGTTGTCGCTCAAAGGGCAAGCAGTAGCGGACTTTATCGCAGAGTTTACTCAAGAAAATGCCTTTGAAGAACAGGATTTGAAAACTGATCAACCTGTGGATGTTACAAGATCATCAAATGCAAACCCTGACCAACTTACGTCGATAGGCAAGTGGCAGGAAATGCCAGTCGAGCGGGAAAAGATGGTTGGTGAGCAGCGAGAAGTACTGGAAGAGGACAAGAGGAAGTAACAGATATTCCACCAAGGAACTCTATCTGATCAAAATTTCAATGATAAGTTACCCATATAAAATTTGTATGTGGATGGCACTTCATGCACTGCGGGCAGTGGAGCAGGGATTATTTTGAAAAGTCCGGATGAGATTGATGTGGAGTACACTCTGCGCTTTCAATTTAAGGCTTCTAATAATGAGGATAAATATGAAGCAATGATTGTAGGTTTAAGTCTAGCCAGAACGATGAAAGTAGAGCAGATAGTTATATTCAGCGATTCACAGTTAATCATAAATCAGATTCTTGGAGTGTATGCAGCAAAGGGAGAGTTAATGATCAAGTACCATGCAAAAGCAATGGAGTTGGTATCAAGTTTTATTATTGTTCAACTGGTTAGAGTACCAAGATTGGATAATGCAAGGGCTTATGCCCTAGCCCGATTAGCATCAGCCACCCGCACCGAGCTACGAAGAACAATCCCAATAGAGATCCTATCTGGTCGGAGCATAGACGAAGATCTGATCATGAACTTCATTGCACTTGATTTGGGACCATCTTGGATGGATCCCATCAGTGCCTATATTGAAGAGGGAACTTTGCCAATTGATAAACTCGCAGCTAAGAAATTGAAGTTCAAAGCTGCTCGTTATGTATTAACCAATGGTATTTTATATAGATGAGGAGTTATAGCAGCGCTACAAAGATGTGTTCATACCTCCGAAGTGAAAGACTTGATCGAAGAGGTTCACGAAGGCTCTTGTGGAGCCCATGTAGAAGGTAGGACGCTTTTGCAGAGAATAACAACACAAGGGTACAACTGGCCAACAATGAGAGCTGATTGCGTGGCTTATGCTAAGAAATGCGATAAGTGTCAACATTTTTCCTCTGTTCGAAGAACTTCCCAAGCATTGCTAACACCAATCACGTCCCCTTGGTCATTCGCTATATGGGGAATAGATTTGGTCGGACCACTACCAACGACTAAAGGAAGATTCAAATACTTAGTGGTCGCAGTAGATTATTTTACCAAATGGGTGAAAGTTGAGCCTCTCATTGATATGACATACAACAAAGTCTATCAATTTATTTGGAAAAATATAATTTGTAGATACGGCCTCCCACATGCGTTCATTACTGACCATGGAACCCAATTTGACAACGAGGAGCTTGCTGCATATTGTCATCAATCCAATGTACAGAAGGTCCACTCTGCACCAGGCCATCCCCGGAGCAATGGGCAAACTGAGGTGACAAACAGAACACTGCTAAATGGTTTGAATAAATGACTGGATGATGCAAAGGCAAATTGGATTAACGAGCTACAATCTGTGCTTTGGGCTTATCGCACCACACCACGAACAGCAACTGGAGAGTCCCCATACATGCTGGCATTCGGGAGTGAAGTTGTCATACCTGTTGAATTAGGCCTACCTACACATAGGGTACTTAATTTCAATTCTCATGTTAGTGATTTGATGAGAAGATTAGACCTGGATATGCTAGAAGAAGTCAGAGAAGAAGCAGTTATGAGGAATGCCGCGTATCAACAACGAACAACTTCGTTCTACAATAAAAGAGTTAAGAAATGTGATTTTAAGGAAGGGGATTATGTGCAGAAGAAAGTCATCCAAAAGCATAATAAACTGGAAGCCAACTGGCACAGACCATACAGAGTGACAAAAGTTATTCGTCCAGGGACATACAGGATTGAAACCTTGGAAGGAGAAGAATTCAAGAATGCATGGAATGCAGAGCATCTACGAAAGTATTATCAATAGTTGGAATTCCTATGTAATACAATTTCTTCAATATGAATAAAGTGATGTTTCCCCCATATTTCTTTATTCGTTAATTTTTTTTCGGAATATTAGTGCTACACACTATACAATTCAATGACCATCAACTCCCACTACTAGAAAAATGACAATTAAGGACATAGGTATTAAGGACAGCTTAAAAGTTGTCCTTTAAAAAAATATATAAGGGACAGGAAGATGTAGTTGTCCTTTATAATAGTCTAAAAGGGCAGCAATATTTTATGCGTCCTTAATAACCGACTGAAAATAGTTTTTAGGACAACAAAAAATGACTCCCCTTTAAAATAACTCTAAAAGGACATCACTTACTGTCCCTTAAAATAATTCATTTCCCTCTCTTATTTTTTTCGTTCCCTCTCTTTTAAAAAAGGATAAATAATTCATTTCCCACATTTTTATTAATGAAAGAAAAAAGGACAACATTTTTATTGCCGTCCCTTATATGACATCAAATAGGACAGCAATGTGAGGGCGTCCTTTTAAATATCTACTTACCTTATTTAATTGGGTCAAATAAACAAATAACCCTCAAAGTAAATTTGGCAAAAGAAAAACCCAAAAGTAAAGAAAACCCAGCCCTCGTCATCTTTCCCTCTCCCTCTCCCTCTTCCTCACACCGCTCGTCGTCTCTCCCTCTTCCTCTTCCTCACCTCTTTCCCTCACAGTCGCTCCTCACAGTCGCTCGCTCGCTCTCCTCGCTATTCACTAAATTCGAAAAATCAAACCAACAATGACAACATTCGCTACAATTCTTATCCTCTTAGCACTTTTCTCTACGCAAAAGTTTTCTGCACAAGTCCATCACCGAGTCCGTCACAGGAACCCGACACCGGCATTCTCTCTCCACCACCACTCGCCGGAGCACCGTCAACACCATCTCCATCACCATCGCCGGATCTCAACTCTCCTCCTTCTCCTCCACCGTCAGATCTGCCTCCAGCGCCATCTCCGATAAAATCCACCTCTCACGAAACTCCTTCTCCGGCACCGGCACCGGCTTTGGAAGTTGCTAGTGATGTCAGTCATGATAATGATGTGAATGATGAATCATCTGGCGGATTGAAAGGTGGACAAAACGATGGAATTGCTCTGGGAGTAATCGCTGGGGCTTGTGTTGTTGGATTGGGAGGGATTTTGTACAAGAAACGCCAGAACAATATTCGCAGATCTGAGTTTGGATACGCCTCCAGGAGAGATATTCTCAGTCCGGCGCCGCTCCACACTATACCAGTCCAGCGCCGTTCAAGGTTTGTCCCTAATTTTTTTCATTTTGTTTGCTTTTACTTAGGATAAGGATTTATTGTCTCCCCCACATAGTTTAGTATACTGAAAATTATCAGTATACTTGCTTTGGAATGTTTAGTTTAGGATAAGGATTTATTGTCGAAAGTTCGTGCGCTCTGCTTGTTTTGGAGGATTTATTGTCGAAAATTATCAGTACACTTGCTTTGGAATGAAATGTGAAAGTTTGGTGTATCATCAAATAGTTTTTGAGAACTCAAATCCCTGAAAAAATAATATATGCAAAAAAAAGATAAAACACAAATATATGTTTATAAACTAAATAAGACAGAATTATTACCTCCAAATAAAAAAAATGTACCTGCTTATGAAATCAGTACCTCCAAATCAAATATATAGCAGGTTGTTGCCTACTATATATATAGATAATTACATTTAAATCCAATACTCGAATGCCCTGACAACTCTCATGTACCTATCAGGCTGTTGAGTTTGGACAGTACCATATCCCCAATTGGCTACTAAGTAGAGGCTGAGAGCCGATGTTTAAGTTATACAGGGTTATATATCTAGACCTTGTCCACGAGTTCTATTTTCAAGCGTTTAGAACTTTTGTTGGTCTATAGAGCTCCATTATCCATGTCATCATGGTTGTTATCGCGGACCTTATTTCTTAGTTGTTGCAGGTTCCCCGCGTTCTTGATGCGATTTTCCCTGGTCTCGTCCTCGGTGGTCCTGATACTGACGGGGTTCTTTATCAGTTTTTAAAGAGGTGCCCCACCGATCTGCCATTTTATATTCCCATAATCAACACCCTCGCTATCGATTACTTAATTGGTTTGTATCTTTTGCATTTACCACGAGATTAATCATACACAGATTTCATATAGCATATATATATATATATATATATTTATGTAGCATATATATATATATTTATGTAGAATATATATATATTTATGGTTGTAAGAAATATAAAACCTCCACCATATATCTCATAATTAAGCTTCATTCTCACTATTCTATCTTTCGTTTCAATCGATGAGACCATTTATCAAGTTTTTCTTTGATAAAGCATGCCTTCTTTAAATTGCCCTTTCAATCAGGGCAGAACTATCCATGATAATGTGATAAAGAGATAAACAATATTGAAGCACATATATTGGATTTAATCACGTACTTTAAATGTGTACGTGATTAAAAGCACATATATAGCAGGTTGTTAAAAATATATAGCAGGTTGATTTCTGAAGCTGTTTGTGATATTTATTCGCATCAACCTAAAATACTAACATAAGTCTGGATTAGAACCTCCAAACCAAATTTCATTTAAACCCAAAAAAATTGTTGTGCTAGTAAAAACTATCAGGTTGGTTTATTTAACAAGGCAGTGCCATACTAACCATCATTTTTAATAGTTTACCTCATTAGCTACAATTTTGTTACCTTAAATATGCATGTTTAGCATTTGCACCGGAGATGCTTGACAAGTCTTTTTGTAAAATTTGGTGCAGATAAAGAACTATGTGCGCTCCACTGTTATTTATAGGCATGGTTGGGGTTTGGTCTGTTATAACAGTTGTGATTCACACGAAATACTTGTACGTTTCGGAATAGACATAAACAACTACGGTCCTGATCTAAACAAGGACAGTTTAGATTGGAAGAAATATTTGACTTGGAGTTCTTGGATTAAAATGGATCAACGAAAACTCGACTTTGTTTGGGAACAAGTGCAAGTAATATTAAATAAATATTTTTTTAGTAAAATTGATTATTTAGAATCATTAAAATATCTAACTAATGCATTTTTTGTTCTTAGATTAACACAAATGCACCAGACAATTACCAAAACCTATGTTTGCATAAGATTGGAATTTAATGGAGATCCTTTAAGTACAAGACCAAGAGGAAGTACTATACGGAATAGAACACGGATGCAGAGCGTTTAGCAACTACACCCCCTCAAGTTGACCCGAATCAATGGAAAGTCTTAGTGAAACTTTGGGATCAAGAATCATCAAAGGTATCACATTTCTTTCTTGGTTAGAAATATTTAGATCACATTTCTTTCTTGGTTAGAAACATTTTAGATTACATGTAAAAAAAAATAGTGGATGTGGGGTGTGGAGATGTTTTGGGATCGGGTGGGGATTGTTTTGGGTTCAGTGGGATGTGGGGGCTAGTTTGGGTAAGGGTGGGGTGTGGGGGAGGTTTTGAGTTCGGGAGGGATGCGTGGGGGAGGATGGGGGCTGTTTTGAATTGGTGGAAGGGATTTTACATGTTCTTTTAATTTTTGATATTAGTGTTGATGATTAAACATGTTGGATTACATGTAAAAACAAAGAAAACTCTGTCGAAATTTTTAAAAAATAATACATTGTATCGGTGGGTCGCGCGGTGGTTGTTTTTGGTTCGGGTGTGGTTAGGGGATGTTTTGGGTTTGGGCGTGGGTGGCGGTTGTTTGGGGTTCGAGTGGGTATGGGGGTTGTTGGTTCGGTGGGATGTGGATGCTAGTTTGGGTAAGGGTGGGTGTGGGGAATGTTTTGAGTTCGGGAGGGATGCGTGGGGGAGGGTGGGGGCTATTTTGAATTGATGGAAGGGATTTTACATGTTTTTTTAATTATTGATGTTAGTGTTGATGACTAAACAGGTTGGATTACATGTAAAAATAAAAGAAAACTCTGTCGAGATTTTAAAAAAATAATACATTGTATCGATGGATCGGGTGGGGGTTGTTTTTGGTTCGAGTGTGGTTAGGGGATGTTTTGGGTTCGGGCGCGGGTGGGTGGTGGAGGGTGGGGGTTGTTTTGGGTTCGGGTTGGTGTGGGGGTTGTTTTGGGTTCGGTGGGATGTGGAGGCTAGTTTGGGTTCGGGTGGGGTGTGGGGGATGTTTTGAGTTTGGGCGCGGGTGTGTGGGGGAGGGTGGGAGATGTTTTGAATTGGTGGTAGGGATTTTACGTGTTTTTTTTTAATTATTGATGTTAATGTTGATGATTAAACAGTTATAAGTAACTTGAAATTTCATTAACATTATATATTTTCTCGCGTAGAAAGTGGAAAATAGGAATATAATTAATTGAGCATATTTGTATTCACACCCTAGAATTGGAAGAACTTCAATTGCCGTAATAAAGCAACAAGTTAGTATTTATTTTCTTACTTTAATATGATTATATATTAGTTCTTTTTCGATTTTGTTAACACGTTTTCTATTTTTATATAAATTAGATGAAGTCAAATCAGGAGCCTATCGTGTTTGGAGATGGACACGTAAGAAAAAGGATCTCACATGTGATGTCTATGATGGAGCGGCTAGTAGAGAGGTATACATATGTGTGTAACTGCAATGTAAACGACTTGGTTACATTACAAATTTTATTTTGGTGGATGTTTGCAAATTTTAATTATGAAAAGAGGTTTATTGTGCTTATATGTTTTTTTCTCAATTTGTAGGAAATGATTAAAAGACAATTGGATGTGCAACCATCGGATCAACAAACTAGGGTTGAAGTGCGGGATTCAATATTTGAGGACGTGATAGGACCTGATGAACAAGGACGAGCATTGTGTATGGGAGTATGTATTAAACCAACTTCTTCACGTTCAACCCCATCATGTCATTATTATCATAATGAAATTGCTTGACTAGAGGAGGCCAATGAGCGAGATACTCGTTATCGGGAAGAGGTTGAGGTGCGAGAGAATCGTCATAAAAAATAAATTGATATAGTGCGTGCAGATTTGGAAAATGAGATACAAGAAAGAGTCACGAGGGCCAAGAGAGAAACTCTAGCAGAAGCTAGGATTGAAATCGCTCGTATGCTACGAAAGGCGGGCATCTCGCTACCACCACTTCCAACAACAACAAAAATTGATACTTCAGATAACCAAGCTTGACTATGTATCTATGTAACTAAATTTGAAGTGGAAATGCCAATTTGAAACCATGTGGTTGTGTTTATTTTGTGAAGTGCGATTATATACTATTTGATTTTATTATTATTTTAACAATGAGATCTTGGAATAACATGACTTTGCGTTTTTGTTTGTTAATATTTTTTTATTATATTAGAAATTGAACTTAGGTTGACTGCAATACAGATTTTGAATATATATATATAGGAGAAGGCTCACCTACATCATGCTCTATACATCATCCATGCATCACGCTTAATTAAAGGCCCTAAAAAACTTTTTTTTTCAAATTTTATATTTTTTCCGTGAAATTAACCTTCTAATCAACCCATATGCAAAAAATTAGGTCAAAATTCATTTTGTAACTATTTTTAAAAAAATTCACAAAAAACTGCTAAAAATACCTTATTTATAAGGGTCTGCGCCAACAGTTTTTTGTGAATTTTTTAAAAATAGCTACAAAATGTATTTTGACCTATTTTTTTTATATGTGTTGATTGGAAGGTTAATTTCAATGGAAAAATATAAAATTTGAAAAAAATGTTTTCTAGGACCTAGAATTAGGTGTGATGTATGGTGCGATGTATAGTGCATGATGTAGGTGAGCCTTCCTCTCTCTCTCTCTCTCTCTCTCTATATATATATATATATATATATATATATTCATCTTTTAGGACAGCTACAACTGTCTTTTAAAATAGTAATTTGGTGCCACATTTTATGCGCCAAAATTTATTTGGGACAACAAATTTTGTCCCTAATACTTCGTTTTAAAGGACAACAACATCTATCATTATAAATATATAATAGTATTTGGATTTAAAAGGACGGCTTCTGTTGTCCTAAAAGATCAAAAAGGATAACAAAAGCTGTCCTTTTAGCCTTTTATGACGCCCACCTGATAGGACAACTCTTCCTGTCCTTATGATTGTCCTAAATACTATTGGGGACAACAAACGGCCTTTTGGGACAACAAATTAGCTGTCATTAATTGTCATTTTTCTAGTAGTGTCTGGTTGGTCGGGAAGCAAATTACCACAAACTCAGGTTGGTCGGGAATCAAATTCCACCAACTCCAGTTGGTCGGCAATTCAAATACCACCAACTCCGGTTGGTCGAGAACTTTATACCACCAACTCCGGTTGGTCGGCAATTCAATTACCACCAACTCTGGTTGGTCGGGAACTTTATACCACCAACTCTGGTTGGTCGGAAAATAAATTACCACCAACTCAAGTTGGTCGGGAAGAAAATACCACTAACTCCGGTTGGTCGGCAAATAAATTACCACCAACTCAAGTTGGTCGGGAAACAAATACCACCAACTCCGGTTGGTCAGCAAATAAATTACCACCAACTCAGGTTGGTCGGGAAATAAATTACCACCAACTCAGGTTGGTCGGGAAGCAAAATTACCACCAACTCAAGTTGGTCGGGAAGCAAATACCACCAACTCAGGTTGGTCGGGAAGCAAATACCACCAACTCCGGTTGGTCGGCAAATAAATTACCACCAACTCAGGTCGGTCGGGAAATAAATTACCACCAACTCGGATTGGTCGGGAAGAAAATTACCACCAACTCAGGTTAGTCGGGAAGCAAATACCACCAACTCCGGTTGGTCGGCAAATAAATTACCACCAACTCAAGTTGGTCGGGAAGAAAATTGCCACCAACTCAGGTTGGTCGGGAAGAAAATACCACCAACTCCGGTTGGTCGGCGAATAAATTACCACCAACTCTGGTTGGTCGGGAAGCAAATTACCACCAACTCAAGTTGGTCGGGAATCAAATACCACTGACTCTAGTTTGTCGGCAATTCAATTACCACCAACTCTGGTTAGTCGGGAACTTTATACCACCAACTCCGGTTGGTCGGCAATTTAAAATAATACAGGACATTTTTTTGTCTTTTTACAGATATACATACATATTCATCAATGAATAAAAGAGATATTTCCAAGAAAATGACAATTAAATTACAAAAAAAAACTAAAAATTTCTTCATTAAAACCAGAACAAATTACATATGATATAAATTACAGATTACATGTGATATCAATTGAACAGATTCTACTCTATGGGTTTCTTTCCCTCTGACTTTGACACATGATCTACCCCAGCTAGAGGATCATCAAGACTATAAGGAGAATTTATGAAGTTCAGATCTTGCAGCATTCTGACGTTCATTATAGATGGACGATCAAGCAGGTGTTCTAGGCGAGATATTTCAAAATCTGAATGAAGACTATAATCATCAAGATACTTGGAGATCAGAACCCGAGGAATGGCTCGGGCTGGAATCCAACTAAGGTCAAGATTGAAAGGAGGCATAGGTAGATCAATAACTCCAGGATTATAGTAATCCCACAAGAAATGAACTCTCTCCAATTTTAGAACCCAAAGAGCATTCAACCATCCCTGTTTATACCCTTCGTTGTTTGACTGTTCTAAACGAGCATCAACATGACAAAGTGCTTCGTTATACCCAGCCATCCCAAATTATCTGGGATGCTTATGGAATTGATAAGTTAATCTCTCAAGTTGCTCATTGAGCTTCTTCAGCAGAATTTCTTTACTCTCCAGAGCAGAAGCTTGATTGGAAAGTTTCTCGGAGAGGTTTAGAATTTCTGTAGACATCTCTGCTAAGGCCTGGTTCTTCGCCATCAATTGAAAAGCCTAATTCTCCAAAGCTGATTGAGTCCTCGCCTCTTCAACTGAAATCCGAACAACCCTTGCTCGTCCTCGAGAAGAAGATTTTGCTCATCCATAAGTAGACGTGGAAGGTCCAGTTCTTTTCAAAGTTTCCAAATCATCTCGTAAGTTGGCATTTTCTATCTCCAAGAAAGAAAAACCTTCATCGTTAACAGGGACTAAAGCACCCGAAGAAGATGTAGTAGATTTGAGTTTCTTTATTTCTTCCTGTAAAATAATGTTCTCTTGCTCCAACAGCTTGGCAATATTCCTGTGCTCTTCTATTTCAAGCTTTAGAATACTCTCCTTCTTCTCATGGGTCGAGATGAATTGGTCATACCCTTTGTCAGCACTTAATTGTTGATATTTTTTCTCATATCCTTGATGAAGAAGGGTTGTAGATTCTTTATATTGCTGTTGAAGGTCTTCAATCATTTCGTAATAGGCCACATTATTGGCCACGACACGATCAAGTAAGAACTTTAGGTACTGGTAAGCTTCAATTGCTTGGTCAGAAGCACCTGATCCAAGAATGTCAATTATCTAGGCTTCACTAAGATCTGCATAACGAGCTTTAAAATAATCGTTGCATTTTTTCATTAATTCTGTGTTATGAGCCGATAAGAACTCCATCCTGGCCATAAACTAGCAAAGAGAAAGAAATAAAAAAAAATCAATGATGATACAAGCAGAGCAAGGATAAGAGAAAGTCAAGACGAACAAATGAAGTTCAAATTTTATTTCATCATAAGAAGAAGTATATAGTCCAAAGTCACATTCAACGAAACAGCAAAATTAAAATCCGAACAACTCTACACCTTCTCCTTGTTTCCTCAGACTTCCTCGAAAGGCTTGGATGAAGAGGTTGGTTGCTCAGAAGACAAGGAAAGCTGCTCGACAGAAGTGTTTATTGGTTGGGGTTGCACGGAGCAAGGTTGAACAGCATGGACCTGGTCTCCAATTATCGTGGAAGATTCCTCTGAGGCAGCTTCATACTCTTCTTCTTCTCCAGGAGAGGGAGGAGGGCCATGAGTGTGTCGCTGGAACAATTCAGAATTCTCAGCAACTTCCAGCTCTTCCAAGGCTGCGACCCATCCATCCCTAAAATATTTAAGGCTGGTATACTCCATTTGCGAGGACATGGCACCAGGCCTTTGTTCCAGACTTTATCCTAACCAGTACTAAGAGACTTTTTAACTGCCTTTTCCCTCTTTGCCTTCTCCGAGGAGGTCCTTTCCCTAAGAAGCTCCTCGGCAGCCTTCAATATCTCCTCCACCTCCTTTTTCTGTTGTTCAACATTCTAAAGAGCAACAACTTTATTTTCAGCAGTCTTGAGTTTAGCCTCAATCTCCTTATTGCTCTGCTCAAGATTTTTGTTGATCTAATCAAATTCTTTTAACTTCTTCTCCAATTCCTTGGAGGCATTCTCAGCTTGATTTTTGTCCATCTCAATAGACTTGAGTTACTTTTCCCAGGCAATTTTATCTTCCTCGTACTTTTGACGAGAATCTTTTAAAGATCGGGTCAGACCAACAAAGGCTTCCTCTACTCCTCCTGAGGAGCTTGCAGCCATGATTGCTTCATCTTTATTCAAAAGGCTTTTGAAACACGTCACCAACTGAAAAAAGAAAACATTTTAAGTCAATACAGGAACATAGTACTAAAAAATGAAGGGGTTGAATTAATAATACTTACTGAGGCAATGTGTTGAGCAGCCAAAGTAGTGATTCTCTCACGAGAAAGAGTGTCTTCAATAACCTGGACTTCTGGGATAGTCTAGGATTTCACCAAGCCCACAGCAGAGATCGGAGCAGCAAAGGATGGAATACTACCTTCAACGTTTGGAGTTTGAGAGACAAGTTCAGCAGGTCTCTCGGAAGAACTCTTCTTCAACCTCTTCGGAGGGGCAGGAACATTTTCAACCAAAGACGCTATCTTTATTGCTGATATGACAATAACCTCACTCGGAGGAGAGAGAGAAACAATCTTGCACGGAGCCACAGGGGGCTTCTCGCCAAATTTCTTGACAGCATCAAAAGGGGGTACCTCTACAGTCTTTATCCCCTCTTCTGGGACATCTTTTTTACTTCTCTTTGCCTCCACAGTAAGAGAGGCAGACTTGTCAAAAAAGGCAGGAGATTTTCTTCTCTTCATTATATCACTGATAGGAATATTCGATTCAGAAGAAGAACCTTACACACTAGTATCAACAGCTGGTACTTGGACAAGGTCAACTACCACAGGACGAGCAATGAAAGATGAGCTCGAAGTTCTGTATTGCAGCAAATAAGATGCAGACCTAATATGCTCCCCAGCAATAGATTGATGCAAACTCCAGATAAGTTTTAAGTCTTTTATATTGACGTCAATCTCTTTTGGGGGCTTCCTTTTACTATCAACTGTAACAAACAAAATCAAATGTCAGTGTAACATTTTATCAAACACAAAGAAGACATAATTTCAAAAATAAAATAAAAATAAAAACAACCTATCCCATTGCCATACGGTGGACACTTGGGACCTTGGTACACATCATTTCCATAAAGTGGAGGGTGTTGCCAATTTTTCATCACTGCCCCATGATCAGAATAGTCTTTGTTGGTATCAGGAAGATTGACAACTAAAGCTCTATTTAAAAATCTAGTTTTTAAATAAAAAGTACTATCGCTAGTGACCCATCTATAGCAATACATAATTTATGGGATTCCTAAATGAGTCCCATGGATTTGATTCAATCTATATACACCGTTAACTACCCTCCATGTATTTAGAGCTACTTTTGCAGGTACAATATCGAAATATTGGAAAAACTCCAAACACAGTGGATTTGGCGGGAAAGAAAAGTCACATTCGACTATAAAGATACTTGGGAACCAGTGTCCCTCAGCCAAGGAAAATAAATCAGAAGGACCAGATAGTTCTTCCAAAATAACCCATGAAGGGATTGAAAACTCAGAACGAAACTTGTCCAATGACTCAACAGGATAAACCATGGCGAATAAAGAAATTAAAGAAGAAGGAAGAAAATCTTACAGAGGAAATAGAGATCAGTTGTCAATAAACGATGGAAAGAACGAAGGCACAAGATAGAGAGAAGGTGAAGAGTTCAAAGATACAAATTTGAAAAAGTGAAAGACGATAGGATTTTCTGTAGCACTTAAATACCTTACCTTGGGAATGGAGAAAAATAATGATTACAGAGAAAGACGTTTGCATTACCGGTAGCTAAAAGGAGAAAAAGGGGCACGAAAACCGAAGTGGCTGGGAAAATTCAAAATATTTATAAAGTCTGATTCTATGTATTCAAAGAGTAATTATATACAAGGAAAACATTCCTAAAATTCATGATGACTATTAATCCCATCATATTTCGAGAAGAATGTTCCACACTCCTTCTCAACCTCGAACTGTGAAACATTGGGGGCTTCTGTTGATACCAAATTTAATATGCTGACATAGACCAATCATAAAAATACATGTGTCCATTTACATGGTGAGTATAAAGACTTTGGACGAATAAGGTCCGAGCAACTCAAGAGATCCGAGCAACTCAAGAGGGCCGAGCAACTCAAGCAGTCCGAGCAACTCAAATACTTGTGGCGTACGCGTCAAGTATACCAGAAGACAACTACGCATTAAATGTGCATTTATTATCATACAGATGTATACGGCTACTGGAAAACAGTGCATTATTCTTTCACATGTACAACCTTAAGGCTATAAATACGTTATAGCATCCCCATTAGAGGGGGACTCGGAATTTCTTGGTAAATCACTTATCGAGAATTCCTGGCAAGTAATCAGCAATACAAAAACAGTGGGCATAGGCCATTTTATTAAGGCTGAACCACTTTAAAATTTGTTGCCTTATTTACTTATTCATTTTTATCTGTGATTAAAATAATTAGTTCGAATCTAGTTTTTTACATCAACACTTATAATATTTTTTTTGGTCGTAGACACTAATCTTGCTAAGGCATCGACTCATCTGTTGTCTAGTTGAGGAATCTTTTTTATCTTCACCTTATTGAATTTCTTCAGCATTGCTTTTACCTTGGCTAGGTACTTCGATATTCTCTTATCTTTTACCTCGTACACTCTTAGAATCTGGTTCACCACTAATCGAGAGTCACTATGAACTTTCATCTACCCAACATATAATGCCCCGGCGAGGGAAAGTCCCGCCAGAAGAGCCTCATATTTCGACTCGTTGTTGGATGCCTTAAAACTAAATCTCAAAGCATATTTGATGTCGGTCCCATCTGGGGCGGATATAATCAAGCTGGCACCACTCCCAGACTCGTAAGAAGATTCGTCTATATATAGGCTCCAAACATTATCTTTTTTTTGAGAAAGTCCCCTCAACTAAAACTCCATTTTTGAATAGGAATCTCTCTTTTTCATTCTCAGCCACCGTAGTTCCGGTTCTTGCCACCCTTGTCTCAGCCTCAGTCGAGCCAATACTTTTTTTTTGGCTCATTTATCGGGTCTACAAACTCTTCGGTATCAACATCATCCTATGTGAACTCGGTCAAAAAATCGACTATAGCCTACGCTTTGATGGATGTTCTCTACTGATAGACAATATTAAATTCTCCTAACTCTATCGACTAGACCATAAACCTACCTAATTTGTTAGGTTTATGGATGACCTGTCCAAAAGGAGAGTCTGTAAGTATGACCATCGTGTGAACCTGGAAATAGGGTTTTATTTTCCTCGATGCTTGTATCAAAACATAAGACATGTTTTCCATCTTCGGATACCTCTATTCGTCCCCTTGAAGGGACCCCATCATCGTCTCGTATAATATCTGCACTTATGGCCGACTCAGATAAGGCTAGGTATAGATATAGCTTTTCTCCCTAAACAGGTCGAGATAATAAAAGTGGGGAGCCGAGGTAAGCCTTCAACTCCTGAAAGGCTCTCTCACACTCTTAATTCCAGTCAAATGCTTTTCTCAACATCTTGAAGAAGGCTAGACCTTTGTCTATAGCCCTGGATATGAACCTATTCAATGAAATAACTCGTCCAGTCAGCCTTTGAATGTCTTTTATGGTTTTTGGAGTCTTTATCTCTACCAATACTTTAATTTTTTTGGGGTTAACCTCTATCCCTCATTGATTGGTGATGAACCCTAGAAACTTGCATGCTCCAAGCATGAATACACACTTGACGGGACTGAGCTTCATTCGATACTGGTCCATTGTGTTGAAAGTGCGATCGAGGTCGGCCACATGCGTCTCAATTTTTAGGCTCTTGGTTAACAAGTCATTAATATATACCTCCATGGTTTTTCCTATTTGCTCCTCAAACATCTTATTTACTACCCTCTAATACGTTGCTATGGAGTTATTGAGGCCGAAGGGCATGACCTTGTAGCAGTATATACCCTTGTCAATGATTAATAAGGTCTTTTCAACATCGGCTGGGTCCATAAATATCTGATTGTATCCTGAGTAAGCATCCATAAAACCCATCAGTTCATGCCCACTCATGGCATCAACCATATGATTTATTCTCAGTAAGGGGAAGCTATCTTTTAGGCATGCGTTATTTAAGCCAGTGAAGTCAACACACATCCTCCACTTGCTATTATGCTTAAGCACAATGACCGCATTAGCCAGCCATTCTGGATAGACAACCTCCCTGATAAATTCTTCCTTGTCTAACTTCTTCACTTCATCTCTTATAACTTTATATTTTTCCCTGGAGTAGACCCACCTCCTTTGTCTCACTATCTATACTCCTTCGTCTACATTCAATTTATGGTATAGGATTTTCGAATCAATCCCCGGCATGTTTGCGTGACTCCATGCAAAAATATTTTGTCTCTCCCTCAGTAATTTGATCAACTCTTCTTTGATTTCTTTTCTCAAGGCTCTACCGATTTGGATGTTTTTTTCCAACTCATCGTCATTGAGGACGATAGATTCTACCTCCTTTGTGGCCTCACCCTTTTTTAATTTTGTCTCATCCCTAGGGTCGAGAGTATCGATGTTGTAAGTGGTAGTGGCTATCTTATGAGCTTCTATTTTCTCAGTTGAGTTAAAATAGCATTCGCTCACCTTTAACTGATTACCATGAATTTCCCCTACTCCATAGGGAGTCGGTAATTGATGCGGCGGAAAAAGTGTGCGCGTGTAAGTGCACAGTCGTCGTGTGTTTCGCCGCCGCGATACAAAGAAAACCTAAGCTACTACTACACTTGACAAGCAAGTAAAGTGGTAAGTCGGGTATCGTAAATCCACAGGGAGTGATTGAATTTTAGATGTTAATTGTTTTGATTACTTCAGGTATAAAAGTGTAAAATAAACAAAAGAAAAGGTGAATGGGTGGTTATCGTGAATAAAGAAAAGAATAAGTTAACGCTAAATAAAGTAAAGCGAGGATCGGGATCGCATTCTACCAAACGGATCAAAACAACTACTAATTAGAATTAAGGCTCGAAAGCAATTTAATCGAGCATTTACAATTAAGCATAAACATCACGCAAGAAGGAATTTAACCCAAAGTTGCAAGATAAAACATTTAACTGAAAAATGGTCACACGCGGATTAAATTCGGATTGTCTCTATAAACACTAACGTTGCATGCCAAAGAAAGTTAAACGCATAATAATCCGACTTTAATACGCGAGGTTTCAATTAAATGCAATTTTACAGGAAACCCTAAATTTCGAGGTCCGAACCCGAAAATGGCGGAAATGCTTTCCCGACCCTATTTATCTAGGGATGCATGGTAAATTAACTAAATTAAACTAATTAAACTAGAAAAGAAATAAATAAACACAATAAACCTAATTAGAAAGCATGTAAATCTATCTAGAAAGCAAGGAAAGAATGGAAAACAACTAGATTAATGGAGAGGGAAGATGAATAGTTAATCTTACAACCAATTAGTGTGTCAATCCAAGAGAGGAAGAAGAAGAACCAAGCAAAAACCCTCCAACCCTAACTAAACTAAGCTAAAATCGTATAAGGGCTGGTCTTTATAATACAAAACCAAAATTTGGCTTATATAGTAAGTTGGATTAAAAGAAAAGAAGAAAGAAAAGAAAGGAAAATATATGCAGAAAACAGAGCATCGATCGATCGACCCCTTTGGTCGATCGATCGACCTAGGCAAAACTTCGGCAAATCCAGAATGGCTGATCGATCGACCATAATCGTCGATCGATCGATCAAGCAGGGCAAAATGCAGGCAGCCTACTGCATCTTCTTTTCTTCTTCTCCTTCTCCTCTTTTGCTTTCTTGTATTTCCTCCGCAAGAAACGCCGTAACTTCTTCGTTATGTATCGGAATAGCGCACCGTTCATAGACACGCGAAGCTAGCGAGGAGGGATACAACTTCCGTGAGATGTCGGACCAGGTAACCAAGCTGTGAAAAGACTAAAATGCCCTCGAACGTGCGGTTGTGTACGGAACTTCGCCGGAATGCATCCGAACTTCACACTAAGCATCCAAATACCTACAAAAGCTCAATTAACCCCTGCAAAACATGTTAACATAGAAATCCGAGGGTTGTCTGGTTAACGAGCATAAATATAGGGATTAAGATACCCGAGGGGGCCAATAACGCGTAGGTTAACGGGTGAAAAAATGAAATATTTGCGTCGCATCAGTAATTTTATCATTTGGTGAACTATTGAAGTCACTGCCTCAAATTCTTTTAGGGCTACACATCCCATTATGATGTTGTATGCTGAATAAACATTCTCGTCCATCACAAAGAATTTATCTTCTTTGTGAGACGTCTTGGTCAAGTCTCCCCCATACAGACATCCATTTCATAAATCCCATGAGGATGGACTTTTTCTCCACTAAAGACAATTAAAGGCTGATGATATGGGATGAGTCTCTTCTTGTTTAGTCCCAATCCTGGAAATTCCTAGAACATTAAACGAGCCAAACTTCCACCACTGACTAATATTATAAGAACCTCGTACCCATGCACTTTCGTTTTGATCACCAAAGGGTCGTTATGGGGGGCTAAGATCCCTTTGAAGTCCAACCTCTAGAACCCTATTACCAAGGTATTCATATCAACTTTCTTCCTCTTACCCGACTTTGAACTAACTGTAGCTGAGTTTACAACTTCTCTCTTTGGTATAAACTTTTCCTCTGCAACATGAGCTTTATGGTCGGCTATGTCTTTATCACCGTTTGCTAATCCACCATATATTATTTTCACTCTGTGAGAAATCGAATGCAGCCAACCCTTAGGATAAGTTTTCTTCAGTGGGAGGTCAAGGTCGGCCTCATCATCATCTTAGGCATCATCGTCCTTGTTCACCGGAGCATCCTGTTTACACCTATCATCCCGTCTCCTACGAGTGTCGTCTCGACCATCTCTTACACTACTCTTATCCATATATTTCCCGAGTTTCCCTTGCTTCAACATCTTTTCTATCTCATCTTTAAGTGAAAAGCATTTGTAAGTGGTGTGGCTGTGATCCTAGTAGAACTCGCACCACTTACTTTTATCCCTCCTGTGAGGAGGGGCCTTTAGTTTTTCCAGCCATCTCAAGGCTCAGTCATTTTTTATTCCATTTAGGATCATCTATGGAGTGCCTGTCAATGGGGTATAATCAGCGAACTTATCGTCTGCGGACCTCTTCTTATCTCCCTTTCCCTTGAACTGTTGGGATTTACTTCCACTTGCTTCTTTCTCATCATCTCCCTTGGCCGCCATGGCCTCCTCCATGTTCATGACTCTCTCGACCATAGCCAGAATTTCTGACATAGACTTTGGAGGATCCTCAGCCAGCATCCACAGGAGCCTTCCCTTTTGTAATCCTCCCATCAGGGTAGTCATCGTAATACTTTTATCATAGTCTTCCACCTCGATTTTTTCTTTATTGAAGCGTGCTAAGTAGTCTCGCAGGGACTCATTTTTTCTTTTTTTGACATACAACAAGTGGGTGGTCTTCTTCCCGAGTTTTACTCTAAAACAAAAGTTATTAATGAATATATCTGCCAATTGCTTGAAATTCTCGCTAGAGTTCTTTGGGAGAGAGGTGTACCACATATGCATAACACCAGTCAAAGTGCTTGAGAAGGCCTGGCATCTCATCTCATCTGAGACTGAAAAGATGCCTGTGGACGATTGGTACATTTCCACGTGGTGGACTGGATTGGTGCTACCATCATTTTTTGGGGTGACAACCGATGGCTGGAACTTAGCCGGGGTTGGTTAGCTTACTACTTTTTCAACGAACGATGAGACTTACATGTAACCCCTTTGCTGAGGGCCTCGCCTCTTCAAGATGTTGCCAATCTTATCCTCAAGCCTCTGAATAGAACTGTTCCAAGGCTTGTCAGATGCAGCTTGATAACTTGAGCTTTTTGGTGTAGTCGTTGTTGAAGCCAAGTTAATCAAAACCTTAAAATACCAACAAAAATATAATAAAACTAGAGTGTAGAGGTAAGTAAGGGTGTCAATCCTAATCTAAGGATGAAACATATGAGAGAGGAATGCAATTCATTTTTATTTGATTTCTTTTTGGACTTTTAACTTTTTCTATTTTTTTAGCCTTTTTCAATATTAAAACAATTTTGAGATGAATGTGAATTATCTAATAACTAAATAAGAAAAGGTAGTTAAACAAGAATAAAAGTGTGAATAATATGAAAAAGTGTGTAATGAAAAATGATGAATAAAATCTAATAAAAATAAGAAATAAAGTGAGGAAATAAATGTGAGAACAATCAAGGAATGAGATTACACCACAAATTCTAGTTAATCTAAATTAATTAATTCATTAAAATTAATTATCTTAATTTAGTATCAAACTCAAAAATCAACTCTCGTTGCAAATGTAATTTTAATAATAACATTATAGAAAATTAAATTCAACGCTCCTACAACTCATGAAAAGTAAATCTAAACATCATTTAATAAATTACCAACTAGGATCGATTTACTAAATTAGTTTAATTCATAAAAATTAGCTTAGAGTTGAAATTCAAAGAAATAATTTCACATTTTAGAAAAACCTATCTTTAGTTCGATTCTTAAATGGAAACTAAGACTAGGATCTCTATTTTCTCTCGAAAATCAATTACCCTCTCTCAAGGCGTAAATTAAAATGTAAGAGTACAAAGTTAATCATCAAAGGGATATTTAATTTAAATAAGCTAATTGAAATAAGATTAACATCAAATAGTGGATCATCTCACCCCTGGAAGGTTTTTTTTAGCCTAACATAATATGGATCATGATAATCAAATAAACAAGGCAATAAAATAAGAGATGATAAGAGAACAATCAAACCAAATATAATTGAGTAAAATTGAGCTCCATCCTTGAATTACAAGCATCCAACCTTTAAGTGATCCAACAAATTAATACAAAAAAATAGTCACTCAACTTGAATCCACACAATTATTTCACTCAAATTAAATAAATAAAAAAATTCCTAAACTAAATTTTTTTTTATTTCTTGCTTTCTCTCTAAGCTAACTCTAGAATTCTCCTCTCTCCTTTTTTTATGGGTCTTCTTCTTCCTTTTATAGGTGCAATGAGGCTAGGGGTAAATTGGACATGTTTAAGTGTTGAGGGTGTAGGATAGGTAATGCACACGTGTGCATGGGGTGTGAGTGAGGATTAAGGGTATAATGCGAAGACATGAGGGAGTAAAGTGGGTACAGAGTTTAAGGGTATTTTTTGAATTGGGGTTAAGTTGTTTATTTAACACATGTGAGGTTTTGCTTTGGTTTATTTGGTCTTTGGTTGGCTTTGATTTGGCAGGTAAAAATCATGTAGTGGTTTTGGAAGGTTTGAATGGATGAAATGGGTTTGTGGCTTTTGAATTGGGTCGGAGGATGAAATTGGGTTTGCTGGAAGTCGGGTCAGTAATGGGTCGAATTTGGTTCGTGGATTGATGGCGGGTTCAGGGAGTTTCAATCGATTTGGAGCTGGGTATGGATAGGGTCGGAGATGTTCAACAGTATGGGGTATCGCCTGGTTGAATGGGATTCGGGTTGCATCCGGGTTTAAAGGGATGGTCGTCGGAGGTGCTGGACGGATTTGGTTATTGAAATAGGATTAGAGTTTTGTAGCCATCGATTTTTGATGAATGAGTAATGGTAGGAGTATGGAAGAAGGACTTGGGTTAAGGTTTATTAATGGAGGTTTTGAGGAGAGAGAGAGTGTTGGGGAAGAACAAGGTAGGTGTGATTTGGTGTATGTGATATGTGGTAGTAGGTGTGTGGTTGAGGTGTAGGATAACTAGCGTGGATAGTTTGGTTGGGTTTGAGTGTGTGTTTGTTTGTAATAAAAAAAATATTTGAACCTAAAAAAAGATCTAAGACTAAAAAATTAAAATCTATTTAAAAATTAAACTCCCCAAAAATAATTCCCTAATCTAAAAATAAAAAGACATAAAATAAAATAAAAAGAAATAAAAAATTAAAAATCTATTAAACTAAAAACTAAAGTCCTAAAAAATTTAAAATCTAATAAAATTAAAAATAACTTCCTAAACACTAATCCTAATAAAATAAAATATAAACTAATAAAAATTAAAATTAAATTACATTAATTAAAAAGAAATATAAAAATTACAAATAAATCCTAAAAATACACAAAAATTCTAAAAATTAAAATGACTCAAATAATTTTTTTTAAAAATTAATAAAAGTACAAATTCAACAAACATAGGGCTCGGTTTAGGTTTAGGCCAGGTTATGGGATAGGTTAGGGTTACAAAAGAGGTGATTTAGACCCTTCTTGCTAATAATTGCCTCGAAATAAAGCTTTTGAAACTGCAACTGCAATAAAGCCTACACAATAGACAATTACACTCATAAGACCTAATTTTATCAAGAATTAATAATTAAAATACGTCTATTCAGGGTATTATTTAAACACTTTTGGGTGCTTATCACACCACCCCCAAAATGAACATTGCTAGTCCTTGTGCAAAATATTGAGAGAAAAAAAGATAAGAAACCAAAAGTGTACCACTTTTGCAAGCACTTGCGATTGCACTTAGCATGTGCGACAAGCCTTTAAACCTATAGGTTACCCTACAGGACGAGTTGTGTCTCGTGAGGGTTTACAGGGAATATACCCACAAAATTCTTTATTTACAAATGGTATTCAATCTTTTATTAAATGTAGAATAATCGCACAATCTATCACGAGTAAACTATTTTGAGAAATACAAGCTAGAAGTGCATAAAGGTGAGCTAAATAAATACTCAAGGCACATCGTTCCTTGAACTCAACGTATGTGGGTGAATCCGTCAAAACGGGTCTAGTATAACAAGGGTAATTCTTAGATTGCCTTTTCGGAATCAACTCTTGAACTTCAAAATCTCACGGATATATTTCTCTCAAACGAACTCATGAGATTAGGGTAAGTATATTGCTCTTGTGTGTGACGAGGTGAGTGAATGTAAGAAAGGTCAAACGTCCCACACACATATAATAAAGAACGAACATTTAGAAAGAAAAGTGATCTCATGAAAGGAAGCTAATCACTATAGCAAGAATATCGAGTTATTCACCATGTTGACTTTCATTCGCCCGAATGCCACGGGAAGAATATGGATGTTTATGGGTGAGGGGGAAATGAAATGGGAAGGATGGCATGAGATTAGTTAGGGCGGTGATGGATGGATGTTTGATGTATGGATGATGGACGGATGATGGATGTATGAGAAGAGTGTTCTACACTATAAACCCAAATGTCTTTCTTTCACAAGACTTTACTGCAACTTCTCTTTTTTCTTTTCTTTTCTTTTCTTTTTCTTTTCTTTTTCTATTTTTTGTTTTTCTCTTTTTTCTCTTTTCAAACCAACAATGAAAACATTTTACATATGGAAACACTCTTTTTCTAAAAATGAAGGATAATATATGAATGGAGATTATAAATCGATGGTGTGGAGGAATATATGTGAATATAACAGAATATGGGAAGGTAATGAGTGAAGTGAATGGGTGAAAATCTAGTGATCGGGATAAATTTGAAGACACGAGTTTCTTACAACTCGAAAGTGACGTCGTTCTCAGTGACCAAGCCAAAATTTTTAATGAAGAATAATGAGATCATACAATGATTAAAGTGCGTACCCAAAGGAAGTTGAATCAACTTGTGACTCAGAGATTGCATAAAACACTCTAAAAGATGAAAGGCACAAATCTCACAAGTTAAAGTCACTACTAGTGATGCTTAAGGTTCTCTTGAGAATTATAGTACTCTTCAACTCTAAACCGTAGTGACGTGATAAATGCGCAAATTTTGTTTAGTCTAAAAATTCATGGTGCAACCTGCCTTGAAACATATTACATAAGTTATAGAAAAAATAAATCATCTAGCTTGATTCTTAGACTTAAAGGATGGATGATAGAAAATTCACATCAATGAGTGCGATGAAAGAAACTGCACAATTTTTTTTTTCAAAAAATCAGGTCTTGAAATTTTTTCAAAAGAGGTACAATTTTGATAAAATTCCCCACCCCAAACAAAAAGGAACATCGTCCTCGATATTAAGTAAAATGATTTTTAAAATTGAGAGCATAGGGGAGGAAAGAGATTACCATTATCACCCGCTAATTAAGTGAACAAATGAATCCAAGAAGAAACCTGAATAAGTAGTGATATAACAAAAAATGCATAAGTCTATAAACATGATAAAGCATTGGGTGGTGTGAAACACCACCCCCATATAAGATGAGACTCGTATTCAGAAACAACGAGCTGCCTCCCGGTAGCGCTAAGTTTAATGTCTTTATCCAGACCGAAGGGAACTCACCTTAAGGATAAAAACTACGAAAGCATGGGGTGGCAGAAAAAAATGGGTTATGATAATCATCCCCAAATAAGACTGAAGTGTCAGCTTTGTTGGATGAAAGCTAAAATGTCAATGTGCTTATATGGCAAAGTGCATCGCACGATGCGAATCATCGGTGGACTATGGGGGGGGGGTCGGGATTAGGGTAAGGGTGAGAAAGGCAAGGGAGAATAAGAATCGATCACGGGCCTTATTGAGCCGAAAGGCGAGGACAACAAGGTCCCTATAAGAATAGTGCTCTAGTTAGTGAGGAGGGAGAAAAGGTTTAAAAAGTGGAATGGGGTGAGGCTTATAGAAATCACACGACCGTTCTATAAATGGACGATGATAATGTTCGCGCCGTGACACATTGATGAGCTGAAGATGGAAAAAATCAACACCACAAGAGAGTGGCGGGAATGGAGTAAAAAGCTCAATGTCACCGAAGTGGAGAGTAACACCACAAATACTCTCGTGAATAGTTGACGGTGGTTTCAAGTAAGGACCTAGATAAACATATGTGAACTGGTGAGGTATAATGACTTGTTCCAAACTAGGTGGTGGAGAGTGTGAAATTATGGGTGGGTTAGGTTGGATAAAAGGTGGGGGAAGATGATCGAACTCAAGTGTTGGGGACACACACTCATCGGGAGGAGTAAAGGAATACTCATAAGGGAGTGTGGTATCTAAAGATGGAGTGGTCAACTTCTGCATAAGAGTGTTACCAAAGAATGTGGTGGGTAGTTCAAATGAGGCACTAAGATCAGAGATTGATGAATCATTAAAAATATTGGGCTCAAAGAGAGACATGCATAGTGGGACAGGATCCATATCCGTAGAGGAAGAAACCATCTCAGATTCAATCTCGAGTAAATGGTGAGCACTTGTAGATGGAGTGAACCTATGGTAAAGTGGTTCCTCAGGAACACATATGGTGGGCTCAATAGGTGTAGACTCGGGCATTTTTTTGGATTCGGCGGGAGGGTAAATAGGGTCCTCAATGATGGGTTCCTTGAATATGAAAGGGTCAAGATCAGTCCCACAGTCATTGGATAAATCAACACAATTGTCAACTTGAGGCCCGGACCATGTAATGGTCTTAACATCAAGATTCTCGGGGTGGTAGGGTTGGCCACACTCAAATTCAGTGGCACAAGACGATGCATCATCACTCCACGTGGGGGCAACAATGGGTTGACTTGGGGTGAATTCTGACTCTCTCTCACATTTAAATTCATTAAGGCGTTGTTCAAGCCGTTGAAGGGCTACATTTTGAAATTGAGTAGCCTGCTTTTCCTCGAGGATGAACTTTTTCAAGAGGCTTTCGAGAGTGGAGGTGGATGATGGTGGTGGAGTGATGGGTGGCGACGGTGGTGGAGGTGGACAAAACTCACTATTAGCAGGACTATATGGAGAATACTCGTATGAACTATGGGGAGAGGGGTCAAGTGTGTCATACACGTGAGGATGGCCTTCGTGAGAAACAAAAGGATGATAATTGTTGGGTGCATAGTGAGGGAACTGATCGGTAACATGTTCACTTGATTGCCATGAAGATTGTTGGAACATGTGAGTATCCGCAACATAGGGTTGGGATTTGTATTACGTGGAAGGGTGATCAGGCCTCCACGAATATCTGGGGTACTCACACCACTCGGAATTAGATATATCATGCCAATATGCCCAGATGGGTTCCTGAACAGTGTCATATGGATACACATGTGCCATGGTGGGTTCGGACGGATAAGAAAAATATGGACACTCATGGGACAAGTGATCAGCGTGAAAAAAGTAGGTGCATGGAGAAGCATGTGATACATTGACACTCATCATCGGAGGCGATGGAATGTAAGATGCGTGCGTGGATGACGCATGAGTATCAACGGTGTGTGGTTGAGAGTTAAATCCATGAAGTAAGGTATGGAGGTTCGACGCATGCTCAACTTTAAACATGCTTTGAGAGAATGAGAAATGTCCAAAGTAATGCCATAAAGGACGTTCTTTGGCCATGAGGAGAGAAATATTTTTTGGATTTTTTAAAATATTTTTCAAAGGGAAAGAAAATATTTTTGGATTTTTTCTGAAAATGAAAGAAAGAAAATATTTTTGGATTTTTATAAAAATAAATGAAGAAAATGTTTTTTGTTTTTTCTTGGAAGAAAAGAGCGGGAAAAATATTTGGACTCTTTGAAGTTGGACGAACTCATTAAAAATCGACCACCGAAAGAGTGCATTCGACACACAAAAGTCAAGGATAAATCCTAACTAGCACATAGCCAATTTATATCTTCAAAATTTAGGGAAAGGCATGTCAAATTTTAATGAAGTCCACGAGCGATAAAAATCACGGAATTTATCTTTTTGATCGCCTTTTCAAAAATGTTCTCCTAGTGGGCTAGCTAGTTGATTGATTTTAAATTTAATGAGAGCTAGGGTAGCAGATAAAGGATAAGCGATTGAGTCGGGTGATGAAATCCCTTCTCGTGAATGATCGAATATAGGTCTTAATTGATTAATTCATTACACACATTCATAAATAAATGCGAGAATTAAAATCAAATAAGAGCACGTAAACACACAAAAAAATGACTCCCCGATAACAGCACCATTTGATAACTTGAGCTTTTTGGTGTAGTCGTTGTTGAAGCCAAGTTAATCAAAACCTCAAAATACCTGCAAAAATATAATAAAACTAGAGTGTAGAGGTATGTAAGGGTGTCAATCCTAACGTAAGGATGAAACATATGAGATAGGAATGCAATTCATTTTTATTTGATTTCTTTTTGGACTTTTTACTTTTTTTAACTTTTTAGCCTTCTTTAATATTAAAACAATTTTGAGATGAAGGTGAATTAACTAATAACTAAATAAGAAAACGTAATCAAACTTGAATAAAAGTGTGAAAAATATGAAAAAGTGTGTGATGAAAAATGATGAATAAAATCTAACCAAAATAAGAGATAAAGTGAGGAAATAAATGTGAGAACAATCAAGGAATGGGATTACACCACAAATTCTAGTTAATCAAAATTAATTTTCCCAAGTTAGTATCAAAATCACAAATCAACTCTCGTTGCAAATATATTTTTAATAATAACATTTTAGAAAATTAAATTCAACACTCTTACAACTCATAAAAATTAGATCTAAACATCATTTAACAATAAAATAAGAGAAGATAACAGAACAATCAAACCAAATATAATTGAGTAGAATTGAGCTCCATCCTCGAATTACAAGCCTCCAACCTTTAATTGAGTGATCCAACAAATTAATACATAAAAATACTCACTCAACTTGAATCTCACACAATTTTTCACTCAATTTAAATCTAAAAATAAATAAATTCCTAAACTAAAAAAATATTATTTCTGGCTTTCTCTCTAAGCTAACTCTAGAATTTTCCTCTCTCATTTTTTATGGGTTTTCTTCTTCCTTTTATAGGTCCAATGAGGCTAGGGGTAAACTGGACATGTTTAAGTTTTGAGGGTGTAGGATAGGTAATGCACACATGTGTGCATGGGGTGTGAGTGAGGGTTACGGGTATAATGGGAAGACATGAGGGAATAAAGTGGGTAGAGAGTTTGGGGGTATTTTTGGAATTGGGGTTAAGTGGTTTATTTAACACATGTGAGGTTTAGTTTTGGTTTATTTGGTCTATGGTTGGCTTTGGTTTGGAAGGTAGAAATCGTGAATGCATTTGGAAGGTTTGAATGGATGAAATGGGTTTGTGGCTTTTGAATTGGGTTGGAGAATGAAATCGGGTTTGCTGGAAGTCGGGTCAGTAATGGGTCGAATTTGGCTCGTGGGTTGATGGCGAGTTCAGGAGGTTTCAATGAGTTTGGAGCTGGGTGTGGATAGGGTCGGAGGTGTTCAGCGGTTTGGGGTATCGCCAGGTTGAATAGGATTCAGGTTGCATTCGGGTTTAAAGGGATAGTCGTCGGAGGTGCTGCCTGGATTTGGTTGTTGAAATCGGATTAGAGTTTTGTAGCCATTGGGATTTAATGAATGGGTTATGGTAGGAATATGGAAGAAGGTCTTGAGTTAAGGTTTGTTAATGGAGGTTTTGAGGAGAGAGAGAGAGTGTTGGGGAAGAAGTAGGTAGGGCTGATTTGGTGTGTGTGGTGTATGGTAGTAGGTGTGCGGTTGAGGTGTAGGATAACGAGTGTGGATAGTTTTGTTGGGTTTGAGTGTGTGTTAGTTTGTAATAAAAAAAATATTTCAACCTAAAAAAAATCTATGACTAAAATATTAAAATCTATTAAAAAAATAAACTACTAAAAAATAATTCCATAATTTAAAAATAAAAAGAAATAAAATAAAATAAAAAGAACTAAAAGTTTAAAAATCTAAAGTCTGAAAAAATGTAAAATCTAATAAAATTAAAAATAACTTTATAAAAACTAATCCTAATAAAGTAAAATAAAAATTAAAAACTAATATAAATTAAAATAAAATTACTAATTAAAAAGATATATAAAATTGCAATTAAATCCTAAAAATACACTAAAACTCTAAATAAAGTCTAAAATAAATTCTAAAAATTAAAATGACTCAAATAAAAAAATATAAAAATTAATAAAAGTACAAACTCAACACACACAGGGCTCGGGGTAAGTTTAGGCCAGGCTATGGGGTAGGTTAGGGTTACGGGAGATGTGATTTAGCCCTTTCTTGCTGCAAATTGCCTCGAAATAGAGCTTTTGAAATCGCAACTGCAATCAAGCCGGCACAATAGACAATTACGAGCATTAGACCCAATTTTGCCAAGAATTAGCAATTAAAATACGTCTATTCGAGGTATTATTTAAACACTTTTGGGTGCTTATCACACCACTCCCAAACAGAACATTGCTAGTCCCCGAGGAAAATATTGAGGGAAAGAAAGATAAGAACCCAAAAATGTACCACTTTCGCTAGCACTTGTGATTTCACTTAGCATTTGCAACAAGCCTTTAAACCTATAGGTTTCCCTACGGGACGAGTTGTGTCTCGTGAGGGTTTGTAGGAAATATACCCCCAAAATTCTTTATTTGCAAATGGCAGTCAATATCTTATTAAACGTAGAATAATCGCAAAATCCATCATGAGAAAAATATTTTAAAAAATACAAGCTAGAAGTGCATAAAAGTTAGTTACGTAAATACTCATGGGACATCCTTCCTCGAACTTAATGTGTTTGTGTGAATCGGTCAAAACGGGTCGAGTATCACAAGAGTAATTCCTAGATTGCATTTTCGAAATCAACACTTTAACTTCAAAATATCACAAATATATCTCTCTCAAACGAACTCACGAGATTAGGGTAAGTGTATCGCCTTTGTGTGTGAGGAGGTGAGTAAATCTAAGCAAATTCAAATGTCTCACACACATATAAGAAAGAAAGAACATTTAAAGAGTAAAGTGATCTCATGAAAGGATGGTAATCACTGTAGCGAGAACGCCGAGTTATTCACCATGTTGACTTTCATGTGCCTCATCCCTCTACTAAGTCTTTCGAGGGTTGAGGCACGAGATCGACCTTCTTGTCTTAGCCTGGCACTGTTTCTCCTATTGACTTGAATTGGGCGCTCTGTAACTCCTAGATATTTCATGGGGTTCCTAACATTCCATATCATCATCATCATCACATGAGTCATCTTGAGACTCTCGACCTTGCTTCCACAGGCGTAATCGCCTAGGGCCAGTTACATCCCTTCATCTCTTCTGTTGCACGGCCTCTTTATGCGGGATGAAGGGTGGTCCTCTGGTCATCAAATTACCACCCTCCCTGATGATCGGAGTTATCACCTCCACTCCTGCGCCAGTGGGCCTAACCAGTATGTTTTGGCTAAAAGAAGCCAATTGCTCCTGTATTATCTAAATGGTGACCAATAAGTGTAGCGCCGCTGCGACCTCAACCATATTTGACTTAGGAAGTGCTTTACTGGAATTGGGGACAACACTCGGGGGAAATTCTGAAGCCATTGAATCCAGTGAACGAAAAGAACAAGAATTTCTTTGGAAAAATTGAATCAACTAGAAGAAACCTTAAATAACCCAAACCAGAGCTCTTTTAATGACGGTTCAAACCCAACCAAATGTGGGGTTGGACCACCACCAGAGAATTCACTGAGGAGTAAGATGTAAATAAGAGAAAGAAAATGATGATCTCGCTTCCCACAGATGACACCTACAGATGATACCAGTTATGGTAACACCAAGTAATATAGTAAGAGCTCAATCCAGTAGAACCTTGAAGATGCAATAATGGTGGAAATTAGGTATAAAAGTTAATAAAGAAGGAGTTCAGGCAATGGAGAGATAAAGACTATGAAGTAAGTGGTTCGACCATCTGGCCTACTCCATTGTGCAAGTGTGAGTGAACTTCATTATGAAAATGGCTCTAATGGCCTTGTGATACAAGTCACTCAAATTTCTCTCTCGGCTGTGATTTGAACAGAGTTTCATCTAGGGTTTACAATTTGCGATTCTTTGCATTGTTGGAGGAGACAAGTATATATAGTGCCTAGGTGGGTGTAGTGTAACCCCATTCATATAATTAACATGTGTAGTATGTAATAGCCAGTAATGTGCAACCATTTATCACTGTCACATGTAGATCGTGATGATGAAAAATTCCCTCACGTGTGAGGGAGATCTGGTTATAACGGCTTTATGTATGTGGGATCTGCAACCCACGCGCACCCTTCCAAGCATTACCAAATCCACACGCTCTGCCAGCCATTAACTTTCGGTTGTTCGGGTCAGGCCGAGGCCGAGTGGTAAACTTGGATCCTCTGATACTACGAGAACTATCTTGTTTAGCGATCTTCAATCGGCCTTCGTCCTCCAGAAGATGGACGAGTTCGAGGATACTTAAGTCATGAGACCATTGATGTTGATAGATTAATTGTGTCATGAGATGAGGATGAGGCCTGTGGCCTAGGACGAGGCACTTAGTGTAGTTCCTACATTCGAGCCATAACTTCCTTTAACTGATGATCTGACACTGGTCGGCCTTGGGTGTGGAGGTCCATTCTTGGGGCGAGGCTATACTTGATATATCGTTCTTAACTTTAGGTTATACAGGAAGTTTGAGGAAGTTCTTGTCCCTGACTTATCAAAGATGAAGCCATACATGAAGCTCTTATTTTTTTTTGCTTTATGCTCATACTTGGTTTTTTGTTTGAGATGATTGTCATCTCTTATTCTTGAAAAAAAACATAAAAAGGAAGTTTACATGATAACAAACCCACACTTTATTTTTGAAATGATCATAATCGTTACATAAAGTTTCACTGGTAATACCTTATGAGATGCTCATCATTCTAGGGGTTCTTGAATTTTTCTCCTTCCAGTGTTTCCAAACGACAGGTTCTTGGTTGGACGACCACCGAGATACGATAAGGACCATGCCAATTATCTTCCAACTTGTTTCTTTTTGGAGTACTTTTTTAAAACATAATCTCCTTCCTTCAGGTTGATCTACTTGACTCTCCTGTTGTAAAATTGTGTAGCGCATTGCTGATAAGCAACCATTCACAACGTAGCATCATTCCTTACCTATTCAATCAAGTCCAGGTCTAACCTCCTCATGAGATATTTTTTTTTGTGAGTTAAAATTGAGAATTCGGTGGCTTGGTAGGCCCACTTCTTTCGGAACCACTACTTTTATTCCAAAGGCTAAAATGAAGAGAGTTTCTCCAGTAGCTATTCTCGGTGTGGTTCTATATGCCTAGAGAACACTATGTAGTTCATTAATCCAGTTTCCCTTTGCATCATCAAGCCACTTTTTTAAACCTTTGAGTAGTGTTTTTTTAGTTACCTATGTTTGATCGTTGCATTAAGGATGTTCTGGGGAAGAATGAAGTTTTTTAGATTTTAGACTGGACACAATAATCCTCATATTCCTGGTTATCAAATTGAGTGCCATGGTAAGTGATAAAGGCATGTAACATCCCAAATCCACATATGATATGCTTTCGTATAAATTAGAAGACTATTTCATAGGAAATTTCCACCAAGGGTTCAGTATCCACCCACTTGGTGAAATAATCCACTGCAACAACCAAGTATTTTAATTGTCCCTTTGTTTTTAGCAATGGGCCGACCAAATCGATTACCCAAAAGACAAAAGTCTCGAGAATTGATTGGAGTTGGGGTATCCCCCGGTCTTCTATGTATGGTGCCGAATCTCTGGCACTTTTCACATTTCCTATCAAACAGAGGGCAATCTGCTTTCAAAGTTAGCCAGTAATACCTCTGCATTACTATTCATCTTACCTTTGATCGGCCTGCTGAGTGAGATCCACATAAGAATTCATTTACTTCCTTGATTATATCTTGCATTTTAATGGGGTGTACACATCGGAGCAAAGAAACAATGTTGAACATAAGTGCCTTCACCATGTAGTCCAAAACTACCCAAATATTTTCTAACCAATCTTTGAAGAATGGCATCAGTATGGATCCAATCAGCATTAATTCTGAAGGGAGGATTAGGGTAACCCAACACACCTGGATCATACTAGTACCACAATTGATTTATTCTAGGAACCTTAAAAACTGATAACACAAGCTTGCTCCAACTCATCCCCTAGATGCGCCAAGGCTTCATCATAGCCATCCATCCAAACTGCACTAGGTTGTTTATGGAAATGTAAAGTTAGCCGATCAACCATATCAGTGAGTTTCTTAATGGCCATATCCTTACTCCTAATTAAGTCTTCCTGATCCTCTAAGGTGTTCTTGGTCTTCTTATCCTCAACAGTTTCCCGAGAAACCACCATCTGTTTAGATGACTGGAAAGACTTGGTTTTCTTTAAAACTTCTAGTTCTTTCATCAACTAGGCATTATCCTATTCCAAAAAGTAGGTTCGTTTATATTTAACAACTCCAAGGACTTTTTCAGGCTCCCCAGTTCATTCCTAAAGGTATTATTCTCTTTTTTAATAGGCTATCCACCTCTCGAGCACTGTCCATTTCATGATTCAACAGGAATTCTTTCTTCTGGTAGGCAGAAGAAATATCTTGAAGGTTTTTATCAAAACCATGCCCAGTGCTCAATAAGTTATACTTTTCTTCATAATCAGCATGAAGGCTATTGCAAGAAGCCTTATGATCCTCTTGAATTTTCTCAATCATTTCATAATAAGCAGCATTATTTGCCACTTCCTAGTCAAAGAGTATATGAAGGTGAAGATAGGTTTCCTTCACTTGATTTGTGGCATCTAAATTGAGCAACTCTTCTAGATCGACTTAATCTAAAATCTTTATGACCAATGCCAAATAGCCGAACATTTTCCTCTACATATCACTCTCAGCGGCTACTATGGCATTTCTCCTGGATTTAAATTGGAAAACAAGATTATAAGCACAACAGTGGATCAACTTCTAAAATAATGTTATTAGAATCCAATACAAAACTTTATTATTATTGAAAAGAAAGGGTACATCTCATAGGATCTTTTTCAGGGTTACAAAAAGGAAAGCAAACATTACAAAAGTAAATAAATAACTGTCAGCCAACCAAGAAGTTACACATTCTCCTTCTCCTTGCCTTGAGCCTCCTTCTCCGCTGAAGATACTAATGACGCAGAAGCTTTCAGCACCATTGAAGATTCTATAGTACCTTATCCATCCTCCATTTTTTCATCGATGTTGGGAGGAATGCCAAAGTTGTATTGCTAGAAGAATTTAGAGTCGGCATTAGTGCCGACCTAGTTTAAAGCCAATGTCTAGCCCTCATTGAAATCAACATTGTTCATATATTCAATCTAGAGTGCAACAACACAAAAAGCTTTATCCCAACCCCAGGTAAAGGCGTCTTATTTCTTCTTCTTTAACGTGGCTTTCCATTCCTATAACTTTCTCTTTTCTTTAGCAATCTCCAACATAGAATCGACAGCAGCCTTCTCAGAGTCCTTTTTTTTATTTCTTGGCATCATTCAAGAGACCTTGCCATTTTTTTTGCTCCTTTTTATGGGCCTACTTAGTGGCATCCAAAGAACCCTTCTAGCCTTTGAAGGCCTCTTCAACACCCACGAATGATTCATTTAACTAATCATCTCTTATCGACAACTGGTCCTAGTCGACCAAAAATTGCAAATAATATCAACACATGTCAATCATTAAAAATCATTAAGGAGAGTAGAAATTAAAGAAGCTAGGTTTGTGTACACAATTACCAGAGCTAAATTTTAGTTAGATCTCTCCAACAGTCCATCCCTTGACATGGGAGAAGTCACCGACCTATCCGTGGTCAACACTCTAGAATGGATCAAACCCCTGGCCAAACCGGGGTTCACTGCCACAGAGGCAGCTATAACAAAGGCCTGGTCGATAGCAGGACCTCTCTTCAATATCTTAAAGTGATATTGAGTATTACTAATCTCCGCAGTGGTAATAAACACTGACCTATTAGTTCCTCTGCTGGTAGTCTTTTTCTTCTCAACAAGTGGGGGAGACATGGATCCAAACAACAAATTTTGGATTTTTCTCTTCACCATCTTGCTAGGGATGAAGAGTTGGCTAGGATTGCGACTAAGTCAAAGGATTTAAAAAGGAAGAAATTCCTCCCAGAACAATATCTCCTTCTTCCAAAGGCAACTCAGATACAACAATTGATGAAGTAGAGTTTTCTAAATCTATGGGGGCTGAGGGAATGTCCTCCGTGTGTTGAGATACAAAGGAGGTAAGAGAGCTCTTATACTCTAACAAAATAGAGGCCGAACTGGGATGATCTTCTCTAATTCCTTCCTGAATGGACCAAATAAACTTTAGCTCCTTAAAGTTCTCCTCTGAGTCAGGTGGACAGTCTTTCTTCTTTTTCTTTGTAAAAAGGCACAAAATATTAGTTGTCATATCAAAAAACAACAAATAGGCATAGAGGAAACACAAGTAATTTGAGGCACCGACCTATGCCACACCCTTCTTGGGGTCATCTGGGACCATTGTACCTTATCCCCGGAAAGGGGGCATGTTGCCAATTCTTTACCATGACTCCATAATCCTAATAATCCTTATTAGAATCAGGCAAATTAACAACTAAAGTCATATTGGCCCGACATGTCTTCAATTAACAAGATTTTCTCCAGTGGTTCCCCACTTATAGCAGTATAATAATTCCTTTATTCCAATATAGGTGTTGTAAAATTCGTTAAACGGTTGACTCTATTTACTACCCTCCAACTATTGGGGGCTACCTTAGTGGGGACCATATTAGGTTATTGACAAAATTCCATAAATAGGTTTTAAGGGAAAAGGTGATTCCACACTCAGCTATAAAATTATGGGCAACCAATGACCCTCGTCTAAGGCATGCCCATCCTCTCACCTTGATACCATTTTTAATATTACCCGATCAGGAATCTTTCTTCTCTCCATAAATTCCTCCAAAGATCCTTCATCAACCATTTAAACCATATTCATAAAGAAAAAGGTGAACATATAAAAGTCTTACAGTTGCAACTACTAGGGTTGGAAAGATCTTAAGAAGCAAAGAGAAAGTTTTACAATTGAAAAGATACAGTTCGAGAGTGCTTAGGTAAAGAAAATGGAGGGAAAATCCACCTTTTATAGATATAGAGATGAGTCGCAATTTCTAGGATTTGAAATGATTACTTGAACCAAACGATTAAAATTTCGATAGCTTTTCAAATCTCCAGGAAGAAAATGACCAGCATACGCTCCGACGGTTTGCCTTTTTTTCAAGTTATTTACAAAAGTGTCATCGCTGTAGTACAATAGTAAAAGATTTACATGTTCAGTAGGTCGGATGCCAACCTTTAACCTTATTGATAACTGAGCAACTTCTTGAATTAAATATGCTATTCTTTTGATAAATCCTCAAGTATGGAGCATTGGGGGCTTTTGTTGTATGTTAAAGTTATTTAACCACATGAACCAATAACACAAAGACACCTATAAATGTCACCCTGAGACCTACCACACTGGATCAAAGTTAGTCAACACAAGTACTTATTGGTTGTCTACCTAGCCGATCACCTCTAAAAAGTTGAACCATCAATCTGATGGAAAGCCACACGTGGGATATTGAACACTCACCATGCACATGCACTTGAAAGGATACCCAACTTTCTATTATTCAGTAAAGGTGTAAATTCTTGAACCTATAAAGGCATTCCACCTCTGGCATCCTACTTACTATAAATACACCATTTCCCTTCGATAAAGAAGTAGGGACAAGTTTTTACAACATAATTGCACTTTGTAATTTTTTTTGTGAGATAACAATACAAACCCTAACCAACTTTAGCCGTGGATGTAGGCGATGTAGGCTTATTCCTAAAGATGTACCATGTAAAACTCTTGTGTCTCTTGCACCTTTCCAATACTTTATCTTTAGTTATTTATTTGTGATTATAAGTTTAAATAATTAAAGTTATGATCAATCTCTAAATACCTTTTCTAGATTTAGACATCAACAGATTGGCGCCGTCTGTGGGAACGATCGGCCATCGTCATTTTCCAATAATTTATTTCCAAGATCGATCCTTGAATCCTTTTAAAGGATGGTTAAAATCCTAAAAAGTAGTCTTATTGGGGGTAACACTTTTACCCATTCTATTCTATTCAGAGGGCCGAATTTGCAAGGAATTTTACTCAACCTAGCCAAATGGTAAGATCCTATCTAAGAAATAATGAGGCAGCTGACTCAAACACTTAAAAAAAGATCTGTTAGTACTCCATCCGCTCGAAGGTAAATGCCACATATCCCTCCCAGAATCAAGAGGAGTAGATATTCTAGATCTTCACCCGACAATTCTTATCGTTCATAAGCAACTTCCTTAATAAGATTCACTGACTTCTATAATGGGCGGTCTCTCACTCCAAAATGGGTGAGAGCTTTAGAAATGTTGAGCAAGGACTCTGCCTTCAATCGTCTTGGTCCCCGAGTAACTAGAGGCCATCATATGGAGCCATCTAGATCACTTGATCATCACGTCGAGCATCGTGAAGGATTAGTTAGGTACAGAATTATCATCCGAGGATCCGGGAACACTAACCAGACTTATGAGGAAGAGAGCTCAACACAAACATGTGGTAGAGATGCCAAAGCTACCTCAGCCAAATCTAAGTTAGAAGATCATTCTTAAAAGGGATCAATACAGAAACTGGAAGATCTCTTTGGGGCCAAGATTAAAAATCCCCTACGAAGGAGCTTTGTGAAGGGGTCTCCCTTCGTTCTAGCCATTATGAATTTCCCTACACCTTCTAAATTCAAGACGATAGTAGTTATTCCTAAATATGATGGCAAGACTGACCCTATCCTCCATGTTGAAAAATATCAAGTTGCCACTGATATTTATTCTGTCCCAGATGAGATGCCTTGTTAAGCGTTCTCAAGTACCATCACTAGATCTACCAAAATTTGGTACAATAATTTACATAGAGCATAAATTTTAAGTTTTCAGCATCTCGCGAAACTATTCATTATCAACTTCTATTTTGGAGATAAGCCTATCAAAAGAGTAGCTCATTTACTAAGCATTCCCTAATGATCAAGAGAAATTACTCACAATTACATTACTGCTTCAACAGTGAGAAGTAAGAAGTAGTGGAGTTTAAGGAAAAGACTGTCATCACGGCCCTGATGAGTGGAATACTTATCGAGAAGCTATATTATGCATTGGAAAAGGAGCCTCCTAAAATCATAACAGAGTTAATGGCAAAGGCTGGAAAAATCATGAATGCAGAGGAACCTATGGCTACCAAGTAAGTTCCAGGAATCACGACTGATAATCTAAAGAGGTTAGAGAAGAAGGTGGAAAAAAATTAAAAAGTTGAGAAGACTAAGAAGTATGAGGAATACACTCCTCTCACCATTGGTTTGCATCAAATCTTAGAAGAAATTAGGGTCATTAGAGACATTAAATGGCTTGGAAAGTTGAAATCACCTAATCGTGGGGATAAGTCTATGTATTGTGAGTTTCATAAAGATCATGGGTATACCACTAATAATTGCATTGCCCTAAAAAAATGAAGCAGAATCTCTTATTCATCATGGAAAGTTGAACAAGTTTATGGATCAGACTAAAGATCGAGACTCTAAAAGAATATCATAATCCCCTTGAAAAAGAAGAGATAACTAGTAGAGAGGTCGGGATGATGATTCAAAAAATGATCCAAACTAGTTGGAAAACCTCGGGAACCAGAGCTTGATATAAAAATGATACCCTTTGATTGTATTTTTATTGTAGGAGGAGACGCTGGCGGTAGAGACGAAACAGTCAGGAGAACAACCTATTTGAATGAGACCAAATCTTATTCTACATTGAGAAGATCAACTTATCAAATGAGGTATATGGCTGACCCAGAAAGGTGAACAAAGATAAGCTATTCATTGGCTTTTCCGAGAATTAGATATCAGGAATACTCTACCCACATAACGATTCTTTGGTCGTCATCTTTAGTGTACATGAACTAAGAATTACTAGGATCCTTGTAGACAACAACATCTCTACTGATGTTATGTTTTCTAATTGTTTCCATAGTTTGGGACACAGAGATAGTAAGCTGGAACCTTATTATAGACCTCTGATAGGTATCTCAGGGGAAAAGGTTTATCCTTTGGGAACCATCAAGTTAGATGTTTTTATCAACACTTGACCAGCTAGTAGAACCGAGAATATTATTTTCTTCTTCATTGATAAAAGCGTACAGTCAGCCTATAACATGATGCTCTGCAGAGTTGGCCTAAAGAAATTTGAAGCAATACCATCCATAGTTCACCAATGCCTGAAATTCACCACTCATTATGGTGTTGGCATAGTAAAGGGGAATCAAGTGGAGGACAGAGAATGATATTATACATCTTCCTAACAAGAGGAGTTGAAGAAAATTACCACCACTTATCGGATTGAGACCTTAGAACCCCGGGAGGAAGCTGATTTAGTTAAATGGCAAGCTATGGAAGTAACTGACACAGTTATACTGGATGATGGGCCTAAAAGGACATCTCCAAATTGGTTCAACCATAGAACCATCCCTCAAGCAGGAATTAATAACATTTCTTAAAGAGAGAAAAAGTGTGTTCACCCGGACTCATGAAGACATGTCAGGAATCGATCTGAAATTTATATGCCACGAACTAAACATCATAAAAAATCCTAAGTCGATCAAGTAAAAACGACGGGTGTTTAATCCTGAGAAGAGTATGGCCCACCAGAAGGTGGTGGATAACCTGCAAAAGGAAAAATTCATTGAAGATGTAAAATACCTTTATTGGATGGCTAATGTAGTGATGGTGAAAAATAAAAAAAACAAGTGGCATTTGTGTGTTGACTTCACCGACCTCAATAAATATTATCACAAAGATAATTTTCCTTTACCAAGGATTGGTCAATTGGTGGATGTCACAGTACAGCATGAGTTACTAATGTTTATGGACGCTTACTCAGGGGACAAACAGATCAAGATGAAGATAGAATACATGGAGAGCACATCATTCATCACCATCTGAGGTATTTATTATTGTAATATTATGACTTTTGCGCTAAAAAATCTGGAGCAACATACCAGATGCTAGTGAACAAAGTTTTTGAGGAGAAAATAAGGAAGAATATGGAAGTTTATATGGATGACATGCTCACCAAGAGCAAAAAAGCTACCAACCACATCAAAGATCTAAGCCAAATACTTAACCAACTTAAGAAATAACAAATGAAACTCAATCCAACTAAATGCATGTTCGGCTTCCATGATGGGATGTTCTTGGGTTTTATCATGAATAAGAGAGGAATTGAAGACAATATAGACAAGATTAAAGAATTAATTAACATGCAATATCCCTAATGTAAGAAAGGTGTATAGAAGTTGATTGAAAGGGTAGGAACCCTCAACCAATTTATCTCCCGAGCTACCGACAAGTGTTTTATCATTCTTCAAAGTACTTAGAAAAAACTTTTAGTGGAATGAGGAATGTGGAAAATCCATTTAAGACCTAAAACAGTACTTAAGATCTCCACCACTGCTCTCCTGGCCACTCATAGAAGATAAATTATACTTATACATGGTTGTGTCCGAATCTGTTATCCGTTAGACACTAGTTCGGCTGGAAAGTGGGATACAAAAGACAATATTTTACACTAGCAAGGGTTTTAGAGGAGCAGAAATAAGATATCCTCGCTAGGAGAAATTGGACTTGGCGCTCATTGAAGCATTAAAAGTAATGAAAACCCACTTTAAGGTACATATAATAGTGGTTTACGCAAATTTGACTTTGTGCCAGGAAATTCACAAACCAGAAAAATTAGGGAGATTGATGGCTTGGGTAGTGGAGTTATGAGAATATGATATACTTTATGAGTCGAGAAGTTAGTGAAGGAACAAGCTATAGAAGATTTCATTATGGAATTCACATATCAAGAGTACAATTCAAATTTGGAAGAGAGCTCGGCCCCAAAGCAAATCAAGCAAAATCCTCTAAAAGAAGGCTCTATAGCCAACAGACCTGAGACATTCCCTATGCAAGAAATCACCCAGCGATATGAAGACCAAAGAAAAAAGTTATTCACGTAAGGAATCCGAAGTGAAGGTAATTTTTCTGATGAAATCCCTATTTAAAAGCTATATGTAAATGGATCTTCTTGCGCTACGGGCATTGGAGAAAGACTCATTATCAACACTCCTGATGAAATATATGTAGAATATGCACTTCGTTTCCAATTTCAATACTCTAATATTGAAGAAGAATATGAGTCACTGATCACCAGCTTGGAATTAGCCTTATCATTGGGTGCTAAACAAGTCATAGCCCATAGTGACTCCCAATTATTTGTTAATCAAGTGCTCCAAGAATATGAGGTCAAGGGAGATATCATGGCGAAGTATCTTTCCAAAGATTTTAAGGCCAGCTCCAAACTGCTGGCAGTCAAGATGATTAAAATACCAATAATTGAGAGTGCCTGAGCGGATGCACTTGCTCAACTGGCCTCGGTGATTAGGACAGAGCTTACAAGGACTATTCCAGTAAATATCCTTGCGCACATAAGCATAGATGAGGAGACTGTCAACTTAATCTCCATGGAATTAAGACCATCATAGATGGATCCTATAAAAGACTACATTGACAAGGGCTTGTTATTTGCCTACCTTAAATAAGCGAGAAACTAATGTACAAAGAAGCTAGTTATTTTATAGAAAGAGGAGTTTTATATAAAAGGGTCTACACTATTTCTTTGCTCCGATGTGTAAAACCCACCGATGTGCACGATTTAATCTAGGAAGTACATTAAGGATCATATGGAGATCACTCAGTAGGCCAATCACTGGTAAGATGAATATAAATGGAGGGGTCTTATTGACCAATAATAAAAGTAGATTGAGATCTATTTTGTAGGAAATAAAAGTGCCAGATATTCGCCACCATACATAGTTTATTGGGGGCTACCCTAACTCCAATCACTTCTGTCTAGCCTTTTGCCATTTGGAGAATCGATTTAGCCAACCCATTGCTGAATACAAAAGGACGATTCAAATACTTGGTGGTTACAGTGGATTATTTCCCCAAGTGGGTTGAGGTTTAACCTTTGATGGAAATGCCCTATAAAAGAGTCTTCCAATTTATATGGAAGCATATCATATACCGACATGGTATGTCGTATGCCTTCATCACTGACCATGGCACTAAATTTGATAACCAGGAATTTAAGGATTATTTTGTCCAGTCCAAAATCCAGAAACTTCATTCTGCCCCAGGACATCCTTAATGCAATGATCACACAAAGGTAACTAACAAAACATTGCTCGACGGTTTGAAAAGAGGCTTGACGATGCAAAGGAAAATTGGATTAATGAACTGTGCAACATTATTTGGGCATATAGAACCACGTCAAGAATAACTACTAGAGAAACTCCCTACATGATAGCCTTTGGAACATAAGTAGTGGTTTTGATAGAAGTGGGCCTACCAATCCATCGACTGCTCAATTTTGACTCACCAAAAAGTGATCTCATGAGGAGCTTTGACCTGGACTTAATTATAGAGGTAAGACAATATGATGCGCTCCAAACGAATGATTATTAGCAATGCAATGCTCGATTTTATAACAAGAGAGTTAAGATGAGCAACCTGAATGAAGGAGATTATGTTCTCAAAAAATTACTCCAAAAGGCAATAAATTGGAAGCTAATTGGCATGGCCCCCCTTACCGTATCTCGATAATTGTCTAACCAGGAACCTGCCATTTGGAAACACTTAAAGGAGAAGAATTCAAGAACCCCTGGAATACTGAGCATCTCAAAAAGTATAACTAGTGAAACTCTATGTAATAGTTATGATCATTTCAATAAGAAAGTGTGTGGTTTGTCATCATGTAAACTTCTTTTTTATGTCTCTTTTTGGGAATAGGAGATGACAATCATCTCACACAAAAAAACAAGTATGAGAACAAAGCATGAAAAAAATAAGAACTTCATGCATGGATGTACCATTGACAAGTCACGAATAAGAAATTTTTAAAACTTTGTGTATAAACTAAAGTCAAGAATAAGGAGTTTTATGGGATCGAATTAAATTAAGGATAAGATCCTAAAACATTTGGTCGCCAATGGTAACTAATGCAAACACTTTGTATAAAAACGACAAAGATTTATTTTGACAAGCTTAAGTGGATTAGTAAAACCTAAGGATGGACAACACGGGTTCGTCCTAAAACATAAACCAAGTTAAGTAGATTAGTTAGTTAGAACAACCGACAAACTAAGCAGAACGCTTAGCTGTTAAATAAATTCCAAATGCATAATAAACATGTGTTTGCAAACAAAGATCTTTTATTCAAAGGGTACCAACGGTTCATTACAAATCTATATTAGACAGTACAAGATCAAGAGCAAGGGGAAAGCAATCATCATTCGACGGGATGTTTTCCTTAAGATTTATCCATCCCATCAGGAGGAATATCAAGAGTAGAAGGTAGAATGGGATAACTCAAGTCTATCAACATACCATGACCACTTGAACTCATCCTGTTCACCAAATTATGGGGATGAACATAAGTGTCTTCATCATGTAGTCTAAAATCACCCAAATATTTTCTAACCAAGCTCTGAGGAATAGTGTCAGTGGGCATCCATTCAACATCAATTCTAAAAGGAGGATTAGGGTAATTGAATACACTTGGATCATGCCAAGTAACAAAATCATTTTGTTTTAAGAACCTTCAAAACTAACAACACGGTTAGCCAACCCCCTTTATAACCTTAACTCCGGGCTTGCTCTGAATCATCCCCTAGATGCGCAAAGGCTTGATAATAACCATCCGTCCAAACTGCCCTGGGTTTCTTGTAGAAATGGAAAGTTTGCCAATCAATCCTATATGTGATTTTCTTTAGCTAAGGAAAATAGTGTATTTATAGTAACTATAAAGCCAGCATATGGAATACTTTTATAGATTCAAGCATTTAAACCTTTACATAATAATAAATAGTTGGGTATCCTTTCATGTGCATGTACATGGTGACTGTTGAATATCTCATGCGTGGCTTCCATCTTATTAATAGTTCAACTTCTTGGAGGTGGTCGGCTAGTTAGCCAACCAACAAGTACTTATGCTCGCTAGGTCTGATCCAATGTGGTATGTCTCAAGGTAGCATTGACAGGTGTCACTATGTTATTAGTCCACATGGTTAAATAATTTTAACCTACAATAGTCGGTGTGATAACAATTTAAGTATTTAGCATAGTGTTGACGGTTGCTCGGGCACCATCATCTCAGTGAGGTCCCATTATAAAAATTATTGGATCATTCATTACACTCATTCGATAATGTGAATTTTTCCTCAGCATATGATAGAGCGGATACATATCATACATTATTGGGCCAAATAATTCAATCACGTAATAATTTTTATTTAATTTAGCCCCGATGGATGGTTGGGAAATTTATTAATTTCTTCAGGTGTTAATATTTAGCGTCGATGGATGCTCGAGCATAATCTTTAGTTCTTGGAAATCTTATTAATTCTCTGACAGGTGATTGAGCACACTATTAATTACTCGGTTTAATCATATTATTGAAAATTTTCTTGGATAAATGATTGAGCATATATGTCAATTGTTTGACGAATTTGGCCACTTCAATTTGAATATTATCTTTTAACCACAACACTTTAGACCCTACAATTGGTTGGGAAAAATTATTTGTTATAACCGACGGATGCTCGGGCGTTGATAGTTTTTCAACTTCATTATTGATTGTCTGACTTTATGATTCTTAACCTTACGAATGGTTAGGCATATTCAAGATTTATCCCGAAAGATAATCATTAAAACATTTATTGTCATTTTTTTAGCTTAGTCGTGAAGATATATGCCACACAATTTGTATTTTGTCCCTAACTGATGGTTGGTCACGATAATTCTTATTTATTTGCAGTTCCGTAAAATGGTCACTGTGGTCAATTGTTAGTCGACGTTATATTTATTATTGTGATTCAACCTCAATGAATGGTCTAGAAATTTATTTCTCTCTAATAATGTCGGATGAAGCATAATATATACTAAATCTTTTGAAATTCTCCTCGACGGATGCTCAGACATCATTTATTTTCTTCAAAATCTTATTAATTCTCTAACGGATAGTCGGTACTTATATTAGTTCTCTGGATTTCTTGTTAGCCTCTATAGATAGTCGATGAAATTTATATTATGTGATCATTGCAATTTAGCCCCAACGGATGATTGGGTAGTATAATTCTTATTTAATTTAACCTCGACTAATGATCGAGTGGTCATTCATAAGTCAACATTGTATTTATTAATGCTATTCAGTCTAGATGATCAGCCATTTACTAGTTATTTAACCTAATCTATTAAGCATCAATACGTAGTTGGTCGAGATAATTCTTATTTCTATGTAGCTCAACGGATGATCGATGGGATATTTTTCATTACCAAAAAGACCCGATGGATGGTCGGTCATGCTTATTATCTCAATTATTCTAGATAATCGACATTATATTGAATTGAAATCCCAATGGATGGTTGGGCATCCTCATTATTTGGTAATCTTATCTTAGCCCCAATGGAAGGTCGGGCATCATAATCACTGAATCATATTATTTCAACACTCGACGAATTCTCAACATGACTCTCAACAAAGTCTCGATGGATGGTTGGGCATAATAATTATTTAGTCTTCTCTTTATAGACCCGATTGGGGGCTCCGTGGCAATGTTGACATGTGAACAAATTCACCACAATGCTAGTCGAACGAGAGAGAAATTAGACATCGAGTTGAAAAACCACAAGATTGGTTTCCCCGTAGAGAGCGGGTTTAAAAAGTCTTGACTGATCACAAGCATTCGAAAAAACCTCGACACACGAGTGCTTAATAGGCTTGTGGTCGACCTCTCCAATCGGACCATACAAAAATCCTAATACAGGGTGATACCCAATACTAGGTGCACGCCCAAGGAAGCTTCGGTGCATGAGTGCTTAACAGGCTTGTGGTCAGCCTCTCCAATTAGATCATATAATAATCCTAATACATGGTGATACCCTATAGTAGGTGCACGCCCTAGCAAGCCTCAGTACATGAGTGCTTAACATGCCTCTGGTTGGCCTCTCCAATTGGACCATATAAAATCCTAATATAGGGTGACACCTAGACTAGGTGCACGCTCGATCAAGCCTCGGTGCACGAGTGCTTAACAAGCCTGTGGATGGCCTCTCGAATTGGACCATACAACAAAACAGAAGAACGAACTATGATCGACCTGATCCCATGGGGGTACATAAGAAGCTCGATACGCTCAAGTCTGGTTCACATATCGATCGAACGTCTCATAACTCAAATAAAGCTTTCCTCTGAGACCTTACAAAGGCAAGAAGATCAACTAAAGAGTATTTAGAAGTTGAATGAAAATTCAAAAAATATCAGTCCATGTCATATTGACGATTACACATGTTTGAAGAGATCACACACTAGCTCCTAGCTCATCTCGAAATCAACTTAGCTGAACTGAAACCTGTAGGGATATTGTGGGAGAAAAAATACACCTCCAATAATAGCATGACGTGCGGTGAGTGGACCGCTAAAGATGGCAACCCACATACACCCTAGAAAGATAAGGACGACTAGAGTCATTGATAAAGTAGAAGATCAAGAAGCATTATTTTATTTTTATTCAAACTCAATGGGGATAGGACTTATCTAATTGCAACCTTAAACTCTATATAAAGGGAACACCCCCTCAATGTGAAGGAGGGCTTAGAGGCTGCAGAAACACTCTCATGTCAATTGTCTCAAGTTTATAATGAAATACAGTTGAAGCCCCGTGGGCGTAGGCCATCAATGGTCGGACCATGTATATCTTTGTCTCTCTCTTAATTATTTTTACACTCTCATGATTATGGTTTGTCACCTCCCTTCGGGTGAATTTTTTGACACCACGCCTTATAAGAGAGAACTTTGCTTTGGGTAATGAACGAAAGTGGTAAATTATCTTATCACCCGAGTGTTTATGATTAAACTGAGGCTACCCCCATTGACAGTAATGGCAAAATGTAATTTTTAAGAATGATGTTAAACAAGATTAATGATGAAGGAAAATATGTTCCAAAGAGGTAATCAATTATAAAGATTACCACAAATAATGTGGTTCACCCAACTTGAACTACATCCACAGGATCTCGAGTTTTATTCCACTTAAAGAGTGAAAATTAATATTTATAATCACTCAATATCAATCATGAAACTTCTCCTCTCAAGTGTATATAGTCTTTAAACTCTCTTAGAATCTCTTCTCTCTTATATTATTTGTTGTTCTAGTTGTCTTTCCTGTTATGAGTTTTTTCATCCTTTCTCCTGCGGAGCAATGTAGCATATAGAGGGAAGTTGAGTGCCTTTTCCGTTTTGGACCCATTTGCAGGTAAACCACCATCATCCATTTCATGGGGAAAACTTGTTAAGTGTGGCTTAAAGTGGTATCAAAATATGGAGGAAATTATTACTTTAAACCAAAGTGATAAGCGCCCTGCCCATTATACAATACAAAGTCTGTTCGCATGGGATCATGAGAAAAAAGGGAATATTACTTTATGTTGGATAATTGATCATCGATTAAGTTGATGGTTACTTGATACATGTTCAATTGGGTGAGCTATTTTGCAACATACGTAATCGTATAGAGTTGTTTCAGTCTCTGTTTCCTCGGAAGCAGTTTCCTCGGGAACCTTCCCAGTCAAGTTGATCGATGGTGCATTAAGCTTCCTCGAATATGATATATTTGGGTCTTTGGGTGTTCAGATTAACCTTTTCTATATAACATCGAATGAACCCCCTTTTTCTTTAGTGAAATTATTTATCTCTAATTGGGGAGTTTTACAAATAAGCACCTTCTACATTTACCCCCTCGTAGAAAAAGTTATTGCGTAGACAAGAAGTTTCTGTACGAAGTACCTCATTCGAATAATTTGCAACTTCTAATCACAACTGTTCATTATTCGTAGCCTCCAAATTTCAAATCCTGAATCGAGGAACCTTTGTTAGATGAATATGAATCTAAAGAACCTTGTACCGAAGAACCTACTGTCAAAGAATCTTGTCAATAAACTTGTTGATTTCTTCCCACTTTCATCTCAAACTTGTGAAGTAGTTATTTTTATATATTTGTATTAAATTCTAAGCTCACTAGCTCTGACATCGCTTGCCATGTGTAGACATGAGATGATTTCTGGGACATTGGGTTACACGATCATGATTTATCCCCCAGTTTGCAACAACCGCTTTATTTAATGAATCGTCAAAAGTTTTTTTAAACGGCTATAAAATAGAAACCCTATAAAATATCTTCATCTTTATTTCTTATAAAACTTTTTAACTCTTATTTTACCTCCATTAAAACCCAAGCTCCCAAACTTTTGTAGAGAGAGAAATCATGTTCTTCTTTTGCAAATACTTCATCCTTTCATTAATTTTTGACGATCATACTTTGGTTCTGACCATTTCTTCAACATTTTTCATTAATTTTCTTCTGTTTGTACCTTTTCTTGTTCTTCAATGGCATCGTTAAGTAAGGTTGCTGAAATTTCAAGTAAAATATCTATTGGGGCTCCATCATCTAAGTTAGAAGAGAGGGGAACTATATTTAAGTGTTATCGTCCTGCTCCATACTTTGGGGAGACAAGTAAATTTTGGGAAGCAAGCAGATATTTTTTTTTTGTAAATTTGCCAGTATCAGAAGATCCTTTATTGATAGTCGATCAACTAGAGAATCATTGCGAGGGAGGTAATCTCCCCCCTGTGTTATCTTAATACTTTTATTGGACGTGGGAGACTTCTCTTATTCTAATATTAACTTTGAGTCACCTGGCAGTTCACTTGAGGGTTTTTCTACATGGACCACTTATATTTATAAGAAGTATGATGAGACTCATCTCAAGGTTGGTCTTTCCAATGCCTCTTAATAATTTGGGTATGTTACTTGTTGTAGGTTAAAATTATTTAACCTTGTGGACCAATAATACTATGACACGTGTCATCATTGTCACGAGGCCTTCCACACTAAATCAAACATAGTCGGCACAAGTACCTATTGTTCAACTACCCAGCCGACTACTTATAAAGAGTTGAATTATCATCCATATGAAAGCCATACGTGGGATATTCAACAGTGAACATGCACATGCACAAGAAGGGACACCAGGTTGTATATTGTTATGTATAAATGCTTGAATCTATAAGGGCATTCCACCTTTTAGCTTCCTACTGACTATAAATACATCATTTTCTCCAACTGGGGGGGCAAGGCTTTCACATCATATTTACACCTTGTAATTGTATCCCGAAGATTAAAATAAACCCTAACTAACTTTGCCCATGGATAAGGCACATTTCCTGATTTGAACCATGTAAAAAACTCTCTATTATCTCTTTATTCTATTTATCAGGAGTTATAAATTTGGAAATTATCATCTAAAATCAATAACCAAATTTAGACATCAACCGATTGGCACTGTCCGAGGGAAGCGACAGGCCATCGTCATTTTCTACTAAATTATTTCAAAGACATATCCTTGAGTCCTCTTAAAGGATGGCTGAAATCCTAGAAAGCAGTTTTACTGGGGGAAACACCTTTACCCATTCTGCTCCACCCCGCAGAAAGTATTCGCACAGAATTTTACTCAACCTTGCCAAAGGGCAAGAAACGATGCAGTAAACAATGAGGTAGCTAACTCAAACACTTCAAGAAACATCTATCATTTCTCCATATTCTTGGAGGTAAATTCCACCTCCACATCTTATAAATGAAAGGAGTGGATATTCTAGATCTTTACATGATAGGTCTTACTGTCCAGGAGCAACTTCCTCAATTAGATCCATGACTACAATGACGAGCAATCTCTCACTCTAGAAAGACCGAACACTAAAGAAAGGTTGAGCAAGGCCTTTGCCTTCGATCTCCTTAGTACCCTAGAAACTAGAGGCCATCATAGGGATCCAACTAGATCACTTGATCATCGTGCCGACCATCGTGAAAGATCAATTAGGTCCAAAATTAGCATTCGGGGATCCGTGAGCACCGAGCAGACTTCTCAGAAAGAGATCTTAGCACAAACATAAGGTAAAGATGCCAAAGCTGCCTCAACCAAATCTAAGCCAGAAGATCATTCGTGGAAGGGATCAATACCGTGACTTGAAAATCTCTTAGGGGAAATAACAAATATTAAAAATCCCACACAAAGGAGCTTTGTGAAGGGATCTCCCTTCATTCCAGCCATTGTGGATTTATCCACACCCTCTAAATTCAAGCCACCCGTTGTTACTCCTTAATATGATGGTAAGGCTGACCCTATCCTCCATGTTGAACAATATCAGGCTACAGGTGATATTTATTCTGTCCCTGACGAAATGCATTATCGAGCATTCTTAAATACCGTTACTAGGTCTGCCCAAATTTGGTATAATAATTTACCTTAAGGATAAATTTATAGTTTCCAATAGCTCGTCGAATTTTTCATCAGCAACTTCTATTTCAGAGCTAAGAATATCAATCCTTGGTGGAGATGAAACAGCTGAGAGAAAAGCCTATTTGAATGAGGGCAAAGCTTGTTCTTATATTTGGTGAACAACTTATCAGATAAGGTAGATGGCCCACCCAGAAAGGTGAACAAAGATAAGCTAGTCATTGTCTTTTCCAAGAACGACCTATCAGGAGTGCTCTACCCACATAACAATCGTCTGGTCGTCACCTTTAGAGTACACAAAATAAGGATTACTAGGATCCTGGTAGATAATGGCAGCTCGAATGATGTTATGCTTTATAATTGTGTCCATAATTTAGGACTGAGAGATAGCAAGATGGAACCTTATCATAGACCTTTAATAGGTTTCTCAAGGGAAAGGGTATATTCTTTGGGAAATGTCAAGTTGGAAGCTTTGATCGGCACTTGGCCAGCTAGCAGGACTGAGAAGATTCATTTCTTCGTCCTAAATAATAATGTCAAGTCCGCCTATGATATGATCCTCGATCTCGGGTTAGCCTAAAGAAATTTGAAACGATGTCATCCACTGTCCATTAATTCTTAAAATTTCCCACTCACTATGGTGTCAGCATGGTACATGGAAATTAAGTGAAGGCTAGATTAAAACATCACCACCACCTACTAAGTTGAGAACTTGGATTCCCGGGAGGAAGTTGATTTGGTTGGAGGACAAGTTGTGGAGGTCACTAAGATAATCATATTGGATGATGAAAGAGAAGTGAGGACTATAAAAAATGGTTCATCCTTAAAACCACCCCTTAAATAGGAATTAATAACATTCCTTAAAGAGAAGAAAAGTTTTTTCACCTAGCCTCATGAAGTCATGCTTGGAATTGATCTAGAATTTATATGCCATCAGTTGAATATCATTAAGGAAGATAAGAAAATTATGCAAAAACGATGGGTGTTTAGTTCCGAGAAGAATATGGCCATCCAAGAGGAGGTAAACAAGTTGCAAAAGGAAAAATTCATTAAAGATGTTAAGTACCCGAATTGGTTGGCTAATGTAGTGATGGTGAGGAAGAAAAACAATAAGTGGTGAATGTGACTTGACTTTACCGACCTCAATAAAGCCTGTACCAAATATAATTTTTCTCTACCAAGGATTGATTAGCTGGTGGATGCTACCCAAGACATGAGTTACTTAGATTTAGAGATTCTTACTTAGGGTATAATCCGATCAAAATGAAGCCAGAAGGCAGGGAAAGTACATCATTGATCACCAGCCGAGGTACCTACTGTTACAATGTTATGCCTTGTCGGCTAAAAAATGATGGATAAACATACCAAAGGCTGGTGAATAATATTTTTAAGAAATAAATTATAAAGAACATGGAAGTATACGTAGACGACATGCTTAGCAAAAGAAACATAGCTGTCAACCACACCAATGGCTTAAGCAAGACGTTTGACCAACTTGAGAAGCATTAAATGAAACTCAACCCGACCACAAGCATTTTTGGCATATAGGAGGCGATGTTCCTGGATTTCATCGCAAAATAGAGATGAATTGAATATAATCCAGACAAGATCAAGGCGTTAATTAACATGCAATCCACCTCATGTAAGAAAAATATGTAGAAATCGACCGAAAGGGTAACGACTCTCTATAGATTTGTCCTTCGAGCTACTGATAAGTGTATTTTATTCTTCAAGGTTCTCACGATAACCTTTCAATGGAATGAGGAATGTGAGAAAGCCTTTCCGGACCTGAAGCAATACTTGGGATCTCCACTACTTCTCTCACAATAACTCATGGTAGAAAAATTGTCTTTATATATTGCTGTGTCAGAGCCTGTCGTTATCTTGGACCTTGTCCAACTGGAAAATGGGATTCAAAAATTTATCTATTACACTGGTAAGGATTTTAGAGGGGAAGATATAATATATCCTTACCTGGAGGATTTATCTTTGGTGCTCATTGAAGCATCGAGGAGGATGAAATTGTATTTCCAAGCACACACCATAGTCGTATACACTGACATACCATTCATAAACCAAAAAAGTTAGGCAGATTGATGACTTGGGCAGTGAAACTAGGAGGATATGATATACTTTATGATCCAAGAATGGTAGTGAAGGGGTAAGCTGTTACAGATTGTATCGCTGAATTCACTTATGAAGAGGCCACTGACAGTCAGAGTTTTCCCGTCGAGCACACATCCTAGGAAGAGAGAGATCCGCACCAAAAATACCGAACAAACCTCTCTGAAAGAAAGTTCTATAGAAGACAAGTCTGAAACGTCCATTACGCAAGGGTTCATAAAGTAATATGACGAACAGAGAAAAAAATTGTTCAAGGAAGGAACCCTAAGTGAAGGGAGTTTTGGCAAAGACATCCCCATCTGGAAACTATATGTAGATGTATCTTCCTGAACTAGGGGTAGTGGAGAAGGGCTCATTATGAACACCCTTGATGACATAGATATAGAATATGCACTTCGCTTCTAGTTTCAAGCCTCCAATAATGAAGCAGAATATGAAGCACTGATTAACGGATAAGACTTAGCATCACCGTTAGGTGGGAGAAGATCATATCTCATAATGTTTCCCAATTAATTGTTAATCAGGTGCTCCAAATATATGGGATCAAGGGAGAACTCACGATGAGGTATCTTTCCAAATCTTTAGACATCATCTCTAAATTCTTGGTAGTTACATAGTTCGAATACCAAGAATTGAGAATGCCCGAGCCGATGCACTTGCCCAGCTGGCTTCAACAATCTAAACAGAGTTAAGCAGAACCATCCTTGTAGAGATCCTTATGAGCAGAAGTATAGAAGAGATGAATGTAAACTTGATATCCATGGAACAAGGACCATCATGGATGGATCCTATCAAATATTATATTGACAAAGGTTTATTGCTTATCGACCCTAAGGAGGAAAAAAAATAGGTACAAAGTAGCTAGTTATGTGCTAGGTACAAAAATAGGATACACTGTCTATTTGCTTCGATGTGTACACCCTACCAAAGTGTAAGATTTAATCAAGGAAGTACACGAAGGCTCATGTGGATCTCACTCAGCAGGCTGATCACTGGTAAGACGAATAACAATGCAGGGGTATTACTGGGATACTATGAAAGAAAATTGCACTTTGTTCGCTAGGAAACATGAAAAGTGCCCGAGATTTTCCAACATACATAAAATAATGGGGAATACCTCCAATCACTTATCCTCGAATTTTTTCCATTTGGGGAATCGATTTGGTCGGTCCATTGTCAAAGATAAAAGGACGATTCAAATACTTGGTGGTTGCAGTGGATTAGTTCACCAAGTGGGTAAAGGTTGAACCCTTGGTGGAAATGCTCTTTGAAAGAGTCTTATAATTAATATGAAGCATATCATATGTTGATATGGGATGTAGTATGCCTTCGTCACTGATCATGTCACTCAATTTGCTAACAGGGAATTTTAGGATTATTATGTCCAATCTAAAATCTAAAAACTTCATTCTGCCCTGGGACATCCTTAATGCAGCAGTCGAACAGAAGTAACTAATAAAATATTGCTCAATGATTTGAAAATAGACTTGACAATGCAAAGGGTAACTGGATTAATGAACTACACAGCGTTCTCTGGGCATATAGATCCACCCGAGAACAGCTACTGTTGAAACTCTCTATATGATAGTATTTGGAACAAAAGTAGTGGTTTCGATAAAAAGAGGCCTACCAAGCCACCCTGTTATGATTTTTGACTCACCAAAAAGTCATCTCATGAAAAGGTTAGACCTGGACTTAATTGAAGAGGTAAGGGAAAATGTCACGCTTTAAGTGGCCGCGTATTAGTAATGCACTGCTCGATTTTACAACAGGAGAGTCAAACCAAGCAACCTAAAGGAAGGAGATTATGTTCTAAAAAAAGTACTCCAAAAAGGTAAAAAGTTGGATGCTAATTGGCTTGGACCTTATCGTATCTCGACTTTTGTCCGACTAGGAACTCACCGTTTGGAAACACTTGAAGGGGAAGAATTTAGGAACCCTTAGATGCTCAGCATCTCAGAAAGTATTACCAATAATTATTAAGTGAAACTTTATGTAACAATTATGATCATTTCAATAAGAAAGTGTGCGATTTGTTATCATTTAAACTTCCTTTTTATATTTTTCAGGAATAGGAAATGATAATCATATCAAACAACCAAGCATAAGCACAAAGCAAAAACTCATATATGGCTTCGTATTTGACAAGTCAAAAATAAGAAGTTCCTATTTCTCTCAAAAACTTCTTGTATGACCTAAAGTTAAGAGGAAGAAGATTTCCAAACCAAATTAAATTAACGAAAAATCCTAAATATTTAGTCACCAATTGTAACTAATACAAACACGTAGTCTAAAAATGAAAAAGATTCATTTTGACAAACCTAAGTGCGTTAGTAATATCTAAGAGTGGACAAACCAGGTTCATCCCAAAACATAAAGCATTTAAGCAGATTAGTTGGCTACAATGGATGACCAAGTAATCAAAATGCTTAATTATTAAATAAACTCCAAATACATCAGTTGCAGGTGCTTGCCAATAAAAATTTTTATTCAAAGGATCTTGATAGTTCATTACAAATTGATATTTAAAATAAACATTACAAGGGAAAATGAAAAAAGTCTCATTCAGCAGGGCATATCCCTTTAGCTTTATTCATCCTTGCAGGAGGAACATCGAGAGTAGAAGGTAGAATGGTAGACCTCAAATCCCTAAGTCTATCACGGCCATTGGAACTAGGATTGTTCAGTAAATGTGGAGGTTGGATAAGAGTATCTTAATCATGAAGACCATAATCCCCCAGGTATTTCCTAACAAGACTTTGAGGAATGACATCAGTAGGAATCCAACTAACATTAATATTAAAAGGAATATTGGGGTAGTCCAACACATTGGGATTCATCCCATATAGAAGGAAATCATTTTGGGGAACCTTCATAACTGTTAATGCATTCAACGCACCCTATTTATAAGATTCACGCTGGGCTTGTGTTAACTCATCCCATAGATACACTAAGGCTTCATCATAGCCATCCATCTAAATGACCTTAGGTTGCTTGTGGAAGTGAATATTAAGCCGATCAACTCTGTCAGTTAACTTCTTGATGGTATTATCTAGATTTTTAATCAAGGCTTCCTAGTCAGCCAATGTCTTCTTCATTCTTTCTTGTTCAATGGTAGGCCCAACAACCACTACCTTCCTAGAGGATTGGCCATATATAGTTTTCTTTAAAGTTTTAATTTCCTACATCAACCATGTATTCTCCTTCTCCAAGAAAGAAGCACCTTTATCCTGAACAACCCCATATGATTTTTTTAGACGATCGAGCTCATTTTTAATGGCATTTTTCTCACATTCTAGCAAGCTAGCTACCTCCTGAGCACTACCACTTTGCAATTCAACAAGAATTCCTTATCTCGTATGCAAAAAAAATATCCCTTTTTACCAAAACCATGTCCAGCATTCAGCAAGTTATACTTTGCTTCATAATCACCATAAAGTCTAGAGAGACAAGTCTTATGATCCTCCTGCATTTTCTCAATTATTTCATAATAAGATACATTATTTGCCACTGTATGGTCAAAGAGTCTGTGAAGATGAAGATAGGCTTCCTTCATTTGATTTGAGGCATCCAAGCTAAGCAAATTTTCTACCTCGGCTTCATCCAAATGTTTATGACTAATGCAAATTTCTAAACACTTATCCTATATAGATCACTATCAAGAGCTACTATGGAATCTCTTCTGGATTTAAACTAGATAACAAGATTATGAGCACAACAATGGATCAACAAGTTCTGAAGAAATAATATGAAAGTCCAACACAAGGTTTTATTATACTTGTTTATGTAAAAAACTAGATTTGATCTAATTAATTAATCATAGATAAATATAAATAAAGAAATAAGACAAAGGATTTTTAAAGTGGTTCAGCCTTAGAAAAATGGCCTACGCCCACTGTTTTGTATTGCTGGGTAATATGCCTTAGTCTTAAGTATGTTCGCTTATGGAAGCTTACCCCGATAGGGGGTGTTACAAAGTATTTATAGCCCTTGGGATCTCAGTGTGAATAGACAATATGCTGTTATTTAATAGACATATACATCTGTACACGATAAGAATGTTCATTGAATCTGTTTTTGTCATTTGATCTTCCTGACTAGATGCTTGGTCAGAGTAGCTCGACACTATAAGTTTCTCGGTAAAATATATTGATGTCACGCTGGATGACACGCATCTTCATGTAATTGGTCCATGTCAGCTGACTAATTTTTGTATCAGCAGAAGCCCCCAATGTTTCACAGTTGAGGTTGGATATGAGAGTGTGGAATATTATGCCCAAAAGTTACTCGGACATGTTTACCCAGACTTGTTAGATTACAGATCTCCAACACTCGTGAAATTAATGATTTTGAGCGCAAAATGGAAAACTCATAAATATTTTGAATCTTCGATAGATGCTTGGTATTTGCATCTTTTTCATCATTTAGCCGCCGAAAATGCAATCGTCGTCTCTAGTGATAATTACTTTTCCCGTTTCCCAAAGCAGCGCATTTAAAGACAATATAATCGAATTGTCTTCTACCTTTTGCCTTCTAGATTTCCAAACTCTTTGCCTTCTCACTTTTTCTCCTTACGAACGTTCTTTCTGTCATCCGACTTAGTTGAATCCTTGAGTTTATGTAAGAATTTCTTCTTTCTTTTCTTTATCCACCATGGTTTACCTTATCGAATCGTTGGATAAGTTTAGGGTTGATTTTGCGATTCCTTCTTGGGTTATTCTGGAAGAACCTCCTGGCCCTTCTGATTTATTTTCTCTAGCTAAGGGACATTGGTTTCCTTCCATTTTTGTAGCTGAATGTGGTTTTTCTCTCCTGCCTAATCCCTTGTGCTTGGAATTTTGCCAATATTTTGATATTGTTCCTTCATGAGTAGTTCCAAATATATGGAGGGTAGTTAATGGCGTACATAGATTGAATCAAATTCATCGAACTCATTTAGGGATTCCTGAAATTATGTATTTCTATAAATGGGTTACTAGCGACACCACATTTTACTTAAAAACTAGGTTTTATAACAGAGCTTTAGTGGTAAATCTCCCTGATGCTAACAGGGATTATTTTGAACATGGGGTTGTGATGAAAAATTGGCAACACCCCCCATTAAAAGGGAAATATGTGTACCAAGGTCCCAGATGTCCACTTTATGGCAATGGGATATGTTGTTTTCATTTTTTCAATTTAGCTCTGTTTTTGTTTGATGAAATTCGTCACTGACACTTATTATTTTTTTTTTGTTTGTTGCAGTTGACAATAAGAGAAAATCCCCAAAAGAGGGTGATATTAATATAAAAGATTTGAAATTTATTTGGGGATTGCATCAAGCAATAGTTGGGGAACACGTGAGGTCTGCTTCCTATTTGTTGCAATACAAGAACACCACTTCTTCTTTTATTGCTCGACCTCTTGTTCCTCCCTTGGTGATTGACCTTGAGCAGGATCCAACTTCTTCTTCATTTATTGAAGAATATTCTCTTGACTTGGGTACTTTTATTATTCACCTGATAACAAAGAAAAGGAGGATGCCTGATCTTTTTGCCAAGGTTTCTCCTGGTGCTGATAGGGCGAAGAAAAGCAAAGATGATGTCCCAGCTGAAGGGAATAAGATAAAGGATGTTGTTCCTCCTGCCAAAGATATTAGCAAGAAGCCTACTGTTGCCCCTAAAGAGGCAGCACCTTTGATTGAAGGGTTTGTCCTTATTCAAGAAGAGACATCACCTTTGATTGAAGCTTATCCTTTGAAAATATTGAAAAGGGGTCTTGCTGAGAAGACTATGGATGCTGCTACCCAACCTTTAGGGGTTAAGGTACCTTCTTTGAAATCCAGTACTCCAGCTCTCGTTGCTCCTAGCTTGGCTAAAAATTGATCAGGTCTTGGACTCTTCCTGACTACCGAGCTATTGAGACTTCTATTCCTTGGGAGAAGGTTACTAATTTGGCAGCCCAACATATTGCATCAGTATGTATCGTCACACTTACTATTTTACCTCTTTGTACTATGTCCATATTCTGACTTGGGCTTCTTTTCTCTTGTAGTTTTTGGTGTATTTTAATAATATTCTGGAGAAGAATGAGGCTATCAAGGCTTCGACTTCATCCAGTGGGGTGGAAGAATCCCTTGATGGGTTATCAAAATCTTTGATGGAGTCCCGGCAGAAATACGAGGAGGACAAAGCTGCCTGGGAAAATAAAATCAACTCTGCTGAAACAGCTCAATAAAAAGCTGAGGAAGTTGCCAAGGCGTCTGTAAATGCATCCAAGGAGGCGGAGGAGAAATGCAAGGTTACCATTTCCATCAAAGTGGAAATTGAGGGCAAGCTTGAAGAGGTTGAATAGCGTAAGAAAGACCTTGAGGAAAAGGTAAAGTCTGCCGAAGAGCTCCTTAAGGAAAATACTTTCGCGGAGAGAATGAAAAGAAAAGCCGTAGTGAAGAAGGCCTTTAACTCTGGCTGGGATAAAGGGTGGAATAAAGCCATTAATGTTACTTCTACCTAAATGGAGTATGAAAGTGTAAAATTCTTCAGGGATAAATGGACTGCCGCTTTGAAAGAATTGAACGTTATTAAAGATTCTGAGTTATTTCTGAGGCATATTCATGGTCCTCCTCCTGCTATTGAATAAGAAGAGGAAGATGAAGCTGGATCTAATGAATCTTCTTTGTTAGTTGTAGAACAAACACTTGCGGCTACTATCTCTCAGTCCTCCGAGAAAGTTCACCAAGCCACTCCCTCTACTGAGCAACGTCAACTGCCAATCGAGCAATCAATTCCTTCCTCAAAGTCGACTGATGATATTGTAGGGAATAAGGAGAAAGTGTAAAGTTGTTCGGCTCTTTACTTATTTTGTTTTTCTATTTTTCCTTTTATTGCAAATTTGGTTGTACCCTCTCCTCATATGATTAATAAAATAAACTTTTTCTTTTATTATGAGTTTCTCCTACACTTGCTCGATATATCTATATCGTTATTGATCTATTTTTACTTTTCCTTGTTAGTTTATTGTCAGGATGGAACTATTGTCATCTCATGATAAAGAGTTACTGAAGAAGTGTACAGACTTCTTCAAAGCTAGTCATACAGATTTTACTGAAGCACATATAGTTGATATTCTTAGATCTGATGCTTCTGAATGAACAATCGATGCTTACCAATATCTAAATGCTTGCTTGATTGGGCTGTAGAAAATAATGTGGCTTACTACGAAATGATTGAAGATCTTCAAGGAATGATCAAATAACTTCAACTGCAGCACAAAGAATCCACTACTCTTTTACATGAGGGTTATGAGAAAAAGTACCAAGAGTTGAGCGCTGATCGGGGTTATGCCAAGTTCATTACAGCACATAATAAGAGAGAAATTGTCCTAAAGCTTGAGATTGAAGATCACAGAAACATCGCTAAGTTGCTGGAGGAAGAGAATAATGCTTTGAAAGAAGAGCTGAGATAACTAAAATCTGCCTCTTCCTCTATAGATCTGGTCTCAGTCTGTGATGAGGGCTTTTAATTTTTGGAAACTAAAAATGCTACATTGAGAGAAGAAGTGGAGGCTTTGAAACGAGCCAGACCTATATCCTCCTCGCGGTGTAGAGCAAGAGATGGCCAGAGCAACATCGAAGAGGCTAGGACTCAATAGGCCTTAGCAAATCAAGCTATTCAACTGAAGGCAAAAAATTAAGCATTAACTGAAATGTCCCAGAAAATTCAAACTTTTACCGAGCAATTGTCCAACCAGAGTTTTGCATTGGAGAGTAAAGAAAACTTGGTGAAAAGGCTTCATCAGCATTGACTTCTCAATTCCACAAATAGTCCATAGAGTTTTGGATGGGGGTATACAATGAAGTTTTGTGCCATCTTGTTGCCCGGTTGAAATAATCAAATAATTAGGGATATAAACAGGGATGGTTGAACGCCTTGACTGTAATGAAAGTTGAGTAAGGAACGAAATTGTGGGATTGGTATGAGCCCGAATTACTTGATCTGCCGGTGCCTCCTTTTAAGATAGATGTTAACTGGATTCCATCTCGTGCTATTCGTCAGTGCTTGATCTCCAAATACCTTGGTGATTACCATCTTCTTGAAGATTTTTAGATATCCCGACCTCCACAAGTAATACCAAAATGCTGCGAGATTTGAATTTCATTAATTCTTCTTTTGCTTTAGATGATCCTACAGCTGGAATGAATCATGTACCTAAATATGAAGGAAAGAAACCAATAGAATAGGCAATTTGTATTTTGTCAATGATTATTTAATGAAGAAAAATAATCTTTTTATTTTCTTGGAAAATCAATTATATGATGTTTATCTTAGCAATTTGCTAAGTATACACACACACACACACACACACACACACACACACACACACACACACACATATATATATATATATATATATATATATATATATATATAAAGGGACAATTTGTCCTATGTTGATTGGATTGCCTAAACAATGGAACTTTTCCCCATATGTTTGCCTAGTTGTAGTGACTTATCACCCATAAGTGCCTAAGCAATGGAATTATGTTCATCCCATATTCCTACTTAGTTGTAATAATCTTATCTAGACTGCCTTGGTGCCTAGTCATTGGATATTTTACCCATCTTCTCTCCTAATTTTAGATGCCCCTTGAGGTCACATATAATCAAACAGGCCTTGCCTTGTATGATTGTTGTGACAACATTATTGGTTATGTTGGTTGATGCCGACCAACCTTAGTTAGTGGGTGTTGTTATGCCGACCAACCTTAGTTGGTGGTTGTTGCCAACCTTAATTGGTGGTTGTTTATATGCCAACTAACCTTAGTTAGGGTAGTGTGTAACACTAGTATTCTGAAAAAATTTAACTCAATAGAATATTGGGGAATTATCATTTTTATTCATATTAAAATAATGGGGTACATGTGAATCTACATTATTGGTAATATTTGCGTAGGTGCTCTGCATTCCAAGCATTTTTGAATTCTTCTCCCTCTAGAGTTTCTATTCTGTATATTCCAGGTCGAACAACCGCTATGAAACGATAAGGCCCATGCCAGTTGGCTTCCAGCTTATTATGCTTCTGAATGACTTTCTTGAGCACATAATCTCCTGCCTTGAGATCACACTTTCTGACCCGTTTATTGTAGAACATGGTTGTCCGTTTCTGATAAGCGGCATTTCGGATTGCTGCGTCCTCTCTGACTTCTTCGAGCATGTCCAAATCTAAACGTCTCATCAAATCGCTTATTGGAGAACTAAAATTAAGCACCCTGTGAGTAGGTAAACCTAGTTCAATATGTATGACTGCTTCACTTCCAAAGGCTAACATGTAAGGAGATTCTCCAGTCGCTATTCGGGGAGTTGTTCAGTAAGCCCATAACACAGAATGTAACTCATTGATCCAATTCCCTTTCGCATCATCCAGCCATTTTTTCAACCCGTTCAAAAAAGTTCTATTAGTTACCTCCGTTTTCCTGTTACTTTGGGGATGAGCTGGAGCAGAATGAATCTTTTGGATGTTATACTGTAGACAGTATGCGAGGAACTCCTCTTATCAAATTGGGTACCATAATTAGTGATAAAATTATGTGACAGACCATAACTGCAAATAATATTCTTTTAGATGAATTGATAGACCCTTTCATATGACATATCGATGAGAGGTTCAGCTTCTACCCATTTTGTGAAATAATCAATAGCAACCATCAAATATTTGAAGCGTCCTCTTGTGGTTGGCAGAGGCCCAACTAAATCTATTCTCCACATGGAAAATGGCCAAGGTGAAATGATTGGCATCAGCAATGCCTGAGGAGTTCTTCGTATAGTAGAAAATCGCTGACATTTGTCGCATTTCTAGGCATAAGATGTATAGTCAGCGCGCATTATTGGCCAGTAGTACCCTTGCATAGTTATTCTCTGCAAGAGAGCCCAACCTGCTACGTGAGCTCCACAAGACCCTTCATGAATTTCTTTCACTAGATCTTGAACTTCCACTGGGTGGACATATCTTTGCAAACCTGTGATCATACCCCTTATGTACAAAACTCCATTATTTAAGACATATCTAGCCCCTTTAAACTTCAACCTCTTGGCCGCAAGTTGGTCGGCTGGTAAAATGCCTTCTTCGAGGTAAGACCTGATGGGATCCATCCTGGAAGATCCCATATCCAAAGTGATAAACTTTAACATCAAATCTTCATCGATACTTCCACCAGCCAGTATCTCTATAGGAATTATTCTTCCTAGCTCGTTGCGAGTAGCTAAGGCTAACCGAGCTAGTGCATATGCCCTTGCATTCTCCAGTCTTGGTATTCTGATCACTTAGACAACTGCAAAATTGGATACAATCTCCATAGTTTTAGTTAGATACCTTGACATGAATTCTCCTTTTACCGTATAAAGATTTAACATCTGATTCACCACTAGCTGTGAATCACTGAACACCATTACTTGATCTTCATTCAATGATTTAGCTAAATTAAGACGCATAATTATGGCTTCATACTCAGATTCATTGTTGGAAGCCTTGAACTAGAAACGTAGAGCATATTCTATATCTATCGCATCCGGACTATTGAGAATAATTCTAGCTCCGCAACCTGTGGCACGCGAAGAACCATCAACATATAAATTCCATATAGGGATACGTTTATCAAACCCTTGGTCTGATAAAGTCCCCTGATGGAATATCTGGTGCTTTCTTTCGTCATCCCTCTATTCTGAGATCTTACCAGAGGATTCTTGGTGCTCGGTCACTGTCCCTTCCTGTAGGTCTGCTGCTGGGAGTTGATCGGGGATAGTTTTTTATGATCGCTTGGCATTCATGGGTTGTTCTATGTTTTCCCCCTATTGGTCGAAGGTATCTGGATAGGTGAATTCAACGATGAAATATGCCACTACCTACCCTTTGAGAGAAAACCTTGTCTCGTAGATAAGGTCATATTCCCCTAACTCCACTACTCAATACATCAATCTTCTAGATTTTTCTAGATTGTGTAAAGCCTGTCTGGGTGGCATGTCAGTATATATCACTATTGTATGGGCTTGAAAATATGTCTTCATTCTCCTGATCACCTTAATTAATGCCAATGCCAACTTCTCCAATTTTGGATATCTGATATCTGCTCCCCAGAATGCATTGCTCGTATAGTAAACTAGTTTTTGCACCCCGTTTTAAATTCTTATCAAAGCTGAGCTAACTACATTTTCTGAGACCGTCAGGTACAAATATAATTTTTCTCCCAACACCGACCTCGACAGTAAAGGAGGTGTTTCCAAGTATCTCTTCAACTCCAGGAACGCCTTCTCACATTCGTCATTCCATTCGAAGGTCTTTCTGAGAACCTTAAAAAATGGGAGACACCTATCAGTTTCTCGAGAAACGAATCTGTTAAGAGCTTCTATACGTCCCGTAAGGCTCTGAACTTCTTTCTTGGTGGTCGGAGATCATAACTCTTGCAAGGCATTGATCTTATGAGGATTTTCTTCAATACCTTGTTGGTTTATAATATAACCAAGGAACATGCCTTCCTATATGAAAAAAATGCAGTTGGTCGGGTTCAGCTTCATCGGGTACTTCTCCAGCTGGTCAAATGTTTGGCTCAGATCAACTATATGGTCATCAACTTTCTTGCACTTCGTCAACATGTCGTCGACGTAAACCTCCATGTTTTTATCGATCTTCTCTGCGAACACCTTGTTCATCAGCCGGTGGTATGTAGCACCTGCATTTTTAAGACCAAAAGGCATGACATTGTAACAGAATGTTCCCCATAGGGTAATGAAATAGGTACTCTCCCTATCTTCTAGTTTCATCTTAATTTGGTTGTATCCGGAATAAGCATCCATGAAGCTTAACAGTTCATGCCCCGAAGTAGCATCTACCAGCTGATCTATTCTGGGCAGAGGGAAGTGATCTTTTGGGTAGGCTTTATTCAGATATGTGAAATCCACGCACATTCTCCATTTATTGTTCTTCTTTACCATCACCACGTTGGCTAGACAATCAATATATTTGACATCCTCAATGAAAAAAGCCTTTTGTAGTTTCTCTACTTCCTCTTGAATAGCCTGGTTCTTCTCTGGACTAAAGATCCTTCTTCATTACTTCACCGATTTGATCTCTTTATTAACATTAAGCTCGTGGCACAGGAAGCCTGGGTCTATCCCCGGCATATCTTCATGACTCCATGCGAACGCTAGCTTTCTATGCCTCAAAAATGCCACCAACTCTTGCTTTATTATCGAATCAAGTGAGGTGCCAATCTGAGTTCTTCTTTCTGGTAATTCGTCATCCAGAATAATGCTCTCCGTTGCCTCCCTGACTTGACCTTTAATGAGCTCTATTTCGTCTCTGGGGTCTAATGTTTCAATCTCTCACTTATCAGACTTATCCACTTGGTAAGTGGTGGTTTTCTTCCTGGCATCCTCCAATTCTTCTTGTTTGGCAGATGAGTAGTAGCATTCCCGAGCTACTTTATGATCGCCCTTCACAATTCCCACCCTAAAGTTGGTCGGGAACTTTAAACATTGGTGCAAAATGGATGGAAATGCTTCAAAAAATTTCAGGCCTAATCTTCCCATGATTATAATGTAAGCCGATTGGACATTTTTATCCATCAGAAAGAATCGTATCTTTTCTGATCTACATGAAGGCCAGGTACCAATCAGCGTGTCCAACTTGATCGTTCTAAGTGGAAAAACTTTTTCACCAGAGAAACCGATAAGGGGCCTGTGATACGGTTCCAACTGGGCGAGTTTTAGGTTCAAACTGTCAAAGAAAGGGTAGAACATAATGTCCGCCAAGCTACCATTATCCACCAGTACTTTTGAAATGATCACATACTTCATCCTCATCTTGATCACCAAAGGGTCATTGTTAGGATACAAAACACTTTCCAGATTATTTTAGGAAAATTAATGACCAGTTTATCTTTGTTAACCTTCCTCGGACGATCCACTTCCTCCAGATTTGTCCGCTGTATATAGGAACAAGCTTGGGGCTCATTGAGGTAACCTTTCCTTTCAGCAGTATGATCACCACCTCCTGCATCTCCACCCGTTATCATATTACAGTCAAATGAACCAAAAAGGATTAAAAATACCTCACGTTTTGGCTATCTTGGCTTTTTGGGGAGATCATGATCTTCTTTTGGGTCATCTCCATGAGCCCTTTTCTTGTCATTTCTTGGTCGGTGAGGAGATTTGGACCTTTACCATGATCTATTATTGGTCTTCTCATCATTCCGGTGATCAACAAACCGGTTCAGTTTACCTCGCCTAATGAGTGTTTCTATCTCATTCTGGAGAGCTACGCACTGCTTGGTCGTGTGACCATGGTCCATGTAGAACTCACAATATTTGGACTTATCTCTTCTTTCAGGAGTTGTCCTCAATTTTCCTGGCCAATTTAATTCCTCGCTATTCTTGATCTCTTCCAGAACATGGTTTATATCCACCTTTAGCGGGGGATAATTGGAATGTTTCCTCAAGTGTTCCAATGTTTCCTTGCCTTTCGACTCCTTATTCCCCCCATTATGCTTGTGATCTTTCCTCTCAGACCTACCTTCAGCTTTAGTCTCTGCTTTTGCCTCAGCATTCTTCTTCGTAGCCATAGCTTCTTCAACATTCATAATCTTGGCTACTTTAGCCATCAACTTTGTTATGGATTTGGGGGAATCTTTGGTCAGAGTGTAGTACAACTTGTCTAATAGAAGACCACTCATGAGGGATGTAATAGATATTTTCTCTTCATAGTCAATCACTTCCAGTTTCTTGGTGTTAAAATGAATGATATAATCCTTGTGCTCTCACCTAACCTTTGACTGCCACTTAACAGATGTGCTACCCTTTTGACTGGCTTCGCACCAAAACAAAATTTCCTATAAAGATCTCTACCAGTTGATGGAAGGTTGCAATTTTCCCCCGAGGAAGACTATTGTACCATATTTGAGCAGATCTAGTGATAGTCCCCGAGAATGCCCTGCACCTCATCTCATCTGGAACTGCATAGATATCTGCAGCAACTTGGTACTTCTCTATGTGGAGGACATGATCAGTTTTTCTATCGTACTTCGGTGTAACTACAGGAGCCTTAAACTTTGAGGGTGTGGGAAAATCCACAATCGCTTGTACAAAAAGAGATCCCTTGATAAATGTTCTTTGGAGAGGGTTTCTGGCCTTATCCATCTCCCCTAACCTCTTTTCTAATCTTTGAATAGATCCTTTCCATGAATCTTTTCCAACTTTGGATTTCTATGTGCAAGCAATAGATCGCATTGAGTTCTCCTCCTGGGATCTTTCCAGGTGAGCTACAGGCCTGATATTTGGGCGTGATTAGGTAGATCCTTCCCTTAAATCATTTGGTCATTGATAATTTCCCGATGCAATCCGAGGAGGGTTTCTATTCATCCTAGGGACCAAACGGTCAAAGGGGGATACTCTGCTCAACCTTTCCAGAACGCTTGTTCATTTTGGAGTCAAATTGACGTTTTCTTGAGACTCTACGATTCTTATAGGGGATGTCAGGCTAGGCTGATAAGATGGATCACTTGAGGTTTCAATATGGTGAGGTTCAGCACGTCTGGATCGTGAAGAAGGTGGTCGCATGACACTTCGTTGGCCAGACTGGGCGGAAGCTCCATTTTGAAAATTCTGGATGAACTTTCGAATGGTATCTTGCATAACTGTTTGTCCCCTAGTTAAACTGGCCAAGATTCCTGTGATATCGTTTGCATTTGGAGGAGCGGAAGGGTTAAGAGAAATCCCGTCATTGTTCATGTTGCTAGATTCTGGGATTTTGGCCATTTAGGATGAGTTTTTAGGTGAAAAATGCTACGTATAGTCGTTTCCCACAAACGGCGCCAATCTGTTGATGTAAAAAACTATATTTGATCTAATTAATTAATCACAGATAAATATGAATAAAGAAATAAGACAAAGGATTTTTAAAGTGATTCAGCCTTAGAAAAATGGCCTACGTCCACTGTGTTGTATTGCTAGGTAATTTGCCTTAGTCTTGAGTATGTTCGCTTATGGAAGCTTACCCCGCCAGAGGGGTGTTATAAAGTATTTATAGCCCTTGGGATCTCAGTGTGAATAGACAATATGCTATTATTTAATAAACATATACATCTGTATATGATAAGAATGTTCATTGAATCTGTTTTTATCGTTTGATCTTCCTGACTAAATGCTTGGTACGTTGAGTAACTCAGCACTGTAAGTTGCTCGGTAAAACATATTGATGCCACACTGGATGACACGCGTATTCATGTAATTGGTCCATGTTAGCTGACTAATTTTGTATCAACAATACTGAAAAATGATTACATTGTAAAAGTATCTTGTTATTAATTACAAAAAAAGGAATTAGTCATTACAGAAGTGAAATTGATAACTTTCAACTGGCCAAAGAAGTTACACCTTCTCCTTGTCATGAGCATCTTCCTCAGTTGAGTGGGAAACCTCCATAGAAGACTCTGGTACCATTGAAGACTCACAAGTGTGTTATTTATCCTTTATCTCTTCATTAATGTTCGGAGGAGTGCCAGGATTGTTTTGCCGAAAGAGGTTAGAGTCGGTAGTAGTGTCAAACTAATTCAAAATCTTGGTCCACCCTTCCTTGAAGGAAACTTTCTTTATATACTCAATTTGAAGATCCTAAATGGAGAAGGCCTTATCCCATCCCCTGGTGAAGGCTTCTTCTTTTCCCTTATTCACCATGACTTTCAATTCTTGGAACTTCCCCTTCTCTTCAGCAATATATAGGGCAGAACAAACTGCATCATGATTGACGTCCTTATTTTGCTTCTCAACATCAGTTAAAAGACCTTGCCATTTTTTGTTCCATTTTATGCTCCTCCTTAGTGGCATCCAAAGAACCCTTCAAGCTTTTGAAAGCCTCTTCAACAAGTGGATAATGCCCTCAACTGATCATTTATTATCAACAGTTGGTCATAGTCGACTAAAAATTACAAACAGTACCAGCACAAGGCAATCATCAGAAATTATCTAAGAGAGAAAAAATTAAATAAGTCAAGTCTATATAAATAATTACCAGCACTAAGTTTTGGTTTGCCTTTTCCAGCAGTCTTACCATAGACATGGGATAAATCGTCGACTTATCTACGAGAAATACTCCAAAGTGAATCAAACCAATAGCCAGACCAGGATTCACTACCACAGAGGCAGATGCTGCAGAGGCCTGATCGGCCTGGGTTTTTTGGACCGAATCCCTGTTAGATAGCATGACCTCTTTTTAATATCTTAAACTGAGACTCAGTATTCTTAATATGTTCAGTAGTGACAGCTATTGGCCTCTTTGAGCATTCCCTAGTGGTTTTCTTCTTCTCAACTGCAGAGGGATACATAACTTTAGACATCAAGTTAGGGATATTCATCTTCACTATGTTGCTTGGAGATGAGGAAGTGGTCAGGATAACTGTTAAATCAAGTGATTCAAATGAGGAATAAGTTCCTCTAAAAATAGTGTTTCCTTTTTCAAGAGAAAATTCAAACACAACAAACGATGATGTAGAATCCTCCAAATCTATGGGGGCTTATGGGATGTCCTCCATAGGCCAAGATACAAATGAGGCGATAGAGCTCTTATACTCCAATAAAACAGAGGCTGGCCTGGGGTGATCTTCTCCAATTATTTGCTGAATGGTCCAAATAAACTGTAGCTCCTCAAAGTTAACCTATGAGTCAGGGGGACAATCTTTCTTTCCTCTTTCTATAAAAAGGAACAATATATTAGTCGGCATATCAACAAACAAAAATTATGCACAAATGAAACACGAGTAATATAAGTTTTCGGCCTATGCCATGGGGAATTAGGGACCAGTGTACCTTACCCCTTCAGGAAGGGGGACATTTTGCAAATTCTTTACAATAACTCCATAATCCCAATAATTCTTATTAGAATAAGGCAAGTTAAATACTAATCGCCATCGTCTTAATCCACCTTCAAGTGATAAGTATTAACTCCAGTGGTTCCCCACTTATAATAATACATTAACTCGTTCATTCCTATGTAGGTTTTTTATAGTTAGTTCAAGAGATTAACCCCATTTACTACCCTCCAACTATTGGGGGCTACTTTTGCAGGGACCACATTAAAGTATTGACAAAACTACAAAAATAGGTTATTGGGAGGAAAAATGGATCCACATTTAGCTATAAATATTGTGGGCAACCAGTGACCCTCATCCAATTCACACAAATCACGAGGCCTAGGCACTATTTCCACTCTCACCCATTTCTAAAATTTTAATCCTTTCCTTAAACCCTTCATCAATAATATAAACCATACTAACAAATTCAGAATGTAAAATATTAAGGAGAGAAAAGTCTTACAGTTGTTACTACATGAATGAAAAATATTTAAGCAGTAAAGAAAAAATGCAACAGTAGAAGAAAGGGAGTTTGATAATACAAAGTTAAATAAAATGGAGGGAAACTCAATCGTTTATAGATAAAGTGAAGGCTATTGATATTCATGATCTGAAATGCTTAATTGAACTAAACGATTGAACTTTTGACACCTTCTCAAATCCCAAGAAAGAAAAAGGACCAATGAATCCTCCGACGATTCTTAATTTTTCAAGCTATTTACAAAAGTTCCACCGCTCTAATACATAAGTGAAATACTTACAAAGTCCAGGACATCGACCCTCGACCTTCATCCTTTTGGAGCATCGAGCAGCTTCTTGAAGTAAATACTCCATTCTTTTAATAAATCCTCAAGTATGGAGCATTGGGGGGCTTTTTTTGTAATTTTAAAATTATTTAACCCTATGGACCAATAATATAGTGATATGTGTCAACATTATCATAAGGCATGCCGCACTAGATTAAACCTGGTCGAGACAAGTAACTATTGGTCGACTACCTAGCCAACCACTTATAAGAAGTTAAACCATCAGCCATATGAAAATCCACACTTGGGATATTCAACAGTCACCATAGACATGCACGAAAAGGGACACCCAATAGTATATTCTTATGTACGAGTGTAAATGCTTGAATCTATAAAGGAATTCCACCTATTGGCTTCCTATTGACTATAAATACGTCATTTCCCCCAGCTGAGGGGGAAATTCTTTTATGTTATAATTACACCTTGTAATTATATCCTAAATATTGAAATAAACACTAACCAACTTTACTTGTGGACATAGGCTCATTTCCTGAGTTGAGCCATGTAAAATATCTCTATTGTCTATTTATTCTATTTATCAACGGTTATAAATTTGCCGATTATCATCTAAAATCAATATACAAATTTAGGCATCAACACTAACCATTCTAAAAAACAATTATGAGCTCCACATTTTAGTTTCTAGGTGGAATTACTTGTCTCACACTTTCGTGACATCTTAGGGTGAGTTTACAGTCATATTAGAAGATATGTGTGAACTGATTAGAATAGGGTCATGTACTGATTTTCCTTACAACAATGAACCCATAGATAATGAGGAGGCTAAAACTCAAATGAAGCTTACAGACTTTGATGTGAGTGAATTGGTGATTCTCCAATACCCACTTTTGTCCAGCTGATCAAATATTTTTATAGAGTTCCTTCGAAGCTGATTAAGGAATAAAAGGAAAATGGTATAATACCCGATACGCCACTTGGTTCAGTAAAGATAATCCTTTAGATTAGTTGCCTACCTTTTATGCCTTTTTTCTCACTTCTTCTTTCCTGGAAAGTCCAAAGATCTATCACGTAGAGATTTAATAAATTTCTCAGACAGGTTGTCTCTTGGAGTCATCATTCCTTTAGTTGTTATAATGTTGGGCCATCTATATACTCGAATGGATATAGCTCATTTTGACATGGATCGCTCTGTTGGTAGGTATGACGTTTCCAACTTTGGAAACACAATTATTTTGATGGGGTTCCTCTACAGCAGGTTCCCTAAGCTTGCTCCAGTTGAGATCCCAAAAACAAGTTTCCAGTTAGGCGCCCAGGATTATTGCGTTGGAGCCATAAATAGAGTAAGAAAGATTTCCTCCCTTTGATATTCAAAGTGATTTTGTCAAAAGACCTTACTCCAAGAAAACTTGTGTTAAAATGCGGTCATTCTTCAAAGATGAATCTTACACATTTTATTTGATCTCTGAAGCGTCGGTGGTTAAAGATCCTTTATTAAATATGGTAATTTTACTTACACCCAGTCGTCTTCCTTTATTTACTGAAGGGGAAAAAGAAAGTGAAGCTTACAACCCCCATTATTATTCTAGACAATTTGGTTTTGAACAAGGTTTCCCCTACCCATTTGTCAAAATAATATAATCGATGATTCTTTTCATGTCGCGTGCCTTGACTTTACTCATCATTGTGTATTTTTTCTTTATGCTGAGTTTAATAATAGAGTGATCATTATTGACAAGAGAAAGCATGGTGATATTTTGAGTAGCTGACTCTATTACTTTTAACTAGCCCAATTAAGACAGTTTAAAGCTTTCATGAGAACTCAGCCGATTCATCACAATGTGGAATGTTTTGGGCCAGACGATCCTGGACATAAAAATAACTCCATTATTGATTTGGTGTTTGAGATAAGTACCATAAACATTGTGCTACTACAGAGTTCCCTTCTTTACCCTCAATTACTGAGATTGTTCATGGGGAAAGAAAAGCAAGAAATTCGTGAAAGGAGCCGTTGGTGCAAAGAGAAAATCTCCATTAACTTCATATCCCAAGAAATCCAAAATTCCTAAAAAGTCCAAAGTAACTGAAGGTTCATCTGAGGTGGTTAGCATAACCCTAAAGTCTGTCTCCTCCCCCCACACCATCTTATTGAAAATCCACATTTAATGGTAGTTGATGTTCTATTTAGAAGGAATCCTAATACTGTTAATAAAGATATTGATTTAGCTAGTTTAGAGAGATGTCACCTAATTGATGATTTTACGGTATCTCAGGTATATTGAAAACAATTTGCTCAAAAAGTTATAATGGATAAAGGATCTTCAATTGATGTGCCTCTTCAATGAAAGCAACATTTGAGGAAGAAATTAAGTTAGACACGAATGATAATAACTCAAATTCCTTCTCTACAAGGTTCCTTTAAGAAAAATTTAATCGATAAACAAAGTGTTGTTATGGAGGATGCTTCCAACAATGGTGCTCAATCGGAGAAACCTCGGAAAGATCGTTCGGTAAATCTTTTTTCTAAGTGTGGAACTATTTATTTATTAAATAAATATCTTCTATAACATTTTCCTTGATTCCTTCGTCTCCAATGGGTATTGTAAATATTGATGATAACCCTCCGTCTACAGAACAATTAAGTCCAGTTATTGAAGACACCCATGTTGCACTTTCCCCACTGCCCTATTCTTTAATGAATGAGCTAAGTTATTCATAGAGGTCTGATTCTGAGTGTTTTGATGTCGTAGCATAAAAATGATCTATTAATGTAGATCTAGTTATTCTTCTAAGTGCAGCTGCTAAATCTTCCTTTCCTTCAATTCTTTTAGCTTTAATGGAGTTGCCATTGATTGTGGTCCCTCCAACTAGTTCAGTTGACGTCGATTGGAAATGATCTTTATTATTCCTGTAATTTCATCATCTCGATGTGTTGAGTTATTAATACTTAGATTAATATTTTAACCGCAGCTAAACATAGTGGCCATGATTATGCTTCCTCTAAATAAGCTTCCTCTAGCTCGTGACACCATTGTTGAGGTAATTGCCTTGAAAATGACATGTTATTCTTTGTATATGCTTTTAGGCAAATATTTTATTGGTTAAATCCTTCGGTTTGTGATGTTTTAGCTTTCCAAGAGTGAAGAGAGAGATCATGCAGCTCCCTCAGCAAAGGTTGATCTTATTTTAGTTCCCCTTGCTGCAACAGTGGAACCTTAAGCTTCCTCTAGTAATTCACTAGTTCAAGATTTAGAGGATGTGCTTCTTCATGCTTCTTTTGTTGATGAGGTGGTTTTTCATAACTCTAGATGAATCTCTTCATGACTTAGCTCAATTATAGATAAGGGTTAAATATAAATCTACACTTTGTAAGTAAACTTAATGGTTTACTACTAAGGTTTATCTAAAACTTTACACTTAGTAAGTCAACTTAATATCTTACTACTAAGGTTTTCTCATAAGTTAAACTGTGTAAGTCAACTTAGTTGCTTACTACTAAGGTTTTCTCAAACAAAAATTGCACTTTGTATGTCCACTTAGTAGCTTAATACTAAAGTTTCTCTAAAAAAATTACACTATGTAAGTCAACTTAGTAGCTTATTATTAAGGTCTCTAAAAAAGATTTACACTTTGTAACTTGACTTAGTACCTTACTACTAAGGTTTTCCCATAACTTACACCTTGTAAGTGAACTTAGTAGCTTACTACTAAGGTTTCTATAAAAAAATATTTACACTTTGTAAGTCAATTTAGTAGCTTACTACTAAAGTTCATAAAAAAAAATTATACTTTGTAAGTCAACTTAGTAGCTTAATATTAAGGTTTCTTTAAAAAAAATACACTTTGTAACTCAACTTAGTGGTTTACTACTAAGGTTTCTCGAAAAATTTTACACGTTGTAAGTCAACTTAGTAGCTTAGTACTAAGGCTTTCTCATAATTTACACTTTGTAAGTCAACTCGGTTACTTACTACTAAGGTTTCTAAAAAAATATACTTTTTAAGTCAATTTAGTAGCTTACTATTAAGGGTTTTTTAAAAATTTACACTTTGTAAGTCAACTTAATATCTTACTACTAAGGTTTCTCTAAAAATTTGCATTTGCCTAGTGACTTCACACAAATCTTGCAAAGATTTTAGCTAACTCTTATGTTTTAGTTGTCTTTGTAGCCCTATCAAGGCATCTTAACTGGTTATGACTTCTTTTGAGGTATATCTCCAACTCACTCTCACTTTTCCTCCCATGATGAGCAAGGCTCTATGGTCAATGTGCACACTGAGGAGGGTGGGTATGTTTTTTAATCTATTTTCCCAAGCGTGGCACCATCACAGTATTATCGATAGGTGCTCGAGCATAACACTATCATTCCCATGTCACTTCATTATGTGCTTGATTATCTTTTGACTTATCACCCTGAGACTTTTGATATGCCCAATATAGTCACATGGCCGTGAAGGAATTATTAACTTGTCGCTGCCTGGGAATATACAGGCCGCGGTTGTACACACTTATCAGGCATTCTACCAAACAGGCCATGGTCAGAACCAACGACTACCTAGGAGTCAAATAGACTGCGATACCCAATAAAGAATAGGCTGCTACCTAGGTTTAAATAAGCCGCGACACCTACTCTCACGGGCTTGACCGTTGTCCTGCTTCTAGAAGTATTCCTTATTCATCCACCTTATCCATATATCACGTGCTCCATGCACGTGACACCACCTTTATGATTTATAAGAATAGAAGTGCTCGCCTCACTATTTGGGGGACAAAACACTTGGCAAATCCCTGCCAAACTCCCAGCTCTCTCTCTCTCTAGAGATCATCACACCTGGGGGCTCACCCCCTAGTGCAACCACACTGGTCAAACCTCATAGGCCACATCATAAGTTGACTACTTAACTAATCTGATGTATTCTCTTACTCTCTCTATCTTGTATGCCTCTAATGGCACCATAATTTGTATCAAACAACACATATAATGAGAGTAGTGCATCAAAGTGGATGTTGGCTCATTTTTATAGCCAAACTACTCTATATTTTATGTCATTTTCCCTCTTGCTTGCTTTATTTCTACTTTGCATATGATATAATTGTTGAGAAGGATGTATATCCAATTTCTCGTATCATTAAGTTTTACAATTTAATGTGTGAGAACTCACAACTTAACGATGGCCTATATTTTACGAGGGACCGTTGTCATTATAGTTGAGATTGAGAATATTTTACCATATACCTTTGAGATCTATTCTAAATCTCTATATAAGGAATCTCAAATCTTTGATAAAAAAATGGATTTTCTTTCTTGGCTAATCAACTCGTTAAGGGATCTGAAACATCCTCAGCTAGTAGCCTATCGTTATAACTATCTCAAAGTTCTACAGGAGCTCAAGGCTGATGAAGGAAAATTAAAAGAGCTCATTCCTTAGCTTGATGAGTGTGATCAACATGTAATTGTGGCTGAGAGAGCTTTGATTTATGCTAAGAGAAATTGTAAATTCGTGTTTAAATAAAATTTATAGGTCGAAGTTAACATTTCTTCCATGTCTCAGTATCAAAAAAAGGTTTCTCAAGATATAACTGCCTCAATTGGAGAGATATTCTTCACAGCTTCCTATTCAGGATTTTTGTTAGGATAAACTCATTATTTTTGTACCTCTAGGAATTAGTCCCTTTTTTATTTTGTAATTATCCCAACTTGAAATGCAAAGATATCATTTGTTATTGAATATCATGTGTGCATTTCATTATTTGCTTCAGTACATAACTCATAAATATTACAAATTAGTGTGCTTCTTCACATTCCTTTAAGCAAAAGAAAATTACAAGTGTCTTTCTAAATCATGATTAATTTCAACCATTTGTTGTTTACTTTGAAAGGCCTATCATCTTTAATTTTTGAAATCAAATAATAACCCGAGTCATATGCTTTTCTCACGACATATGGTCCTTCCTAATTTGTTGCAAATTTGAACAAAGGAAGTCCTCTAATATGATTAACTACAACCTTCATGACCAAATTTCCTTCCATAAACATCCTTAGTCTCATGAGGTTCTCATAATATTTGGAGAGTTGCTTTATGTAAACTTGAAAATGCTTTTTTTACTTTGTCTCTATGTTCAACCAATGCTTCTAGTTAGACATGCCTATTTTGAGGAAGCATGTTGTTTTTCTAGGCATATCTGGCAGATGGAATTTTTAACTCCAGTAGAAGGATTTCTCCAGCTCCATAAACTAATGAGAAAGGCGTGTAATATGTTGTCTTCCTCTTAGTTATTAGATATGCCAAAGTACTATAGGCAACTTTTCATCCCATGCACTTGGAAAATCTTCCATCATTTTGGCTAAAATATTGACCAAAGTTTTGTTTATAGTTTATGCTTGACAAATAATTTTAGGATAATCCATTCTTGAAGTGTGGTGAATAATTGGATATTTTCTAGTCAACATTGTCACCTATTTATTGATAAATGGAGTCACATTATCTAAAATAATAACCTTGGAAATTCCAAAAAAATAAATGATATCTTTTCTAATGAATTGTGCCACCACTCCTCCGGTTTCTCTTTTTCAAAGGTACATATTTTGAAAACTTTGTAAAGCACGCAGTAGCTTCAAGAATCCATATTTTTCCTATATATAGAGGTTTAATTATCCCCATAAGGTCAACGCCCAAGTATGGAAAGGATGAGATGTTGCTAATGAGTGCAAATTTACAGATGAAGCATGGATTAGATTGACATGAAGTTGGCAGGATTTGTACTTTCAAACAAACTCAGATGAATATTTCTTCATTGTTAGCCAATAATAGCTAAATGTCATAAGTTGATCATATAACGTGGCTCTTGCAATGTGAGCTGGATCATGAATTTTTGAGAACCTCTTATGCTTTCATTATGGTGATGCATCATAAAAAGCCTGTTGAAATATCCTCATTACTAGAGCTTCTCCTATAGTAAGTAGAACCTTGGGGCTCTTAGTTTAAGTGCTACAGTGTCTGATTTTTCTGCTGGAACCACTCCATCTTTAATAAAGTCAATATAAAGCCACCACCAGTCCGTTTAAGCTTATAATAAGTTGCATTCAGCTGGATGGAAGTAGATTTAGCATTTATCACAATATTTTTATTTAGTTGTTGCATTTTGTTTCATTGAGGGCCAAAATACCCTTCTCCTTAGATTCGTCTATGGATGGAAATCTTAGTGGTCTCACAATTCTTCTTATGAGTTTTTCAATCGCGTTTAAGTTTCCTCAAGGTCAAGGAATCTGGCCAACCAACCACCGGGATTTTTGTAAAAAAAACTTCTTTGAAGAATGCAGAATTGTACTAGCATGGTAAGCTTTATCGAACCATATCTTATTTTTAGTTGATTCCTTATTGCCCCACTCCAATCTAAGGCATCATCTGTGGGAAAGATCTGGAGCACAGAAGATGGTTTTTTCTTATGATGGATCACCACAGTTGTTGATTAACCTTGAATACCTATCCTTTGTGCAATTGTGGCATAGACATCAACATGTCGATTCATTGATCTTGGATCTATCTCTACTTTGACTTGATAAAATTAATCGACCAACCTTTGTATGATTATTAGGTTTGGGGCTAGGCTGAGGTGCTTCAACGCATATTCACCATTCACTTGTTTGACAGTCAAATCGGATTCTCATTTAACGAAAAGTGAATGAATGCATATTTGAAGAGCCTCAAGTAATCCTAAAATCAAAGATACATACTTTGCCTTATTATCTGAATAAATAAAATCCAAAATAAAGGATAGAGACATCTCCTCCTTTCCTCTAGATAACATTACTCCAACTCCTCCTTTTCCTTTAGCCGGTGAACCATTAAACTCCATAGGTCATTCCCCCAAGTTTTCCTCGCAAATACTGGCTTACAAATCAACATAAGTATATCTTCATGAGGTGATTCAAACAAAACTGAAGGAAAGATAGACAATAAATCTGCATAGGCTTAATTTTTATTGCACAAGGAACCACGTACTTTAAATCATACCCTCAAATAATTAGGAACCACCTTGTTGTTTTCCCAATTAAGATAGTTCGTGTGAGAAAAAACTTAAATGGATCACATCTTGTCACCATATTGATAGTAAGAGATAACATGTAATGCCTAAGTTCTTTAGCCACATTGAGTAAATCCAAATAATGTCTTTATGTGCTTGTATATGTTGCCTCGGGACCATGGGTAATTCTATTCAAGTAGTAGATAGGTCTCTCTTCTCCATCAATATAATGCACCAACAAAGCACTGATGAACCTCACAGTAGGGGTTAGATAAAGAAGCAAAGGTACTCCTGCCTTATATGGAATTATCATTTGAGGATAGGTGAGCAATCTCTTAAGCTTGTCAAAAGTTTCTTGGTGTGATTCCTCTCGTTTAAACTTCGTGGTATTTTGCAGTAACTCCATCAGTGGGTGGGTTATCTCAGATAAACCCGAAATGAATCTCCTCAAGTAAGAAATCTTTTTGAGGAAACTCTTTAGTTCTTTCTATGTATTTGGAAAAGAAATGTCAATGATGGATTTTTGTTTGTTTGGTCCATCTGCACTCCTTATCGATCGACCACAAAATTCAAGAATTATCCACATGTTACCCAAAGTCACACTTGAGTGGGTTCATATTTAGCTTATACTTTTTGCATCTGTTGAAAATTCTTCTCAAGCATGCTAAGTGAAAATCCTCCTTTTTTAATTTATTGACTAGATCATCCACATAAAATTCAATAATGTCATGGAAATGTCGTAAAAAAATATCTATCATTGTCCTCTGGTAAGTTGCCCCCACATTTTTCAGACCAGAAGGCATTATATTGTACATGAAATTTCCTAAAGGAGTTTTGGAAGTCGTCTTCTCCATATCATATGGATCCACCTTAATCTGGTTGTAACTGACGTAACCATCCCTAAATCTAAACATCTCATGACCAGCAGTTAAGTTGATCAATCTATCAATCGAAGCTAGAGGGAACTTATTTTTTAGGCAATCTCTAGTTAAGATCTATAAAATTAACATAAATGTGAATTTGTGTTTTTTATTTCTCCCCTACTAGCACGATGCTAGAAAGACAAATAGGATATTGATTTATCTTGATAAATCCAAAAACTAGCAATCGTTCCACCTCAACTTTAATTTTGAGGTTCAACTCAGACTTGTATATTCTATTCCTTCAACTTGCGACAGCTTACTTCTTGATCCATCCCTGGGATCTCAGTGTACTTTTACACAAAAATGTATTTGGATTCCTAAATAAGCTTGACCAGTTCTAGCTTCTTTACGTCTTCCAGATCTTTCAAAATAAATATTGTCCTTGGTTCATCACTATTCTCAGCTAAATCAGTTTTCTCTAGCCCTTGAACTTATGGTTTAGTATTATCTTGCATACATTCAGGCACATCTTCAACCTCTTTCATAAACTCTTGGATATTTGAGTTATCACTAATAATACATTGTCCTTGATTATCTATCAAAACATTTTCATACTCCGGGTCAACTTATTCGATATCTTCAGCTACCCCCTAACACCTTCAAATGCGATATATCATCCTTTCATAATTAAGAACTATTTTTATGTTATCGAGTAGAACTTCATGGCTCTTTCCTATTTTTACAATTCTTTAATTGCTCCATCGTTGGTATGTTAGCTCTGCTCAGCGCACTTTGTCACTTTACCTATTGATCCATTGGTTCTATCTTTGGCTTTATTTTATCTTTAAGTTATTGGGAGATAATTTGAAATTTAGTAATAACCTGCCTCTTTGGTTGAACTTGCAAAGCTTCTTTGAGATCTTCCTCTTAATTTCTCACGGTTACCAACCTATCCTTAATAGACGTGCTTATACCTGTTAGATATGCCTTGTGATGATATATTCTTTCTCGTTTAACTCGATATAAAAGGCAATATCCAACAAATCTGATTCCTCCTTTACAAGTGGATTTTTAGTAGCTAGTATCACAATCTTTGTTCCTTTGACATTGGCTTTTGCACATTGATGGTATGTTAAAGGAACTAAACCATGATTGTGCATCCAAACCTTCCCAATTAACATATGGTATGATTTAGCTGACTCAATCACATGGAATTTATTGTGTGATGTGAGATTTCCCATTGTTGTTCCAACATTCATATAACCAATGGACTTAGAAGTTTGGTTATCATAACCTGAGATTGAAATAATCATTGCAACAAACCATTTCTCTGAGATATTAGCATCATAAAATGAGCTAATAGGCATAATATTAACTGAAGATTATCCATCTTGAAAAGCTCTAAAAAATCTTGTTGCATTGATGAATGTTGTCATGTACAAAGGCCTTTTATAGGGGAACCTAATTGATCTATTTGCATCTGAGAAAGTGATTTTAGACATAAAATTTTATATTGGCCTGGCCATAGGTCCTCTCCACCTTAACCATGGAACAATATTTTTCTTTGTTATGTCCAAAATAGCATGGGTAATTTTTTACCTACGTTTTGGTGGTAAACTAACCTGATCAAAGAACCATGAAAAATTTTGTGACCTCGATACAACTTGGTACTACAATCTTAAATCCACCTCATATTCTTCTTCACGATAATTTTGGTCGCTATCTCTACCACTTGGTTCATCGTAGGCAAGAATCACATTATTCGTTCTTACAGATAAATATCATATATATCTTAGAAATCCTATTTTCCTTTCATTCAACCTTCCTCTTTATCATCAAATGCTACAACCAGGCAGGACAAATAAGCTGGAAATGATTAGTTATTAAAATTGCATTGAGGGATCTGAAAAGTCCCTGCTAAAATATATTTTTTGATAATCTTAGTCGAGGTAAAACATGAAATTGTTGGATGACCAAAAACCAATAGATCTGGAAATAGTTTGGATCATCTTGAACGTCTTATCCTAGAGCATAAGGTGTAGAGTTTCTAGGAGGAAAATCTAATCCATCACCAAACATAGTGTTGTACCAGCTTATTGCCTTTTTCTACATCACAAGGCAATGGAGGTGGTTTCTCATGATCAAACTTCCTTTTATTCTTCTTCTTTAAATTTTTGCCTAATTTTTCACATCCCTCATCATAACTTACTCGTGGAATTTGATCCATAATGTCTTGGACAACTTGTTTCTTCCACGCGATGTTTGTGATGACAGGGAGAGGTCAAATAAAAATTATAATATTTTAAGTTTCTCTTATAAAGGATTTGAATGTGCCTTCTTTAGTCTCATTTATTAAGTGACAAATGAACTCTGGCATCAATCTTTCCTCACAAATTTAAAGGACCTATCTCTCCATTTCATCTTCCCATACAATTAGACATCTTTCTCCAAAACTCTTGATGTAAGACATCAACATCTCACCTAGTCTTTGCTTTTCTCTAGCGAGGTGAGCTAATGCAAACTTATCCTCTACCAATTTTTTTTTTGGAGGAATTGCTTATATATATCTTCCCATCTAGCCAGACTCCTTGGAGCTAAGTAACAAAACCATTTGTAAGCTTGGTGAGTGAGGGATTTAGAAAACTTCCTCAAAAAAAGCTTTTCGTTATTGCAATGGGCACCAAGATGCTCAATAAATTTCTCCAAATGTTCCTTCGGGTTGCCTCCTCTCCCATTAAACTTATAAAAAAATTAGAGGAATTTACTCCTCATGGTAAGGTTAATCATTGTACACCTTTAGGTTAAGAGTACAAAAATCATCATGGATTCATGCTTCCTTACTAAATATTTGTGAGGATGATGCCATCAACTTCATCATCTCCCTCCTGACCTCTTATATGGTTAAAGAAGGAAAAATAGTTGCTTACACTATCTTGGTCTGTATAGTGGTGACCATGGGTAAAATATTAACAAAAGTTGGAGCTTGAAGGGTCGTTGTTATAATAGGATCAAGATTAATCATAATGGTAACAACTAGACTGGAAGGTGTAATGGAAATTCTCATTAAAGGAGTGTCATATTATGTCATTGGTGTATTTAAAGAACTTGGATCCGTCGTGGAAACAAACATCATCATTCCTTTTTAGCCTTGGAGGAATTCCTTAAATTTGACCACGAGATTAGTCGTATAGAGCTTATGGAAGTTTGCCCCTCAAGAAAATACCCTGTGACAGTAACAACTTGAGGAACCTTAATAGCATATCTAAATAGCCTGCTCTTCCTCATGCTGAGCGTCAGGATTTAAGAGAGAACTTATCTTTAGGTAATGAGGGGAAGTTGTAATTTCTCTTGTCACATGGGTGTTTATGATAAAACTAAGGCCTAACTCCTATCAATCGTGATGGAAAAATGTACTTTACAAGAATGATGTTAAAAAATCTCAATGATGAAGGAAAATATGCTCAAAAGAGGAAATCAACTATAAAGGACACAACAAATAATGTGGTTTACCTAGCTTGGTCTACATCCACCGGAGGTTGAGTTTAATTCCACTTAGAGAATTAAAATCAGTACTTACAATCACTCAATCTCAATGATAAAATTTCTCTTCTCATAATATATTCTCTCTTGTATTATATTCTCTCTTTTATTATTAATTGTTCTAGTTGTCTCTTCTGTTATGAGTTTTTTTATCCTTTCTCACGTGGAACAATGTAGCATATATAGTCTTAGCCTTAAAACATGGGACTTTGAGTGCATTTTTCCCTTTTGGACCCTTCTGGTGGTAAATCACCATCAACCATTTTATAGGGGGAAAAATCGTTAAGCGTGGCTTAAAGTGGTTTCGAACATGGATGAAAGTGTTACTTTAATCAAAAGTTATAAGCTCACTCCCTAATATACAATAAAAAGTCTATGCGCATGGGATCATATGCAAAAAAGAATCCTTTATGTCAGATAGTGCTCTCTATGTCAGCACCTTTTTACAGCTCATTAAGGCTTCCTTCAAGTAAGCTAATGGTTACTCGTTACGTATTCAATCGGGTGAGCTATTTTGCAACATGCCTGATCATATAGATTTATTTAGGTCTCTATTTCATCGAAAGTTGTTTCCCCTAGATCTATTTTGATTGATGGTTCATTGAGCTTCCTCGAATATGCTATAGTTTCTTTCGGGTGTTTTGATTAACCTCTTCCAGAGAACATCAGATGAACTCCATTTTATTTTAGTAAAGTGACTTATCTATGAGTAGGAAGTTTTATGAATAAGCCCCTCCTATAACCTCAAGAATTTAGATGACCAAATCAAGTGTTTTGAATGCCATGGTGTTAGGCATCGAATTTTTGAGTGTCATACTAAACTAAAGAGAGAAGGTAAGAAGCCTAAGGCATACAATGTTACCCTTTATGATAATGAGTCGAAAGAGGAACCTAATTCTCCCGTGGAGCGTAACATCATTTATTTCACGATTATTCATATGAGTTTAAATAAAACGTCTTCTGACATTAAAGATAATCATATTCATGACAATTTCGTGGACCAGTCTTGTGATTCCCCAGTAATGATGTAAAGGATGAGTAAGAGAGTGAAAAGAAGGAGAGTGAGATTCAAGTTGCCTTTTGTGAGTTCTATCCGAAATTAATGAAATTGAAAAAATATAACATAAAGTTAAAGTCTAAGTTGAAAGATCGTGTTTTAGCAAATAATGGTGATAAATTGGTTGAGGATTTGAGGGAACGTAATAAGACTCTTAGCGAGAATCTTGCATTTGTTGAGGGATAGAGAGATACTCGAGCGGAGTCGAATTTTATTTGGAATTATAGGCTCCAAAATCCTCTAATGAGTGATCCTAAACAATTAAAGCCAAATAGAATGAAACCCAGTCAAACGATCAAACAACATGAGTATTTATGTGGTTCGGCAATAACCCACGTCCACGAGATATTTCTTCTTTCTTATTACTATTTTTCTCATAAAAATAATTGCATGCCACATTTTCCGAGGCTAAGGTTTACATTTATAGGGGAAGAAGAGATTGTTCATGAAAGGATGTGGAACTTGTTGATAAAGTCATCATTTGATTGTGCTGATCCTACACCTAGATCTTCGCATGGGATTCTCCTTCGCCATTATCGTGAGTTATAAATCTTTATCCAATATTTTCGGTTATGAATTTATACTACCCATGTTATTCAGGTTTTTTGGATAGCTCCCTCATTAAATTCCCCTGAAGATCTATGGCTTTAATGGTGAGGAGAGGTTGATAATTAAGTTGGTCAATCGCGATCGTGTGGTCTCAGTTTGAGATGGTGTTTTCCTACCTTAGAAAAATTTCTTGGATGAAGATTTTGCTCTATTTTCGCCAATGGGCCCCTGAAGAGCGTGCTTGTAATTTCTCAAATTAATTGGGGGTATGCTGGTAAAAATCCTTCTTAAAAATCGAAGGGCCCCTACTAATTTTGGCCTTGGTCTCTATTTTAAACTATGAGATGCCTCAAAATTTGAACCAAGCTATCAAAAAGTTTTTAACTGTCATTTTTCTTCATTACTTTAATTATTCAAAGCACCTGAGGTTCATGTACTCTTGTATCTTTATTTTTCTTGCAACAATCCTTTAATTCTCCTCATTTCCTCTATTATTTCCTTCTGTTCTTTAGAAAAATGGTTTATGTCGTGAATGAGAGGACTTTAGGGGAATGCTCATTAATTTTGTGTTTGGTAAAGGTTACATTTATACTGAAAGGGTTACATTTATACGGGAATAATTACATGCCCCATTTCCCAGGGGTAAGGGTTATATTTATAAGGTAAGAAGAGATGGTGTTATGCAAGGCTCTTAAACTTATTGATAAAGTCTCTGTTTGATTGTGTTGATATTCCCTTGAGATCTTTGTGGGTGGGATTTTTATTCACTATTATCTTGAGCTGTGATCTTTCATCCAGTCGTATCGAGCTGATATTAATTCGACCCGAGTTATTAGAGTTGTTCGGATAATTTCCCCAGAGGAATCTAGGTCGGAGAAGTTGGATAAGATTTTAAATGCCTTCCAAATATAAAAGGACAAGGATTTAATTGGTTTCTATCATCACAAAACTTCCTCTACTAAATTCAAGGCCAAGATTTTGAAAGAGTTAGCCATATCTAAGGACATTAGAAAAGGTCAACCCAAATGTAACACTCCTCGTTGTGTCTATCCTTACACACATTGTGGTGTAAAATGTCACATTAGGCATTTTTGTATGATCTTAGAACAGATGCTAGTAAGTCTAAGTATAGTTTCACCAAGGTTCCTCAAACCAAAGTTCATCACATTACACCTATGAGGGTTAGGATATTTGATTTGGAGGCACTTAATGTTAGACTTATTGATTCTTCCATGCTTTCAAATGATTCATCACATGCTATATCTTATGGTTGATTGTGTTTGCATGTTTTCATACACTAGTATTTGTGCTTCATCAAATATGTTATGACTAGTTATATAATGTGTGTCTTTTTTATTTTGATTTTTCGTTTGTTGGGTCTATTTGACAAAATACAAAAAGCATTTGTTTGTCTTTTGAGTCATTTTTTTTAAAAATATTTAAAAACTCAAAAGATTTTTTTATTTTGTGTGTGTAGTTGGTTTTACACATTTTGTGTGGTATATATTTGTGTTTGAATCCCATTGGTTCCATGTTTTCCATGTTCCTAGGACGTTAGATTATGGTTTATAATGCTTTGGATTGTTTCTTGATCATGCCTTGCATGAAGTTGCTGGACTTTAGTTGCTTAATGAATTCATCTTTCATGTGCCTCTGCACAAACTTTCACGAGATCTTTTGAATTTTAACTTCTTTTGTTACATGATTTAAGTGAGGTTCTCTCCTATCAATAGTCATATACATATCTATATGACTGAGGGATGTGTGTTTGTAAGAACTATTTCGTGAGTTTTTCAATGAAAAATGTCTATGAAGGGAGTAAATATCCTTTACATTAAAGGACACTATTGGTAAGAACCTTTATAAAATAAAGATGAGATTTGCCAAGGCCAAGTTTAGAATTGATCATGAAAATGTGATATTTCAAATTAAAAGAGAAAAAATAGAATATGTGTTAATTTTGAGGGTTTTATAAGTTGAAGATCAATGCATTTGTGCAATGATTCCAAGTTAATCATTAATGTTTGACTCTATTAATTTGAAAATCATTAATATTTTTACAGACTAGTGTGCATTTTGTTCGTTTGTCCATTATGAGTGCACATTATTTTTCACCTGAGGCTAAATCTAAGTTTGATAAATTAATACGATAAAATAGAATTCCTTTTACTAACTTGAGTGTTTGGGACATATTTCTTTTATTTTGTAGTTCACGCCACTTCACTCCGTACGAAATTTGGTTTAGACACATTTATGCCATACGAGTATATATATATATATATATATATATATATTATGCCTGTTTTGAGTCTTTGCATTACATATAATCCACCTTCGTCGTATTTGTTTACATTGGTATCATTTTCTTCATATTCGTATCAAATAGGTATCATACGTTCTTTGTTTCGATTATTTGTACTTGTGTTGGCATGCTTGTTTGTCATTGCCAGGTTACTTCACATTGCATGATATTACTTGTTTTCTTTATGTTTACATATTTCATAGTAAGAGAGAGAAGTTGTTTATATTTTACACCATTGCCTTTGTCTATTCCTAAATAAAAAAGGGAGAAGTCTAACCTAAGGGGAGATGTATATTCTCTAAGGGGGAGGATGAAAGTCTGATTTCCTATCTAAGTTCCTTATTACGATTTAGTTTTGTTAATTAGCGTGAACAAATAGCACAAACAGATTCTTACGCGAGCAATCGCGATTCAAGTTATTACCAATTTTTATCTTTATTATCCTATTTACTAACTGAGCATACAAGATATAAATTGATATCTAAATGACAAAAGCATAAACACACAATGACCGCGATGTATGAGGAAACCCCAACTGGGAAAATATAGGATGACCAGGACTAGAAAAATTTCACTATAAACAAGGTCTTACATAAGACACAAAATACTTATAAAACAATTGACTCCTCAATCCAATGCAGACACGGTCTTCAATCCTTCGTTTATAGCAACCATGCAATTAAGCATCATTAATACAATAAATCCATGATTCAGAATTCTCCGATAAACTTGATCATCACCCAACAATATGGAGTCCACTACACCAACAATGTATAGAATGGTATTCTAGTGGCTTGATCTTGGAAATATAATCATAATGATTAAAAGGTAATTGGAGTTTGGAAATATAAGAGTTTCATAGCTCAAAGTCTTACAAAAAGTTGTTGTGTAAAACCTGCAATGCCAATTTGAGAAAATCCTTTTATTTGAAATGATAAACATGAAGAATAGTTTAAAAATAGTTTTCTCGAAATTCACGTATCTCATTAAAATGAGAATATAAATATTCCATTCGAATGATCTTAAACATCTCGTTTAAATGAGATTAACTACGATCGAATGACTACATGAAATGAGCTTCAAACGAGCTTGAAAATAAATTGTTCTATTAGACAAAAAAAATTCAGTTGATGTTCATTACAACCTCATTTGAGCGAGATATGTAACCTCTTTTGAACTCTCATTCTAACGACATTACATCCTCGCTCAAACAACTTTATATTGTTATTTGAACAGTTATTCCAATAACAATTTTTCAAAAAAATTAAAGCACAAAAAAGCGTGAGAGTGAAATTTCCAAATACACTAATCAACATTTTGAATCATAACAGTCATATACCTTTATTCTTGATATGCGTGCAACACATCCAATCATGTAGAACTATACTTTGAAAATTTTAACCGCTTACATGTCTCGATTCATAGGATTGAGTATACAATTTATGAATAGACTAAACCTAGGTTTTTTTACCAACAGAATAAGTTAATTACATGAAAATGACTTGGTTAAAATTTGTCCTTACACATCTCCCACTTTATAGCTTGCGGGACAAAACACAAGACATATAAAAAAATACTAAGCTAGTCAGTCTAGCCACTTATGACCACCCCAAACCTAAAAATAAATGGACACGACAACCTAACCCCTACTAAGCCACTAATAGATTGTGTAGCTTTGTGAATGTTTCATGAGGAATAATATGCCTATGCAAACGAAACAACAAATACATGTGATGCATGGGAGAATATAAATAAATATCAAAGTAATAAAGCTCCCCCCTACAACCCAAAACTTTTTCCCTTTTTTGTGAGAGAAAGATAAATATAGAAATATCATTCTGCAGAGAAAACAATCTAACATATCCATATAGAACAAATAACTAGAGACAATATCACAAATAAATGAGACAATAAGAGCATGTGATGAAGCTAACTAAGCATGACAAAGAACATAAAATAAAATAAATCAATAAGCACAAATATATAACATGGTCAAGAATAAAAGAACAATGCCAAATAAGAGCAGAAAAGAGAGGATGTAATCATGTAAAGTCTGTTGAAGGTGTCGACCCCATATTTTTAAAATCTTACTACAAAAAGTAATTTCCTTTTTAAAGATGCGAAAGCGAGATGGTTCAATTAAACTGTAATACCCCGTAATTTTTATGACTTTTAAAATGGGTTATATTTTTAAATTAATGGATTAATTGGATTTTATTATTAATTAATTCATTTGGGTTTTATCCGAATTGTGGATATTAAAATGGATGATTCTGAATATTACTTAAAGATATTTAGGTAATATATGAATGTGATGTCAATTCGGTAATTTGAATTTTTAGTCAGACGCGGTATGGGACGTGTCGGGACTAATTTATTAAATTAAAAAGGAAATTTATTTTCTATCGACCTTATAGTCATTTCAACTGCGTCGTTGCGTCCGAAAGGTTCGAAATAGTCAGAAAAGTCTATTTGGATGTTAATTTTGAGTCTCGGGTCATTTGGAAATGAAAAGACAACCCAAAAGGGCATTTTGGTTGTTTTTACAAGGGGGATGAATAGTGATTTTCGGGTTTTGTCTTATTATAAGTATTTGGAGATTAGTTGAATGTGGGTTCATTCATCTCTTCTACACAAAATAGAGAAGTCATCTTCCTAGAGAGAGTGAAAGGTTGCTTGGGAAGGGAAAAGCTTGCTTGGGAAGGAGGAGAACCAAAGGTCAAAGGTCACCACCACCGTCACCACCTGTGTTATTCAACTCCAAAGGATCAGATCTTCATTAGAGGCAAGTGTTTGATATTTGCAATTTAAGTTCGTATATTGTCCATGTTAGGATAGTTATAAAAAGAGATGATTTTCATGCTTGGAAGATGAAAGGATATAGTTGTTAATGGATTTTTGGAATCTAAAAATATATAGGAATTAAACTCATGTTGTAGGTAGTTAGTAATCCAATAAATATTCATCAATCTGTGGAAGAAATTCTGAAAATAATTTAGTGTTCTTGAAGATAATATGTTGATAATTTTCTGGAAAAAGAGGCAAAAACGAGTGGAATCAGAAGAGCCAATTTGGAATGTTTAGATCTTCTTTTTGAGTGCATTTGGATGAGATTTAAGAAAAAACTCAAACCACATACCTGACTCAATTTTTCGTGTAGAATCCAAATCTGAAGTCGGATTGATGATTCGAATAATTTTTGGATCTGATTTTTCTGAGTATTTAAAATATGAGAATTCATGAAGTTGTTTGTTTTTAATGTTGGTTCTTATCCCAAAACTTTGGTAGATTTTTGGTGATTGTTAATGGGATATTATGGGACTTAGAGGAGATCAATAAGACCTAGATAAGATTTGAATTGATTTGATTGGGATTTAATTGATTGGAATTATGTTAGTTAAATTGGAAGAAATTTCGATTGCTAGATTCATGTGTTGGATTCTAATTTGTATGCATGAGGATTAAGGATAGGTCCAGTAGGGAAGATTTAATATAAGTGAGGGTAGCCTTAGGGTTACAATTTTAATACCAAGGACTGAGTTTAAGCTCATTATTGATTTCGCAAGGACTGGGTGTAGTTCAAGAGCGTAGTGGTATGGCTCCTGGATAGAGATGGGAGTTTAGAACACATTTGGTTGAAAGAGGGGATGAGGTTATTCCGATCGCGTATTTGAAGTTGACGGACCTCCTCGATCGACAAGTTAAGTAGTAGTGTATTGGAGGGGTTCCTTGTTTGGATTTCGCTTTGCGAGACGCTCCGCGCATGAACCTTAACGACGCCGGAAGTGGAGAGATGTTATAGGATGCGAGGATAATTAAATTATGAAGTAAAGATATGACATTTTAATACGTGGGATTTAAAGAGATATAATGCTACGTAAGGGAATAATCTAAGGTTAATGTGAGTACCTTGTTGTTAGTATACTATTGGTATGATAATACCTATTTGATTGACTAATGATTATGTGTATGACATACCTAGCTTACTTGCTATCGGTGGGAGGTTTCCGCGTGAGGGCAGTCATATCCTGATGAATCCATGGGATCTTTGATTTGTCGCTAGAGAACATAGGTCTATGAAAGACTTATCGGGGAGTTGATAAGTCCGCTGACTATGGGTACGTAGGTATGTGCGTGACCCATGGGTATAAGAACTATGTTCACCTCCAATGATTGTGTTGTTGTTAATGGTTCGAGGTATCCTCACCGAACCTTACGTCCCCTATTCGGCGACCTGCGATGATGGGACTTGATAGCAGAGTAATGCATTGCACCGCAGCTGTGACTCGGGGTGCCGTATTATATATGAATATATATATAATGGATTAAATAAATGAATGGATATATTGTGGTTAAATGATTTATTGTGTGATAATTGTAGATAACGGTAAATAGAGAAAGATAATGGAATTAAGTTAATGAATGTTTATTGAAAAGCTTAATTCATATTAATGAGAAATGATTCATGTTAATGAGAAACGATGAGATATGTAAATGAATAATAATGTGACGTATGGTATGGGACATACGGGGATTATGATATGGTAATGGAATTATAATATGGAAACTGGATAAGAGGAACCATTAACTAGGAGGTTAATTGGAAATGTTAAGTGTGCACTCTAGTTGAGAGGTGAGAATAGCAAGTGAGAGTTGGATCTAACATGTACATAATAAATGCTTTATTGCACTTGTTAAATACTTGTTGTTTTAAAAATCATTTACACAATCGGGCTCTGACCCGTTTCCTTGCATATTTTCTTTTCTATTGTATCTTATATATCAGGTGTCCAGCAACAGGGACGCCAACCTTAGCGGATTATGACAGGCTATGGATTTATGGAGTTTTGCTTAGACGCCTATCATCTTTTCGATTCACAGTATTCTTAGTTAGGGCATGTCGCCCAAAGGATTCAGTTATCATTTTTTATCGGAGTCAAATACTATTGTATTCGTGTCTTTTTAATACAGTTGTTATTGATGGGATTACTGTAATGGATTAATACTATTTGGGAATGTTTATTCCAATTGCATTTAAATTCTTTTGTGTTATTTATTGGGTTATCAGTGTTGTAGAATAAAATGTGTTGTGTTATTCTTAAACTGGAAATGAATTTTGTTAAATTAAAATTTGGAAAGTTTTTAACTCCAGCTTAATTGAGTATTGGGTGAGTTGTAAATGTTTTCGATAGTGATGCTAAGAATGAGCTGTTTTAATTTGGTATGGGACTGGCCACCCGGTATTTAATTAGGCGGGGTGTTACAGGTGGTATCAGAGCATCAGGTTCTAGTGTCCTTTAATGTCTGTACGGCTTATTGTGTTTTCAGCCTAGCGTTCTTTGATGTAGAGCCCTATATTTAGGATTGTTGATTTCTTTGGTAAAATCACGTATATGTTAGTGAAGCTTATTGTGTTTGAACGGGTTCGTACGAGAAGTATGGAAAATGAGGGCCATTGGACGGATAGCGGAGATCGTACTTAGGAGGTTATGAAGTATGCTCGAGTATGATGACCATAGTCGAGGGCACCCCTATTATAAAAAGAAATTGAGGAGAGTCATCAGTAGAAGTTCTTGAAATGCGGGAATTGTGTGTGTTACCTAACGAAGGCAATATATTCAAATGCTTAGGCATATAGTGGAGTGTGGTTAACTAGAAATGAAAATTTGGGGTAAAATTTTTCTTGACTTATCGGAGTAAAGTTACAATAGTGGGATTCAATAACCACCACCCGCAAATGAGGGTATGTTTCCTATCTAAGGAATTATGAGGCGTATTGATTAATATTGTGGGGGCTAAAAGGGTTGCTAAACTTAGCCTATAGCATCGTTATTTACGTAGACTCACTAAGGGGTGTGGGACATCTATATATTACATGTTATCACGTGGGTTTGATTTTTATCATGGGATTACTTACTTTGGGCATGTCCGAGCATGATGTGACTATCGGCATGCATTGACTTGTGGTATACGAGAGCGTATGTACTACTATTAACCAACATCTTTTCTTCTAGAGAAGAGTAGATGAGTAGACTCTATTTGAAATCAATAAAACCTATTTTTTTTTAAATCGATAAATCTGATATTTTTTTCGATAAATCAAATTTTTATATACTATTGAATAAGAACCTTAGGAGTTTCGATGACCGACTACTTTAGGAAGTAGTGTATCGGGGTGGTTCCTTGTTTGGATTTCGCTTGCGAGACACCCCACGCATGAAACTAATAACCGTTGGGAGTCGAAATAAGTTAGGTCCTTAGGATATGAGTTTATAACCTTTGCGAAAAAAATTTATATTGAAAGTGGTACGATATGGTGTATGGGCGCCCTGGATGGTTAAATGGTAGTAGTTTTCAAAATTGTGAAAGAGTAAGTAGTTGTGACTTGAGGATTTATTTGTTTATAAAGTGAGGATCATTTTTCCCAAACTTTGTCACGAGGGCGGTATAGGGAAGATTAGGTATAATTTAAATTTGATTCAGTTGGAACTATATGGTGAGACTTAGTGTAACATTGATGGAGATTTTCGTTAATGTACTGTATGGGCGGTACTACTTAGATTTCTTGCGATGTGAGATTTATACTCGGAGTTGACCTTATCAGTATGGTTCATTTTTCTGAATTTCGGGACGAAATTCTGTTATAAGGGGGGAAGTATGTAATACCCCGTAATTTTTATGACTTTTAAAATAGGTTATATTTTTAAATTAATGGATTAATTGGATTTTATTATTAATTAATTCATTTGGGTTTTATCCGAGTTGTGGATATTAAAATGGATGATTCTGAATATTACTTAAAGATATTTAGGTAATATATGAATGTGATGTCAATTCGGTAATTTGAATTTTTAGTGAGACGCGGTATGGGACGTGTCGGGACTAATTTATTAAATTAAAAAGGAAATTTATTTTTTATTGACCTTATAGTCATTTCGACTGCGTCGTTGCGTCCGAAAGGTTCGAAATAGTCACAAAAGTCTATTTGGATGTTAATTTTGAGTCTCGGGTCATTTGGAAATGAAAAGACAACCCAAAAGGGCATTTTGGTTATTTTTACAAGGGGGATGAATAGTGATTTCGGGTTTTGTCTTATTATAAGTATTTGGAGATTAGTTGAATGTGGGTTCATTCATCTCTTCTACACAAAATAGAGAAGTCATCTTCCTAGAGAGAGTGAAAGGTTGCTTGGGAAGGGAAAAGCTTGCTTGGGAAGGAGGAGAACCAAAGGTCAAAGGCCACCACCACCATCACCACCTGTGTTATTCAACTCCAAAGGATCAGATCTTCATTAGAGGCAAGTGTTTGATATTTGCAATTTAAGTTCGTATATTGTCCATGTTAGGATAGTTATAAAAAGAGATGATTTTCATGCTTGGAAGATGAAAGGATATAGTTGTTAATGGATGTTTGGAATCTAAAAATATATAGGAATTAAACTCATGTTGTAGGTAGTTAGTAATCCAATAAATATTCATCAATCTGTGGAAGAAATTCTGAAAATAATTTAGTGTTCTTGAAGATAATATGTTGATAATTTTCTGGAAAAAGAGGCAAAAACGAGTGGAATGAGAAGAGCCAATTTGGAATGTTTAGATCTTCTTTTTGAGTGCATTTGGATGAGATTTAAGAAAAAACTCAAAACACATACCTGACTCAATTTTTCGTGTAGAATCCAAATCTGAAGTCGGATTGATGATTCGAATAATTTTTGGATCTGATTTTTCTGAGTATTTAAAATATGAGAATTCATGAAGTTGTTTGTTTTTAATGTTGGTTCTTATCCCAAAACTTTGGTAGATTTTTGGTGATTGTTAATGGGATATTATGGGACTTAGAGGAGATCAGTAAGACCTAGATAAGATTTGAATTGATTTGATTGGGATTTAATTGATTGAAATTATGTTAGTTAAATTGGAAGAAATTTCGATTGCTAGATTCATGTGTTGGATTCTAATTTGTTTGCATGAGGATTAAGGATAGGTCCAGTAGGGAAGATTTAATATAAGTGAGGGTAGCCTTAGGGTTACAATTTTAATACCAAGGACTGAGTTTAAGCTCATTATTGATTTCGCAAGGACTGGGTGTAGTTCAAGAGCGTAGTGGTATGGCTCCTGGATAAAGATGGGAGTTTAGAACACATTTGGTTGAAAGAGGGGATGAGGTTATTCCGATCGCGTATTTGAAGTTGACGGACCTCCTCGATCGACAAGTTAAGTAGTAGTGTATTGGAGGGGTTCCTTGTTTGGATTTCGCTTTGCGAGACGCTCCGCGCATGAACCTTAACGACGCCGGGAGTGGAGAGATGTTATAGGATGCGAGGATAATTAAATTATGAAGTAAAGATATGACATTTTAATACGTGGGATTTAAAGAGATATAATGCTACGTAAGGGAATAATCTAAGGTTAATATGAGTACATTGTTGTTAGTATACTATTGGTATGATAATACCTATTTGATTGACTAATGATTATGTGTATGACATACCTAGCTTACTTGCTATCGGTGGGAGGTTTGCGCGTGAGGGCAGTCATATCCTGATGAATCCATGGGATCTTTGATTTGTCGCTAGAGAACATAGGTCTATGAAAGACTTATCGGGGAGTTGATAAGTCCGTTGACTATGGGTACGTAGGTATGTGCGTGACCCATGGGTATGAGAACTATGTTCACCTCCAATGATTGTGTTGTTGTTAATGGTTCGAGGTATCCTCACCGAACCTTACGTCCCCTATTCGGTGACCTGCGATGATGGGACTTGATAGCAGAGTAATGCATTGCACCGCAACTGTGACTCGGGGTGCCGTATTATATATGAATATATATATAATGGATTAAATAAATGAATGGATATATTGTGGTTAAATGATTTATTGTGTGATAATTGTAGATAACGGTAAATAGAGAAAGATAATGGAATTAAGTTAATGAATGTTTATTGAAAAGCTTAATTCATATTAATGAGAAATGATTCATGTTAATGAGAAACGATGAGATATGTAAATGAATAATAATGTGACGTATGGTATGGGACATACGGGGATTATGATATGGGAATGGAATTATAATATGGAAACTGGAAAAGAGGAACCATTAACTAGGAGGTTAATAGGAAACGTTAAGTGTGCACTCTAGTTGAGAGGTGAGAATAGCAAGTGAGAGTTGGATCTAACATGTACATAATAAATGCTTTATTGCACTTGTTAAATACTTGCTGTTTTAAAAATCATTTACACAATCGGGCTCTGACCCGTTTCCTTGCATATTTTTTTTTCTATTGTATCTTCTATATCAGGTGTCCAGCAACAGGGACGCCAACCTTAGCGGATTATGACAGGCTATGGATTTATGGAGTTTTGCTTAGACGCCTATCATCTTTTTGATTTATAGTATTCTTAGTTAGGGCATGTCGCCCAAAGGATTCAGTTATCATTTTCTATCGGAGTCAAATACTATTGTATTTGTGTCTTTTTAATATAGTTTTTATTGATGGGATTACTGTAATTGATTAATACTATTTGGGAATGTTTATTCCAATTGCATTTAAATTCTTTTGTGTTATTTATTGGGTTATCAGTGTTGTAGAATAAAATGTGTTGTGTTATTCTTAAACTTGAAATGGATTTTATTAAATTAAAATTTGGAAAGTTTTTAACACCAGCTTAATTGAGTATTGGGTGAGTTGTAAATGTTTTCGACAGTGATGCTAAGAATGAGACAACTGTATATTCTATTTTAATTTGGTATGGGACAGGCCACCCGGTATTTAATTAGGCGGGGTGTTACATAAACACACACAAACACCAAATTTTAATTTCTTTCAACTTAAGATTAAACCAAGTGAAATTAAATTAGACAACTAATACATTTTTCACTTAAACCAATTTAACCCAAGTCCTAAAAATTTGCCTAAGTTATATTTTTAATATTACCAACTTAGGCCAAACCAATTTTAACAAATTAAACGACGACTTGAATTCAATTAATATATACCCAAATTTAAATTAGCACCAATTTAAGTAAGTAGTGATTTAAACAAATTTTATCTTTTTACCTAATCATACGTTCTAGGTGATTTTACAAAAGATAAAATAAACAAATAACCACTATGCTGCGATGTACGAGGAAAAATCCACAACGGGAAACAACCTCAGACGGCCCTAGCCTCAAATCCACTAAGTACGGAATTTAAAATTACAAGCAAGATGACTTACAACACTCGACTCGACTCATTTAAGCCGCCCTGACACGTCTTCTTGTAACTATCTCTAACCACGGAGCTCCACAGCGGTCTCGAAATCCACCGATCGGACTTTTAGGAACCCGTCAACCACACACTGTGCCTTTCACCGTATGAGAATATCGTAGCAAAACAATAACTTCTTCTTTGTGGGATGTAGAAGAAAACCCAAACACTCTCTTACGGTAGAGATGAATTAGGTGCCGAACAAGCTCTCCAAGGAAGATGTATATATATAGATAGATAGAAACTCTGATTAAAACATTGTTTATTTGGTGTAAACTTGGTTTTGTTCTTTGAATAAATCAATTTCACTAACAAACACCATGGGAACTTTTTATGAAAGAATTAAGCTCTCAAAAACTCACTAAGAGATAGAAAAAGTTCTTAAAAAAATTCTAGTCCCGAAGTCATTAAATTATGTGAAAGAGAGGTGGGACAAAGTAGTGGGAAAGTGCCAAAAAACTGCCAAAAACCGTTCCCGTCGAAATCTCGTTCGAACGACATTTCGTTCGAACGAACTATCTAACGAAGTTCCAGTAGCAAGTCGTTGGCAAACCTCGTTCGAACGAAATTCTCGTTCGAACACAAAAACTCGTTCGAACGACAATTTCGAACGAAAATCCAGAAAACTTAAAAATATGATTTTAGCCCAGAAACTTTATTTTAAAGTTTTAAGGAAGCCTTTTGAAAATAAACCTCAGTTTAAAATAAAAGTACACTCAATATAAAATTATTCCAAGTCTCCATATATTTATATAGAAATGCATTCATACCTTTTGGAGACTATGGAATATGTTGTTGATGACGTAGAAACATTGCACTTAAAACTCGACAATTATGAAGCTTCATAAGTCTTGGCCGCTACGTCTTCAACTCTTACATATCATAGGCTTGGAGGATATTCACTCAATACTATCCTATGACACAAATGTTTTTGTTCGGAATTGAGACAACACTACATTAAGACTCAATTGGAAATTTGTGTCCTTACAAATCTCCCCCTTTGGTTATTCCGAGACAAAAACTAAACAAAAATCCTAAAGGGCCATCAAACTCACTAGACTCAAAAAAATCCAACCCAAAATAAAGAGTACAATTCTTGACTCGAATACCACTTTAGAATTAAACGCTTTGCCACTTTAAATAGATGCCTCTTTACAATACCTGCACACTTAAGCAACACATTAAACCCATAGGAAATATTAAAATATTAAATACAAATTAAATAAAGAATCCCCCTTAATTAATTCCCCCTACCCTTTATCAAATGATCAACCTAAGAAGGTCGCGACTCCCCCTAAGTTAAATCTCCCAAAATGATCAACCTAAGAAGGTCGCGATTCCCCCTAAGTTTAATCTCCCAAACTAAGATGCGATTACAATAGGATTAGATTCCATTTCTCCCCTATCATTCTCCCCCTTTTTGTTTAGGAAAAGACAAAGGCTAAAGAATAACAAATTAACTTATCTCCCCCAATTAAAGCACATACACCCTCTAAACTAAACAAGGGATAAATAGAATGGAATAACAAGCTAAACATGCAATTGTGCATAAAGTGATGAGAACATTAAAGAAGATGGGTCACTAAAATTCAACTAATCCACATAAAGATATGAATATCAACTATGATGTGATAACAAAAGATATCAATTGATTGTAGTAATCTAAACATGCGATATCGAAAAAAAATTCACAACAAGATAGATACCAAAAATAAATTATGAGCATAAATGAACTAGCAAATCATGGAAAAGACTCACAAACAAACGAAGTATTATATATATGTATACACAACAGATTCAAACTAAGCATAAGTACATACATATAGATATAAACACCAAAATGATACAAAACTAAATAACACAAGTTTTTCCACACTCTTATAGCATAAACGTGTTATATGGAAACGGAAGTGAAGGGGTGTGAACAAGATACCAATGAATTAAAACCTAATCACTTAAACGTGTTAATGTAGTTCGCATTTTATTGAAAAACTTTATAAACTAGAATTTAGCCTTTACGTGATAGGATAAAGTGAACTAATGAACAAATAAACACAATGCATACAAGCCTAGCATGTTGATGATTCTACAAACCAATTGAGTCATGACATTGAAAGCGCAACTAGGATAAACGAACATTGTGCAAACCGTTGATATACCATCCAAACTCCCTCAAAATAAGCATATTAAATTAATCTTTTGAATGAGTAAATCAACAAAAAAAATTAGGCCTTGGCAAATTATTTTTCTTTTAATGCCATATTTTCTTTTAGGCTTTTGGACTGCGTATTTCTTTTAGGTCCAATCTAAAACGGTGGCTTACTCGCAAAGGTTAAATTTTTTCCTTTCGGAGCCCTTCCCCGTGCACATTTATACATATTATTTTTATATCACACAAATCTCACGTGCAACGGATTTTGATATGCACTAGTCCTCCTAGGTCATCGTATGTAGATGGCTAGATTGGTAGGAGAACACCTCATAAAGCTCAAATATAGCATGTGAAGTTTAAGGTTCAAAAAGTTTGTGCATGTGTGTAAAGGCATATAAAAGTGAATCCATTAAACAAATCAAACCTAAACTACTCCATGTAAGCATGATAAAGAACATTTTAAGGATTAAAATTTTAACCAAAAGTTTTAGTCAGATGGAAATGCAATGAGGATTCAAACACAAACATATGCCACAAAATGTGTGTAAAAGAAAAATACACACAAAAATAAAATAATTTTGAGTTTTTCAAAGTTTTTCACCGACCACAAAAATTAACTCAAAAGATAAACAAAAATCAATTTGTATTTTTCATTTAATGCAAATTAAAATGAAAGAATAAAATACAAAAGATAAACAAAAATCATAATTCTAGCATGTGATCGATTATGGAGCATAGACTAGAAAAATGATAAACAAAACGTACAACTAGCAAAAGAAATATATCATTAAGCAAAAAAGCTAGAGTATGTAAGATATGCAAGCAATTACTCATAAGATACGGCAAGAGAAGAGTCATGTGCAAGCATGATAGAACCATCAAACGAAGGAAATATTGAAGGAGGCATATATTCCATTTTAAACAAAAATGCCCCAAAAGGACCTAAATGCAATAACTTCGCGCTCCCTCTCTGATACCACTTGTTGAAGGTGTTGACCCCCGATTTTTAAAATCTTACTACAAAAAGTAATTTCCTTTTTAATGATGCGGAAGCTAGATGGTTCAATTAAATACACACAAACACCAAATTTTAATTTCTTTCAAATTAAAATTAAACCAAGTTAAATTAAATTAGACAACAAATACATTTTTCACTTAAACCAATTTAACCCAAGTCCTAGAAATTTGCCTAAGTCATATTTTCAATATTACCAACTTAGGCCAAACCAATTTTAACAAATTAAATGACGACTTGAATTAAATTAATGTATACCCAAATTTAAATTAGCACCAATTTAAGTAAGTAGTGATTTAAACCAATTTTATCTGTTTACCTAAGCATGCGTTCTAGGTGATTTTGCAAAAGCTCAAATAAACAAATAACGACTACGCCGTGATGTACGAGGAAAAACCCATAACGGGAAACAACCTCGGACGACCCTAGCCTCAAATCCACTAAGTACGGAATTTACAATTACAAGCAAGATGACTTACAAGACTCGAATCGACTCCTTCAATACCCGACGCGTCTTCTTGTAACTACCTCTGCCTAGTGAATAACCACGGAGCTCCACCGCGGTCTCAAAATTCACCGATCGTACTTTTAAGAACCCGTCAACTACACACGGTGCCTTTCACCGTATGAGAATGTCGTAGCAAAACACAAACTTCTTCTTTGTGGGATGTAGAAGCAAACCCAAACTCTCTTTTACGGTAGAGATGAATCCGGTGCCGAACAAGCTCTCCAAGGAAGATGTATATATATATATATATATATATATATATAGAAACTTGGATTAAAACATTGTTTATTTGGTGTAAACTTGGTTTTGTTCTTTGAATAAATCAATTTGAATAACAAACACCAAGGGAACTTTTTAGGAGAGAATTAAGCTCTCAAAAACTCACTAAGAGATAGAAAAAGTTCTTAAAAAAATTCTAGTCCCGAAGTCATTAAATTATGTGAAAGAGAGGTGGGACAAAGTAGTGGGAAAGTGCCAAAAACTGCCAAAAACCGTTCCCGCCGAAATCTCATTCGAAGGACATTTCGTTCGAACGAACTATCTAACGAAGTTCCAGTGGCAAGTCGTTGGCAAACCTTATTCGAACGAAATTCTCGTTCAAACACAAAAACTCGTTCGAACGACAATTTCAAACGAAAATCCAGAATGCTTAAAAATACGATTTTAGCCCAGAAACTTTATTTTAAAGTTTTAATGAAGCCTTTTGAAAATAAACCTCAGTTTAAAATAAAAGAACGCCCAATATAAAATTATTCCAAGTCTCCATATATTTATATATAAATGCATTCATACCTTTTGGAGACTATGGAATATGTTGTTGATGACGAAGAAACATTGCACTTAAAACTCGACAATGATGAAGCCTTATAAGTCTTGGTCGTTACGTCTTCTACTCTTGCATGTCATAGGCTTGGAGGATACTCACTCAATACTATCCTATGACACAAATGTTTTTGTCCAGAATTGAGACTACACTACATTAAGACTCAATTGGAAATTTGTGTCCTTACAAATCTCCCCCTTTGGTTATTCCGAGACAAAAACTAAACAAAAATCCTAAAGGGCTGTCAAACTTACTAGACTCAAAAACATTCAACCCAAAGTAAAGAGTAAAATGCTTGACTCGAATACCACTTTAGAATTAAACACTTTGCCACTTTAAATAGATGCCTCTTTACAATACCTGCACACATAAGCAACACAATAAACGCATAGGAAATATTAAAATATTAAATGCAAATTAAATAAGGACTCCCCCTTAATTAATTCTCCCCCTTTATCAAATGATCAACCTAAGAAGGTCGCGACTCCCCCAAAGTTTAATCTCCCAAACTAAGATACGATTTCAATAGGATTAGATACCATTTCTCCCCCTATCATTCTCCCCCTTTTTGTTCAGGAATAGACAAAGGCTAAAGAGTAACAAATTAACATATCTCCCCCAATTAAAGAACATACACCCTCTAAACTAAACAAGGGATAAATAGAATGGGATAACAAGCTAAACATGCAATTGTGCATAAAGTGATGAGAACATTAAACAGATGGGCAACTAAAATTCAACTAATCCACATAAAGTTATGAATATCAACTATGATGCGATAACAAAAGATATCAATTGATTGTAGTAATCTAAGCATGCGATATCGAAACAAAATTCACAACAAGATAGATACCAAAAATAAATTATAAGCATAAATGAACTAGCTAATCATGGCAAAGACACAAACAAAAAAAGTATCATATATATGTATACACAATAGATTCAAACTAAGCATAAGTACATACATATAGATATAAACACCAAAATGACACAAAACTAAATAACACAAGTTTTTCCACACACTTATAGCGTAAACGTGTCATATGGACATGGAAGTGAAGGGGTGTGAACAAGATACCAATGAATTAAAACCAGTCACTTAAACGTGTTCACGTAGTTCGCATTTGATTCCAAAACTTTATCAACTAGAATTTAGCCTTTATGTGATAGGATAAAGTGAACTAATGAACAAATAAACACAATGCATACAAGACTAGCATGTTGATGATCCTACAAACCAATAGAGTCATGACATTGAAAGCGCAACTAGGATAAACGAACATTGTGCAAACCGTTGATATACCATCCAAACTCCCTCAAAATAAGCATATTAAATTAATCTTTTGAATGAGTAAATTAACTAAACAAATTAGGTCTTGGCAAATTATTTTTCTTTTAATGCCATATTTTCTTTTAGGACTTTGGACCACGTATTTCTTTTAGGTCCAATCCAAAACCGTGTCTTACTCGCAAAGGATAATATTTTTCCTTTCGGAGCCCTTCACGTGCACATTTATACATATTATTTTTATATCACACAAATCTCACGTGCAACGGATTTTGACATGCACTAGTCCTCCTAGGTCATCGTATGTAGATGACTAGATTGGTTGGAGAACACCTCATAAAGCTCAAATATAACATGTGAAGTTTAAGGTTCAAAAAGTTTGTGCATGTGTGTAAAGGCATATAAAAGTGAATCCAATAAGCAAATCAAACTTAAACTACTCCGTGTAAGCATGATAAAGAACATTTTAAGGATTAAAATTTTAACCAAAAGTTCTAGTCAGATGGAAACGAAATGAGGATTCAAACACAAACATATGCCACAAAATGTGTGTAAAAGAAAAATACACACAAAAATAAAATCATTTTAAGTTTTTCACTAACCACAAAAATTAACTCAAAAGATAAATAAAAATCAATTTGTATTTTTCATTTAATGCAAATTAAAATGAAAGAATAAAATACAAAAGATAAACAAAAATCATAATTCTAGCATGTGATTGATTATGAAGCATAGACTAGAAAAATGATAAACAAAACATACAACTGGCAAAAAAAATATGTCATTAAGCACAAAAGCTAGAGTATGTAAGACATGCAAGCAATTACTCATAAGATATGGCAAGAGAAGAGTCATGTGCAAGCATGAGAGAACCATCAAACGAAGGAAATATTGAAGGAGGCATATATTCCATTTTAAACAAAAATGCCCAAAAAGGACCTAAACACAATAACTTAGCGCTCCCGCTCTGATACCACTTGTTGAAGGTGTTGACCCCCGATTTTTAAAATCTTACTACAAAAAGTAATTTCCTTTTTAAAGATGAGGAAGCGAGATGGTTCAATTAAACACACACAAACACCAAATTTTAATTTCTTTCAAATTAAAATTAAACCAAGTGAAATTAAATTAGACAACAAATACATTTTTCACTTAAACCAATTTAACCCAAGTCCTAGAAATTTGCCTAAGTCATATTTTCAATATTACCAACTTAGGCCAAACCAATTTTAACAAATTAAATGACGACTTAAATTAAATTAATGTATACCCAAATTTAAATTAGCACCAATTTAAGTAAGTAGAGATTAAAACCAATTTTATCTGTTTACCTAAGCATACATTCTAGGTGATTTTGCAAAAGCTCAAATAAACAAATAACCCCTACGCAGTGATGTACGAGGAAAAACCCATAACAGGAAACAACCTCGGATGACCCTAGCCTCAAATCTACTAAGTACGGAATTTACAATTACAAGCAAGATGACTTACAACACTCGACTCGACTCCTTCAATACCCGACGCGTCTTCTTGTAACTACCTCTGCCTAGCGAATAACCACGGAGCTCCACCGCGGTCTCAAAATCCACCGATCGGACTTTTAGGAACCCGTCAACCACACACGGTGCCTTTCACCGTATGAGAATGCCGTAGGAAAACACGAACTTCTTCTTTATGGGATGTAGAAGCAAACCCAAACTCTTTTTTACGGTAGAGATGAATCCGGTGCTAAACAAACTCTCCAAGGAAGATGTATATATATATATATATATATATATATATAGAGAGAGAGAGAGAGAGAGAGAAAGAGAGAGAGAGAGAGAGAGAAACTTGGATTAAAACATTTTTTATTTGGTGTAAACTTGGTTTTGTTCTTTGAATAAATCAATTTGAATAACAAACACCAAGGGAACTTTTTATGAAAGAATTAAGCTCTCAAAAACTCACTAAGAGATAGTAAAAGTTCTTAAAAAAATTCTAGTCCCAAATTCATTAAATTATGTGAAAGAGAAGTGGGACAAAGTAGTGGGAAAGTGCCAAAAAACTGCCAAAAACTGTTCCCACCGAAATCTCGTTCGAATGACATTTTCGTTCGAACGAAATTTTGTTCGAACGAACTATCTAACGAAGTTCCAGTTGCAAGTTGTTGGCAAACCTCATTCGAACAGAATTCTCGTTCGAACGAAAATCTCGTTCGAACGATAATTTCGAACGAAAATACAGAAAGCTTAAAAATACGATTTTAGCCAAGAAACTTTTTTTTTTAAGTTTTAATGAAACCTTCTGAAAATAAACCTCAGTTTAAAATAAAAGTACACCCAATATAAAATTATTCCAAGTCTCCTTATATTTATATAGAAATGCATTCATACCTTTTGGAGACTATGGAATATGTTGTTGATGACGTAGAAACATGGCACTTGAAACTCGACAATGATGAAGCTTTATAAGTCTTGGTCGCTACGTCTTCAACTCTTGCATGTCATAATCTTGGAGGATACTCACTCAATACTATCCTATGACACAAATGTTTTTGTCCGGAATTGAGCCAACACTACCTTAAGACTCAATTGGAAATTTGTGTCGTTACAAAGTCAAACTGCTAATAAATTGAATACAACCAATGTATTAAAAGTAGACATGAAAGAATTAGACAATAATGAATCACTCATCTCCCACATAATACAAAATTATTTGTCAAATTAAATAAAGTCTCAAAAATATTAAAATCATCAATCTGATGGAGGGGGAAGGCCATCTATTTCATGAGAAGAATTAACATCACGTCCAGTACCATAAAAAATAGCTCTCCTATGTAACTCTTCTATGTGTATCCCCTCCAAATGCTCTAAAAAACTGAAACTGCATCCGCTCCTAACGCTCCGCCTCATGAGCCATTTGGGAAATAAGCTAAGTTTTTATACTTCGAGACTCTGTTAGCTTAACTTCATACCTACACCGCTCCTCCTGATAGTGTAGACGATTCACCTCAAGAAGATGCCTATCTTCCAACTGCTAAGAAGATATAGAGAGTATCTTCTAAGATAAATCCATGACCAAATAAAAAAAACTCAAGGGATTGGAATATGATGATGGAGTAGACCCTGTTGCAACAAAAGACATGCCTTAGGATGTAAAAAATTATGTGGAAGGATTAAAGGAAGTAGGAAGTTGGTAAGAAAAGTGTGCATAAGGAAGGTGGCCCTCAGAACGACAAAGATAGTTCTTCTCAATATATGATAATGAACCCATCGCCTCCTCGTCATCTAAGAGGGGGACCTGAGGAGAAAAACAAAGACGACTAATATGTATCATGTATGGAAGTGCATTGTAAATGGGGTTCTTCCCACCATTTTGAACACAACTTATGATACTAAGGATAGTGGAGGAAAGATCAATAAAGTGGCTGCTGATACAAAAATTAGTCAGCTGGCGTGGACCAGTTATGAAAAGACACATGTCGTCCAACATGGAATACTTATATACACTGAGCAACTTAACATGTTGAGCTACTCAGAATACCAAGCTACTCAGAATATCGAGCAACTATCTGAGAAGACCAAACGAACAAAGTAGATTTAATGAATATTCTTATTATGTACCAATACATATGCCTCTTTAATAATGACGTATTATCTATTCATATGGGCAGCCTAAGGGCTAAAAATACATTGTAATACCCTCATAACGGGTAAGTTATCATAGGCAAAAGCTAATCAAGATTAAGGAAAACACCCAGCAATACAAGACAGTTGACATAGGCCATTTCCATAAGGCTGAACCACTTTAAAAATCCTTTGTCTTATTTCTTTATTCATATTTATCTGTGATTAATTAATTAGATCAATTCTTGTTTTTTACATCAACGGATTGGCGCCATCTGTGGGAAATGACTATAGGGAGCATTTTTCACTAAAATCTCATCAAAATGGCTGATATCCCAGAGTCTAGCCATAGGAACAACGGCGGGAATCCCCCAAATCCTTTGGCCCCTCCAAATACACAAGATATCATTGGGATCCTGGTAAATCTAGCCCAGGGACAAACAACCATGAAAGAAACCATGCGACAGTTCACCCAAACTATCCAAAATGGAGGATCTACCCAGTCACGACAACGTAGCGTTCGTAAAAGCATGCATCCACCAGCCTCCAGATCTAGACACACTGAAGTTCGTCATGTCTAGAATTAAAGTGATCCATAATATCATCCTTGCTTAACTTCACCTATAAGAATTCTGGATTCTCAGGAAGTTCTTACTCTAATTCCAGAACGAACGAGTGTGCTGGAAAGGTTGAGCAAAGTCTCTCTGTTCGATCGTTCGGGCCCTAGCAGGAACAAAAATCCTCCCCAAATTGCGTCAAGAAATTCTTGATGACTAAATGATTTAAGGGAAGGCTCGGCCACTCTCAGGCATGTAGCTCGTACAGAAAGATCCTAAAAGGAGAATTCTCCGCGATCTGTTGCTTGTAAACCAGAGGCTGGAGATGATGAATGGAAGGGTTCCATTCAGAGATTGGAAGACAGGTTAGGGGAGATGGATAAGGACAAGAACCCACTCCAAAGGACCTTTATCAAGGGATCTCCATTTGTACAAGAAGTTATGGATTTTCCCACACCATCAAAATTCAAAGCTCCTATGGTCACGCCTAAATATGATGGCAAAATCGACCATATTATCCATATAGAGAAGTATCGAGCTACAGCTGATATCTACGCAGTCCCAGATGAAATAAGGTGTAGGTAATTCTTAGGAACCATCACTGGATCTGCTTAGATATGGAACAATAGCCTTCCTCGGGGGAAAATTACAACTTTCCATCAATTGGCCGAGCTCTTCATAGGTAACTTTTATTTTGGTGCAAAGTCGGTTAAAAGGGTAGTACATATATTGATCATTAGATAGAGGGCATGAGAAAGCACCAGAGACTATATCACTTGTTTTAATAATGAGAAGATGGAGTTCGTTGACTATGATGAGAAGACAGCCATCACGGCTCTCATGAGTGGTCTTTTACTATATAAGCTCTACTACACCCTAGCCAAGGATCCCCCAAATCTATGGCTGAATTAATGGCCAAAGAAGCTAAAATTATGAATGTTGAAGAAGCCACGGCTGCGAAAAAGAATGCAGAGGCAAGGGCTGAAACTAAAGATGAAGGCAAATCGGAATGGAAAGAACACAAGCATAATGGTGGGGGGATGGCAGTCGAAAGGAAAAGAAGCATTAGACCACATGAGGAGGTACGAGAATTATACTCCCTTAAAAGTGGATATAAACCATAATCTGGAAGAAATCAAGAATAGCAAGGAACTGAATTGGACAGGAAAACTGAAGTTAGCCCCTGAAGAAGGGACCAATCCAAGTATCGCGAGTTCCATAAAGTAGTGTATAGCTCTCCAAAATGAGATAGAAGCACCATTAGACGAGGAAAGTTGAACAAGTATGTTGATCGCCAGAATGGTGGTAGGACTAATAATATAACTCGGTAGAGGACCAAGTCTCCTTACCGACTAAAAGACGATAAGAAAAGGGACCATGAAGAAGACCCTGAAGATAACCCCGATATCCTAAAAATGCCAAGACAACGAGATCATGAGGTATTTTTAATTCGTTTTGGTTCATTCGATTGTAACATGATTACAGGTGGAGATGTAGGAAGGGGTGATCATACATCACAAGCTTGTTCTTATATACAGTGAATAAATCTGGTAGAAGAGGATCGCCCGAGGAAGGTTAACAAAGATAATCTGGTCATCGATTTTTCTAAAAATGACGTGGAAGGTGTTTTGTATCTTCATGATGATCCTCTAGTGATAAATATGAGAATAAAGGATGTAATCATCTCGAGATTACTGGTGGATAATGGAAGCTCGGTGGACATCATGTTTTATCCATGCTTCGACAGTTTGAACTTAAAACTTGGTCAATTAGAACCATATCATATGCCCCTTATTGGGTTCTCCAGAGAGAGTTTTTTTGCTTAGGACGATCAAGTTAGACATATTGATTGGTACCTGGCCTCCTTGCAGATCGGAAAAAGGTGCGTTTCTTCGTGATGGATAAAAATGTCCCATCAGCCTACACTATAATCATGGGGAGAGTAGGCTTGAAAAAGTTTGAAGTAGTTCCATCCATTGTACATCAGTGTTTAAAGTTCCCGACCAAATTTGGGGTTGGAATTGTGAAGGGAGACCAAAAAGTAGCTCGAGAATGCTACTACTCGTCTGTCAAGCAAAAAGAATTGGAAGATGCAAGGAAGAACATAACTACTTATCAAGTGGACAAATCTGATAAGTCTGAGATTGAATCATTAGACCCTAGAGATGAAACGAAGCTCGTTAAAGGCCAGGTCATGGAGGCAACAGAGAACATTATTCTGGATAATGAGCAACCAGAAAGAATAACTCAGATTGGTGCTTCACTTGATCCGATACTGAAGTAAGATCTAGTAGCATTTCTGAGGCATAGAAACCAAGCATTCACGTGGAGTTATAAAGATATGCCGAGGATAGATCCAACCTTCTTGTGTCACGAGATCAATGTGAATAAAGGTATCAAACCAGTAAAGCAATGAAGAAGAGTCTTTAGTCTGGAGAAGAATTAAGCTATTCAAAAGGAGGTAGAAAAGCTACAAAAGGCTTCTTTCATTAAAGATTTCAAGTATCCTGATTGGCTAGCTAATTTGGTGATGGTGAAGAAGTAGAACAATAAGTGGAGAATATGTGTGGACTTCACAGACCTGAATAAAGCTTGCCCAAAAGATCATTTCCCTCTAACCAGGATAGATCAGCTAGTAGATGTTAATTTGGAGAATGAATTGTTAAACTTCATGAACGCTTACTCCAGGTACAATCAAATTAAAATGAAGCTAGAAGACAGGGAGAGTACCTCTTTCATTACCCCACAAGGAACATATTGTTATAATGTTATTCCTTTTGGTCTTAAAAATGCAGGTGATACATACCAGAGGTTGATGAACGAGGTGTTCACAGAGCAGATCGATAAAAATATGGAGGTGTGTGTCGATGACATGTTGACCAAAAGCAAGAAAGTTGATGACCATATAGCTGATCTGAGCTAAACATTTGATCAGATGAAGAAGTACCAGATGAAGCTGAACCCAACCAAGTGCATTTTTGGCATACAGGAAGGCGTGTTCCTCAGGTATATTGTGAATCGATGAGATATTGAAGCAAATCCTGACAAGATAAAAGCCTTTCTGGAACTACAATCTCAAACCACTAAGAAGGAAGTGCAGAGCCTCACGGGGCGCGTAGCATCTCTTAATAGATTCGTCTCCTGAGAAACATATAGATGTCTTCCATTCTTCAAGGTTCTTAAAAAGACCTTTGAATGGAATTACGAATGTGAGAAAGCATTTTTAGAGTTGAAGACATACTTGGGAACACCTCCTTTACTATCTAGGCCCGTATTAGGAGACAAATTATATTTGTACTTAGCTGTTTCCGAAAGTGCATTTAGTTCGGCTTTGATACAAATAGAAAATGGAGTGAAAAAACTAATTTACTATATGAGCAAGGCATTCAGGGGAGCAGAGATCAGGTATCCAAAAGTGGAAAAATTGGCATTGGCCTTGATTGAGGCGAGCAGGAGGATGAAACTATATTTCTATGCCCATACGATAGTGGTATATACTGACATGCCACTCAAACAATCGTTACATAAGCTAGAAAAATCTGGAAGATTAATGTATTGGGCAATAGAATTAGGGGAGTAAGATATTATATACGAGCCAAGATCTTCTCTCAAGGGGCAGGCAGTGGCGGATTTCATCGCTGAATTTACCACCCAGATACTTTCGATCAACAGGGGGATAATGCAGAGCAACCCAAAAATGCTGGAGAATTAACAAAAATTGTTCCCGATCAACTTCAGGCCACAGACCGGCTAGAGGAGATGGTAGCCGATCAACTAGAATCTTTTAGTGAGGGGCTAGAGTTAAAGGATGGAGAAAAGAAGCGCCGGATATTCCATGAAGGGATCTTATCAGACCAAGGGTTTGGTGATAATATCCCTATATGGAATTTATATGTTGAGGGTTCCTCGTGTGCAATAGGTTACGGAGCTGGAATTATTCTCAATAGTCCAGATGGGTTAGATATAGAATATGCTTTGCGTTTCCAATTCAAAGCTTCCAACAATGAAGCTGAGTATGAAGCTGTAATTATAGGCCTCAGCTTAGCTAAGTCATTAAATGCAAAGCAAGTTATGGTGTTCAGTGACTCGTAATTAGTAGTAAATTAGATGCTCAATCTTTACGCAGCGAAAGGAGAGTTCATGTCGAGGTATTTGGCTAAAGACATAGAGATTGTATCCCATTTGATAGCCGTCCAAGTGATTAGAATACCAAGACTGGAGAATACGAGAGCATATGAACTTGCTCGATTAGCTTCAACTACGCGCACCAAGCTATGAAGAAAAATTCCAATTGAGATACTGGTAAGCAGAAGTATTGATGAAGATTTAATGGTGAATTTTAGCGCTTAGGATATAGGACCTTCCTAGATGGATCCCATCAAATCTTATATAAAAGAAAGCACGTTACCAACCAACCAACTTACATCCAAGAGGTTGAAGTTTAAAGCTATCACATACGTTTTAAACAACGGCGTTCTGTACAGAAGAGGTGTGATAGCTGGTTTGCAAAGATGTGTTCACCCAGTAGAAGTTAAAGATCTGATAGAAGAAATTTATGAAGGATCTTGCGGAGCTCACGTAACAGGTATAACTCTTTTATAGAGAATGAATACGCAGGGGTACTACTGGCCAACAATGTGCGAAGATTGCACATCTTACGTCAAGAAATGCGACAAGTGCCAATAATTTTCTACTATATGAAGAACTAATCAGGCACTGTTAACACCAATCACTTCCCCTTGGCCATTTTCCATATGGGGAATTGATTTAGTCGGGCCTCTTCCAACTACAAGAGGACGATTCGAACATTTGGTGGTTGCTGTGGATTATTTCACAAAATGGGTGGAAGCTGAACCTCTCATCGATATGGCCTATTAAAGGGTCTATCAATTCATCTGGAAGAATATTATTTGCAGATATGGTCTGCCACATGGTTTTATCACTTATTATGGCACCCAATTTGATAATGAGGAGTTCGCTACGTACTGTTTACAGTCTAACATTCAAAAGATCAATTCTGCTCCGGGTTATCCCCAAAGTAACGGGCAAACAGAGGTGGCGAACATGACATTATTGAATGGGTTGGAAAAAAGGTTGGATGATACCAAGAGAAATTGGATAAATGAGTTGCACTCAGTGGTATGGGCTTACCGAACAACTCCCCGAATAGTAACTCGAGAATCTCCATACATGTTAGCTTTTGGGAGTGAAGCAGTGATACCTACTGAATTAGGACTACCTACTCATAGGGTTCTTAATTTCAATTCTCCGGTAAGCGATTTAATGGGATGTTTGGAATTGAACATGCTCAAAGAAGTCAAAGAAGACGCAGCAATCCGAAATGCAGCTTATCAGTAAAGGGCCGCCATGTTCTACAATAAAAGAGTCAAGAAATATGATCTCAAGGAGGGAGATTATGTGCTCAAAAAGGTAATTCAAAAGAACAATAAATTGGAAGCCAACTAGAATTGGACCTATCGTGTCACAGTCGTTGTTCGGCCTGGCACTTACAAAACAGAAACCCTAGAAGGAGAAAAATTCAAGAATCCTTGGAATGTAGAGCACCTGCAAAAGTATTACCAGTAATATAACTACACATGTACCCCATTGTTTAAGAATAAATGAAAATGCGTATTTTCGGATATTCGTTTATGTTATTTTTTTTCAAAGTACTAGTTCTACACACTAACCTAACTTAGTAACAACAAAATTAACAACAAAATTAACACCAACAAAGTTGGTCGGCATCAGCACAAACACCAACAAAGTTGGTCGGCATCAACACAACCAACAATGTTGGTATAACAATCGAGCAAGGCAAGGCCTGTTTGATTATGGGTGACCCAAGTGGCATCTAAACTAGGCAAGAAGATTGGTAAAATATCCACTGCCTAGGTACCAAGGCAATTATTTACATAAATGATTGCTAGAACTAAGCAGGAATATCGGATAAAAATAATTCCATTTCTTAGGCACTTATGGGTGATAAGTCACTAGAACTAGGCAAACATATGGAACAAAGTTCCATTGTCTAGGCAATCAAATCAACAAAGGACAAATTGTCCCTTTATAGATATATACTCAGCGAAGAATAACATTATTATAGTTGATCTTATAAAGATTGACAAGATAGATATCATGCAATGAGTTTATTTCCAAGAAAATAAAATTATAAAAAGTTGATTTCTCTTCGTTAAACAATCACTAACAAAATACAAATAGCCTATTCTATTGGTTTTTTCCCTTCAGATTTAGGTACAGGCTCCATTCTAGCTAGAGGATCATCTAGAGCAAAAGAAGAGTTGATAAAATTCAAATCTTGCAGCATTCTGGTGTTGCTCGTACTCGGTCGATCAAGCAGATGTTGTGATTGGGATATCTCAAAATATTCATAAAGATTGTAGTCACCAACGTATTTGGAAATCAAACACTGAGGAATGGAGCGGGCTGAAATCCAGCTAACATTTAGTTTAAAAGGAGGCACTGGCAGATCAAGTAATCCGGGCTCATACCAATCCCACAACTCTATTCCTTATTTGACCTTCATTACTGTTAAGGCGTTCAACCAACCATGCTTGTATCCCTCATTGTTGGTTTGTTTCAACCTGGCATCGAGATGACATAAAGCTTCATTATATCCCCCATCCAAAATTCTCTGGGTTGCTTATGGAATTGATAATTCAATCGTTCAACATGCTGATGATGTCGTTTCACCAAGTTTTCTTTACTCTCCAACGCAGAACTCCATTTGGACAGTTTCTCGGTAAGAGTTTGAATTTTTTGGGACATCTCAGCTAAAGCTTGGTTTCTTGCCTTCAGTTGAACAGCTTGATTCTCTAATGCCTGTTGAGTCCTAGTCTCTTCAATGCATCTTCGACCAACGTTTTCTCTACCCCACGAGGAATATATAGGTCTAACCCTTTTTAAAGTTTATAACTCTTCCCTCAAAGAGGCATTCTCACTCTCCAAAAACAAAAAACCTTCATCATTAACTAGGATCAGAGCTCCAGACGAAGCAGAAGATTTTAGCTTACTTAGGTCTTCCCTTAAAGCAATATTTTCCTCCTCCAACAGCTTAGGAATATTTTTATGCTCCTTAATCTCAAGTGTTAACACACTCTCTCTCTTGTTATGGGCTGAAATAAATTTTTTATAACCCCGATCAGCATTCAACTATTGGTACTTCTTCTCTTAACCTTCATGCTGAAGAGCAATGGCTTCCTTGTGTTGAAGTTGAAGTTCTTCGATCATTCCTTAAAGATCCTCAATCATTTCATAGTAAGCCACGTTATTTGCAACAGCTCGATCAAGTAGACATTCAATTATTGGTAAGCATCAATTGCTCACTTAAGGCATCAGACCTAAGAATATCAATTATTTATGCTTCAGTGAAATCTACACGACCAGCTTTGAAATAATCAGTACACTTCTTTATCAACTCTGTATCATGAGGTGACAATAATTCCATCCTGACAATGAACTTGCAAGGAAAAGTAAAACCAGATAAACACCAGCACAGCTATATTGAATAAGTAAAGAAGAAGCTCAGAATAAATAACAAACTCCATTTTATTGATTATAAGAGAGGAGAATACAACTAAAGGTACAAACAAAAAGGGAAAAAACAAAGAAAAGAAGCAAACTTCTGAATAACCTTACACCTTGTCCTTATTCCCTATAACATCATCAACTGATTTTGAGGAAGGAATTAGTTTCTCGATAGGCATCATGCCTTTTTTGGCAGAAGTGATTGTCTACTGAACTTACTCAGAGGACAGAGGGATATTGGCAGCATGTGTTTATTCTACTATCAACAAAGAAGATTCATCAGATCTAGCTTCTTCTTCTTCTTCTTCTTTTTTTCTTCTTCAATAGCAGGATGAGGGCCATGGACATGTCTCTGAAATAACAAAGAATCCTCAACAACATTCAACTCTTTCAAAGCTGCAGTCCATCTATCCCTAAAGAATTTCAAACTTACTTACTCCATCTGGGTAGAGGAAGTAGTTATAGCTTTGTTCCACCCTTTGTCCCATCCAGAGCTAAAGGCCTTCTTCATATTAACTTTCCTCTTCACCCTCTCCGAGGAAGTATTTTCCCTAAGAAGCTCTTTGACAGACTTCACCTTCTCCTCAAGGTCTTTCTTACGTCGTTCAGCCACTTTAAGCTTGCCTTAAACCTCCACCTTGCTAGAAACGACAACTTTCCATTTCTCCTCTACCTCCTTGGAAACATTTACAGCTTATTGCCGAGCTGTATCATCCTCTCGTCGAGCTGCATCAGCCTCCTTAGCAGCTTCATTAGCTTTTTGTTGAGCTGTTTCAGTGGACTTGATTTTATTTTCCCAAGAAACTTTATCTTCCTCGTAATTCTGTCGGGAATCCACTAAAGATTTTGACAACCCAACAAGGGCATCTTCTACTCCACTGGATAAAGTTGAAGCCTTGATAGCCTCATCCTTCTCCAGGATATTATTAAAGTACACCAAAACCTATAAGAGAAAAGAATCCCAAGTTAGAATATAAGCATTATACAAAGAGGTAAAATGGTAAGTGTGATGACACTTATTGATGCAAGATATTGGGCTGCCAAGTTAGTAACCTTCTCCCGAGGAGTAAAAGTTTCAGCAGCTCGACAGTCAGGAAGAGTTCCAGACCTCATCAATTTCTTGGCCAAGCCAGGAGCAATGAGTTCTAGAGTACTAACTCTCAAAGAATGTACCTCAACCCCAGAAGGTTGGGCAACAGCATCCACGGTCTTCTCAGCAAGACCCCTTCTCAATCTTCTCAAAGGAGCAGCTTCAATCAAAGGTGCTGCCTCTTCTTGAATAAGGACAACCCCTTCAATCAAAGGTGCTGCCTCTTTAGGAGCAAGAGGGGGCTTCTTGCTGATATCCTTGGCAGTGGTGACTGGTCCACCAGATGGAGCAACATATTTTTTCTTAGTCCCTTCAGCTGGGACATCATCTTTGCTCTTCTTCGCCCCATCAGCACTAGGGATAACCTTGGCAAAGAGATCAGGTATTATCCTTTTCTTCGTCATCAGGTCAGTAATAGAAGTAACCAAGTCAGAAGAAGATTCTTCAAAAAATAAAGAAGATGCTGGGGCTCGCTCAAGGTCAATCACCAAGGGAGGAACAAGACGTCGAGCAATAAAAGAAGAAGTGGTGTTCTTATATCGTAGCAAATAGGAAGCAGACCTCACGTGTTCCCCATCTATTGCTTGATGCAATCCCCGGATAAATTTCAAATCTTTTATATTAATATCACCCTTTTTTGGGGATTTTCTCTTACTGTCAACTGCAACATACAAAAAATAACTGTTAGTGACGCATTTTATTAAACAAAAACAGAGCTAAATTAAAAAATAAAAACAAACTATCTCATTGCCATAAAATGAACATCTGGGACCTTGGTACACGTCTTTCCCCTTTAATAGGGGGTGTTGCTAATTTTTCATCACAACCCCCTATTCAAAATAATCTCTAGTAGCATCAGGGAGATTGACCACCAACACTTTGTTAGAAAACCTAGTTTTTAAATAAAAGGTGGTGTCGTTGTTAACCCATTTATAACAATACATAATTTTAGGAATCCCTAGATGAGTTCCATGAATTTGATTCAATATATGTACGCCATTAACTACCCTCCATGTATTTGGAACTACTCTTCCAGGAACAATATCAAAATATTGGAAAAATTCCAAACACAAGGGATTATGCGGGAAAGAAAAACCACATTCTGCTATAAAAATGAAAGGAAACCAATGTCCCTTAGATAGAGAAAATAAATCATAAGGGAAAGGAGGTTCTTCCAAAGTAACCTAAGAAGGAATCCCAAAATAAGCTCTAAACTTATCCAACGATTCGATAAGGTAAACCTTGATGGCTAAATCGAAGAAAGAAGGAAGAAGTTCTTACAGAAAAATCAAGAAATCAGCTAAGGCAGATGAACTGAGAAGACGATCATAAGAAGAAAAGTGAGAAGACAGAAAGTTTGAGAATATAGATGGCAAAAGGTAGAAAATAATCTATTTTTACCGCCTTTATATACGTTTTTTTTTAAAATGGGAAAAGTAATGATTATAGATAACGACGATTGCTTTCCTGGCGGCTAAAAGGTACAGGTTCCCAAGCGTTCACAAAAATTTGAAATATTTACAAGTTTGCCACTTCGTGCTAAAGATTAGTATGCTGAGAAGAAAATTTCACGAGTGTCGAAGGGCTGTAACCAAACAAGGCATTGGAAAATTTGCCCGAGCAACTTTTGGGCATAATATTTCACACTCTCGCATCCAATCTCAGCCATGAAATATTGAGGGCTTCTGTTGATACAAAAATTAGTCAGCTGACGTGGAGCAGTTATGATAAGACACGTGTCGTCTAGCATGGCATAATTACATACATAGAGCAACTTGACATGTCGAGCTACTCAGAATACTGAGCAACTATTTGGGAAGACCAAACGACCAAAATAGATTCAATGAATATTCTTATTATGTACCGATACATATGCCTATCTAATAACAGTATATTGTCTATTCACATGGGCAGCCCAAGGTAATAAATACATTGTAATACCCTCATAACGGGTAAGCTATCATAGGCAAAAGCTAATCAAGATTTAGGAAAAACACCCAGCAATACAAGACAGTGGACTTAGGCCATTTCCTTAAGGCTGAACAACTTTAAAAATCCTTTGTCTTATTTCTTTGTTCATATTTATCTGTGATTAATTAATTGGATCAAATCTAGTTTTTTACATCAATAGTGACCTACACTAATGGAATGCATGAAACGGGCATGCTCATAAAAAATCTGGGTATTATTGTCCCAAGGAAGGAAACTTGAGCACGTCATCCAATTAAATATGCAAAAGTCAGCACGAAGGTCGGCATGGTAAAGAGTGATAGGGGAGGTGGAGGTTCACTAAAAAGAATATGAAATCTTTTAGTGTGGGATGGGTGTTCCTCCTCAGGCTAAGTAGTGTGGGGTACCCGAGGAATGCCCAACAAGGAGGTAATAAAATTAGTTGTAACTACAACATCAATGCCACATAGCAACAACCGAATGAGATTGTGGTGCCCTAGCATATGGTGATAAAAATCATGAACGAAAATAGGGAGGATCATTATTTGCATGGAGATCCAACCACGACTTGTGAACAACTCGGACGGGCTGTCTTGGAGAAGTCGAGGAGAAAGATGACATGCTCACATACGATAGTTCGTATATGAAAACTAAGAATATAGTATGTCTCATAATCAATACGACTTACCCATCGAAGAGGAAAATATGATGGTCATGCCACCGACATAGCTTTTCCCTTAAGGAGAGCACCTTCAGCAGGGACATCATCACTAAAAGTACGACATTTTCGACCACCAACCATAACATGTAAGGGCAAAATTTCCAATTGGGTTAATTCGTATGTAATTGACTTATTTTTGGAATAAAACTTATTTGAGTCATAGATTGATTTTTATCTTGTCATGATACCCACAAAGTCTATGATGTGTTGTGTTGAAGATGTAGCGGCCAAGCTTCAAAGATAGATCATGCCATATTGTTTATTAGTGCACATTTCACATCTTCATATCACATTTCTTACCAAGATACTCTCATGTATGAACGCATAATGTTTATGGGACTCAGAATTTTTTTTATGGATGTTGTTTTATTCATAAATGTTTTTAAAATGTCAAAATGTTTTTATAAGGTTTTAACTTCATTTATTCTCAGATAAGCACTGTTTAGAGTCGTGTGAATTCTCACCTTGGTTTTAGAGACTTCAAATCACATGTGCATCCCAATAGAAAAAACAATTGACTTAACTTTTTCATTTAAGGAATTTTTCTCTCAAACTTTTGAGATGTGCATAACCAAAATATAGTTTAGAACAATTCCTATATTATGTATAAGTTTTCTAAGGATTTCCAAGCTAAAACCATCCTTATAGTTTTCAAGATCCGAGATTTCATACTCTTATGTTATAGATATATTTTTTGAACCATTCGTTTTTCATCCATATTGAACGAAATGTTTCGTTGAAGTTTTCACGCTGAAGAAAAGGTGAAGACCGTGTTCCTAATCATAGACGGCTGCCAAGGTTGTATTAGTGAAAACCGAGGCACTCGTGGACGCGTGTGTTGTGGATGAGTATCGTGGAAGGATTTCTACATGGGCACTATGGAGGAGCGGTTAAATTGAAGAAGAGCGTCAAGTCTTGTGGGGATCGGGTGGTTGTGTAAGTCTGTTTGTCTTCCTTTATAAAACCATATCATAGTGATTGTCTGGCTTGGGTCATTCGAGGTTTTTTCCCTTAGTGGTTTCCTCATACTTCCGACGTTGTTAACTTTACTTTATCATACTTACTTTAATCACCTAGATGCATATTTAGGATTACACAAGATAAAATTGGACTTAAGTAAAATTAGTTCACAAACTTGTTGTGGAATTAAAATTTAAAAAGTTTAATTTTTGGAAAAGTGGTATTTACCTAAAGCACACTTCTAAAAAAAGAGCCTACAAATTGGTATCAGATCTAGAAACATTTTTATTTTGTTGATCCCTTGTGCTTGTAGGTATAAATTTCAGAAATTTTGATGCTTTTTGAACTCCTATTTTTTATGGCACTAATTATGCTTATTGGAAAATACAAATGAAAAGTGCACTTAAAGCTATTGATGAACCTGTTTTGTTAGTGGTAGAAAAAGGGTGGTCACCACCGATCACGAGAGAGGGAGAGACCACTACTTTAAAACCTGTTGAGTCATGGACCGAAGTTGAACATAGACTTGTACTTTATAACTCTAAAGGTTTAAATATTATTTTCTGGTCTGTCACCCTAGATGAATATAATCGTATTATGATGTGTGAGACATCAAAAGAGGATTGGGATATTATTTTACTCACTCATGAGGGAACTAGCATGGTTAGGGCCTGTAAGCTTCAAAACCTCACTACCGAATTTGAGACGATTAAAATGTTAGAGAGTGAGATGTTTGATGAGTCTTAAACTAAATTGTCCCATATTATCAACTCGTCGTTTAACTTGAGAGAGAAAATACTCGACAACCGTGTCATGAAGAAAATCTTAAGGTTTTGCCTAGTAGATTTGATCAAAAAGTGACCATGTTAAACTCCTTGGGTATGCTTGATTCAACCAAACTATAATAGATTGTAGGTGACTTACAAACCTATAAACTTGACATGTTTACCTCCAGGCAAGTGCCAAAGAAATAAAAGGGCATTGCTTGGAAAGCCCATAAGGAGGAGACTAAAGTTTCAGATGATGATCTCGACACTGATTTCAAAGATGTTACTTTGTTGGCAAAGAAGTTCAAAAAGTTTCTTAAGTTTCAAAATCAATAGAAAGATGCCAAAAGGCTTGAGATATTCAAGAACAACAAGGTGGATCAAGTTCCTCTGAATAAAAGTGATAATTTTAAAAGGGATGAGTCGGATTGGTGTTTTGGTTGTGAGGGTTATCATCATAAGGTAGCGGAGTGTCCCACTAGACTTAAGAAGGAGGGTAAGAAACCGATATCATATAATGCCACCTTAAGTGATAGTGAACCGGAAGAGGGACAAAGTTCCCCCATTGAGAGAAACTTTGTAGCATTTATGTCATGTCATGTGAACAATAACGATAAATATTCTCATAAAGATTCTCACGTGAATGACACTTCCAAGGCCATTTTGTGTGAATCACAAGAGAGTGAGGGTGAATCTAGTGAAGATGAGGAGATAGATGTTGGAGATTTACAAGTTTCCTTTAATGATTTGTATAAAGAAGCGGTAAAGATGAAAAAGGTAAACTTGAAGTTGCAAGCTAAGTTGAATGAGCGCGCCGTAGAAAATAATGACGCTTTGATTGAGGATCTTAGGGCACGAGAGAAAAATCTTCTAGATAAATAATAATACATTAAAGGTGAGAAAGATAGTCTTCGTGGTTTGATGGAGGCTTTAAAGAAAGATATTCTAGAGTTTGGGGTGTCTAGGCATGTGCTTGATTCTAGGATTAGTGAGATTGAGGAGAGATTGAGAGATGCGAGTAAGGTGAAGTTTGATTTGGAAGTAAGGTCAAAAAATTTGGATAGGATTTTAGGAACCGTCCAAATCAAGGATAATAAGTGTGGTATAGGCTTTGATGATCATATTGCACCCATTCCCAAAGCCACTACCAATCATGTGAGAGAGACGACTAGGAATGTTATGAGAGGTCCACATTTAGGTCACATTCCTCACCGTGGTTACACTTCCACTCATTGTGAAAAGAAGGGTCACCATAGGCGTTATTGTTATGACCTTAAAAATTCTCCTAGGAAGTATAAGAATAAATTTGTTTTGGTTATCAAAATCCCAATGCATCATTACACACCGACCTGGGTTAGGAAATCGGACTTAGAGTCTTTGGGAATTAAACTTCATGGTTCTTATTTGGTTGCACTTGATTCTTCCCATGCTAAATCTAAAGTATGATTGTGTTTCTATGTTTTTCATACGATAGTCTTTGCTTCATGATATATATCTTGCTAGTGTTATAATATGTGTATCTCTTTGTATTATATTTTTCATTTATTTGAGTTTTATTTAAAAAATACAAAAGATTTTATTTTGATAAAAAATTTGAAAATACAAAAAGATTTTTGGTTTAGATACTTTTTTGAGAAAATACAAAAATATTTTTTTAAGTCAAAAACATTTTTTGAAAAACGTAAAAAGATTTTGGGTTTATTTTTGTGTCATGAGTTATCACATTTGATGTGGCATACTGGTGTGCTTGGACCCCCATAATTTCGTTATCCACGTGACTAGGACAGTTGGTTATAATTATAGACGCTTAGAATGATTTTAACCATTGACTAACGGGGTTGTTTCGAAGTTAATTTGCGTTTGGATTCGACTTTGTATATATGCCTTCGTTGCACACATGCACGAGTTTATACGAATGTTTGACTTCTCATGCGTATTTGAGTTTGGTGAGACGTTCTCCACTCAATTTTGTCATCTGTCCGTAATAAGACTTAGGAGGTGTGCATGTAAGAACTATTTGCCATCAGGATTTATATTGCTTAAATTAAAATTATGATGAGTGTTCACGGGAAAGGGCTGTGAGAGAATAATAATCTTGTTGTGAAGGCCACCATTCAAAAGAGCACAGGAAAACAATTATGGCAATAAAAAGAATCATAAGGCAAAAATGGGCCCAATAGGATTTCTCTTAGGTGAGAAAAATAGAAATCTCAAAAGAGGTAGAAAAACAATATGAGTATATGAGGATGTTTGGATGGAAAATAACAACAAGTTTGCACCACGAATCCTAATATTGAAAAATCATGTCATGATGCTATTTTTTATTGAATCGTCCAAATTTCGGATTTGTGTGCATGTTGTTCGTTTAGTTCATTAAGCTTAATATATTAATTGTCACATATGGATAAAACTAAGTTTGATGACACGTAGCTATCAATTAGAGATTCTTGATCATTTCTATGTGTTCAAGTTAATATTCATTTGTTGTAGTTCACGCCCATTCTTTCCCTATTTGAGCACATTGATACTATGTTAACATAAAAACCCTACTTATTTTATTTTTCTGCTTTGAGTCTGTTTTGCTACTGTTTTGTATTTCCAATAACTGTTTTGAGCTAATTTTTTCACAGGGCAAAACTTTGCTATTTTTAGAGGTGGAAACAGATTTATTTTGAAGTCGTTCAAACGACATGTCCAAGTTGTTTGAAGTCTATTTTTAATAACATGTTTTTCGAGGTGATAATTGTGTCAGATATGGTCGTTTGGAGGGTCGTTAGATAGGTGTTTTGAACGAGACCTTACTATTTTGGGTCATTTTAAGCTTCGTTCAAACGACATGGCATAGTCGTTCGAACGACCCTGTCTGGATTTTTTAGCCTTGTTATGTTTAGTACCTACTTCGCATATGTGATGATTTCATTCTGTTTTGGTACTTCTGGGTTCATTTGGACAGTTTACATATAGTCAATAGTACTTATTCATGCTTTGATTCTTATAATACGTTGATTTATTTAGTCACGTCTTGGCTTAGATTGATGATTTCATTTGTTTGATTGCTTGCTAGCTATAATTTGGTACTTTGTGATTATTATTAACTAGACTTCCATGTTTATCTAGATATGCTTTATTGATTATTTCATGCTAGATATTCATGTGTTTTACTTTCTCACTTATTGTTTATTCGAGACAAAAAGGGAGAGAGATGGTATGTGATGTAGGGGGAGTGTTTTTGTTTGATGAGCACGTATGTTATTTTTGCATTGCAAATTGGTATCATGTTTTTTTATCATATGTATGTTTATATTTTGGTGTCATATTGACTTGCACAAATTGGTATCATAATTTGCTCACATGTTTAACAAATGATTTGTTTTACATATTGGCATTTTTCTATCATTTGTTCCTCCATACATCAATGGGTATTTGTCTGTTTCATGTGTGTAGGTATTCTTTAGCGTTTAGAGATTTTGAGACTACATCACATTCAGACAGCTCATGCTTTTCGAACCAACATATACTAGTCCTTGTCCTGTATTTTTTGTTTTTGAGTTTTATGGGATATGGTTTAGGTGTTATACAACTTGCATTCACTGTTTTGGTTTTGTCTCGAAATAGTCAAAGGGGGAGATTTGTAAGGGAAAAATTTCCAAGTGAGTTAATTTGTCTGTAATTGACTTATTTTCGGAACAAAACTTGTTTGAGTCATAGATAGATTTTTATCTTGTCGATACCCACAAAGTCTATGACGTGTTGTGTTGAAGACGTAGGGGTCAATCTTCAAAGATAGATCATGATGTATTGTTTATTGGTGCACATTTCACATCTTCATATCATATTACATTCCGAGATACTCTCAAGTATGAACACATAATGTTTATGGGACTTGAAAAATGTTTTAAGAATGTTATTTTATTTATAAATGATTTTAAAATGTCGAAAATGTTTTTATAAGGTTTTAACTTCGTTTATTTTGAGATAAACGCTGTTTGGAGTTAAGTGAATTCTCTCCTTGATTTTCGAGAGTTCAAACAACATATGATATTGTTCGAACGACATCTCACAGTCATTAGAACGACATGTGCATCTCGTTAGAACGACCTACCGACTAAACCTTTTCATTTAGGGCATTTTTTCCTCAGAATTTTGAGCTGTGCATAACCAAAATATAGTTTAGAACAAATTCGTTTTTCTACATTAATTTTCTAAGGATTTCCAAGTTAAAACCATCCTTATAGTTTTCAACATCCCAGCTTTCATACTCTTATCTTATAGAGATCTTGTTTGCTCTATTGTTTGTTCATCCATATTGAAAAAAAGGTTTTGTCGAAGTTTTTACGGTGAAGAAACGCTGAAGGCCTTGTTTCGAATCACAGATGGTTGCCAAAGATGCATCAGTGGACATTGAGGCACTCGGGGACGTGTGTACTATGGATGAGTATTGTGGAAGGATATCTATGTGGGCACTGTGGAGGAGCGGTTAAAGTCAAGAAGAGCGTCCCCCCTTGTGGTGATCGAGTCGTTGTGTAAGTTTATCATCTTCCTTTGTAAAACCGTATCATAGTGATTGTCTGGCTTACGTTATCCGAGTTTTTTTTCCTTATTGGTTTCCTTGTACTTTCGGCGTTGTGAACTTTACTTCATTTTACTTGCTTTAATCATCCCGATGCATGTTTACGATTAAAGAAGATAATTGGACTTAAGTAAAATTGGTTCACAAAATTGACACATAATTAAAATTGAAAAGGTTTGATTTTTGGAAAAGTTGTTTTTACCTAAAGCACACTTTGAAAAAAAGGGGAATACATAACAAATAGTGAATAGGGACAAAGAGAAAAGATAACCTAAATGGAACACATAGATGATATAAGAACCCTATCTCTGTCACTACTAACAAACCCCCACAACAAATAGAAATATCCAAATTAGATATGTAATGAAAACAAGTATATACATAAGAAAAAAAAATTTGGAAAATTTGAAAGATTATAAAAACATGTTATATGTGAAATACCCACATTCTATTATTTGAAAAAAATTATAAACAAGCTAAAATTATAGGGATTATTTTTAAAAAATTCTGATATTGATTAACAAAACAAACAACAAAAAATAACCCAAAAAATAAAGTTCAGATGAAATATATATATATATATACTCATGCCCATAAACCCAAATACATGCATATACGATGGAGGTGTTTATCAGGGAAAAAATACATAAAATATCCCACATAAATGGATAGAATGTTTTTACCCCAAGAATGAAGAACTCTAACTGATAATAAAAAAATCTTCGCGAGAAAGTCACCCAATATGGGAATGGAGGAGAAAGATGATGTTTGTTGTGGAAAAGAGGAAAAATTGTGCGGAAAAGGAGGATTGAGGCGTGATTCTAGGGCTGAAAAAGGTGTAGAAGCAGTGAGACCGATTTGGGGAAAATGGGGAAAGAAATTGACATGGTGGAATAAAATACTGGGAGAGCATTTTGAATCTCGTTCAAATAAGATTCAATAGGGTCATTCGAACGAAGTACACAATCTCATTCGAACAACATAAATGAAATGAGATTCAATGTTTTTCTACGAGATAGAAACATTTCGTTTGATCCTCATGTGACCATCCGGGATTTTCTGACACCCCCCGAAGAGAAATTTGCACGTGCGGGGATCAAGGAGGAGAAATTCTCTTTCCACCACTCACGCGATCTTCACGGAATCCTGCAGACATAAATTGGTCATCATCAAAGGGGTGAAGATATAGAAAGATGGAGTCGCCAAACTATTTTTCTCAAAATAAGCAAAAGGTGTAGCTGTCTCTGAAGAAATGGTATCAAAGACAACCTAATGCATAAAAAACCATATAGATAACGGGTCTAAGGAATAAGCTATGGAATGGGAAGGTGTTAGGCACCATTTACACCCTTTCGATCTCTTATGGGATATGATAGTATTCTCCTTTTTTGTCTAAAATGTGATTTGTGTGTGTAATGTGTGCACTCAATGAGAAAATAAATCACCATACTCATGTCATAAAAAGATGGTGATGAGTCAATCTTAGGAGATAAAAAAAAAGATAATTTAAAAGGTAGTCGAAATGTGACCACCACAACGGATCATAATCCATCGCAAAGAATTAAATACACATGTCTGATGAGGCCACTAAAAATAAAGGGGAAAATCTACGTTATACGCAATACGCCAAACTATATTCCACTATAACAAAGTGGATATGCAAATCTGAGGAGATTATAGAAAGGAAAGAAAATAAAAAAAAAATGAAAATATAATGTAATGTTAGCAACCAACGAATCATGATTTACTATAAGGAAATGAATATGCATGTCTGATGGGGTTGCTAAGAATACATAAACTAGTATATGTATATATAAATATAATACTAATAAATGTGAGAATAAATAAAATGATGAAATAAAAAATAGGACTCAGATCCCGAGGATGATTCGAGATGCCTACGTAGCCAAAAATGACATTTAAGTCCAAACAATCAAGGAAGCAATAGTAGGGGTGGCCCGCTACTCTCTCAAGCATTTGATCGATAAATGGCAAGGGGAAATGGTTTTTCCTAGTTCCTGCATTGAGTTTTCGGTAATCAATGAAAACGTGCCACCCGATGGTGGTACGTTGGGGAACTAGCTCTCCCTTAGCATTCTCAATCACTGTCATGCCCGACTTCTTCGGGACGACTTGAATAGGGCTCACCCACTTGCTATCCGAGATTGGGTAGATAATCCCAACATCTAATAATTTGATAATCTCGATTCTCACTACTTCTTTCATATTGGGATTTAGCCTTCTTTGCATTTATCTTGAGGGCTTGACATCCTCTTCGAGATGGATCTTGTGAGTGCAAATCAAAGGACTTATCCCCTTCAAATCAGCAATGCACCAACCAAAAGCATTTTGGTGCTTTCTCAGAATTTTCAATAATTTACCCTCCTGCTCTTCGTCTAGGCTAGAGGAGACAACAACAGGAATTGTCTCATCCTCTCCTAGGTATGCATATTTAATATGGGAGGGGAGTTTCTTCAATTCAAGGGTTAAAAAATTTTCGTCGGAGGGAACCATGCGTGTATCCCTCGGTGGTAACTCCTCGAATCTAGAAATCCAATTTACATCTCTCGCGTCCTCGTCCGACGCTCTCTCATCGAGTAACTCTCTCAACTCCATAACCTCCCTCTCGTAGTCAGTGTACGTCCCCTCACTCTCGTGTCTCGACACTAAACAGGACCCTAAAGCGTCGCCACAATAATTCTCCTCAAAGTACTCCTCTACTATCTCATCTATGAATCTCATCGCATGAAGATCATCTTCTTCCCCCGTATGTTGGGCTATATGGAAGATGTTCGTCTCTAAGGTCATGTTCCCAAAAGTGAGTTGTATTCACCCATTCCGTGTGTTGATGATTCCGCTAGCCGTAGCTAAGAACGGGCTCCCAAGGATGATGGGAACATGGTTACTTGAGGTGAAGGAGGGCTCCGTGTCCCAAATGACAAAGTCTACCGAAAAGTAGAAAGTGTCAACTTGGACGATCACGTCCTCAACTATGCCTCTTGGGATCTTCATGGTTCGATCCGCTAATTGAAGAGTGACTGAGATCACCCAAATCAAGATGCCTATAAATGGAATAAGGGAGAATATTGACACTTGCTCCCAAATCGAGTAAGTCTTTTTTTATTCTGTTTTCTCCAATGATGCAGGAAATGGTGGGTGCACCGGGATTTTTAAATTTAGGCGGGAGATCGTTCAGTAGAATGGAGCTCACGTTCTGTGCTAGAAAGACATTCTTCTTTACCTTCATCTTTCTCTTTACCATCAATAAGTCTTTGATGACTTTTTCATAAGCTGGAATTTTCTTAATGGCATCGTGGAAAGGTAATTTCAGCTTTACTTGCTTTAGCACATCTAGCACGTCCTCACATGGGTTTCCTTTATGGGAAGGAATTAACCTTTGAGGAAACGGTGCCGCGGAGGGTGGTTTCACTACTACCTCGGGCTCACTAGTGTCTTCTTTGTCACTCTCATTCAAGGGGACATCTTTGGCCTCTTTCGTGCCCGGTAAAATCTCCTTGTCTTTCCTTGTGTCGTGTGGGGGTGGTGATAAATCAACGACTATCCCACTACGAAGAGTGGTCACAGCCTGACATTGCTCCTGATGATCAGCAGAGGTGGAGCTAACACTAGTTTGACCTTGGGGAGGTCTTTGGCCCTTGGTAGGAAACTCGCCCTTCTCTTGAACACTCAATGAGGATTGTATCTTTGACAAACTTGTATTTATGTCGCTAATCAGGCGATCATATCTAGCATTGGTTACAGTCTGGCTATTGATAAATTGATTCATAGTATCCTCGAGAGTTCTCTTCGATGGAGGAATATATGCTCCTTCAAGTGGTGGTGATTACACATGTCCTTGCATGTGTGGAGCTTGTTGAAAGTGTTGTGGTGGAGGGGGCAACATGTGAAGGAGGGTTCATCGCAGCGTCTTGTTGCCCATAGCTAAAACCAGGATGGTTTTTCCATGAAGGGTTGTAATAATTTCCGTGCGGTGCACCAAAATTACCCTTAAATCCTCCTATACCACTAACTTTCTCTTGAAGCATCACTTTGTAGGCGGGTATAGTCGGGCATTCCTCAGTTGAATGACCCGCCTCACAGATCGCACACACCTTCTCGACGGTATTTGGGATGGATCCAGTTGATCCTCTTCCATATACCTCACATAGGTCTCGAAATCCTTTCTCAAGGGTTTCCAATCGACTGTCCGTCATAGAATTCTTATCTACGTGAAATAGCCCGAACGTCGATGGAGTGGTGGTCACTTGACGATTTCGATTTTGAGCATTAGGATCAGAAGTGTCCCAGGATTGGGTAGTCTCGGCGACATACCTCAGGTGAAGCTCAGCATCGTGGGTATCTAAATCGACAAATGGACCACTCCCCATGGTTTCAACGAGTTGCTTGGAGGTAAGGTTCAACCCATTATAGAGAAAAGAAATGAGTTGCGCTGAATCAAATCCATGATGGGGGCACGAAGTAACTAACTCATTGAAACGCTCGTAACATCGATGAAATGACCCATTTTTAGATTGTTTGAACGCTTGAATTTGAGCCTTTATGGAGATTGTTCGATGTGGTGGGAAGAATTTCTTGAGAAATCTTGATTGCAACTCGTTACAAGATGGGATCGAGCTTGGAGGTAAAGACCATAGCGAGGTCTTCTCTTTATCTTTTAACGAGAAGGGGAAGAGTTTGAAGCGGATCACCTCTTGTGTGCAAGTTTGATCATTGAGAGTATCAAACACATCCTCAAATTCCCTGATATGGAGATATGACTTTTCAGAATCCATACCATGGTAATGGGTTAACATCTGGATCATTCCATTATTAAAACGAAATTGCTCGGCATTATACGGGAGTATAATGCATCCCGGAGTGACAGTACGCTCGGGATATAAGATTTCTCTCACCGGTGGCTGCACTATCATGTTGCGACATCTCTCTCTCTTAACGACTCGGTGTCCTCACTAGGTGTGCTCGAAGTGTGCTCGAAAGTGTGTCCTAAGAAAGAAAATGGAGTGTTATTAGAGATTTAGTGTGACGGTGTGGGAGGTGGAATCCAGAACTGTGGGGCGTTAGGAGTGTGGGACTATCGGGATCGTACTCAACTATTGGATTTTCGTGAATACTGGTTGGAGTATTATGGGGTGTGGGAGTGAGTTCAGAATTTTTCATTAACAGCTTGTGAGAGATGATGGTGAATCTTTTTGTGCTTTTTGAAATTTTTTATATGTTTTTGGATTTTTTGAAATTTTTGGTCAAAGATTTAGATTGACTCGATCTAATCCTAAGTCTACCTAATTCCGCGGCAACAGCGCCAAAAACTTGACGCTACTCAGAAAGTGTCTCTAATGTGCGTTCACTCTAGGCTCAAGTGCAAGCCTGTCGCGTTAGTAATAAACTCGGTAATTCGGGATCGTATCCACAGGGAACTAGGACAACGAAGTTGTAACAACGGAAAAGACGAAGGAATCCTAACTCTGACTCTAAAAAGAAAGGAAAAATGATTTGGTTTTGAGAATTGACTACCTCTAAGTGAAATTATGAAATTATGAAAAGATGCAATTATACTAAGTTACCTGATGAGAAAAATAGTACGGGAATACAATCCCCCAAACCTAGTGTATTGATGACATAAAACTAATCGTAGATTTAAATGATTAATCAGACCCAGAATTTAGTACTCCCACGCATTACGTATATGAGGTTCAATCCCGCATCATACTTAATCTGAGGACGAGTAAATCGGTATTGCAATAGTTACACTCGAATTGTATTCTAAAGTATCCCAGTTACTCGAAAGAAAACGAGATCTAAAGATCTACAATTGTCGTATTTCTACGCAATACGGTCGTAATCAAACCATTAAATTTAGAGGATTAATTTTATGTACATACAAATATCACATCAGGTTGGGGTCATGCATCTCGACCTTAAAAATCTAGCCGGACATATGAAAATTTGAAAACAACATGATGGGAAGGAATGCAAACATTTTTATTGAGTAATGAATATGGAGAAAGATGAAATTATAAATGAACAAACAACTAGCACAAAGATTGGAACAGAAATTGGAATACTTGTACTTGAATTGCAGCTTGAAAATAATCTAGGGTTTATTGTTCTTTTCCTTCTAAATGAATTATAAAGCTTCCTTCAAGAATTAGAAGCCCCCCCTACGTTTGGGAGGAGTTTACCATATATTAACTACGAAAAACCAGAGTTTGAACCAACTAGGACTCTATTTTTACAAATGGATAATTCCAAAAATTCAATAACAGAATCGATCCGGGTAAATGCTTCGGTTCGGTTTCATCTTTTGTAGATTTTATAGAAAACTTCTTCGAACATGGGATCGGTTCGTTTTTCCTTTGATTTGGTTCGGTTCGTTTTTCCATTCTTAATAGAAGCCTTGCCCATGAGGTATTCGATTCATTTTTCCTCACTAGGGTTCAACCTTGCTTTCTTCTATTTCCTTGGAGCTTTTGGTATGGAACTTGGTTGATAGCACCGAACACCTGCAAAATAGATGATGAACACACGAAACTCGACGTACTCATTAGAAACTTGTCACTATCAAAAATACGATATAATCCACTTGAATTACATTGTGCGCAGTGATAAAAGCTTCTAAATTACGGGGATAAATGGGAAGAATTTATTCCTAATCAATCATCCTATGCTCCACCTTGTCATAAGACGTCCGGACGGAGTAGTTCATGTCCATCTTTTTTACCCGATTTTCCCTCCCCGATTGGCAAGATGCCAATTGTCGCTCCCCGATCTCATTGCCAATGAACTATTGCCATTTTTCCAATGAGATCGACTCCTTCGGCGGGACGGATTCATGCATTCGTATAACGGACTCTTGGGTCTTCCTAAGAGTCCTTTCTCTTTATCGACCTCTTTCTCTTTCTCTTTATCGACCCCTTTCTCTTTATCGACCCCTTTCTATAACAGACTCTTGGGTCTTCCTAATGTTTTGTTAGAGGTGTTGTATTCGTAGAGGGCATATGGGATCCGATGTGCCCAATATCTACAACTTTAAGTCATTTTAATGATTATGGATTTGAGGCTCTACTTAGCAGTTTTGACAGACCCATTCATTTACGATAGATAGGGTGAGGAATTGTGCATTTGTATACCATACTCATCAATTGATTCCATGATGTCAACTTCAAAATGAATCCCATTATATGATACCAACTCGTGTGGAACTCGGTAATGGCAAATGATGTTCTTTCTGATAAAGTTGGCCACTTTTTTAGATTCAACATGACGTATGATTCAGCTTCCACCCATTTGGTGAAATAATCAACGATGACTAGCTTGGTTTCGTGCCTATTTGATACTTTGGGAGTGACTTCCCCAATGATGGTAATGCCCCAATTTGATAAGGGACATGGCGAAGTCATGTTGTACAACTCTTGGGGATGTAAGTGTTGAAAGGTTGGAAAATTATTGGCATTTGAGGCATTTTCTAACATAAGCGGTACAATATTAAACCATTGTGTTCTAGTAATATCCTTGAGGATGATCTTCTTATCAAGTATGTGACTGTTCATATGAGGTCCAAATTCCCCGCTGTGATTTTTCTTCATCACGCCTTCAACCCCAGCCCTTACTATGCATTCTAAATGAGCTCCGTCGAAATTTCTGTTGAAGAGTAATTTATTGCAGATAATGTACTGATCAACAAGCCTGCGAAGGGTCACGTGGTCTTTCTTATTATCATCCTGTGGATATTTACCATGCTTGATGAGAAACTAAATTTCATAATTCCATAGTCCAACTATTACTGGGTTTTCTTCCATTGTGAGCCCGATGTGGTAGCAGTGAGAGGGTGTTGACTGCTTTTGGACTAGAAAGGGAGTCATTATTATTCTCTTAGGCATGTCAACCATAGAGTCCAAGGTTGTGAATGAGTCAAAATATGCGTTTCTTGAGTGGGGAAGGTGATACCCTTAAATTGGGTATCTTCAAGGTGAGTGTGAAAGGGTAGGAGTTTCTTATCTTTAACTTTATACTTTTGGAGAACTTATTTTATGATGAGAGTAAAGTCTCTATGGACATCGATGCATCTGAATATTTTCTCAAGGGCAATCTTAAAACTCTATAGACGTCAATGCATCTTATTCGTTTCTCAAGGGAAAACTTGAGACATACGGTACATGCCTCATACTTTGTCATGTTGGTGGTGAAATGGAAGTCTAATTTAATGGCGATGGGAGTGTGAAAAATCGTCGGGGGATATTATGAATATCCCGATACCATATCCATTCTCATTATTAGCTCCATGAAAAATATCTTACCTCTAATATCTTCATGAAAAGTGTAACAATATCTTCATCATGGAATTTGATAATCCATACCTCGGCTCCTCACATGGGATTATTAGTAAGCTAGTCAGAGATGGATCTTCCTTTCATAGCCTTTTGAGTAACATATGAGATGTCGAATTCAACTAGTAACATCAATAAATAAGTAATATGAGTGAACAAGGAAGTTTTTCTAACAGGTATTTCATGGAATCTATTTGGGACACCAACTTGACGAGGAACACAAAAATGTAATGCTGGAGCTTCTGAGTGACCCAAACTAAGGTGACGACACTTTCTCTAATGCAGTTTAGTTCACTTCATATCCTGCTAGATTTTGAGTAAATGTCTCTTTCTCTACATGACACCTTGATCTATTGGGCTAGCTCGCCCATGTCTTGGTGTCTGTGACAATTAGCTATAAAATGAGGGAAGTCCTTGTTACGAATGCATGAGCATTAGGGGTAAGGTAAGGGATCTCTTAACCTGGTCAAAGGCTTCTTAACATGACTCATTCCATACTTTGGTCGAATCCTTTTGGAGAAGTTTGAAGATAAGATCGAAGATGGAGTTCAGTTGGCTAATGAATTTATAGATGTACTGGAGTTTGCCAAGGAAGTCGCAAACTCTTTTTCCCGTCCAGGGTGAAGGCATTTAAAAATTTTCTCTAAGTTTGTCAAGGTATGATTCGATACCCTTATCAGTGACCATCAAGCCGAGAAGTTTCCCTTTCAGGACATCGAAGATGCATTTTGTGGATTGAGACGCGTCTGATACTTCTTCAGTCGCTTAAAGAAATTCCTCAAGGCAGGTATGTGACCTTTTCAAGTTTTGAACTTGATAATCATATTGTCAACATAGATTTCGACCTCTTTGTGGATAAGATCGTGCAAAATAGTTGTACCTACCTTTTGGTAGGTAGCTCCAGCATTTTAAGACAGAAAGGCATGACGGTGTAGCAGAAGGTTCCTAATAGGGTAACAACGGCAGTATTTTCCTAGTAGTTGGAATGCATCTTGATCTTGTTTTACCTATCAAAACCATCGACAAATAATCATGTCGATATTGAAAAAATAGTAATCATCCTCTCGGGATGCTTTGTTCAGATCCCGATAGTCGACACACTTTAAGACTTTTACTCCCAATTTCGGCACAGGGGCCATGTTTACGAGACATATACGATATTTGACTACACGGATGACGCCTTTGTTCAATTATTTGACTACTTATTCTTTGACTTTGAGGGACCACTCCATTCGGAGAATTCTCAATTTTTGCGCAGTAAGCTTACTTTCTAGAAGGGCGGGAATTTAATGCTGCACAATTTTTAGATCAATGTTAGGCATGTCGCTATCAGACCATGTGAAAACATCCACGAATTCTTTCAAAAATTCTCTAAATTATGACCGCTCATGCTCATTGAGGCTGGACCCTATCCTAATCTAGCACAGATTTCTATTAGAACCGAGATTATTAATAATGTTCTCATCATTATTTTGAATGCGGTTATATTATTAATTGTTTCCTTATTAAGATCAGTTAAGATTTTTTCATTTATTAGATCATCTTCATCAATTCTTTGATTGGAATCAATTCAATTAATATAAGGCATAACAAGATATTCAAAATCTTCATTCATTTCATCACACACATTTTTTGGAAATACAACAGTCAGAAACTTGTCAAAGGAGGTTTCATTTACAACCATATTAGTAATAAAAAGAGAGGGGATAGACTCAGGTTCATTTTGTATGAGGTAAACAATAGGGTTCAAGCTGGTCAGAGATGGGTTGACAGGAATACCATTATACTTGATGAATGAATTTTCAGTAGTGATGATCTTAACAGATAGGTCAGGTGGCTCAATCTTATTGTGAATTATGCAAAGATCTAGCCTTTGTGCATGGAGACTAAACGACTCATCATTATCACTATCCTAAAAAAATTTAGTCCTTTCTATAGCCTTGATAGTCAGAGGTTTCCCCTCGTGTCTCCTGTCTTCATCCAAGGTAACTTCATCTCCGAAAAAATTTCCAATCCCAATTTCATTTTCTTCTCAATAAGGTCTTACCATAGCTCGGGGAATCCATGGAAGGGTGAGTCTTCACCTTCCTTGATAAATTGTCCATTTAAGGAATCTCCTAAAATTGCCTCTTCTCTTTTCAAGATCTTATTTTGACATGGATAACGGAGTGCCCTGAGTTTAATTGATGATGGTTGGTAACCCAAGACGCAGGGGGAAGGCTTCTTTCAGAACTATTAATTCCAGAATCCCCTGTTGACGGTGACCTAGACCCATTTCGGGCATGGAATCCATATTCTTGAGAATCTGGATCACAATGATGTTATCATATGGGTTGTTCTCTAGTCATACTCTGTCTTTGAAGTTATTCTCGACTAGGATAGGGAGTGGATTAATTATTATAAGGGGAATATGTCATTAGCCCCGTGCTGGATTCCAAAATGAGGTTGCTTGTGTCAATGCCGCCAGAGTTACCGTTATCCATGAGGATAGTGATGACCTAATCATTGCCAAATAATTTTAATTTCTGATGGAGTGAGGAGGATACACCTTTGATACTATGAAGCTAAGGACGACCAGGTAGAAAGTTGAAATAAGCTGGTATTTGGATTACTTGAGACTCAGTTTGGGGGCATATAGGACTAGAACCAGCATGAGTTTTATTGAACCCATAACCTCTCAACATGTGTATCATAGATATGCACGTAGGCAGAGGTGGGGGTGAGATCACTGACTTTTGTCCCCAAATAATTGAGAGTCCTTAATGTACAAACATTCATAGCGTACCCATTATTGATAACTTCCAATGGAATATTATTTCCCATAATTTCTACTGAGATGTTGAGAGCATAGTTTTGGTTCGAACCAACCTTGGTAATTTCCTCATCAAAAAAGGAGATGAGCCCCGTCGCAGTCATAGATCCAACCATGTGGATGGCTTCTTCGGGGGTAGTAAGAGGAAGAACTGTGGGTTTTGTGAGGAGTTTGATCAGAGCATTTCTATACAATTATGAGGACATGAAAATCCCCCACAAAGTGATGTTAGCTTAAATTTTCTTAAGTTGTTTAAAGATTCTACCTTCTTCGACCGACATTTCTGGCATCGAGAGTTCTTTAGCAACCCCTTTCTCTTTATCCCTATGCATTCCCACTGTTGGAAGAATAGGGTCTTTGTAGTATCACCCTAATCGGGTCATGTGATTTACATATGCGGGGAAGCATTAAAAACATGTGTCTTATACACCTCTTCAAGACGGATACCTCATTGATTCCTACTAGAAACTATTTGAAAGAAGTCATCCTATATACGGAGGAAATTATATCCATATCCCTACTTTTTGGTTCATCATTTGATATGTTCGAATCATCATCCCACTTTGTGGCAACAATATTTTTTTCATGAGAAATCAATGCACTCTTCGACTTTTCCCATTCAACGGAGAAATGTTGGAAATAAGAGACCAGGTATTACTTGAGCCTATATATATATATATATATATATATTCTTGACAAACTCATCGGATATGACTTGCAAGATACTATCCAAGTTGAACTCCTCTGCTAGCACAAACCAATCATATGGTTGTTAGGCCCATTTTCGGTCTATCATGTATATATCACTGATATTTTCACAACATTCCTTTTCGAGGGTCATCCCTAGTGGTAAGTGCAGCCCAAAATCCTTGAGCTGATAAAAACAGTTGATAACTCCATGCTCCTTATTTCTGAGTAGCTTCAGACGGTAATGCAGGCCCATATCATGAGAGATAAGGCTTGGCGTGGTGCATTTTCTGGGTATAGAAGGAAAAGGAACAAGTTTTGAGGGATTTTGGTGAACTAGAAAATTGATCAGGTGTGTTGACGGTCCCAATTCTGGTGAAAGGGTCAAAATATGGATTTTCATCTAGAAGAGTGATGTTTACCTCAGTCCGGTGTGCTAGTAGAGGGTTTTGAATAGTATTTGGTTTTGGATCAGCTGGAGGAGCAATGGTCCCTTATTAATGAGGCCTTGAATGACATTCTTCAGGTGGAAACATTAGTCAGCGGTGTGCCTGATGATTTTATGGAAATCACAACGAGCATCGTGCTTGAAGTTCCTTAAAAATTGGTCGAGTAATGGTCAAGGTTCCAGAGGCTTGATGAGATTTTAATACGGGAAAGTTTAGTAAACCTTTGATAGGGAGCATGGATTTTGGTGTATTCTCTTTTGATTGGTGCGAAAGAACTTCGAGTGTCCATGAAGTAACAGGTTGAGAAATGTTTTTGATGATCGAAATGGAAGTGTTAGTTTTCTTATCATACTTGCGAGGAATGAACTGCCCTATTGGCTTTATTTGGCTCAAACTCGACCTTCTTATTAATAACCCCTTCTTCGATCTCGTCCCTTGCCTCTCAAAGGGATCTAGAATGAGAGTTGTATGGGCTTCCCATTGAGGTTTGAATATGCGACAAGAAATTATTCTTCACAATGCTCACTTGTTCTTCCTCGAATGGTTGATTTGTTATGGTAGAGGTATTTTCTCTCCATATCATGATAAAACTGTTGACTGATTGCTAGGTATTATGCTTGAGTAACTTAAGGTATCGACGATTGACTTGTAGCTCCTTATTATATTGGTACTGGGTCATGAATTCTTGGGCTACATCCTTCCAATTATAAATTATGGATTCTTCTAGCAATAAGAACCATCAGAGAGCACTTTATTTAAGAGTGTGTTAGAAAATTTGTGACATTATATCCTCAGATACCCTAAGTAGAGTCGTATTAAAGTGGTAGGTGTACAATGGGAAGTTTGTTGCCTCAAAACTTTTTAATGTCTAGCATCTTGAACTTTTTTTGGAAAGTGAGCTTTCTGATAGGGAGATAAATAGGTGTAATCCATGTAGTTCCCCAAGATATTGACTTGGTCAAACTTCTTGGATAACAATTTGAGGTCTTCCGTGACCTTGTTCAATTATTCCTCTTTGGGATCAATAGGAATAGGCACTACAAAATTAACCTCTGGCTGGGGGAGGTTCGACATTGACAACTGAGCTGACGATGAATCATTAGTAAGTGGGACACGCGGTACATGTTGGTACTCTTCTAAAACCCACATCTGTTCTGGGGCTTTTGGAACCATAACACATGGGAAGATGATGTTAGGCTCGCGGAGCCTTAAGTTTTTTAACCTTGTTTCAGTGCATTTCCTGGACATTTGCGTGGAGATTATCAATCCTATGTAATACCCCTTACTTTTGAGTAATTATTTTTATATTAAGTTTCCATGTGGGTTAGTTATATAAAATAAATGAAATTAAAGTAAATATTAATTTCAGTAATTTAAGAGTTAATATTTATGAGTATTGCATTTTTACCATTACGTGAATGTAAATAGTGTAATATTATGTTAATGTCGAGTCGATATGCTTTGAAAAGACGGGTATGATTTATATTCCAATTGGATTATTATTAGAATGTTAATATGATGTTGGAAATAGAAAATAATGAACGATATCCCGGATGTCAGTTTATAGGGCACAATTAGCCCCGGAAGGGTCGAGATAGTCAAAATAAGTGTCAGGGTAGTTTTTGGGTTCCGGGCATACTTTTGGATAGTTATGAATTAAATATAAGTTACGAGTCATTTTAAGTGTGTAGTAGCATTTAATGTTGGACTTAATGCGTTTGAGTTATATTTAGGTATTTAAGTCTTGCAAGAGCATTGATATCTCATTTGTGTATTTTCTAAACATAAAAGTTAGAGAGAAGTGAGAGCTTGAGAAAGAGAATAGAAAGAGAAGAAATTGTTGGTTGGAGCTTGAAATCACAACTACGAAGAGAAATCTGAGGCTACAACCTTGAGGCAAGTTGATGAAATTTCTTTTTGGTATGCGTGTATGTCATTGTTGTAAAAGCGCTTCAATCAAAACCTCAATTACCTACAAATATATGGCAAACTCAAGAGTAGAATGGTAAGTAAGGATATCAATCCAAATCTAAGGTGTTAACATGCTAAAATTGAGAAGATAATGAATACAATTCACTTGATTATTTTCTTAGACTTTTGGGTTTTTCTAATTTTTTTTTTATGTTTTTCAAATATTAAAACACTTTTTAGGTGGAAATGTGAAGTAACACTAAACTAAAATGAGAGATGAAATTAACAAACTAACTAGTGTGCCAAATAAGAACTAAGTAATAAGAATGAGATGAAATTAAATTTGAGAAATATTCAAGGAATGAAACTTAACCTCTATTTTATCAATTAAATGTGTTAATTATTCTAGTTCACTAATTTTCCAAATATTAATTTATTTTATCAATTGATTCTCATCATTTGACAAAATAAACTAATATAAAATTAGTTAATCCAATTTTCATCCCCACAACTCAAATGAATAACTGATTTAGAAAAATTATATAAATCATTCACTAGAGTAAATTCAAATAATAAATCATAAATCCAATAAAATTTTAATGTATGAGTATAATAAAATATAATATACTCTAATTAGTGGGTCATTATATCTCTAGTTTGAATCAAAAAATTAAGAGTATATTAGATTTTAATCATTTCTCAAGGATAGTTTACCATTTCTGAATTCATAAACTCATGTAGGAATGAAAAGAAAATTAACTAAATGAAACAAAGTAAACTAGATTAATTAATACATTCAATTGAATATATAAGGCTTCATTTCACTCCTTGAATGGAGTGATTAGCCAACCATAGTCATAATTCAAGAATAATTGAAACCAAGTAATAGCATAGAATGACTAGTAAGAGAAGAATTAATCAAACCCAATTTTGCCTTTAACTTGAAATAGAATCTTCAATTACAATCTCTCAATATTTTTTTTTGGTAAAGGAAAAAAAACTAAACTAAAAATTTCTCTCTCTAACTATTTTTTTTCTTCTTCTCCAAGTCTCTTTTCTATGATTTATTAAAAGATCCACTCAAATGGGGTCTTGAGTCTTATTTTATAGTAGATGCATGGCACACATGGGGCTGTGGGGTATTTTTAGGAAGGTTTAATGTGAATGAAAATGGGGTGTGAGATCATGTGGGTGAGGGGATTGGAATAAAGCAAATCAGATTTAGTTAAGGGTTATTTTTGGAAATGGTTTAAAGTTGGTAGTTGGGGGGCATTTTGGGAATTGGGGGTTAAAGGGTTAATTAGGCACATGGGGCTTTGCTATTTTGGTTCGGCTTGGGTTGGTCTTTGGAAAATGGAAGGCCGTGGCTTGAAGATGGGGAATGAGTTTTTGGTCCTCAAATGGGTTTAGGGGGTTTCAGGTAAGGGTCAATCTCGGGTTAGGGTTGTGTCATGGTCGGAGGAAGGTTGCTGGGTATATGGGTTGTCGGGCCGCCGGATTCGGGGCTGGTCAGCAGGTCGCGGGTTGAGGGGAGGTTTTCCGCCGGGGGAAGTCGGGTTCCTCACGGCAGTGGTGCGAAGATAGGTCAGCAGCGCCGCCGGCGTTTTGGGGTGTAGCGCCGGCCTGGGTTTGGGGCTTGATGGTTGTCACCGGAGCTGTTCGGAGTGCTCGCCGGAATGGGGGTCGACAGAGGTGTGGGTTGGCTCCGGGTTGAGTTTTGTTTGTTCGTGGGTTAAGTTCTTGGCAGACTCGGGATAGGTTTGGGGTTATAGGGGCTGAGGTTTAAGTTAAGTTTAGCAATGGAGGTTAGTGAGGAGAGAGAGAGTGAGGTTGGGAAGAAGATGATGTGGGGGGGGGGGGGGGGGGGGGTTATTGTGTGTGTGAGGTGTATGAGTTATGGTGAGGATGAGGAGTTGGTTGTGTGTGTGTAAAGTGTATGGGAGTGGGGTGTGAGAGGTTATGTGTGTGTCTAACTTATGACCCTAAAAAAGTGAAATTTAAAATAACTAAAATTCAAAAAAAATAAAATCTATAAACATAAAAATTAATATAAAACTTCTAATCTATAAAATAAAACTAAAAAAAAAGAAATAAACATAAAAACTAAAGGTCTAAAAAAAAGTAAAATATAATAAAACTAAAAATAAACTCTTGAAAACTAATCTTAATAAAACTAAAAACTAATAAAAATCAACATAAAATAAAATTACACTAATAAAATAAAAATTGAAAATAAAACCTAGAAATCCTAAATAAATAAAAAATAAATCCCAAAAATAAAAAAAATAACTCAAACTAAAAATCTAAAAATTATTAAAAAGGGACAAATTAGACACACATGGGGTTCGGGGTAGGTTTAGGCTAGGGTATGGCTCGAGTTTGGTTATGGGAGATGGAATTACCTCCATAAAATGCGCATTTGCCTCGATATATAGCTTTTGACACCGCAAATGGATGTTTGACCTACAAGATAAAAATTTAAACAAATAAGACCCAGGTTTTCAAGAATTAGCAACTAAAGTACGTCTATTTGGGGTATAAATTGTACAGTTTTGGGTGCTTATCACACCAACCCCAAAAAAAGCGTTGCTAGTACTCGAGCAATAAGATAGAGAGAAAAGAAAATATAAGAAACCAAAAGTGTACCACTTTCGCGGGCACTTGCGATTGCACTTAGCATGTGCAATAAGACTTTAAACCTTTAGGTTGCCCTACAGGACGAGTTTTGTCTCGTGAGGGTTTGCAGGGAATATACCCACAAAATTCTTATTTGCAAAAAATTATTGAAAGGCAGTCAATCTCTTATTAGACGTAGAATAGACGCACAATCCATCACAAGAAAATTATTTTCAGAAATACAAGCTAGAATGTGTGAAAAGATTAGCTGTGTAAATACTCAAGGCACATCTTTCCTAGAACTCAACGTGTATAGTGTGAATCAGTCAAAACGGGTCGAGTATCACAAAAGTAATTCCTAGATTGTATTTTCGGAATCAACGCCTCAACTTCAAATCTCACTAGATATACTCTCTCAAGTGAACTCTCCAGACTAGGGTTAGTGTATCGCTCTTGTGTGTGAGGAGGTGAGTAAATGTAAATAAGTTCAAACGTCTCACATACACATAAGAAAGAAAGAACAATTAGAAAGAAAATGATCTCATGAAAGAATGATAATCAATATAGTGAGAACGTCTAGTTATTCACCACGTCGACTTTCATTTGCCCGAACACCTAGGGAAAAGCATGGATGATAATGGGAGTGGGGGAAATGAAATAAAATGGATGGGATATGTGGGATGAGATGAGGTAGGATAGGATGGGATGATGATATGATGGATGTATGATGCGATGGGAAATGGATGGATATGCAATGTGAGAGAGTGTATACACTTTAGGCACAAAAGTCTTTATTTTAAAACCAACTACTAACTACTAAATCTCTTTCTTTTCTTTTCTCTCTTTTTTCTTTTCTTTCTTTTTTTTCAATTTGTCTTCTATTTTTGCTTTTTTTATGTTTTTATTTTTTTTTAATACTCTTTTCAAACCTACAATGAAGACATTTAACATTTGGAATCAACACTCTTTTTCTCAAAATGATGATGGATGATATATGAATGGAGTGGGGAGTGTGTATGGATGATGAGGAAAATATGGAAAAGCATGGGAGTGTGATGAGTGAAGTGTATGGGAGAAAATCTAGTGATCAGGACAAACTTCAAGACACGCGTTTCTTATAACTCGAAAATGAGGTCGTTCTCTGTGATCAAGCCAAATTTTAATGAATGATAATGAGATCATGCAACAATTTAAGTGCGGACCCAAAAGAAGTTGAATCAACTTGTGAGTCGGAGATTGCGTAAAACACTCTAAAAAGGTGAAAGGCACAAATCTCACGGGCTAAAGTCTTTACTAGTGGTTTTTAAGGTTCTCTTGAGAATTATAGTACTCTTCAACTCTAAATAGTAGTGACATGATAAGTGCGCAAATTTTGTTGAGTCTAGAAATTCATGGTGAAACATGCCTTGTTATGTACTACATAAGCTATTTAGAAAAAAATATTCTCTAGCTTGATTCCTAGACTTAAAAAGATGGATGATTGAAATTTCACATCAATGAGTGAGATGAAAGAAACTGCACGAAATTTTAAAAATTAGGTTTAAAAACTCAAACAATTTCAAAAGAGGCACGCTTTTTATAAAATTCCCCACCCCCAAACAAAAAGGAACATCGTCCTCGATGTTAAGTAAAATAATTTTTAAAATTGAGAGCATAAGGTAGGAAAGAGATTACAAGAATAAACCTGAATAAGAAGTGAGAAAAAAAATTATAAGTCTATAAACATAGCAAAACATAGGGTGATGTGAAACACCACCTCCAAACAGGATGAGACTAGTACCAGAAACGTGGATTGCCTCCCGGTAGCGCTAAGTTTAATGTCTTCAGCCAGACCGATGGAATCTCACCCTAAAGATAATAACGAGGAAAGTGCGGGGCGACAGAAAAATTGGCTGATGAGAATCACCCCCAAATAAGACTGAATGGCCAGTCTTCATAAATGGGGTCAAAAAGGTCAATTTGTTCTATGTGAGTGGAGCCTAGCTCCAAGAAAGGCTTCAAGCGTTGACCATTGACCTGAAAGAGGCTACCATCATTGGGATTTTGAACGGTGATGACACTATAAGGAGTAACTGACTTAATAATTAAGGATCCAGACCACCTGGTTTTCAATTTCCCAGGAAAGAGATGCAACCGAGAATTATACAACAAAACTGTTTGACCAGGGTGGAATTCTTTGTGCATGATGATGTGGTCATGGATCCACTTCATCTTGTCCTTATACTTCTTGGACAAATCATAGGTATCATTTCTGATTTCGTCCAATTCATTAAGCTGCAGCTTTCTATGGACACCCGCCTCATCAATATCGAAATTAAGGGTTTTCACGGCCCAGTAAGCATGATGTTCAAGCTCGACAGGAAGGTGGCAAGGCTTGCCGAAGACCAAGCGATAAGGATACATGTCAACTGGAGTCTTGTAAGCAGTACGGTATGCCCACAATGCGTCGTTCAAGCGTAAGGACCAATCTTTCTTATTAGGATTGACGATTTTTTCAATAATTTTCTTGATCTCGTGGTTGGAGACCTCAACTTGACCACTAGTCTGTGGGTGGTAAGAGAGACCAACCTTGTGGGTAACACTATACTTTTTGACAAGGTGTTCAAAGACTCGATTACAAAAATGTTTACCCCCATCACTAATGATAGCTTTGGGGGTTCCAAAAAGCATGAAGACATGCTCTTTGAGAAATTGAACCACAATCCGATGGTCATTGGTGCGGCAGGCAATCATTTCGATCAGTTTGGAAACATAATCAACAACAACTAGAATATACTAAAAACCATGAGAGGGGGGAAATGGTCCCATGAAATCGATACCCCACACATAAAAAATTTCAACAATGAGGATGGGTGTGAGAGGCATCATATGACGACGAGAGAGACACCCAGAGCGTTGTCAATTGGAATAAGCTTGGCAATATTGATGGGCATCGCGGAAAAGGGTAGGCCAATTGAAACCACTTTGTAAAAATTTTACGGCAGTTTTCTTTGAGTCAAAGTGGCCTCCACAAGCACTATTGTGGGACATAATACTGAGTTGTTCACACTTAGGAACACAACGACGAATGACTTGATCGGGGCAATACTTGTAGAGAAATGGGTCATCCCAAGAGTAAACTGCACATTCGCCATGAATTTGGATCGATCCTGTTTCGACCAATGACTAGGAAGTTGATCGGTAACAAGAAAGTTAACAATATCAGCATACCAAGGCGAGGTGGAGATGGAAAAAAGTTGTTCATCGAGAAATGACTCATAAATGGGAACATGACAACAGTCAGACGGGAGAGTAATGCAAGAGAGATGGTCAGCAACAACATTTTCACAACCTTTCTTATCGTAAATTTCAAGGTTAAACTCTTGGAGTAAGAGAATCCACCATATCAATCGTGGTTTGTAATCCCTATTATGAAGAAGGTGCTTAAGAGAAGCATGATCAGTATACACGATGATAGGGGAACCTATGAAATATGAGCAAAATTCATCAAGAGCAAACACAACCGCTAACAACTCCTTTTCGGTGGTCGTGTAATGAATTTTAGCATCATGCAGGGTTTTGCTAGCATAAGAGATAACATGTGGGCGTTTGTCAACTTGCTGGCCAAGCATGGCACCAAGTGAAAAATTAAAAGCATCACACATGAGCTCAAATGGGAGAGACCAATTGGGAGGTTGCATGATAGGAGCGAAAGTGAGGTCAGCTTTTAGGCGCTCAAAGGCGACAACACATGCTTCATCAAAGAAAAAAGGGATATCTTTAGATAAAAGGGTTGTCAAAGGTTGCGCGATTTTAGAAAAGTCCTTAATGAAGCGCCGGTAGAAGCCCGCATGTCCTAAGAAGGAGCGAATGTCCTTAATAGACTTAGGAATGGGGAGTGAGGAAATTAAGTTGACTTTTGCTTTATCGACCTCAATACCAGAGCTGGAGACAACATGACCTAAAATAATACCTTTTTTTACCATGAAATGGCATTTTTCCCAATTGAGGACTAACTTCTTTTCTTGATAACGCTGAAGGACCATAGTGAGGTGAGATAGGCATTGTTCAAAGGATGAACCAACACACAAAAAAATCGTCCATAAAGACTTCGAGAAAACACTCTACCATGTCACTGAAAATACTTGTCATACACCGTTGAAAAGTTGCAGGTGCATTGCAAAGGCCAAAGGGCATACGATAGTACGCCACTGTGCCAAATGGACAGGTAAAGGTAGTTTTTTCTTGGTCTTCAGGGGGAATGGGTATTTGGTTATACCCTGAATATCCATCAAGGAAGTAGTAGTAAAGTAAGCATGGCCCGCTAAGATTTCAAGCATCTGGTCAATGTATGGGAGTTGGAAGTGGTCTTTGCGAGTGACAGGATTGAGCTTTCTATAATCAATACAAACACGCCAGCCGGTTTGTATGCGGGTAGGCACAAGCTCATCATCATTATTTTTTACAATGGTGACTCTAGACTTTTTAGGCACCACATGAATGGGACTGACCCATTGGCTGTCTGAAATGGGGTAGATAATACCAGCATCAAGCGATTTTAAAATTTCAGCTCGAACGACCTCTTTTATTACTGAATTGAGTCGGTGTTATGGCTCATGATAAGTCTTGGCATTCTCCTCTAAATGAATGGGTTGGATACAGACATTGGGGCTGACACTTTGAGTGTCAAAAATGGTCCACCCTAAAGCAGTGCTATATTGAGTGAGAGTGTGGAGCAGTTTCTCTTCTTGATCCGGTGTAAAGTCAGAAGCAATAATGATGGGGTGATGTTGGTTTGGGCCTAAGAAAGTACATTCCAACTCATCATGTAATGGATTAAGATCTAAACTAGGTGATGGCACAGGGGAGGCAGCGAACACAGACGCAAAAACGGAGTCTGGGAGAATATCGGGACAGGGGTGGACGGGGTCATCCACAGAAAAAAAAGTATCGACAAGAAGAGTCTCAAATGGAGGAGACCAAGTGGAAGTGTCCAGCAGTGGTGTGGAATCTAACAAGGCATTGACCTCGGAGATGGAGGAATCAATATCAAAGTCGGACCCAAAGTGAGCCAAACATTGGTGGATAGGATCTTCAAGGTAGGTGGTATCCAACATCTCTTAGACTAAGGAGTCAATCATGCAAACCTCATCAATAGAATCAACATCGTCTTGTTGTTGCATGAGGTGGAAAATATTGACTTTGACGGTCATGTTGCCAAATGAAAGATTCATTAACCCATCTCGACAATTGATGATGGCATTGGCAGTTGCCAAAAAGGGAAGACCCAAAATGACAGGAATATTGGTTGGGTCGGAAGCAGGAGTGTCTAAGATGATGAAATCAACAGGGTAGTAAAAGTCAGACACTTTTACCAAAACATCTTCAACTATTCCTTTTGGCACTTTCACAGAATGGTCTACAAGTTGAAGAGTAACCCGTGTAGGTTTCATGTTTTGAAAACCTAACTCAAGGTAGAGAGAGTAAGGTAAAAAATTAACACTAGCTCCAAGATCAAGCAAAGACCGGGTAGTGAACTTATCTCCTAACATGCAAAAGACAGTGGGACGACCAGGGTCTTTATATTTCATAATACCATTCTCGTGGATGAGGGACAAGGCTTGCTCAGTGACAAAGGCATCACGAGGCACATTCGTCCGTTCCTTGACAATGCACAAGTCCTTCAATAATTTTGCATAAGAAGGAACTTGTTGAATCGCTGTGAGGAATGGAATGTTTATGTGAACATTCTAAAAAACTTTCTTGATCTCATCAAATTGTTGAGCTTTCTTTGTTGGTGCCAACCTGTGAGGGAAAGGTGCTTTAGGGACAAAGGCATTGGTCACCTCAGTAGGTTTAGAGGCATTCTTGTAGGTGGATTTATGGGGTGGTGGGACCTTAGGGAGTGGTTCTAATGGGCAGTGCTGGGTGGGTGGGATTAGAACATCACGGGGAGCATCAAAACCATTGTCAACCTGTTTATCGGATCGTAGAGTACTCACCGCTTTCATGCCCGTTTGGTATGTGGGTGGAGTGGAAGTGGATCCAACCTTATAAGCCAACTCCTTTCCATTCCCCTTAGGGTTAGGAATGGGTTAACTCAGAAAATGACCTTTCTCTTGCTCGAACTCAAACTGATTAAGACGTTCCTCAAGCCTTTGGATGGCTTGAGTCTGTGCTTGCGTGATTTGTTGTTGAGTCGTGATAAATTGGGTGAGAAGATTCTCAATAGAGGAGGTGGATGATTGGGGTGGAGGGGCATAAGGGGGTTAGGGGACCAACTCTTGGTTAGAACGAAGCGGCTGGGAATACTCGTATGACGGAGGTGGGACAGGGACAATTTAATGAGTGGGATGGGGCGGTCCTCCTTGGGGGACAAAGGATGATGGATGGTTTTGTTGGTGGTAAGTAGCATGGTGGTGTTGGATAGGAGGGCGATGTTGCCTTTTCGAGTTTTGGTGAAACCCTGGTGGACCACCAACATGTTGTTGTGGTTGTGATTGAGCAAGGTGATTGTCATACTTATAAGAAAAATAAGGATGGTTCCTATTATTCGGATTGTAAGTAAACGACGATGGTGCGGGTTTCCTAGTGGTATCAAAGGCACATGCTTGGGCTAGAGTGGGTTCGGGATCATCTTGAATAAGGGAGCACACATGAGATAAATGATCGTGACTTAAACAGACATGACAAGAAGGACTAGACTCGTTGATGTTCATCACTTGTTTAGAAACAGAAACCTTTTATTGCATAGAACAACTGATAGTATCAACGCTCTTAGTCAAAGTGTTTAAGACATGAAGAAAGGTTTTAAAATCGGGATCATTTTTAACCTCATAAGTTCTACCTACTCGTGGTGGCTCGGATCTCGAAAAATTATTTTTGCCCTCCCAATCTTGGGAGTAATCACCTAATTCAAGGAGAAAATTGTAGGCGGTAGTGGGAGTTAAGTGCATGAATTTTCCTTTGTGCATGGACCCAATCATGGTGAGAGAGGAAGGAATGAGACCATTTTAAAAACTATGGACGAGGCGACTCTTCTCGAGACCATGATGTGGGAAACTATTGATATAGTCTTGAAAACGACCCCATGCTTCACAAAATTGCTCTGTTGGCTTTTGGTGAAAATCCTGAATGGATTGGCTCATCTTATTGGTCTTACTTATGGGATAAAACTTTGACATGAACTTCTTCACAAGTTGTTCCCATGTATATATAGAATCCGGTGATAAGGAATGTAGCCAAATGGATGCTTTATCATGGAAACAAGCGAAGACGAACATTTTCTTCATCTAAGTTTTGATTTTTGAAAGAAGCGCAAACCGTGAGAAATTTTTGCAAGTGATTGTAGGGAGACTCACGTTCAAGGCCATGGAAATAGGGCAACATGGAAATGGTCGTCGGGAGAATTTCTAATTGATCCGCCGGGTGGGTAGAAGAACTATGCAAGATGGTGGGGTATCCATTATCGGGGAAAAATAGTCCCTTGAGGCACGCTTTTCAGCCTTGATGGGTGGATGAATGATGGGATTAGAGATGTCAACTCGGGTACAACTCAAAGTGATAGGTGGAATGGAAGAAGCAAGGGGAACACTTGGTTCTCCTAATGTGGAAGAGATGGGAGAAAGACTACGTGAATGAATTAATCGATGATTAACTCGATTTCACATGGTCATGCAAATAGGGATTTGTTTTTGGTTTTTTGGATTTTTTGGAAAAGAAAATATTTTTGGAGTTTTGCTTTTGTTTTGGAAAGAAAGAAAATATTTTTGAGTTTTTTGAGAAAAATAGAAGAAAATATTTTTAGATTTTTTTTTTGGAAGAAAAAGGCTGGGGGCGAAATTTGGACTCTAAGAATTTGGACGAATTCACTAAAACGGACTACTGGAAAAGGAATTGGACACACACCAGTGAAGGGAAAATCCCTACTAGCATATAACCAATTATTTATCTTGAAAATTAATGAAAGGCGTAGTCAAATTTTAATGAAATCCGCGGGCGATAAAAATCACGGAATTTATATGAGTGATCGCCTTTTGCAAAATGTGTGTTCCTACTTTAATCACAAGATGTCAAGAGGCTTGCCACAGAGATTCGCCACAAAGATACTACGACGAAACGATCGGTCGGTACAACGCTGGGGACAACACAAACCCGTTTTACTGGGCGACCGCACTTAAAACCCAGTTTCCCTGGACACTGCCGTGCCGCAAAGCCAACCGTTCGAGGTTTTTCCCGGTGGAGAGGACTCTACGTGTTATCCTACAAGTCAAAATGATCAAAAAGAGGTCTACGAACATCGTATGCTATGGGGCTATCTAGTTGATTAATTTTAAATTAGTGATGCCTAGGGTAGCACACAAAGGATAAGTGATTGAGTCGGGTGATGAAATCCCTTCTCGTGAGTGATCAGGCGTAGGTCTTAGTCAATTTAATTCATCATTCCATTCAAAATTAAATGAAAGAATTAGATCACACAAGAGCACGTAGGAGCACACAAGGTATGAACTCGCTAATAAGAGGGATGTACCTAACTATTTTTTTAGGCCGTGGGGTGCCGAAATTATTGAGTTGATCGGGGGGAGATTACGCCAATCTCAGTCGGCCCCGGGAGTCCAACCGACCCAAGATAGAGAGGCTTCTAAATACTCACCAATGGAAGCCCTCTCTCTACCTTGTTCGGTTTCCCTATCACGCTTTCTTCAATTATTACAAATTTTAAAATGAAAATGAAATGGTGTCTCTATGCACCGCAATACAAGCAAGGGAAAAAAAATCCTAAATACAATCCTTCTAAAAAATAAAAAATAAATGGGACTAAAATTAAAAAATGCAATACAAGTGAACCTCAAAATTTGGAAATCCTACCAAGCACGTCAAGCTCCAAAGACCGGCAACGACGCCATTTGATGAAATTGCTTTTTGTTATGCGTGTATGTCGTTGTTGTAAAAGCGCTTCAATCAAAACCTCAATTACCTACAAATATATGACAAACTCGAGAGTAGAATGGTAAGTAAGGATATCAATCCAAATCTAAGGTGTGAACATGCTAAAATTGAGAAGATAATGAATATAATTCACTTGATTAATTTTTTAGACTTTTGGGTTTTTCTATTTTTTTTTTATGTTTTTCAAATATTAAAACACTTTTTAGGTGGAAATGTGAAGTAACACTAAACTAAAATGAGAGATGAAATTAAAAAACTAACTAGCGTGCCAAATAAGAACTAAGTAATAAGAATGAGATGAAATTAAATTTGAGAAATATTCAAGGAATGAAACTTAAATTCCACTTTATCACTTAAATGTGTTAATTATTCTAGTTTACTAATTTTCCAAATATTAATTTATTTTATCAATTGATTCTCATCATTTGACAAAACAAACTAATATAAAATTATTTAATCCAATTTTCATCCCCACAACTCAAATGAATAATTGATTTAGAAAAATTATATAAATCACTCACTAGAGTAAATTCATATAATAAATCATAAATCCAACAAAATTTTAATGTATGAGTATAATAAAATATAATATACTCTAATTAGTGGGTCATTCTATCTCTAGTTTGAATCCAAAAATTAAGAGTATATTAGATTTTAATCCTTTCTCAACGATAGTTTACCATTTCTCAATGCATAAACTCATGTAGGAATGAAAAGAAAATTAACTAAATGAAACAAAGTAAACTAGATTAATTAATACATTCAATTCAATATATGGGGCTTCATTTCACTCCTTGAATGGAGTGATTAGCCAAACATAGTCATAAGTCAAGAATAATTGAAACCAAGTAATAGCATAGAATGACTAGTAAGAGAAGAATTAATCAAACCCAATTTTTCCTTCAACTTGAAATAGAATCTTCAATTACAATCTCTCAATTTTTTTTTTGGTAAAGAAAAAAAAACTAAAACTAAAAATTTCTCTCTCTAACTATTTTTTCTTCTTCTCCAAGTCTCTTTTCTATGATTGATTAAAAGCTCCACTCAAATGGGATCTTGAGTCTTCTTTTATAGTAGATGCATGGAACACATGGGGTGAGGGGTATTTTTGGGAAGGTTTAGTGTGCATGGAAATGGGGTGTGAAATCATGTGGGTGAGAGGATTTGATAAAGCAAATCAGATTTAGTTAAGGATTATTTTTGGAAATGGTTTAAAGTTGGTAGTTGGGGGGCATTTTGGGAATTGGGGGTTAAAGGGTTAATTAAGCACATGGGGCTTTGTTATTTTGGTTTGGCTTGGGTTGGTCTTTGGAAAATGGCAGGACGTGGATTAAAGATGGGAAATGGGCTTTTGGTTTTCAAATGCATTTGGGGGGTTTGAGGTAAGGGTCAATATCGGGTTGGGGTTGTGTCATGGTCGGAGGAAGGTTGCTGGGTATATGGGTTATCGGGCCGCCAGATTCGGGGCTGGTCAGCAGGTCGCGGGTTGAGGGGAGGTTTTCTGCTGGGGGAAGTCGGGTTTCTCATGGCAGGGGCGCGAAGATGGATCGGCAGAGCCGGCGGCATTTTGGGGTGTAGCACCGGCGTGGGTTTGGTGCTTGATAGTTGTCGCCAGAGCTGGTCGGAGTGCTCGCCTGAATGGGGGTCGACAGAGGTGTGGGTTGGCTCCGGGTTGAGTTTTGTTGGTTCGTGGGTTAAGTTCTTGGCAGACTCGGGGAAGGTCTCGGGTTATAGGGGTTGATGTTTAAGTTGAGTTTGGCAATGGAGGTTAGTGAGGAGAGAGAGAGAGAGAGAGAGAGAGAGGGACGAAGATGATGTGGGGAGTTATTGTGTGTGTGTGAGGTTTATGAGTTATGGTGAGGATGAGGAGTTGGTTGTGTGTGTAAAGTGTATGGGAGTGGGGTGTAAGAGGTTATGTGTGTGTCTAACTTATGACCCTAAAAAAGTGAAATTTAAAATAACTAAAATCCAAAAAAATAAAATCTATAAAAACAAAAATTAAAATAAACTTCTAATCTATAAAATAAAACTAAAATAAAAGAAATAAAACTAAAAACCTAATAAAAACATAAAACTAAAGATCTAAAAGAAAGTAAAATATAATAAAACTAAAAATAAACTCCTAAAAACTAATCTTAATAAAACTTAAAACTAATAAAAATCAAAATAAAATAAAATTACACTAATAAAATAAAAATAGAAAATAAAACCTAGAAATCCTAAATAAATAAAAAATAAATCCTAAAAATAAAAAAAATGGCTCAAACAAAAAATCTAAAAATTATTAAAAAGGGACAAATTAGACACACACGGGGTTCGGGGTAGGTTTAGGCTAGGGTATAGCTCGGGTTTGGTTACGGGTGAGGGAATTACCTCCATAAAATGCGAATTTGCCTCAATTTATAGCTTTTGACACTGCAAACGGACGTTTGACCTACAAGATAAACATTTAAACAAATAAGACCCAAGTTATCGAGAATTTGCAACTAAAGTACATCGATTTGGGGTATAAATTGCACAGTTTTGGGTGCTTATCACACCACCCCCAAACAAAGCATTGCTAGTCCTCGAGCAATAAGATAGAGAGAAAGAGAAAGATAAGAAACCAAAAGTGTACCACTTTCGCAGGCACTTGCGATTGCACTTGGCATGTGCAATAAGCATTTAAACCTATAGGTTGCCCTACATGACAAGTTTTGTCTCAAGAGGGTTTGCAGGGGATATACCCACAAAATTCTGAATTGCAAAAATTTATTGAAAGGCAGTCAATCTCTTATTAGACGTAGAATAGACGCACAATCCATCACAAGAAAAATATTTTCAGAAATACAAGTTAGAATGTGTAAAAAGATTAGCTGAGTAAATACTCAAGGCACATCCTTCCTAGAACTCAACGTGTGTAGTGTGAATCAGTCAAGACGGGTCGAGTATCACAAAAATAATTCCTAGATTGCCTTTTCGGAATCAACGCCTCAACTTCAAATCTCACTAGATATACTCTCTCAAGTGAACTCTCCAGACTAGGGTTAGTGTATCGCTCTTGTGTGTGAGGAGGTGAGTAAATGTAAATAAGTTCAAACGTCTCACATACACATAAGAAAGAAAGAACAATTAGAAAGAAAATGATCTCATGAAAGAATGATAATCAATATAGTGAGAACGTCTAGTTATTCACCACGTCGACTTTCATTTGCCCGAACACCTAGGGAAAAGCATGGATGATAATGGGTGTGGGGGAAATGAAATGAGAAGGATGGGATATGTGGGATGAGATGAGGTAGGATAGGATGGGATGATGATATGATGGATGTATGATGCGATGGGAAATGGATGGATATGCGATGTGAGAGAGTGTATACACTTTAGGCACAAATGTCTTTATTCAAAAACCAACTACTAACTACTAACTCTCTTTCTTTTCTTTTCTCTCTTTTTTCTTTGCTTTCTTTTTTTTCATTTTTTCTTCTATTTTTATGTTTTTCTCTTTTTTTTTTAAATACGCTTTTCAAAACTACAATGAAGACATTTTACATTTGGAATTAACGCTTTTTTTTCTCAAAATGATGATGGATGATATATGAAAGGAGTGGGGAGTGTGTATGGATGATGAGGAAAATATGGAAAAGCATGGGAGTGTGATGAGTGAAGTGTATGGGAGAAAATCTAGTGATCGAGACAAACTTCAAGACACGCATTTCTTACAACTCGAAAATAATATCGTTCTCAGTGATCAAGCCAAATTTTAATGAATGATAATAAGATCATGCAACAATTTAAGTGTGGACCCAAAAGAAGTTGAATCAACTTGTGACTCGGAGATTGCGTAAAAAACTCTAAAAGGGTGAAAGGCACAAATCTCACGGGCTAAAGTCTCTACTAATGATCCTTAAAGTTCTCTTGAGAATTATAGTACTCCTCAACTCTAAATCGTAGTGACATGATAAGTGCACAAATTTTGTTGACTCTAGAAATTCATGGTGCAACATGTCTTGTTATGTATTACATAAGCTATTTAGAAAAAAATATTCCCTAACCTGATTCCTAGACTTAAAAAGATGGATGATTGAAAATTCACATCAATGAGTGAGATGAAAGAAACTGCACGAAATTATAAAAATTAGGTTTAGAAACTCAAAATTTTTCAAAAGAGACACGATTTTTATGCAATTACCCATTGATGTGAATTTTCAATCATTCATCTCTTTAAGTCCTTGTAGTATAGTGTTAAGTATTCCCGCCTGTCACACAGGTGACCCGGGTTCGATCCCCGGCAACAGCGCCATTTGAAGAAATTGCTTTTTGGTATGCGTGTATGTCGTTGTTGTAAAAGCACTTAAATCAAAACCTCAATTACTTACAAATATATGACAAACTCAAGAGTAGAATGGTAAGTAAGGATATCAATCCAAATCTAAGGTGTGAACATGCTAAAATTGAGAAGATAATGAATATAATTCACTCGATTATTTTTTTAGACTTTTGGGTTTTTCTAATTTTTTTTTATGTTTTTCAAACATTAAAACACTTTTTAGGTGGAAATGTTAAGTAACACTAAAATAAAATGAGAGATGAAATTAACAAACTAACTAATGTGCCAAATAAGAACTAAGTAATAAGAATAAGATGAAATTAAATTTGAGATATATTCAAGGAATGAAACTTAACCTCCACTTTATCAATTAAATGTGTTAATTATTCTAGTTTACTAATTTTCCAAATACTAATTTATTTTATCAATTGATTCTCATCATTTGACAAAACAAACTAATATAAAATTAGTTAATCCAATTTTCATCCCCCCAACTCAAATGAATAATCGATTTAGAAAAATTATATAAATCACTCACTAGAGTAAATTCATATAATAAATCATGAATCCAACAAAATTTTAAGGTATGAGTATAATAAAATATAATATACTCTAATTAGTGGGTCATTCTATCTCTAGTTTGAATCCAAAAATTAAGAGTATATTAGATTTTAATCCTTTCTCAAGGATAGTTTACCATTTCTCAATGCATAAACTCATGTAGGAATGAAAAGAAAATTAACTAAACGAAACAAAGTAAACTAGATTAATTAATACATTCAATTGAATATATGGGTGATATGCCCCAAGTGTGACCTCGGCCCGGAGACACCAACCTCGGTCGAGATCATGGCCGACGTTGGACAAGCCTTGGGTATGCGGCATCAGCACTCGGCCATACCAAGGTCGGCCCATGCCGACACTACCATGAGCCTGTCCAAGGGACATCACAAGGATCAGCAGCATTCTCGTATACCTTGGAATGGAAACCTCGGCCAGACATAGGCCGAGCTCGCAGGAAGCCACCAGCAATCTCATCAAGACATTAGTCGATACTCCAAACACTCCAGCTCAACCTCGTCTCAGGCCGACCTTGTCCATTGTCTCGGATGGGATTAGGACGAGACCTCCATGGAATACTCAGACTGAACGAGTACCTAGACTTACCAACCTCGGCCTCTCCCAGGCCGAGGTCATACCCCAGGTGCGATAGCCGAGCATCTGCTGACATTTGGATAAGGGCACGTGGACACAAATCAGTTATAACAAGATTATTCCCCACACGTGGGGAGAATATTGCATCATCATTCTCTACATGTGACAGTGACAGATGGCTTTCCCATATTGATGAGGCTATCACACACATGCACATTGCATGCATGGGGGGTATATTACACCCCCAGGTATTATATATAGAGGTCATCCTCTACCTTGCAAAGGATCTAAAAACACAACCCTGGCTGAAACTATGTCTAGATACACAGTAGAGAGAGAGCTTGAGAGATTGTATCCATGGCCATCAGTGCCTTATTACAGTGAGGTTATTCACACACACAGTGGACATAGGCCAATTTAGGCTGAACCACTTATATCCTGGTGCTTTCTCCTCTTCTCCTCATCTCATTCTCTTACCTTTTACATAATTATGCTTCCATTGTTGTTCTTAGATTGATCTTGGAAACACCCTACCTGGTGGTGCTAATTCTAGCATCATCATTTTAGCGTCGTCTATGGGAAGAGAAAAGAAGCTCTCTTCCTCTTCTTCAGCTTAACCTCACCGGAGACTCTGGTGGTGAACCAGGCACCGCCCCTTGCGTGGAGCTGCTTCACCATTGAAAGACGTCCTTTGAGGTACTAAGCCCATCTGCTACTCAAGCTCTATAGTGTTAACATATGGAACCAGAATTACCACCGCCTCTTCCGCCACCTGGGGGTGGAGGGCCTAGTTCCAGTCAGGCGCCCCCCGAGTCCGAAATGGCGGAGGTAGCTGCAGCCTTGAGATCTTTAGCTGCAACACAACAAGCTATGCAGGAACAATTTTCACAGCTCAACCAAACTATGATGAGGCCACCTGGAGCCTCACCGGATATGATCACTCCGGCGACAGCTCATCCTCATCCTGACGCCAGGGGACCACCCCAGGCACCAATGAAGGACCAGCCTGCACCCCAGCGGAGAAGGGACGTTGCTGACCCTAGGCGCTTGCGCCTGGGGAGGCAGGGAAACCCTTACCCAGAGGATAGGTATGATGATCTAGAGGCGGAAGAAGCCCCGAAAGACTGCTGGGAGCCGTATGAGGTGTCAAATAACACTCTACGACCTCTTAGGCAAAGTCAAGGTTGTGTCGGCCGAAGAGGTGAAGAGGCCCAACAAAGAGGGTCAGCCTTTGATAGGTTGAGCATAGGGTCGGCCTTTGAGAGATTGAGCCCGATGAATGACCTAAGACAGAGACTGTCGAGATCAAGGAGCGCAGTAGGCTCTCAGAGAGGGAACAGGCAGGGTCGGCTAGATCAAGGCCGACATTGTAAAAGAAGAGGCAGGGAACAGGAAGAGGTCAACAGCCGACGTGTCGCGATAGGGGAACCCTCGGTCCATCCCATTGAGGTGGCGGGGGATAACCTTGGCCAAATCGATGGCAGAAGACCATGGAATGACTCTATCCAGCGCCTTGAGGAGAAGATAGGAGACCTCATCAAAAGCAGGGACCCATTGCAAAGGGGTTACTCAGAGGGCTCCCCATTTGTGGCTAGGATAGTGGGTTTCCCAACCCCAGCTAAGTTCAAGCCTCCTACAGTGTCTCCCAAGTATGATGGCAGCACTAACCCTATACATCATATCGAGATGTACCAGTCGGCAGCAGACATCTACTCAATACCCGATGAGATGAAGTGTAGGGCCTTCTCTGGGACCTTAACGGGGGCAGCGCACAGTTGGTTCACCTCCCTTCCGAAGAACTCTATTGAGAACTTCAAAGGCTTGGCTGAACGATTCATCCACAACTTCTGCTATGGGGTGAGGCCTCAAAAGAAGACTACCCACTTCATGTATGTCAAGCATGCCTAGGATGAGAGCCTAAGAGACTATATAGCGAGATTCAACAAAGAAAAGTTGGAGGTCGAAGATTATGAAGAGAACATAGCCATAACCTCCCTTATAGGAGGTCTCCAGAAGGGGAAGCTATTATGGAAACTTGCGAAAGACCCCCTAGGTCTATGGCGGAGCTGCTGGCAACCGCTGGGAAAGTAATAAATGTGGAAGAGGCGATGGCCGCCAAGTATGAGGATGAGAACCGCGGTGGCAGTGGAAAGTCCCAAAGCAAGAAAGATGGGAAGATGAGATCGGGTGATGACAAGTTCGCTCACTATACACCTCTGACTGTAAGCTGCGAGCACATCCTCAATAAGATTAAGACTGACAGGACTCTGAGATGGCCAGAGAAACTGAAGGCCCCACCACATAAGAGGAACAAAAACCTATGGTGCAAGTTCCACCAGGATCATGGCCATGTCACGGACAGATGCTTCGCCCTGAAGGATGAGATTGAAAAGATGCTAAAATCTGGAAAGTTGAGGAAGTATGTGGACGGTTAAGCTCCTAAGGGTGGAAGAGATGACCCTAAGAAAAGGAGAAATGACAGATGCCGTGACAATGTCCCGGCCAGAAGAGGCGATGATTCAGAAGGTGATGACAAATACGATCCGGATCTTCCGCCGAAAGATGACAACACCCAGGTGAAGAGGGTCGGTACGATCTCCTTTGGTGTTGACACCATATGTGGAGGATTTGTAGGAGGTGGCTCTGAAGTAGGTGATAGGAAGGCTCACGTAGCAGAGGCTAGGTCAGTGGCCAAGCTTGAAGTTGTGAATCTAACGTCTTCCGATGCAGTGCAGAAGAGGAAGAAGGTAGACATGGACACTCTCGTAGTTGGGTTCTCCAGACTCGACTTCAAGGGTATATTAGCCCCCCATGATGACCCGTTGGTCATAACAACAAGGGTGCATGGGTGCGAGGTGCAGAGGATCCTCATAGACGGCGGGAGCTGGGCGGACGTGATGTTCTGGCCTTGCTTCAGGAGCCTAGGTCTTAGCAGAGCAAGGCTGGTACCCTATCATCACCCATTGATAAGCTTCAGTGGCGAAAAGGTCCACCCCTTGGGCATGTATGAGATGGACGTACGGATGGGTGATGAGTGGCCTAAGAGGCTGACCAAGAAGATAAATTTTTTCGTCATGGACGAGAACGTGTTTTCGGCCTATAACCTCATCATAGGAAGCGTGGCCCTTAAAGAGTTTGAAGCTGTGCCCTCGACGGTCCATCAGATGCTAAAATTCCCGACTCCTTATGGGGTAGGGGAAGTGCAAGGTGACCAGACCACAGCGCGAGAATGTTACTTCAACTCGGCCGAAGAGAGAGAAGCCCATAAGAGGGCAAGCACCACTTATAGCATCGATACGCTTGACCCAAGAGATGAAACAAAGTTGAAGAAGGAAGAGGCCGCGGACGAGGTAGAATCCATCGTCCTCAATGAGGACGAGCCGAAAAAAACCGTCCAGGTCGGTAAAGCCCTAAAGGCAGAAATCAAGGAAGAGCTGATAAACTTCCTCAGGAGGAGATAGAGTGTCTTCGCATGGAGTCACGCAGACATGCCCGGCATCGACCCTGAAGTTATGAGTCACAGGCTCAACGTGACCAAAGATGCCAGGCCAATCAAACAGAGACGAAGAGTCTATTCCAGGGAAAAGTACAACGTCATCCGAGAAGAGGTCAAAAAGTTGGAAGAGGCTGAGTTTATAAGAGAGGTTACATATCCGGAATGGTTATCGAATGCAGTCATCGTGCCCAAGGCCAATGGGAAGTGGAGAATGTGTGTTGATTTCACTGACCTGAACAGATCTTGTCTAAAAGATAGCTGTCCCTTACCTCGGATAGATCAGATGGTGGATGCGACGGTGGGACATGAGCTTATGAGTTTCATGGACGCGTATTCAGGCTACAACCAGATCTTCATGGATGCGGAAGACTCGGAAAAGACGGCCTTTATTATCGACAAAGGGACGTACTGCTACAAAGTGATGCCCTTCAGCCTGAAAAATGCAGGGGCCACATACCAACGTCTTGTTAATAAGATGTTCGAAGAGCAAATAGGTAAGACTATGGAGGTGTATGTAGATGATATGCTAACAAAGAGCTTGAAGGCTAACACTCATGTAACGGATCTCGAGAAGACCTTCGACATTATGGACTCATACAGAATTAAACTCAACCCCGCAAAGTGTGTCTTCGGAGTAGGAGCTGGGAAGTTCCTAGGATTTATCGTCAACCAGAGAGGGATTGAAGCGAACCCTGAAAAAATCAAGGCTTTACTTGACATGAAGACACCGAGGAGTATCAAAGATGTTCAAAGACTTACGGGGAGAGTGGTTGCCCTTAACAGGTTTGTTTCTAGGGCAACAGACAAGTGCCTTCCGTTCTTTAAGGTGATGAGAAAGGCCTTCCAATGGGACGAAGAGTGCGAAAAAGCCTTCAACCAACTCAAGTCTTATTTAGGGTCTCCCTTACTGCTGTCTCGGCCTGTAGCAGAGGAGAAATTGTACGTGTATCTGTCAGTCTCTGAATCAACCATCAGCGCAGCCATAATACGGGAAGATGCTGGAATCCAAAGGCCTGTATATTTCAACAGCAAGGCCCTTCAAGGGGCCGAACAGAATTACCCTCGCATGGAAAAGTTAGCTTACGCCTTGATACATGCCTCGAGAAAGATGAAGCCTTACTTCCAGGCCCACTCCATGGTTGTCCTCACTGACTCCCCACTAAGACAGGTCCTGCATAAACCTGAGAAGTCCGGGCGATTGATGACATGGGCCATTGAATTGGGGGAGTACGATCTTACCTACCAACCTAGGACGGCCATCAAGGGGCAAGCCCTCGCAGACTTTGTCGCTGAGTTCACATGGGAAGAGGCCGAGGCAGAGAATGGCCTAGAGGGTATTGAAAACCGCGGTGTCTTCCGAAATCTGAAAGAGACGACACCAAACATCTTCCAAGATCAGGAAGAGATCGCATCCAACGGAGCCAGGAAACAAGTTGTGGAAAATGAGGAAGATCGGTACCTCTTCAAAAAAGGAGTCATGATGGAAGGGGTCTTCTCATCAGGTACAGATATTTGGAGCCTCTTCGTTGATGGCTCTTCCTGTGACAATGGAAGCGGTGCGGGGTTGATACTCTCAGCTCTAGATGGTGCCAACATTGAATATGCTTTGAGATTCAACTTCCGAGCTTCTAACAATGAGTCCGAGTATGAGGCCATGATAGCAGGTCTCTCATTGGCAAAGACTCTTCGCGTAAAGAGACTCCTACTCCACAGCAACTCGCGGTTAGTTGTCAATCAAGTATTGGGAATCTATGAGGCCAGAGATGAAAGGTTGGACAAATACCTAAAAAGGGTGAAAACAATATTAGAACATTTTGAAGAGGCAAGACTGAAGAGAGTGCCTCGACAAACTAACAGCCACGCAGATGCATTGGAAAGGTTGGCCTCGGCAATGAAGACAGATGTTAGAAGGACCATTCCGATCGAAGTCTTAGGGAAGGCATCCATTGAGCAAGAAGAGGTATATAACCCTTGTCAAAATTTGAACTTAGGAGACTCATGGATAGACCCCATCTTCAAATATATCAGAGAGGGAGAGTTGCCTGAATCTAAGCTAGAAAGGCAGAAATTGAGATATAAGGCTGCCAAGTTCTCGGTAGTAGGAGATATCCTTTACAAGAAAGGATTCTTGCTACCTCTCCTCAAATGTGTGCACCCCACAAAAGTTCCCCGGGTCTTACGGGAGGTCCATGAGGGTTCTTGCTCTAGCCACATAGGGGGAAGACCCTTGGCCAAAAGAATCATCACCCAGGGGTACTGGTGGCCAACCCTATCTAAGGACGCTGCAGCCTACGTGAGGAAATATGATAAATGCCAGAGGTTCTCCGCCATCCCTCATCAGCCTCATCAACCTATGACGTCAATCACTTCTCCATGGCCATTTGCAGTATGGGGGATTGACTTAGTAGGGCCCCTGCCAAGAGCTGCCAACAATTATAGATTCTTGATAGTTGCCATCGACTATTTTTCAAAGTGGGTAGAGGCAGAGCCGATGATAATGATCACAGAGCAGAAGATCTTCCAATTATTTGGAGGAATATCATATGCAGATATGGCCTCCCAAACACTCTCATCTCGGACAATGGGACCCAGTTCAAGAACACCTCTTTAGAAAAGTATTGCCTAAGAGTAGGAATAAAGTAATTCTTCTCATCTCCTGGCCGACCTCAGGCAAATGGTCAGACCGAGGTCACAAACAGAACTATCCTGGATGGAATTAAGAAGAGGTTAGAAGATGTGAAGGGAAGATGGACTGAAGAGGTCTACGCTGTGTTATGGGCCTACAGAACCACGGCAAGGACATCAACAAGAGAAACCCCATTAATATTGGCACATGGCTCAGAGGCCGTCATACCAACGGAAGTAGGGCTCCCAACTCATAGGATTCAGACCTATGACCCTGACAATAATGGGGAAGAGAGAAGGCTAGACCTAGATCTTATCGAAGAAAGAAGAGAGGACGCAGAGGTCAGACAAGCAGCCTACCAACAGAGGGCAGCGAAATTCTACAACCAGAGGGTGAAGTCAAGACCCATTGCAGTGGGAGACCTAGTGCTAAAGAAGACCTTACAGAAAGCAAACAAACTCCACCCAAACTGGCACGGCCCCTACAAAGTGACAGAAGAGGTTGTGCCTGGCACTTACAGGCTAGAAAACCTAGAAGGAGAACCTTTCACTAATCCATGGAATGCTGATCACCTAAAGAAATATTACATATGATGTTGCATGAAGTTGTGTAATTATACCTTCTTGTCATGAAGAGGTTATTAATAAAAGATCAGTTCCCATGGTGGTACTTGCTCCATTTTGCACTTGTCCTTAACATCATTAATTTGGTGAGATTAATTATGAGGATAACATCTTAGGTGATGACCTCAGACCCTTACAACATCATTCTGTGGTGACGAGGTCTGAGGTCAGACACCATAATGGGATAACCTCAGACCCTTAACATCATTAATTTGGTGAGATTAATTATGAGGATAACATCTTAGGTGATGACCTCAGACCCTTACAACATCATTATGTGGTGACGAGGTCTGAGGTCAGACACCATAATGGGATGACCTCAGACCCTTAACATCATTAATCTGGTGAGATTAATTATGAGGATAACATCTTAGGTGATGACCTCAGACCCTTACAACATCATTCTGTGGTGATGAGGTCTGAGGTCAGACACCATAATGGGATGACCTCAGACCCTTAACATCATTGATTTGGTGAGATTAATTATGAGGATAACATCTTAGGTGATGACCTCAGACCCTTACAACATCATTCAGTGGTGACGAGGTCTGAGGTCAGACACCATAATGGGATGACCTCAGACCCTTAACATCATTAATTTGGTGAGATTAATTATGAGGATAACATCTTAGGTGATGACCTCAGACCCTTACAACATCATTATGTGGTGACGAGGTCTGAGGTCAGACACCATAATGGGATGAACTCAGACCCTTAACATCATTAATTTGGTGAGATTAATTATGAGGATAACATCTTAGGTGATGACCTCAGGCCTTTATAACACCATTCAGTGGTGACGAGGTCTGAGGTCAGACTACTAATTTGGTTTAGGCAAACACCATTGCATAAGCTTTAGAGCAAAAACATCATGACATACATACAACAAAAGAAGATGGCCCTCTTCAGAGAATAACACATTCAGAGATAAAAAAGAATATTCAGAGATTACAAAGAATGGAAAAGATCCATATTCATTCATAAATTATAGATGTGCCGAGGTTACAAAATCAGGGGTTACAATGTTCAGAAATTCAAGGGTTTGAGGAGGGGATGCTGGTATCTTCGGCTTGGTTAGCCTGGACAATGTTGGTCACCTCAGCAATGTCTGCCCCTCCAACCTCAGTGACGTCCATCATTGCAGTCTCGGCAGGCGCGACAGCCTCCTCCTCAACCTCCTGAAGGGCCTGGGCAAACTGAGGATCAGAAAAGCCAAGGCCTGTGAAGTCAGAGGCTTTCAAAGTACCAGCCTCCCTCTCCCTGACATCAACCCACTTGATAGTGGCTTTGATACCTCTTTCAAGGTATTCAAAGCCAAAACTCATAAACTCGTTAGAATTTTTATATTCGGCTATTATCCCCTCTGAGGCATCATCTAGAGCAGCCTTCACGGCCGAGCTGACCTTCTGCTGCAGTACATCATCCTTGGCCTTCAGGGCAGCAGCATGGTCCTTATTAAGCCGAGAGACCTCCTTCTCCAGCCCCTTCACCTTCTTGTCTGATTCACCCAACTCAGACTTAAGCCGGTTGATCTCTACGTTCAAAGAACTCTGGACCTTCTCAGCCTCTTGACCCTTCTGGATGAGGGGAAACTTCCTCAAATTCCAATTAGAGAGGTGGTGCATCTCTGCCAAGCCCTGCAGATTTTGCGAATCAGGAATGAGCAAAAGATAAATCAGAGGTTACACTTAGGAATTGGAAAGAAAAATGAGGTCATACCTGAATGGATCTGTGAATGCCGAACTCAACCAACAAAGGAGTATCAAGTGACCTGAAGAAGCGCTTGTCGGCCTCGTTCATTATAGAGCTGAAAGCATCTAAGGCTTGAAGACTATGGCTGACTATGCTATCAGTAATCTTCAACTACTCTATACGAGCCGACAGAGCGTCTGCTGAAGAGATGGGGATGGCAGTGTCAGCATCCTTCTTCTTCGGCCTCTGATCCTCAGGGGCATGATCAACTGGAGCCCTCTTCTTTATGGCTTGGGGCTTCGAGGCAGAGGGAGCTGGGGGAGGAGCATTGAGTCCGGCTTTCTTTGCGAGTCTCGTCAAGATGGGTGCAGCCATCTCCCAGAGTTCGTCTGAGATATCCTTCGGACGCTCTGCAAAAATCAATAGATCTGAGTTAGAAGATCAGACATAGATAAACTCAGAGGTTCAACTACAAATAAAAAGCGCTTACCGAGCTCAGAAAGAGGACTTCCACCCAGACCTGTCTCAGAGAGGTAATGGGGGATCATCAAGTGTTCGAACCTGACGAATAGACCATGTACCCCCTGATCTTGAAGGGCTTTCACCTTCTGAAGGTTTGATGGGCTCAGACCAGGGTCATCCCTCGCAGACATTGTGACCTTACCCCACCTAAGGGGCATCCTCGGCTCCAGAATGGACGAGGGAGCACATGGGCCAAATTCCCATGGTCCAGAGGCAAAAAAGTAACGTGGCTTCCAGTTGTGGTTGGAAGTCTGAGTTACTTGAAGCATATTTTTCTCTGGCTTCCGAGCTACAAAATGATAGTAGCTCGGATGATTTTTGGCAGAAGAGGGAACATAACAACCAACAAAGACCTGAACTGGAAGGTCTGAGTGGTGGACAACCCTCCACAAGATTATGACCCCTATTATGACCCTCCAGGCATTAGGGGATAGTTGGGAGGGGGGCAAATTGATATAGGCAAGGATAGATTTGATAATTGGATGGATGGGTAGACAAAACCCCAACTTGAACATCTGCTCGTACAAGAAGATTTTGCCGTCTCGGCCGTGAAAAGCCCTCTCTTCCCTCAGAGGTCTTCTTAGATTTATGGAGGGACTGATGGAATATAGGTATCTAAAGCAGAGGAGGTCTACCTCAGTTACAGTACTCTCGATCTCGGCCGCCTCAGAGACGTCGACATCACTTTCATCGTCATCATCATCTTGCTCAACATCGGCCGGAGCAGATGTTGATGGGTTACTCGGGAACCTTTGAGCGAACTCGGCACCGGTGATGGCTGACAGAGGAATGGCGTCAAGGGGTGGTGGAATGGCCACGCTCGGCTCAACGATCTCAACCTCTGAGGAAGAGGCTGAGGCGCTTGAGGAGTTATGAGATGAGACCCGACTGGAGACCTCCGCCTGATCAGGGGCCTGATCAGGCCGAATTGAGAAGTCCATGGCCTCCTGAAAGGAATCTCCGGACATGGGGTCTGAGGTAGAAGACTCAGACTCAGACATTGGTATAGGGTCGACAGGAACCTCTGACTGGTTGAAAGACTCTGAAGGATCAGGATATATTACCTTCAGGGGTGGTGAAAAGATGGGTCTAATAGGGAATTATTGAGACCTACGAGCCTCCTCCTGTGCTCTTTCTATTTGTCTAATTTTTTCTAAAGCCTTCTCCCTAAGGGAGGGGAACTCCTTAAGAAGTTGGTATAGGGGTCTGAGCATCAGAGACAGACACTACACTTGGAGAAACTGCCTTAAACTACAAACAAGATTGGATGATAAAACAAAGGAGTCTAAAGATCAAATTACTCAAACCTAACAAGAACAGTTCGCCTGCAATAATGGTGGACTCACCGGAAAACCCAAAGACTCACCGGAAAACTCAAATAGAAAGGAAAAAGCAGAGAAAAAGGAGGTAAATGAGGGGAAGAAGATACCTGAGGATGAAATGACAAGGAAAAGTGAAGAAAACCCAAGAGAGCTCCACCAAAAACCTCTGCAGAGAAGTCGCGAAGAAGAATGCTTTTAGAGAGAGAAAATGGCTGGAGTGCAACTGCGCAGAAGAAAGAATTGAGGATGGGGGGAAAAGGAAAGGTTTAAAACCCTTAAATATGCAGGCGCGACTCCCAAGGCCCATCATTGCCTTGGGAGCACCAAAGGCGGCTAACAACATGCTTCCTAAGCAAGCCATACATCAACACTGGACAAGTGTCAAGCAAATACTGGCTCATATTGGAAAGGCCTCGGAGATGTGCGAATCCCACAGTCACCTGCTTTCGCATGTCAGTAAGGGCTGGGGGGTGATTGATATGCCCCAAATGTGACCTCGGCCCGGAGACACCAACCTCGACCGAGATCATGGCCGACGTTGGACAAGCCTTGGGTATGCGGCATCAGCACTCGGCCATACCAAGGTCGGCCCAAGCCGACACTACCATGAGCCTCTCCAAGGGACATCACAAGGATCAACAGCATTCTCGTATACCTTGGAATGGCAACCTCGGCCAGACATAGGCCGAGCTCGCAGGAAGCCACCAGCAATCTCATCAAGACATTAGTCGATACTCCAAACACTCCAGCTCAACCTCGTCTCAGGCCGACCTTGTCCATTATCTTGGCTCGGATTAGGACGAGACCTCCATGGAATACTCGGACTGAACGAGTACCTAGACTTACCAACCTCGGCCTCTTCCAGGCCGAGGTCATACACCAGGCGCGATAGCCAAGCATCTGCTAACATTTGGATAAGGGCACGTGGACACAAATCAATTATAACAAGATTATTCCCCACACGTGGGGAGAATATTGCATCATCATTCTCTACATGTGACAGTGACAGATGGCTTTCCCATATTGGTGAGGCTATCACACACATGCACATTGCATGCATGGAGGGTATATTACACCCCCCAGGTACTATATATAGAGGTCATCCTCTACCTTGCAAAGGATCCAAAAACACAACCCTAGTTGAAACTCTGTCTAGATACACAGTAGAGAGAGAGCTTGAGAGATTGTATCCATGGCCATCAGTGCCTTATTACAGTGAGGTTATTCACACACACAGTGAACCACTTATATCCTGGTGCTTTCTCCTCTTCTCCTCATCTCATTCTCTTACCTTTTACATAACTATGCTGCCATTGTTGTTCTTAGATTGAGCTTGGAAACACCCTACCTGGTGGTGCTAATTCTAGCATCATCAATGGGGATTCATTTCAATCCTTGAATGGAGTGATTAGCCAACCATAGTCATAATTCAAGAATAATTGAAAACATGTAATAGCATAGAATTACTAGGAAGAGAAGAATTAATCAAACCCAATTTTGCCTTCAACTTGAAATAAAATTTTCAATTACAATCTATCAATTGTTTTTTGGTAAACAAAAAAAAACTAAAACTAAAAATTTCTCTCTCTAACTATTTTTGTTCTTCTTCTCCAAGTCTCTTTTATATGATTGATTAAAAGCTCCACTCAAATGGGGTCTTGAGTGTTCTTTTATAGTAGATGCATGACACACATGGGGTTGAGGGGTAGTTTTGGGAAGGTTTAATGTTCATGAAAATGGGGTGTGAGGTCATATGGGTGAGGGGATTGGAATAATGCAAATCAGATTTAGTTAAGGGTTATTTTTGGAAATGGTTTAAAGTTGGTAGTTGGGGGGCATTTTGGGAATTGGGGGTTAAAGGGTTAATTAGGCACATGGGGCTTTGTTATTTTTTTTTTGGCTTGGGTTGGTCTTTGGAAAATGGCAGGTCGTGGATTGAAGATGGGAAATGGGTTTTTGTTTTTCAAATGGCTTTGGGGGTTTCAGGTAAGGGTCAATCTCGGGTAGGGGTTGTGTCATGGTCGGAGGAAGGTTGTTGGGTATATGGGTTGTCGGGCTGCCGGATTCGGGGCTAGTCAGCAGGTCATGGGTTGAGGGGAGATTTTTCGCTGGGGGAAGCTGGGTATCTCATGGAAGGGCCGCGAAGATGGCTCAGCAGCGCCGGCGGCGTTTTCGGGTGTAGCGCCGACGTGGGTTTAGGGCTTGATGGTTGTCGCCGGAGCTGGTCGGAGTGCTTGTCGGAATGGGGGTCGACAGAGGTGTGGGTTGGCTCCGAGTTGAGTTTTGTTTGTTCGTGGGTTAAGTTTTTGGCAGACCCGAGACAGGTTTCGGGTTATAGGGGTTGAGGTTTAAGTTGAGTTTGGCAATGGAGGTTAGTGAGGAGAGAGAGAGTGAGGTTGGGAAGAAGAGGATGTGGGGGGTTATTGTGTGTGTGAGGTGTCTGAGTTATGGTGAGGATGAGGAGTTGGTTGTGTGTGTATAAAGTGTATGGGAGTGGGGTGTGAGAGGTTATGTGTGTGTCTAACTTATGACCCTAAAAAAGTGAAATTTAAAATAACTAAAATCCAAAAAAAAATAAAATCTATAAAAACAAAAATTAAAATTAAACTTCGAATCTATAAAATAAAACTAAAATAGAAGAAATAAAAGAAATAAAACTAAAAACCTAATAAAAACATAAAAACTAAAGATCTAAAAAAAAGTAAAATATAATAAAACTAAAAATAAACTCCTAAAAACTAATCTTAATAAAACTAAAAACTAATCTTAATAAAACTAAAAGCTAATAAAAATCAAAATAAAATAAAATTACACTAATAAAATAAAAATAGAAAATAAAACCTAGAAATCCTAAATAAATCCTAAAACTAAAACAAAAAGACTAAAACTAAAAATCTAAAAATTATTAAAAAGGGACAAATTAGACACACACGGGGTTCGGGATAGGTTTAGGCTAGGGTATGGCTCGGGTTTGGTTACGAGAGAGGGAATTACCTGCATAAAACGTGCATTTGCCTCGATATATAGCTTTTGACACCGCAAACGGACGTTTGACCTACAAGATAAACATTTAAACACATAAGAGCCAAGTTATCGAGAATTAACAACTAAAGTACGTCTATTTGGGGTATAAATTATACAGTTTTGGGTGCTTATCACAAGTTATTAAACTTGAAATACCTTATGATTATGTTGAATAAATGGTGTGATTAGTTATTGTTCTTAAGATTTAACCCAATTCGAGTTTTGATTGAATTTGCTGTTCAAAATCTTCACCTAGGTAAGTTAGATATGATTTGAGTGTTGAATATTGGTAGGTGATCATATAGAAATGAGTTGTCGATAATATTTGTTGATGATAGTTGGTGTAGAGGGAAGAAGAAGAATTGTAAGATTTAGATTTTGTAAGAAAAAAATGGGGGATGGTCGACTTTTTTGGTACGACCAGTCGACTGCGGCCAAGCCGCCGATCGATCGAGCCTAAGGGTAAAAGCATACTGGTTGGATCCTACGATAAAATCCAAATACGCGGTCGACCAGGGGTCAGGGGTCGGTCGACCAGGGGTCAGGGGTCGGTCGACCGGTACTCTATTTTCAGCCCAAGAATAGAATTTTATTTCTACTCTTTTCTTTTGGGTTTAAGGCTTAAGAACCTTCTCTTAGGATGTATTAAGAAGTAATATGACCTCACATAAGGAGAGTGTTACTCGAGGATAGTACGGGAGTGTCCGAGCTTATTTCGGGGACTATTTATAAGGGTAAAATGTCTCATTTTGTCTAGTAAACGAGAGTAGGACTAGTATAGAGTCGTGTAGTGTGTGTTGGACCTTCGGGGGCTAGTATGATAAAAAAATATTTCTTGTAGCTAAATTTGTATGTACATATGGTTTCAAAATTTAAGGATCGTATGTTAAACTTAAAATAGTTTGTAACTATGGCACAATTTACACATACCTCTCTAAATGCTATCATAGGGGAAGTACGCATTAAAGGTGAATCCCCTGGCTAATAATGCGGGGAGAGTGTAGTCCTCAGGCCATGATACTATTTGTTACACTGTATATTTGTATTAGTCGAAGTGAGGTAATTCCGGGTATGATTATGACTCACTCTCGAAGGTATATGGCTACTTCCCACGCGTTGCAATCTAGGATGCCCATGTGGTCTTGGTTATAAGCCCTAGAAGATGATAGTATTTAGGGGCGCATCCAGTGGGGTGACTCCCGGAAGGATGGTCTTCGAACCGTTATTATTATGATTGTAACTATTCTCATTGAAATGGTATTTCACCCGAATGATTCATTGATTTAAGAAAACTTTGAACCAACTTTAATTGCCTATGGTTCCTAATGATTATTTACTTGTAAATATATCTTCAATTGGTAAACTTGGCATGTGGAATATAGTTAGGTTACTCTGATTAAGTAGATTTGTAGTTTAGCTTAATATGAATTATACGCATTAGGATGTTCACTTAGGAGAGAGGTGAGGATGATTCCTTGAATGAAGAGCGAATTCTATTTGTTTATGAAAGTAACATTCATAACTGTCATTAATTTTATTCACCTGTATATCATATTAAATCGGGACCTGACCTATTTGTATTTCTCCTTCTTGTGTAGTTCTTATATATGTTCAGGCGCTCCGCCACATGGGAGCCCGCTTTGACTTTCCTTCTCAGTGTTAAGGAGCTACGGTATTTTGTGGATGTTGTAGAATTATTTTTGTAGTAGATGCGTCATTTCTTTTGATACTCTAGCCATGATCCGTCTGTATATTTGGGCATGTTGCCCAAGTTTAGTATTCGTACATACTGTCATACTTGGTGTACTCTTTTGTATGTATTCTATTAACCGACAGTTTATTCGGTTATACTTGCTAGTAGTGTTGATAAACTTATATTTATTTGTACATGTCAATCTTTTGTTATAAACTTGTTAATGGAAATTACTTTTACCCTATTTGAAAAATTATATATGACATCCGTTTTCTAAAATATTTGGTGGTTGTCTATTATTATTATGCGACAGTGATGCTGAGAATGGACCATTTAAGATTCCTGTTTTTATTGGAGTATTGGGATGGACACCTCTTATTTTAATAAGCGGGATGTCACATCTTAGCACTGAGTTAAGCGAGGACTGTCATCAAGTTTGGCTAAACATTGGCATTCTGATCAAGGTTCTCTATGAAGAGTCTTCAGAGGGACTGTTCAAATTCTGTGGTGGTAGTAGAAGAGGTGGTAGTAGAGGATGTGGTAGTAGAGGATGTGGTAGAACTCAAAGGTGTCTTGATAGCGGATCTGAGCCAATAAGGAGCCCGAGCAAAACTACGGTATGCGATCGCACCTAAGCGAGAAAAGAATTTTTATGTTTATTCGAGTGGAAAAAGAATATTTTTAGTACTATTTTTTTCAAAAAATAGAGAAAATATTTTTAGTATTTCTTGATAAAAAAGAGGGAGAGGGAGAATTCCCCAATGTAGTTATTATTATTAGGTTTCACTTGTATTACGTTTCGCCTAGGGTGAAAATTACATGCCGTACAGGAACCGAGATTGGGAAAATATAGGATACACGATGTAAGACACGGTTTGACATGTTTTCAGACTTGCGAATTGGGTCTTATTTTAAAAATGGACGAAATAGCATAAAATTCAAGCGTTAATATGACTTAAAATTTTGGCAGAGTTTTGCGTTGAAACAGACAAACTAGGTATGAGTGTCGTAGGAAATATCCCTAAATAAAGTTGATGCATTAGGAGGTTAGTGGAAAGCTTCTCCCTTTTAGCATGACTTCTATGATATACCTCTTGCATATAAGGGCAATCATTCATCGGTATTTATGGAGAAGCCATTTCATATACATGAGTGTAACTGAATTGCCTCGTGATTTACCTCATAGAAACAGTTCGTGTGAGAGTGAATTCGATATACTCGATGTATATGAAGGAAGTCATTGCTATATTTCTCCTATCGTGAGTTCGGTTATGAGGTACGTTACGGGGGGAGTCATTAGATATACGTCAAAGGTGCTACGCTAATGAAAGGTGGAAATCATATCGCTTAGGTTAATCGTGAATGATGGAACCGATACCAATCACGAAGTGATCCCCTAGTATAGGATAAAATTTTGGTCAAAATGTAGTGCCCATGTGATGTAGTTTGCAAAAATGCATGAATATTTATTAGCATTTTATAGAGAATTTTATGTATGTAAGCGGGAGAAGTAATACAACTGATCATGATGCAGAGCTTGGAATATACATGAGTGACATGTGATAAGGGAGCTAAACAAGGAGAGTAAAGCTAGAAAATATGTACATAAAGCATGGAGGTCTATACAAGGTATGAGACATGTGAATATACATAAATAGGAGAAAAGTATGTGTAAAGTGATAATGACATAGGAATATGTGTAAGTGAGAAAAAATGTGTAAATATATACAAGTGAGAGTAATGTGTAAGTGTGTGCTAGTGATACAAAGAACGGATATCGACAAGTGGTATGTGAAGCTAGTGCGGAAGCATGTGGCTAATAACAAGTGAGAATAGTGCAGATGTGTGTGCTACTGAGACTAAACGTGGATATCTAGAAGTGATATGGAGTATGTGAAAACGTACGTAAGTGGAGTGTAACATAGTAAGTATACACAAGTGAGAATGAAATGTGTGAATAGAGCATGAATATAAAAAGGTGAATAAAACATGAAGCTTGTGGTAGAAAAGGTGGTATATATATGTAATGAGAAAAAAGAGCATTATGGAGAGAATAAAAAGAAAGAATAAGGTATATACATACATGTAGAAAAATCGTCATACTCACATCATAAAAAATACGGAGATGATTCATTCTGAGGAGTATAAAATAAAAAGAAAGAAGATAATCTAAAAGGTAGCCTAAATGTGAGGAGTGCACCGGATTATAATCCATCACAAATAATAGAATACGCATGTGTAATGGGGTTGCTATGAATAAGAGGGAAAGACTACGGTGTACGCATTATGCCGAATCATAATCAACTAAGATAAAGTGGATGCATGTCTGATGGGATTGCAAAAACGAAAGATAATAAAAAATATGAAGATTTGATGTAATGTGACTAACCACCGAATTATGATTCACTATGAGGAAGTGAATATGCATGTCTGCTGAGAACATATAAAATACAATATGTATATATACATACCATACTAATAAACGTGAGAATAAATGAAATGATGAAATAAAAAAAGGATTCAAACTCCGAGGAAGACTCGATCGAGATGCCTACGCAGTTGAAAATGGCATCAAAATTCACGTAGTTCGATAAAGCATAAGGGAGGGATTTGACCCATGAACCCAAAAAAATATGTTTCCTAAATTCAACAAAAAAACATGTTTCCTGAATTCAAACCACCCTCCATTTCTATCCCCCCATTTGTTTTTCCACAACCTTCTCAATCTCCTTCTCCCTAAACAGTACACCCCCACGACAACGTATTCCCAACACAAAGATAAAAAAAGAAGAGAAATCCTTCAAATTCAAGGTGGGCAATGTGGCAACCAAATAGGCACAAAGTTTTGGGAAGTAATCTATGACGAACATGGAATCGATTATGCCAGCAACTACAATAGCGACTCTGATTTACAAGTGGAGTGCATCAACGTTTGCCATAACGAGGCCAGTGGAGGCCGATATGTCCCCCGAGCTGTGCTTATGGACCTGGAGCCCGGTACCATGGACTCTGTGCGATCAGGCCCTTTTGGACACATATTTCACCCCGATAAATTTGTTTTTTGCCAATCCGGTGTGGGTAACAATTGAGCTAATGGCCATTACACCGAGGGAGCCGAGCTTATAGATGCAGTGCTTAGTGTTGTCCACTAAGAGGCTGGCAATTATGATTGCTTGAAAGTTAATTCTTCTAAATCACAAAAAATAAATATCAATGCAAATAAAAAAAGAACACATACATGTACTCGGTTTGGCAATTTTTATTTCCCGTGGACATAGGCAGACCGTGTTAACTTAATTTTACGAAATCGTTCAACAGTTTTATGGATCAATAATATAACACATAATCTATAAACATGTGATTAACAATTTTATACCCATATAAATTATTATATTTGTTCAGAATCATGATCTAAATATTTGTTACTACGTTAATAAAAGGAAAAAAATCATATCTATGTGAGCAATAGTTTTGGAGTTTGATGACGATATCATCAAACTAAAAAAGTGTTAGGCCTATGTCTAAAATTTTAGTCCTATACAATAAGTTAGAAACCCGAAAATGTTATGGACTTGCAGTTTCACTCCCTTAGTCTACAACGTTTCTTGTGCTGCTTGTTACAAGTGCCTAACTGATGGAGGTTAGGCCTCCATTTATAGGTACGGAGAGGACCTCAATCCCAAGAGACATATGATATGGATCGTCCATCGCGGTTAGATTAATAGATTCATTTGGACTAATACATTGGTTAATAATTAACCAAAGAAAATGTTCATAACCTTTGATTATCTTGGGAGGTCTTTTATTTAACTAATATGACTTTATACTTAATTTAATTGTGAACCACCTAGAGGCTTATGAATTGTTTAAATGAGATAAAATAATTCTAACAGACCGAACTACCTTCGAACTAAGTACATCTTTGTGTTATTTTTTTATTTGCGTTTATATTTGTGGGTAAAAGTGGTATTTAGTGTTATTATAGGATCGGTATCAGTTACAATAACAATCTAATAGAATTATAATTTTACAATGAGAGAGAGCAAATATAACCATTAAACCCAATTATATTATCACACATATATTGTTATATAAGTAATGTTATGAGTTTCCAAAATATATCCCAAATAATCCACCAAACGTTATGGAATGCTAATGAAGTATTGAACTAAGCACATGGTATGACACTTTTTTCTATGATACATCGTTCGAGGATGATTTGAGAACGTTTGGAGGATCATATTATTTTTTTATCAAACATTGGAGGACCGCACATTGAACACTTAAAAGTGTTGGACATTACACTATTTTATTTATCAAACTAAGCATCTCTAATGGGCTTGGCCAGTTTTGAAGTGGCACATGCGATTTGGTGAGATGGGTCCAGCATGTTATTTGTTAAAGTTTAGCTGCCCAGACGAGAAGCCAAATGAGAAGGCTCACGGCTGGGCTAGATGTGCTTAATAAGCCAACTAAATATGAACATTTTTCTTTAAATTAGACATGCCAATATTTACTAGTTTATATATTTGTGGAATGATTACAATAAATATGAACATGTTATAAATAAAAAAAGAAGTTACTAAGCACATTACAAGGAAGAAAATAGATATCTTTGAAATTTGAATGGGTCAATCGGGCCACGCTAGTGGCTAAGGCTTACGAGCATGATAAATTGGTCGTCCCGACTTCGCATCGCTAGAAGGATAGGATGTCGATCCCATGCACCTAATACCGGGCTACCCATGATCCATATAAAAAAGGGTTGGGATAAACTACGATTGATTTGGAAAGGCCTAATACAAACCATTTTATATACAAGTATGTTTCTTTATATTTTTATTGAATTGTCACTCTTTTGCTAACCTAAACACTGTTTAGCTGATTTGGGGTAAAAGTGGGATCTACTTATATTTTTAGTGTTTATGGTTAGTGTAGGTGGTAATTTCCTAAGATATTGATATCCAATGCACACAAGCCAAATAGATATATTAATAGCAGAAAAGGATGAGATTACACGCATAACACAAGATATACGTGGTTCGACAACTTGCTTATGTCCACAGGGAGCTAGGGTTATTTTTTTTATTAGTTAAGAATTTAGGTCCACAGAATTGTAGTATTGCTTGACGTTACAATAATGCATTCCCCGGTCATGTGCAACAGGTTTAGTCTTAGGCCCCGTTAAAAATTAACCTTAAGAGTTGGAACTTATCCTCTATCATGATCAACCTTCATAAGTGATATCATTGAATATTTCTCCCTTGATGGGGATCCTTCGTTATTTATAAGCGCACCTGATCGGGGCGCATATAGCCGAGCATGTGCCAAAGGAATTCTTGACCCCACAGTTACCCCAAAGTATAGGGGCTCTCTGAAGTAACTGGGGTTTGTGTCTAGGTCGTTGTTGATGTTAACAAGTCTTATTTCTTAACAGAGATGAAAGGTTTCCTCTTATGGTTAAAGGTTGAGAACTACCTGGAACTTCTGCACATTGATCAGAGGAAAGTTTTGTAAATGCCCTATGAAATGAACAACCTTTGCCTATTGAGTTCCCCTGGGTCACATTTGTAATTATGGCATTTTTACTTAGCCTTTAAAGGCGCAATCATCATTTCAGTAACCGTCACACGTTGTTTTGTCTTTCATGTGATTAATAATCATTTTGGAGAATCATGAAGTCATTTTTCACAATAAAACAATCGTTCATCTGTTTCCCTTTCATTTCGAAACTAATGTGTTTGAAAGACTTTCGATACCTCCATTTTATTGTTAGCACTCTAACTTTCATTTTTCTGCATTTCTAAGTTCCGTTCCTTTAATCATCTCTTTGAGTTGCCTCCGTTCTTCAATAATTGTGTACGTTATCAATAAGAATATCATAAATAATCTCAAAATTGACTATATCCCACAGTGGGTCACAGTAAAGCTGGTTGAAGGCCTTTGTGAGTTTTTTGAATTTGATAAGGGCCATTGGCTGCCCCCTATGTTCATCGCTGAGTGTGGGGTAACTTTTCCTCTGAATCAAGTTTTTCTTAATTTTATTAATACTTTGATTTGGTTATGTCTCATGTCGCTCCAAACACTTTGAGCATCGTTAATGGGGTTCATCGCATTAACAAGTTGTACGGGACCGATATAGGTATCAATGACACCATGTATTGTTACCAATGGACTTTGATCCATGAGAATATTTATTACCTGAAGACCAGGGTGGGCAATCGGGCTCTGGTGGTGAACTTGCCTGATTTTAATAAGGACTACAAGATCATTACATGATTATGAAGAACTAACAATGCACTCCACTTCTCGAGTGAAAAAAATATGAAGTGGCAAAGTGCCTTTAGGAAGGGAAAAGAATAGGTTATGTTGCAATAAATTCTTCACTTTGAATTTTCTCTTCATTTGATTGATTGTGGTTGTTTTTTATTTCTTTTTTGATACTCAAAAGCAAGAAGAAACTTCATCCCGACTAGGACGTGAATTTTGCTTCTTTTCAAAAAGTCTAGCCGATTCAGCACAAGATTAGAACTGTTGATCATCCCATGTCGTCTGCCTTTCCTCTCGGCTACAAGAGTTCAACTACTTCCTTTAGCGTAATGCTAGTTGAATAGACTTCGATTATTCTAATTGACTTGGACAATTACACCTCATAGGGTTCAAACGAGGAGGGAACATCTTCCTCCTTTTGAGTTTCTAGACATTTCAGTCGTCGTTGCTACTAACATTCTTCATGTGAAATGGTCTCAAAAAGAAAGGTGATGAATTTGATTGCTGCCACTCGGGGCATAAAGACTTCTCTAGATCTCCCGTCGAATAAGAATGGAGATCTTGTTCAGGACGAGCAAGAAATGATTGCTAACCCCATATATATTGGGGATTCCACCACTAAGGACATAGATCCCCCTTCATGAAAATGAATAAATATAAAGATCCCCCCTACTTGCTGTTGTGGGTAAAAATCTTGCTAATAAGGGTTGCTCATTCTGTTGATGTTCGCCCCGACCTGGCATATGACTTGATTAGATCGGCATGCCTTCCTATTGACAGGGAAGTTTCTGTTGGCCTGACTCATGCTCGGTTGGTGGAATGTTCTAACCATAACCTTTCTCGCATAAGTTCACTATGAGTAATGTATGTTTCTCATCATATTAGTCCTTTAGTCCAAACTACTGATATTTTCTTTCTTCCATGTCTTGTAGTTCCTTGTTGAGAATGACTAGATATTTTAGAGATATATTGCATTGAGGAAGTTCTCCCATGTTATGGAGGTAGCTTTGGGTGAGGAAACTAAGGCCTTGGATGCCTCTCGATTGGTTAATCAGAATGCGATCGCTGAGAAGGAGAAGCTAAACTAGAAGATCCAAGCTTTGGAGGTAGCCAATACCGACCTCCAAAAGAAAATCAAAGAGTCCACTGATCTGGTCTCCGTCACCAAGAAGTCCAAAGATGAGGCCGAGAAGGTCAATGTTGAGGCTTAGAATGCCAAAATCAAGGCTGAGGAGGCAGATGCCAAGTCTGAAGAGGCTATGAATGGAATTATGCAGGCCAAGTATGATTCCTATACTCAAAGCTGGGACAAGGATTTCGATAATGCCTAAGAGCAGATTCAGTACCTCAGGAAGGTATTCCTGAAGAGTGGTTGTGACAAGTTTTTTATCAAGACAGGCATTGCTCAAGACTCTGAGTTGTTCAAGGGGTATAATATAGGCCCCCTCTATAATTAAAGAGGATGATGATGATGAGGGGTTTCTCATCAAGCAGTCTTCTAGCCTTGAGGCTGCCAATAGTGATCTGGAGAAGAAGTTCAATGCCTATCAAGTAACTAAGAAGGTATATGGAAGCCCCGATGCTATTTAAGTTCTTAAATAAGTCGACGCCTATCAAGACGCCAAAAAGGCTAAAGATGGTGCCAAACAGCGAGAAGACATCACCTTTGTTTAAGCTTCTGAGAAGGCAAAGGTGGGGGAGAATGCACCTTAGAGTCAAGAAATGCTGTACTTATTTCCTTTCCTTCCGCGATGTAGGAGTTTACCTATTGACTATTTTTTTAATAAAATTAAAGGTTTGATTCAACTATATTTGTTCATTCATCTCTGTGCATTTTTTTTTACCAAGCTTGACTGACCTACCACTTGTCCTTAAACTTTTAATTTTGATACGAGACTTGCAGTGCTCGTCGCCACTCATCATGATTTTAAAGAAAGTCGTGAAAGACTCCTTGATGCAAGTTGTGACGATACTGATGATCTCGACCAGATATTTAGCTCTGATGAGTTTTTGCAAGCAAAAGAGGCCTACTCGAATCTGCATCGACTTTTCCATTGTGTTGTGGTCATCAATGTTGTCTATCATGACATGATTATAACCACCCAAGTCAGTCACGATGAAGAGTTATCCAATCTGCGGGCTAAATGTAACAAGGTTATGGCCGAACTGACTAAAGATGGATGATTTGTCCAGAAATTAGACAAAGTCCGGTTTACATATGTTAGGAAGACTTTTATTCTGCAAGCTAACCTCCAAGGATCAAGGAAGGTCGTTGTTCTTCTTGAAAAGGATAACAATGATTTGAGAGCTAAGTTTGGGAGAGCCAAAAAGTCCTTACTAGACAAGTAAGTTATAGAGGGAGATTTCTTCCTCGAAAAGGAAATTGGCTAGCTAAGGGCAGAGCGGGAGAGGGTCCAAAAGTTTTTACATGATAAGGGTGAGACCATTAAAAGTTTATCTTCCTCCCATAAACAGGAGAATGGTTAGCTAAGGAAGGAACTGGAGAAGACCAAAAAGTCTTTTCATAATAAGAGGCGACTATTAAGAGTCTATCCGAGAAAATTGCTTGTTTCAAATTCTAATTCCATAAATAACCTTACCAAGTGTGGAATGCTGAGGCTCTTCTCAGTTTTAATGCTCCTTTAATTAATGCTCGGAGCGTTCCCTACACGAATGGATGGTTCAATGGCTTGGAAGTTACGAAGGTGCCCAAGGATTCTGAATTATGATACTTTTATGACTCGGTTGTCCCATTTATCAGAAGCCTTTGATGCTTTATGGATCCCTACAGATTCCATTTTAATTATCTTGATACGGAATCACCTATGAAATTATGGGCTCAATGGTGATGATAAGCTCCACGACTTCCACACTTCATCAATAAGGTGACTCCGAGAGGGAAATCAAGAATTATAAACATGGATGACAAAGTCAGGCCTTCTGGTTTTGCTGTTCGGCACGCTAGAATTGAAGCTTCAGAGATGAATCGCTCCAGTCGCGTGAGCGATCCACCTATAATTACTTATTCGTTGTAAATGATTCATGTTTTTATTTCCATATAATAACTTTGAGATTTAATGGAAATTTCAAAATTTTACTTTCCTTTATGTTGTGTAATCCGTGTTCTTATCTTTTAGGTGATGTAATCACATCAAACCTTAGGTCGAGAGCTAGAAAAATAAAAAAATGCATTTATTTGTGGGGTCATCTCTGAGCTAAAATTTTTTTTTACCTGATCAGTGTTAGATGACTAGGGTTTCTCTGTAGGCCTTTTATCTGTCGTGGGTAATTGTTTAGGTTTTATTAATCATAAAAATAATTTAGTTCTGATTGGTTGTTGGTCGACCAACCAATCGATCTGTAAGGAGACATTTAAAAGAAGTGTCCATGCTTGGGGAACAAATGGTGGTCGTTGGTCGACCAACCAATCAGTCTTGAAGAAAACATTTTAAAGAAGATAAATATCTAGTGATAGATGGTATGCTAAGAATAATTCATTTTACTAATTGATCTTCTTTATTAAATATTCACTGCATGCCAATTAGAACAACGAACAATGAAAATCTATATTTTTGAAATAAAAATTAGAACTAGTTCTTGACAAACAAAGATTTTCTAGAAAGTAATTCAAAATTGAAATAAATTAAAACTAGAAGTAAAATTTCTTGATATTGGCACCGTTCCATGCTCAGAGAACTTCTCAGCCCTCCATTGTTTCTAAATGGTAGGTTCCCTACAAGTCTTCTCTGATAAATTTGGACGGACCTGCCCAGTTAGGCTCAAGCTTTCTATTTGAGTGCTTCCTTGCACTGCCCATAATTATCTTTAGGACATAGTCCCTAAACTTTACGCTCATTGCCTTGATCCTTCTGTTGTATTTCTTGGCCAACTATTGTTATTAGGAAGCGAGCTTTATGAAGGCTAATTCTCTCATATCATCTGTTAGGTCAAAATCAACTCTGATTGCTTCGTTATTAAGATTTTGGTTGACTAGGGAAGACTTCGTGGATGGTAGGACTGTTTCTAGTGGAATGAAAAATTTCATCCCATAATCTGAGGCAGAGATTTTTCCCCCATTGATCTCCTAGGATTAGTTTGATATGTACAGAGAATGTGGGGAGTTGGTCTACCCATAAACCTTTTAGTTTTTCTAATCTCTTTCTTTTCCTGTCGAGGACTGTTTTATTAGAAGCTTTTGCTTGCCCATAGCTCTAGGATAGAGGCTACTTTTAAATTGAGTCTCGTTGTCCATTATGATGATCTGGGGAATACCAAAATGAGTTATGATGTTCCTCTAGATGAATTAGTCATATTGACATCTCGGATACTTGATAGTCGTTCTTCTTCCACCCATTTAGAGAAATAGTCTGTACAAACCAGAAGGAACTTCCTGCTACCAGATATAAGGGGTAATGGACCATCAATGTCCAGTCCCCATTACGTAAAAGGCTAAAGTCTCATGAGGGACTTGAGGCCGTTGGCGGGCTGTTGTACTAAAGGTGATAAGAGTTGACAGTTTTTACACTTTCAGACGTATAAGACCATGTCTTGCTAGATGTATGACTACCAATACCTTTCATTTGTATCTCTGAATGCCAGTGATCTTCTCCTTGCATGGCTTCCACATATCCCCTCATGCAATTTGCGGCCCTATTTATGGCTATAACCTGCTTGCCCATTTTCCCTTGATTGATGCTGGGTTAATCAAGATATTTTATTTGAATTATTCTCTTTAGTTCTCCCTTTGCAGCTGAATAAAGTGTAACTAAGTCATCTGCATGACTATTATTCCCTCTTGAGAATTATTATACTTGTATGTGCTCGAACTGGGTGACTAGGTTCTAGGCCTCTTCAAGGTATGCAACCATGCATTAATATTATAGTTTCCTGATATCTGATTTGATATCATCCATGAGTCACATAAGACATCAAGGTGACGGGCACCGAGGGAGAGTGATTTTTTTCAAATCCTCGATCAATTATTCATACTTTCTTCATTATTGTAGGCTTCAAATGCCAAGTGTATTACTTGCTCGAAAATAGTTTTCTACGGAGATTCTAAAACTATCTTATTCCATCCCATTGGAATTAGAGGCTCCATCGATATAAATGGTCCATATTTCCCCTTCTTCAACTGGTTGTTGAATATTCTCTACACTTCTAGTGTTAACCTCCATTGATGCCTAATCGCTAGAGAATTCATCAATAAATTCATATAAGACCTGCCCCTTGATTGACGTCCTGGGATGAAACACGATATTAAACCTCCCTAACTTCACCGACCACTTGGACATCCGTCAAGATAGGTTGGCCTTTCAGAGTACGTCCTTCAGAGGGAAGAAGGTCAGGACGACTATGTTATATGCCTCAAAATAATGTTTCAACATCCGTGAGGTTATCACTAGTGCATAGGCAAGTTTTTCCAAGAGGAAATAGCTTTTCTTAATGTCGAGAAATGTTTTGCTCGCACAATAAATGGGATCTTGACCCTCATTCCTCTCGTAGACTAGAGTCGAGCTAACTGCATGACTGGACACTGTTAGGTACACATACAAGGGTCCCTCTTCATCTGGGATTATTAGCAGTGGCGGTCGGGTCATGTACTTCTTTGAGTTCCTGAGTACATTCAACGTTCCATATCCCCTTTCCTTTTTTTCCTCAATATCTGAAAGAAAGGTCGGTACCTCTCTAAAGATCCTGATATGTATCTATTTAGTGAGGCGATCATGCCAATCAGCTTTCATACCTCACGAACAGTATTCGAAGGTTGTAATTTCCTTATTTCTTTAATCTGATTGGGGTTTTTCTTCATCCCCCTTTGACTGACCAAATACTCGAGAAACTTTACTGACTATACTCCAAAGGATCACTTAACTGCATTCAACGACATTCTGTAGTAGCGAAGGACTTCAAAAGTTCTCGCCGGGTCTGCAAGGTGATCCTTTTTTTCCCCTCTCTTTACGAGCCTGTCGTCTATTTACACCTCTATTGTCTCTCCAAACTTTTGCTAAAACATTTTCGTAACCAACCTCTGGTAAGTTTATCTGGTGTTCTTCAATCTAAATGGCATCACAGTACAATCCTAACATAGTGATGAATGAGGTATTTTCTTAGTTGTGATCGAAAAGTGGGATCCGATGCTACCCTGAGTAGGCATTGAGGAAACTCATGCACTGGTGGGTGGTAGTCGTGTCAACCGGTTGATCTATCCTGGGTAAAGTAAAAATATTCACGGGGTAAAACTTATTAAGGTTAGTGAAGTTTACGTACGCTTTCCACTTTTCATTGCTCGTTTTGAATACCATAGGATTGGATAGGCACTTGGAAAATTGAACCTCCTTGATAGACCGTGTCTCCAGAAGATTCCTCACTTCTTACTCTACTCCCCTCTCTTTCTTTGGGGTTGTTCTTCTCACTTTTTATGTCATGGGTGGATGCAACGGATCCACATGGAGGTTATGACATATAATCTTTTGATCGATGCCTGGCATATCGCACAATTGCCAAGCAGAAACATCTTTATTGCATAAAGAAAGGAAACTAATTCTACCTTCTCTAGTAAGAGTATTTCCGATCAAGAACTTCTTCCTGGTTGATTGTTGTCAAAAGACAAACTCTTGGAGGGGCTCTATGACCCGATCAATAGGGGTAATCCTGGTTTCCTTAACATTAAGCCTCTCATACTTGCGTTGTTACTAGGAGGGTACAGAGCTCTCTACCTATTCCTCAAGTTTTTTTTTCATACTTTAGTCAGATAACAGCTATGATGCACTACTGAGCTAACGTCTAATTCCCCCTGATCTCTATTATTCCTTTCTTAGTCATGCACTTCACCGTATGGTGATATGGGGAAGGTGCTACCCTTATGGCATGTATTCACCCTCTACCAAATATAGCATTATAGGGGGAGTCTATATCCATCGGAGGAGCTCGATAAGTATGGACTTTCCTCATGCTTAGATTACGAGAAAAACTTTGCCAATGGGCAAGGTCATCCTTCCTGCAAAGTCGCCCAAAGGCACGGTAACTACCTACAGGTCTTTTGCTCGCAGATTCAACTTATTAAACATTTTTAGGTACATAAGGTTTGAAGAGCTTCTCTGATCCAATAGTAGCTTGTCCATGTCCCAGTTATCAACTCTGATAGTGATTACTAGGGAATCTTGATGAGGGTTCCTCACTCCGACTACATCTTTACTAATAAACACTATGTGTTTGGAGTAGTTAATCTCCTCTTGTAGTTGCCATTTGCATACAATGGGCTTAGCTGGGTCAATCTGAAATGCCTCCATCACTATTGAAGTTCACATCTATCCTCGGAGCATTTCCTTTGATCTGATTTGGTTTTGATTCCCCATGAATTATTGCAAACTCATGGTCTAAGTGTTCATCCAGTACAATATATAGTCTCTGGTCGCACATAAGTTGTGCTTGCACTTCTTTCTTTTCAACGAACTCGCTGAGGTGCTTGACCTGGTCCCTCTAGATGAGATTTCAGGGCCTTGTAATTCTGAATCTTAGGGTTGTGATCCTTGTGGTTTGCACACCTCCGTTTCATGTTTCTCTTCTTGGGATCGCTTAACATCTTATTAGGCCACTTGAAAAACTACTGACCTTTGATATTATAAAAGAAGTTATTGATCGTCTCGGTGAAAACCTTTTTGATGGCCTTGAACGCCTTCTTAAGATCCTTATTCTCGATTCCCTCTTGCCTTTTTCCTTCTTTATTGCTCATTCCTTTTTATCTCCATTTTTGGTATGCTTTGGCCGATCACCTTCCTGGATAACTACAACCACTACATCTTCAACCTTTGCGTACTTTTCAATCCTCTTCATAAAATCGCAATTGTAATGGCCTCCCTCTTGGTGAGAGATTGATGAATCATGAAACTTCTTGGTAGTCCAACCTTGAAGGAATCCATTGTAACTTGCACAGTGTAAGCTTTGATTTCATTGTTGACCTCCTACCATCTTCAGGCATACTCGCGGAGTGTTTCCTTATTCTTTTTTTTAGCATAAGAAGTGATTCCATCCATTTAGGATGGGTGCTACTAATGATGAATTTGTCCATAAAGGACTCGACGAGCTTCTTAAAACAAGTGATCGGCCGGTTTGGAAACTTCTCAAACAACCTTCTGAGCAACATCAATAAGACTGAAGGGAAATATGCAGCATATTAAACTCTTTTTATTCCATAATGTCCTGGCTTGGCGATACTGCCCAATATGCTTGGTAGGATCTGTCTTCCCAACATAAATTTTGAATCATGGAGTAGAGAACTTCTTAGGAGGCTCAAACTCCTTAATATCCCGACAAAATGGAGATTTCATTTAATTGACTATGCGAGGCAGCAGTAGGAAATTATTTTCAATGGGAGAAAGCCTGACAGAGCAATATCACGTGGAGGTAGAATGACCACGGGTCATGAAATTCTTTTCTACGAGAAGATTTAATGATGATATTCGTGGAATAAGCATCAGCTAAATATGTGCCAACAAACGCGATAAGGGATCGTCTAATGAACTCCTTGTTTGTACATGCTCCTAGATTAGCAAGGTGCCTGCCCACTTATCTCCTAATGAAATTATAAAGATCCTTTTCTTCCCGTTGCTCATTAGAGCGGGGTCTTCCCCCTTGTGACCCTTTGTGAGGAGAACCATCCTTCTGGCACGAGGAACTCCACTCTTGGCGGCGAGCTATGCTCACGTGAGGACTAGGATTACACAATTTGTGGCCACATTTGTGCTTCTCTTTTTGTTCTTATCTCTCCAACCATTCTCGGCATCATTAGAGTGCAACATTTTGCTCCTGTTGTAGCCATCTCGTCCCGAAGTCACTTTTAATGAGCCTTGAGAGCTATTTGGACTGTTAGGGCTCGTCGCTTTGAGAGTGTGCTACAACGGATTAATGCGACTTCCTAAATAAAACTAATTTTAATTAATCAAAATTTTACTTAAACCCTAACTCATGCATCTAGGTGATTTGATAACATAAATTCAATAAGCATGCAAAGAAAACCAATTTCAGGAAAAATCCTCGAAGAGAAAAGCCTTTTATTTCACTATAATTTTTAAGTAACTTACACGGATTACATTAAAATAAATTTTGACACACGAATACCCTCAGGCGTCGATCGGTGTCATCAGAAGTGGTTCACATGCAGCTATACCACAAGAATCGCAGTTCTATCTTCAGCCCAGGAATACCGCAGCACTCTATATGAACCTCAGTCCAAATTATCAAAGAATCTTCACATAGAAAGATCCTCAATTACACGCATTCATATGATGTAGATTTACCCTCTCTACAAGAGTAATATTAACAAGATCGTATTTTAGCATCCAAAAAACAATTCACTAAAGGATTGGGATGTTTTATGAATTGTAAAAGCAAAGGATTAAACCTCTAAAGTGAGAAAACAAATTCATACTGTTGTTTGCAGAAAACATAGACAGTTTTTGCAGAGGTCTTCTGATGAAAAAAGAAGTTGGAGAGTCTTATTTATAAAAGACTTAAGGAGGCGGCTCGTTCAAATGAGATTGGATGTCGTTCGAACGAGATCCAATGTCATTTGATACATCGCGCGACAAGCCATGTCGTTTGAACGACATAGGCTATCATTTGAACGACAGTAAAATTAAATATTTTTCTTTTTCTCGGTAAATGTGTCGCGTCAAAAACTCCAAAAATTATATTTTTTGACGAAAACATTAAAAACTCCGCTCCAACACTTAGAAAATATTTTATGAAAAATAATCCTGTGTGGACATAAATTTCCAATTGATTCCCTGTATTATTTTGAATTAATTCCGTGAACAAAACTGTGTTTGTAATATGTCATAGGGAGATTTTATTTTGTCACGATCCCACTTGGTCTATGACGTATTGGAGAAATTGAAGACGTTGTCGCAAAGCTTCAAAGAGTTAATCATGCCGAAGTTTAATTGGTGCAAGTTTATTTGTCTTCAAGTTAATTGCATTCCTAGATCACACAGGTATGAATGCGTATAATTTATGGAGCTCGAAATAATTTTTATAAAAGGACGAGGTTGAATTTTTGTAAGGAAAATGTTTTAAAATGTTTTTAAGAGTGTTTTAAATGTTTACTCTACGTTTTATTCTGATAAGCTCGAAAAATATTTTGACTTAATTGGATCTTTTTTGGAAGAAAATTTTTTAAGAAAAAGTCAAACTGACATGCACGTCGTTCGAACGAAAGCTCGGATCATTCGAGCGAGAGATGACTATGTCGCGCAAACGACTGGTCAATCTTGTTCGAGCGACATGTTTTTCGAGGTGGTTAATTTTCCCTATTTAAAGTGTGGTTTCATCAGAATTTAAGAGGTGTGCAATCTGGAAAACAATTTTCAATCCAGTACGAGTTTTGCAAATGTTTTTCTAAGGTTTCAAAGCTTAAACACATCCTTAGAGTTTGGAAAGATCCTAATTATCATTCCTATATGTTTATGTGATCTTACTGCACCAAGAAGGTTTTTTCTATACTTGAACATCTGGGTTTTGCAGTGAAGAAAAGAGAAGGACTTCTTGTTCGACATCGTAGACGTATCGAAGCCATTCGGTGGACACCGAGATATACGTGAACACGTGTGTTGTGGACAGGTATCGTGGAAGGACTTTTTGTGTGAGCACAGTGAGAGGATTGGTTGAAGATCAGAAGAGTGTCAAGACCAGTGGGGATCGAGTCGTTGAGTGAGTCTTTTGTCTGTTTGTTTTAATTCCATATTCATAGTGATTGTCTGGCTTAGGCCGTCCGAGGTTTTTTCCCGTCTTGGATTTTTCCTCGTACATCCGGCGGTATGAGTATTATCTACTTTAATTTACTTGCTTTAATCACTAGATGCTTGTTTCGGATTAATCAAGATAAAATTGGTTTAAAGTAAAAAAAATGATTTTTCACAACTTGGTTTGGTGCTAAGTAAAATTTGGATAATTTTTGGTGAAAATTAGTTTGATTTGAAACACATGCATAAGGGACACTCTTCAAATTGGCATCAGAGCTAGAAATCATAATTTATTTGTTTTGTGATCCTGTGTGTTTGTTTATCTCTCTTGTGTTTGTTTTCTCTCGATGGATTCTCTAAGCTTTGACGATTTACATCGTTTGAATTTAAAGTTTGCAAAACGTATTGAAGTTTTGGAGAAAGAAAATTCCTATTTTAAAAATATGATTGAATATTTGCAAACGTTTCAAATTCAAAGAGATATTTGTCATGAGAAGTTTGGTTCCTTGCTTAATTTTTTTAATATGTTAAATTGGGCAAAAATGAGAGTGATGATAGAATCATCGTTTTAGAAAAGAGTTAGAGGATTTGAGAAATTCTAGGGTTTGTACCGTTGAGGAAAATAATTCGATTAATGATTTTATGGCACGAGAAAAGGCTCTTAGGGATAAGTTTGCTCACATTGAGGGGGAGTGAGATAACCTTCTAGGGGTAATTAATAATTTAAATAAAGAGTACCTAAAGTTTGAGGAGCTTAATTTTTTATTTGAGTCCAAATTTTGAAGTTTAAAAGTGATTCAAATGACTCGATTTGTTTGTGTAGTGATGATAATGGCTCATCTTGTTCTAAATCTTCTATTACTAATGCAAAAACCATTATTTGTTATAGAGGATCAACCATATTCGAGGGTGTTAGAAAAGATCAACCTAAAGGTCCCATTCCTTGTCGAGTTTACACATGTTCGTATTGTGGTAGGAAAGGTCACCTTAGGAGTTTTTGCTATGATCTTAAAAAGGACCCTAGGAAGTTTAAACATATTGTCCCGATGATTCCCAAAACCCGTTTTGTTAGGTATACACTGGTTTGGTTTAGGAAATCCTTTTTGTAGATGATAAATGCTAGGTTGGTTGATTCTCACATGGTTGCACACGATTCGTCACACGCTATTTCTTATAGATAGTAGCTTGCATGATATTGTTTGTCATGCGCTAGTTTTTGCTTCATGATATATTCTTCCTAGTGTTATGACATGTTTATCTCTTTGTATTATATTTTTCATTTGTTTGAGTCTTATTTGAAAAATACAAAAAGATTTTGTTTTTGATAAAAGTTTCGAAAATTCAAAAATAGTTTGCCTTCTTGTTTGGTTGTGGTTTTTGTTCTTGAGTTTACGTGTTTGATGTGGCATATTGGTGTGCTTGGACCCCCATCATTTCATTATCCATGTGGCTAGGACATGAGACGATGCTTAGAATGATCTTAACCATTGTTCAAAAGGTGTTGTTTCGAAGTTGATATGCATTTTGATTCGACTTTGTATATATGCCCACATTGCACACATGCACGAGTTTCTATGGATGTTTGACTTCTCCTGCATATTTGAATTTAGTGAGGCGTTCTTTTCTCAATCTTTTCATTTATGCTTAAGTAGACTTAAGGAGAAGTTTGCATGTAAGAACCGTTTACCGTGAGGATTTGAATTGGTACCTAATTGAAAAAATGATGAGTGATTCACGGGAAAGTGCTGCGAGATTTCAAAATTAACTCGTTGGAAAGCCACGTTTAAAAAATCCCAAAAGAAAAATGCAAAATGCTAATAAAAGGGCCAATAATATTTTCTCTAAATTGAGAATGCTATAAACCTCAAAAGAATTTGAAAAAAATATATATTTATGAGGGAGTTTGGTTGGAGAATATTTAAATGGGTTTGCACAACTAATCGTAATGTTGAAACATTGTAATTTGACGCTATTGTTTATAGAATCGTCAAAAATCTGGATTTGTGTGCATGTAGTTTGTTTAGTTCATTTAGCTCACACTTTAATTGTCATATTTCTATGATGAAGTTTGATGATTTATCGCTATCAATTAGAGCTTCTTGATATTTTCAATGTGTTGGAACTGTGACTCATTTGTTGTAGTTTCACGCTCATACATTCCATGTCCATGATTGAGCACAGCGGTACTATGTTTGCATGTAACTCGCTTTGATAGTTTTTCCTATGTTTTGCGTTTTGTGTTAAAATCTTACTATTTTAGCATTGTTTTGCTGTTGTCAGGCCCTTCCAATGTGATTTTTCTAGAAATTTTTTCACTGGGCAAAAATATATGATATTTCTGAGAATCTGGGAAAGTTTGGCATGTCGCGAGAAGCCTCGTTCGAGCGACGTCCACATCTCGTTTGAGCGACATCCCTGGCTCGTTCGAACGACGGTCTGGGAATTTACTTCTTTTTATTTATAGTCCACTGGTTTATTTTGTGATATTTTTGGTACTGCTGGAAGCTTTCTGGAGTAACTTATTTATATGCAGGTTTTATTATCTCATTGAAATTTTTCATATGATCCGTTTATCACACCTGATTAGATTGCTATATTCTTTATGTGATTCATTTGTTTACTAGCTACTGATTTGTCATTACTTGATCATATTTAGCTGGTTATTTCATGATTATCTAGCAATTTTTATTTTATATCTTCATGCTAGATACTTGTTGATTGGTTTATCTTTTCACCGGGTTGTCTATTCGAGACAAAAAGGGGGAGAGATGTATGTGATGTGGGGGAGATTTATTGAGCATTTTTATTGAGATTTGATTTAAATGTTGTTTGATTACATATATTACAAATTGGTATCATATTGTTGCTCAATTGTTTAACAAATGATTTTTCAGAGTTTATTCATATTGGTATCTATTGTAAATTGGTATCATTTAGATATATATATATATTGGTTTCATTTGTTCCTCCATACTTCACTGGGTAGTTGTTTGTCTGTTTCATGTGTGTAGGTATGCTTCAGCGATTCGAGATTTCAAGTCTACATCACATTTTGACAGTTCATGCTTGCCGATGATACATATATTAGTTCGGGTCCGATAATTTTTGCCTTTGGGTTTATGGGATGGGATTTAGGCGTCATACGGCTTGACGGCTTCGCTTAGGCAATTCACTGGTTTAGTTTTGTCCTAGAATAGTCAAAGGGGGAGATTTGTAAGGACATAAATTTCAAATTGAGTCCCTGTATTATTTTGACTTAATTCCGCGAACAAAACTGTGTTTGTAATATGTCATAGGGAGATTTTATTTTATCACGATCCCACTTGGTCTATGACATATTGAAGAAATTGAAGACGTTGCGGCAAAGCTTCAAAGAATTAATCATGTCGAAGTTTAATTGATGCAAGTTTATCCGTCTTCAAGTTAATTGCATTCCGAGATCACACGGGTATGAATGCGTATAATTAATGGAGCTCGAAATAATTTTTATAAAAGGATAAGGATAAATTTTTATAAGGAAAATGTTTTAAAATGTTTTTATGAGTGTTTTAAATGTTTACTCTACATTTTATTCTGATAAGCTCGAAAAAGAGTTTGACTTAATTTGATCTCTTTCGGAAGAAACATTTTTGAGAAAAAGTCAAACTGACACTCGTGTCATTCGAATGACAGCTCGGATCATTCGAGCGAGATGACTATGTCGCGCAAACGACTAGTCAATCTCGTTCGAGCGACACATTTTTTATGGCGGTTAATTTTTCCTGTTTAAAGCATGGTTTCGTCAGAATTTATGAGGTGTGAAATCTGGAAAGCAATTTTCAATCCAGGACGATTTTTGCACATGTTTTTCTAAGGTTTCAAAGCTTAAACACATCCTTAGAGTTTGCAAAGATCCGAGTTATCATTCCTATATGTTTATGTGATCTTGCTGCACCAAGACGGTTTGTTCTATACTTGAACATCTTGATTTTGCGGTGAAGAAAAGAGAAGGACTTCTTGCTCGACGTCATAGACGTATCAAAGCCATTCGGTGGACACCGAAACATATGTGGACGGGTGTGTTGTAGACATGTACCATGGAAGAAGGACTTTATGTTAGGGCAATGTGAGAGGAGCGGTTGAAGATCAGAAGCGCATCGAGACTCGTGGGTTCGAGTCATTGAGTGAGTCCTTTGTCTATTCGTTGTAATTACATATTCATAATGATTCTCTGGCTTGGGTCGTCCGAGGTTTTTTCCCATCTTAGGTGTTTCCTCGTACATCTGGCGTTGTGAGTATTCTCTACTTTACTTTACTTGCTTTAATCACTAGATGCATGTTTAGGATTAATCAATATAAAGTTGGTTAAAAGTAAAAATTAGTTTTTCACAACTTGGTTTGGTACTAATTAAAAGTTGGATAATTTTTGGTGAAAATTGGTTTGATTTGAAACACATGCATAAGGGCCACTCTTCAAATTCCAATACTCTAAGTTAAATGCTAAGGTACTTAAACACAAACTTACCAAAATTAATCTCATGGAGACTCCTTTGATGAAGAACTTTGATATTCGGATCCGTCTTGATGCTTGAATGATCTTGAATAATTCTTTAACGGTTATAGCGGTATATGACATACTCTAATGTAAACAGGACTTATAAAATAGGTCCTTAAAAATCTCCCCCTATGTCTATGCCGGTACAAAATAAAAACAATCTGAATTATCAAATCAAAATGCCTATACAAATATAATCCCTCCCATGAACCCAAAAGTGAAAAGGTACTCTAAATGTAAGTGTTCAATCTTTTCTTCAAAAATATTCATCAATCTACCTTGTCATCATCAGGGTGTGCAACATGATCTTCAATTGTTCCAACATACATGAGACAAGAAATAAATACCTTCATGATGCATCGAGTTTGAAATGATATAAGAATAAATCAATCAATATAATCAAATATCCACCATAATGCAAAACTCCCCCATAATTCGTTCTCCACCTTTTCATTTGTTCGAAATGGACATGGAAATGAATAAACAAAATAAGCATGAAGTCGTCAGGATAAGCAATGCAGAGGAAATAATCAAAAGTTCCACAAACTATTTTTGAATTTATCAATTTTTGACACAAAATGCAAAAAAGTTTTACAAAAATCACACACCATGAATTTACACTAAGATAACCAAATCGTGGAAACTGAATGAATGGGCGTGAACAAATTAGATAGGAATATCAATGCAACCAAATATAACTTATGTGCACGATGTATACATGTACTCCTATCAAATGAATCTCAACATCGTCCTTAGGTGTTTAAAGTGTTAAATTTAAATGACATCGACTCAATCCATCAACACATCAAAGTTAGGAATGATTCCCACACTAACAACGTCTAAAACTATGAATGATTTCTCAAGATGCTGTCAGGATGTGCAAACTTATTTTTCATTTCTTTCCATCCAAACTCTCTCATAAATAATAATCATTATATTTTCTTTTGAGGTGGCCCTTTTTTGGCATATTTATCTTTTTATTGGCGTTAAATTTTTTTGGCTCTATTAAACCGTGGTTTTCACGACGAGATAATTTTATACTCTCGCAACCCTCTCCCGTTAATCACTCATCATATTTTGTTGCATTTAAATACTCATGGTAAACGGTTATTACATGCACTACTTCCATTGTCAAGTTTTATCACGTTTGGTTCGTTTTAAAGACAAAATTATGATGAAAACACTCCAACCAATATGTGATAAACAAGTATGATAGTCAAACAATTTCGTGCAAGTGTGCATTAAAGGTAAATATGAGTCAAACACGTAAGTAGTAATCAAAAATTACATCTTTATGACTCCACACATTATAAAATACAAAATGATATGATGACGCATATCAAAACACTATCAAATAGTCACATGGATATGGAATGAAGTTGTGACTTGATCATACTAAATGTGCATTCATAAAAGGTGTAAACAGAATGCAAAAATCTTTTTGTCTTTCTCAATTTTACTTAAAAAAATGAAAATATTTTTGTATTTTTCTAAAAAATTTCAAAAACAAAAACCATAAATACAAACACGGTACAGCATTAGATAACAGTAAACCACACAAAGAATCATCAATCTAAGCAGGTGTGATTAAAAAAATAATGCAGTATAAATAATTAAGCATTAAAACCACGAATGACTGCATATAAACTGTCATAAGCAACCCAGCAATACCAAATAATGTAAGCAATGAACACAGGGTACTGAAACAGATGAATGCAGAAAACCAAACAGGTCGTTCAAACAAAATTCAATGTCGCTTGAATGAAAATGCATGTCATTAGAACAACAGCTTCGCAGGACATGTGATCTCGCTCGAACGAGAAAACAGAAATCCCCATAATCCATAATGTTAAACAGAGTTGCCCAGTGAAAAAATTTCTAGAAAAAGTACCTAGACAGTGCTGACATATCCAAAACAGTGCTCAAATAGTAGTCAAACGAATAAAATAATTTGAATTTACAACAAAGTGAGCTATAACACTAGTAGGTATATATCATGGAGCACAACTAGTGTATGAAAAATAACCAACATCATTAACCAAAAGATCTCACATGGGGTGAATCGCGTGCAAGCAGACGAGAGTCGTGAAAAATTAGACCATACACCTCTAAATCCGATTTCCTAACCTAAATCGATGTGTAACGAGGTGTGGGGGTTTTAGGAATCGGTATGACTCTCTCCTTAAATATCCTAGGGGTTTTTTGAAGTTTATAACAGAAATGCCTAAGGTGACCTTTTCGACCGCAATGAGTACACGTGTATATGTGGCAGTGAACGTTAGTCTCTCTCCTCAAATTCCTAGGTCACTATGTCCTAAAAATCCTAGGTGGATCTCTCCTAACATCCCTAGGAGGCTCTCTCACACGTGTGGGGATGGATTTGGGAATGGATGCAAACTGTTTTTCAAAGCCAATCCCACCTCTATCCTCATTAATTTTAACAGTGCCTAAAATCTTGTCAAGCTTTTCAGACCTAGACTCCAAATCAAATTTCACTTTACTCGAATCTATCAAAATTTTCTCAAGTTCACATAACGTAGATTCAAGTACGCGCCTAGAATCCTCAAACTCAAGAAGCTCATTTTTCATAGCCTCCATCACCCCTCTAAGTCTATCTCTCTCTCCCTCGACGTACTCAGGCTTCTCTCTAAAAAATTTCTCATGTGCCCTAAGATCTTCAACTAAAGCATCATTATTTTTTAAGGCACGCTCTTTCAATTGAGCTTTTAATTTCAAATTTTCTTTCTTTATTTTCAAAGCTTCAGCATAAAGTTCATTGAAAGCCATTTGCAAGTCACGCTCATCTACACTTCCATACTCACTCCCATCACCCTCACTTTTATGGTATACACTACTATTAGCTGCGAAAGAATTATCATCGTCATTCTCCTGAGTAGCCACACATTTGGGAAGGACACGCTTAATTGCAGACAAATTTTCTTCACTTGAGTCACTCTCACTAAGGGTGGCAACATAAGCAATTGATTTATTAACTCTCTCTTTAACTTTAGTGGGGCACTCATCTATGTTATGGCCAATCCCCTCACAATAAAGACATCTCTCAGATTCTTTCTGATGTGAATTTGGGCGCAGAAGTGTAAAAAAAGAAGTTAACTTCACAACAGCAACAAAGGAATAAGGGACTCTCAATTATTTTTCTCTCTAATCTTCTAATTTCAAATAGGCAAAAGTGATACAATGAAGTCCTCCTTAGCTATTCATACTAAGGAGCCAATAAAAGGAAAAATAAATCAAAGATAATTATAACCCTATGCTCCTGCATCACTCTCCCCTCTTGAGAAGAACCCATATATGTGGTGTATAGGTGAAAAAAGTTTGGGTCAACATGTTGGAATGTTGCCTCAGTAATCCAAGAGTCCTCGGTCGCTGGGCAGCCAACCCAACGAACTAAAAAGCGTGTGTAATCACCCGAGGCAGAGGAGACAAAAGCGGAGTCAAGTATACCCTCGATACGAGCGACATGAGAGCAAACTGGTTGATTCGGCGATGATGAAAGAGGAATAGGAGGAGGATGAGTACCTAGAAAAAGGGATAGGTCCGCCACATTAAAGGTACGATGCATATCGAACTCTGAAGGAAGATCAACTCAATATGCGTTTGTGCCACAAGCGTGAACAATAGGGAACGGACCAAAATGGCGCATAAGAAGCTTGTTGCCTTTGCTGGCACACCGTTATTTCTAGAGGTACACCATGACTAAGTCACCCGGATGGTCGGACACGAAACGACGATGTGCATGTGTTGCATCTTTATAAGAAGAGTAAATGTTCTGGAGGTGAGCACGGACATCTTCCTGGACGGAAGTCAAACGGGCAACAAAATCCTCAGTAGAAGGGCATGTAGGGACTGTCGATGAAAGCTAAGAAAGCTCAATAGGTATGGTTGGGTACTGGCCCAGCACAATATGGAAAGGAGAGAAACCAGTAGAACGATTGATGGCGTTGTTGAAAGTGAACTCGACTTGAGCAATCACTAAATCCCATCGATGAAGGTGCCCAGTCGTCAAACAACAAAAAAGATCACCCACATTCATGTTGACTACCTCTGTCTGGTCGTAAGTCTGTGGATGAAAGGAGGTGAAAAACTAGCACTCCGTCCGTAAGAGGCTCCTTAAAGTTCTCCATAAATTTCCAGTAAAGCGTGCATCTCGATCAGAAGTAATGCTACGGGGAACGTCATGCAAGCGAACAACCTTACGGAAATATTAGGTTGCTACGTAAGAAGCGTCAGTCGTGCGAGAACATGGAATGAAATGAGACATCTTGAAGAATCTATCAACAACCACCATAGTAAAATCATGGTCACTAGAATTAGGGGGAAGGTTCCCAATAAAATCCATCGACACGTCTTGCCATGATCACTCATGTATTGGTAGGAGAGTGTATAATCCCGCATTCGAGTGCTGACCCTTAGCCTTCTGACAAGTATAACAATGGGTATGAATGCATTAGTATCCCGTCTCATGGTGGGCCAATAAAATCAGCTCATAATAAAGAATGAATACATTTCTATCCCAAGTGACCTGCTAAACCACCTTCATGAACCTCTGAAATAATCTTCTCTCGTAAGGAGGACGAAGGAATTCACAACGATGTCCCCTCGTGCGAAAATCCATATTTTAGTAAATACTCACCTGATGCACCATTACCCTACTGATAAGTAGAATAAATGGGCCCCAACTCCACGTCGATCGGATAGAGGTCGCGAATCTCATCGAACCCAAACACCTGACTATACAGTGCCACTAATGCATGAGCACATCGGCTAAGTGCATATGCTACCATGTTTTTCTTCCCTAGATTATACTATAAGTGGAAGGTGTACCGCTGAAGATGGACTGTCCACTTAGCATGTCGATTACTATCATGCCGCTAGCTATAGAGGAATCGCAAGGCCTCGTGGTCTGATTTGATCACAAACTACTTATGTATGAGGTAGGGTGACTAAAACTTAAAACCTTTCACAACTGCATAGAACTCCAAATCATGATTAATGTAGGGCCGCTCCTGAAAATTTTTGACTAAAAAATGCAATGGGTTTTCCATTCTGACTCGAGATAGCACCCACCCATGTCTTGCAAGCATCGCAAGACAGCTCAAACAACTAGACAAAATTGGGCAATGAGAGGATATGATCCATCATCATCAACTTTGTGATATGCTTGAAGGCCCTATCAGCCTCATCAGTCCATTTAAACTCAGTTGTCGATGAGGTACCCATCAAATCTGTGATTGGGGCCATGACCGTAATGAATCCTTCTATGAAATGCTGATAACCCCTATAGGACATGGAAATAAAGAACCTATGTCATTGAGGTGGAAGTGGGACAATCCACAATATCCTTAATCTTGGCATCATCCACACGGACTCCATCTCCAGATATCACATATCCTAGAAAAGTCATGGAGGGAACCATAAAAGCACACTTTTTCAACGTAAGCAAAAAGCATTCGGCTTATAAAACCTCTAGAACCTAAGTCACATGCCGCAAGTTCTCCTCCTCGGACCGGCTATAAATTAGGATATCATCAAAATACACCACCACAAACTTGCCCAAGAACGGATGCAAAATTCGATTCATCACTCGCATGAACGTGGATGGGGCATTGGATAGACCAAAAGGAATCACGGTCCACTCATAAAGCCTATCCTTGGTCTTGAAAGCTGTCTTACATTAATCTCCTAGCCTCATACATATTTGGTGATACCCACTCTTCAAATCCAACTTGGAGAATATCGTCGGTCCTTTGAGTTGGTCCAATATATCCTCAAGCCAAAGGATAGGAAACTGATATTTCATCATAATTTTATTAATTGCATGGTTATCCACACACATACGCCAACTTGCGTCCTTCTAGGGTGCTAGAAGGGTGGGAATCGCACATGGGTACATGATCTCTTGAATATACCCCTTGTCACACAACTCGATGACCTGCCCCTATAGCTCTGCATGCTCAGTAGGGGACATGCGATAATGAGGAAGGTTGGGGAGTTACGCCCAAGGAATGAAGTCGATCGCATGTTGAATGTCCTGCAGGGGAGAAAGCTCATTAGGGGGAGTACATACATCACTATAAGAATCCAATAGATGCTGAACACATGGCGGAATGGACACCGCCCGAGTGGTGATGGGGATAATGAGGGCATAACACATCCCTGTCTCTGTGGCTTAGGTGGCTAACTCCTCATGATAAACAGGTAATGCGGAAGGCTGAGTCATCGAAACCGATCAGATGGGGCGAAGGAGAAAGTTTTCCCTCCATGTGTAAAAGAGTAAGTGTTGGCGCGACCATCATGTACGCTAATGTTATCAAACTGCCATGGCATCCCTAAAAGCAAGTGGCATACCCGCATCTCAATTACAGTGCACAGAACCTTATCATGATAATCGCCAATAGAAAAGGCAAATTGACACTATCGGCTAGCCACAAGTGTGTCTCTATTACCCAACCACCCAATACGACATGGTGTAGTCAACAACTCCGTCAGAAGCTTTAGCTTATACACCATCTCTTATGCCACTAAATTGTCACTAGCACCTCCATCTATCATCACCGTGCATAATATCTCCTTTGCGTGCAACGAGTAAAAAATATACTCGTTCGAATCCATGCATCATCGTCGGGTGGGGGTGATTGGACATCCATTGAGGTCGTGATCATAACGGTATAAGTATAGGTTGTAGAAACAACGACGAGTTTTTCCTGAGAATGAGAAAAAGAGTAGTGTTGACGATAAATAGATTGTGCGGTGGCTAAGGCCACTTCGGGTGGGATGGGTAGGATACCCAAAGAGGTACATCCTTTGTACAAAGAATTAGGATTTTTTTGAAGTAGAAAGGTTACATTTTTTGGGAAGGAAGTATGGACGATTAGGATTTGGTATTATGTCGAAAAATTTGTTTAGGGTTTGTGGTAGGGTGAATCTTGGGTTGTTCGTTTGTAACACACCCTATTTGGGACGGCTTGGGAGGTGTTGGGAGGCTTCGATCCTGCCAATCAAGGCTGTCAGTGGGTACAACTGGGTGAAGGGTTGGTTTTGGAGTTGGAGATGGGGCAATCGGAGGTGGATCCAATCGGTTTGGTTCGACAGGGGTTGTGTTCGAAGGAACTGAAGCAACCCAGGTGAGATCTGTTCCAATCACTTCCTGACGAGTCTGATCGGTAGTACCGGACTTGGTTGGCAGAGGTGTTAGGTCCATGCGATGCTGTTGGATTATTCCGGTGGGGTGGTGGAAGCCCTATGCGGTGCAAATCTTGTTAAGAACGAGGGTTTGTGAGATAACATTTGGGGTGGTCCCAGTCTCTTTCGGGTGAACCAAGTACGATTCCCAATCATCAACGAACATTATTAACCCAAGAAAAGAGCACGCTCTGATACCAATTTGATGTGAAATTGGGTGTGAAAGCGTAAAAAAAGAAGTTCACAACAAAAATAAAGGAATAAGGGAGTCTCAATTATTTCTATCTCTAATCTTCTAATTTCAAATGGGAAAAAGTGATACAATGAAGGCCTCCTTAGCTATTTATACTAAGGATCCAATAAAAGGAAAAATAAGAAAAAAACATGAAAAGACAATTATAGCTCTATGCAACTGCATCACTTTCTTTTTAACGAGAGTTTTAAAAGCAGATTTCAACCGAGATTTACAAATAGTTCCGTCAGATAAGTGACATCTAAAATCGTCAAATCCCCCAAAAGGCATACTTAAAGAAAATCGGGATTTTAAAAACATATTTGCAAAAAATTAGGATCAAAACACAATAACTTAATGCAATAGGCTCTGATACTAATTTGAGAGTGTGCTACATCGGATTAATGTGACTTCTCAAATAAAATCAATTTTAATTAACCCAAATTTTAGTTAAACCCTAACACGTGCATCTAGGTGATTTGATAACATAAAATCAATAAGCATGCAAAGGAAACCAATTTAAGGAAAAATCCCCGAAGGGAAAAATCTTTTATTTCACCACAATTTGTAAGTAACTTACACGGATTATAATGACATAGATTTTGACACACGAATACCCGCAGGCGTCAGTCGCTGTCATCAGCAGTGGTTCACACGCAGCTATACCATAAGAACTGCAGTCCTATCTTCAGTACAGGAATACTGCAGCACTCCCTATAAACCTCAGTCCAAATCAAAAAAGAATCTTCACGCGGCAAGATCCTCAAAGACATGCAGTCATATGATGTAGATTTAACCTCTTTATAAGAGTAATATCAAGCAAGATCGTATTTTGGGTTTCAAAAACAATTCACTAAAGGATTGGGATGTTTTGTGAAATGTAAAAACAAAGGATTAAACCTCTAAAGTGAGAAGACAAGTTCGTACTGTTGTTTGCAAAAACGTAGACAGTTTTTGCACAGCCTTCTTATGAAAAACGGAGTTGGAGAGTCCGATTTATAAAAGACTTAAGGCGGTGGCTCATTCAAACGAGATTGGATCTCGTTCGAATGAGATCCAATGTCGTTTGATACATTGCGCGACAAGCCATATCGTTTGAACGACATAGGCTGTCATTTGAATGACAGTAAAATTAAATATTTTTCATCTTCTTTTTCTCGGTAAATGCGCTGCCTCAAAAACTCGTAAAACTATATTTTTGACGAAAAACATTAAAAACTCCGCTCCAACACTTAGAAAATATTTTATGAAAAATAATCCCAATACTTTAAGTGAAATGCTAAGGTACTTAAACACAGCCTTACCAAAACTAATCTCGCGGAGACTCCTTTGATGAATAACTTTGATATTCGGATCCGCCTTGATGCTTGAATGTTCTAAAATAATTCTTCGACGATTGTAGTGGTACACGACATACTCTAATGTAAACAGGACTTATAAAATATTTCCTTACACGCGTTCGTCAGTTTTCTCCCCGTGAGGATGATAGTGCACAATAGGATATTGGAGAGAGTAATCAATATCTGATCTGGCCCTCTGAAGCTAGGGATGTAATACCCCAACCCAATGTTGCATTTGTCATTCTGTATAATCCGCAGTCATGATAATTATTAACAAAAATGGAGGATTAATGTTTAAAAGCTCCCATCCTTTTTGTTTAGTTTGGGTTAGTATCCCTTGTGTGATTTAAGGAAATTAATGGGCCAAATTACAGAATTTGAAAGTTGCGGTCATTGTAACAAAGAAGTGCCCTGTCATTAGAATGACTATGACGAATTCAGTTGCCCCATTTGCTGTAAAGATTTCGTTCAAGGATTTAATTCTTATATCGACTCATGGAGATGACGGTGGATAGAACCCATAACCTATAATACACCAATAATTATAGGACTTAAACGAATATTATAATATCAACAATACCAACCATTAGATATCTATGCTGTCGATTTGTGGAGGGTTCAATACATAATAAAGGATGGTTTTGGGGATATGAGGGTTCCTTTTAAGGTAAGAACCCATTAGCTTGGGTTATAAGAAGAGAACATCGTGTGGAATTTGTGGGAAAAATCCATCAGACTTTCTAAGTCTTTTTAATGTAGCTTAAAGCTCCCATGGAGCAAACGCTTCTGCCCCTGACATCTACCACACACTCCCACCACTACTAACCCTTACAACCATGATTTATAGAGGTGTTCCACCCCATACTTCAACATAGAAACCCTAGGTGACCTTGGAGTGAAGATGAAAATGGTGTTTTTGATGTTTGAATTGGTATTGAAGAAGGTTCCATGGAGATTGAAGAAGAGATTCCATAAAGATGGAGAATGGGTTCATAGGGACAAGTTTAAGAGTGATTTTAGAGACCCCATTAGGCCACCATTAGATGTGGGGGGTCCACATCTTCTACACCATTTCCATTATTGTTAGATCTCATCAAGATGGGACAAACTAACTTTGATATAAGTTTTAGTGTAGTGCAAGTTCAACATGTTATTTGCATATATTAGACTAAATATATGTAGGATAGATGTTTGCTTACACCCATGCGTTGATTAGTAACTATCTTAGTGTTTCTATGAAAATGGGCTACAAAAGGATAATTTAACATGGGTTTTGAAAATATAGATATTCCAAAATATAATTACTCAAAATTGTATGCAATAAAATGTGTTGTAATGATGTTTAAAGAAATAATAGACATTTGCATGGAATAAAAATATGAAGAAATGTTATTATAGTGTATTTCTAGTAGGGAGAATTAATGGACATTTTTTGGAATAAAGTATGGAATGATGTTAATTTTTTCGAAATATTTATGAAATAAATATTCCTAAGTTTCTTGCGAAATGAATTCTTTATGAATAAATTGACATTTGTCGAGTTTAAAGAAATTAATAAAATGTCTTTATTACTTAAAAGTATTTTTATTGTAAATAGTATAAAATTCTAGAAGGAAATATATGATTAATCACTTGATAGGATTTTAGTATTTAAAGTCCACTTTCTATGAATATAAACTTGTAGTATTTTGATAATAAATATGTGAGCAAGTTTAAACGAAGCCTTGTTGGGTTTTAACATAAAGTAAGACGAAGGGAAATTTTGGTCTTCACATTGTGTGGGAAAAGGATATTGAGAGTATGAATAATGTAGGGTATAAGACTACATGTGCTCAATAAAATAAATGGTAATTTCTAATCAAAGTAGTCTTATGTAAAAGGGTATTATTTTATGTATTAAAGGTGTCAAAGTGACAAGTGTGAAAGTTGGGAAAAAGTGTCGTATTAAACAAGTGTTAAAATGCTAAAGTGTTTTAAATGTTAAGTTGAAGACTTAATAACCATGTTAAGAAATAACACTTCATAAAGTACTAAATTGCAAGTTTGGTAAATAAAGAGTAAATTGGTAATTTACTTAAAGTGGAACATTTTTATGGAATAAAAATATCAAATAATGTCTTTACACTAGTATGGGTGAACATGAATTAATTCCTAAAGCGTGAATAATTGTAGTATAGATCATGTGTGTGTAAATAAGGGACTTAAAGGAGGAATAAACAATTGCCCAAGTGTTAGCGGAAAAACGGATGGTTAAGTCCGAGTTTGGGCTTCGGTCGGATAAAAGTAAAGAAGTGGAATAATGTGGACAAGTGTAAAATGTTAAACACATTAATAAAGACTCGGATGCAACCAGGAAATAAGCAAGAAGGGCCTGGAGCCCTTGGGTGAAAATCCCTAAATCACTGGCCAGAGCATATGGTGCACATAACAGGCTGTGTGGAGCCCGTAGAAGTATGCGAAATGGTAAGATTCCGAGAAAATATCAAATGAACAAGGAATATGTCAAGAAATGGGTTGTGTGGTGAAATGTATTATTACAACCTAACTTGAATGAATGTAATAAATGTTCATGTAAAGGTTAAATGGGAAAATAAATGAGTAAATCCACTAATGCCTATAAGTTAAGATAAAAATTGTAATATAAGTGGGTTAATGGGTGATTAAGTAACCTAAGTGGTTAACCCGTAATTTGTATAAGTATGTATTGAAAAAGGTTTTCAATGACATATAAGTATTTTCTAATACGGTGAATGCGTGTACGAAAATGGTAAGTTTCAATGAAATACTAAGGCGCATTTAGGTGAATAAAAGCATTGATTCTGTAAATGAACGTAGTTGGATAAGTTAAGTGTAGTGGTGTCAAGTATTTAACCGGGTGTGTTAAACAATGTGAGAAATGCTAAGTATGAGTAAAAGAAATTCTTTATAAGATTAAGGTAAATTAATCTGGTCAAGTAATGTTTTTAGAAGTAAAATGGTTAATGCATTAGAACGTGTGTTTTTCAAAGGTATATGTACATATATATGTAGATATGTATATATTTTTGCATGCATATGGGGATAGCGTGTGAGTATCTTTTCTTCTGTTCGTTTCTATACTGCTTTGTAAATCCCACTAGGCATAAGCTCACATTCCCACTTTGTCACGGTAGGTTAGGAGTGGTTCCGTATTTTGAGAGCGTTATACAGAAAGTATATTTTATGTATGTTTTTGTTAGTATCTATGTTTACTTGGACTTCGGGGTGATCCCCATGTGTCCCTCTTGTAGTTTATCTTGAAACTAGAATCGCATGCTAACAAGTGAAATGGTAACTAAAATAAACTGGATTAACAACATCATGTAGGTTGTTCCATTGCACTTCACACCTAACGCTCTGTTAGTTACGAGTTAACTCACGGGTAACCCATGAATCTGGGTTAGGGCATTACAAATGTTATCAGAGCCCTAGGTTCAAGGTTCCTTTCGGGAGTGACATAATGAGGTCAGTATAGTTTGGGTCGGTCATTCTAGTTTGATGATGGTTTAGTTCGTGACCTCGACGGTTAAGTCAAAGAGTTTAGTACAACAAGTGAGTTAGTGCCAAGTGGAATACGATCAAGTTAATTGTTATAAACAACTTCTTCATTTCTGATTAAGTGTGTTAATAACTTACAGGTGTCCATGTAATGATATAAGTGGTGACACTGTGGTTCATAGTATGAGGTGTTTATGTTCCAGACTTTGTTGACATAGGGTCTTTGGAGATGTTGATAGAATGAGATGACACCCATTGCGCAAGTGGCACTAAATTATGTGTAGTTAACAGTAGGGATTGACTGATAGGGTTTCATAACTATGTAATGGAGAATAGTGATTTTAAATTATGTGTGGACTTAGGTGCGACGCATATGAGGGGTCCATAGAAATGTTATAATTAGGCAAATTCAATCCCTACTGTGATTGAAGGGTAATTTGATGAACATGTAAATTGTATGGGTCAACGCTAGAGGGTAAGTCAGGCTTAGTTGTTAGAATTCTATCCTTAGGGGTAAACACCTTAGTGGTTGTTGGCCGATGAATGTGTTTATAAACGTTAGCTACATGGTGAGGAAGTACTAGGTCCCTTGGGTAAGGGCGCGGGTTCAGCGTACAATGATATATGTACTTTGACTATAAAGTGGGTTTAGATGATCTTGATGATTGAAGTAACCTAGAAGTGAACCTAGATAATCATAGTTACTTAGTATTGAGTAAATGATTTGTGATGTTTTCTAATAGGACCTCTTGCGGCGTTATTAGGGTGGGCCTCCTTTGGGCAATACCCGACATACTGTGTCCTGTCAATCCTTTTGGTATTGATTTCGAGTTTGGTGATTGTTGTTTGGTATTGAGATATAGGATCCCTTGTGGCGTTCGTGGGCATGGGACTTATTGTTCATAGGAAATGCTTGACATCTTGTATCCTATCAAAATATATGGTTGCGCGAATTGGTAGATTAACACGTAGTATGACGTTTACTAATGAGACAATTCGGTTTTTGTGGTTGAACCATCATTAAAGGCTAAAAGATACAGCCTAATGAAGTCGAATTGATAATTACCTTGGGGATATATACTCAGGTTTGTCTAAATGAGATGTTAATGCGAGTAGTATTCATTCCCTAGTAATAAGGAATTTGAGATGTGTGCGCTGTTTAGAGAAATAATTGGGTTTGATTCGTCTCCCATGAGGCATTTGGAATCATTGTGTATTGAAGTTTACATAAGTAATGATAGACCATTGATAATTGTATTATGGTTATATCGTATTAATTTGTGGCAATGCCTTGGAATTGGTGCTACGACTTGATTTTAGGTATGTGTCATGGTGTGACCTTTTGAGGATAATTTCAAAAACAAGTTGATGAATGCTAGCTGGTGCACCTGGGAGACTTAAAACACCATGATGTTCATCATGGCTTTTTGAGATAGCACTTGGGATGAAGGGTTAGACTTGATTATAGCACCTACATGTGCTGCCCTGTATGGTTAGTGATGATTCCGTTGAGGCAAATTATTTGGCATGAGTGATTCTTGAGAGTTGATATGCTATTAAAATGAGTATGAGTTGAGGTCATGTAGGCGGTGCTATGGGTGGAGGCAATGGTTCATGAGTTGAATGTTTGATGCTATGTAAGCGCTATATTCCACTTGATGAGAGTGATCTCGAAAACAAAGGTTAGCTACCGCATAGTGAAATTTTAGAGGCCAATCTGTGGTAGGTCAGTAACTAATGATGAATGTTAAGAGAAGTAACTTCGCCCTGATTTAGGATAGTTATGCATACTAGTGATGGATAGTTAGAATTAGTCCGAAGGAGGGAAGTCTAGCATTTCTATTTACCGAAGAAAGTTTTTCACATTTTTCCCATCTGATATGGACGGATGATTATTGGGTAGAACTCATCAAGAAAATAGGCCAAGCCAGGGTGCGTGGTAAGGCTATGGTGCGCAGGAAGTACCGGTATACGTCGTCGATTCGTACTTCATGTGGTTCGATTCGTTATCAAAATTGGATTTTTTTTCTTTAGTGTGACAGTCGCTTGATTCGTTGCATTCTTGTGTTTTCTTAAATCCTGATAGTGGGAAACTGTTGATCAGTTTGATTTGAGGGCGGCACGGTGCAAGATCAGTAGTTATGTGGGTTAGGCCAGTTGTGGTTGATGCGTCACGGTATGTGAGTGCGCTCTCTTTTGAATCCACCTTTATTCTACATCATCAATGTGCACATGGTCTCACATTTTCGTATATAGTTGCATGTGTTACTTGATTGATTTAGGTTAACATGTTGTTAGTTAGCTGGTATAACTAGTTACAACTTGGGCGTGCATTCCGAGATTGTGAGTTAAGGGTATTATGAATATTAAAACTTGATAAAACGTGAGGTGGTAGTAATGTTACATTCCATTAAGATTCACACAGATTGGGAATACGATCGCTCATATATGTTTGTGCTAGGCTGACCCTAGGTTGGCATAGGGATCTCGTAGGAAATATCGATCGAGTAGAATTATGTGATAAGGTGATTGTCTTAAGAAATCATCATTATGTGCACCGAGGAGTAATGAGATTTTATTAGCCTAGGCTAGGCGTTATTCGAGAATTATTTGAGGAAACGTAGGTTAAGAATCCTGACGTAGACGCATTAATGAGTTCATTGGTGTTAGTACCATAACTAGTAAATATCGAACATCTCGAGGTTGGTTAAGATAGACACGTTTAGTAGGCTTGAAGAGTAACAATAATACCTTAGGGCTCATCGTGATTGGATTAACAATGGTGATTGATAAAGGTAGAATCTTTGAGTTTCGACCATAGAGTCGAGGATGCCTAGGATTGGAAACTAGTCAAAGGTAACTGGATTATAGATTTTGATAAACCAAGAATTTCTAGGACAAAATTCACTAACGAGAGAAGTTTATAATACCCCAACCCAATGTTGAATTTACCTTTTTAGTGTAATATGCAGTCATGAGAATTATTAACAAAAATAGAGGATTATTGTTAAAAATCTCCCATCCTTTAGGTTTAGTTTGGGTTGGTATCCCTTGTGTGATTTAAGGAAATTAATGGACCAAATTATGAAATTTGAAAGTTACGATCATTGTAACAAATAAGGGTCCTATCATTAGAACGATTATGCATGTCGTTCAAATGCCTTAGCTTGTCATTTAAATGGCTAAGCCTGTCATTCAAACGACTAGGACGAAGTCAGTTGCCCAATTGGCTGTCAAGATTTAGTTCGAGGATTTAATTATTATGTTGGCTCATGGAGCTAACGGTGGACGGAACCCATAATAAATCAGTAATTATAAGACTTGGACTGATATTATAATATTAAAGAGAGAGAGGGACGTGAACTTTAATTGACATGCTATAGTGCTATCAATAATAACAACCATAAGATATGTGTTGTCGATTTGTGGAGGGCTCAATACCTGATAAAGGATGGTTTTGGGGATATGAGGGTTCCTTTTAAGGTAATAACCCATTGGCTTAGGTTGTAATAAGAAAATATCGTGTGGAATTGTGGGAAAAATCCATCAGACTTTCTAAGTCTTTTCTATCTAGTTAAAGCTCCCATGTAGGAAACACTTTTGCTTCTGACTTTTACCACACACTCCCACCACTACCAACCCTTATAACCATTATTTATAGATGTGTTCTACCCCATACTTCAACATAGAAACCCTAGGTGACCTTGGAGTGAAGATGAAAATGGTGTTCTTGATGTTTGAATGGGTATTAAATAAGGTTCCATGGATATTGAAGAAGAGATTCCATAAAGATGAAGAATGGGATCATGGGGACAAGTTTAAGAGGGCTCGTAGAGACCCCCTTAGGCCACCATTGGATGTGACGCCATTTCCACTATTGTTAGATCTCATCAAGGTGGGACAAACTAATTTTGATATAAGTTTTAGTGTATTGCCAGTTCATCATGTTATTTGCATATATTAAACTAAATACATGTAGGATAGATGTTTGTTTACACTCATGGGTTGATTAGTAACCATATTAGTGTTTCTATGGAAATGGGCTACAAAATGATGATTTAAAATGGGTCTTGAAAATATAGAAATTCCAGAATATAATTACTCAACATTATATGCAATAAAATGTGCTGTAATGATGTGAAGAAATGTTATTTAGTGTATTTCTAGTAAGGCGAATCAATGGACATTTTTTGGAATAAAGTATGGAATGATGTTAATTTTGTCAAAATATTTATGAAATAAATATTCCTATGTTTCTTGCGGAATGAAGACTTTATGAATAAATGGATATTTTTCGAGTTTAAAGAAATTAATAAAATATCTTTATTACTGAAAAGTATGTTTATTGTAAATAGAATAAAATTCTAGAAGGAAATGTATGATTAATCCACTTGATAGGATTTTAGTATTTAAAGTCCACTTTCTATGCATATAAACTTATAGTATCTTGATAATAAATATGTGAGCAAGTTTAAAGAAAGCCTTGTTGGGTTTTAACATAAAGTAAGACGAAGGGAAATTTTGGTCTTCACATTGTGTGGGAAAAAGAATATTGGGAGTATTAATAATGTAGGGTATAAGACTACATGTGCTCAATAAAAGAAATGGTAATTTCTAATCAAAGTAGTCTTATGTAAAAGGGTATTATTTTATGTATTAAAGGTGTCAAAGTGACAAGTGTGAAAGTTGAGCAGAAGTGTGGTATTAAAAAAGTGTTAAAATGCTAAAGTGTTTTAAATGTTAAGTTGAAGACTTAATAACCATGTTGAGAAATAACATTTATTAAAGTACTAAATTGCAAGTTTGGTACATAAAGAGTAAATTGGTAATTTACTTAAAGTGGAACATTTTTATGGAATAAAAATATCAAAGAATGTCTTTACACTAGTATGGGTGAACATGAATTAAGTCCTAAAGCGTGAATGATTTTAGTATAGATCGTGTGTGTGTAAATAAGGGAATTAAAGGAGAAATAATCAATTGTCCAAGTGTTAATGGAAAAACGAATGGTTAACTCTGGGTTTTGTCTTCGGTCGGATAAAACTAAAGAAGTGGAATAATGTCGACAAGTGTAAAATGTTAAACACATTAATAAAGACTCGGATGCAACCAGGAAATAAGCAAAAAGGGCCCGGAGCCCTTGGGTGAAAAGCCCTAAATCACTTACTAGAGTTTATGGTGCATATAGCCAGCGGTGTGGAGCCCGTAGAAGTATGCGACATAGGAAGATTCAGAGAAAAGATAAAAGGAACAAGAAATATGTCAAGAAATGGGTTGTATGGTGAAATGTGTTATTACAACCTAACTTGAATGAATGTAATAAATGTTCCGATAAAGGTTAAATGGACAAGTAAATGTGTAAATCTTATAATGCCTATAAGTTAAGATAAAAATTGTAATATAAGTGGGCTAATGGGTGATTAAGTAGCCTAAGTGGTTAACCCATAATTTGTATAAGTATGTATCGAAAAAGGTTTTTCAATGACAAATAAGTATTTTCTAAAACTGTGAGTACATGTGATGAAATGGTAAGTGTTGATGTAAAAAACTAGACTTGATCTAATTAATTAATCATAGATAAATATAAATAAAGAAATAAGACAAAGGATTTTTAAAGTGGTTCAGCCTTGATAAAATGGCCTACGTCCACTGTCTTGTATTGCTGGGTGTTTTGCCTTAATCTTGATTATGTTTGCTTATGATAGCTTACCTCGTTGTGGGGGTGTAAGAAAGTATTTATATCCCTTAGGATGTCAGTATGAATAGACAATATGCCATTATTTAATAGACATATACATTTGTACATGCTAAGAATGTTCATTGAATCTGTCTTCGCTGTTTGATCTTCCTGACTAGATGCTTGATATGTTATGTAGCTCGGTATGTTGAGTATCTCAGTGCTTTAAGATACTCGGAAAATATATTTGTTCCATGTAGGATAACACGTGTCTTCATATTGGTCCACGTCAGCAGACTAATTGTGGTATCAACAGAAGCCCCCAATGTTTCACAGTTGAAGTTGGATATGAGAGTGTGGAATATTATACCCAAAAGTTGCTCGGGCATATTTTCCCAGTCTTGTTAGATTACAGAACTCCGATACTTGTGAAATTTTCCATTTAGCTTAATAATTTTGAGCGTGAAATGGGAAACTCATAAATATTTTGAATCTTTGACGAACGCTTGGGTATTTGCGTCTTTTTCACCGTTTAGCCGCCGAAAATGCTATCGCCGTCTGTAGTGATCATTATTTTTCTCATTTTCCAAGGTAGCATATTTAAAGACGATAACATCAAATTGTCTTCTACCTTTTTCTGTTAGATTCCCAAACTTTCTATCTTCTCACTTTTGTTCTTACGATCGCTCTTTCTGTCATCCGCTTTAGCTAAATTCTTGACTTTTTGTAAGAATTTCTTCTTTCTTCTTTCTTTGCTTTAACCACCATGGTTTACCTTATCAAATCGTTGGATAAGTTCAGGGATGATTTTGGGATTCCTTCTTGGGTTATTCTGGAAGAACCTCCTTGCCCTTCTGATTTATTCTCTCTAGCTGAGGGATATTGGTTTCCTTCCATTTTTATAGCGGAATGTGGTTTTTCTTTTTCGCCTAATCCCCTGTGTTTGTAATTTTGCCAATATTTTGATATTGTCCCTGCAAGAGTAGTTCCAAATACATGGAGGGTAGTTAATGGCGTACATAGATTGAATCAAATTCATAGAACTCGTCTAGGGATTCCTGAAATTTTTATAAATGGGTTACCAGTGACACCATTTATAAATGGGTTATAAATGGGTTACCAATGACACCACCTTTTATTTAAAAACTAAGTTTTCTACCAGAGCTTTAGTGGTCAATCTACCTAATGCTAATAGGGATTATTTTGAGCACGGGGTTATGATAAAAATTGGCAACACCCCCCACTAAAGGGAAAAGACGTGTACCAAGGTCCCAGATATCCACTTTATGACAATGGGATAGGTTGTTTTGCTTTTCAAATTAGCTCTGTTTTTGTTTGATAAAATGCGTCTCTGACATTTATTTTTTTTATGTTGCAGTTGACAGTATGAGAAAATACCTAAAAGAGAGTGACATTAATATAAAAGAGTTGAAGCTCATCTGGGGTTTGCATCAATCAATTGCTTGGGAGCACGTGAGAGCTTCTTCCTATTTGTTGAGATATAAAAACACCATTTCTTCTTTTGTTGCTCATCTTCTTATTCCTCCCTTAGTGATTGATCTTGAGAAAGTTCCAGACTCTTCTTTAATTATTGAAGAGTCTTCCTCTAATTTGAGTACCACTATTGCCGACCTGATGATGAAGAAGAGGAGAATGCCTGACCTCTTTGCCAAAGTTGTCCCTAGTGTTTTTGGGGCAAAGAAGAGCAAAGAAGATGTCCCAGCTGAAGGGACTAAGAAGAAAGATGTTACCCCATCTGGAGCGATTACAACTATTAAGGAGGTCAGCAAGAATCCCCCTTATTGCTTAAAAAGAGACAACACCATTGATTGAAGGGGTTGTTATTCAATAAAAGGCAACACCTTTGGTTGAAGCTGTTGTTATTTAAGAAGAGGCAGCACCTGTGATTGAAGCTGCTCCTTTGAAAAGATTGATAAGGGGTCCTGCCGATAAGCTTACGCATGCTGCTGCTCAACCTTCTGGGGTTGAGGTACCTTCTTTGAGGGCTAATTCTCCAGCCATCATTACTCCTGGCTTGGCCAAAAAATTGATCTTGTCTGGGACTCTTCCTGACTACCAAGCTGCTAAGACTTCTACTTCTCGGGAGAAGGTCACTGATTTGGTAGTCGACCTTGCATCAATAAGTGTCATTATATTCGTTATTTTGATTCTTCGTACCACGTTCATACTCTGATTTGTGCCTTTCTTCCTCTTGCAGTTCATGGTGTACTTTAATTACATCTGGAAGAAGGATGAGGCTATCAAAGCTTCAATTTCATCCAGTGGAGTAGAATAAGCCCTTGCTGGGTTGTCAAAATCCTTGGTGGAGTCCCGATAAAAGTATAAAGAGGACAAAGTTACTTGGGCGAATAAAATCAAATCTGCTGAGACAGCTCAATAAAAAGCTGAGAAAACTACCAAGGAGGCCGACATGACCGAGAAGGAGGCTGATACAGCTCGGCAAGTGGCTGATACAGCTCAACAACAAGCTATAAATACATCTAAGGAGGCATCAGAGAAGTTGAAGGTTGTTATTTCCAGCAAGGTGGAAGTTAAAGGCAAGCTTGAAGAGGCTGAACGTTGTAAGAAAGACCTTGACGAGAAGGTGATTCTATCGAAGAGCTTCGTAGGGAAAATACTTCCTCGGAGAGGGTTAAGAGAAGAGATATTGTGAAGAATGACTTTAGCTCTGGCTGGGATAAAGGGTGGAATAAAGCTATAATTGTTGCCTCTTCCCAAATGGAGTATGCAAGTTTAAAGTTCTTTAGGGATGGATGGACTACAGCTTTGAAAGAGTTTAATGTCGCTGAGGATTCGGAGTTATTTCAGAGACATACTCATGGACCTCCCCCTGCTATTGAAGAAGAGGAAGGAGATGAAGCTGGATCTTATGAATCTTCTTTGCTAGTTGTAGAACAGACACTTGATGCTATTATCTCTCAATCCTCCGAGAAAGTCCAGCAAATAGCACCCTCTATCGAGAAACAGCAACTGCCCACTGAGCAACCAATTCCTTCTTCAAAATTGGCTGATGATATTATAGGGAATAAGGAGAAGGTTTAAAGTTGTTCGTCTCTTTATTTGTTTTATTTTTCTATTTTCCCTCTTTTTGTACCTTTGGTTATACCCTCTTCTCTTATGATCAATAAAATGGACTTTGTTATTTATTCTCTACTTCTCCTTCACTTGTTCAATATAGTTGTACTGTTGTTGATCTATTTTTTACTTTTTCTTGCTAGTTTATTGCCAGGATGGAACTGTGTTCAGCTCATGATACAGAGTTGATGAAGAAGTGTACTGACTACTTCAAAGTTGGTCGTGCCGATTTCACTGAGGCACAGATAGTTGATATTCTTGGATCTGATGCCTCTATACGAGCCATCGATGCTTACCAATATTTAAAATGTTTGCTTGATCGGACTGTGGAAAATAATGTGGCTAGCTATGAAATGATTGAAGATCTTCAAGGAATGATCGAAGAACTTCAATTACAACACAAAGAAGCCATTGCTCTTTTATATGAGAGTTATGAGAAAAAGTACCAACAGTTGAGCGCTGATCGGGGTTATGACAAGTTCATTTCAGCTCATAATAAGAGAGAGAGTGTCCTAAATCTTGAGATTGAAGACCCTAGAAACATCGCTAAGTTGATGGAAGAAGAGAATAATGCTTTGAGAGAAGAGCTGAGACAACTAAAATCTTCCTCTTCCTCTGGAGCTCTGGTCCCAGTCAATGATGAAGGCTTTTCTTTTTTTGAGGCTAAAAATGTTGCATTGAGAGAAGAATTGGAGGCTTTGAAAAGAGCCAGACTACATCCTCCTCGTGGGGTAGAGTAAGAGCTGGTCGGAGAAACATTGAAGAGACTAGGACTCAATAGGCCTTAGAAAATCAAGTTGTTCAACTGAAGTCAAAAAATCAAGCTTTAGTTGAAATGTCCCAAAAAATTCAGGATCTTACCGAGCATCTTTCCAAACAGAGTTCTGCGTTGGAGAGTAAAGAAAACTTGGTGAAGAGGCTTCATCATCATGTTGAGATATTGACTTATCAATTCCACAAGCAACCCAGACAGTTTTGGATGGGGGGATATAATAAATCTTTATGCCATCTTAATGCCAGGTTGAAATAATTAAACAATGAGGGATACAAACATGGATGGTTGAATGCCCTAGATGTGATGCACGTTGAGCAAGGAACAGATCTGTGGGATTGGTATGAGCCCGGATTACTTGATCTTCAAGTGCCTCCTTTTAAACTAGATGTTAGCTGGATTCCAGTTAGCTCCATTCCTCAGTGTTTGATTTCCAAATACCTTGGTGATTACAATCTTTATAAAGATTTTGAGATATCTTGACCCCGCATCTGCTTGACCGACCAAGTTCGAGCAATACCAGAATGCTGCGAGATTTTAATTTTATCAGTTCTTATTTTGCTTTAGATGATCCCCCAGCTAGAATGGAGATTGTACCTAAATCTGAAGGAAAGAAACCAACAGAATAGGCTATTTGTATTTCGTTAGTGATTGTTTAACGAAAAAATCATCTTTTGTAATTTTATTTCCTTGGAAATAAATTAATTGTATGATTTTTATCTTGTCAATCTTAGTGTTGCTAAATATATGTATATATATATATATATATATATATATATATATATATAAAGGGACAATTTGTCCTATGTTGATTTGATTGCCTAGAAAATGGAACTTTACCCCATATGTTTGCCTAGTTGTAGTGACTTATCACCAATAAGTGCGTAAGCAATGGAATTATTTTCATCCCATATTCCTGCTTATTTGTAACAATCTTATCTAGATTGCCTTGGTGCCTAGGCAGTGAATATTTTACCCATCTTCTTGCCTAGTTTTAGATTCCCCTTGAGGTCACCCATAATCAAATAGTCCTTACCGTGTATGATTATTGTGCCAACATTGTTGGTTAGGTTTGTTGATGTTGACCAACCTTAGTTGGTGGTTGTTGATATGCCGACCAACCTTAGTTGGTGGTTTTTGTTGATGCAAGGTTGTGTAGTGTGTAGCATTAGTACTCCAAAAAAAATTATTTCAGAGGAATATTGGGAAATTATCGTTTTCATTCAAATTTAAATAATGAGATACATGTAAATCTACATTACTGGTAATATTTTCGCAGGTGCTCGGCATTCCAAGCATTTTTTAATTCTTCCCCCTCTAGAGTTTCTATTATGTAGGTTCCAGGTCCAACAACAGTTGTGACATGATAGGGCCCATTCTTGTTGGCTTCCAACTTATTATGCTTCTGAATGATTTTTTGAGCACATAATCTCCTTCTTTGAGATCACATTTCTTGACCCTTTTATTGTAGAACATGGAGGTTCTTTGCTGATAAGCTGCATTTTGAACTGCTGCGTCTTCTCTGACTTCTTCGAGCATGTCCAGGTCCAAGCGTCTCATTAAATCGCTTACTGTAGAATTGAAATTAAGCACCCTGTGAGTAGGTAAGCCTAGTTCAGCATGTATGATTGCTTCACTTCGAAAGGCTAACATGTAAGGAGATTCTCGAGTCACTGTTCGGGGAGTTGTTCAGTAAGCCCATAACACAGAGTGCAACTCATTGATCCAATTCCCTTTCACATCATCCAACCTTTTATTCAACCCGTTCAACAAAGTTTTGTTTGTTACTTCTGTTTGCCCGTTACTTTGGGGATGACCTGGACCAGAATGGATCTTTTGAATGTTAGACTGTAGACAGTACACGACGAACTCCTCATTATCAAATTGGGTACCGTGATCAGTGATAAAAGCATGTGGCAGACCATATCTGCAAATAATATTCTTCTAAATGAATTGATAGACCTTCTGATATGCCATATCGATGAGAGGTTCAGCTTCTACCCATTTTGTGAAATAATCGATGGCGACCACCAAATATTTATATCGTCCTCTTATAGTTGGCTGAGGCCCGACTAAGTCTATTCCTCACATTGCAAATGGACAAGGTGAAGTGATTGGCATTAGCAGTGCCTGAGGAGTTCTTCGTATGGTAGAAAATTGTTGGCACTTGTCGCATTTTTTGGCATAAGTTGTACAATCAACGCGCATTGTTGGCCAATAGTACCCCTGCATAGTTATTCTCTGCAAAAGAGTTTGACCTGCTACGTGAGCTCCATAAGATCCTTTATGAATTTCTTCTATTGGATCTTTAACTTCTACTAGGTGAACACATCTTTGTAGACCTGCGATCACACCCTTTCTGTATAAAACTCCATTGTTTAAGACATATCTAATAGCTTTAAACTTCAACCTCTTAGCTGCAAGTTGGTCAGCTGGTAAAATGCCTTCTTCGATATAAGCCCTGAGAGGATCCATCCAGGAAGGTCCCATATTCAAAGTGATAAAATTCACCATTAAATCTTCATTGATACTTCTACTGGCGAGTATCTCATTAGGAATTGTTCTTTGTAGCTCGGTGCGAGTAGTTGAGGCTAACTGAGCTAGTGCATATTCCCTTGCATTCTACAGGCTTGGTATTCTAATCATTTTGATAGCTGCTAAATAAGTTATTACCTCCAAAGCTTTGGTTAGATACCACAACATGAATTCTCCTTTTGTTACGTAATGACCGAGCATTTGATTTACCACTACCTGTGAATCACTGAACACCATAACTTAATCTGCGTTAAGTGATTTAGTTAAGCTGAGGCCCATAATTATGGCTTTATACTCAGCTTCATTATTGGAAGCTTTGAATTGGAAACGCATAACATATTCCATGTCTAATCCATCTGGGCTATTAAGAATTATTCCATCTTCATAGCCTGTTGCGCACGAGGAACCATCAATGTATAAATTCCATGTAGGGCAATTATCATCAAACCCTTGGTCGAAAAAAATTCCTTTATGGAATATCTGGTGCTTCCTTTCTTCATCCTTCAATTCTAGGCTCTTACCAGAAGATTCTGGTTGATCGGCTACCATCCCTTCTGGCAGGTCTACTGCCGGGAGTTGATCGGGGATAGTTTCTGGTGATCCTCTAGCATCCTTGAGTTTCTCTGCGTTAGCCCCCTGTTAGTCGGAGGTATCTGGGTAAGTGAATTCAGTAATGAAATCTACCACTGCCTGCCCTTTGAGGGAAGTTCTTAGCTCGTAGATAAGGTTATACTCCCCTAATTCCACTGCCCAATACATCAATCTCCCATAATTTTCTGGCTTATGTAAAGCCTGTCTGAGTGGTATGTCAGTATATGCCACTATGGTATGGGCTTGAAAATATGGTTTCATCCTCCTGCTCGCCTCAATCAACGTAAATGCTAACTTCTCCAGTTTTGGATATCTTATCTATGTTCCCCTGAATGCCTTACTCGTATAATAAACTGGTTTTTGCACTCCGCTTTCTATTCTAATTAGAGCTGAAGTGATCGCATTTTCTGAGACAGTCAAGTACAAGTATAATTTTTCTCCCAACACCGGCCTGGACAGTAAAGGAGGTGTACGCCAAAAATGCACTTGGTCGGGTTCAACTTCATCTGGTACAACTCTCCAGCTGGTCAAATGTTTGGCTCAAATCAGCTATATGGTCAGCAGCTTTCTTACTTTTGGTCAGCATGTCATCAATGTACACCTCCATATTTTTGCCAATCTGCTCTGCGAACACCTTGTTCATTAGCTGATGATATGTAGCACCTGCATTTTTAAGATCAAAAGGCATAACATTGTAACAATATGTCCCTCGTGGGGTAATGAAAGAGGTACTCTCCCTGTCTTCTGGTTTCATTTTAATTTGATTGTATCCGGAGTAGGCATCCATGAAACTCAACAATTCATGCCCTGAAGTAGCATCTACCGGCTGATCTATCCTAGGCAGAGGGAATTGATCTTTGGGGTAGGCATTATTCAGATCTGTGAAATCCACACACATTCTACATTTGTTGTTCTTCTTCTTTACCATCACAACGTTAGCTAGCCAATCAGGATACTTGACGTCTTGTTGGAATGCAAGACCCCAATTTTTAATTTTTAAATAATAACTTCCTTTAAGTGCGGAATATATATGGTTCAACTAAACAACTACATAAACTAAAAATTAATTTTTTCACAAATTAAAACTAAAGTAAAATAAATTTTAATTTTCTCAAAATTAAAATTATACTAAAAATCAAATTTGTGAATTTTTACTTTAAGCCCAAAAAACAAATTAATACAAGTCCTAGAAATTTGCCTAACAATATATATCTAATTTTTACAAATTAGGACAAACCAAATTTTACCAAATTAAGGTTAATGACTTGAATTAAAATAATTAAATTATACCCAAACTAATTTAGCACCAAATAAAACAAGGGTAGTGAATTAAACCATATTTTATCTTTTAGTCCTAAGCATGTGTTCTAGGTGATTTTTCAAGATAAAATAAATTCACAACACACTACGCCGCGATGTACGAGGAAAACCCACAACGGGAAAAACCTCGGACCACCCCTAGCCTTAAGTCCACTAAGTATGAAATTTTACAAATATAAGATAGATGACTTACACAACTCGACTCGACTCCCTTCAAGCCCTTGGCGCATCTTCTTGTATCAACCTCTGCTTAGCCGACAATCCCGAACTCCACCGGGACCTTAGAATCCACTAATGAAGCTTTGGGGAACAACCATCAACCACACATGGTGCCTTTCACCATGTGAGAACGCCGCAGCAAAAACAATTCTTCTTATTTTAGGGATATAGAAGTAAACCCAAACTTCTCTTCTTTGAGGTGTAGAGAAAAACCAGGTACCAAAAACTCCAAGCAAAGATATATATAAAGAAACTTGGAATAAACAAAATATGGGTGTATAAACCTTGATTTTGTTCTAAGGATTAAAACATTTTAACAAAAATCAAGGGGACTTTTTCTTGGAAGAATTTGCTCTCATAAACTATCTTACATGTGTGAAAAAGTCTTGGAAAAAAATCTGGTCCCGAAGTATATTTATTTGGCTAAAAGATAGTGGGACAAAAGGTGGGAAAGTGGGATAAAACTGTCAAAAAACTGTTCAAGCCAATTTTGTTCGAACGACATTTTCGTTCGAACGACACTTCTAACGATAAGTCAGAACGAAAAAAAAATTCCCGTTTGAAATCTCATTCGAACGACTTTGGATCTCATTCGAACGACATGGATTCTCATTTGAACGACCTTTCATGATTGTAGATAATTTCGATACGAACGCGTGGCCGCCAGTTTCGTATTTTTCTAATTTTTTTTGGATTTGATATGATTTTTCTACGGAAAGGTGTCCGAGAACAAAATCTTTAGAACTATAAATTCAAAAAAATTTCAACAAAAAAATACTAACACCCAAAATAAATTTCCAAGCTCCTATATATATATATATATATATATATATATATATATATATATATATATATATATTAATGCATTCATACCTTTAGGAGACATTGGAATCCGCATGTTGATGACGTGAAACTTGGCACAAAAATCGATAAGGATATATTCTTCAATTTCTGACCGCTACATCTTCAACATACACTTGTCATAGGCTTGAAAGGATACAACATGAACACTATCCTATGACTCAAATGTTTTTTTCTGGAATTGAGCCAACACTACATAAGACTCAATTGGAAATTTGTGTCCTTACACGTCTTCTATAAAAGAAGCCTTTTGTAGCTTTTATACCTCCTCTTAAATAGCCTGATTCTTCTTCGGACTAAAGACTCTTCTTCGTTGCTTCACTATTTTGATCTCTTTATTGACATTGAGCTCATGACATAGGAAGGCTGGATCTATTCCCGGCATATCTTCATGACTCCACGCGAATGCTTGCTTTCTATGCCTCAGAAACGGCACCAGCTCTTGCTTCAATATCGAATCGAGTGAAGCACCAATTTGAGTTGTTCTTTCTGGTCGTTCATCATCCAGAATAATGCTCTCCGTTACCTCCATGACTTGGCCTTTAACGAGCTCTGTTTCATCTCTTGGGTCTAAGGTTTCAATCTCAGACTCATCAGACTTATCCACTTGGTAAGTGGTGGTTTTCTTTCTGGCATCCTCCAACTCTTCTTGTTAGGCAGATGAGTAGTAGCATTCTCGAGCTACCTTTTTATTACCCTTCACAATTCTAACCCCAAAGTTGGTCGAGAACTTTAAACACTGATGTACAATGGATGGAACTGCTTCAAACTTTTTCAGGCCTACTCTCCCCATAATTATATTGTAGGTCGAATGGACATTTTTGTCCATCACGAAGAATCGTATCTTTTTCGATCTGCAGGTAGGCAAGGTAACAATCAGCATGTCCAACTTGATCATCCCAAGTGGAAAAACTTTTTCGCTGGAGAAACTGATGAGGGGCCTGTGATACGATTCCAACTGGCAAAGTTTCAGGTTCAAACTGTCAAACTAAGGGTAGAACATGATGTCTGTCGAGCTACTATTATCCACCAATACTCTTGAGATGATTACATCATTCATCCTCATTTTGATCACCATAGGGTCATCGTAAGGATACAAAACGCCTTCCAAGTCATTTTTGGATAAACCAATGACCAGCTTATCTTTGTTAACCTTCCTCGGAGGATCTTCCTTTGCTAGATTTATCTGCTATATGTAGGAACAAGCTTGGGCATCATTGAGGTAAGCTTTCCTTTCAGAGGTATGATCACCCCCACCTGCATCTACACTTGTAATCATATTACAATCGAATGAACCAAAATGGATTGAAAATACCTCACGCTCTGGCTTCCTTGGCTTTTTGGGGAGATCGGGGTCATCTTCCGGGTCATCTTTATGGTCCATTTTCTTATCGTCTCTTGGTCGGTGAGGAGATTTTGACCTTTATCGTGATCTGTTGTTGGTCTTCTCACCGTTCTGGCGATTAATAAATCGGTTCAACTTCCCTCGTCTAATGAGTGCTTCTATCTCATTTTGGAGAGCTACGCACTGCTTGGTTGTGTGACCATGATCCTTATGGAACTCGCAATACTTGGACTTATCTCTTCTTTCAGGAGTTGTCCTTAATTTTTCTGGCCAATTTAGTTCCTCGTTGTTCTTGATCTCTTCCAGGACATAGTTTATATCCACCTTTAAGGGAGTATAATTTGCATATTTCCTCAAGTGCTCCAATGTTTCCTTGCCTTTTGACTGCTTGTTCCCTCCATTATGCTTGTGATATTTCCTTTATGACCTGCCTTCGACTTTAGTCTTTGCTTTTGCCTCAGCATTCTTCTTCGCAGCCATATCTTCTTCGGCATTCATAATCTTGGTTGCTTTATCCATCAGCTCTGCCATGGATTTGGGGGGATCCTTGGCTAGAGTGTAGTATAGCTTGTCTAGTAAAAGACCACTCATGAGCGCTGTAATAGCTATTTTTTTCTTATAGTCAATGACTTCTAGTTTCTCGTTGTTAAAATGAGTGATATAGTCCCTAGTGCTTTCTCCTGCCCTTTGTCGTACACTCAACATATGTGCTACCCTCTTGACTGGTTTTGCACCAAAATAGAAGTTTCCTATAAAGAGCTCTGCCAGTTGATGGAAGGTTGTAATCTTCCCCCGAGGAAGACGGTTGTACCATATTTGAGCAGATCCAGTGATGGTTCCTAATAATGCCATGCACCTCATCTCATCTGGGACTATATAAATATTTGCAGCTGCTTGGTACTGCTCTATGTGAATAACAGGATCCATTTTTCCATCATACTTCGATGTAACTACAGGAGACTTAAACATTGAGGGTGTGGGAAAATACATAATTTCTTGTACAAAAGGAGATCCTTTGATAAAGGTTCTTTGGAGAGGGTTTATGGCCTTGGCCATCTCCCCTAACATGTCTTCCAATCTCTGAATAGATCCTTTCCATGCATCCTTTCCAGCCTCTGATTTATGTGCACGAGCAACAAATCGCATTGAGTTCTCCTCTTGGGATCTTTCTGTGCGAGCTGCAGTCCTGATCTTTGGACGTGATTGGGCAGATCCTTCCCTCAAATCATTTGGTCGTTGATAATATCTCGATGTAATCTGAGGAAGGTTTGTATTCCTCCTGGAGCCCAAACGGTTAAAGCAGGAAGCTTTTCTCAACCTTTCCAGAGAACTTGTTCGTTCTGGAGTTAGGGTGAAGTTTTCTTGAGAATCTACAATTCTTATAGGGGATGTCAGACCAGTCTGATACGATGGATCACTTGAGGTTCTAGTACGATGAAGTTCGGTATGTCTGGATCGTGAAGTATGATGGGGTGCAATACGTCCGGATCGTGAAGACGGTGGACGCATGATGCTTCGTTGGCCAGACTGGGCGAACGCTCCAATTTGAATAGTCTAAATGAACTGTCACATAGTGATCAGGCATAAATTCTTCCAAATTTATCCCTTTAATTTAGTTACTTTTAGCACCTTGAAAAAAGTAATCGATTTGATTTTATGTCATAATTTTTTTACTGACATATTCTAACGAATACACCGAGTTTCTGGTATTTCTTATTAATTTTACAGGTATTCAATGTCAATAAAGAAAGAAAGAAATCGGAAGAAGCGAGAAAGAAAAGAAGGAAAAGTCAAAAGGGCAAAGTTGTAATTTTTACCCGGAATTCGGATGAGGCATCTAAAGAAAAGTTGAAGATATCAAGTTCACGAGTACATAGGATGAAACGGAACCTCAATCGGAGTCCCGGTGTGAACGTTATGAGCAGTCAAAGGAAACTCGGACCGATCCGAAATGCAAACTTCCAGAGAACCCCGGACCGAAGACAAATTGAAGCTGAAAGAAAATAAATGAACCAATCCTTTTCGGATCGATCCGGCCAAGAAATAAACGAACTGATCCGTATTCAAGCCAGATCGAACTGAAGGAGGACCGAACCGGTCCGACTGTCGAATTTTGATTTTTTAATCTTCCTCTAATGGAGAGTCCTAGTTCAGCTAAAACTCTTAAAGTTTTGTAGGGTATTTAAACCCGAGTTATTATCATTTTAAGGACGAAGAATTTATCTAATTTTCCATTTTTTTCAGAAAAACCCTAGTTTGAAGGTTGATTATAAATTTAATTCCAAGATTGAAGATTGTTCAGATTTCTGTGATTACAAGTATTTTTAATTAATGCTTTTAGTGATTTTGTAAGATTAGTGGTTAATTTCTTCTGTCTAATCTTCTTTCTACATCATTTTACAATTCTTCCTTAGTTTAATCATGATTTCCTGCAATTCAAAAATTATTTTCATTAGTTTCAACATGTTAGGCTATATTTTCTAAGGTCGGTATGCATGAACTCAACCTGATGTGGTAGTTGCATGTGTATAAAATTAATCCTCTGAATTTAATGATTTATTACGACTATATTGCGTAGAAACGCGATAATTGTAGATCTTTGGATCTCGTTTGCTTCCGGGTAACCGGGATGCTTCATAATGCAATTCGAGTGTAACTATCGCAATACCGATTTACTCATCCTCTGATTAAGTATGATTCGGTCTTGAACCTCATATACGTAATGCTTGGGAGTACTAAATTATGGGTCTAATTAATCATTTAAATTTATTATTAGTTTTATACCATCAATACACTAGGGTTAAGGGATTATATTTCCATCCTGTTTTTTTCATCATATAGTTTCAAGTTTCAAGTCAATTATCATCAGTAATTTAGAGTAACTGCATTTCATTCATACTTTCGTGCATTAAATAATTATTTTCGAAATTGCATTTAGTTGTAGTCGATTCTCAAAACAAATCATCTTTTCCTTTCTTTTTAGGGTTAGAGTTAGGGTTAACACTCTTACCTTTGTCGTCACGTTCACTCGTCCTAATTCCCTGAGGATTCGATACCCAGACTAGCCACTATACTTCTCAAGAGTGTAGTTAAAGTTTAGGTTTTTTTTGTATTGTGGGTGGAAGCCGATAACAATGACTAGCGTATTTACACGGATGCTCGATTTCCACCTTGATCATATAGTATCTTGCATAGTTGTTTGTCCCCTGGCTAAATTGGCTAAGATTCTTGTAATGTCGTTTGCATTTATTGGATCAGAAGGGTTAGGAGGATTCCCGTCATTATTCTTCTTGCTAGATTCTAGGATATCAGCCATTTAGGATGAGTTTTTAGTGAAAAATGGTACGTATAGTCGTTCCCACAGACGACGCCAATCTGTTGATGTAAAAGACTAGACTTGATCTAATTAATTAATCACAGATAAATATAAATAAAGAAACAAGACAAAGGATTTTTAAAGTGGTTCATCCTTGATAAAATGGCCTACGTCCACTGTCTTGTATTGCTGGGTGTTTTGCCTTAATCTTGAGTATGTTTGCTTATGATAGCTTACCCCGCTGTGGGGGTGTTATAAAGTATTTATATCCCTTAGGCTGTCAGTATGAATAGACATTATGCCATTATTTAATAGACATATACATCAGTACATGGTAAGAATGTTCAATGAATCTGTCTTCACCATTTCATCTTCCTGATTAGATGCTCGTTATGCAGAGTAGATCGGTATGTTGAGTAGCTCGGTGATTTAAGTTACTCGATAAATAAATTTGTGCCACATAGGATAACACGTGTCTTCATATAATTGGTCCACGTCAGCAGATTAATTTTGGTATCAACAGTAAATTTCAATGAAATACTAAAGCGCATTTAGGTGAATAAAAGAATTGATTTCGGTTGTGAATGAAGAAATTATCACAATAAAAGATTCTAAAAAATAATCACCAGTGGCAGAAAGTAAATGGAATCACACACACGACAACAATTTACGTGGTTCGACAACTTGATTACGTTTACAGAGAGGTTAGTCGTTCTTATTAAGTGTCTCTCAAAGTCTTTAGTTTCCAATCCCTTTACCCCGGGTTAGGGTGTACAATTTATAGAGATGTTGTTACAGAGTTTGAGTTGTTTAAGGAACTCAAAGTAGCGTGCAGATTTTCCATGAGGTACTTGATTATCTCATCCGTGATTCTTGGTACCTGATTTGATCATATCCACGAGTGTTATCATTATACTAGAAGTCTCGTCTGTAAATTGAGTCATGATTTAGGCCGAGCCAAGTGTTTAATTGATCAGGACTTGTTCAGCTGTTCTCATGGACTTGTAAAAAATGGGCTCCCACAATTTCCCTTAAAATCTTTGAGCCAACAGTTTTGGGCCAATAGATTTTAATTGAGGTAATAACCCTAAAGCCAGAAAAAGCAAAATGGCACTTTTGTTATTTGTGAGAAACGGTGAGGATGCATTTATCTTCAAAGAGAAATTTGAAATGTTGGGATCTTAATAGGGAAGTGTGACTCATTATTTGAGATGATTTGAAATACGTTTGTGTGTAACTTAATGGTCAGTTCAGTGTCTTTAGTCGTTTCTTGCTCGTACTTCGTCTCTAAGCTTCCTCTCTTCGCCTTTTGCTTCAAAATTAAAGTTTCCTTTGTTCAGTGGTCCCTCAAAGCTTCATCAACACTCATAAGTTTTAGCTCTAACTCTTCTCTGGTTCTTCTTTTCTGCAAAGTTTCTCGTAGTTGTAGCTAGGGTTTTGTTTAAAAATGACGATGCTTGATAATAAGTCTCTTTTTGAATTTAGTAGGTGCTACAATATTCAGGATTGGGTGGATATTGAGTGTGCCCCCGTTCCTAGGGATGTTCGTACCATAGATGACGGTCATTGGATCCATACCTTGTTGGTTTCTCAAGGGGGTTTGACATTTACCCCAAATCCCCTGTTTTTACATTTCTTCAAATACTTCGACATTTTCCTGCCCAGTGCTCTCCAATTGTTTGGAAAATTGTGAATGGAGCACATAGGATAAACGAGTTGTATGGGACTAACTTAGGGCTTACATAAATCTATTTTTGTTATGTCTTTTAGTGTACTAAAGGTGGAATCATGTACTTAAAGGTTAGGAGTGCTGATCGACTTCTAGTTGTAAACTTGCCTGATTCTCGTAAAGATTATTGGAATGAAGGCTTTATTGCTAGGAATTGGAAATATCCTCCCCATCCATAGGGCGTAAGGTAAAAGGGATTTCATATCCTTACCTGTGGGGAGGAGTATATAGGTTGCTAGCACTGTCTCTTTTTTTTGTTTATTTCTCGCTGTTTTCTCTTCTTGCTTTTCCTGATCTGTTTGTATTTTTTATGCTCTAATTATTTTTGCAGCTAAGGCAAAGAACCAAGAACCTAACTTTAGGGAGTTTAGTGCCACTAAACTTCTAAAATCTTGGCAGATTAGGGATACTCTTGCCGATAACGAGCATCCCCGATCAGCTGCTTATCTTCTTGAGTACAAGAATACTACCTCCAATTTCACTACAGGCCAGTAGACTCCATTCCTGATTTGGAGGTTCCAGAGGATGAGATTAGTGGCCCTTCTGAACCCATTATGTTAGAAGAAGAAGAAGGGGAAGAAGAGAGTGACGAGGAGAAAGAGATGGAGGGTAAGGAAAAAGACATCGAAGAGGAAACTAGTGAAGAAGAAGAAGAGAGAATAATTCCACTAAGAAGGAGGTGTTTAATCGATTACAACGATGATGACAATATATTATCTGATAGCATGAAGTATTTGAATAGGAAGGAAGGAGACTCCCCTAAGGCAGGTGGCTCCAAATTAGGAGCTAGGGAGGGTAAAGAACAGAGGAAGAAGAAGAGAGAAGAATAGGAGAAGAAAAAAAATGGACGAGAAGAAAAGGGAAGAGGATAAGAGGGAAAAGAACTTGAGGTCCCCTATTGTGCCTTCTTCTATTACTACAAAAGGGAGAAATGTGGCTGACTCTCCCCATCTTGCCAAGGGGATACGCTCTCTACCGATTGCGATAGATCACTAAAGATGGGTGCCGACCAGTTGGCCCTAAAATCAGATCAAGGTCTTGTAATTGCATGTCACCTATATAATTCCTTAATACTTTGTCTTGATCCTCGATAAACTGACTTACGCTTCTTTCTTTCTTGCATTTTATCTTTGACTTTACCATACATCTTCGTGGTTAGGATGACTAGTTAACGAATTACATTGAGCTGGAAGAGTCACTAAAGACCTCCGAAGAGGCCCTGGCCAATACTAAGGCCAATTTTGTTCAAGAAAAATAGAAGCCCTTGGACGCTCTTAAGGGGAAGTTTAAAAATGAGCTTGTCGAGCTTCGAGAGGCTTATAACCAAGTGGTCGCTAATCATTTGAAGGTAGCAGGGGCTAACAAGGAGCTATCTGCTAAGGTGGACAAGCTGGATGGAGAGGGAACTGGTGCCCGGGATGGCGCATATAACGAAGACTGGGAGGTGGCGTACGATGAAGATGAGGGCTAGATTTCTTATATTTGGCGCTTGGGATTCAAGAAGGGCTGGGACCAACCTTTGGTCACATCTGAAGTTCTGGCTGGCTCCCCTCTATTTTCCCATCATGAGCTAGGCCCAAACCAGATGGATATTGGGGAGCCTTTGATCGACCAACTTCCTATTCAAGCTAGGATATAATGATTTGTTCCTACTACTAAATACCTTTCTGCTTGCCAAGTTGTAGGCGGTCCCAGAACATTCATGGTTGCTAGCGATCAGGCTTCCTTAACTGTTGAAAAGGGGAAGGGGTCAGCATCTTCTGAGCATATGTAGGCTTTTGTCGCTAGTCTAGGGCTTCTGCTTACTTGTTTTTTATCCTTTATATTTTGTAGTTTTTGAAGTTGTACTTGGCATTTCCCCTACTAATATTTTAATGAAAAGAAAATTCTCGCTGCTGATCTTGTGTTGATGCTTATGTTTATTGAATCTATTTATTATTTTATTATTTGTAGCCCATTGATATAGATGAATATATTCCTGTGAACTCTCCATTGGTACAAACTCTTGGGTCAAATGTTGATCCGAAGGTCCGCAAGGCCTTTTTAAAGATCTGCAAATATTTGAGGGTAAGAAACTAGCAGTATAAGGACCAATCTAAGTTGTTCGTGAAGATGAAAGATAATCTCCAACTGATAGAAGAAGTTGGGCTTCATTCCAAGAGGAGGTAAATGACCTGAAGGCAAACTCCTAGATTCCAGTGAAGTAAACAAAATGAGCGAGATAATCTAGAAGGAGAATGATGATTTTAAGAGGGAGATTGCTCGTCTGAAAGAGAACACCCCATCGGGGTCCTCCTTGATGATGCGAGGATCTTCATCATCGTCCAAAGGGGTTGCTCGAGTTGAGGCCCAAGATTTGCAAAGGGAGGTTGCTGAGCTGAAAGGGGATGTTTAGTGGGCATAATCTTTGTTGGGCTTCAAACGGATGTGATGAGGTTGAGGTGTTTGTTCAAAATGGGTCCTAGATAAGTCTAGGAAGATGGTTATGACTAATTCTATACTTATGCCCAGTGAAGAAGAAGAAGAAGGAGGCAGAAGACTTGCGACCAACATAAGTTGGATTTTGTTACCCCCTGCAGGGCTTTTTGTGGTTTTCGGGGCAACCCATGAGGTTACTTGTGTTCAAAATAAGAACCAGAGGGACGTAGTTATTGAGACGAATCTACTGATTCACCATAATTACTATAAACCCCAATCGACCTGTTAAGTTTCCTGATTTTAGAAACAAATTGGACAACTTGCAGTAATCTTAACAGTTTGTTCATGCATGATGGAGACATCGCTTGGAAAGCGTGCGTATTAATGAAATGCTACCGACAAGAGTTAAGCAGCAATGTAAAGATATAAAAGCAAAGGGTACAATCCGGTCTTTATTCATTGAATACTATTTTAGTAGCATAATGTTTGGAAAAAATAAAAATTTACATAAATTAGCTAAAAGATAAAGGAGGAGATCTAAAATTAGAATTTCTTGAGATTGGTTGTGTTCCACGCTCTTGGTATCTCCCTACCCTCTAGCATTTCCAAGTGATATGCTCCTTGAAGAAAATCCCTGATTACTTTGAAGGGTCCTTCCCAGTTTGTTCCCAGTTTATCGTCTCATGGTTTTGTAGCACTGCCGAGGACTTTTTGTTGGACATAGTCCCCTATAACTTCCTTGAATTGACTTTCTTGTTGTACTTCTTGTCTTGTTGTTGTTGGTTGAAAGCTAACTTGATCAGGATTATCTCTCGTCGCTCATCTGCTAGGTCAAGCTCAGTGCGTAGTGCTCCATCGTTGAGGCCTTGGTTGACCAGAGTGGTTTTCATAGTAGGGAGACCTCCTTCCATAGGGAGGACAGCTTCCATTATATAAGCGAGTGCAAAAGGTGTTTCCCCAATTTGGTCTCTGGTGTTGTGCGATAGCCCATAGACCATGAGGGAGTTCATCCCCCCAATCACCCTTAACCTTTCCAACCACTTTTTCAGTCCATCGATTATGGTTTTATTGGAAGATTCTACTTGTCCATTGCTTTGGGGATACGCCACAGAGCTGAAGTGGTGTTTGATGACATGCTCATCATAAAAATCTTGAAAGAAACCACTTTCAAATTGTGTACCATTGTCGGTGATGATAGATCTTGGTATTCCAAAGCAAGTTATGATGTTCCTTAATATGAACCTTATCATATCAGAATCTCAAATATTTTCTAATGGCTCTGCCTCTACCCATTTGGTGAAGTAGTCTATGGCGACCAACATATACTTGCGATTTTAAGGTGTAGTGGGTAGTGGTCCCACAATGTCTAGTCCCCATTGAGAGAACGGCCATGGGCTAGTGAGTAATTTTAGATCGCTAGAGGCCTGGTGAACCCTAGGTAAGTACTTTTGACACTTTTCGCATTTGCAAACGTAGGTACCATCATCGTTTTGCATGCGAGGCCACCAATATCCTTCTTTGATCACGTGAAAGGCTAATGATCTTCCACTTGCGTGACTCCCACAGATGCCCTCATGGAGTTCACTAAGTACTTGATATACATCTTGTGGGTGAATGAACTCGAGGTAAGGGCCTGTAAATGATTTCTTTTAAAGCTTTCCTTCAGGGTTGAGGTAGAACCGAGAAGCCTTAACCCTAATTTGATGGGCCAACCTCCTGTAATTTAGAAATATGTCACTCTGTAGATAATTAATGATGGGATCCATCCAACTTGGGGCCTTATCTCTGAGGAGGACTTACTCGGCTACGACTTCCTGGTCGATACTGGGCTGTGTGAGGAACTCTATCTGAATTTTTCTTCTTAGGTCAAAGTTAATTATCGATCTTAGTGATGCTAAAGCATCAGCGTGACTGTTTTGCCCTCAAGGGAACTATTGGTTTTCCACTTCTTCGAAGTCTACCATGGTTCATATCACTAAATTGAGGTACATTGCCATTCGATCATCTTTGGCATTAGAATTCCCACTAACCTGGTTGGAGACTATCTTGGAATCACTGAATATGTGGAGGCATTTTGCCCCCAGTAGTTTAGCTTTTCACAAACTGATGATTAACGCTTCGTACTCAGCTTCATTATTGGAGTCCTCAAATCCCAATCTAATTCCTTGCTCAATTACAGTGTCTCCGAGGGTGATGAGAACTATCCCTACCCCTGCCCCCTTGGAATTTGAGGCTCCATCAATATCCAAGGTCCAACCTTTGGACTACACTTATTACGCCACTGACTTCTCACTATTTAGTTAGTCTTCTGGCTGATCTCCTGTGAACTCGACAATGAAATTTTCTAGGATCTTCCCCTTGATTGTCGTTCTGAGTTAGAAGTGGATATCAAATCTCCCGAGTTTGACCGAACATTTTGAAAGTCATCCAGAGAGGTCGACACTTCGTAGAACGGCCTTGAGTGGGTAAGAGGTGATTACTGTTATGGAGTGCGCTTCTAAGTAATGCTTCAATTTCCTTAGAGCAACCACCAGTGCATAGGCAAGATTTTCCAAAGGCAAATACCGTTGTTCGACATCTAGGAGTGTCTTACTTGCATAGTAAACAGGATATTGCCCCCCCCCCCCCACATACTAAGGCAGAGCTCACAGTATGGTCTGATACTACAAGGTAAAGATATAATCAGTCTCCATCGTTTGTAATTACCAGTAGTGATGGCTTGCTAAGGTAGGAATTGATCTCTTCCAGAGATCGCAAACAGCCATCGTCCCATATGAGGCCTTTGCCATTCTTTATAAGATGTAAGAATGGTTTACAATGTTCTGAAGACTTGTAGATGAAGAGATTGAGCGCCGCGAGCATCCCAGTAAACTTCTAAACATATCTGAATGTCTGAGGAGGCTGGAATATGGTGATAGCGTCGATTTGGTCTGGGTTAGCCTCGATCCCCCTTTTACTTACTAGGTAACCTAAGAATTGTAGGTCTAAAAAAATATAACTTTTTCTTGAGCGGAATTAAGTTAAGGATGAATGCAAACCAACTTTCTCTTTTTGAAAAACTCTTTTTCAATTTTATCAAACCAAGTTGTGAAACAAATTAACTTAACCAGATTTTATCCTGTTTAACCCTAAGCATGCAACGAGTGATTAAAGAAAGTAAAATAAAGTAAATCAATACTCATAACATCGATGTACGAGGAAAAACCCAATAACCTCGGATGGCCGAGGCTAGACAATCACTATGACAATGGAATTACAAAGTCAGACGGTAGTCTTATACAATGACTCGATCCACCCATGAAACTTGACACTCCTCTGATCATCTACCAATATTCACAGTGACCACGTAGAAAGTAACCTTCTCCCACGATGCTCGACCACAGCAGTCTCTTCCACGAATGCCTCGGTATCCATCGATACGGCTTTGTGTCATCTACGATGTCGAAACAAGTATCCGTCGAATCCTCACCGTAAAACTAGCAACGTGTGACACCCCGACTAATTAAATACCGGGTAGCTACTCCTTTATAAAATTAATTCAAAATGCCAAGTTGGCTCAGTTAATAGCATCACTGTCGAAAACATTTTATTTTTTTACTAACCACCTAGTATTTAAAAAGCAAGTTGCCAAATTTTAATTAAGTCTAATTAACATGCAACAAGAGTAATGAATAACTAAATAACACCATTCACCATGCTGAAGTAAAATGAATAACCATCACCAAAATGTAAATAAACTCTGGAGGAAAAACTCCTCAATACAAATCCCACAACTGAAATGAATAACCGAAACTGAAATAAAACGTGCTATAGTCTGAAAACTGAAATATAAAAGATGTCTAATAGAATTGGGCAACATGCCCTACAACTGATAGATAGTGACTCTGGAATCCAAAAGATAGAAGCGCCTATGAGCAAATCCCTGTAGCTTCCACAAACAGCTACAGCTCGTCACCTGAATGAGTACCTATGCTTGGTGTCCTTGTGGCTGGGCACCTAAAATGGGTTTACAAGAAAAAGATTTGAAAAGCAAATGGGTCAGAGCCCGAAAGTGTTATATTTTAAAAACCTGCAAGTGCTTTAAAAACATTTAAAACATTAAATGCAAAGTACATGTTAGGACGTGCACTCACCTTATATTCTCACCTCTCGTCTAACTGTGCACTCCTAACGCAAGTACCCATCTATAACTAACCATACTACTAGCTAAGGGGTAACGTAACTAGCTAAACTGCCAAAGGTTCTACCCATAATACTTGGTTCCCTTATCATATAACGCTCTTAATTAAATAGGGTTTAGTTTAACTCAGATACTCAATATACACTATATATATCACTATTAGTCAACTCACTATATAACTCGAAACAACACCGTAATATATACAACATTAACATGAGGATTCCCATTAATATAATGTATATTATTCATCTCATAAATATACAATACAAGCACCCCGCAATTTAAGCTGTAGTGCACACATACTCTGCTATCCATCCCGGTACATCACGTACATAAGGATTACATATTCCGAATCTCTCAGGAATAGTTTACCGATAACAACATCACAAATAATGGAGGCGAACACAGTCACCATCACATGGGTCACGCACATACCTACGCTCCCATGGTCAGCGGACTTATTAATATCACAATAAGTCTTTCTATGACCTATGTTCATCAAGGTACCAGTCTATATCCCCCCCGTAGGCACACAAGGATTAGAGGGTCCTAAGCGAACGAAACCTCCCGTGATAGCAAGTATGGTAGGTATGTCATACATACAATCCATATATCAATACTAAGTAAACACACATCTTAGTAATACCGTATTATATTCGTAGTACATATTGCACTCTCGTACTAATTATAATTATCACGATTCGTACTATTTCGGTTTATAATTATACGCGCCATAATTCATCCTCACCTCGTAGTAGACACTCACGTCTCAACCCAAATGGTTCATTGAATATAACTCTAATATATGATTTACTCATCTCAATAACCCAAAAGTCCCAAATCAATCACTATATCATCAAAGGAATGCTAACTCTACCCTTGAACCAGTTCCCGGGACTCCAAAAGTCAAAACAGTCCAAAAAGGACCAAACTGTCAACTCGTTAGAAGTCTCGTTCGAACGAGGCTTCGAACGAGTTTGGACTGTCAGGTCGTTAGAAGTCTCGTTCGAACGAGGCTGTTCGAACGAGATCCCAGTTCGTTCGAACGAACTGACCCTTCTAACGATATCTCGTTCGAACGAGATATCGAACGAAAATCCCTACTCGTTAATAACGACTGGTCAACTCGTTAGAAGCTCATTCGAACGAGCTCGTTCGAACGACCTGGGGGCTGCTTCTAACGAGTGGCCAGTTTCGGCCCAGATTTTTCCCCAATTCGTTTTTCACCATTTATCTCACTTCTAATCAATTCCAAAGTTCATCCCAACAACGTTTTTAGGGTCTATAATCAATACTAAACATATATGGTCACATCCTAACATGTTTCTAAGGGATCAATCCACCCAAATATCAATTAGATTTACAACTTTCTACACTTTTTCCAAATATTTTAAGAACATGAACCCTAACTACATATCATCATCAAATCCCAGAATTTAATTCGTTTTTCTCTTACCCAAACATGTATTACCATCAGATTAATTGTCTCCAAACTATACTACATGCAATCCTTCTCAAATTTCTCAAGTTTTATGATCTAGACTACATGGGTTTTTCATATTTCATCAAGAACAACCATAAATCCGAATTTGCTAACATGGAAAAGACATTCTCAGTAATTAAATGGATTAAAGTCACTTGCCTTGGTTTGATTTCTGAATTTGGTGTGGATTCGGTGTAGAATTTCTGCAGAATTCCTCTCTCTCTCTCCTTCTCCAAGCTTTCTTCTCTAAAAAGCTATGGTGGCTAGGGTTTGCTTTGGGGGAACTTATGAAAACCTAATTTAATAAACCTCCGTAGCTTGTTGGGTTAATAAGGGTTGGTTGGGTCAAATCCTTATCAGATTACAACTCTCAATTTTCGTCACTTTTAATTATCCAAAAATACCGAATTACTAAAATACCCTTTATGGTGCCGGAATGGCCTAAAAATACCCCGGGACCCAAACTATACCCCCGGCTAGTGTTTTCTGACTATCTCGACCCTTCCGGACGCGTCGGCGCACTCAAAACGACCATACGGATTATAGATTTTAAATTTACTTTTATTAACAAAATATTATACCGTGACGCGGCGGTCCCACGCGTCTCAACAAAATTTCCAAATCGCCGTATATAAATCCCACGACAAATTTCATAATACCAAATACATATATAATCATATATGTACATAATCAAATACCAATTCGCATCATATTAGTATTTATAACCCGGATTTATTTCCAATTAATACGCATTTAATTAATTAATCCCAAAAATAAATATAGCCAAAAGTACGGGGTATTACATACTTCCCCCCTAATAACTGAATTTCGTCCCGAAATTCGAAACTAGAAAGTACCTACTAAAAATAACTCTGGATAACGTTCGCGCATCTCATCCTCGCGATCCCATGTGGACTCCTCAACATTATGATGTCGCCACTGAACACGCACTAACGGGACTATCTTTGACCGCAGTTTCCTCTCGCTTCGGTCCAAAATTGCAATCGGTCCCTCCTCATAAGAGCTATCCGGCTGGAGATCGATGTCCTCTACAGCAATGTGAGAATGAGCCAAATTATCTCTAAGGTATTTCCTCAGCGAGGAAATATGGAACACGTCATGAATCCGATGCAAATGCTCCGGTAATCCGAGTCTATACGCGACCGGTCCGATCCGCTCAATAATAGGAAACGGCCCCACATACCTCGGTGCCAACTTCCCCTTCTTCCCGAATCGCATAATCCCCTTCATCGGAGAAACCCTGAGCAAAACCTGGTCCCCCACTTGGAACTCCCTGAAAAACCTCTTCGCATCAGCATAACTCTTCTACCTATCTTGAGCTACCCGAATGCGACTCCGAATCATCTCAACCCTTGACGAAGTGTCTTGAATCACTTCCGGCCCAAGTAGTTTGTTGTCCCCCACTTCTAGCCAACATGCTGGGGAACGACAAGGCCTACCGTACAATGCCTCAAACGGAGCCATGCCAATCGTGAACTGATAGGAGTTGTTGTAATCAAACTCCACCAGTGGAAGGTACTGCTCCCATCCACCCCCGAAGTCAATAATGCACATGCGTAGCATGTCCTCCAACATCTGATTGGTGCGTTCTGTCTGCCCATCGGTCTGCGGATGATAAGCCGTACTCAACCGCAATTCCGTGCCCATTGCCTCCTGGAAACTCTCCCAAAACCGCGAAACAAATATCTTGTCTCTGTCAGACACGATATTCAGGGGCACACCGTGAAGTCTCACAATCTCTGAAATGAAGAGCTGGGCATACTGACCCGCAGTGTAATCAGTCCTAACAGGTAAAAAGTGAGCGACCTTGGACAACCTGTCCACAACTACCCAAACGGAGTCGTGACCCCTTTGCGACATAGGCAACCCCGTGATAAAATCCATGGATATGCTCTCCCACATCCACACCGGAACCTCCAACGGCTGTAGCAATCCTGCTGGTCTCTGATGATCCACTTTTACAAGCTGACAAGTAGCGCATTTCGAGACAAACTCAGCGATATCTCTCTTCATACCGCTCCACCAATACTGCCGTCTCATGTCTTGGTAGATTTTGTCCCCTCCGGGATGTACCGCGAACCGTGAGCCGTGCGACTCTGCCATAACATCGTGTCGCAATTCCTCTCCTACCGGAACTACCAATCTCCCATTGAAGCGTAATCCCCCATCTTAGCTAACGGTATAGGATTCAGCTCCCTCAGCGAGTAATCGAACTATCTGCTCCTGACAGAACGAATCATTTGCCTGTGCCCGTACAACCTTCGTGACAATCTGCGGTGTAACGGTCATCACGGACATGAAAGATCGGGCCACTGCATCCTGGTGTCCCAATTCCTTCCACTTCGCCTTCCACACCTCTGCCACCTCGTCTGCTGGCCTACGGCTTAACGCGTCTACTACCACGTTAGCCTTACCCGGGTGGTACTGGATGTCGAACTGGTAGTCTTTCACAAACTCAAGCCACCTACGCTGCCGCATATTCAATTCCTTCTGCGTGAACAGATACTGTAGTGACTTGTGGTCCGTGAACAGCTGAAACTTCTCCCCCAAAAGATAGTGCCTCCAAATCCGTAAGGCAAATACCACTGCCGCCAACTCCAAATCATGTGTGGGGTAATTCTTCTCATGAGGCTTAAGCTTACGGGAAGCATAAGCTATGGCATGTCTCTCCTGCTGCAACACACCTCCCAGTCCTTGCAAAGACGCATCGGTGTAAACCAAATACTCAACTCCCGGTCTCGGCAATGCTAACACAGGTGCTGAGGTCAATTTGTCCTTCAATTCATCGAATGCCAACTGACAGGCATCACTCCAGATGTATGGCACACCCTTACGAGTAAGATGTGTCAAAGGACCTGCTATCTCCGAGAAACCCCGAATAAACCTCCTGTAGTATCCTGCTAGTCCCAAGAAACTACGAATCTCTGTTGGTGTCGTGGGCTGTCCCCACTCCCTCACCGCTGACACCATTCCCGGATCAACAGATATTCCCTGGTCGGAAATAATGTGACCCAAGAACTGGACTTCCTTCAGCCAACACCCGCACTTCTCATATTTTGCATACAACTCGTTCTGATGAAGTGTCTGCAAAACCTGCCTCAAATGCTCGGCGTGCTCCTCCTCTGTCTGAGAGTAAACCAGAATATCATCAATGAAGACAATGACAAACTGGTCTAGGAAATCCCTGAACACTCTGTTCATCAAGTCCATAAACACTGCTGGAGCGTTGGTCAAGCCGAAAGGCATAACCCGAAACTCGTAAGAACCATATCTCGACAAGAACGCAGTCTTCGAGACATCCTCCTCCCTGATACGCAACTGATGGTATCCTGACCTCAAGTCAATCTTTGAGAAGAAAGAAGCTCCTCTCAACTGGTCGAATAAGTCATCGATTCGAGGCAACGGATACTTATTCCGTATCGTGACCTTATTCAACTCTCGGTAGTCCACGCACAATCTCAGTGAACCGTCCCTCTTCTTCACAAACAAAACTGGAGCGCCCCAAGGTGAGGTACTCCTGTGAATAAAGCCCTGCCCTAACAGTTTCTCTATCTGATCCCGTAACTCTCGCATCTCAGCCGGAGCCATACGGTACGGTGCACGTGCTATAGGTCTCGTACCCGGTAGCAAATCTATAATGAAGTCTATCTCTCGACTGGGTGGTAAGCCTGGTATCTCCTGAAACACATCTGAATACTCCCTGACAATCGGGATCGAATCTAAAGGAATAACAACCTCCTTAGAGGTATCCTCCTCTATGTAATACAGATGAGCGGTCGATCCTCCCTCTGGGCGAGGCATCGCCACTACAAACATCTCTTACCCCGGAATGGCAAAAACAATGCTCCCGCTGAAGCAATCAATCATGGCCCTATATGCTACGAGCCAATCCATACCGATGATCACATCGTGAACATGCATGTCTAACACTAACATGTCTGCAGGCAATACCAAACCACCAACCTCTACCCCGACTCCCCGGCATATAAAGAAAATAAGTGACCCACTCCCTAATGGTGAGTCGACACACGTCACTGTGCTCTCTGCCGTAGCTAACAATCCTAAAGCTTTTGCGAAGTGTGTAGCTATGAAACAATGTGTAGCACCCGTATCAAATAACACCCGACCCATAGTGCCATGGATAGGAAACGTACCCTCGATCGCGGGCGGTGCCTGTGGAACTGCAGCCTGGTGAACGTTGTAGACACGTCCATACTGTAGCTGCCCCTGCTGGAATGGGTGGCAAAGCTGCCATCTGTGGCGGTGCAGGAAGAGCGGCGGGAAACATAGGTCTCTGTGGCTCCTGGCGAGCACCCTGCTGCTGCTGCTGTGGGGCCCTGCCCCTATCAGGACAATCCTGCTTCTTATGGCCAGTCTTGCCACAAGTAAAGCACTTCCCTGGGAAGTTCCCTCCCCTCTGCCCCTGCTGTCCCCGGCCCTGGTGGCCGTTACCATTCCTCCCTTGGCCCTGCTGGCCCTGATGGAACTGCTGCCCATTCTGCCCCTGCTGGCCGTTTGGACCCTGATGGCCCTGGCGGAAACCTCCCTGTCCCTGCCTGTAGTTCCCTGATCGGAACCTCTTATTATCTCCCTGCTGGTTACCCTGCTCATTCTGCCTCTGCCCCTGACCGGTTTGTGCCCCGCTGGCACCATGTCCTCCAGTCCTGCCCTGATGGCTAGACTCCCCCGACCGCTTGCCCTCGGCCATATGAAAACGGTGGTCCTGGCAGTGCAATAATGCAGCGTTAACCACATCAGAATACGTGGCCAATGATAGGTTCCCTAGCAGATGCTGACGGATCCTCCAATTCAACCCATCAGTGAACTTCTCTATCTTCTTTTTCTCTGTTGGAATCTCGTCTGGAACGATGTTCAACAGATTAGTAAACTCGGCCTCATACTCGGCCACTGTCTTGCCCTCCTGCTTCAAACTCATCAGCTTCCTCCTCATCTCTGTATGAACTGCGGATGGAAAGTACTTGCGGTCGAACCGCACCCAGAACTCCTGAATCGTGAGGGTATCCCTCTCCTCCGCGGTGGTAATGGACTCCCACCACTGCAGTGCAGATCCCACTAGCTTGAAAGTAGCTAGCACCTGTTTCTGAACGTCAGTGCACTCATGCATCCTCAAATGCCTCTGTATGTCCTTCCTCCATTGACTCGAGACTACCACGTCTGAGCTACCTGCAAACTCTGGCGGGTGCGCTTTCTGAAAAGCGTCTCGTACACGCTCCCAAGCAGACGGGAATGCATTAACCTGTGCTGGCGCGGCAACCGGCGCCTGAGGCGGTGCCTGCTGAATCACGGCAATTGCGGTATTTACCGCTTGGGCTACTATAGCAGCAACCTCAGCGGCGTTCAACATACCCTGAACTGGAGCGGGCTGGGGTTCGGGCGTTGCATTCCTGGGAACTCGTCGTGCACGTCGTGGAGGCATCTGAAATAAGAACAAAGTTTATAAGTTCATGGTTTATAAACTTAATATAGCTGAAGAACGAAGCATACACAAAAGAATACAACAGTCCTAAAATATAGGGCTCTATATCAAAGAAACGTAGCGGAAACATAATAGCCGTACAGATCCTAAAGGACACTAGAACCTGATGCTCTGATACCACCTGTGACACCCCGACTAATTAAATACCGGGTAGCTACTCCTTTATAAAATTAATTCAAAATGCCAAGTTGGCTCAGTTAATAGCATCACTGTCGAAAACATTTTATTTTTTTACTAACCACCTAGTATTTAAAAAGCAAGTTGCCAAATTTTAATTAAGTCTAATTAACATGCAACAAGAGTAATGAATAACTAAATAACACCATTCACCATGCTGAAGTAAAATGAATAACCATCACCAAAATGTAAATAAACTCTGGAGGAAAAACTCCTCAATACAAATCCCACAACTGAAATGAATAACCGAAACTGAAATAAAACGTGCTATAGTCTGAAAACTGAAATATAAAAGATGTCTAATAGAATTGGGCAACATGACCTACAACTAATAGATAGTGACTCTGGAATCCAAAAGATAGAAGCGTCTATGAGAAAATCCATGTAGCTTCCACAAACAGCTACAGCTCGTCACCTGAATGAGTACCTATGCTTGGTGTCCTTGTGGCTGGGCACCTAAAATGGGTTTACAAGAAAAAGATTTGAAAAGCAAATGGGTCAGAGCCCGAAAGTGTTATATTTTAAAAACCTGCAAGTGCTTTAAAAACATTTAAAACATTAAATGCAAAGTACATGTTAGGACGTGCACTCACCTTATATTCTCACCTCTCGTCTAACTGTGCACTCCTAACGCAAGTACCCATCTATAACTAACCATACTACTAGCTAAGGGGTAACGTAACTAGCTAAACTGCCAAAGGTTCTACCCATAATACTTGGTTCCCTTATCATATAACGCTCTTAATTAAATAGGGTTTAGTTTAACTCAGATACTCAATATACACTATATATATCACTATTAGTCAACTCACTATATAACTCGAAACAACACCGTAATATATACAACATTAACATGAGGATTCCCATTAATATAATGTATATTATTCATCTCATAAATATACAATACAAGCACCCCGCAATTTAAGCTGTAGTGCACACATACTCTGCTATCCATCCCGGTACATCACGTACATAAGGATTACATATTCCGAATCTCTCAGGAATAGTTTACCGATAACAACATCACAAATAATGGAGGCGAACACAGTCACCATCACATGGGTCACGCACATACCTACGCTCCCATGGTCAGCGGACTTATTAATATCACAATAAGTCTTTCTATGACCTATGTTCATCAAGGTACCAGTCTATATCCCCCCCGTAGGCACACAAGGATTAGAGGGTCCTAAGCGAACGAAACCTCCCGTGATAGCAAGTATGGTAGGTATGTCATACATACAATCCATATATCAATACTAAGTAAACACACATCTTAGTAATACCGTATTATATTCGTAGTACATATTGCACTCTCGTACTAATTATAATTATCACGATTCGTACTATTTCGGTTTATAATTATACGCGCCATAATTCATCCTCACCTCGTAGTAGACACTCACGTCTCAACCCAAATGGTTCATTGAATATAACTCTAATATATGATTTACTCATCTCAATAACCCAAAAGTCCCAAATCAATCACTATATCATCAAAGGAATGCTAACTCTACCCTTGAACCAGTTCCCGGGACTCCAAAAGTCAAAACAGTCCAAAAAGGACCAAACTGTCAACTCGTTAGAAGTCTCGTTCGAACGAGGCTTCGAACGAGTTTGGACTGTCAGGTCGTTAGAAGTCTCGTTCGAACGAGGCTGTTCGAACGAGATCCCAGTTCGTTCGAACGAACTGACCCTTCTAACGATATCTCGTTCGAACGAGATATCGAACGAAAATCCCTACTCGTTAATAACGACTGGTCAACTCGTTAGAAGCTCATTCGAACGAGCTCGTTCGAACGACCTGGGGGCTGCTTCTAACGAGTGGCCAGTTTCGGCCCAGATTTTTCCCCAATTCGTTTTTCACCATTTATCTCACTTCTAATCAATTCCAAAGTTCATCCCAACAACGTTTTTAGGGTCTATAATCAATACTAAACATATATGGTCACATCCTAACATGTTTCTAAGGGATCAATCCACCCAAATATCAATTAGATTTACAACTTTCTACACTTTTTCCAAATATTTTAAGAACATGAACCCTAACTACATATCATCATCAAATCCCAGAATTTAATTCGTTTTTCTCTTACCCAAACATGTATTACCATCAGATTAATTGTCTCCAAACTATACTACATGCAATCCTTCTCAAATTTCTCAAGTTTTATGATCTAGACTACATGGGTTTTTCATATTTCATCAAGAACAACCATAAATCCGAATTTGCTAACATGGAAAAGACATTCTCAGTAATTAAATGGATTAAAGTCACTTGCCTTGGTTTGATTTCTGAATTTGGTGTGGATTCGGTGTAGAATTTCTGCAGAATTCCTCTCTCTCTCTCCTTCTCCAAGCTTTCTTCTCTAAAAAGCTATGGTGGCTAGGGTTTGCTTTGGGGGAACTTATGAAAACCTAATTTAATAAACCTCCGTAGCTTGTTGGGTTAATAAGGGTTGGTTGGGTCAAATCCTTATCAGATTACAACTCTCAATTTTCGTCACTTTTAATTATCCAAAAATACCGAATTACTAAAATACCCTTTATGGTGCCGGAATGGCCTAAAAATACCCCGGGACCCAAACTATACCCCCGGCTAGTGTTTTCTGACTATCTCGACCCTTCCGGACGCGTCGGCGCACTCAAAACGACCATACGGATTATAGATTTTAAATTTACTTTTATTAACAAAATATTATACCGTGACGCGGCGGTCCCACGCGTCTCAACAAAATTTCCAAATCGCCGTATATAAATCCCACGACAAATTTCATAATACCAAATACATATATAATCATATATGTACATAATCAAATACCAATTCGCATCATATTAGTATTTATAACCCGGATTTATTTCCAATTAATACGCATTTAATTAATTAATCCCAAAAATAAATATAGCCAAAAGTACGGGGTATTACACAATGTATCTTCAATAGAACCTCAAACTTGGTGCCAACAAGGTCACAAGAACATATGATAATGAAAATCTTAGATCTTGAAACTCTAAGGATGTTTTATGGTGAAAAACACTTAGAAAACTTTGTTCAGAAACCTTTTTGTATCGTAAACTGTTTTTCGCACTGCACACCCTTCGAGGAAACTGACCACGACTATTTATAATTATTTTAAGGCGGTGGAGGAATCTCGTTCGGGCGAGATACTGCATCATTCGAACGACAACAGCACTCGTTTGAACGACAATGTTTGTCGTTCGAACGACGTCGCCCGGATTTAGAGTTTTGATGCAATCAACTTTGAAAACAGAGTTTTAATTAAACCCAACTCTTATCCAACTCTAATCCGTCCTCATCAGCTCTAAACGAAGTGTAAACATTTAAAACACTTTTAAAACATTAAAAACAATTTCTTTTTAAAAATAACATCCTTATTTTTGCAAAAAAAAAAAAAAATTGATTTTCATTAACATTATGCATTCATACCTGAGTGATCTTGGAAAACAATTAAACCTTGAAGATGAGAAATTTGCACCAATTAAAATTCATCGTGATTAAATCCTTTTAGCTTTGTCACAACATCTTCAATTAAATCTTTGCCAAGTCATAGTCTCGTAGTGGATCGGACAATAAAAATTTACCTATGACTCAAACATGTTTTTTTTTGCGAGAATAAGTCAAAACTACATTAAGACTCAATTGGAAATTTGGTCCTTACAAGAATTTTCCTGACTGGACACCGAATGAACACTTATTTGCATTAAGCTTCATTCGATACTTCCTGAGGATCTCAAAGGTTGTTGCTAAATCTGGGAGGTGATCGTCCTTGTCCTTGCTTTTAACAAACATGTCGTAGATGTATACTTCCATCCTTCCTCCCATATATTTACTGAACATCTTTGTTACCAATATTTGGTAAGTCGCTCCAGCGTTCTTGAGGCTAAATGACATGACTTTGTAACAGTATAACCCGATTGAGGTTATAAAGGAGGACTTATCCTAGTCAGGCCCGTATAGGGGGATCTAATGATAGTCTGAGTAAGCGTCTAGTATTATCATCCTCTCATGCGTCACTCTGGCATTAACCATTGATCTATCTTTGGGAGAGGGAAACTGTCCTTGGGCTAGGCTCGGTTGAGGTTAGTGAAATCTATGCAAACTTTCCATCTCCCATTGCTCTTAGGTACCACCACTAGGTTGGATATACATACAGGTAACTGAACTTCCGTGATAGATCATGTATCTAGTAGCTTCAGTACTTCTTTTTCCACTTCTTTAACCTTCTTAGGGATGTTTGGAGAGCCCTTTGAGCGATGGTCTTGAAAGTGAGAATGATGTGAAGGCGATGGCAAGCCATGCTAGGGTTAATCCCTGGTAACTCGTAAGGCTCCCAGGAAAAAAAAATTACGTTACTTTTGAGAAGTGCAACTAACTCCCTTTTTTATTGATCGGTGAGAGCATATCCAATCAAAAAATTTACTTTTCGTCAAGTTGTCATCGAATGCAACTTCCTCCAAGCTTTCTATGACCCTGTCAATGGGGTGGACAATGGTCTCTTCGATGCCTAGTCGACCATACCATAGTTGTTATTTGGAGAGAGCAGCTCCCTCCTGGGCATTCTCTGACTCCTTTTTCCTTACTTTTTTTGGGTGGATAGCTGTAATAAGGCACTTTCTAGCCGCAGCCTGGTCACCACGGATCTCGACCACTCCTCGATCTGTAGTGCACTTCAGCTTTTGATGATAGGTGGATGGCATGGTCTTCATGGCGTGGATCCAACCTCTACCCAAAATAGCATGGTATGGGGACTCAATCTCCACCACTAGAAATTCAATTAGCTTTGAGATGTTTTCTACCTTAACCAGAAATATTATCTTCCCTAACGGCATCGTGATCCTTATTACGAAGCCGACCAGCGGAATTGTGACTTCTTTGAGGTCGGCGATATTCAGTTTAAGTTTATGGAATAGTTTTAGGTACATCTCTTTGAACGAACATCCCTGGTCCATACGTAGCTTGTCAACATCCCATTTAGAAATTCTGAGTGTGATCACCAATAAATCATAATGTGGGGTCCTTACCCCCAACCAAGTCTTCTTCGGTGAACACTATGTCCTCGGTGTAATCAACGTCTTCTAATCGCCAATGATTTCCTGCCTGGGATTTGAAAGGGTCAATTTGAAAATCTTCCATCATGGAAGTTACCTTTTTGAGTTCCATTCGAACGACGTTGCCCTAGATCTGGTTGTGGTCTAACGTCCAATCAATTACTGCAAACTCGTGCCCTGTATGATCATCAAGGACATTATCTGGCTTTTGGTCGCCATTGGATGCAACTTTTTTTATTTTCTTTTCAACATACTCACTGAGGTGTCCTGCCTGAACTAGCTCTTCCAAATGTGACTTCAGAGCTTTGTAATTCTCGGTTCGGTGATCGCTCTCTTTACAGATCGCGCATCTCAGCGTGTTCTTCCTTTTATTGGGTTACCGTCCATCTTCTTGGTCCATTTAATAAAAGGATCCTACTTGATCTTATTGAGAATTTTGTAAATAGGTTCCTTGAAGACTGTGTTAACAGCTAGGAACGCTTTGGAAGGTCATTCTTATTTCCTCCCTTGGAGCCATTTTTTCCCCTATTCTTGCCTCCCTTCTTCTATGTATCATTCTTCTCCTCCCCTTTGTTAGCTTTTTTAAAGGACATGTTTTATAAATATCCAGGGTAGAATCTAGGAATTTTCCATGTATCCTAGATCACAATTTAGTATGTCTGATACCGTTACATTCGGATCGTCTCCATGATCATCCTCGACGGTCTTGATCCGAATTCATGCATCCATCATCTTCGTACGTGCATCGTGTGATAAGCAACGTACACTTCAACAGTTCCCACTACTCCACATACTTATGGTAAAAATAATTTTAATTGGAGTGTTTAATTATTTGAAAAAATAGTTGGGAATATATTTTATAAATTTTTCGAAGTCTGGAAGATTATAAGCACGCAAAATCTTTTTAAAGAAGTTTTCTTTGACACGCCACTGATGTCGTTCGAACGACATCGTATCTCGTTCGAACGAGATGCCATCTCAATTGAATGACACCTTGTTTCGCTCGAACGACGCACTGCCTCAACTTCCTACGTTTTCCTAAGTCTGCATATCTCCGTTTCTGCAAAACAAACCCTTTTTCCAGACTTTATATTTTAAGGTTTCAATAACTTTTTGATTCATAAATAATTTCGAATCCTTTATGTAAATCCTCTAAACCCCAAGGAAGATTATACTACTCATATGGAGTACAATTGTGGAGAAGACAAAGTTTTTCCGTTGCTGATCTTCTGGAGCTCTTGTGAGAACTCTAGCCGACGACATCGAAACCGGCGCCTGAGGGTATTTCATATGTCACTACTTGTATTTTTATTCTAATCCGTGTAAATCGTTTTTTACAAAATTATAGTGAAAATAAGATGGTTTTGCCCCTGTGGGGGATTTTTCCTCAACTTTGATTGTCTTGCATGCTTAGATTATTTCTTTATTCAATCACTTTTGTTTGCAAGTGTTAAGACTTGTTGGAACTAAAATTGGAATTTAATTAAATAAGTTTGACATTGATTGCTGAAGCACTCTCAAATTGGTATCAGGGCCATTTACACAAACTTACCGTGTAATTTTTTTGCAAATTTTTTCTTGATATCAATTTTGTTCTGAAAATTAAATTTTTGAAAAAGCGCAATTTCAATAGATAACTTATATAATAAAGTTCCAACTTTTGATGGGTCAAATGATGCCTATTGGAAAGCACGTATAAAATCTCACCTAAAGGCTATTGATGAACGTTTTTGGGTTATGTGTGAAAGAGGGTGGATGCCTCCCACTGTCACTGTAGAAAACGTAATTACTTTAAAATCTGTGACTGCATGGACTGAGGATGAATTTAAATAGAGCACATTTAACTCACGTGAGATTATTGTCATTTTTGGAGCCGTCACAGCTGACGAGTTCTGACGCATCATGATGTGTACCACGTCTAAAAAAGCATGGGATGTTTTGCAACTTACCCATAAAGGTACAAATGCAGTGAAAGAATCTAAATTGCAAAACTTAACTACACAGTTTGAAACTAAATCCATGTAAAACTTAACTACACATTCCTGATACTGGGGTAGTTAAGAAAATTTTGAGATCATTGCCTAAGAGATTTATCCCCAAAGTCAATGTGTTAAATTCATTAGGTAATTTGAATACGCTGAAATTAGAGGAGTTGGTTGGAGACCTACAGACCTATGAAATTGACATGTTCCCTAACACGATAAAATTAAAAGATAAAGGGGTAGCTCTTAAATCCCAGGTCAGAAAGAGTGAGGGGTCAAAGAGAGGTGAGTCATCTGAGAAAAGAGAGGAAGAGATGACTGATTCTGATTTTGATTTTGACATAGATAATTTGGTCCTTTTTGCTCAAAATTTTGAGAAATTTTCAAATTAAAGAAAAATGGAAATTTTAAAGAAAAAATGAATTATGAGAAAAATAAATCTGAAAAGAAATTTGAGAAAGATAAAAAGGATACCTTTAAGATAGTGAGAGATATTTTGAGTGCAGTGGTAGAGGTCATAGGGGGTTTGAGTGTTCAACTAGGTTGAAACGTCAAGAACAATCCAAATCTGCGTTAAACACCACCCTTAGGGACGATAGCGAGGTTGAGTCGGTGGACTCTGGAGACGAGTGATCGCATGAATGTAACTTCACCGCATTCATGGCTTGTTATGTGAGTACAGATAGTGATCCTCGTGACGATGATGATGCAAGCTCACAGGGACACCTCGACAGTGATAGTAGTGTGAGCGAGGGGGGGAAGATGCAAGTGAGAGCGAGAGTGATCTTCGACGCGTGTACGCTGATTTATATGATAATACTTTCAAAACCAAAAAGCTTAATAAAGCTTTAGCTCTTAGGATTGCATTGAGAGAGGGAGACCGCCTGTGTCGAGAGAGAGAAAGTGGACACTCGAAAGTGAGCTCCGTTCCTTCGTGGACACTCGAAAGAAATTGGAAGCCCGTGTAGCCTAACTCACTCAGGACCTTGAGAGAGCCCGATAAGTCAAGGTAATAATTGAGGACCGATCTGGTAAGATGGGAAATATGCTCCTCGCCCCTGCTTTGGTTTAGGTGAGAGGCCGGGAATAGGTTTTGATGGTGCTTCCACATCCCATACGACATTAGAACTGATTCCCAAGTTTATTATAAATCCTTATGGACACCCACCTAAAAACCAGAAGAGAGTTCGGCCAAGAAAAAAAACCGAAGTCGGTCAAAGTCTACATATTTCTGTGGTTATTGCAAAAGAAAGGGTCAACTTCATGAGTTTTGCTATAGTTTGGGTCGAACACGACGTACTTTTTCTCCGACACATGCCACTACTGATTTTGAGAGTCTTAGAGAGAGAGTTGAGTTTCTAGTCACCACATCTCAGAGTATAGTAGAAGAGTTCCAATGAATTTCTATGCCGTCGGGGGACACTTCTAAAATCCGGACAAGAGTCAACAACAATAAGGGAAAATATAAGGTTACCACTACTTGGGTGCCTAAACACAACGCAAAAGCCCTTTTTGTTCATGTTGCTCTTAAAGCACATAATTCCCTATAGTGGTACTTCGATAGTGGGTGCTCAAGGCACATAACTTGTGACGTCTCTTTGTTTACCTCCCTCAAGTATCATAAGGAAGGTAAAGTCACTTTTGGAGATGGGAGCAATTCTAACATAGTAAGACGGGGTACAGTAGAGTTACCAGGATTTTCTAAGCTAGAGAATGTGCTGTACGTCAAGGGATTGAAGGAAAATTTACTCAGCATTATCCAGTTGTGCGATGCTGACTTTGTAGTCAAGTTTAACCGGAATAAATGCCACGTCTATGATTAAACCAGTAAACTTTTAGGGGTGAGGACTAAAGACAATTGTTATGGGATCATGCATGAGTCCTCATTTGTCTGCAACAGCACCATGATCACTACTATGGATCTGTGGCACCAACGTCTAGGTCATGTGAACTTTCGAGATTTATAAAGGTTAGCCAAAAAGGACCTAGTACGTGGCTTACCATCACTTAGAAAGCCAACTTTCACAGTTTGTGGACCCTGCCAGTTGGGAAAGAAAATTCGTAGCCCCCATCGAAAGTTGAATTCCATTACCACCTCTCGCATCCTTGAGTTGATGCATATGGATTTTATGGGTCCTACTCGTACTAAGAGTTTACATACTCGTGATGGTAGATGATTTCTCACGCTACTCGATTGTAGGTTTTCTGTGAGAGAAATTCGATGTTGTGGACTTTCTTACGACCAAGTGTCGTGTCCTATAAAATCAACACGGTGTCACTATCAACAGAATATGTAGTGACAACGGCACTGAGTTTACAGAAGCAAAAGTAGATCTTTTATGTGATAGCCTCGGAATCAAACACAAATTTTCATCTGTTAAGACTCCTCAGTAAAATGGGATTATTGAGAGGAAGAATCAGATGATTTAGGAGATGGCTATATCTATGTTTTTGGGTCGTAATGTTGTAAGAAGATTTTGGGCAGAGGTGGTGTCTACCGCATGCCACACGGTGAATAGGGTATATCTTCGTCCACACACTCTTACGACTCCCTACAAATTGTGGACTGAAAAGAAGCCCAACCTTTCATATTTTTGTTTCTTTGGGAGCAAATGCTATATCCTACGGGGTAGAGAGCAATTAGGAAAGTTTGACTCCCGGAGGGATGAGGGTATATTTTTAGGTTATTCATCGTCTAGTAGATCTTATCGGGTGTATAACCTGAATAGATCTAAGGTTATGGAGTCAATAAGCATCACTGTGCAAGATGAAGAACCACTGGTGTTTTTTGATTCTAACCTTTTGAGTGAGGGTGATGCACTTACTGATGATCCTGTTATGCCTCCCACACCCAGAGTGGATCCCATTTCTGACTTAGGGGACACTCATGCTTGGGTTCGTAAGATTCATGATCCTTATACTATATTAGGAGATCCCACCCTTAGGGTCAAGACTCGTGCTCAGCTAGAGAACGTTGTTAGCCATGTTTGTTACACGTTCAAAGTCGAGCCCAATAACTATAAGGAAGCACTAAAAGATGAACACTAGATATGTGTTATGCGGGATGAGTTGCTTCAGTTTAGAAAGAATGATGTCTGGGAACTGGTCCCCCGACCTAGAGACAAATGTGATAGGTACCAAGTGGATCTTAAAGAATAAGGTGAGTGAGACTGGTACCATTATTCGAAATAAGGTTAGGTTGGTCACTCAAGGATACACACAAATTGAGGATGGAGACTTTGATGAGAAATTCGCTCCTGTTGTGAAGCTTGAGTCCGTCCACTTACTACTCTCCATCGCATGTCATCTGCGCTTCAAGTTATATTAGATGGATGTTAAGAGTGCCTTTCTGAAAGGCATTCTATAGGAGGAGGTTTACGTGGAACAACCAAAAGGGTTTGAATACCCTAAGTACCCTGATCACGTCTACTATCTGAGGAAAGCCTTGTATGGTTTGAAGCAAGCACCCCGTGCTTGGTACGAAAGGCTTTCTTCCTATCTCTTAGCCCGTGGCTTTAAAAGAGAGGGAGGTGATATGACGTTGTTCATCAGGAGAGATGACGGTTCTATTTTTGTTGCCCAGCTCTATGTGCATGACATAGTCCTTGGATCCACATGCTTCCAACATGCTCAGCACTTTGAGGAGAAGATGAAGAGTGAGTTTGAGATGAGCATGGTTAATGAGCTTACTTTCTTCCTTGGTCTCCAGGCTCATCAGCTAGAGGATGGGATGTTCATCTCCCAATCCAAGTATGCTAGAGACCTTGTGAAGAAATTTGGTCTAGACTCCGCTAAGCACGCACGTACACCTATGAGTACCTCAACTAAGCTTAATATGGACATTTCAGGCAAGGATGTAGAGCAAACCTTATCGGAGTATGATAGGTAGTCTTCTCTACTTGACTGCCAGTCGTCCCTACATAGCCTTTAGTATTGGATTTTGTGCGTGATATCAGGCATCCCTGAAAAAGTCACACTTACTCGCTCTTAAACGTATTATCAAATACATGAGTGGGCCTCTCTCACTTAGCATTTGGTATTCCTTTGATACCATTGACCGTTTATTCGCCTATTCGGATGCCGATTGGGCCAGGGATGCAGATGGATGTAGGAGCACTTCTGGTGGGTGTTTCTTCTTTAGTTATGCTCTTATCTCTTAGTTGAGCAAGAAGCAAAACTCCATCCCTTTGTCCACTACAAAGGCTGAGTACATAGCCGTCGGGAGTTGTTGCATGCAACTTTTGTGGATGAAGCTGATGTTGGAGGATTATGGGATATCACAAGACACCATGACTATTTCCTGTGATAACATGAGCGCGATACACATATCCCGTAATCAAGTCCAGCATTCACGCACAAAACACATTAAGATACGCGAGCACTTTATCCATGAGCTTGTAGAGGACAAGGTCGTATCCTTGAGTTTTGTATCTACCGACCTCCAGTTTTCCGATATCTTCACGAAGCCTTTAGATGCCCTTAGATGCAAGAGCTTTAGGAAGTCTTTAGGAATTTTCACAGTTGACTGAGGGGTGGCCACCAGGTCTATAGTAAGATCCACTTTTCTTTGATCATATCTTTTGATTCCTATCTCTAGATTGTATATTTTATACATTTATTTGTTTGATTTTCTATTTTTTTTGTAAATTAGAAAAAGCCAAAAAGATTTTATTTTTATAATTTTTTTTTGAAAAACACAAAAATAGTTTTGTATTTTGTTTACATCGTTTATGGATGAACTTTAAGATAACCATAGTCACAACTTCATTCCATATTTCACGTGACTGTTTGGTAGTGATTTGAGATGCCACATCATTTCATCCATGTGCTTTACATTGATTGGAGTCTTTGAGATGTAATTTGTGATATATTCTACATTTTGGCTCCTTATCTCCTTTATTGCACACATGCACTGTATTATTTGAGTATTGTACTTGTCTATCACATATTGGCTTGAGTTCTTCCATCTCAATTTTGTCTATACAACGAATCAAATGCGATAAAACAAGATAATAAAAGGTGTGCATGTTTTAAACCATTTTTCGTGAGTTTGTGTGAATTCTATAAATGACGAAGGGCTACGAAAGGTGTACATTTATCCTTTGCGATTAAGCTGTCGTTTAAATTGGACCTAAAAAATTGAGGAATTTTAATTATCTGGGGTCCAAAGAGGTTCGAAAGTTCCCGAAAATATTGAATGGCAATAACAAGAATTATATGCCAATAATGGAAATTAGGTTTATTCACCAATTCTCCAATGTTTGAGAATTTAGATCACCTCAAAAAGATAATATATATGAGGGAGTTTGGTTGGAGAATTAAAACGTCTTTGCACGTCCTTAAAAATTCTTTAAAAAACATGGAATCGTTTTGGACGTTATTGGTGTAGAAATCACTTTGAGCTTTGATTTGCTGATTTGATTAAGTCAATTTATTTTAATTCCACAATTTTTACACCAAAGGAAGATGTTAAGTTTATTCGTTAGAAATATCCAATATTCATCATGCACATATTTATGGTTGTACGTATTGATTTTCCTGTTAAATTTTCTCACAATCCTTCATTTCCACTATCATGGACTTCATTGTTTTGCTTTTCTTTCACTGTGTGATTTTATTTGCTTTAAAAAAAATTCAAAAAGAGAATTATGTCAATTTGCATTCTCCATTTGCATTGTGTATGTTCTTCATATCTGTCTATTTGAGAACATCACAAAAAGGGGGAGAACAAATTATGGGGGATAATTGCTTGTTTGTTTATATAATGATTTGCCTGTTGATATTTGTTTCTTACTTATCATTATATTTCAAAATGTTTTGTGTCACGGGTATTTGTTTCTTGTCTCATGTGTGTAGGTATCAAAATGGAGAATCATTTTTGCACACCCTGATGATGACAAAAAAAGTTTGAAGAGTTGAAGATTTGAACATGATCGAATTTGAGAAGACACACTTTTAGTATTTCCAATTTTCGGGTTTAATGGGGATATTAGATTGTATATCAATTTGTTTATTTTGGGCAGCATAATTCGGATATTTTTATGTATATACCGGTATAGACATAGGGGGAGATTTGTAAGGACATGTTTTATAAATGTCCGGGGTAGAATCTTGGAATTTTCCAAGTATTCTAGATCACAATTTAGTATGTCTGATACCGCTACATTCGGCTCATCTCCAAGATCATCCTCGACGGCCTTGATCCGAATTCATGCATCCATCATCTTTGTACGTGCATCATGTGACAAGCAACGTACACTTCAACAGTTCCCACTACTCCACGTACTTATGGTAAAAATAATTTTAATTGGGGTGTTTAATTATTTGCATAAATAGTTGGGAATATTTTTTATAAATTTATTGAAGTCTGGAAGATGATAAGCATGTAAAATCTTTTTAAGGAAGTTTTCTGTGACACGTCACTGATGTCGTTCAAACGAGATGCAATCTTGCTCGAACGACGCACCGCCTCAACTTCCTATTTAAATAGTGTTCCTGCTAAACGTTTTCCCAAGTCTGCATATCTCCGTTTCTGCAAAACAGACCCTATTTTTAGACTTCATATTTTAAGGTTTCAATACCTGTTTTATTCACAAATTATTTCCAAACCTTTATGTGAATCCTCTAAGCCCCAGGGAAGATTATACTACTCATTTGGAGTGCACTTGTGGACAAGAAGAAGCTTTTCCATTGCTGGCCTTCTGGAGCTCTTACGGGAACTCTAACCGACAACATAAAAATCGAGGCCTGAGGGTATTTCGTATGTCACTACTTGTATCTTCATTGTAATCCATCTAAACCGTTTTTTACAAAATTATAGTGAAAATAAGATGGTTTTTCCCCTGTGGGAGATTTTCCTCAACGACGATTGTCTTACATGCTTAGATTATTTCTTTATTCAATCACGTTTGTTTGCAAGTGTTAAGACTTGTTGGGACTAAAATTGGAATTTAATTAAATAAGTTTAACATTGATTGTTGGCTCACTCTAAATTTTGCTCGATCATTACCTCTCCCATTAGGATGAACCACATCTTATACCTTGGCGCACTTCTCTATGCAAGCCATAACATCATCGATGTTGATGGCTTCCTTCTTGATGATGGATTAGTGTAGTAGAGAGGTGGTCGGCAAGCCGATTTTGAAGGATGCTACGGCGACCTTCTCCGAGCAATCCTCAATCTCATTAAAAACTTTCTAATATCTCTTGGCATAGTTTCGGAGGTTCTCTTGTGGCTTATTCATAGTGAGCAGTGCATCCATCCGCTTGGGATCGGAGCTACTTGTTATGAATCGCACCGTGAAAGACTCTGCCAGTGCTGCAAAATTTCTGATCGACAAGTGGGGAAGCCTCTTAAACCACTTATGTGCTACATCATGTAGGCTAGAAGGGAAGATTTCGCAAATAAGTGCATCATTGTGGCTCCGTAAGGTCATTGCTTGTCGATATCTCCTAACATGGTCTATCGAGTCTGTTTTCCCGTCTTAAACTTTGAACCTAGGGACAGCGAATTTCTTCAGGGGATCCTCCTATTCGATTGCCCTTAAGAAGGGGGACTTTATATGAGTGTTGAGATCTATCCAAGATAGCTCTCTGGTTGATCTACCTCCTCGGTAAGCTGGATGTTGGTCCATCTCCCTACGGACCATAATCCTTAAATAATTATTTTGTTGATCATTGCTCCTTTGGCGCCTCTCCTGCTGGCCACGTTCTGATTGCGCTCGCTCTGATATGTCACATTCAGTCCTTTTTTGGTCACACCTAGAGCTCCTTACTCAGTTGCGAGTGTTTCTCAATTGAGGGCTAGGAGTCCTCGCACGACATTTCCTAGTGGCCCTTTGGAGGTCTCTCTCCATTCTTTTGAGTCTCCTCTGCAGGCGAGTATTTTCTTCCACTTGGAGTCGTGCAACCTCATCTTGTTTGTGAAGCCTGGCTTCATAAAAATCGATTAACCTAGAGATCTGAGTAGAACTAGGTGGCCCATGTCTTTCTTCATATGGTTTCCTATCCTGGCAAAACCTAGGGTTTGTGTGTTGGTAAATTTCAGACCTAACCCTAGGAGGGACTGAGTCTTCTTGAACGTCACTGGCTTGGATAATGTTGTTGTTGTTGTGAGACATTGTGGGATTTCTGGTAATGAATTCTTTTGTAGGAATACAAGTCGTTTCCACAGATGGGGCCAATTATGAGCGCCGAAAATATCACAATAAAATATTTTACGAAAACAATCACAAGTAGCAGACACACACAACAACAATTTACGTGGTTCGACAACTTGCCTATGTTCACAGAGAGGTTACTTGTTCTTATTAAGTGACTCTCAAAGTCATTAGTTTCCAATTTCATTTTCGCGGGTCAGGGTGTACAATTTATAGAGATGGTGTTACAGAGTTTGAGTTGTTCAAGGAACTCAAAGTAGCATGCGGATTTTCCATGAGGTAATTGATTATCTCGTTCGAGATTCTTACTACCTAATTTGATCATATCCGCGAATGTTATTATAATACTAAAAGTATTATCTGTAAATTGAGTGATTTGGGTCGGGCCAAGTGTTTAATTGATTAGAACTTGTTCGGCTACTCTCATGGACATGTAAAAAATGGGCTCCCACACCGATAAATGAATTAACTGGGTAAATTTAAGCATAGTGGTGTCAAGTATTGAACGGGGTGTGTTAACCAATGCGAGAAATGTTAAGTATGAGTAAAAGAAATGCTTTACAAGATTAAAGTAAATTAATCTGGGCAGGTAATGTTTTTAGTAGTAAAATGATTAAGGAATTGGAATGTGTGTTTTTCAAAGGTCTATGTACATATATATGTAGATACATATATATATTTTCGCATGCATATGGGGGTAGCGTGTGAGTATTTTTTCTGCCATTCATTTCTAATCTACTTTGTAAATCTCACTGGGCATAAGATCACATCCCCACTTTGTCAAGGCATGTTGGGAGAGGTTCCGTATCTTGAGGGCATTATACAGGTAAGTATATTTTATTTATGTTTATGTTAGTATCTCTCTTTACTTGAACCTTGGGTGGCTCCCAGTGTGTCCCTCGCGTAGTTTATCTTGAAACTGGAATCGTATGCTAACAAGTGAAGCGGTAACTAAAATAAAACTTAATTAGCAACGTTATATAAGTTGTTCCATTGCACTTCACACCTAACACTCGGTTCGAATCGGGTTGACTCACGGGTAACCCATGAATCCGGATCGGGGCGTTACAATGGAAAAGGGTGACGACCCTTTGTCCATCATAACTTTCATAACCCAAATGGTGACCCTCCTGATCTCTATCGCTATGATGGTGATGACCCTCCTGGTCATCGAGATTTTGGTGATCTTGGTTGGGTGAGTGAGACATCTCCAAAATTGGCTAGGAGAAAAGAACTAATATCGTTTCCACAGAAGGTGCCAATTATAAATGGTAATTTCCTACAATTAGTGATATTCAATGCGCAGAAGACAAACATAGATAATAATAGCATAAAAGAACGAGATCACACACACAACACAAGATGCACGTGATTCAATAACTTTTCTACATCCACGAGGTGCTAGGGTTGTTCTTCCATTCGTAAAGAGTTCAAGTTGGCAGAGTTTAATACTGCTCCACGTTACAATAATGCATGTCCCTCTCATGTGGGGTGGGTTTACATTTATAAGGAAACTTAGGAGAGTCCTAAACCCTATTAACAACTATACCTAATATTTGGGATATCGTGATCAGTTGTTACAAGTGATATCATTGGACAACTCTCCTTTGATTGAGAATTATAGGCACATGTGACCGAGCACGTGCCAAAGGAATTCTTGACCCCACAGCTAGATTTCCTTATTTTGGAAATTGTGCTTTGTTTTTTACATAAATGACGTCAAATGGTTTATAAGAAGAAGATATCACACGTCTCAACTCCCTCTCAATAAACTCTCCAAAATATAGAATACCTCACATGAGGCTACAAATGGGGTATTTATAGGTAGGAAGTAACTTAGGCTCCAAGCAATAATCTAATTACAAATATGCCCCTATTAGCTTTTGCTATTTTCTTCCCTAAATACCAAGCAACTATTTACTAAAATAAAATACAACTAAATAAAGCTAATAAAAAAATGTCAAAAAGTCCTAAAAATACTAAAAAAGGCTCATAATCTACCAATTCACATCATTCTCCCTGCCTTCGAAAAAGCTCATCATCGAGCTTTCGAAATTGGAGAATGGTCTAAAAAGCTCCCAAAATGTGCGAAAGATAGGCAAAAACTTATGAGGCCAAAAGTAATTGTCTAGAAATTTAGAAGAAGAGGACATTCTTCAATTCTTGCTTTAATCCTCATCATCTTCCTCTTGCCTTTTATGTCAACCATAAAAAATAGCTTCCCTCGGGTCAAAAATCAAGTTTGGGTTGCCAGATCCTAGTTCTTGAATTTATTGGAGGGTTCCACCTAGGGCAGAGGGTAAATAGGTTAGCATAGGAGGGATTTGGGTCCAAATGGGTCGAAACCCTAGGATTTTCTCCACTTGATCGGGCTTGTTTCTTATCAGATTTTGGTTGTCGGAATGGATCCGCGTCAGATTTGAGTTATCGATGGAAATCGGAGGTTGTCCAGTGCTTTTCATGGCCGAAAAGAGGTCAAAATCCTTTATCAGAGTCGGGCGTATGCTAAACGAGGAGATCGAAGCCCATTGGTGTAGATTTGGCATGGTTTGACTCTTGTCAGTGGCTACTTGGGAAGCAGTAAATTCGCTAGCTGTTATCACTATCTTTTTGGTGTCGAATATGACCTGTAGACTTTTTCGAGGAACTTCGGCCACCATAGGTGTGGTTCAGTCACGTAGGGGTTGTGACTGATGTGGGCTAAGGTCTCCCTCACCCTGAACAGGGCCGAATGTTGTTTGTATAGTGTTGGTGGGGCAGGCCTGCAAGGGCTGGCCATGGAGGCCGCCTGCCATCGTTGCCAGTGTGGTGATTTGGCCATTAGGGTTTGATGGGGTTGATTTTTTAGGGGAAAGGGCGTGAAATGGGTTGTGGAAGCATGGGTAGAGGTGTTTTAGTGGCTAGGGTCAGGGTTTCTTGAGTAAGGGTTAGGGTTAGGGTTTTGGTGATGGTGTAAGGGAGGAAAGCCTCAAGATCCTCAAGTCGCATCAAGAGGTGGTTCAAAACCCCCACAAATCGATCATAACGAGTTTCCACGGGAGCATATCTCCTCTTAAAACCCATTTATAGCTGCTTACGATTTTTTTGTCTAGACAACAACAACAACAATGGGTAGAACTAACGAGGCTCTGATACCAATTAACGTAAATTACATCAGATGGGTAATAAGAAGAAGATATCACACTTATTAACTCTCTACAAATGAGGTATTTATAGGTAGGAAGTAGCTTAGGCTCCAAGCAATGATCTAATTACAAATATACCCCCATTAGCCTTTGTTAATTCCTTCCCTAAATACCAAGAAATTATTTACTGAAAGAAAATAGAACCAAATAAAAACAATAACAAAAATGCCAAAAGTCCTAAAAATACTAAAAAAAATGCCCATAATCTTCCAATTCATATCAGTTTTCCTTTAGAGTTTTGGTATTCAAGTACAAATAGGTTTGTTCCTACTTCTGCTGTTTTGGACAATGTTGTCAAATCCTATTTGTGGCTGATAGCTTTCAGGTTATGTTTTAGAGTTGAATTATTCTTCTTTTTCACTGTGTTAATATGAAAGCATTTACTTGATTTTGTTGGTTTTTGGCATTTTCTTGAGAATCATAGTAGCTATTCCTAACAGCTATGATTGCATGAATGCTCGCAAATTGGTTTCATTTTCTTGTGGTTTGTTGGTTGGTTGTATCTGGTTTGTTGAGGAAATGGATGTCTTGATGTTAAAATGCTAATTTCTTGTAGCAATATAAAAAGTTTTCATGTACCAAAAAAGGAAAATATTGGAAAATTATTTTCCTCTTGACATTTTTTATTTTTGTACTTTTAGGTTTTGTTTGTTTTATGACAAATAAAGCCAAATAATATCCATTTCAGATCAATTTTAACCCGTCTGTTCCTTTAAATTTTCTTATTATGCTTCTTTATAATGTTTTGTTTTCTATAGGTTACATAGCATTAATTAGACAAAATGAATGACAACTCCGAAGTTGTGACCTCAAACAATTTAGTCTTACACTTGATAGATATTTGTTTTGAACTACACGTAACAGTGTTTTCTTGCTAGCTTAACTATTGTTCTTTTATCTATGGTGTTCTACTGGTCTTATGATGTTTTTCTGTTACACAATGATTGAAGAGTTGTAGGCAGTTCCATAGCTTTATCCTTGTGATCTCAATGTCATGTGACAATAACGCAACACAAAAAAAAATTAATCTACGGATAGAAGAAACTCATTTCATAAAATTGCTATAAGAATAATTGGTAACATCTCTAATGCTTCACAACTGTATTATAAAATGAAATAAAAATAATGTTGTGATAAAAAAATATGGTATTCTTTTAGTAGTTCTTTCAATTTTTTCCTTTTCCTTTCATGAAAAAATTCCATTTAAATTAGCTTTTGTCTATATTTATGTGGGTTTGTATTGCTGACACAGTGCTTAGCATCTATGAATTACAAGTAGAAATGTTTCCTCTGCTCTGGTTTGCTGATATACTTATTTTTCTCATGACAGGATTTCAAGTTTGTTATTCTCTTGGGGGAGGCACTGGATCTGGAATGAGAACCCTTCTCATTTCCTAGATCAGGGAGGAGTATCTAGATCGCATGATGTTAACATTTTTAGTCTTCCCTTCTCCCAAAGTATCCAACACTATTGTTGAGCCATACAATGCTACCCTCTCCATTCATCAACTTGTTGAGAACGCCGATGAATGTATGGTTTTAGATAATGAAGCTCTGTGTGACATCTTCTTTCGAACCCTAAAGCTTGTCAACCCTTCTTGTAAGTATTTTTTTCCTTTTATTTTTTGGGTATATGTCTAATCAGTTAATTTATCTCTAGGCTTTTTTCTAAAAGTATATTGATTTTCTCTTTGTTAATAATAAAATAGATAATGGATAAAATATAATGTTTTTTTTGTATAAATTTGTACTTGTAGTCATGTTTTAGTATTTTTCCTGTCAAACTAGATGGTTAGGAAGTCGTTGAAATATTCTTTATCTTTTTGTCGGGAAAGTATCTAAATTCCGACTGCACTATCCAACTATGGAGTGTGTTGCTGTAGAGGAGCCTCATTAAACAATGAATGAGAAATCTTAGATTGTTTTTTTAAGGTCTCTGTCATTATTTATAGTTATTTTGGGAAACCTTTTTTGGATTCCATGTTAGTTTATTTCCTGTTTATTATTCTGTTAGTTAGTTAGTTAGTTAGTTATTTGATAGCTGTTAGTTAGTTTAATTCCTCACATGTTTAATTCTTCCTTAGCTGCTGTATATATAGTGATGTATTATAACAGTTACAAAATATGAAATGAGAAGATTTTATTTTCTCTCTCAATCTTAGTCTATTCCCTCTTTTAATGTTAAACTCAATATGGTATCAGATATATAAACCTCATTATATTCCTCATTTCTTTAATTCATCTTATCATAATTTCTTCTCGTTCTTGCAATTAGTTCTTCCGAGAATGAACCTCGGTACTTTAATGGCAATTTCGCCATTATTGAACCTTCCAGTCCTTATTTTCTTCATCACTCCGATAGTCCTGGACTTATTCTTGTTTCTCAACCTCTAACTGGAGATAACTATGGCTCCTGGAGTCGTGCAATGTTAATTGCATTATCAGCCAAGAATAAGCTGGGTTTTATTGATGGATCACTCACTAAACCTGATGGTTATGATCACAATCTTATCAGTAGTTTGATTCGCAACAATAACATGTATCTTGAATTCTATGTCCAAAGAAATATCTGCTAGTGTCATATACTCAGAATCTGCCTATAAAATATGGCAAGATCTCAAGGAAAGAATTTAACAAAGGAATAGCCCTCGCATCTTCCAGTTGAGACTTGAATTGATGAATCTTTTTCAACCAACAATCTGTAAGTGTTTACTTCACAAAATTAAAGTCATTTTGGGAATAATTGAACAACTATGGACCTGTTTGCACTTGTGGAAAATGCACATGTGGAGCTATTAAAGAACTCAATTCACATCATCAAATGGAATATATAATGTCCTTTCTCATGGGGCTGCATGATCTTTTGCTCAAATGCGTGGGCAACTTCTTCTTATGAATCCTCTACCACCTGTCAACAAGGGGTTTGCTCTTGTGCCTCAAGAAGAACATCGAAGGAAATTTGGTGTCCATCCAAACTCAAATGTTAACACCACTAATAGCATGGCATTTCTTTCCAAAACTGATCAATCCAAATTTTATACTGGTAATCATTAGTTTACTTCACAATCTGGATACAAAGGAGGCATAACTAGTCAGTCTAACGACGGAGACTACAGAAATCAAAGTAAAGATAGACCCTATTTTACTCATTGTAAATATCATAGGCATATAGTTGAAAAATGCTACAAACTTCATGGCTATCGTCCTAGTTTTCAACCAAGACAAAGAGATGCTTCATCCATTCCTCTTCACCCTGGAATTGTTAATCAGATTTCGTCTCAATCACAAACTGTAGTATTCCCTCCCTCTAATAATTCACAAACTATTGGTGGATTCATTCAAAACCTTAATAGTGATTAATAACAACAGCTAACGAGTATGTTATCCCAACATCTTGTTGTTTCAACCATAAAAAATCCTCAAGATGAGACTGGTATTCCATCTAACTCTCATACCAAAGGTATATGTCTTTGAGTCTCATTAAACCCCACTTTTTCTTCTATTCAGTATTGGATAATTGACTCGGGAGCAACTCAACACATTTGTTCTAATGTCAATGTTTTCTCTTCATTACACCACATTCTAAATTTGAGCATAACCTTACGTAATCGCACACAAATTCATGTTAGTTTTCATGGAGATGTTCACCTCAACTCTATGTTAACTCTAAAAAATGTCATCTACGTACCTCAATTCAAATTTAATCTTCTTTCTATTAGTGGCCTCACCAAAGATTCTAATCTCTTCATGAATTTTCTTCCTGATTCTTATCTTATTAAGGACCACAAGAGAACTATTGGTAAGGGTAAAATCTTTGAAGGTCTATATATCCTGCACACTGGTGTTTCATTCACTTCTTAACGTCTTTCTCACATCAATAATGTGTCTGCTAGAACTTGACATAGCAGACCTGGTCATTGCTCTTTTGAAAGATTAAATGTAATAAAAGATACAATAGGATGTGATTTTTCCAAACTTGATAAGAAAAATCCTGGTCGTATATGTCCATTGGTAAAACAAAGAAGATTATCTTTTGAATCTCATAGTAACTTTGCAAAATCTTTATTTGATTCGTTTCATTGTGATATATGGGGTCCCTATCATGTTCTTTCCCATTCTGGTTATAGATATTTTTTAACTCTTGTTGATGATTATAGTATATTTACCTTGATCTATCTCCTAAAGCAAAAATTGGATGTTATTCATATCATACATACCTTCTTCCAAATGGTCACTACTCAATTCAACACTCAAATCAAAATGTTCAGGGCTGATACCTTCAAATAATTCTTTCAAGAAAAATGAGTCTTACATCAATTCTCTTGTGTTGAAATACCTTAACAAAATTATATTATTGAAGGAACATACCAACATCTTTTAAATATTTCTTGAGAACTTTATTTTCAATCAAGAATCCCTATTCCTTTTTTGTAAGAATGTTTTCTAACCTTTCCTCATAAATAGAACCCCATCTCCACTCTTACAACATAAAAACCTTATGAACTCTTATACAACAAAGCTCCTGACTATTCCCAGTTCAAAGTGTTTGGATGTCTCACCTTTGCCTCTACACTCACATCTTATATAACAAAATTTGAACCAAGATCCAGAAAATGTGTCTTTCTTGGTTACCCTCCTGGAATTAAAGGTTACAAACTCTATGATCTCTCCACCAAATAAATCTTTATTTACAGAGATGTTATCTTTCATCGGCATATCTTTTCCTTTCATTCCATAATATCTTCAACTAACCTCATTGATCCTTTCCCAGACCTTGTTCTTCCAAATCTCACCCAAGACCTCACCACTTTGGAAGATAATCCCGAATCTCCATCTTACAATGATTACCTTCATTCTTCTACTCCTAACATTGATACCCTAGCTACTCCAACCCCATCTCCTGTTCAAACACTTAACCCCTCACAACCCATTGTCAACACTCACAAATCATCTAGAATCATTAAACCACCTTCTTACCTACAAGACTTTCATTGTAATCTTCTAACTACAAAAGCAATTCTTTCATCTACCACTCATCCCATTTCAAAACATATAGTTCCTCTTCCCTATGGAAAACATTCCATTAGATGAAAATGGATCTACAAAATCAAGTGTGATTCTCGTGGACAAGTTGAAAGACATAAAGGCAGATTGGTGGAAAAAGGATACACACAACAAAAAGGTCTTGATTTCACAGAAACTTTCTCCCTTGTGGAAAAATTAGTCACACTCAAAGTCTTTTTGGCTCTTACTACTATTCACCATTGGTCTCTCAGCCAGTTGGATATTAATAATGCTTTCCTCAATGGAGAGTTAATTATAGAATTGTATATGGATATTCCTCTTGGATACAATAGACAGGGGGCAATCACACCTTCAATCACCCCTTGTGTGTAAACTTCATAAATCAATCTACGGACTCAAGCAAGCCTCAAGGCGATGGTACTCCAAGTTTTCTCAAACCCTCCTCCAATATGGCTTCACTCAATCAAACTCAGACTACTCTCTCTTTACCAAAGGGTCAGGCCCCTCCTTCATTGCTCTCCTCATTTATGTTAATGATATCATCATCACTAGACCAAACCCTTCCCTAATTTCCTCTTTAAAGACATTCCTTAATAGCCATTTCAAACTCAAAGACTTGGGTCCTTTAAGATACTTTCCTGAACTTGAAATTGCTACATCCACTTAAGGCATTATTTTTCTCAAAGGCAATACACACTGTAATTACTTACTTGAAGACACTCGTCATCTAGCATGTAAACCTTGTACCACTCCTATGGATCCCAAACTTCAACTAAATGATCATGAAGGCCCACTCCTCAGTGATAGTTCTGAATATAAAAGGCTCATTGATAGACTCCTCTACTTAACCCTTTCAAGACCTGACATTACTTTTGTTGTACACAAACTCAGCCAATATTTGGATCACCCTAAACTGCCCCATCTTAATGCAGTTCACCATCTCCTAATGCATTAAGGCTACCCTATATTACTTTTGTTATACACAAACTCAACCAATATTTGGATCACCCTAGAATGCCCCATCTTAATGCATTTAAAATCCTCTCTTAGCTAAGGCTTATTCTTCTCCTCATCTTCTGACCTACAACTCAAGGCTTTTTTTTATGTTGATTGGGGCACTTGCACAGATACTCAAAAATCAGCCACTGGCTACTGTATTTTTATTGGTATCTCATTAGTCTCTTGGAAAGCAAAGAAATAATCTATTGTCTCTCATTCTTTTATTGAAGCAGAGTATCATGCTTTAGATTACATTGCTAGATATCTAACTTGGCTTCAATAACTTCTCAAAGATTTTCATACTTTGGTCTCTTCTCCAGCACTTATTTTTTGTGACAATCAAGTTGCTATCCACATAGCATCTAATCCTACCATTCATGAACAAACCAAACACATTGAGATTGATTCCCATTTTGTTTGTGAAAAGGTTTCCCAAGGCTCTATCAAACTCATGCCCATCAGATCTCATAATCAACTTGCGGGCATCTTCATAAAATCATTACAATCATCTACATTGATTCCACTCCTTTCCAAGATGGGTGTTAAAAATATCTACAGCCCATCTTGAGGGAGAGTTTTAGATTCTAAGTTAGTTAGTTTCCTGTTTATTATTATGTTAGTTAGTTAGTTATCTCATAGTTGTTAGTTAGTTTAATTCCTCACGTGTTTAATTCTTCCTTAGTTGATGTATATATAGTGATGTATTGTAATAGTTACAAAATATGAAATGAGAAGATTTTCTTCTCTCTCAATCTTAGTCATTTCTCTCTTTCAATCTTAAACTCAATAGCGTGAGAAGTTCATGTTTAATTTTTTTTTCATTTACCCTAGTAATCCGTTGATTCAGCCTTCTGTTTCAGATACTAAATTATGTTTTGAAAAAGACGTCCTTTCCCATTTTTTTATTTGTTTACAACGAGCCACTACTTTTATGTTATGTTTAGATCTTATAAAGTACAAGGGAATATTTGAAGAAAAGGAAAAATATTTTATAGTTTGTTGTGTTATTCTTTTTTATCCCAAGATCCAATCATAGCATCAGTGATATCAAACCACTGCTATAATGACAACAGAATGAAGCCTTATCTTATTCTTTTGACATTATTGAGCTTGTTCTGGCATTGTTTCAGTTGGCGATCTCAAACATTTGATATCTGCAATGATGAGTGGTGTGACCTGCTATCTTCAGTTCCCCGGACAGCTAAACTCTGATCTTCTAAAACTGGCGGTTAACCTTAACACATTCCTTCGTTTACACTTCTTTATGGTGGGGTTTGCACCACTAACTTCCCAAGGGTCCCAGATGTACTGGGCCCTGACTGTCCCCGAGCTCACTCAGCAGATATGGGATGCCAAGAACATGATGTATGCTGTCGACTCACGTAATGGGCACTACTTAACCGCATCAACCATGTTCCGAGGCAAAATGAGCACCAAAGAAGTTGACGAACAGTTAATGTCCAAAACAAAAACTCATCCTACTTTGTGGAGTGGATACAAATAATGTGAAATCTAGTGTGTGTGACATACCACCAAAGGGTTTGAAGATAGCGTCAACGTTCGTTGGGAATTCTACCTCGATTCAGGAGATGTTCAAGCGGGTGAGCAAGCAATTCATGGCCATGTTTAGGCGTAAGGCTTTCTTGTACTGGTACATTGGTGAGGGGATGTACTAGATGGAGTTTACGGAGGCCGAGAGCACCATGAATGACCTCTTGGCCGAGTACCAACAATTCCAGGACGAGGAAGAGGAAGAAGAAGAGGCTACAGCTTGAGGTATATATACGTAATATTTTTAGGTTTTTGGGCTTTAGTCCCATCTACAAAGATGTATTTAAGTTCCATTATCATATGTTTTTAAAATTGTAAAAAGTCTTATAACTATCCAACATCGCCTATAACTTCCATGTAACTATTTGTCCTTCTTTTTGTAGACAATGACATTTATCTAATATAAGACCAATAACTAAAAAAATAAAAATATGAAAGTGGTGACAAATAAATCATTATAAAGAAATTATTAGATTGACATAGTTACAACGTATTGTATGACGATTGGGCAATGTATCTGACATAGGTTTGTGATAAGAATAATGTCATTGTGAATGTTTATACTTAGCATTATTCGATATAAATAAATAGCCCTTATTATTTCACTTTTTCTGCTACAAATATGTCTATTTAATTAGGAGGACTAGGTATGTGATGTACAAAAAAAGACTAGTTACGTAATTTAATTAGATATAGACGGAATACTCACTCACCGCCTCTCCATATCAAACCAAGACGTAGTGTCTTAAATTAATAATCGCAGTTTAATAGTAGATTAGTTGGAAATTCGTACGATGTGCGAGTTATACATTGAGTGTACGAAAAATATTTGTGAAATTGTCAAAACATGAAAGGATGCTAAGAGAAAATAGAAAATTGATAAAAATTTAAGAGTATATATGATCATAAGTCATGTAAAAGAAATATAACTACAAAATAACCTGCAAAAATATAGCAAAGTTTTTATTTTTATTAAAAAAATAACTGTTTTTTATAAAACAGTTATAACATTTTTTAAATAAAAAAAACTCTTTTAAAAAATAACTATTGTTATATAAGATATATTGTACTTAATTTATTAAAAAGGAACAGTAAAATAATTTTTATATTAATTGAATTTTTTTATATCAAAGAGTTAAAAAAATTAACTTTAAAACAGTTTCTTAATTTCATAAAACAATTGAAAAAAAGGTAAAAACAATTATTTTAAAACATTTTTTTTAGTTCAAAAGTTAAAAAATCGTTAAAGCCATTTCTTTTATGTATAAAAAAACCTTTAAAAAATAATTTCTTAATAAAAAATAGTTTTTAAACAGTTAAAAACATTTTTTGACAATGTAAAACAGTTTACTTTCATGGTTAATAGTTTTTATTTTTGTTAAAAATAACTTTTTTATAAAACATTTAAAAATGATTTTTTTAGATTAAGAAAAATCTTTTTTAAAAATTAAAAAATAAATTTTTATTTAAAAAAATATTTAACGTAATTTATAAAAATAACTATGTATATGTTGTTAAAAATACTGTGCGTAATTTAAAAATACTTTACGTAAGTAATTTTAAAAATATTGAACGTAATTTATAAAAAACAGTAATTTTGAAGAGGAAATAAATTGGTGGAGAAACCAAAGGGACAGGAAAGAAGGAGAAAAGCCTCCCAGCAAAGCTTACACGTGATAGATATGATGAAAGTGAATTAAGATGCCACTTGGCATAATATGGAGAAAGTGCTATTGTTAAAAAAAATTGTGCATAATTTAAAAAATACTCTACATAAGTTTTTTTTTTAAATACTGAATGTAATTTATAAAAAAAAAATTTGAAGAGAAAATAAATGGGTGGAGAAACCAAAGGGGCAGGAAAAAAGTAGAAAAGCCTCCCAACAAAGCTTACACGATATGTTGAAAGTTAATTAAGATGCCATGTGGAGTGCATTAAAGATCCATGTAGAGCATTTTATAATATATAAAGATAAAGATAAAGATATAAAGATTATGCATTTTTAGGACTTCAAATAATATTGATTATGACTATTGGGCAATAAATATTTTGTTTTCATTTTTTGTCCCTATTTTTTAATTATCGACAAATGTGACATGTTGTGATTGATTGATGTTTTATGGATATGGGTTCGCGCCAACGGTTTTTATTCAAAAATAGGGACTAAATTATAAATAAAATATTTGTTGTCCCATTTCCAGAATACATATTATAATATTTCCTAAATTTACAATGCCCCTTTTGATAACTAGTGTACAAAATGACATAATAACATTGCCACATTACCTAAAACATAAATAACTTAAAGACACTATAATTCGCTCCTACATTTTTGTTTTTTGTATATATGTACGATGGATGAGAGTTAACATTATGTTTGGTTATTGGAATGTGTAAAGAAACAACAGGGGAAAGGTAAAAATATTTATACTTGTAATAATTTTTTTCTTTCTTTTGTGTTTTCCTATGTACTTCGGAGCTTCATGTGTTAACATTATTTTTTGGGGGGTAGCATACCATGAGGTGTTCGGGCCAGCTTGTACGCACCTCAACTAATCCCCATTCGCGGTCCGTGGCTTCTGCTGGCCAAGCATTATTTTGACAGTGCCGGAAATCGAGCTGGGGACCAAACCCAATCCACCCCAAGACTGTCCTAGTGGCAAATGTATGTTAACATTGTCAAGTTGTCCTGCCTTGGTTCCTGAAGCGGACTATTTCGGGTTGCGGAATAAACGGGCAACTTGAAACCTTGAGCCTCAACAATAAAAATTGTATTTCCATTTGTAACTTCTATAAAAGAAAATTATTATGGAAGATGAGAAGGTATTGAATTATGTATGTCCACAAGTGAGAACTACAGAAAAATGGATCACTTTGCGCTACATGTACATATAATAGCTAGAGGAATGGGAAAATCTTAGCCTTAAGTCGTCTTAACATAAATGCAAAATTGAAAGACTCTAGTCCCACTGTTTACAAGAAACCGTGTAATGGTCAAAGCACAAAATTTTACCAATATGTGCATATTCATCTTCTCCCTTAGCCTATTAAATAGGTATCAGAAATGAAACTCATTCGCATTGATTTACAACTGATACGGAGGACAATTATATATACACAACATCTTTAGCTAACTAATTAGACTCTAACTGATACTAATTCTACCAGATAAATCTAACAAATACTAACTAAATAACTAACTAAAAAATATACTCAAGTAGTTACAAAATAATAGCTCGTGCAATAGGCCCCCTCAAGATGGAGCATGAATGTTAAGAATGCCCATCTTGCCAAGAAGAAATTCAAATTGTTGAAGTCCAAAAGGCTTGGTGAAAATGTCAACTAATTGATTAGTAGAAGATACATGGAGAGTCTTGATCACCCCTTCTTGAATTTCGTCTCGAATTAAGTGACAACCTATTTCAATGTGTTTAGTTCTCTCATGGAAAGTAGGATTTGCTGCTATATGGATAGTTGCCTGAATGTCACAAAATATTAAAGCACGACTAGGATGAGAAATGTGTAGATCTTTTTAAACAATGAGTAGCCAAGTAAGTTCACAAACAGTGGTTGTCATAGCCCCATATTTTGCCTCTGCAGAGGACCTAGAGATAGTATGCTACTTCTTGGACCTGCAGGAAATGAGTGAGGAACCTAAGAAAACACGTAATCCAATGATGGATCTTCTAGAATCTAAACATTTAGCCCAATCATCATCTGTGAAAGTTGTGAGTTGAAGAGATGATGAGGAAGGAAAGAAGAGACCCCGTCTAGGAGCGCCTTGATATACTGAAGAACACTTTGAGGTGCTTTGAAATGAGGAATTCTTGGTTGAGATCCAATGATGGATCTTCTAGAATCTAAACATTTAGCCCAATCATCATCTGTGAAAGTTGTGAGTTGAAGAGATGATGAGGAAGGAAAGAAGAGACCCCGTCCAGGAGCGCCTTGATATACTGAAGAACACTTTTAGGTGCTTTGAAATGAGGAATTCTTGGTTGAGAAATGAATTGCCTTAATTTTTGAACATAATAAGATATGTCAGGTCTTGTGATAGTCAAATATAAAAACTTTCCAACCAATCTTCTGTAGGAACAAGGATCAGGCAGTAGATCACCATCTTCATTGTTTAACTTGCAATTTTGATCTATGGGAAGTTTTACAGGTTTATAACCTAAACATCCTACATCGGTAAGTAGCTGAAGAGTATGTTGTCTCTGGGAGACTGAAATACCTTTAGGTGGTCTAGCTACTTCCAACCCTAGAAAGAACTTGAGATTTCCCAAATCCTTAAACTTAGAGTTTAGGGGATGTTTTAACTTTTTAACATCATCTAGGTCATTACTAGCAAGTATGATAACATCAACATAGACCAACAGGGCAATAAAATAAGAACCTTATTGTCTAGTAAATAAAGTGTAGGCTGACTTGGATTGTTTGAAACCATGGGCTAAAATAGTGGTGGAAAATTTGGAGAACCACTGTCTAGAAGCCTGTTTTAGCCCATAAAGTAATTTGTGAAGCTTAAAAACCAATTTTTTATCTTTCCCATGAGACCTTGGTGGCATTTTCATGTTTATCTCTTCATCTAGTTGACCATGTAAAAAGGAATTGTTAACATCTAACTGAGTAATGTGCCAATTTTGAACATAAGCAACAAAAAAAAAACACTTGACTGTAATTAATTTAGCAACTGAAGAAAAAGTCTCCATGAAATCCACCCCCTCTTATTGGGTGTACCCCTTGGCAACAAACGTATCTTTATGTCTTTCAATAGAACCATCTGATTTGTATTTAATCTTGTAGACCCACTTGCATCCAATAGGAATTAACAATGGACCATGCATTGTTATCATTAAGGGCAGTTATTTCTGTTGCCATAGCTTTCTGCCACTCAGGAATTTTTTCTGTTTGATGATAAAATTCTGGTTCATGATTAGAGGACACCGACATGACAACAGATTTATGTGCAAGAGAAAAAGTAGTATACGACAAGTGGTGAGAAATGTCATAAGCTTGACTAGGAAGTGGCTTAAGAGGAGAGGAATTGAGAAGGTTACAATGGTAGTCTTGAAGATAATGGGGAGCTCTCTTGGACCGATTGGAATATCTAGGATTATGAGCAGTGGAAAGAGGAATGGAAGGAGGAGAAATATCAGGGATAGGAAAGATATGTCTCTGACAAAAAGGAGATGCGGATGAGATGGAAAAGTCAGAGGATGAAGCTAGATAAGGAAGAACTAAATCAGAGAAAATATTTGTTAGAGTAGAATGTTCAAAAAAGAAAGGAAATAAATTTTCATGGAAGAGAACATCCCTAGATATGAAGGTGGTTTGTGACTAAAGATCATAGAGTTTATAACCCTTGACACCAAATGGATCCCCAATGAATATGCAATTTCTAGCTCTTGGATCGAATTTGAGCCTGTGTGACTTAAGAGTGGAAGAAAAACAAAGACAACCAAACACCTTTAGGTGAGTGTAAACTGGCTTGGTGTAATATACCAATTAGAAAGGAGTTTTATTAGATAAAAGAGGAGAAGGGGTTCTATTTATGAGGTAAGTAGCAGTTAGAATGCAGTCACCCTAGAACTTTATAGATAAATTGGCTTGAAAGAGAAATGCCCTAGCGACATTCAAAAGGTGTTGATGCTTTCTTTCCACAACAGAGTTTTGTTGTGGAATCTCAATGCAACTGAGTTGATGAATTATCCCTTTGGAAGAAAAGAAAGCAGGTAAACCAAATTCCAAGCCATTATCACTGCGAATAGTTTTAATTGTGGTATTAAATTGATTTTCAATCAAATGAACAAAAGATGGCAATAAAGATTGAACTTATGATTTATTTTTCATCAAATTGACCCAATTACATCTAGTGGAGCCCTCCACTATAGTAAAAAAATAGGAAAAACCACTAAGAGAAGGGACATCTAATGGTCCCCATATGTCACAGTGTATTAAAGAAAAAAGAACAGAAAAAACATGATTAAGAGAAGAGAAAGGTAATATTTTTTGTTTAGCTAAAGGACATACAACATAAGGATTTGTTTTGTCAGGATGTACAAATTTTGGTAAATCATATTGTAATAAAAACAATCTAGCTGATGAAGGATGTCCCCTTCTGAAGTGCCAAAGATCATTTTGGTTGAGAACATACTGATTTGAAGAAGATTTGATAGATGCATGAACTCAAGGAGGAATTGTGGGATTGAGGAGGTAGAGATCTCCTGTCCTGTCACCTTGCCAATCACTGTCCAGGATGTGAGGACCTGGATAATGCACTGAGATTGTGAGAAGGAGAAGACACAATTATGAGTGTTTGTTAGTTTACTGATGGAAAGAAAATTATATTTGAAGCTGGGAATACAAAGAACATTAGTAAGTGTGAGAGTAGGAGTTAGAGTAATGTGACCAATGTGTGAAATAGGAGCACATTCCCCATTGGGAAGAGTAACAAATGTGTTGAATACAGGAGTGGAAGAAGTAAATAGAAAATGAGAGCATATAAAATGATCGGTTGCACCAGTGTCAAATATTCATAAACTAATGTCAAGAGTAAATTCCTTAATGGAAGAAAATGTAGAAGATGAACGTAGAAATCCAGAAGATATACATGTCATGGAAGGAGAGTTGGATTGTACCAGTTTAACAGAAGAAGATAAGGAATCATCAGGGGAATGAATTTTATCATTTTAAGAGTTAGTCATCTGGGCATTAAGGAACTGGAGCAATTGCTGACATTGTGTTGGTGTGAAACCAAGAGAAGATCTAGAAGAAAGCACTGGTGGAGTACTGTTAACATAGTTAGCATGAGGAGGTTTGGATTTGGTCTGAAAACCAGGGGGATACCCATGAATCTTGTAGCATTTGTCAATGGTATGCCCCAACATGTTACAGTGAGTATAAAATGGACATTCCTTATGAAATCCCTTAGGTGTATTATTGGATTTGTAGGAGATAGATTTGGTATGAAATGCAGCAGGAATGAAAGTGGAATTAATAACCTTCCTCTGTTCTTTTTCTTGAACCACAAGAGAAAACACTTTATTGATGGGAGGCAGGGGATCAAGAAGGAGAATCTGACCTCTAATAGAAGAAAAAGAATCATTGAGGCCCATAAGGAATTGCATCACATAATCAGCTTGCTGAGCACCACATGTGCAAGTCCCATGGTTGGTAAGCTCATCCCAAAATACTTTTAACGTTGTGTGATACGCATTTACAGAGATCTAGTCTTGAGAAAAAGAAGGGAGAGATTTCTTCAACTGGTAGATGCGTGGTTCATTTTATCTAGAGAAACGTTCTTTTAGATCAAGCCATACCTCGCGTGAAGTATCCATGTAGATGATCCTAGAAGTAATATCCTTAGGAAATTGAGTTGAACAACCATGACAGGATCATATTATTGCATCGAGTCCAAGATTGAAATAAAGTATAGCAATAGGAGGTGAAGGAAGAGATCCATCACTGAACCCGATCTTATTCTTTGTAGTAAGTGACATAATCATTGAACGACACCGGGTATGGTAATTATCACCAGTGAGTTGCTGAGAGACAAGGATGGTGCCTGGATGATCACCACGATGAAGAAAGTGAGGATTGACAAGAGGCTCTGTGAAATCAGTTACCGTAGGTGGAGAAGAAAATGATGGAGAAACTGGATTTGTTATCATAATCGCAAGTTGTTTATGAAAACGTTACACAGATTTAAGATAAACTTCAAGAAGAACTTAAAGATGACGATCAAGAACTTCGAGGAACACGATCAAGAAGTTGAACGAAAATGCACTCAAAATTACAGTAAGAAATAATCTGTAATTTCAATGATTGAAGAAAGTGATAAAAAAATGTGAGTAGAAGAAAATGAGAATATGATCTGATACCATATCAGAAATGAAACTCATTCTCATTTATTTACAAACAATACAGAGGACAATTATATATACACAACAACTTTAACTGACTAACTAGACTCTAACTGATATTAATTTCAACAGATAAATCTAATATATACTAACAAAATAACTTATTATACTAACTGAATAATTAACTTGTCACGGACTTTGACCATGATAAGTCCATGACAAAAGTTTTTGTCACTCCAAAATTTATCACGGTCTTAGACCTTGACAAATATGACTTGTCACGATTTTAGTCCTTGACAAGTTGACAGTTTGGGTGGAGTGATAAGAGAATCAATCTTATTGCATAAGCTTTTGGTAAAAAAGATTCAAGACATGAAGAAGGTGGTAATTGCTTGGGTTACAACCTTGATAAGGAACTCTTTTCCCATTGAGATAACATGTTATTCTTCCTACCTTAGAGTTTGTTTGTCACTTTGTCTATGCGAAAAGAGAAGGCTTCTCCTTTTAGTATACCCCAAGATGAGGGGAAACCAAGGTATTTTGACTCCGGGTCCATATTTTTGGATCTTGAGGATGGAAAATATATGATTCTCCTTTCTCGTCGAAGTATTGTGGGAGAAGAACACAACATATTTACCATAATTAATTGGCTAGCTTGATGCTTGCCTGTTAAATCTATAATACTGGTAATGTTTTGCATTCATCGTCACTAGCTTTGAGGAACAAAATTGAATCATCGGCAAAGAATAATTGTGACAGAGGCAGGCGTTATCAATTTATCTTAATACCCGAAATAGATTTTTAAGAAAGTGCATGCGAAATCACATGTTGACTCCGGATCGAAAGTCATTCTTAGACCTTGTAATTTCATTAAGTGGTTATAGTGGAAGGATTTTAGATTTAGGTCATCGTGGTTTACCTACAATGATTTTCACATTATATCCTCGCCTCTTTATAATTGTTTTCATTTTTGCATTTGAATTTAAATTTCATGATGTATACTAAACAAAATAATATTAAAATTCAAGTTTAATCATCGAATTTATCAAATTTAAGAAGACAATTCTTTTGAGTTACTACAAGACAACACACTTTTTTATTCTTAGGTATCAATATAACTTAAAAAACAAACAACATCAACTTTATGAATAACCAAATAAAAATGAAAGGACCAATCTCTATTAATGCTCACCAAGATGATTAATATATCTCGTAGCATTATGATTTGCGTTGTTCAAAAGCAAATGTGGTTGTGTGTCAAGCTAAAAAAAAAAGTGGATCAATAATCATGAAAACCACGTGTTTTCCATTACAGACTCCTGTTCCTTTTTCCTACCCATAACATTTACCTTTAGTCGTTAATAATAATAATTTAGAGCCATAAAGGTATTATACAAAGCAAGAGCACACGTATACCGTGTCTAAAGCGACCGATTTAACCTTACTCAGTCACTCTAAATGAGCAATTATTGCCTCTTACTAACATGTACTACAGAGATATTTTTTAAGCCGCTTTCTAATTTTTTTTTGTTAGAATTTTTTTTTGTTTTAACACCAGAACAAATATAACAAATTAGATACAAGCGCCCCCACAATGGAACCCTTTTATGTTAGTGGACCAATTGAAAGAGAAAAAATATCTTCCTTCGATTCAATAATTATGCATGCCAAATGTCAAGTATTAATTAGCTCGCTACCCCAGTTGCCGACAGAAGATAAATGGGGGAGCCATGCCGGACATCTTTCGCAGCCTAAACTATGCGGGTTGTGTTCTTTGTGGGCTTAAAGTTTCAATAATGATAGGGCACATTTAAATTATTGTGTTTTTCAAATAAATAACTCTATTATATCACTTAGAATTATATATTATATATTGAAGAATACATTTATTGACCGGAGACATATAAAACAAAATTGTTATTGTTAATTGAATAATATTAGGTATATCAATTTTTACCATCTCTTTTTGTTATTTTATTAATGTGTCAAATACATATTGATTATTATTATAATAGGGCTAAATGAATTATAAACACTAATTAATATGTATTAGACATATCAATCGGCTAACAAAAAAAATCACAAAAAATGATATATTGAGTATTACTCTAATTAATTTGGGACACATGAAAAATTACTTTTGCCATGTGAGGTTTATCATGTCTTCGTTATTTTAACGAGTTTGTGTTCTCTATAATATATTGTGCCACTCGGTAATATAATTGTATCTAACAAAAGGGTGTTTGCGGTACAATAAAATCCCGTATCGTATCTTTTTGTACGGAAAATTAGTGAAAATAATTTATATTTTTTACTTGCCGAAATCGAAACTACCGAAACCAAAATTACCAAATTTTTTTATAATTGGTTTTGGTTTTAACATTTTAAAAACCGATTTACCGATTGTACCGTACCAAAATAAAATACCAAAAATACCAAAATAATATTAACGAACTTACCAAATTAAATAAAATAAGAATATCCAATGGCTAAATCCAAACACAACCACACTTTTAAATATTTGATATGTTATTTGTTTCTATTTTAAGTGGCTAAACTCTTTAGTAACCCTTGGATCAATACAAGATTTTACAGTCCTTGGATCATTTGGCCAAACTCTTGAAATTTGTGTTGTTTATTTTGGAATTTAATGTGTATATCTAGTTTTGCAGATGAGACAATTATGTAGGTTATTTTCTTATTATCTTTTTAAAATATGCATATAAACATATTTACGTATGTGGTATAAAAAATGACAATTATTTATCGAATACCACCTAAATTATCATAAAGAGAAATTTGCAGAAATTTACTGTATTTTTAGAAAATCAATTTTACCGAAAAAAATTGATTTTATCGATGTACTGCGCGATTTGATTTTGATTTATGGACTGGTGTACCGATTAATAAAACTGGTAATTTTGATTTAATTCTTTTAAAGTTGGTTTGATATTGATATACTCTATTTACCAACTAAATCGATCAAAATCCATGTCTACTCGTGACACTAATTTCTAACTCGCTAGCATTCTGCTATCTTCTTGCCATATTAGTAGGTCATGTAAAAGATATACCCCCCCCCCCCCCCCCCCAATGTATTGGTGTATTAGCTTGTTTAGAAGGGCGGAGCCAGAAAGTTTCGATAGTGGGAGCTAATTTAACGGTAATTTTCGGGAGTTCGGGGGCTGGAGCCCCCGAACCGAATTTTTTTGAGGTTATTTTTGACTATTTACCAAATAATTAATAAAATATTTATTTAATCTAACGAAAAGAGAAAAAAAATTAACAATACATAACATAACATCAATATCTCCTAAAATTGAAAGCATAACATGAGGAAATTATATCCCCAATTTTAACTCTAAACATTAACTCTAATACTCCTAAAATTAGAAACCCTAAATAAATATAAAATTAGAAATCCTAAATAGATATATAATTAGAATATTAATCTCCAAATAAACACAAGTTACACAACCACTACAAAGAAATTTACATATACAAACAAACAAAACAAATAAATAATAAGAGAAAGTGAAAATTTACCTCGTCTAGAAGCAAGGGAGAGACCGAGAGAGGACTAAGTTAGGGAGATAGGACCACCACGGACACAAGACAACAACACAAACACAAGCAGCCCTGCTGCAGCTGTCTTCGGTTTAGGGGAACTCGAGTTTTAGGGGCAACCACAAAAAGGGTAAAGAGTTTAGAGAAAGTGGGTTTGCTTTGCTGCTTTGCTGCTTGCTGCTGTCGACTTTATGTCTTTGGCTTTAGGTATTATTGAGTTATAAGTTTATCCTATTTATAAAAAAGCCTTACAAAAATTTTAAACTTAAACGTTTGCACCAATTACTTCTATATACCTAATTTTGTATTTGTTTTTAAAAACTCATGAGGGCTTGAGCCCCCACTGATCCCTGAATGGCTCCGCCCCTGCCTATTTATACATAACAATAAATGTAATAAATGTGCTAAGTAGATTGAAATATATACTTCTTCCATCTCAAATTATTCATCCTGGTTTGTATTAGTTTAACCATATTAATAGTCATGTTTTTAAAAATAATACTACATTCGTCTCAAATTAATAGTTCAGTTTTCTTTTTAAATTAGCTCAAATTAATTACACTATTTATAAATATAGATAAAACAACATGTGATCACAAAGTTACTCATCCAAATAATACACAATAGAAAACAATTATCAAAGTACATATCATTTTAGGGTGATAAATTTGGAAAGTAATTTTTTTTTCTTTAATTGTTTGACTTTCAAATAACAATTATTTATTTGAGTGGGTGCGGAGCCAAGTGTTGGTTAGGTCGGGCTGATCCCCGGGTCCAAGTATGAAAAATTATATTTAATAGTATTAAACAACTCAAAATAATTACCTAGCCCGTCCCAAAATAATTACCCAACTCATCTTAAACAAAAGCCCACTTGTGCAAAAATAAAACTAAAAAGTGAATTGTTATAATATCATATAATATTAATTGTTAAGTATTTATATAATCATCAATTAAAATAATATTCAATTATTTCTAAGTAATTATTTGGTGAATACTGAAAAGTAACCTAAAAAAATTCGGCTCGAGCTCTTCCGCCTCCAAATTCTCGAAAATCACCATTAAAGTAATTCGTCCAAGTGTATAATCCTGACTTCGTCACTGAGTGAGTATAATAAATAAACTAAGTAGATTACAAAGTTATTCATTCGAACAATACTCATACGAAAATAATAATTCAAGTGCATATATCACATTCCAAGATATGCATCATTTATGAGAGAATAAAATTTTGAAATGATTGTTTTTACAGTTAGGACGAATGAAAAAGTAACTTTTACCTAATATTAAACACCCCCAAAACCATTAGGACTACCTAAGTGGCTGGAGATGTCATTTTCTTACTCCACCTTCCAAACCAATTTTTTTTTATTAAAAAAAAACCACTCATATTTTATTTTATTTTAAACTAACACCACTCAAATTTAAGATCTTTGGCAAAGATGTTTAATTTTAAAAATGCAACAAGGTCTGTGAGGCTAAGGCCTTCATTTTTAGTCATCAAACTAGAGTGCCATATAAAAATAGAAAAAAAATATGCTCTCCCAGGACATGGTGAGTTAAGAAAGTCCATAGTGATTTCATCCGTCTCCGCGTGTTACTTAATTGTTGTACAAATTATTTCTTTTATCTTTTGCATTTGTCACACCCTGATTTGGTGGGAGGTCATCTAATACTATGAAAAAGTATGGATTTTGAAAGCGTGTGAAGAGCCAATGATTATGTCTCCGGTCAGCCATCTTATATTGACTTTAGATTTTTTTTAAGGTATTTTTCATATCACGAGGTGTTCGGTCAGTTTATGCTCATCTCGATTAATTTTCGTTCGCGGTTCGTGACTTCTAGTGGCCAAGTATTATTTTGACATTACTAGGGATCGAACTGGAGACCAAATCCAATCCTCCCCAAACAGTGTTCCAGTGAAAGTCTTATACCATTAGACTAAGAGACTTGATTATATTGACTTTAGATATGTTAGATGAGAAAAAATATTCCAATCCATGTTTTTAATTTATTTCACTCTTTTTTTTTTTTTTTGCAAGTTAGTAAATACCATGGAGTATTTGTATGGTTATTTTGCATTATTCTATTATAGATAAGTTTTTTTTCCCCTTACTTTAGGATAGGATGTAAAAAAAAAATCCAATTGAATTCCAGCTTATATTTTATTTTATACTATAAATAGAAATACAAATGCGTAATCAAAGGATAAATCGAACCTTTATCGGAGCCTGATCTCTACCCTCAACTTTTTTTTGTGATACTTAATAGATTTAGGAAATGCTTGATTTGACCATAAAATAGGAATATGTACGATGCTCAAGCAGAAGTGGAGTGAAACGATACGCCCTATCTTGCAAATGTGAATATGGTTTTACCTGTTGGGGAGCTTCTACCTTATTTACCCAGCACTAGTGGGAAAGGGCTCTCTCTCTCCCAGACAATCAGGTGGCTCCAGAACCCCTTCGCTTCCATATAGAGCGGTATTTGCGTATGTGGTACACTTATTTTTTAAGCAATGTATACATAGTATTTTATACATTAATTATTATCATGGCACATGTTAAATTTGTGCACACTCTATCATATAATATATATAATAAGGGGTGACAAACTTAATGTTGAAAAAATATACTAGTTGAATCGTTAAAAATATTTACTAGTCGGGGATTAACTTGTGAAGCTCCTTTTTTTTCAAGGGGACAACTGTCGTACATCCTAAAAATATTATTAAAAAATTATTAAAACACAAAGAAGAATGGGACTAAGTGCACATGCGAAGTTACATTTTGGAATTACCCAATTCTCTTTAGAATTATTTAACACGGGCCTAAACTTCCTTTTGGCATGGCTTATGTAATAGGATTTTTTGTGACGGGTCAGCACAACACAACTCTCTTAACTATAACTATTCGATGGTCTTATCAATGAATTCCATCATCATGTCAGATGGTTTTATAGGCGACCCACACGGGAAATCACCCTAACAATTTTGTAGTCGAAAATGTAATACCCCTTATTTTTTAATGGTTAATTAATTAATAAAAAGGAATTGAAATTTTAATAATAAAATATCAAAGGTAGAATTGTAATGATTATTTTTGCTTAAGTTCATTTTATAGTTGTACGATTTAATTTAGTAGGGTAATATTTTAATTGGGCTTAATTTGTTAAGTGGCCTAGCTTAATTAGGCTAGCATTTTAGAGAAAAGACTTATGGGGGGATTAGGGAAAGACCCAAGGGTATAATTTAGCTTTTGATGTATCATATATCTAGACGATTTAAATGTTTGAAATTTGAAATAAATAAAAAATGAAAAAGGATCGTAAAGGGGCGCGACTGTGCCCATTTGGGGTCGCAACCGCGTGTTCCCGCCCTGCTACCATAATTTTAGTCGACGCAGGTCATTCGCGGACCATCTACACTTGTTGAGGGCAAGGTTCTAAAAAACGCAGGGCGTGATCGAGTCGTGGAGGCCAAGCCTTAAGCCTTAGAAGCCTAGGCGGGCCTAGACGTAAAAAGGCGTGAAAAGGCGTTTAGGCCTTTTTAATATATTTTAATATTTTTTAACCATAACAAGGCTATTAAAATACTAAAATTGTACATATCATAAAAAATATGTCTGAATATTTGCAATTAAAAATACTATTTGATTATTTTGGATGAGATAATGGTCTGGTTTGTAAAAAAATCTTTAAAAGGCGATATCGTTTCACTAAAGCATTATTGTTTTTAGAAAAAAAGTACGCCTTAAGGGTTTTACCAAGCATAAGGCGTCAAAATCTTAAGGCGGGGCATTTCTTCCAAGCCTCAAGCCTAGGCGCGCCTAGGCGGGTTTTTTAGAACAGTGGTTGAGGGGTATTATAAACTCGTCATAAATAAAATCAACATATTTACACTTAGATTTCTCAAAACCTGCAACACTCAAAACCTATAAATAACCCTAAAGAATCTCCCCTTCCCCTTCAATCACCCAATCCTCAATTCACAAAGTTTTATCAAGAACTCAATCAACAAACAGAAGATTAGAGGAGGAGATGAAGACTTAAAACTTGATTAAAGATAATTAGGTTTTCACATATTATCTATCTAGATGTCATATATATTGAAATAGATATAATTCACATTATTAGTATAGTGCCTTTGATGTATAATACACATAATTGGATTATTGAAAGATGATGGTGTGGTGTTATAGGGCCCGAGCGGTGATGCGCTGGGGGGAATAGCACGGGAAGGCAGGAGTGCTTGTATCTCGATCCATCGCTTCCTTTGAGGTCCGGTTATTGGTTCGCTTGTTCGATGATTGCCCCTGGAAGCAGTTTGACACCATATCCAGTTTTTGTTGCACACCCTTATATATGCTTAAGCCTAAGTCTTTTGTGCGAAGTGTTGTTGTTGTTCAGAGTCGCCAGTTTATTTATATAAAAATATACAAAAGGTTCAGGTTATCCCTTTTAGGCTAATACTGAGGCAATTTAGGTCTACGATTGATCTAGAGATTGTCTTTGTAGGATTCGGTAATCGAGTTACGAGTGGGAAAGGTGTGAGACACCCCACTTTCTCTTTATGCTTCCTTAATTATATGCTTATTATTGTTCTTTACATTATGTGATTACTTTTAAGTTTATTTAAAACATACTGAGAGACCTTAATTTGAGATTCCCTTAAAATGTATATAGGTGCTTAGGTATAAAAATAGTTTTAGCAAGGGTGTGTATTTTGGGATAATGGGTAGTCGTTAATATATATATGGAAATGTGTTGGATATCTCATCTTGTATAACGAAAGGCCGTTAAGGGTGTATATATGTATGCGTGAGGAGCTGCGTCTTGAGAAAGTTTATTATCTCGTTCGAGGTATGGGGAGGGATATAAAGGTAATTTGAGAGAAGGATGAATATCTTTTATGAAAACAAATCGAGAGATATCTTATCGAGGATTATTCTAACAAGAAGGACTCGATATTATGCCAACATACCTGTGTAGTCACGATAATAAAGCCTATGTAGTTCGAGTTTACACGTGTTCAAGCGTGATGTGTGTGCAAGTGTGAGGACTTGGCTTTAAGGAGGGGGAAGCTATCTGTGACACAAAGGGTAGCTTTGGTGTAGGTTCAAATTAGGAGTTGACACGAAGTCACCGATAAGGACATGCATCACTGTCAGGTGATCATTGAATCAAAGGTGTTATTTAATCTTTGGGCCAATTTGGAGGTGTAAAAGGAAAGGGGGGTATTTGGGGGTTATAGTGGACTAGAAGTCACCGATAAAGAACTATGTATCCCTTATCAACATGGATAAAATCCTAAGGGTTTCTTTGGCCTCGGATTGATCCGAAGTGATATTTGAGAAAAGGAGCTTAGACTAGAGATGGAGGCATTCCTAAAAAATAAGACACCGAGTGGTGTATTATGAGGCATGGGCTTTATGAGTTTAGTTAGGTGTAGCTCATACGTACCTAAAGAGACTTGGGATCAAAGCCAACATAGTTCTAACAAACATAACATATTTACGGGTGTAGGCGACGGGATACCGACAATACAATATACAAAATTATAATATCTATTGAGCCTTGTCCTTAATATAAAACTTCCTTTATGAGTTGGATTGATATATTCATACGTTAAAGATACGTTAAAAAATTCGATTCTTGAGAAGTATTTCAAGAAAACATATATTCAGGGATACCTTCACAACGACGGTCTTCGTTCGCACGGAGAAGCGGTGAGAGTAGTCTAATTTTAGACTTCGGTTTTAACAAAGTTTCAGAATGACTCGGCTCACTGAAGCTTTCTTAAGAACGATTTTCGAAAGTATGTTTTCATGTTGTCGTAGCATTTTTTAGCATTTATTTAACATATGAGTATGTCATTATAGCCCAACAAACATACGTACTGGGTTAAAAACTAGGATTAAAAATTTACCACTATTCTAAAAAACCCGCCTAAGCTCCGCCTAGGCACGCCTAGGCTTGAGGCTTGGGAGAAACTCCCCGCCTTAAGCTTTTGGTGACATATGATTGGTAAAACCCTTATGGCGCACTTTTTCTCTAAAAACAACAATGCTTTAGTGAAATGATATCGCCTTTTAAGGATTTTTTTACAAACCGGACCATTATCTCATCCAAAATAATCAAATAGTATTTTAATTTGCAAATATTGAGACATATTTTTATGATATGTACAATTTTAGTATTTTAATAGCCTTGTTATGGTTAAAAAATATTAAAATATATTAAAAAGGCCTAAATGCCTTTTCACACCTTTTTACGCCTAAGGCCCGCCTAGGCTTCTAAGGCTTAAGGCTTGGCCTCCACGCTTCGATCACGTCCCGCATTTTTTAGAACCTTGAAATTTACCGTTATAAAGTGCATACTTAGTCCCCTAATGGGGTCAGACTAAGTTATTTAAATAGATATGGATAGTTTATATCACACTACATATTTGGGGTATAAACCCGAGATTCCTGGAGAGTTTCTTTACCTTTTTAGCGTAAGTTGATTTTTTCTTGGGGGAGTGTCCCCTATGAGGTGTCGTTGTTCACTCAGGGAGAGCTTTGTTTGGAAGATCCTAATTTTATTAGGTGCAAATAGAGGTTTGCCTTTGTTTCTTATAGGAAGAACCTTTTCAAAAGTACAAAATTCATTGCGCAGGATTTTTCCTCTCTATTTTGGGGGAAGTGACTTTTCAGAAGAACAAACTTCACTCGGGATTTTTCTGACTGAGCTCGAGTTTTTCGAACACTGGGGATTGAAGAAATTTAGAAAAATTAATCAATTTTGGGTTTTGGAGTGCTTTTGAATGTTGTTGGGGACCCCTATTTATAAAAACTCACTCGAGGCCTTTGATTGTTTAGAAAAAAAATGGGCCTTTAACCGTTCAGTTAACGTCTAGACACCTGTTGGGTGGATGAAAGGGTGGGGGCACGTGTATGGATAGGGTAAAATTCCAAATATTCTGCAATAATTGAACTAGAATTTTTAATCGTTCGGTTAAAGGGGTAAAAATCCTTTAACCGATAGATTATAGGCTTTCTCGCTATAATGTTTGGTCCTTTGGAAGGTTTTTATGAATTCCTCTTTTTCCCCTTAATTTTTTTTTTCATGTTGGTTCCAACCCCTTTACTTTTGGGTGGTTTCCAACTTTAACCCTTGGAATTTTTAAGTTAAAAGTGGGATAAGGACTCAAGCCTCGATTGTAAATCGGGGCATCCACAGATGTGGTCAACCAAGAGGGTATGTGTGTGGACACTTTTCTTCAAAACTAGAATAGACAAAATAGGTTTGTTTATTTTACATTTGGCTGTATGTGAGGGTGTGAAGGGGTAGATTATTTAAGGGGAGGAAAATAGGATTTTTGGTAGTATGTGGGCCATTTAACCATTCGATTATACGGGCACTTTAGTCGTTCGATTAAAGAACCTTAAGCGTTTGACCATTCGGTTAAACATTTATAATCATTTAACCGTTTGGTTAAAGATTTCCCTAATCTGACACGTATAAAGAGGCTAACTTTTTGGGTCATTTTTCACTCCCTCAACTACATTCCTTCTTCTCTCTCACTCCCCTGTCTTTAAGTGCGATTCTTACACTAATTTGAGAGTTTTAGCAACCATCCATTTTGAAGGTTATGAATACTCAACGGAGGGGAGCTTGAAGATCTGTGAGTTGTCTTGGTCAGGCTCTGAAATCTTTAGGAGGGTGTATAACTTGATAGTTTTTGGGAAGGGGTCCTAGTTAAAAGGGTGCAATGGTAGTTACCATATCTTGGGAAGTGTTATCAATCGGGTGTGATTCTGGTTGTGGACTGACCATGAATGGTAACGTGAGATGTAGAATCTCTAGGCCAGTTCTTACAGTAGAAAAACTAATTTGCAGTTTAGTGAGGATCCTTAGTAGATTTAATAAATTTAGCAGCCAACCTTTCCTTGATCTTGTAGCCTATCTGGTTGAGTGCTTTGAAATCTAGGATCTAAGTGAGATTAAGTTCATTCTATACTTCCTTCTGGAGATTCCTGATCATGATCTCTATCTAATCATTTTCCAAGGGACGGTTGACCATCTGGCCGACTTTATTTTATTCAATGAGTGATGAAAGTGCCAATTGTCTTTCCCTCATCTTTCTTCAGAATTTCCAAGTCATTACATGCGACGCCAAGCTCTTCATTACATTTATACTGATTAAGGAAAGCATTAAATATATATTCCCATAGTTTGGCAGTACCCTCGCATTTCAGACCCATATACTAGGTAAGGTCTCCTCCAAACAGAGTGGAGGAGAACATCCTCTCTATAACTCCTAAGCCTATATCTCGGACCTGCATATAAAGGTGGTAGTTGGATAAGTGGTCGGATATGGAGCCTAACCTATTGTATGTTTTAAAAATTGGCATCTTAATTTTTTTTAGCAACTGGGCTTGAGGATAGAGAAACATCTTCTTAATGTTTGTAAGACCATCTGTGGTTTACACCTTGCGAATGGCTTCCTTAAGGAGATGGGGTTCAAATTGGACTTGCGTTATCACTTGGTTTGGAGGTGGTGGAGAAACTTCATTGACTGGTGAAGGAGCTATAGATTTATCTTATGGGGGCCTTGGAAGACAGTGTGTGGGTACTCAGGGTACTACTGTTAGGGTTTAAGTATCCATGTGGGAAAAATGGTACTTGAAAGTGAGGGGTGTCAGAGTTAGCAGGGGATACAGTGACGGGACTGTTGCAAACGGATCCTAAGGGTTAACTGGTATTGCTTTGACTAAGAAGTACATTTTTTGTTCTTCAAATCATAGCATTAGCCTCTTGCAGATGGACTTGTGTTAGACTCAGTGCCCCAATATTTGAACACATGGTATTCTGGTATGTGGTGATGTTCTTAAGATTTTTAAGATATGATCCATCGCGGATGAAGCCCGGTCTTCTTCTGTATACATGGATAAAACCGTTGAGAAAATTTGACAATCATGAGTGGGGAGCTCATTAAACATAGTGTGAACTCGAGTTTCCAAGGTAAGAACTTAGTATGATCTTCTCTATTAATAATGGTAACTGTCGGGGCACCTTTTTTTAAATTTTTATAGACTCGAGGACTAAAAAAAGACAATACATGGGGGAGAAGGACTCACATATTCACAATTTTTTCTAATACAATTATTTTACTTTTATTTATCCGTATATGGATGATATTTTTTTTGGTTGGTAATATCTTCAAAGGGAAAGAACTGAGCAGAGTTCCATTGGATCTAGGTAAACGTGGGTCAACTTTTTTTTTTGTACGAGAAACGAGGAAGTATTAGACTGTGGTCTATTATTTATTCAAAATAAAAAGTGGGTAAGTGAATCCAACATTAGGGAATATTGTTTTCGTGATAAATTCTGGATTCAAACTGTTTATCCTTCACGTAAAATTAAGAATACATTCAACCTAGAATCTGAGGAGTTTTGGATCAAACTCCGATAGTTTGAAAATTTTGAATTTTTTTATCAAAATGAATGGCTTGCTAGTGTCTATTTTTTTGGGCAATAGAGTGTGTTTCTAGAGCCTTTTTCGATATGTAAAAAGGCAATGTGGGTCGATGATCTGTAAATCTCCTTTTACACTACACCAAAATAGGCGGTTTCTCGTGGATTCAGGTAGTGACCAGTCCCACAAGTCACGAATCTGATCCATGACCAAAAAAGGCATCACTAAAACCACCGGTCGTGGACCTTATCCCTGTCCAAAAGGTGTAGTCACGAACCATGGCATGTATTAATATAAGCCAGGCTAGTTTAGGACAAGGGCCATGACCAGGTGGTCACGGACCAAATTCGTGATCCATCCCTAACCAATCTTTAATCGTGGTCACGGACTAAAATCGTGACCTCGCATAACAAACCTTTAATCCTGGTCATAGACTAAAGTCGTGACCAGGCGTGACAAACCTTTAAACCTAGTCATGGACCATTTTTGTGACCCAAAATTAAACATGTTGCAACACAGTCATGGAACATAGTCATGACCAACTTTTACACATGCTTCACTTTGGTGACGACCACAAATTTATTAATATCATCGACGGGAGCCTTCGACCCGGGTATTAATAAAGATAATAATGTGAAATACTTTCTCATGCACAATGTCGGAGGGGGACTTAAAAGGCACTATGAGAACTTGCCAATTACTCTGGTTAGTACTTAAATTACCGAAAGGGTTAAAACCATCGGTTGATATTGCAAGACAGACATTGCGTGATTCCTCTGGAAATTTAGGATGTCGTGCATTTGAAATTTACCAGATGAGTGAATAAATAAGATGGCGCATTAGATTCCCACCCACCTCGCATTAAGCGTTCCATGTCATGGCCTCCTCTATCCACGGTATAGTGAAAAATCGTTTTAACCGTGGCCTAAGTGGAAAGTACTTCAAAATACTTTGTGGGGCTTCCAAGAACTTGCAATATTTTACAACCTTGTCATTTTAATTATCATAAATCACATATCTAGGGTCACTATATAAAGGACACTCATCCTTCTCTTCATGATCATTGTGACACAATATGCAATCATGCTTGCATGCATGAATACATTTATACTTCAAACCCATACCCTTCAAGTTCTTCTTCATGGTAGGATAATTATCTGGTAATATGTTCTATTTTGGGAGAATTTACTTAACCCACTTAAGAATTTCTGTTACGTTATTTCCAGAAAAACTAAATTGACTCTTCAAATTATACAAACCCATCATTGCATATAAAATTGAGTATTATTTATCGCTATCTTTATGAAATGGTCTAGCCGCATCGGCTTTCAACCGTATGTATTCTCGATCTCCTGGTAATTCATCATCAAATTGTTCATTTACTTGGTCATAATTCGCATTATCTATATCCATAGGTTGGCAGTTTTGATAGTTGTGGATTCCGTAAGCATCATCAATTAGGTCAGTTAATGGAGGATGTGTTGGCGAATCATATACCACTTCCACTTATTGGTATTCCATTATGCAGTCGGATATCGAAAATTCTTCTGAAACATACGGTATATTTTTTTCATCATGGTATGTCCATATTTAGTCTTGACAAATTCCCCACATTATTAAATGCAACTCAACATCTTCTATTGACTTGCATTTTTCGTTCATACAACGGGTATACGAACACGAAATCTTGTCACTTTTAAGATTCTTAAAAACGTATTTAATAAATTCTTGAACGGCCTTTATATGATTATTTGTTATTCGGTAAGTATCCCCCATCCACTCTTTGTATCGTGGGAAATCCATTTAATAATATTCAAATTTCAGTTTTGTGTTAATAGGTTAAAACAAATGTCATGTTCAAATTAAACAAATTAAACAGACTATAGAAATGTCACAACTTAAACTCAAATTAAACGAATTTGCCAAGTGATGTTATTACAACTGAAACAAAAAAATACTATTACAACTCAAACAAAAAAATTATTATTACAAATAAAACAAAAAAAAGATTATTACAACTAAAACAAAAAAATATTATTAGAACTTGACCAAGAGAAAAACTGGCCAAGTGAAATTGGAATTTGCATAATGCCTCAATTATTTCCCCTCCCCGATATCAATGTACATAGGTCCATCTTCGTAACCGTTGTATATTTCATCAACCATCACTTGAGCCCTACCCTTCTGCAAAGGTCGATTATGTACTTTAGTTCTGACAACTACGCAGATGAGTTTGTACACACCATTAATCCTACTATTGTCTAGGTCCTTAAAATATAACTTCTCTCCATAGTCACCGTGAGTGGTTAACGATGATCCAAGACCTATGACAGGTGGAAACATTGGCAAGGGGAATATTGCAGGAGGAGGCATTTGGGAGGGGAATGTTGAAGAGGGAAGAAAGGGGAAACCTTGAGTAGGAGGGTAATGGAAACCTTGAGGAGGCATTGGGGGTCGAAAGCCTTGAGTAAAAAGAGACACAAGTTTCTCAATTTCACTCGTCAAGGCTCCCAAGTTAGTTTCAATCTCCTGAGCATCCCCATCAGTCCTAGACTAATGTTCCTCTTGAGATGTGATACGATTCTTGATCGAAGAAAGCACATCTACGAGAGGTGTGGTGTGTTTTAATTTTATTTTTGTCATATTTGATTCAATACCCCTTGTCCTCCCTCTTTTGTCCTTTCAAAAGGTTGGACCAGGGCATCATTTTCAATGTCATTATAAGGGCTCGAACTTGACTGACTGCTAATGGACTCTATTGATTTCAGAGTCCTAGCCAAGTACGACGGGAATTTATTATCTTTGTCCCATCGGGAATGAACGTACAAGTTGGCCTAATTTGGTTGTTTACCGGCATCTGGACGTTTATTTGTCCTACTTGACTATTTATTCTTCAAATCTTCATAAGATTTAGAGTCCATCGTATGGAGATCAATTTGTTTTGCCCTATTTTTTTCCCTCCCCCTAGACCAATTCTTGTCCTTTGCCTCATTCTCTAGAAAATCATTTCACTGTTCCACTGGCATTTTAAAATTCGGAAGCACTCTGTCTTTTAGACTTACAATATCGAAGCTCGATTCCCCTTCGAGAAATTTCTCTACCGAAGTTTTCTTTAGTATGTTCTCAATTGTTCAGCAACGTGGGAAAGACACTTATGCTTTGAACGATCAGGAAATGAAAACCACTTCCAGAGTTGATCATAAATATCATCTTTAATCGTACCATCAGGATTAATCAACAGGGTTCCAGTTGTCTGCTCCCCCGACTCCCTCGTTCATTTCCACAACGCCAAACGATGGGCTTTAAATCTCAGCAAGTCATTTTTATCACCCGTGGGGTCATTCCCGAGAAGGGATAGGCTTCTTTTTATTTAAGCAGGAGGTGTTGGGAGCGCTGGATGAGGGCGTTGGAATAATGGGGGGTTGTTGTATACTCATACTTGGAGTCGTATTATGAGTAGTGGACTGAACTAATTGTGGAGTTATGTATATCTCGTCACTTTATACATTTTGTCCATTGCCGCCCGACATTATCTATAAAAATAAGAATTAATAAGCGACTAAATAATTATAATAATATGAAATTATAACTAACTAATCAAGTTTATATATATATATATATATATATATATATATATATATATAGCTTTTCAGAGTAAAACTTTAAAATATGTTCAATGTGTCTGATCTCCATCCATTCGGTATTAGTTTTAAACACCAGAGGATTTTTGCTCCTGGCCGACTAGGAGGAAGTGTATCTATGATTGATGTATAGATATCCATGACATGAAATCTGAATCCCATCTTCTTCAACTTATTAGAAAGATTCAATTTAACGTGCTTATGTCGTGAGACATCAGGGTCTATGTCAATGCTCTTTCTAGGTAGTTGTATCCATAACGGGTGACTTTTTTTTGTCTTCTCTAACATCGTAAGCAAGGTTAGGGCTACATCAGGATTATTTATGTGGAATATATTCTTTATAGCGTGATCCCATCTTTCTGGTAGGGAAAATAGAATACGATCAGACGTGTACTCTTATTAGAGATCAGCTCCACGATTTGTAAGGTAGTTAAATTGTTTGATCTTCTTATTCCCATACCTATTAATGTGAATAACCTCTATATGGTGCACACTAATAAAAGAGGTATATGTACGGTCCAATTGCAACCTCTCTTACTCTTGTTTCCAGTGATTATCACTGTGCCACATTTTTCATGAGAAAAAATAAACGAGGGCATGAATATGAGTCCTACAAATAAGGGCTCTAATTAATCAATAACTAATTATTCTTTTACAACCGATCCAATTTATGTTTATCTTATTTTAACATATGATCTATAAGGGTATAGTAGTTTCATTAAGTTTTTGATTCATAACTAACCTTCTTTTAATCCCGTCCATGTTGGATCTCACCGAGGTGAAATCCAAAAAAGAACCAGCCGTAAGTGTTAAGACACATTTTGTTAGGGTTTATTATGAGAGAGTTTGAAAGTATATGTGTATTATCAATCTAAGCAATCCAACATCACTATCCAAAAACCAAATCAACAACCAATAATTATCCCGTATTCCTTCTATAATTTACATGATAAATCCAATACCAATAATCACAATATCTCACCAAAGTAAGGTCGTTTCTCATTAAATATAGTGTAAGAATTGAAAATTAGGGTTTAAAATTGAAAATTTTAATAATGTAAGAATTGAACATTAGGGTTTCAATTTTAATTAGGGTTAAAATAAAAACACATAAACATATACATGAAAATTAGGGTTTCCATCTTAATTATGATTAAAATAAACACATTAACATATACATGAAAATTAGGGTTTTAATTTTAATTAGGGTTAAAATAAACACACATAAACATATATATGAAAATTAGGGCTAAAACAAACACACATTAACATATACATGAAAATTAGGATTTTAATTTTAATTAGGATTAAAATAATCACACATTAAAATACACACACACACACACACACACATATATATATATAATGTTACCTAAGAAAGTGATAAAGAGGAAGCTGAATAGAGAGAGGGAGCTGAAGAGAGAGTGAGACAGCTAGAGGTGAAGGGTTTGGGGCTTTATAAATAAAATGACTTCTCACGGCTTTGTGCCGTGACCCCTTTTTTTCACGTCATCATCCGTGACCATCCCATTATAATAGAACTAGACATGGCACCAAGCTATGACAAAAAGGCGTGACCAATTCAAAATGGTCATGGACCATTGTCGTGACCCCCTTGGAGGGAATTTTGGCGTTGGTCATGGATGTGGTCACGACTATAATCCATGACCATAGTTAGAGGAAAATTTGGATCAATTTTGTTTTCATGATGTTCATGCCTTGGTCACGGATTGTGGTCGTGATCCACGATGGTCATAGCTCATGTCCATGACCAACTCTAGTTAGTGTCATAACATTGTATGGTTATGGAACTAATCATGCATTTTTTGCTCTAGTCACGACTTTAGACCGTAACCAGTTAGCCATGGACCAAGACCGTGAACAGGCTGCTGTGACTATCTTTTAATTTTGGTGTAGTGTTATTAATATGGATCATGATATACCGAGTTTCTTAGACTGAGCAACCCATAAGGTAAGTGTGAAACCACTTTAATCTAGTACTGAATATATGTGAAAGCCTACTCGATATACCCCAGTACTGAATCGACTTCAAATGTTACCTATCACTGGGACTTTGGGATCGAGAGAGAAGTTGCCTGATAAAGTACATGTGTGTGGAAAAAGAGTGAGAATATTCATAGATGACTAGACATTTGGCTAACCTCTTTTGGTCTCGAGGGTATAAGGTTTAAACAATATGAAAATCAAGATAATTTAATGCATGATGCAAACTAGTAACCTTTATTTTTGCATACTTTGATGTTTATTTTATTGCGAGGTCATTTATTCATACCTATATGTTTGGAAAAATATATAATGTTGTATATGGGGACCTAAGCACGTATCTACATTTTGAAGGACTGTAAAACTAACGTTGCTAAATAATTCTAAAATTTACGTAAAGTAGCCATGCAGGGGAGTGATATTAAGCATATTAGAAAGGAAGAATAAGGGTAGTTCGGTTCTCTTGATTTATCACCAGTGGAATTTCCATTGAGATGTAGTTGGGAAATCCATCTATGACATATAATGTTGATTTTTGATGGTGAAAAAATATTCCCAATGCAGTCGTCACTGTGGTGTTACGGGCTCCGAGCGGTGATGCACCTAGGGGATGTCTTTGTCATTTATGTTGGATGACTATAGGTGCTTGTCTCCTAGTCTTTCATGTCCCCCTGAGGTCGGGTTGTCATTTTGATGGGTTCATACGACTTTTTCCTGGAAGATGTTTGATGTCATATCCAGTTTTTGGTGCACGGCCCTGGTTCTTAGGCATAGGCCTAAGTGTGTTTCGTGATAGGGGTTTGTCGATTGTTTAGAGTCGACGCCTTATTTTATATAAACATAAGCAAAAGGTTTATTTTTTTGCTTTTGGGCTAATCATAAATAAGGTTTAAGTCTGCAGTTGGTGAAGAGATTCTTATTGTGTGGGTTCGGGAACTGGGTTACGAGTGGGGAATGTATTAAAAAAAACACTTGTTCTTTATGCTTCCTTAATTATATTCTTATTATATCTCTTAAATTTTTTATTAATGTTTAATTTATTTTAAAAAATTATTAGATGCCTTAGTTTGAGAATTCCTTAAACTTGGATAGGTTCACAGGTGGGAAAATGGGATTAGTGATAGGTATAAGAAAATCAGTTAACCGGTGCAGGTACACAAGAGTGCTTGTGTATGAATCCGTGCTTTTATAATAGGTGGACGTTATTACATATGTAAGTGTGTGAGATGACTTGACTTGGGTTATGAGTAACCATTAATGTGTATGTAAATGTGCGAGAAAGCTTGGCTTGGGTAATGGGTGGTCATTAATGTGTATGTAAACATGTGTAAGATGAGTCATGGTTTCAGATAGTTTGGTATATCATTCGAGGTTTGAGGATAGATAAAAAAGTAATGTTAGAGATGGATGCATCTTTGTTGTGATAACATATCAAGATATATATTATCGAGATGCATGCTCATGAGAAGGACTCGGTATTGTGCTTACATATCCAAGAAAACTTGAGATCAAAGCCTATGTATATACGTGCTTCATGTTTGTATGGGTATACACGAAAGGTCGTGACTTTAATATAGTTTTATATATCGTTTGGGTTATTAAGGGATAACAGATGAGACAAGGGAGATGTATGCATCTCGGTGGGTCAAAATATATCATGAGACATATTGTTAAGGCTTGTGATCAAGAGAAGGACTCGATGTTGCGCCTATGTATTCGTATAGCCATGATATCAAAGCCAACATTATTAAAGTTTACAAGTGTTCTAACTTGATGCATATGAAAGTGAAGAACTTATCTTGAAGAGGGAGAAAATTTATCTATAATACATATGGTAACTTTGACAGAGGTTTCGAATGGGAGTGGACTCAAAATTTCCAACAAGGACATCAATAACCTGTTGGGTAATCACCGACTAGAAGGTGTTGGTAAACCTTCCAACCAGTTTAAAGGCGTAGAAAGGTGGTTGTGTAAAATATTTAATGTTGTACAGTCAAGGAACTAGGTAAAACACTGCACCTTGGGTTTGGAGTGGACCAAAAGGATAAGGGGGTTGGAGTAGGGAGGGATGCATCACTAAGAAATAATACTCCAAGAGACATATTATGAGGCTTGGGCTTCACGATTTTAGTTAGGTATAGTGCCTAGATACCTCAGGAGAGTTGGAATGAAGTTAAACATAGTTCCAACAAACGGGACATATTACGGGTGTATGTGACGAATACCGAGTATACAATATATAACATTACATAGGTTATGGAGCCTAGTCCTTAATATATCATTTCTGTTAGGTTGGATTGATATATTTATATGTTAAAGATATGTTAATCAAAGGCTGATGTTTGACAAATATTGATATGAAAACAAATATTTGGGGATGCCATCGTGGAGACATGCTTTATTCACTCGAAGAAGCGTCGTGAGTCGTCTGATTTTAGACTTTGGCTTGTGCAAAGTTTCAAATTGACTTAGCTCACTGACACTTTCCTGAGAAGGTTTTGAAAGTCGTTGTAGAATTTGATTAAAATTTATTTAACATGTGAGTATGTCGATTCAATTAATTTATGTGTTGGGTTAAAAACAAGGCTTTAAATATAAACGTTGTAAAGTACATACCCGGTCCCTTAAACGAGGATTGGGCTAAAAGAGATAAACAAATATGGAAATTTATTATTATATATAGGGTATTTTTCTCTAGATTCAAGTAGAGTTTCCTTACCCTTGTAGCGTGAACCAATTTTTTTCCGACAAAGTGTCCCCACTTGAGGTGCCTGAGGCGAGAAGAGCTTCGTTTAGTTGGGCAAAGCTTCATTTAGAAGTGATGACTTTCGCAGAATACGTGTAGATGTTTGCCTCGTGTTTTTATTGGAGGTGACTTTTTAGAAGTAACAACCTCATTCGGAACTATAGAGGAAGAGACTTTTCATAAGTATGAACTTTTCTCGGTAGAAGTGAATTTTATAAATCATGAACTTCTTTTAAGATTTTTCCTAATGAGCTCAAGTAAATTGGGCTTTTGGGATTAAGAAAGTTAGAAACAAAATCAATGTTGGGCTTGGGGGTACTTTGAAAGGTTGGTGGGGACCTTCTTTTATAGGGTTTTGGGTAAGTCCTTTGACCTATCAATCAAACGGGGTGGGCGACACGTGTATGGTTAGAAATGATATGTTAATATCTTATAATGATTACATCAAAAGGGGGTGACCTCGCAGTTAAAGGGATCGCCCAAAGGGTCTTTTAGCCAATATTATTTTTTCTCTTATTTTCATTTGGTCCCCAAAGTTTTGTTTCTATGGTTTAATGTTATTTTAGTTGATTGTGGCTTCAAGGGTGTTTTTACATGTGGGGTAAATATGATTCTCCCTCTCGATGTTTGAATTATCGCTTGTTCACACTTAAAATATCTATCTTTGGTTCCCACAAACCAAGAAGGTTAATTAGTCTTGAGGTGATCCTACCCCCCCCCCCCCCCGAGTGTTCACCCATATTATAATTATTTAAAGGGTATGCGTGTGATGCATGGCTCTAGTTCATCGTCGTTATACCCTTGTCGCGATTTATTTCCTTAGTTCAATCTATCTTCTTTTTTTACTTTATTACGATGTTTATTTTTTTTACATTTTAGGATTGGTTTGGCCTCTCTTTATCTTTATCCTATCTATTTTTCCATTTTAGGTTGCCTTATTATTCATAATATTTCTACCACTTTATATTCATCTCTCATTATTTATTATTATTTACCTTTTATTTTAAGGGATGTTAGGTATAAACTCATTACATTTTTTCCAAAACCCATCTCATTCTCACTCGCAAAGTATTAAGTACTATCTAAATACTTTATCCTAAAAGTTTAGCAAGAAACAGTCTAGCCTTCAATATATCATAAGCTGCACCAAAATGAAAAAAGTAAAAAAACTTAAACGTGGAGCATCCACGGGATGAACCCCCAACATTTTGTGGTGCTCGCACTCCTGGAAGATAATATTAGTATTCTCCTCATCCGTTGGAAGGGGATCGTTATAAGCCACCCATGTCCCCAGGCACCGCAGGCTCATCTAGTTAGACTACCCCTCCCAGTCATTGGCATGTGCCTTTATGACATGTAGGCCTCCGGAACAAACATCGATGACCACAACTCTACCTCCACTGGCCCAGCAGGCCCTCGATGTCCCATGCCCCTTCAATAGCAACCCCCTCATCCAGATTTAGGATGGTGTCTTGAATATAGACATCATCTACCATAATCATATCTTGGTGATCATTTAAGCCCACATGACTATCCGTGAACGCGGAATAGTTATGTTTAATGGGAAAACCACATTCCTCTTCTGACTCACTATCACTAAGGGTGGCATTGTATATTCCCTCCCTTCCTTATTCTATAGGGACATTCACGAGAATAATACCCAAAACATTGGCATTCAAAGAACTTGTCACGGTCATCCACCTCCTTAAGACCATCCATTTTCTTCCTATCATGGTCATTAAATTCTTAGGTTTCTTTTTAAAACTATTATATTCTCTCATCTTAAGAAACCTCTTAAAATTTCTAGCAAACCTAGCTATCTCTTCAATATCAAGCTCATTATCACTATCGTAATTGGAAACATCCTCATTTCTGACTTTCAAAGTAACACACTTGTTTTTATTTTTATCCTTTTTTAGGAGGATAAATGTTCATATCATAGGTTTGGGGATCACCTATAAGTTCTTGGACTCTCATAGTGTGGACACCACCTATAAGTTCTTGGATTCTCATAATGTGGAAACCACCCAGGAAATTTAGGATCGTGGCTTTCTGATTAAATCTTTCAAGTAAAGACTATAAGATTTTTTGCACTACTCTAGGCTCGAGAATAGTCTTACCTAAGTTAAATGGGTAATTGAAAATATTCGACAACCTGGCATATAACTCATCAAAAGACTCATTATCTAACATATTAATCTTCTCAAACCTAGTCATCAGATTTGTAACATGGAAACTCTCACAGTATATTTACCCTCGTGAGTGGATCATAAAATATCACAAGCATCCTTCACACTCACGTAACTCATAATCCTTACAAGCTCTTCAATGATCACATTACAAAATATAGCATTGACACCCTTGTAATTATAAGTCAAGGCATTTTTTCAACCATTGTCCAAGTGTTGAGCACTTCCGGAGCACCAACTTTGGTGGGAGGAGTCCACTCATACTCAATCGATTTCTAAACGTTCTCGCTGATCGATTTAAAAAAAAATCATCTGCGCCTTCCAATAGAGATAGTTTGTACCATCAAACAATGGAGGTCGGGTAACGGAACTCCCCTCTCGATTAAAATCCATGTAAACCCTGAAAGTGCAAAAAAATAGGGATATACATGATATCCTAGGGTTCCCACTTAGATACCAATTTGAAAAATTCTAGTGCCCTAGGGTTATATGGAAACACCAAAAAATTTTATTTTTTTCCAATATTTATGTACGCACCAAATAAACTAAGTGTTGTATTGAACAATTTACCAATTTTTAGCCTTGACCTAAGGCTGCATTGAGGTGAAACTAATCAAGAATAAAAATAGTAAATAACAACATGACAATGTACGAGAAAAAACTTGGACGACCTAACCAAACAAGTCCACTACGATATAGGTGTGTTTACAATAAAAATTTAGACTTACTCACAGACTCAATGCGTTTATTACTTGACGCACTTCCTTGTTCCTTATAAACTTTTTCACAGCCACTATTGGGCCCCTTCCAATATCCACACAATGTAATAGCTTCCCACGTCTTGATATCCCAGTGATCTTACATGCCACAGTACTGGTTGAGCCGTCGCACAACAGGAAACACGACCTCCACTACTAAAAGTGCTCATATTATGAAGAGCAAACAACTATGGTCCAATACATAAGAGATCACAAACAAATATATCGATGTAGGATTCTCAAATCTCAAACTTGGGTGTACGCAAGGGTTTGGAGGCTTTTGCATTTTGATAGGAAAATATTTTTTGCCAAAATTTTCAAGTAATAACTTGCCAAGCACACGTTTTTTTATAGAAACATAAATTTTGAGGCCGCGGAATCTAATTCAAATGTAAACAATAGGTTCATTTGAACGAATTGCATAAACTCGTTTGAACGAAACATAAACTCATATAAATGATAAGGCCTATTTAGTTTGAATGATTATCCAATGGACGTCTAATGATATTTCTCTAATAAGAAGATAAATCTCGTTGGAAGTCCATTTGAAGCTCGTTCAAATGACATATCACTTGTCGTTTGAATGCTCTAAAAAATTGTTCGAATGACTTAAGCTAAAAAGTATTTTTCTTTTAAAATTTTGCTTCAAATAATATTTTGAAAACGCACCCAAACAAATCTAGGGATCAAACATAAACATGTATTTATACCTCATCTATATCCCTCAAATGTTGAAGATGAAACTCTACACGAAACATGATGTGTACTCAATGTCGCTTAGCTTGGTCACTGTCGTTTTAAAATGTGCATCACATTATTGAAGGATAAACTAAAATCCTAACAACATATGGCACAAATAAGTTTTGTCCAAAAATGAAATAAAGACATTACATACAAATTGACTTTGATTCGAAAATGTTTCCTTACAACACGAGTTTCAAGTCCATAATTACCAAGATGACTGAGAGTGAAAAGATTGGGTCGATCGAATACCCCATGCCCTCAGAGGATACCATGCGCCTGTCAGACACTGATTGGGGCTATCCCTTACTCTCTAGTATATGGCATGGAAGCAGTCCTTCCCATTGAACTTGAAATACCTTCCCTAACGGTTACGCTCGAAAGTCAAGTTAGAGAATTTAATTGAGAAAAAATTCATTACGATGAAATCACACTCTTCGATGTAAAGATATCTAAAGCTTAGTATAGCATAAAATGATATCACTCTCTAATTACATGTCCGTTCAATATGAAATTCTAATATCACAGCATATGAAGGCGACCTCGATCTTAAGGAAATTATAGAACTCATCTAGGACCCACGTGGGAAATTCAAGCCCAGTTGGAATGGACCATACCTTATGAAGAAAATTTTGTCAGGTGGAACCACTATGGTCATAGACCTTAATGTAGAAGATATGGCTTGCCCAGTTAACTTAGACCATATTAAGAAATTTTATCCTTAACCCGACTCTTGTCGTGCTACAAAATTCTCACTTCATTATATTCTAAAAAAATAAATATTTATTCCTTTCCCTCTTTATAAGAACTACATAGGACCCGATCCTTTAAAAAATATCTTCAAAAATTTCCCACATTTTATTCCCACAGAGATGCGTAGATAGCCCATAAAGTGACTTTGGGTGTAGTCCTTTCGCTCTCACAAAATACTATTCTTTTCCCCTATCAAGAGACATTGGTATTTTACATCTTTTTAATTGAACAAAATGATTATTGTATGCCTTAGTGATCAGTATAGATAATTAAAAAAAAGTAAGAATTTCTTATAAGGTGACAATAAGATATGCCTAAATCATCACTTATTTCAACATCTTTTATTTCAAATATAGCAGTTACATGAAGCATCAGTAACAGGAAATCCCTAACACTTATAAGATCCCATAACAATAATATATATATCAACATACATACCAAATCTATAATCATACCCAAATCCAAAAAAAAAACTTCTCGAATCTACCCTAATAAACCAACACATCAAATATCGATACCTAAGTTAACTATTCTCCCAAAAGGATTCACAACAAACCTGCCTCAACTAGATGAAAGCCTCGCTTCATCATCATCATTTCTAGTATTATCCATTTTGAATAATGAAGCGATGTATCTTAAAAGTTTCAAAGGATGATAATACCCTATTCCATAATCTATGCTATCATGAGCCACCTATATATAATTTCCTCAGCACAAACTTACAAAACTAAGTCCTGTCATAACCACCTCGGGTTATCTGACACTACTAAAGTTTCCCCATAGACTGGGTCGGATGATGAGATGGCCTGTGATGCTTCCATAAATCCCTCAAATTCATCCTCAATTATCCGATCAAATCCTCCAAGTAATAGAAATTGCCTATATATATGGGGATAATCTGCTCCCATCCTACTTGATGCAAAAGTTGCCAAGGAATATAAAAGGAAGCATAGAGAAGAACCACAAGCTGAGCATAATGGTAGTCATCTAATTATAAGATAGTCTGCAGTACCACTAAGGCATAGACTAATCTAGGCAAATAGCTCCATTCAATAAGAGCCAGTCACTCCAATCATCTACAAATGGGTAAAAAAATTTACTAGTCTGAACGAAGTAATGGGGGATACCTATTATAGAGGATATTTAGGAGCTGAAACCACACAAAGCCTTTCTACCTAACACACATACAATATTACTGGGATACCTAGCAAAAAGGTATAGTGATTCTCTTTCCACTCATCAAGACCATTCATCATCTCTGCCAAGATAGTGGATGTACGATTACAACAATAATCCATACACAATAATATGGAAGCTACTTATAGGTTAACAATTAAACTTCCCATCATTAGAAGCATTCTAGCGGTTAGACCCAGGGGCACCGCTCCAGCAAATCCATTATCCCAAAAATCCTTATAGCGCACACGGTTCATCACTAAAGGGAGATTAATAGTTTTGCAAATCACCATTAATCAAGCAACGGATAAAGAGATATTCAATAATTAAGCCAAAACCACCAGCGAAGAATAGGAAAATTTGGGTATAGTCGCAAGGATTATAGGGTTGATTCCTAACATGGCAAAGAATTTTTCATAAGTTGGACACACCTCGTCCAAACCAAAGCGAAACATGTGATCCTCAGGGTACCAAAATCATAAAGATGCCTGCAATATACTCCAATTAACTGAGTGGTTACAACAGAAAGTGGTGTGGCACAAGTTGAAGGTGTTGTAATTAACGATGTATAAGTGCGTAGCTTATAAGCCTTCGAGAAAGCATCAAACATTTATGTTATATGAATGGACATTAAATAAGAATGGAACTCTACGCAAGAGAGGAGAAATTATTAAAGGGTGATTGAATTGCTTAACGTACCACCCCCCTTTATATTAAAATTCCTGCAAAAAGTGATCAAACGATTGAAGTAACAACAATAATACAGGAATCCAAGTAATAAGAGTGAAATAAAAGGCTTAAAAGTAATTGTACCTAAGAAGGTGTGCTATTTGGCAGGCCTGGGGGTATGCCAGTCAATACCCCTATTTGGGGAAGATTCCCCTTTCCCTTTTTGTTTCTCTCACTTCCAAATAAGTCGTCCTTCAAAGTTAACTTTTTACAAAAAAAATTTCGTGTATTTCGTTACTTAAACATTCAAAACATATTTAAAGTTTTCAAAAAATATATTTCCTTAGTTTTCTTCCAAATAAACCCCTCGGTGGAAACTCAATATAAAATTAAAAAAGAAATAAAGAGCAAAACTAGACGACATCGTCTTATGCAAATCAACAAATCAAAGTGAAAGTGATTTCCATCCCAATAATGTCCAAAACTATTTAGCGCATTTGCAAGCATTTCAAGGACGTGCAAACCCGTTTTAAATTCTCCAACCAAACTCCCTCATGCATATTTTCTTTTAGTGGTATAAAAATTAAATTCTCAAACTTTGGAGAATTGGTGCGAAAACCTAAATGGCCCATATTTGGCACATATTATTTTTTATTGCCTTTAAATTTTTTTCAGGCTCTTTTAACCTCTTTGGATGCCGGATAATAAAATTCCTCCATTTTTAGGTCCAATTTAACGGTGGATTTTGCGCAAAGTATAGATAATTACCTTTCGCAGCCCCTCCCCGTTTTTCAAACAAAGCACACAAACTCACAAAACGGTTTTTATATGCACAATTTTCTTATCAAAATTTATCGCGCTTGATTCGTTTTAAGGACAGGATTGAAGTGAAAACACCCAACCAACATGTAATAAGACAAGCACAATAATCAAACAAATCCGTGCATGTGTGCAATAAAGGAAACATGAGTCAAACATGTAGGAAGTAACACTTAATTACATCTTAATGACTCCAAACATTATAAAGCACATGGATGAATTAACCTATTGTCTCAAAACACTATCAAATAGTCACATGAAAATAATGGAATGATGTTGTGACTCGGTCAACCTAAGTGTCCATCCATAAACGGTGCAAACAAAATACAAAAATCTTTTTGGATTTTTCTAAAAGTTTTATCAAAATAAATTTTTTTTGTATTTTTCAAAAATTTCAAACACAAAAATCTATATAAAAAGTACATGTCATTACACTAGCACATATATATCATGAAACCACAACTAGTGTATGACAAACATGCAAACACAATCATCTATATGATATGGCAAGAGAAGAATCATGTGCAAGCAAACAAGAATCAACTTGTCTAAAATCTAGTGTCTCTAAAAGTGATTTTCTAACCCAAATAGATGTGAAACGTCGTGTGGGGGATTTGGGAACCACAAAAACACTAGACATAAACTTCCTAGGACATTTTCCAAGATCAAAACAGAAACGCCTAAGGTGACCTTTCCTACCACAATGTGAACATGTGTGAACGAGTGGAACGACACCTATGGGTTGACCTTTTCTAACATCCTTAAAATTGGTTGACCCTCTAAAGTAAATAATGGTTTTGGCTTTAGCACTAGAAGCATGAGAACAAGATGAGCCATTACCATCACTATCAAACCTACTTGAGTCAGTCAAATCATTTTTTAATTTCAAATTTTTTGACTCAAGCGAAGGATTAGACTCTTCCAAAGATAGGGATTTCTTTTTCAAATTTTCAATTAAACTTAACAGTTTATCACGCTCCCCCTCAATTAAAATAAACTTATCCCTAAGAGTCTTTTCACGTTCCGTAAAATCGTCGATTAATTTTTTATCCTCAACGGCACAAACGGGAACCCTAGAATTTTTTAAGTCCTTTAATTCCTTCTCTAAATCTAGGATTTTCTCATCACTCTTCTTTTTGGCAATTTTTAAATAATCAAAATCAATACACAAATTACTAAAGTGCTCACGACAAATATCACTTCGAGTTTGAAACGCTTGCAAACATTCAATCTTACTTTTAAAGAGAGTATTTTCTTTTTCCAAACTTTAATTCTTTTGCAAAGTTTCAAATTCAAACTTTTTAATTTTTCAGCACGGTCGTGAACTTTTTCAAAAATAGGCTCCTCATTAAACGAGCGTACCATTGAAAAAATGCGATTTTTCACAAAACTGATTTAAAAAAAATCAATATCACACAATTTTTGCGGGCAATAGGAATACGCAATAAATTAGCGCAACCCGCTCTGATACCAATTTGAAGAGTGCGACTGTGTGATAATTGATTAAATTAAATTCGCAAGTTTTCAAGTACCCCTTATTTAATTAGAGTCCCTAAACATGCATCTAAGGTGCGCGTGTCAACCCATAAATAAATAAAGCATGTGACACAAAAATATGATGAGACACAGATTTCGGGAAAAAAAAAACCTTTCGGGTAAAACCTTTATTTCACTATGAATATATAAATCGCAACTTACAATTACATAGAGAAATCTGCAATGGATCAACGCGCAGCCAACCCACAAAGACACGCAGTCTTGAACTCAGCAAGAGAATACACGCAGCACCCTTCAAGGACTCGCAGCCCAAACAATAAAGGAAGAACCGCAACACTCCTCAATGACACGCAGTCATAATACTTTGTAGAGACTCCCTCAGCAATGACACGCAGCCCTCGGTTGCAAAGATCTCCCCACTAAGGTTGAACAATAGAAAAGCTTGTGTTCTAGGGTTCCAAAAGATTCACAAAAGTAATTGGGATTTTTGTGTGTGAATCAAAAAGATGTTTGGTACATCAAAAAATGAAATCTTGTTGTGTTTTTACTCTTAGAAACGTTTTCTCCAAGACTTAAAAAAATACACCATCGGAATAGTTATATATATAGTAAATATGAGCTGGTGGATAAAAATCACACGGAACTGAACGATTTTATCCCAGGCGGACTGGTCCGTCTAGGAGGCGGATCGGTCCGACCTCGGATCGGTTCTTTTTAAAATAGGCTTCTTCGGTTCACAATCGGTCCGCGGTATACTGGAGCAAGGCGGATCGGTCCGGTAGGGAGGCGGACCAATCCGGCTTTCCATCACCACGTTCAATAGGGGTGACCATCATCTCACAGAGGCTATGATGTTGAAGCATTTTACAAAAATTTCCCAATACTAAATATGAAGCTTAAGGAACTTAAAAACAAAACTTTACCAAGTTCATTCTCGCAGAGGCTATGATGTTGAAGACGCTTTGATATTCGGATCCTTTGATGTGGATGAGATCTTGAATTTCTTCAACGGTGTAACGGCGTACGACATACAAATTGATAATGGACAAAAATGTCCTTACAACCTTTTAAAACCATACCTAAAGAGAGACAAAAATTTCAACAAATGTTTCCAAAAAATATACATATATATCCAAAAGATAAAAATAAAGAATAAAAAACATTAATAATAGAAAACATCTCTAGGAAGTATATGCCCCCCCATGAAAGATGACTGACAACATCGACTGAAAGAATCTAAAGAGACATGTAGAGAGGCTAGCATCAATCTCCCCCAATCGAAACTGTTGATCTCGAAGATAACTCGGAGGAAAGTCAGGAAACACAAGTGGATGCCATCACCACTCTTCTCCACAAAAACACCCCCATCAGGAGTGGAATAAATAATCAGGTTACTTGTCGTAGCTGCTGGCCCATCACTCACACCACTCACCCTCTTCATCAAAGTTTCCTTCAGTACAGACACCTTCATTGACTACAACCAACCTACCCATACAATAGGCCCTGGCGCCTCCCGAGTCACAAACTCAATCAAGCATAGGAACTGATTCACCACGATTTGATCTCCCCTCCCCCCCCCCCCCCCCCCCCACACACACACATGGAAACCTCATAATCGGATGCACGTCAATAGGGGTGACCATCATCTCACCTACACTAAAATGGAAGTGTTGGATTGCATCCCACCACCTCTCTCTAAAAGCACATGACACCTCCTCGAGAAGTTTGTCCTAGACCTCTTTTAACACACACACACCCATCCCCCACCCCTCACCCCTGAGGCCCGAATGAGAATATTCTTCAAGTGGTATCCATCTATAAGATAAATTCAGTAATGTAAGTCCCTTAAAAAAATATACAAATCAACTAGAAAATCAATATCCAAAACAAAATGTTATACAAAATAAATAAATAATGATAATAAATAAAATAAATGAAATACTAATATAGCCCTCTGGGGTTTTTCACCCTATCCTAGTGATGGGTCTTGGGTTGCAATAGGATTCGGTCATCTGCCACAATCTTAGCATCACGATATGTAATATTTGTCCCTCTTGTGCGAGACCACACAATGTTATCCCAGGCATCAATTTCCATAAAGTTGTCCATTTTTTTTCCAAAAAAACTCAAAAAGCACTCAAGAGAATAATTTCTAGAGAGAGAGAGAAACCATTTTGGTCAGAGAATGAGCCTACGAAGAAAAATAGAGGCTATTTTTGTGTGTTATATTATATATTATGTTCTTTCTTACGACAACAAACAAGCCTATCCACGTCGGTAAGAGGACTAACCTTTATCTGCTTCTGTATTCGATCCTGCTCACCACCGGTTAGTTGTTTTCTCTAGAACTTCATGGTTGGCGTAACCTCAATTGTTGAGAATGAGGTGACTCTCCTCGAGTAACTTCTATGGTAACTTCCTCTGCACATATTCAATATTAGGGGGATACCCTTTCTTTCAAATCTTGACTTTCATTTCGATTTGGCAAAGCCCGTACTATTGTTTCTATTAGGCATAGTATATCTCATTCATGAAAAAGAGTCAATGCATTAAGCTTAGGATCTTCTCAAGTCATTCCCAACCCATCACTATAAGTAGAACCAAAGAGTGGACCTTTATCTAATTCATATTCATTATTTCAGCAAATAAACCTACCATAAATAGTAGTAATCTTCTTCATATTGATTATCAAAGGAGCGAAAGAGCAGAGCAATGGCAAGTGGGTATAACACAAAATGACCCTAGTTACTGTGATGATGCATTCCCATTATTATATTAGGGCGATATGTTCACCCCCATACTTTGAGTGCATGAAAATACAATATTTGAGTATATTTTAGCCACTTAAGTGGGGAATCCGTTATTGGTTCCATAAAGTGGTGGTTCAGACCGAAGCCTTGGCCATAGGCCTGTCTGAGATAGAATTGCAACTTCAGCTCGGTGTGCAAAATACTGAATGCTTTCTAGTGAGCATGGATAGAAGATGAAAAGGGGAATGTTGAATTTGAAAGTATGCACAATTGTACTCCAACAGTTATAAACGGTAACAGCTACCACCAACTGACGTCTCTAATTCCCGAGCAGCAGGTGTCAAATTCATTACTTCCATTATGTTCTTATTGAAGTTTGTGTAACATTGACCCTATCCATCACCTCATTTTAGCGTGAAGTTTTTCCTCATCCTTCATTCAAGTCCTGGGAGTTGATCATATCCTTTATCGAAAGCTAACTTCTACTTCTACAACAGAAAGTAGTAGCCTCTCCCTTGGGCCTTTCCTCTTTCGAAAAAAAAATTAGGAAACTTACTTGTCAACTGTAAATGTAAGATATGTAGGGTGCTAGCCCAGGAGAGAGAGTCTTACTCAATACATGAAGTCAAGTGACGTAAAGGAAAGGTATTTTTGTCAAGTTGAAGAGAAAGATAAGTGCAAATAACCCTAGGAGTCATCCTTGAATTTCGTATCTCCTCAAAACATCATCTTTCTTCCTCCTTGGTGAGAGCCACAAATGCCCTACTCACCCATAGGACTAAGTGATTCTCACTATGCACCCTCTTTATATAATGGGATGAAGAGTTTGTTGATAAAAAAAAACTAGGTATGCCACCCGAAAGTAACCCTTAGGAATTAGCTAAATCCCCTTAATCTTTGGGCCTCTATCAGTTAGCAACTGTCAGCCTCAACCACTGATGAGTGTATAATTTGTATATTTTATACCAAAATTTATACTTTTTAGGCCCATTTTATCTTATTTAATAGGATCTTAGGACCATTTTTAATAAAGGAAAAAAAATGCAAGAATGATTGAATTTAATTTTAAAGGCAAAGGGGGCATTCCAATAATTTTATAATCTTCTTGAGCTAATTTGTGAAAAACGTTGCCTAGTGAAAATTTTAGAGATAATGGCAGATTTGGTGCAAATTAATGAGTAATTGGAGAAAAGCGCAAAAAACTAATTTTTACGATCGATAAAAAAAAGCTAGAAATTTTGGAAATTTTTATTCTCCGAATTGTACGAAATTCAAAAAGCATGTTTGGAAAGTAGAAATAAGAGACCACGAGTGGACATAAATTGATTACGTTATTACAATCCAAAGACTAAAGGATGTGGGGTGTTCTCTTCCAATATTTTTCATCCGAGTAAACAAAGTTTCACCCTAAACATTATACCTCACCCATTGGACTATAAAAAAGACTCTTGGGCTCACCATTTCACACACAATTTCGGGGAACAATTTTTTAGTGATGGCATTCTATTTGAGGGCCACATTTTTGTCATTTTGAGAGCATTGCAGATTATTGTGAGAGAAGTTATTGTAAGTTTGATTTATTAATGAGAATTTCTACTCATTCTTGCCATTTATTTTTGTCTTTCATTATGGTATCTTAATTATTCAATTAGTATTAGGGTGAATTTTACCATAGTTAGATATTATTGTCTCGTTAATTTAATTATTTTTATTCCCTACTCCTTTTAATTGTTATAAAAAAAAAATTGGTATTCATTTTAAAACGATAAGAGAGTGCGTTTTAAAACCTCTAAAATTATTTTGTCAAATCAAGTTTTGGGATTTAAAAATGGTATTTTTTTATGGACTATGCTTGAACTTTGATTATTTTGATGCTCCGTGCATAAATACATTTGCGAACTCTAAAACTTATATTTTCTAAGGGAATAGGAATTTTTTCCATCTATTAGAGATATTAAAAGTATTTCAAACATAAACATTATATTTTTTTGAATTAAACGCGATAAGAGTCAGTTTAATTTGAGTTATAAAAAGTGAATGACAACATTAAATTAGTCTGCAATAATAGTTACATGATAAATGAACCTCGAATCCTAATTTTTTTGATATTATTTACAACTCTCCAATGTTACTCTCATTTTTGGGTATTTATTTTTATTTGGTTTAATATATAATTATAGTCTTTATTCTCCACCATCTTTAGTCTACTTAGACAATTGCAATCATTTTAAACATTTAAATTGATTAATATTGGTGGGTTCGACCCATACTTGCAAAATCTATACTATAATAGCATGTGCGCTTACGTTAATTTTATATTTTAACAATAAATTTTTCGCGCCGTTGTCGGGGATTTGACTTTCGGACTGGTTTACTTAGGGTTAACATAAAAATACAAATATTAGCATACCCCCAAAAATATATATTTTTTTTTCTAAAAATTTCCATATTTCATTTTTTTGTAAGTAATTCCTAAAATAAAATTAAAAAAATGAAAACTCAAAAAATAATTTCTATTTCCAAAAATAATTTTTATTATTTACTGAATATAAAAAAGTTGTTTCATAAGTGTGCTTGGTTTATTTTTTTTAGTGTTAAATGCACTACAAGTGGTTATCGAATTTTTTTGGGGCCGCACTTCACATTTGGTGTAGATTTTTCGTGTTATTTTTCACTAGCACGTTCAAGAAAAAAGAAGAAAAAAGGAAAAAAATGAAGAAAAATGAGAAATAAGTATGCAACGATGAGCGGACATTCATAATACTTGTGCAATCTTGCCATGAACATATAGACCTCTCGGGGATGAATGAAACGTAAGTGACATTTCCCCCCGATTGACGTCAACTTAAATTTCGGCCTGATGTAAACAAGTGACCATAAAAAGTTCACCTCGGAGGCATAATTTTATGTGCTCCTACGTGATTTAATTGTCCATTTAAATTACCTCGTTTCATAAATTGACTTAAGGAAAAAAAAACATGCAAAATATAAGGTGGGGATTTTGTCACGCTTCCTTGGCCGAAAATCACTAATTAACCAAAAATTTGCATACCCCAATCCATCATATTTAATTTATAATCAAGTAGACGTTGGCCTTAGGATATCACACAGCTTGTAGAAAACCTCTTAACGAGACAAGAATTAAAAACTACTCCAACGCGAAGTTATCAAATCAGTTATGTGTACCTTGTCAAGGATTGGTAGTTTTTAATTTGTCTTTCGTACCGACCACCTACGTAGAGGTAAAATCGGGATTTTAGGAGAAAACTGTCGTTTGTTATCTTTGAAATTATCCCTTGTCAAATAATAAGAGTTGTCTAATTAGGGAGATTAATTTGCGGACCCCCAATATCCTCGATTAATCTCAGACAAACTAGATTTTAAAATTGAAATTCTTCTCACATAAATTATATAATTCATTTTGATTTGTGTTAGCTAGGAATTACGTGGTTTTATTGAAATTATTTGCTTTTTCTTCTCTTAAATTACAAAAATAAAAAAATAAAAAAGGATAAAAAGAGAGATATTCGAGTGATCCCAGTGTATGCGAAGTTGGTGTCGTGATCATACCGATCATTTTTCGAGTGTGGAGTCTAGTATTCCTGATACTTATATAGGTAGATTTTTTATATTAATTGAGATGGGAGAAGAGTTAGCAACATGTGCCCTTAAAGATTACCTTTATCTGATTAGGTCTAGTCAACTTTCATCCTGATGTCTATCCGAACACAACGCGAATAATTGTGAATTCCATTCGGGAATAATCCAATTGTTTCTCGTGCTTTGGGAAATCGAAAAGAAGGATTACTACCTTCATGTTCGTGAATTCGAGGAGATATGTGGGATCATTAAGTACCAATAACTCACGGACGAGATTGTTAAACTTAAAGTGTTCTCGTTCTTGTTGAAAGACAAAGAAAAGAGTTGGTTTAACTTATTAGATACCTAGTCCATAATCACGTGGAATCAAATGAGTGTTGCAATTTACAAAAATTATTCCCGAAACAAAAGACGAGGTCGATACGCCATGCCATCAACACATTTAGCCAAAAAGAAGGTAAAATCCTTGTGGATGTATTTCGAGCGATTCAAGGAGTTGTTATTATAATGTCGGCATTATAGGATTGAGACGGGATGTCAAATACAAATTTTTGTATGAGGTGTTCGATTCTTATACTCTAACTAGGCTCATGTCACTATATAATGGTGATTTTATCGAGAAAATTGAGGCCAATGTGTGGGTATTCCTAGAAGCCATCGTAAAAAAGTCCCAGCAATGGGAAACCAATAGAGAATTGATGTCCACCACGCCTAATGATGGTTTCTCTCACTAAATTAAACAAAGTTATGATTTAAAATACAAAGTGGCCACATTGGCCCGATGTTTAGAATCTTTCGAGACGGCCAAAGAGGGCAATCGATCCACACCTATGGTCATGCAGCATGTAAGTTCACCTATGTTTATACTTTACGAAGTATTCTACCACTTAGTCAAAAATTAACCCGCCCTTCCGTACCACAAGGCACTCACTGAGCAAGCCAATGCTCTATACTAAAGTAGGCCAAAGTATGACCCATAGTCCAATGCGTAAAATTTGAGGTGGAAAGATCACCCTGATCTTTCATGGTCAAATACTCAATATCAAGGAGATGGTGGTCAATCTTCAGGTAACCCACCCCTGGTTTTCTAAAGAACACCCTTGCATCATCGTATCCTTTATCCCAAAAGACCTAATCTTTAGAGGATATAGTGAACCTGTTAGCCCAAAGTTCCTTTTAATTCATTTAAAATAGTTAAAATGTCCTCCAATACACACAATAAAGCATGCACGTGAATATTCAAGCCATTACCAAACTCAAGGTTCAAATAAATTAACTGGTGAACGTGATGAGTGAGAGGAATAAGGCAACATTCCCCAGTAAGACCAAACTGAATCCAAAAAGAAATATGTCTACGGGTAAATTTGTTATTCAAGACGACATGATAACGTCACATGACTAAGAGGATGTGAAAGCCATCATCACGCAGGGAAGTAGAGAATAATGTCGCACCAACCACCACGAGTGAATCTAAGAAACATAACGAGAAGGGAGATCCACCCGTGGATCCAACTTCCTCTCCACCCTCATCTTTCGATCCATCTGTAGATATCTATGTTCCAAAATATCCATTTCCCCAACTTTGGTACCACAAAGGAAGAAGGCATAAGTTGATAAGATGTTGGAAGTATTTTAGCAGGTACAAATCAATATCCCATCCCTTGATGTTATACAAAAACTCCCATTTATGATAAATTTTTGAAGGACCTTTGTAACTTCAAGAGAATCACCAATATACCTAAGAAAGATTTTATCATTGAGAGAGAAACCTTGATCATTTCTTAAAGAACTCCCATAAAGTATAAATATGTCGAGAATCCAACAATATCTATCAATATAGTGGAGCACATCAATAACAAATCCTTTCTAGATTTGGGAGCAAGCTTGAACCTTCTGTTGTACACCGTGTAAGAAAAACTAGGTTTGGGGATATGAAGACTACTAGGATCATCCTATCCTTAGTCGGTCGTTTTGTGAAAATCCCTAGAGGTGTTGTTGAGGACATCTTAATTAAAATTCGTTATTTTGGACACCCAATAAATGTAAATTTCTATTGCACAAATTCTGTTATTTTGGGTCATCGTTTCCTCGCCACATCTGACGCCATCATTAGGTGTTGTAGAGGTCAATTGAACTTATCCTTTGGGAACATGACTATGGACCTTAACGCGTTAAATTTGGACAAATAACCACCCGATGATAATGAACCTATGGACGTCGACATGATTGATAGTATCATCCAAAATACTTTTGAACAAACTTATAATGACGGCCCTTCAATAGCATATTTCTCCTTTTTTGGGTCCGAATTTGATGTCAACTAGTTAATTGAAGAAGTCAACACCCTTCTCGACTCTGCCCTAATCATGGAGGTAGGAACATGTAAATCTAAGCTCGAGCCACTCTTGCTCTCCACATTACCTATTCCGCAGTCATTTGAGAAAGACCCTAAGCTTTAATTGAAGTTGTTTCCCGATACACCCGAGTATAGGTTCTTAGGACCTTATGACACCTTTCCCGTTATCTTCATTCTGAATTGGATAAAGAAACAGGAGGTAAATTATTTCATGTTCTCAAGGAACACAAGGAAGCCATAGGATGGACCATTGCCTACATTAACGGATAAGTCTCTCGATGTGCATACATAGGATACACTAAGAAGATATGCTAAAAATTCCTATGAAGCACAATATAGACTTAATCCCAATATAAAAGAGGTGATCAAAGGCGAGGTGATCAAATTGCTTGATGCGAGTATTATTTACCCCATCTCTGATTGCCAATGGGTCAGTCCCATTCAATTTGTCCCTGATAAATCCAGTGTTACAGTGGTGAAAAACAATAATGATGAGTTATTACCCATTATGATTCAAACTGGTTAGCGCATGTTTATCGATTAAAGGAATTCGAACATTTTCATAAGGAAGGATCACTTTCCTATTCCTTTCATAGACCAAATACTTGAGAGATTAACCAAAAATCTATATTATTCTTTTTTTTTATGATTATTCCGGTTATAATTAAATTCATAACGCTCTCAAGGATCAAGAGAAAACCACCTTGACTTATCCATTTGGTACTTTTTATTACTGACGCATACCTTTAGGATTATGCAATGCGCCTAAAATCTTTTCAGTAGTGCATGATGCGTATATTTTTGGATATGGTGGGGAGGTTTCTCGAAGCATTCATTGATGAGTTTTCGGTATTGAGGTCTAGTTTTAATGAGTGCCTTCACCACCTACTTGTCGTTCTGAAGAGGTTTAAGGAAAAGAACCTTGTGCTTAATTGGAAAATTTTCCACTTCATGGTTAAACAAGTTACAATGCTAGGTCACATCATTTTTGAAAAGGGTATCGAGGTCGATAAAGCTAAAATTGATATCATTGATAATATCCCACCCCTAAAAACTTTGTGATAAGTTTGGTCATTCATTGAGCACGCCGGTTTCTACCATAGATTTGTTAAGAATTTTAGCAAAATCACTCGACCTTTATGCATTTTTCTAGCCAAAGACACACCCTTCGATTTTACTGACGAGTCCCTCCAAGTCTTTGAAAGGATAAATCCTATGTGTTGTGACCTTTAATTTCTCTTTAAATTCCTTTTCTTTTAGAATTATTAATTGTGATTTCATGCACTCCCAATTTGCACCATATGTGGTAACGATTCTCTTTTCTAAATGCAACTGCAAACCAAAAAGAGAAAAAAATGTCTCACATACATAGCTAGCCCATTGTTGGTGACTTGCGAGCTAAGATGTCCTTACTCGGAGTTATATCTGAGGTTCATCGAGATAAAAATCCACGATATCGCCCATAGCGAAGCAATCTGAGCATAGCAACGAACATCTTAGATCAACACAGATCTCACGATAGGTCAATACCTATGAGGAATGACTAAATTAGTAAGAAGGGGAAACTCACATCCAAATAGAAGAGGAAACACGTCTTCAGCAATTCCTAGAAAATATGGAAAAATAACTCCGTGGAGGAAACTACCAGCATCGTGGTCGGACGCCTAGTCCTCAAGTGAGCAAAACTCGAAGCCAAGGAAGGAGTACTATTCACGAGCAGGATCGTTCAGATCATGGGAGCCATCTGACAAGGAGAACCTGAGATGAATAATACCATAAGAAAGATATAGAAAGCCTGTTCCGAAGAGAAATGGATCAACACCCAACTCATCGCAAGGATAAATCCATAAAAGAGCTAGAAAGGAGGGCACTCATCACATAGATGCAATCCCCCTTTTCAAGGGCAATTGAGGAGGAGGAGCCTCCAAATAAGTTCATAACCCCAAGGTTCAAGATATAAGATGGAAAAACAGACCCCGTAGATCAAGTGCGCCAATATAAGCAAGCGATTACTCTATGGAACCACAATGACACTCTCATGTGTCGAATGTAAAGGGTAAGAATGCTCTGACACCATCTGTAACAGTGGAAGGCACTAATACCACTATGAGGATGCGGAAATAAATGTTCTCGGCAAGGATGGTCATAAATAAAAATTTCAATTTTTATCTTAATCAGTTTTATCTTTTTATACTAAGCATATATCTATGTGATACAAAAGATAAAGCAAACCATGCAAAGGCAAAGTTTTAGGGAAAATTCCTTTCGGGCAAAACCTTTATTCATCTCTTTAGATATATCACAAGACAGTCGACTTACAAACTACTTGATATCTGCCACAAGCATAACGCACTAGTCTTTGCAAATTCTCTAGAGAATATCACTTGTTACTAAGCGATCCACAAATAACAGATTTGTTATCGGTATCCACCAATCCAAACTTAGCCTTCATCATCAGCAGTGATCCCCTTAGATTTCACAAGTCAGCCATGGAGATGCCTTCTCCACAAAGGTGTAAGAAAGATATCAAACCAGTCTCTAGTTTAAATGAATTCACAAGAACAATTTTCAGGATATATGTTGTGAACTAAAAGTTTTTTAGAACACTAAGCAAAGAAGAAATTTTGTAAAAGATAATCAAAAAATGATCTAGAAAAAGTGTTAAACAATCTGAACACGAACCAGGTCTTATAGGGCGTACATAAATTTTGAGGCGGTGGCTCGTTCGAACAAATTCAAGGTTTGTTCGAATGAGAAAAGAAACTCTTTAGAACAAAACATATTCTCGTTTGAACGAGAAGGCATTCTTGTTTGAATAGGCTTTAAACGACCTTCTGATGAGTCAAAACAGTACGTCCTCGATTGATTCTCATTAGATAAAAACTTCAAAAGATACTTCTAATGAAAATATGTTCTCGTTTGAACGAGGTAAAGTTCTCGTTTAAATGAGTTTTTAAAAATAATTTTTTTTTTATAAAATAAAAAATCCTGTTCGTTTTTAATAAAATAAACATCCCAAAAATAAAGTCTATGAATTAATTTAAACACTAAATTGCTTTATACGCTTATGGGATGTCGAGAAGTCTCGAGTGTTGATGTCAGTTTGTCATGATGGTACGTGACGGTTTCTAACGGGATACGCCAAACTAGCCTAAAATAATACAAGGCCTATATTATAAGTAATATTAGAAATTTTTCTCTTACAAATCTCTCCATTTGTCTATTTCGGTACAAAAACAAACAAACCTATACAAAATTCAAATTACATCAGAAAAACTCTATAAATGACAAAAGAAAACTAACACCCTTCCTAACCCTAGAATGGAATGTCATAAGTTGCTTTGTCTTCAAACATCTTCTTCCATTACACAAAAATTGTCTTCATGTAGTGTGTCTTAAATTCCTCTTTAAGTACCTACTTAGTGAGACAAAAACATATACCGTGTGACGCATCAAGTTTTAAATAAACATAAAAAATTCCCCGTAATTTATTCTCCCCCTTTTGTCCGTAATAATCAAAGGAATAAAACATAATCATAAAATATGAAGCTTCACTTAGAAGATAAGATATCATCACGAAAAGATATAAATCAAGCACGTGTAATGATAATCTCAAAGGCCATCAAAACCAATTATTTTAATACTTTTTCAAAAAAAACTTTCAAAATAAATTTTATTAATACAACATACAATACCATATACACTATATGCATAATATATAAAAGAAAATTAGGCACACATATACACATACACACACACACAAAAGAGAGAGAGAGAGAGAGAACCGATGCTCGACCGATGAGAGAAAAAATGGAGGGAAAGGAAACGGTGGGAAGAAAAGAGGCGCCTAAGGGGTTTTAATTATAAGAGTTACCATGGGCTAGTCAAGGTATTTGACCATGACAACTCTTTAAAGTTCTCACGGACTTATCAAGGTCAATGCCTATGACAAAAAATGCGTGTTTTTTTTTATCACGGTCAATGACGTTGACAACGCTGGCCTGCTTAAAGGTAACAATTTAGCCTTTTTGGTGTAGTGGACCACAAAAATATGACACATATATGTAAGCCTTACACACTAGCATAGTATCAATGTGTCTAAACATTTGAGATGGAATGAATGGTTATGAACTAGATATAAATGAATTATGACCTAAACACTCAAATATGCTCAAGAAGTTCTAATTGGCCGTAAAACTTTATCAAACTAATCTTTAGCCTCAAGCGACAAATAAATGTGAACTTATTGAACAAAACAATCACAATGCATATAAGCCTTGAATATTGATGATTCTACAAACCAATAGCATAATGACAAAATAAACATACTAGGATTAATTGTGCAAACATGTTGATCTTCAACTTAACTCCCTCAAAAGATAAATACTCATATTTTCTATTCTTTTCTTTTTATTTTATTTCTTTTTGAATGATCAAACAAACTAAACTATGTTAGCCCCTTTTTGGCAATTTTTTTGGACTCTTTTCAACGGTGGCTTTCACACAAAGTCAACATGTCTTTCGCATCCCGATTCCGTTGTATTAAATATACCAAATATACCGGATAAATGATTTTCTAATTTTTGTTTCAAGTCGGGCAATGGTTCTTACACACACTATTTTTATTATCTTCTTTTTCACATTTGGTTTGTTTTGAAAGCAAGATTGAGATGAAAACATTACAATCGACACATGAAAGGTAAGTGTAATACTCAAATAAGTTTGTGCTTGTGTGCATTAAAGGTGACAAAGATTCAAACATGTAGCAAGTTGTCATCATATCACATCTTAATGACTCCATACATTATAAAGTACATAAATGAAATGATGTCACGTTTCAAAACACTACAAAATAGTAACGTGGATATGGAATGAATAGGTGACTCGGACATCTTTAATGTTCATCCATATAGGGTGTAAAAAAAAATACCAAACTCTTTTTAGAATTTTATAAAATTTTTATCAAAATAAAATATTTTTGCCTTTTTCACTTTTTCAAAAAGAAATCGAAAATCTTTTTGAATTTTTCACGAAAAACAAAAATCTTTTTGGATTTTTTGAAAAATATATCTAAATAAAAAAATATAAGCACAATGATAGTACACACTAGCAATAGGGATAAATGATATGAGCATGAAAAACACCATATTCTAGGCAAAAGTCGCAACCTCAATTATTAGGTCGGGAGGAGTTATCCAAAGGAGATGACATCCTATGAAAAAACCCCATAAAATCTTATGTAGTCTTGACTAAGTACTTTACTTGCCCTCGAAAATGCTCAAAATTTCTCATGTGTTGTGCAAGAGCCAGTACCATTACTACTCACATTACTATAGTCTTTTAAATCATCTTTTAACTTCAAAATTTTAGACTCAAACAAATAATTTGACTCTTCTAATTTAGGGACTCATTTTAATATTTTCGATCATTCCTAGAAGGTAACCTCTCTCTCCCTCAATACTAGCGAAGTTATCCTTAAGAGTCTTCTCACGTGCCTTACAATCATTAATTAAATTATCACTGTCTTAATGGGCACAAACACAAACCCTAGAAATTTATAGTCCTGTAATTCTTTATCAAAAAATCGGAATCTATCATCACTCTCTTTCTTAGACAATTCTGACTATTTAAAATGATGATCCATATCCACAAGTTTTTCACGAAAAAAAATTCTTTGAGTTTGGACAGTTTGCAAAAGATCCATAGCAACTTTAAAACAAAAATTTTCTTTTTCAAGAATTTCAATTCTTTTACGAAACTTTAAATTTGAATGATTTAAGTCGTCAAAACTATGGGAATCCATCGAGAAAAAACACAAGAGAGATGATAAAAAAACCACCCTAAAATAACAATAAATAAGGATCTAACACAAAAACTTAGTGCAACTCGCTCTGATGCCACTTGTAAAGGGTAAGAATGATCTGACACCATTTATAAGAGTGGAAGGCATTGATACCACTATGAGAATGCGAAAATAAACGTGCTCGACAAGGATGGTCACAAATAAAAATTCTAATTTTTATCTTAATCAATTATATCTTTTTATCCTAAACATACATCTATGTGATAAAACAAATAAAGAAAACCAAGCATTCAATACAGGAAAAGTTTCAGGAAAAATCGCTTCCAGGCAAAACCTTTATTCAGCACTGTAGAAATATTATAAGACAGTCAACTTACAAACTACTTGATATCCGCCACAAGCAAAACGTTCTAGTCTTCATAAATTCTCTAAAGAATATCACTTGTTACCAAATGATCCACAGACGACAGATTCGTCCTTGGTATCCACCGATCCATCCTCAGCCTTCGTCTTCAACAGTGATTCCCTCGGGTTTCAAAAGTCAGTCATGGAGATACCTTCGCCACAAAGGTGTATGAAAGATACTAAAATAGTCTAGGGTTTAGACGAATTCACAAGAAATTTTTTTACAATGTATATTGTGAATTAAAAGTGTTTCTGAACACTAAGCAAAGAATAACTTTTGTAAAAGATATTCAGAAAATGATATGGAAAAAATCTTAAACAATCTAATCACAAAATAGGTATTTATAGGGCATTCATAAAATTTGAGGCAGCGGTTCGTTCGAAGGAATTTGAGGCTCGTTCGAATAAGAAAAGAAGCTCGTTAGAATGAAACATAGTCTCATTTCAATGAGAAGGCATTCTCATTTGAACAGACTTCAAACGACCTTCTGACGAGTCAAAACAGTATGTCATCGATCGATGCTCGTTAGATAAAATCTTCAAATGACCCTTTTAACAAAAATTCATTCTCATTTGAACGAGGTAAAGTTCTCGTTTGAAAACGGTTTTAGAAATAAAAAATATTTTTCTTTTTAAAAAAAATAAAAAATCCGTGTTCCTTTTTAATAATAATAAACATCCCCAAAATAAAATCTGTGAATTAATTTAAACACTAAATTGCTTTATACCTTTATGGGATGTCGAAAAGTCTTAAGTGTTGCTATCGTTTTTTCGTGACAGTACATAACGGTTTGTAACGGGATACGCCAACTAGCCTAAAACAATACAAGGCATATTCTATAAGCAATATCAGAAATTTTTCCCTTACATCATACATTCCCATCCATTCTAGGAAACATCGCCCAGAAATGGTTTGAAAGGATACCCTATAGGTCAATCAAAATCTTCAAGTTCCTCACAGAGGCTTTCATAGCTCGCTTTAAAACCATCATCTCACATCTGAAGATGATGCATTCTCTTCTCACTATGAGGAAGAAACCATGGGATAAATTACGATAATTGTCAAATGCTATTGGGAAAACTTTAATGAGGTTGAAGATTAATTGAAGAATTTTGTCGTAGCATCCTTCAAGATTGGCCTGCCCCTTAGCACCATATTACATCAATCCCTCACCAAGAAGGAGGCAGACACCATCGATGATCTTATTACGTGCATTGAAAAGTATGTTAAAGTGGAAGATGTGGTCAAGCTCAGCCAAGGAGAGACTTCTCGCGCAAAGGCGATCAAAGGAAATAATAAGGAAAACACCCTAAAAAAGGGAGCAAAAAGCATAAAAAAGGATCCAGAAATGAGAACAAAGTGGACTCATCCAAGGCATTCCAGGGAGTTAGTAGCGTTTTTAAAGAGATGATTTAAAAAATCTTAAGTAAGATCAAGGACCAGTAATTACTCTAGTGGCTAAAAAAGATGGGCGTTGATTCGAGTAAGAGGAACAATGCACTAAGATACACCTACCACGAGGAAAATGGATACAAAATAGAGAATTACAAGTCCCTTAAGTCCCATCTAGAGGAGTTAGACCAGGCAGGGCATTTGAATGAGTGCATAGAAAAGACACTTAATCACTTCGCCACCAAAACTAACCGAAAACCAGATAACGTTCTAGATGAAGAGGTGGGGCATGAGTTTTTCATTATTCACGAGGCATGGGACCCTAAGTAGATAAAGGGTAATGCAGTTCTAATAGAACTCAAGAAAGTCACGGCAGTGATGGAGGCCTTCCAAATTGACGCCGCCAAAAGCCAAGTTGGCTAACGCAGGCAACCGGAGGATATAGACCACAATAAAAACATAGTCTTCACAGAAGATGATTTAATCGGAGTGAGGACCCCACACCACGATGCACTAGTAATAATTCTTAGTTTTGTAAATTGGTACGTGGATAAGCTACTACTGGATCAAGGTATCTCTTCTAAAGTAATGTACCTTGAGATTTTTCATAAGCTCAAACTAAAAATAACAGACCTGAAGGAAGTGGCTTACCCTTTGATCGGCTTAAATGGAAATATGACCATGTCAGTGGGGAAATTAGTTCTTCCAGTAAGAGCAGGAAATATTTTTAAACTCATTGAGTTTATGTGGTAGACATTGACTCACCCTACCTTGTCATCCTTGGAAGAGGATGGATGTATGCCATGAGGGTAGTGCCCTTAACTTATCATCAAAACTCAAGTGCAATACAGATCGATGATATAATAAAGATCAGGTGCGATCAGGCCATTGCTCAGAAATGTTTTATTACTGCTATCAGTCCTAAGTAAGCAAAGAACAAAGAGAAGGAAGTTATCCCAAAAAAATCTCATGACAAAGCCACGCCATCTAAATAGCAACTAATGTATGGTAGGACAGGGGTAGAAGAGATAAGAGTTAACCCCACAAATAGACTCTTGGAAAGACTAGAGGAAGTAGCTTTTGATGATCGCTAACCTGAAAGGAAATTTTTAATCAGCACCACACTATCCGAGAAGAGAAGGAAGGAATTGGCTAATTTTCTAAAGTAAAACCTAGATGTGTTTGCATGGGAATCATATGATATGATTGGTATCGATCATCACAAAGTCTCCCACCATTAACTTCATGTTGACCCAATATTTCTACCGATCACGCAAAAGGCTCGTCGCACTGCCCCAAAAAAGGCTAAGGTAGTGGAAATGGAGGTAGGAAAACTTCTGGAGGCAAGGTCCATTAGAGAAGGTTAATTACTAAAATGGATTGCAAACTCGATAGCGGTATGAAAGAACAATGGCAGCTAGAAAATATATGTGGATTTCACCGATCTAAACAAGGCGTGTCCCAAAGACAGTTTCCCTCTGCCAAAGATGGATCAAATGGTCGACGCCACAACAGTCCATGAGCGGATGAGCTTTATGGATGCCTACCGAGGGTACGACCAGATCCCACTATTTGTCCCCGACCAAGATAAGACTTCATTTATCACCCCCTTAAGCTTGTACTATTATAGGGTCATGCTTTTTAGCCTAAAAATGTTGGATCCACGTACCAAAGATTGGTCACCAAAATGTTCAAGGAATATTTAGGAGAAATAATGGAGGTATACATTAACGATATACTTGTAAAAAGTAAACGCAAAACCGATCATCTAAATGACTTAGCAGAGACATTTAGAATCCTTAGACACTACCAAATAAATCTTATCGTGAAAAAAATGCTCCTTGAGGTCTAGTATAAAAATTTCCTAAGATACTTTGTCAGAAAAAGTGGGATTGAGGTAAACCCTGACAAAATAGTCGCGATCAACAGTGTTCATCCCCCAAAGACTTCGACCGAAATTAAAATGATAATTGCGATGTTGGGAGCTCTAAACCGTTTTATCTCCAAGTAATCTGAATAGTGTCGATCATTCTTTCAAATGTTAAAGAAGGAGAAAGGCCTCACCTGGAATAATGAATGATCAAAGTCCCTTGAAGAAATCAAATCATATCTGAGCAAACCACCTCTATTGGCTATCCCAAACCCAGGAGATCCTCTTTATCTCTACCTAGAAATTTTAAGCCACGTGATCAGTTCAGCCATGGTTTGTAAAAAAGAAGGATGATTAGCCCCCGTTTACTATAGCAGCAAGACGCTCTTGAATACCGAATAGCGGTACCTCCCACTTGAAAAACTAGCCTACTATTTGATCATCGCATCTCACAAACTAAAACATTATGTTGAAGATCATTCAATTATAGTCATCACAAACTTTCCCCTCAAAGTTATTCTTCATAAGGCTGACCTATCTAGATGTATGTTCAAATGGTCAATCGAACTTGAGAGGTTTGATATACACTACAGACTAAAAAAAGTGATTAAAGGACAAATGTTAGCTAATTTTATTACAGAATTTATGGGGGAATAAGCTCCTAGCTAACAATAGATTGTCGATCATTAAAATGTTATGGGATTGACCAATCAAGAAAATGAACACTATTTGTGGATGGCGGCTCTAAGTCTAAAGGGGATAGAGTCAGAATTATGCTCATCATGCCGGAGAACACCATAGTCGAGCAAGGAATCAGGAAGTGCTTTGAAGCATCCATGAACAATGCTGAGTATGAAGCCCCTCCTAGTCACACTATGTAAGTCTCACTTATTGAGAGCAAGTGAACTTGATGTATATTGCGATTCAAAGCTCTTATACAACCAAGTAACTAGGGAATTCAACTCTAAGGATGAATGGATAGTAGAATACCTACAGGTGGCTCTTAATTTGATGTCAAAATTTGAGGATGTATACATTCAACAATTCCCTTGGGGACATAATAGCCATGCCGATGCCTTACATGCTTAGACTTACCAGTGGATTCTGATCTAAAGAGAATAATTGAAGTGGAATTCCTCAATAATCCCAATATTACAAAGCTAGTGGTCATCGATCACGTTCTTGCTGTACAAAAAAGTCTCAGCTGGATGTACTTAATAATTATTTATCTGTAGAATGATATCTTATTGATCGATAAAAAAGAAGCCCATCAAGTCAGGGTTAAAGCTGAGCGGTTTAATCTGGGGCCCGAAGGAAAATTTTACAAAAGGTCTTTCACAGGTCCTTACCTCTAATGTGTATATCCAAATGATGTCGACCAACTTCTGTACGAACTAGATGATGGGATATGTGGAAGCCATGCAAGAGGAAGGTCTCTTGCCTTTCGAGAAATTAAAGAAGGGTATTGGTGGCTGTATATGCAGAAAGACGCAATCTCTTATGTCTAGAAGTATGAAAAGTACCAAAAGTTCTCCCCCATGCTTCATTAACAAACCAATGGCTTGAAGTCACTAACTAGTCTATGGTCATTCGCCCAGTGGGGTTTAGATATTGTGAAACCACTCCCAACAGCACCAGAAATCAAAAGTATCCATTGGTCGGCACATATTAATTCACAAAGTGGATTGAAGCAGATCCACTGGCGAACATCAGGGATACTGATATTTTCATATTTATCTGGAGTAACATTATAACATGTTTTGGGGTACCTAGGAAAATTATCACCGACAATGGCATATAGTTTGAAACTGGACCCTTATAAGATTTTTACAAGAACCATGACATCAAACACTTTTTTCGCTCTGTGGCCCATCCCCAAAGAAATGGACAAGCAGAGGCTTCTAATAAAATGATGATCAACGTTATGAAAAAGAGATTAAAGAAGGAAAAGGGAGCTTGGGTAGATGGGGTGGGCATATGGTACTACACCTAGAAGGCCTACTGGAGAAACACCATTCGCTCTAACATATGGGATGGAGGTTGTTATTCCTTTGGAAGTTGGTCTACTAACCCTGAGGACCATCATTGCCGAGCAAGGTATCAACGACGAAGCTATGAGCGTTAAAATTAACCTCGAAGAAGAAAGAAGGGAATAGGCCATGATAAAACTTTCCTCCTACCGACAACAGTTAGCGAAGAAATAGAACAAGGGCATCAATCTGAGAAAAGTCCTTGACAGTGCCAAAAAATCTTCAGATGGCAAATTGGGACCTAACTGGGAGGTACCATTCAAGGTCATCAGAGACAATCTGCAAGGAGCCTACTATTTGGAAATAATGGAGGGAAGGGAAATACCCAGGACTTGAAATGCATCCAATCATAAGAAGTTTTACTTTTGATCTTGTTTAGTTATTCCTGGCTTAATTAGTTTTTACAAATTTTTATTTCAGAACTTAAGATGCTTGCAATTTGATCAAGCGTTGTTAATAAAAGCCTAAGTGATTTAATTAGTTTCTTAAGGTTGTGCGAAAAGGACAGGCTTAGATTTTAATTAACGATCATAGTTTTGATCAATATTGCCTTAGTTCAATTATGTTAAAAATCATTTAAATTAAATCTAAGGTCTTAAGGTATTCGTTATGAAAAAGACAAAGACCTCATGAATTGACCAGGCAAAAAAAGACCTATGAGGTATCCATGGGCATTGAATGAACCCTATTTTGGCCAGATAAAAATCCGAAATGGGTGGATGGCCCTAAAACCATGTGCATTTATTCCATAGTCTGTTCTAGGCGTAAGGTGATGTGACAACACAACCTAAAAAGTAAGACAAGACAATATAATACATGCTCGGTATAATTTAATGGAAACATGCAAAAAATTGAAATTATATAAATAATTTGTTATAAAAAGTTATAAGTTACAAAATGTTCGTTTACAATAATAAAGGGATAAAATAGACAACAATTATAATCGACTGACAAGAGCAGCAACAATGGATCTTCTTCAACTATCATCTGGATCTGGTCGAAACCCATCGTCGCTCTTATGAGAATTTAGGTTGATCTTGGCCAACTGGAGAGGGATGGCGTTCAATAGAACCCATCTTTTTTCACTGCCGAATGGTGGATCCCTATAAGCTAAAAATCAGCTTGGTATATATACCAAATATAAGAATCATTAGGAACATTTAATAGCCCTAAGGTATTTATCAAACCATGGTTATAAGTCAATTTTTTTGCCTCTTCAATCTTGACTGGGAAATCCATCCGCCATTCTTTATACCCAGTATCCCATGCTACTCGAGGACCTATCCTAAAGACATATCACACCTTGAGAATGTCACGACTAAGGCCCATCGTCACAACAAGAGCCCTTCTACCTTAGAAAGTTTTTTCTTGAGGGAATAATTATTGGCTTGAAGAAGGTCCCCAACATCCCCAATTTTCTTGGCTTCAGTAAGCTCTTCAAGGAGTTCGCCTATTCCTCCATGAGGGTGCCCACATCTCCCAATTCCTTCACGTCATCTTTCAGCTTCGTCAATAAGATAGACTGGCCTTTGTAGGCATTAATTATCTTCTTGAGGAATTTCAGAAAAACAAATGCACCGTGATCTTGGGCACTAGCCTCCCGACCAAGAATGGTATCGAGATTGCTAGAAAAAGAAGGAATATCTTTGGTAACATTGGTATGATACAAAAAGTAATAATAAAAAGGTAAAGCTCAGAAATAATTCAAGGTATAATTAAAATTCATAACAAAATCTTTCATTGATAATCAAAATGGTCAAGGCCTTTTCAAATAAAGACCAAAAGAAAGATACAAGGGTTTTGTGCTAATTATTTATAACTAGTCTCCTTATTCTTCACCTGCACTTGGGTCTCTAAGGCTTTGCCTTTGATAGCTATAGAGGAAGTCTAGTCAGCTGGGGAATTTGTGGAAGCTTCCTTTTTAGCTTTTGGTGGGGAACCAAGGTTTTTCCCGCTAAAAAGTTCAAAATTAGTAGGGACATTTACCCTCGCCAATGTTGTATTCTAGACTTTCTAGACGATGGACTTCCTGATGTAAGCCAATTGGAGATTGGCATCTTTGAAGGTTTTAGTTTAGCCTTTGCCATAACTAGACTCCTTTACTGAAGAAAGATCCTTACAGCCATTTTTCAAACAATCACGTTTGACCACAAGCTGGTCATGAGCAACCTTCAATTGGTCACGATCATTCTTCAGCGTGCTCATGGAATCTCTAGTAGACTTCTTTTCCTTGGCATAAGACCTTTTGGTAGTTTCAAGGGCTTCTTTGGAATTTTCCAAGGCCATCGTCAGATCATTATTTATTTTGGATTGGTTAGAGAGACTCTCCAAAATGACGACAAAGTCCACCATAAACTACAAATAAACAAAAAGTATGTGAAAATACAAAATGAAGAATTCGATAAATTTAGGTAAAACAAAAGAAAATTCGGCTTACCAAAGACAATGCCTAAGCGGCATGAGTGGAGAGTTGGTCATAGGATAATTGTCTAACATGCTCAAGGTTAGACACGAACACGCCCCTTTAGAAGGATAAAGGCCAATAAAGGGTTCTCAACCACTGACATCACCTGTTGAGTTCTCCCAGAGGTGAGGCATCACCCTTCTTAGAGGGATACAAGGGAATGGAAGAAGATGCCTTTTCCTTTTTTCCTTTTTCTCAAACTAATAAGTCAATTCGGTGGCACAAGTGTCCTCTTATTCAGCCTTCTTGGGGCAATCGGCCTTGAGGAAGGAGGGATTGACATTATTAGCTTCAATCGGCAAAATTCTCTTTTTGAGAGCCATTGAGTTTTCTTTATTTGCAATGATGGACTCAACGTTTAAAGATTCGAAAGAGAAAAAAGGGGAAGCTTCCTCGCTTGATGAAATAAGTGGGAGATTAGAAATTTTGTCTACCAGGCGAGCTGTGAAGCTGCAAGTAGACTTCTTGTACTCAAGAATAAATGAGGCAGAACTAGGGTGATCATCAGCTTGGACCCATGTATTCCTCAACTTCCAAACCTTGTGTAGTTCCTCCTTATTGATATGGACAAGAAAAGGTTATTTCTTCTTGGATCAAGTTGGTCACAAAAAGGAAAATATTTTATGAGTAATCATACAATCAAGTAAAAGTTTAAGAGCAAAAAAAATAGAGTGTTGTAAGTGCATAATTTGATCATAGTTTAGGCTACATTTATTTTTTATCATATCCCGCTACTGATTAATTCGATCCATCACAAAGAATCAATTTTCCATCATCTCCAAATAAAATAAGATCTTCACAAAACAAAGGTACAAAATAATTTAGGATTTTGAATTTATTTACGTTTATATTTGGGAGTTATTTATTTAAAATCAAGGCATTTTCCTAACATTTTTCGTTTGAAAGGGTAATTTGAAGGTTCCTTCAATCGAGCTTTTAATGAGGGCGTACTGTTTTGGTTCGTTCGAAGCATGTTTGAAGATCGCTTCTAACGAGATCAGAATTTCGTTTAAACAACCTTGTTGTCATTCAAACAAGAGTCTTTTCTCTTTCAAACGAGGCTTAAATTTCGTTCGAACGAGTGTCGTTGCCTCAAATTTTGTGCTTCCATATAAATATTTATTTCATATAGTATTTTTTAGAGACTTTTGTGAATACGATTTCTGAAAACCTACGGTAAAAGTTACCACTTTCTTTAGGTAAAAAGCCTCTTTTGATTCACAATCATCACTCCCAATTATATATTTGAATCTGTTTGAAACCCTCGATGGTTCTATATTTGAGTTACTCTTATGGAGGGTCTCTTCACTGTTGACCATTATGGTTCTCGAGGTGATCACTATTGAAGGAAGACAAAATTTGATCAGTGGATACCGAGGATGGATGACTCTGGACGGAGCCAAATTCTGTAGAGGTTTTGTAAGTTGTGTCTTGTAAAACCTCTATAGTGCCGATAAAAGGTTTTACCCGCAAGGGGTTTTTCCTCAATTTTTCTTGTCATGTTTGGATGCATAATTTTATCTGCTTTATCGCCTAGTTGCCTATTTAAGGTAATAAGATAAAATTTTGGACTTGTGTTTGCTGGACACTTAATTGTAGAAATTATCCATTAAGATCGCAAGTGCACTCTCAAATTGGTATCAGAGCCTGTTGCACAAAGTTACTGTGCAATCTTTTTTTGCGAAAATATTTTTCTCTTGATATCAACTTTTTTTATTAAATTATTGATCTTTGAAAATTTTGATTTTAATGGAGAATTTGAATAATCGAGTGCCCATCTTCGATGGTACTAATTATGCATACTGGAAGGCTAGGATGAGGTCTGCTTTATAGGACATAGATGAATGTGTTTGGATAGTTTGTGAAAGAGGGTGGACACCTCCCACTGTCACAGTCGATAATGTCGTCAACCCTAAACCTGTCTCACAGTGGACAGAGGACGATTTTAAGTGGAGTAAATTTAATTCCTACGATTTGAGTGATATCTCGGGAGTCTTCACTCCTGACGAGTTCTGCCTCATTATGACCGGCACCACACCTAAAGAAGCTTAGGATACCCTCCAGCTCACTCGTGAGGGTACCAATGGTGTGAAGGATTCTAAGTTCCAGAATCTCACCACACAGTTTGAAATAATCATAATGTTTGAATCTGACATTGTTAACTCGAGTTTCAATTTAGGTGAGAGAATACCCGAGATATATGTAGTTAAAAAATCTTGAGATCTCTTCCCGCTCGCTTTATTCCTAATGTTATGGTTCTTAATTCATTAGGGATCTTAGATACTCTTAGGTTAGAAGAACTTGTAGGAGATCTCAAACGTATGAGATATATATGTTCTCGAAAATAGTTAAGCTAAAGGATAAGGGGTAGCACTTAAAGCCCAATCTAAGAAGAGAGAGGAGGTGTCTAGAAAGAGAGAGGAAGTATCATTCGATTATGAGTTTTACTATGATATAGATGATTTGGTCCTTTTTTCTAGAAACTTCAAGAAACTTCTCAAGCTTAAAAAGAAGAATACCTCCAAAGATAAGACGAGTTTTGAGAAAAATAAAAAATTTAAAATGGACAAGAAAAAATTTGAAAAAAAAAAAATATTTACAAAAGAAAGACGAGGAAAGATGTTGTGAGTGTGAGGGAAAAGGTAACAAAGCTCACGAGTGTCTAACTAGATTTAAACATTAAGGGAAAGGCAAAGTTTCCTTAAACGTCACACTTAGTGATAGCGAGATCTAGCCGGTGATTTCGGGAGAAGAATTACCGTATGGATGTAACTTCACCGCATTCATGGCTAGTCATGTTAGTACTCCCAGTGCACTTCACGACGATAAGGAAGCTAATAAACACAAACACCTTGATGGTGAGTTTATTCATTCCAAAGAGATTGGGAGAGATAATGCTTTAAGTGAGAGCGAGAGTGACCTTCAACACGCCTATGCCAAACTTTACGCCGGGTCCTTTAAAATGAAGAAACAGAATAAAAGTTTAGCAATGAGAGTTTTAGTGCTAGAGAAAGAGTCACGTGAGGCGAGAGAGAGTGAGTCATATGTGAGATATGTTTTGGGAGAGAAATTTTGCCTAGTTGAGAGAGATAACGTGGGCTTGACCAAATAACTGGCTAGTCTTATGAGAGATCTCCAAGCATCCATAGAGAATCGTGAGGAACTTGAAGCCCTTATTTCCCAACTCGAGAAAGATATCGAATGTGACCGGGAGGTTAAGGTAACTATTGAGGATACATAGAATAAGGTTGGTAAGATGATCCTCAGCTCCCTTTATGAAACATCAAGAGGTTAAGAATAGGTTACGATGGTACATCCACTTCTCATATCGCACCCGAGCCGATTCCCGAATTAGTAATGGAACCTTATAGACATCGATTGAATCCACCTAAGAGGCCTAATACACCTAGAAGAGTTCCACCTACAAAATAAAATTGAGGTAGACCCAAAATTGTCTATATTATCACCTATTGCAAAAGGAGAGGTCACCTTAGAGAGTTTTGCTATAAATTAGGTAGGACTAGTTGTACACATACTCCCATACACCACTTTAGAAAATTTTCTAGTCTTAGGGATAAAGTTGAATTTCTAGGTGTGACTTCCTAAAATTTAATGGAAGAATTTCAAAAGATTCCCTTTCCATTTGAGAACACTTCCAGCATTCCGACTAGAGTCAACAACGAAAGGGAAAATAAAAGGTTACCGCCACTTAGGTACCTAAGCGAGATGAGAAAGCCCTTGTTGTTCATGTTTCTCTCAAGGCTCAAAATACTTCCCAATGGTATTTTGATAGTGGGTACTATAGGGACATGACAGGTGACGCCTCATTTTATACCCACCTTGAGGATCCTAAGGAAGGTAAAATCACCTTTGGAGATGGGAGTATATCTAGTATTTTAGGATGTGGCAGCATTGAGATACCCAGATTTCCTAAGCTAGATAATGTGTTATACGTGAAGACATTGAAAGCGATTAGCACAATCCAACTATGCGATACAAACTTTACAGTAAAGTTTGACGAGTTTGAATGCAATGTTTATGATCAATACGGTAAACTTTTTCTACAAGGTGCGTGGAAAAAAGATAATTGTTTTGGGATTGTGCCCAAGTCCTCTTTTGTGTGCAATAGTGCAATGATCTCCAATATGGACCTTTGGAATCAATGGCTAGGTCACGTGAACTTTAGAGTTCTTGAGAGATTAGTGAAAAAGGACCTAGTTCGTGACTTACCATCACTTGGGAAACCAACTTCCTCGGATTGTGGACATTGCCAATAAGGTAAACAAATTCGAAGTCCCTATCAGAAGTTGAATACCATTACCACCACCCATATTTTGTAGTTGATTCATATGGATCTTATGGCTCCTACTCTCTCAAAGAGCTTAGGTGGTAAGAGATACATTCTCTTGATGGTCGATGACTTTTAGAGATACTCGATTGTAGGATTCTTTTGAGAAAATTACGATGCAATTGATTTCCTTACAACCAAATTTCGTGTCCTACAAAACCAACACAATGTCATGAGTAGTGATAATGGCACTAAATTTAAAGAAGAAGAAATGGATAGCTATTGCGATGAAGTGGTCATAAAGCATGAGTTTTGGCCGTTCGTAATCATCAGAAAAATGGGATAATTGAGAGGAAGAACCGGACGAAACAAGAGATGGATAGATCCATGCTTCTTGGGAGAAACGGACCTAGACATTTGTAGGCAGAGACTGTGATCACCGTATGCCATACGGTGAGTAGGGTATATCTTCCTCCACACACACTTCACACGCCTTATGAGTTGTGGATAGGAAAAAAGCCCAACCTATCATATTTTTGTGTCTTTGGGAGTACATGATACATCTTGTGGATAAAGAGCCCTTAGGAAAGTTCAAATCCTAGAACGATGAGGGGAATTTTTAGGATATTTATCGACGAGTAGGGCTTATTGGGTTTATAATCCAACTAGCTCTAAGGTTATGGAGTCAATAAACGTCATAATTAAAGATGATGAGCCACCAGCATTTTCTTTTCGTGTGAAAACGATTCACCCCCTAGTGGCAATCCCAACCTTCCTCATGCTACCATGGTGGACCTCATTCCATGTTTGAGGGAGACACCATCTTGGGTTCGAAAAGTTTATAAACCTTTTGGTTTATTTGGTGATCCTACACTAGGTGTCAAGACTAATGCTCAACTCAAAATGTTGTTAGCTATCTGTGCTACCCATCCATAATCGAGCCCAAGAACGTGAAAGAAGAACTTGAGGATGAGCATTGGATATCGACTATGTATGAAGATTTTCTTCAGTTTAGAAAGAATGATGTGTGGGAGTTGGTACCCCGACCTTGCAATACTAACGTGATAGGTACTAAGTGGATTTTTAAGAATAAGGTGGATGAAAATGGTATCATAATTCATAATAAGGCTAGGTTGATTGCTCAAGGCTACACATAAATATAGGGTGTAGACTTTGAGGAGACATTAGCTCCTGTTGCTAGGCTTGAGTCCGTCTTCTTACTATTCTTCATAGAATGTCATATGTGCTTCAAGTTATATCATACGGATTTTTCCCTGACCATTGGCAGTGGGTTGCGGATTTGGTCCATAACCAAATTAGGCGTGACCATCTTCAGTGGTCACGGCCCAAATCCCTAACCACATCATTGGTCACGAATCTCAGGGGTCATAGCATATCGTCGCAAACACTAGTCGTGACCCATACACACACCTGGTCACGACCTTGGGCTACGACTCACCCTTCAATTTATGTGAATGTTCACGATGGATATTATCACGCTCCTGGACCGTGACCCATACTTTGATGTTATTATAATGGTCACGGTCCTAGGCTGTGACCCGTACTTTGATGTTCCCAAAATGGTCACGTCCCTAAGCCGTAGCCACTTTTATCCGTGAAAAAAAAATTGAGATGGTTATGGAATACGGTCGTGACCAATTTTAACTATATTAAAACAAAATTGGGTTGAATTTTCTCTATTTTCTGGACATTCTAAAACCTTTGTAATGTAAACCTCGCACAACCATAATGCTAAACAATAAATTATAAAAGCCCGTGTGGTCACGGGACCCCTAGTTTAAGAGCAGGGCGATATTAAATTTTTTTAGTCATGCTCTCAAATCGGGGGTCCCATGGCCACACGATTGGTTCCTACAAGCTACATTGGTCCCGTACGAGGTGTTGGCACCGCTCACGGAGCCGTTTGGGGGGTGTTTCGGGGTTTCTCCCTCTAATGGAAAGTTTTCAAGCCTAAATCTGGATATTCTGAAATTTGGGTCATGCTTTCAAACTGGGGGTACCGTGGCCACACAATCAGTTTCTACGAGCTACGTTGGTCCCTTGCGAGGTGTTAGAGCCACTCGTGGGGCCATATGGGGGGTGTTTTAGGGTTTCGCCTTCTAACGACATATTTTTAAGCCTAAGTGTAGATTTCTAAAATTTGGGTTATGCTCTCAAGTCGGGGATCCTGTGGTCATGCGGTCGGTCCCGTGCGAGGTGTTGGCACCACTCACGGGGTCGTTTGGGGGGTGTTTCGGGGTTTCACCTTCTAACGCTAAGTTTTCAAGCCTAAGTGTATATATTCTGAAATTTGGGTCATGCTCTCAAATCGGGGGTCCCGTGGCCACACACTCGATTCCTACGAGCTACGTTGGTCTCGTGTGAGGTGTTGGCATCGCTCACAGGGCTATTTGGGGGGTGTTTCAGGGTTTCACCCTCTAACGGTAAGTTTTTAAGCCTAGGTGTAGATATTTTAAAATTTGGATCATGCTCTCAAATCGAGTGTCCCGTGGCCATGCGATCGGTTCCTACAAGCTATGTTGGTCCCATACGTGGTGTTGGCACCACTCACAGGGCTGCATGGGGGGTATTTCGGGGTTTCACCCTTTAACGGCATGTTTTCAAGCCTAAGTGTAGATATTCTAAAATTTGGGTCGTGCTCTCAAATTGTGGGTCCCGTGGTCACGTGGTCGATTCTTAAAAGTTACATTAGTCCCGTGGGCTATGTGAATGAGGTAAACAAGCTAGAAGAGAACAAGAAAATGATGGAATTGGTGCCAGAATTAGATCTCAATGAAAGAACTAAGAAGCTTATGCAAGCTTGCTTCAAGTATAACTACAAGAAAAGAAGAATTCTTACCGGTTATTCTTCGTGCTCAACATGTGAAGTATATTTTGTTTTTCTATGGGTTATCTTTTAGGAGTTCATTTGCATTTTATTCCTTGCGCTTTGGGGTTCCTCTCGATTATTATAGCACACGTGGTAGTTTATTAAGGAGCATGATCACAATTTCTTATAACTACATTAGATTTAGAAGTGTGTTTTTTCTTTTGATAAGCAAACAATTCAATAAATTAAACCCGCCTAGGGGGTGGAATCCCCTATATAGGATGTATACAAAGCAAAAGGTAAAGGGTCGGGATCTATGACAAACCAGCGAAGCACCTGGAACTCTATTTCCTTTGGAAAGCCTTTGTTGTCCATGAACCTTGTTTGGTTTGGAATACTCTTCAAATTATGCAAACCAATCATTGTATATAATACCAAGTGATCTTCATCGCAATCCTGTTGCTAGTGATTTCAACGTGCCTCATTTTTTTAAGAAAAATATTATCCAACAATAAGCTAACGACCAATAATTATCCCGTACTCCTCCTAACGTACTATCTAACAACAAGACAACAACCAATAATTATCCAACAAATGTATACGTACAGGAATATGTGGAAATTGAGTTGGGTCAATTTAAGTAAACATTCATACATCAAATTAAATCATATTAAACATTCGTAAAAGTAACTAAACATTAATACATCAAAGTAAAGTGCTAATACAGTGTCAATATCATAATAGGGTACAAATAAGAATGACAAGGATAAAATAATATTTTGATATTCAATCTTCCTCTAAATCAACTAAAAGATCCTTCAAATTAGGGTTGTCATCAAGAGCTAACAGGAACTCTTTTGGAGCCTTTAAAGCAACCACTTGAGTAGTCATAACCTTTGGTGCATGCACAACAATAGACCAATTTCCATCGTTTATACACTTCGAGTAAAATACCTTCTTTACGTCCTGAAAGGCACAAATAAAAGGCTCATTGACTATGTGATCTTTACTCTTTAGCTTTGATAAATCTACTATAATAAGTTTGGAGTCAGGATCAACTTTGCAAGCATTTGTAATATTCTCCACCTTTACCCAATCACAATAGAATACATTTTTTATGAAATCTAAGTATCAAGTTCTAGTATTTGTTGGATTATCCCATAATAGGTTAGCACCGTATTCTTTGATTTTTTACTGCTTTTGCTAGCGATACAGGTGGTCAAGGATGAAATTGATATTTCACTATTTTGCATCAAAAGCTTTTCCTTATATGGATATGAAATGAAACCAAAACCATTGGTGCGGAATTTGTTAAACTCTTTCATACAAAAACTGGAGCCTTTTGCTAGGCGTGCAAGCTTGGAAGAGACATCACCTCTTTTGGGAAGCTGCGTTTATTAATGAATTTTCATTAGAGCATGTTTTTACCACACACGAATAAATGACTGCACACATAAGATGTTAAATTTATCTCTTTGATACCCATGCCCTAAAACCAATTGTCGTGCAATTTCTCCTTTGATTTTGGGAAATTTTGTTCTCGTACTTCCTATGAGTAAATTGTAGAGTTTAGATCATAAAATATAAAATACATATAATCAAAGATGAAGAATTCATTAGATACTCACTCTCTCCAGTTTTCGACTTCATCTTGCAATTCAAAGACATAACGAGTTGCTTGCTCGTATTGTATATTTATGAGTTTCACCTCTTTAGGGTTCCTAAACGGTAATTCATCCCCGAACTCGTCAGGTTCCTCGATCACTCCTCGTCCACGAGGATTGAACCTCCTCACCTCTTGTTCTGGCATATATTCCCTAGCGTATAATGATGATTCCACAGTTACATACTCTTCAGTAATTGACCCTCCAATATATCATGTATTCTTTACATAATCTTTGAAGGTTTTCATCAAGCGCTCAAAAGGATACATCCAAAGATACCTAACAGGACCACGTATCAAAGCTTCATCGCATAAATGCATAAGCAAGTGGATGCTGATATCGAAGAACGACGGAGGAAAATATTTCTCTAATACATAAATTGCCTCGGCTAAAGTTGATTTTGCAGCTTTAATGTGCCTTTTGTGTACCACTTTTGCACAAACTAGGGTAAAACAAAATTTGATTTTCATAATTGCCGAATGTATATCTTTGTGTTCAGAGAAGTTATGCCGAAATAACGTAGGGATTAATTGGATGATTACATGCCAGTCATGAGACTTGAACTATTTTAAGTCATTTGCTTAGTAGCTTACTACCATACATAAATTTCCAGAATAACCCATTGGGGTCTTCAAGTTGAATAACGTGTCTAAGAGGATCTTCTTCTCACTAGTAGTCAAAGTGAAAGCAGTCGGAGGGGTAGAAATTCTTCCTATTGTAGGATCATTTTTTAACCAGAGTTTCTTCTTTTGCTTTATATTTTATAGATATCGACGGGCCTGATCTCCATCTTTGGAATGAGATCCACCCAGCCATGTTCCTATCAAATGTTCTACAATATTCTTCTCTGTGTGCATCACATTAATTACATGTCTTACACGATGATCTTTTCAATGCGATAATTAAAAAAATATTAATCGCCTGGACCATGGTTTTACTTTACTAGGGTCGTTAGGATCTCCCCTTTCTTTACTCTTCAGTTTTACAAACTTGGGGTGTTTACCTATGTACCTATTCCCCGCAGCTGTATACGCTGCCTTCTCCTCGATCTGCTGACTAGAAAGCCAAGCAGGTGCCATCCGACTCTCTTAACCAATAGGATAAAAGTTTGACTTGTCATTACTGAAAGGGTGACTGGTCGGTAGAAATTTATGATGACTCGTGTAACTCATCTTACTAATATGTTATAGCCAAGTGGCTTCAATTTTCTCCCCATGTATGGGACATCCATAATAACCATGAACATTACAACCAGACAAGGTCTCATAAGCAGAAATGTCGTGGATTGCCCACATCACCATTACTTTAAGTGTGAACTCTTCACCCTTATGAGAGTCGATCATCATCACGCCTTTATCCCATAACTCTTTAAGTTCTACGATTAATGGGGCAAAGAATATATCAATATCATCGCTTGGAGCCTTCGTCCTGGGTATCAATAAAGATAACTGTGGTGATAAATAAATTCAGCACAAAATAAGAAATAAAAGCAATCACCAAAATAAATAAAGAATTGAAAAGAATGACAATCACACACAACACAGGATGTACGTGGTTCGGCAAAAAGGCCTACGTTCACGGTGGTGCTCTTTGTATGTTATTTCTTTTTACTCCGGAGAGTGTTTTAAAGAAAATAATACATGCCCTTTGCCCCGAGTGGAGGGTTTGTTATATACATGTTATTTCGAAGGGTGGAGGGTGGAGGAGTGGGACTCTCCCACGTTAGCCCACAATCCCTAAAGTATCTCGGAAGAGAGATTTTAGGAAATGACTGGGTCAAAACTGAATTGGTTGAGGCACAGGGCCTTTAGACTTTGGGCCGTGTTTAATTGGGCTTCTCGTCTGGGCCAAAGTGACAAATCGAGGTACCCACAATTGCCCCTAAAATTTTTGGCTCACAATTTGTGCTCAATAATTTTAAATGATTTGTTTTAATGGCATTTCTGTGATTTGTGCAACACTTTTGAACTGAAGTGCCCCTTTCGAACTGACTTAGGCGGTAGATTGCATCGTTTCTGGTGCATTATTATTAGAAAGGTTTAAATCATATTAAAGAGGTCATTCCTTAAATCGTCGCTTTAATATCTCTTCGCATTCTCTCAATTTCTCCAAGATTTCACTACAGCTCTCTTTACTTCCAAGTCTCGTCTTCCATTTTCAAGCTTTTTTCACATCTTCTCATCTTCCCAAGTCTCGTCCTTACCTCGTCTTAAGCTGACTCTTACATTGTAAGTTCTTCTCAATTCTTATTTTTACTTTTTCTGTTGGAATTTCTTCATATCCGCTACTAGGGTTTTTCTTTTTCGATGTCAAAAATAGGCAATAGGTCGATAAGTGAATTTAGGAAATATTATAACATTCCAAACAGGGTGGACATTGAATGTTCCCCTGTCCCTCGTAATGTCAGAGAAGTTGAGGATGGTCACTGGATTCATGTTCTCTTATTGTCCCAGGGGGTCTTACTTTTCCCCCCAAATAATTTATTTTTGCACTTTTTTGGATACTTCAATAGAGTACCTGGACAATGCTCGCCCAATATCTGGAAAATTAGTAATGGTGCGTATAGAATAAATCAGCTCTATGGTACCAATCTGGGGCTTGCTGAAATCTGCTTCTGCTACTCTTTTTCTCGAACAATATCTGGTCTTCTGTACCTCAAGGATAGGAGTCCTGATAGGGTATTGGTAGTAAATCTTCATGATTCCTAAAAGGACTACTTGCATGAGGGTTTTATTGCTAGAAATTGGCATTTCCCTCCCCATACTGAAGGGTCGAGGTCTGGGAGATTTGTGATTCCCTTTTATGGGAAGGAATATATAGGTAGGCTTAGTTCTTGTCTGCTCGTTGATCCTCTATTTATGTATGGTTTTTCTTATATCTTTCTCTTTTTCTTTTTCAGCGAAGACAAAGAACTCAGAGCTCACTTTCAGCGAGATTCGATCTGTCGAGCTGGTTAAAGCCTGGAAAATCAGGGAACTCTTAGCTGATGGTGAGCATCCTCGATTAACGACATTCCTTTTGGAATATAATAACGTTGGGTCTAGTTTCATTGCGCGCCCTGTGGATAGCATTCTTGAGCTAGACATCACCGAAGAGGTTGCCACCGACCCTATCCAATTGGACGAGGAGGAAAGCAACTCTGGTGAGGAGAGAAAGGGTGCTAGCAGGGGAAGTGCTGAAGGTAATTCCAGTGAGGAGAGCTCTGGTAGTGAAGAGTCTTCCAGTTCAGAAGAGGTTTTAGAGGTTCAAGAGTCTTTGGGTGAATATAGTAGTTCTAGTGAGGAAGACATGGCTCCTCCCAGGAAGAATTTGATCCGAGATGATGATGATGATGATGTGTTTCTCTCCCACCGATTGAAGAAACAGAAGTCTGGCAGTGGGGATGTTGCCACTGGTTCTCAGTCTACTTCCCATGAGCAGGAGAAGAAGAAGAAGAAGAAAAAAGAGGAGGATCTAGTGAGAGAGAGGGAGAGGAAGAAGGAAGAGGAGAAAAAGAAGGTGGAGGAGAGGAAGAGAGTTGAAAGGGAGAGGAAAGAGAGAGAAGAAGAAAAGAGAAGAGAGAAGGTGAGGACGAAGGTGGGGAAAGCTCTGGTGCTCGTGTCTGCTTTGCCTGAGGGGGATTCTGTTGCCCTATCCCCTCAGTTGGCTCCTACACTGCTCGAGAGAGCAGTTTTACCGACTGATCGTCTGAAGGCAATGGGGACTGACCAGTTAGCCCTCAAGGCGAGCAGAGGCTAGCCTTGGTAAGTTTAATTTTTCTTCTCTATTCTCGCAATACTCTGTTCAACACTTCTCTCGCTAACATTTCTCTTCTCTGTAGTTTGTGATTGATTTCATTGTCCTCTATCGCAGCCGTGACGAGCTGATGAGGAGGAATGCCGAGCTGGAGAGAAAAAATGCCGAGCTGAAGGCCAGTTTGAAGACTGCCAATACTTCCTAAAAGTCTTCTGACCTTGATTTGTCTGAAGACAATCGAGCAAAGTAGGCGGCGACCAAGGAGCTCGCAGAGTCGAGGCAATCCTACGACTTGGTCTGCACGAGAAAACTGGTCGTGGTGGAGGAAAATAAGGTGCTCGCAGAAGAGGTGAAGAAGGTGGAATCCGAGGCCACCTATCTTTAGGAGATCTCGTATAATGCCGGGTGTGTTGCTGCATATGAGGATGCTGACGTTAAAATTGGCTATATTAGCCGTCTTAATTTCAAGAAGGGTTGGAACATGGATCTTCTGGAGGTCGAGGTGGATATCGACTCCCCACTCTTTGATGAGCATGATCCTGGACCTAAGCCTGTTGTGGATGAGGCACTTGCTCCTGCTATCGAGGAAGGTGTTCCTTCTACCCAGACCGTACCTGCTGGTGCTCCTTCTGACTAAGGGACAGTAATCGCTCCGTCTGAGGGAGGCATTCCTACCGCTGCGGACAAGGGAAAGCAGCCAGTGATCTCGAAGAAAACTGAGGTTTCCAGCTAGCCTCCTCTAGGGAACTCTTTGTATTTTTTACTTTGTTTATTTTTCCCTTCTGATGATGTACTATGAATCCTTTCTTAATGAAATGAAATTTTGTTCCCTTCTCCATACTGATTTCATTCTTTAATGCTTATATGGTTTGTAGCTGATTGGTGTTGATGAGTATATACCTGCTACTTCTCAACTAGGAAGGATTCTTGGTCCTAATGCTAGTAACCAAGTTCGCCAAGCCTTTGTAAGGATTTTCAAGTCCCTTAGGTCGAGGAGCCAGAGCTTTAAAGACCAGTCAGAGCTTGTTGCCAAACTGAAGGATAGGCTTCAGGAGATGGAAGAGGTTGGCGCTTCCATTCAAGAGGAAGTGAATGCTCTGAGAGCTAAAATTCTAGATGCCTTCGAGATCAATCAAGTCGGAGAAGTTCTTCAACAAGAGAATGAAGCTCTAAGGATGGAGGTGTCGCGACTTAGAGAGCATGCGTAGAGCATTGCCCCTCTAGTTTTATGGGGTTCCTCTTCATCGGTCGGTCCACGAGCTGGTACAGATGGTAGGGGTTTAGCTAGGGAGATTGATGAGCTTCAAGGAGATATTCTTCGAGCATACGTGATAGCTGTCGGGATCCAAAGAGATGTTACGCTACTGAGGCATCTGTTCATAAAAGGTCCTCAACGAGTGTGGGCTGATGGTTATGATCAGGGTTGGACAGATGCTCCGACGAGGTTGGGAGAGGTTGAAGAGCTATCCTTTATGAGGGGATGGTTGAATGCTCTCGGGGAGCTAAAGGTCCCCAGGAACTCAGTACTTTGGTATCGTCATGAGATCTCCCCTTCGACTCTAATGCCTAACCCTTTCATAAGGGATGACCAGTGGTTCCCCATAGATGTTATCCCTAGGCAGCTACTGGATCCAGATGCAAATGAAATCGAGTTGCAGTTAGCTCCTCACCCAGACGACGGTCGAAGAGCGCAAGTAACTGATTACCTTGCTCGGAGGCCTAATCCTCATTAGGATCTATTTAATTCATCCAATTATAACTCTTTATAAATGCAGTGAAGTAATAAAATAATTGTGTTTTGGGCGATTTGCCGACTAAACATGTGTTGTGTATTGTCCACTTCATTGATTTCTTATTTTGATTATCTTGGGCTTTTCGTAGCCGACTAGAGTTGTATTGCATGAGTATCCTCCCAGTCCAGTATGCTTATAAGATACCATTTTTCCCTACTTTACCTTTTAGCTCGTGTCGTCACACTCCCTTAGGCCTAAGTGTGGCAATGGCGAGGACACACCTAGTGTTGGATGTTCCATCCCAACAGGTTTTTTTTATCCAAACATCGTTTGGCGACAAATTTTGAGTTAGCCAAGCTGCCTAAGGGTCCCATGTAGGGCTTCATATATTGCCAGAGGAACTACTAAGAGGTTGCTCATATTAAATGACGAGAACCTGAGGAGGGTAATACCCTGCTTACATGTGTCAAGAGGAGAGACTATTACTTGGAAAAGGTGCATAAGTTATAAAGTTTCTAAAAAAAAATCAACACTTCATAGAATGCCATTGCCAAACAATCTTTTATTAATCAGAAAAGAATTGCAAATTTTGACATTGTAATAAAAGATCAAAACAGAAAGCTAGAAGTAGAATTTCTTTAAGATGGTTGAATTCCAAGATCGAGGTATCTCCTTGCCCTCCAGCGTTTCTAAGTGATAGGCTCCTTACAGCTTGTCCCTTATAACCTTGAATGGTACCTCCCAGTTTGGTCCTAGCTTTCCATCTGATGGTTTTACTGCGCTGCCAAGAACTTTCCTTAGGATGTAGTCCCCAACTTGGAATGCCCTTGGATTGACCTTCTTGTTGTAGTGCTTCGCTAGCTGTTTCTAATAGCCTGCTAGTTTCACTAGAGCCAGCTCTCTGCGTTCATCAGCTAGGTCAAGTTCAACGAGTAATGCTGCATCATTTTGTCCTTGGTCGACCAGGGTGGACCTCATTATGGGGAGACCAGCTTCTAAGGGGATGACTGTCTCTATACCATATGTCAGTGCGAATGGGGTTTCCCCGGTTGCTCGTCATGGGGTAGTACGATAAGCCCATAAGATATGCGATAGCTCTCTCACCTATGCCCCCTTGGCTCACTCCAAAAGCTTCTTTAATCTATCAATCGTTGTTTTGTTAGAAGCTTCAATTTGTCCGTTGCTCTAGGGGTATGCCACCGAGCTGAAATGGTGCCTAATTTTGTGGCCGTTGCAGAAATACTGAAAGAAGCCACTCTCGAACTGGGTTCCATTGTCAGTAATGATGGTCTTGGGGATCTCGAAGCGGGTGATAATGTTCTTCCATACGAACCTTATCATATCCACGTCTCTGATGTTTGCCAGTGGCTCTACCTCTATCCATTTGGTAAAGTTGTTTATTGCGACCATCTTTCAAATAATCCCTCAGGGGTCCATCCAACTGGGGGATGGTTCAATCTGAAGAATATGACCTGCGTCTCGCTGCTTGTCGCTCTATTAATGCCCGATTGGGTGAGAAAGTCGATCGAAATTATTCTCTTCAAGTCAGAATTGATCGTTGAGTTTCAGGCCGCTAGGGCGTCAGCATGACTATTTTATCCTCTAGAAAACTGTTGGACGCTGACCTGTTCGAAGTTAGACATTCACTTTTTCGATGTGGCGAGGTAGGATGCCATTCTTTAATCCCTCGCGCTGAAGTCTCCACTTATCTGATTGGAGATTAGCTGTGAGTCGCATAACACCTAAAGTTATTTTTCACCTAACGCATGTTCCTTCTGCAGGCCTGCTATCAATGCTTCATACTCTACTTCATTATTAGAGGCTTCAAATCCAAGCCTGATTCCTTGCTCGAGGATTGTATCTTCTGCGGTGACCAGCACAATGCCTACTCCTTCCCCTTTGGAGTTGGAGGCTCCGTCAACGAACAGTCGCCAAACACCTTGCGCCGAGTGATCTTCCTTCTGACCAACGGGTTGAAGTTGATTGTGAGGATATTCTCTTGTGAATTCTGTGATGAATTCAGCGAGGACCTGTCCCTTGATTGCATTCCTTGGCTGAAATTGGATGTCAAATCTCCCGAGATCGACTGACCACTTGGATAGTCTACCGGACAGATCTGCTTTTCGCAGGACTTCTTTAAGGGGGTGAGATGTAAGGACGATGATAGAGTGAGATTTGAAGTAGTGCTTCAATTTTTTTTAGGCTACCAATAGTGCAAATGCGAGCTTTTCCAGTGGTAGGTATTACTGTTCGACGTCCAAGAGGGTCTTGCTCGCATAGTAGACTGGGTGTTGGATTCCCGTTCTTTCGCATACCAGTGCAGAACTGACAGCGTGGCTAGAAACTACAAGGTACAGGTACAGAAAATCATTTTCTTGAGGTATTACGAGCAAGGGTGGTGTGCTAAGATAAGATTTGAGCTCATTTAATGCTTTTGAGCAATCCTGGTTCCACTCCATAGTTTTGCTTTTCTTCAATAGCTGGAAGAATGGATGGAACTTCTCAGATGACTTCAAGATGAACCGATTCAAGGTGGCGAGCATGCCTGTGAACTTATGTACATATCTTATCGTGCGGGGGGGGGGGGGGGGGATGCACCCTATTGATTGCCTTAATCTGGTCCGGGTTGGCTTCAATGCCTCTCTCGCTAACCAAGTACCTGAGAAATTTTCCTGACTAGACACCGAAGGAACACTTACTTGCGTTGAGCTTTATTCGGTATTTTCTGAGGATTTCGAAGGTCCTTGATAGGTCTCGAGGTGGTCTTTTTTATGCCTTCTCTTAACGAGCATATCATCGATGTAGACCTCCATGGTATCTCCCATTTGGTCTTTAAACATTTTAGTGACTAGCCGCTGGTAGGTTGCCCCAGCAATTTTTAGCCCAAAGGGCATAACTTTGTAACAATATAATCCGACGGTGGTGATGAATGCTGTCTTGTCTTGATCTGTTACATACAGAGGAATCAGGTGGTACCCGGAGTATGCGTCCAGGAAACTCATTCTTTCATGAGCTACTGTGGCGTCCACCAACTAGTCGATCTTCATGAGAGGGAAACTGTCCTTAGGGCATGCCCTATTAAGGTCAGTGAAGGCAATATAAACTCTCTATTTCCCATTGCTCTTTGGAACCACTACTGGGTTGGACAGCCATTTAGGGAATTCAACTTCTCGTATGGATCCTGCATTCAGCAGCTTCTCCACTTCTCTCTCCACAGCATTGGCCTTCTCGGGTGTAGTTCACCGTGCTTTTTGCACGATTGGTTTGAAGGCCGGGTCAATGTGCAACCGATGACAAACCATGCTGGGATCAATCTAGAGCAACTCGTAGGGTTCCCACGCGAAAACGTCCAAGTTGTTTTGCAAAAGTGTTATTAATTCCTTCTTATCTCGATCTATGAGAGAGGTTCCGATCAAGAACATCCTGTCTTTATTACTGCCCCCGGCTGCGACGTCCTCCAGGTTCTCCACGACCCGCTCAGAGGAGAGTAGCCTGGTCTCCTCCACTCTAGGTCTTCCATATTTTAACTGCTATTTAGAATGCATCAAACCTCCCTGTTCTACATCTTTCTCCTTGGCTTTCTCGGCCTTTTTCTCCGGCCTTGGGCGGATGGATGATATAAATCCCTTTCTTGCCATCGCCTGATCTCCATGGATTTCCATTACTCCTCGCTCAGTCACATATTTGAGTTTCTGGTGGTAAGTGGAGGGGACGACCTTCATCGCATGTAGCCATCCTCTGCTAAGGATGGCCTGGTAGGGTGAGTCAATGTCAACCACCAAAAACTCAATCATCTTAGAGATGCTTCCTGCCCTTACTGGCAGTATAATTTTTCTCAAAGGGATGTTCACTTTACCAGCGAAGCCGACTAGAGGGACAGTGGCTTCCTTCAATTCGGCTACGCTAAACTTTAACTTTTTGAATAGATCGAGATACATTAGGCGGGGTGTCACAGATGGTATCAGAGCTTCTGATTCTAGTGTCCATAGGATCTGTACGGCTTACTACGTTTTCAGCGTATCGTTTGATTGATATAGAGCCCTATCTTAGGATTATTGTACTCGTCTACTTACGTAGTTTACATTCTCCTACTACTTAGTAGATGTAGTGTTATATATACGAGTTCGATTGGGCATGGTACGTTGAACATGGCGATAGGACTAGCATTGGCGTTGGAAGGACTGCAGGAGGGAGGAGCTCGGCATGAAGCATGGAGTTTTTTATGATAGTAATCATGGGAGAGATGACCGTTGTCGAGGTCACTCCTAGTGTGTAATGTAAGTAGGTGCTGCAAGGACTGTTGGGGCATATCAGACATTTTTCTAAGTACCGTGGCGATAAAGGGTGAGACTAATCTAAACCCGCCCAACGCAGTGATAATGGGAGAAGGTCTGAAAGATCTTGGAAGAGAACGACCCGTGAAAAATTTGATAAAACGGAGACTGTGCATTTTAACCAATGGAAGTAGAATGTACAGAGGTTTTGGCATTAAGGATAGAGTAGAAATACTCAGAAGTGAAAATTTGGGTAAATTTTTTTTTTATAGAGGAAACGTGGTGGGGATACCAGTCACCACATTCGGACCGAGGGTCAGTATACAAATAGAGGGACCTTACGTATAGTTTAACCGCAAATTTCTCCAATGATAGTTCATAAGTGAAGTGAATGGAAATTTCTGAACCCATCACGTGAAAGCCTGGTAGAGGCCAACTGTGAGAAATAAATTTATCTGTTGAAGTGAACTTGTACCCGATGAGTTAGGTACAAGGGAAAAAGAGCCCTTAAGAGAATGGACTCTCGAGTTGTCGTTCGTAATTTTGGTGAAACTCTGCTTGGACGACTTATGTGTATGAAGGCAGTATGGTGCTTCTTACAAGGTTGAGGTAAATGCTCCTAGGTGGGCGGAGCTAAAAGAGTTTAAGGATTTAGTCAAAGAGTAAGACTGAATGTAATGGGGCTAGTGCAAGCCATAAGTGGAAACCCACTAACGAATTCATTGACTTGATCCTAAGTCGGGACTGTTAAGTCTAATAGTACGTTCCTTGGTCAGCGAAACTAAGGGAACCATGATGATAGTGTTAAAAATCAAGGCTGCCAAGTTCGAGAGGAGGAATACTCTAAACCAGTCGGTGTGGCCTGGAATAAGGGGATTTATGAAAAGATGTCTTATGTGGGACGTAAGACCATGCGTGTTGATCTTGCACGAAGTTATTTAAGGGAATAATAACTCCGATAAGTTTTTCATTTCTGTAAGGACAAGCGTATTATGTTCGGGAACCATTTGAACCACCAGTGCGATGGGCAAGAAAGTACATGAGTTTTAGCCACAAGTGAAGGAGGTATTTGATGATGCCTCACCTAAAAGAGGGTCGAGCTCGCATTATTCATCAATTTGTTGGAGACTTCAGTGATTATGGATGTCTCATAGTGATTGATCTCGGTGTATAGGGACTTTAATGATGTGATTCAAGGTATATTGTATGACCGCTGAGTGGAGAGATCGAGCTCTTTGTTATGATTAGTGCTAAGGACTTAGTGATAGTATAAGTGCAGTGCCACTTGACTACTTTAGAGATATTGGAGTATGGTTGCACATATTGTCGAGGAATGGAATTTGAGTATCTCGACTATGTGTTGTTCCTATAATGCTCAGTAAGAATGCATGGGGAGAAGTCTCTTATTTAAGTTCGGATGAGAAAAGGGGGTACGACTGAATTGTTACGCACGTCAGGAGAAGAGACGTTAGATGCTAGGTCATCAGTGGAACCAATAAATTTGTGGAGAAACACTGAAAGGCTTATTTCACCACGAAGGGATATGTGGGACTTTGTGGGCAAGAATTTGATTCTTGGTCTATAGGGGATTGAGAATACCCGTAAGATTGTAGTCACGCCGTGAAGACAAGGCGAGAGTAGAGGAAAAGCGTGTTACGAGAGTGACAGTTGCAATGTTTTTGCAAATGTTCACGGAGAAAATGGTGTATGGGCGCCCGAGTCAATTGGATTTCTTAGTCATCTGAGATAGAGGGATGCAGAAAATTATTTTGATAAGTACGCCGGTGGGAAAGTTATGAGGCAAGTCGTATTGATGAAATGGATTGAACGTCGTGGGAAATAGACGCTAATCCATGCTTATATGTGATGAAAGTCGGTGGGAAGCCGTTCAAAACTTATCTCTTGATATGGGAGGCCTAACTATTGTGAAGAAGTAATGCAGGGTACTACTTGACTGAGTGTTGAGAGCGACTTACGCGTTACTAAAATGTTGATTCTTACAAGGTAACCAACCCTAAAGGTGCACTAATTACAAAGAGCGCACAGATTGTAAAGTATAAAATACCCGGATAGAAAAGGGAATAGAGTACCACTTGAAGAAAGATGACGTAAGTGGGAAGTGGTGTTGCGGAAGAGATATAGTGAGATTGTCTCCAGACGCACCACTAGTTGATAGAGAAAGACGGTCTCGAAATGAGCAACCGGAATTCGGTGGTGAGCCTACGTTTCCAGTGATGGAATGCGTAGGCAGACTTATAATTTATGGATGGTCTATGAACATCGTAACTAAGTCAACATTCCGTTGGGTTAGCGAAATGGGTTTACCATGATGGACTAATATGTCATTAAAAAGGTAGAGTGGACAAGTGCAAGCTGCCACTCTATAACTTCTGATACTACGTCCTAACGATAGTGGAATTTTGGAAGAAACCACTGATCAATTCATAGGTTGAATGTATAACCATATGAGCATATTTTATAGGTAGTGTGGGTGCCTATATGGACTGTACATAAGGTTTAGGTTCTTGGGTACCTATTATGAACTTATATGTACTTTGAGGGTGGTTCGAGGAGACATTTCGAACTCTTAGTCCTTAACGCGTGATATGAGGACATTCTATAGGAGTATGACATTTTAGGATATATGAAGTCTGTAATATATGGCTAATTAATTGTCTACTCATGTGCGATGAGATATATTTACATATATTATTTCTCGAAGTGTGATTCCGAGATAATATAACCAATCACTATTGATGATCGAGGTGAGATTCTAAGCTAATAACCCCAAAAGTGTTATAAAAGGGGGGTGATTATAATATTAGTGTTGATAGTATATGTTATGTGTAAGAAATATATACCTTATGGTTTTCCTACTTATGTGCGATAATAAGTATGCTTAATTCTGTATTGGGGTCGATGATGTTCCGGATCAAAACATGAAGGATTCAATTTGGGGTCGATGATTTGCCGAACCAAATCGATGATGAATAATAAACATTGGTATCGACGGAAGGTCTAAACCAGCATGTGCATTACATTTACCTTGGGGTCGATGGATTTCCGAACCAATGTAAATGATAGGACGATTGGGGTCGATGATTTTGCCAAACCAATTTTCCTTATAGTATATATTGTGTGTGAAATATATACCTTAAAATATTTTACTTATGAGAAATAGTAGACACATAGATGTTATATATAGAGATATACATCAAAAGGGTAAATTAAGTAGAGAGAAACTTAATTTCAAGAGTTAACGTTAGATTGGAAAAATCTATGGAGATATTAAGTAGTGAGACTAACTTATAATATATGAGGCATGGATAACATGCAATAAGGGTTTATAATGAAGCAAGGCATGTACTTGGGGCGGCCCTTAGGATAATATGATTGGATTTTTGGGTATTAGAGGAGGTGGTGATGTTTAAGGTCCTTAGTCTTAATACCAGTCTTATCATAATTTCGAGGATGAAATTCCTTTGCGTGTGTGTGTGGGGGGGGGGGGGGGGGGGGGGGGAGTATGTAATACCCTGTATTTCTGAGTATTTCTATTTAATTAAATTGGAGAATTAAATGAGAAAATACGATTTGATTTAAATTATGCCAAAATAGTAAATTAGTGAGATTTATTAATAATTGTGATTATGGAGTATTAATTGAGAGATAAATACTGATTAATATTGTCTCTTTCTATTTACTTAGCGCAGGTAGTAAATAGTTACTTAGCACATATAGACCATTTTGGGGTGAGAACGAATAATATATTTTTAAGAGACTCAAATGATAATTTAGAGGTCACAGATTAGTCCGGAAGGGTCGAATTAGTCAAAATAGTATACCCGGGGGTACAAGTTGAGTCCCGGGGTAATTTTGGACTAAACCGAAACCGTTCGGGGGCGTTTTGGCCTTTTAACATGTGAGAGTATTGAGACCTACGAATTTGAGAGTCTATTATCAGCCGTATGAAAGAGGGGTTAGGGTTAGAACACCCATGTAAACACCAAGACCATTAGAGAGAAGGAGAAAATCATTCTCAAGGCTTAGAAGATGTTTTTGAAGAGGTTGGGTTTAGATTTTGCATCCTGGGAGCCAAAGGAGGAAGGATTGAAGAAGAGAATCATCAATCCATCATCAACTCCATGAAATCATAACCCCTCTGTCAAGGCAAGTGTTATTACAAATAAAATTCAAGTTATAATACCCATGTGTAGGAAGTTTTAAGAATTGGTTTATTCTATTGAAAAACCATGAATTAAATGTATGAATTGATCATATGTTTAGGTAGGATTGCATGTAGAATGAATCCCTCAGTAAAGATGAAATAAAATTTAAATATATTTGATGATTAACATAGAATATTTATGAGTTCTTGGTTAAATAACATGAATCTTGAATGACTTAGGGTTTAATTGATGAACACAAGATGCCAATCTGCCAGAATTTTTAACATAACTTTAAACGTCTGCCATTTGAGTTTTACTTCGAATTAGAGTGTGAACCATACATGTATGGAAAGGTATATCTATTATCTATCCAATGAACTTGTAATCAGGTCAATCGGAGTTCTGTAGAGGGAGTAATCGACATGTTACTACAGGGTGTTTGATCTGTCAGCATAGTAATTTGCCATAATTTTGACGTGACTTTAAACGTGTACGATTTGAGTTGTACTTCGAATTAGAGTGTGAATAATTGATGTATGTAAAGGTATATCTCTTATATTTCCAACAAACTTGGAATCAGATCAATCGGAGTTCTGTAGAGGGAGAAATCAAAATTTTACTAGATGGTGTTTAATCTGCCAGAAAAATTTATGATTCATTTCGGCTGCGAGAAAATGTAAGATCTTTTTTTTTAAGACTCAAATGCCTAAAATTTTATCGTGGAAGTGTTTGGGACCTTGATGAAATATATTTTTGGAATAATGATATGGAAGTAGGTCTATGATTGAGTGTTGGACTTTAATTTTGTGAGAGAATTAAAGTGGAGATTCATAGGCTTGATTGTGACGTATTCTAATTCGAGATGATAAGAATATGATTACGAAAAAGCGTGAGCGAGCTTAAATTTATTGAATCAGTAGTTTAACAAGGGTAACTACTGAATTGATATAACAAGGGGTAACTAGCACCCTTAGAGTTGTGTGAATACTCGAATTAATATGAAAGTGAAATAAATTTGTAAAGCGAACAATTATTGTTAATATGAGAGAATACTTACATACAAGTATGATTGATAGGTCGGGTGTGTACCTACTAAATTGTATGAACTATTAGGTTAAGAGATGTATACCTAAATTAACTACGTTAGGGTCGATGAAGTATTCCGAACTAACGTAGGGTTATTATATGTTAGGGTCGATGGAGTATTCCGAACTAACATTGGGTTATCATATGTTTGGGGTCGATGTAAAATGCCGAACCAAACCTTCAAACTGGTGGCGTGATGAAAGAGTTCGAGCCAGAATATGTGTATATAAATAATTGGGGTCGATGTATCATTCCGAACCAATTCTCACTTGGGGTCGATGGATCATTCCGAACCAAGAGTCCTTTACGTGTGTCAGAAGGACATAATAGTAATAACTGATATTTAGTATATATTGTGTGTGAAATATATACACTTAATGATCTTCTACTGTTGTGTATTAGTAAATGGATATATGATGTGTTTAATGATACATATCAAATTGGTAAGTTAAGTAGTGAAACTTAATTACGAAATGTACCTTTAGATAAAGAAAATCTAATTAGTAATTTAAGTAGTGAAACTTAATTACACAAGTGGGAAGACAAAAATTGTGAGAATTGTAGTAATTTTAATAGTGAAACTAAATGAGAAGTCTTGAAACATAACATAGGTGAAATGTTACTTGAGAATTAATTATCATACACGAGATGTTAGTGAAACGAATGTACTGTATGGGCGGTACTAGAACTTAGGAACATATAAGTTCAGTTGACTACTTTGGTTTTAGTTAGCTTGGGAGGTATGGCTAGATAAACTAAGTGTAAAACGTTAGGTGTGCACAAATGATGAGGGGTGAGTAAACTCAAGAGAGTGTACGAGAACCTAACATGTGTAATCAATAACCGCATTTTATATTGTGATAAACGCTTGCTAAATATTTTCAAAATGTTTTGAGTACTAACTCTTGCTATAAAATATTTTCAAAACCTTTTAGGTGTCCAGCCACAGGGACGCCATGTATGATGATTTCATTCCAGGGACTCGAAGCTGTAGCACAGTGGATGCTTAAAGGATTTTGACTAGGCGATATCTCTCATTCAGATCTAGTACAGGATCTCACACAATTCTATGTATGGACTTGTGGTCCGGTATCAGTCTCAGATGTTAGTTTCAGACTAGTGGTTATTCTATTGTTGTTTGGGATTTTTAGCCGATGGTTTATTAGGTAATACTCTTGTTCTGTAGTACTTTTACTTTGTTAGATTGGGTTTTAGTACATGGTCATTGTCTTACTATTTTCTGCATGGTTGATTTATCTATTTTAAGAAAGGTAAAATTTGGCACCGGTTTAATTTTCACTTAGGTGATTAGTAATTAATAAGTTTTCGACCGTGATGCTAAGAATGAACCATTTCAGAAACCTGTTTTAATTTAATAAAGGCCTGATCACCCGATGTTTAATTAAGCGGGGTGTCACAAGTGAGGGATTGGTGCAAGAGGAAAGACCTGGGTAGGCCAATCTTAAAAGTTGCCATAGCGACTTGCTTCTAGAAGTCCTCGACCTCGTTGAACAACTCCCAATACCTTTTTATATAGTCCCGGAGGCTCTCCTAGGGTGTTTTCTTCATTGCCAACGAGGCATCCATCCTCTTCGGATGGGATTTGTTGGTAATGAAGCGAGTTGTGAAGAGCTCTGTTAGGGACTTGAAGCTCATGATGGATCTATGAGGGAGTCTCTTGAACCACTTCTGGGCCACATCGTGCAAGTTCGATGGAAAGATCCGTCACATTAGGGCATCCTTATGGTTCCAAAGGGTCATGGCATGCCTGTACTACCTAACATGGTAGATAGGATCAGTCTTTCCATCGTAGATTTTGAATCTAGGGATCGTGAACTTCTTGGGGGCTTCTTCTTCTATCTCCTTTAAGAAAGGGTATTTTATCTGGTCCTGAGAGATCGCCTGGCTAGCTCTCTAGTCAATCTGGAACCCCGATGTGCTGGGTGATGGTCTATTTCTCTTCGAACCAAATTTCGTATGTCAACATTTTCTCGAGCTGGGCTCCTATAATGGCGAGTAGGTTTCTGTTGCTTGAGAAAGTCATCATCTGATCTGTGTCCCTCAAGCCTTTGAGATCCACGTCTAGGGCTCCTTCCTCGATTGTGAGATTTGCTCACCCCGAGAGCTAGGAGTGCAGTATTAACATTGCCTAGTGCTACGATGGAGTTCTCTCTCCATTCTATCCAATCTTCTTTTGAGACGAGCATTCTCAGCTTCTTGCTTGCGAGTGGCTTCCTCTTTCTCTTAGAGTCTGGCCTTATAGGCGTCGATTATCCTGGAGACCTGTATGGACCTGGTTGGCCCTTGGCTCTCCTCTGAGGCTTTCAGTTCTGGGAGAGCCCTAGGATTTGAGCGTTAAACTTCAGATTTGATCCTGTGAGGGGCAGGCTGCTCTTAAATATCCCCTGCTTGAGGGGCATTGTTGCTTTGATCAGACATTCTAAATTCGTTTTGGTGTAGGCTTTCTTAAAGGAAAAAAACTCTTCCCACAGACGGTGCCAATTGTGGTGACAAATAAATTCAGCATAAAATAACAAATAAAAGTAATCACCAAAATAAATAAAGAATTGAAAAGAATGACAATCACACACAACAGGATGTACGTGGTTCGGTAAAAAGGCTTATGTCCACGGTGTTGCTCTATGTATGTTATTTCTCTTTACTCCCGGGAGTGTTTTACAAAAAATAATACATGCCCTTTGCCCCGGGCGGAGGGTGGAGGAGTGGGACTCCCCCACGTTAGCCCACAATCCCTAAAGTATCTCTGAAGAGAGATTTTAGGAACTGACTGGGTCAAAATTAAATTGGTTGAGGCGTGGGACCTTTAGACTTTGGGCCGTGTTTAATTGGGCTTCTCGTCTCGGCTAAAGTGACAAATCGAGGTACCCACAATAACAATGAGAACTCCTTTCTCATGCACAGTATTGGAGGGAGACTTAAAGGTGTCATGAGAGCTGGCCAATAACTCTCACCAGTACTTAAATTACTGAAATGGTTAAACCCATCAGTTGAGATTAGAAGACAAACATTGCTGGTTTCTCTGCAAATTCATGGTGTCGTGCGTTTGAAATTTTCCAGATGAGTGAATCAATCGGATGACGCATCAGATTCCCACCCACCTTGCATTGATCATGCCATGTCATGGCCTCTAGTATCCACGGTACAGTTAAAACCGTTTTAATCGTGGCCCAAGTGGAAAATATTTCAAAACCTTTTGTGGGACTTGCGAGCTATTTTGATATTTTGCTGGTTTGTCATTTACCTTCTCACAAATGACATATCTAGGCTCACCGCATAATGGATATTTATCCTTCTCTCCGTGATCGTTGCGGTACAATATGCAATCATACTTGCATGCATGAATAGATTTGTGTTTCAATCACAAACCCTTCAATCCCTTTTTCATGGTAGGATAATTGTCTGGTAACGTGTTCTCTTTTGGAAATTTCTTTAACCAACTTAAAAATTCCGATTATGCTATTCCTAGACAAACCAAAATGACTCTTAAAATTATAAAAACCAATCATTGCATATAATACTGAGTGATCTTCATCGATATATTTATACAACGGTCTAGCCGCATCAGCTTTCAATCGTATATATTCTCTGTCTCTTGGTAGTTCGGTATCAAATTGTTCATTTTTCGCACTATTTGTCTCCATAAGTTGGTGTTTTGGTCGTGGTGGACTCCGTAAGCATCGTTAGTTAGGTCGGTCAATGGACGATGTGTTAGCGAATCATTTAGCAATTCCACTCATCGGTGTTCTGTTACGCAGTCGGTTACCGATAATTCTTCAAGAACATAAAGTACATGTTGTTCACCATGGTATGTACATTTCTTATAATCTTGACGAATTCCCCATTTTATTAACTATAACTCAACATCTTCTAAAGATTTATATTTTTTTAGTTAATACAATGGGTGCACGGACACGGAATCTTCTCACTTTTAAGGTTCTTAAAAGCGTAGCTAATAAATTATTGAACGCCTTTAACATAACTATTAGCTATTCGATCAATCTCCCCCATCGACTCCTTGAATTGTGGAAAATCCATTTAAAAATCTTCAAATTGCAGTCATGTGTTAACATGATTAAATAAATATTATGTTACATAAATATCATTTTCCATAGTAAAGCACTAATATAGTGTCAAAGCAAAGCACTAATATAGTGTCAACAATGCACTAATCAATCAAACTATGCAATAACTAAAATATAAGAACACACCAATCAACGATACTATACAACCACTTAAACTCAAATTAAATAAATTTTTCTAGTGATATTATTATAACATAAGAAAAATATTACTAAATCTTCATTAAATGATAAACTAGCCAAGTGGTAAAAGAGTTTAAATAATTTTTCAATAAATTCCCTTCTCTATTGTCGATGTGCACTGGAGCATCTACGCAAATCGATATCTACTTTATCAACCAGGATCTGACACTCACCCTCCAGCAAAGGCCGATTATGTACTAAAGTTCCTACTTGAGTGGAGATGAGCGTGCACACCCTAACGGCAAATTTATCGCTCAAGTCCTTCATATAGTATTTCTCACCATAGTCAGTGTGGGTTGTTGACGATGATCTAAGACCTGTGGCATACTGAGACGTTGAGAAGTGGAATGTTGAAGGAGGAACCGACATCAGTGAGGGGAATGGAGAAGGAGGAAAATCTTGAGGAGGTAAGGGGAAACTGGGATGCATTAGGGGCATACGACCGATTAAAAGAGACACAATTTGTGAAAGTTTATCATTCATGCCTCCCAATTCATTTTGAAGCCCCATTAAATCCCATTTAGTCCTAAAATGACGTTCATCGTTGGACGAGAAACGCTTATTAACAGAAGAAAGCTCGTCCACGAGAGGTGCGGCGTGCTTGAATCTCGTTTTTGACATATGCGACCCTAAACCTCTCGTCCTCCCTCTATGGTCCTTCCCCAAGGTCTATACGAGGGCATCATTTTCAATGTCATCGAAATAGCTTGAAGATGACTGACTACTGATAGACTCTATTGATTCTAGAGTCTTGGCCAAGTGAGGAAGGAATTTATTCTCTTTGTCTCGTCTTACATGCACATGCAAGTTGACCCTATTCGGTGTCTTTCTTTCATCTGGGTTGCCTTTTGTCTTGGTTGACCACTCATTCTTCAAATCTTCATAAGATTTCAATCCAAGCCGGTGGACATCAATTTTTTGGCCCTATTCTGCTTATTTTTCTCCCTTTGCAGCATTTTTGAGTCCTTAGCCTCAATTTCTAGAAAATCATTCCATTGATCGACAGGCATCTCAACTTTCAAAAGGACTTTATTTTTTAGCGCCAAAATTTCGGAGCTCGATGCTCCCTTAAGGAAATGTTTATGCCTAAGGTTTCTCCGATATGTTTGGAGTTCTTCAGTAACCCGAGAAATAACCTTATTTTTTGAGTTTGCAAAAAATGAAAACCGTTTGTTGATTTTCTCGTAGATATCATCTTTAATAGATTTATCTACGAGGTTCCAATTGTCAGCTCCTCCCACTCCCACATTCATTTTTGCTAAGGACAAATATTGGGCTTTAAATTGTTGAACGTGATACTTATCCCCCATGGGGTTATTTCCTAACAGAGAGAACCCAATGGGTTTCTTCTCAACTGACTTGACAGTTTTAAGAAGTGTTGGTCGTGTTTATTGGATTAATGGGAGCCTTTCCTACTGCGATTCAGAGTAGGGGAGTGAACCGTTGGTGGATTTGAGTATTGCTCACCAATTGGTGATGAGAATTCTCCTTGTGCTGGTGTCACATCCTCGGTTGGAGCGTTGTTTTCATTATCGTCCGACATTATCTACAAAAATAATAAAGTTTAATGTGTATATATAATAATAAAAGCATAATTTCAAAGTTTAATATGAAATTATAACAACAAAATAATTTTTTGACCATATATTATAATCTACCTTTTCATGGTAAGACTTTAATAAAAGTTCAATGTTCCTGATCTCCATCCAGTCGGGATTTGTTTTTAAAAACCTATGGATTTTTGTATGTGGCCAATTAGGAGGAAGTGTATCTATAATGGATGCATAGATGTCAGTGACATGAACTCGAAATCTCATCCTCTTTAGCTAATTAGCAAGATTGAGTTTGACGTGCATGTGTCTCTTTGTACGTAATTCTATCCATAACGGGTGATTTTTTCTGCCTTCTGTAACAGCGGAAGCAAGGTCAGTGATGTATTAGGATTATGTACACGAAATATATATTGTACAACTTCATCCCAGCATTATGGTAGGGAAAACAGAATACGATTGAGCAAGTACTATAGCTGGAGATGAACTCCAAGGTTTATAAGGTAGTTAAATTATTCGATATTCCTTTTACCATACCAATAAATTGGAGTACCCTACGAATGAGGCTTATTAATGAAAGAGGTACGAGTGCGGTCCAATTTCAACCTTTCACACTTTTGTTGCTATTTATTATCACCGTGACTCATTTTTCCTGACAAAATGAACGATGGCGTGAATATTATTCCTATAAATAATGGATCGAATTAATTATTAACTAGTTATTATGTTCAAGGGCGTGAATCTAGTGTACACATACACACAGACCGTGGGTACCCTGACTACACGGTCGGTTCCTGCAGGTTATATTGGACGTTTTGTGGTTGTTTTACATAAAGATATATGGATGAGATTGTGGAGTCACTTCGGGTCGCATACTCCCAAAATATACCTCACTTTTTTAGGCCTTATAATTCCACAACTCACACAGCATGTAATTGAATAAGAGAACGGTACGACCCAGGTCGCAAATTTTTTTGTGACCCGACCTTTGATGTCCTTCACATAACAGTTACTCCCACCAATAATATGGCATTTGATAAGGAGAGGGTGGAATCAAACTATAGTTTCATAACAATCCTTACTTCCCCTCACTCTCCTCAACTAAATCGAATCCCACCATCTAAAATCAGTATTGGGAACACTTGCTATAGTTGCAAAAGCCAGGGCACTTATCCAAAGACTGTTCAGACAAAACACAAAAGAAACCAGCGAAGCCACGTAGTCTCCCACGAGTGAATCCCGTGTATGTGTGTGTATCTAATCGTTAATTTATTAGGTTTTAAATACCTACTTTTTTTATTTAAGCCAAAATCCCTAAAATCAATCCTAACATCAACCCTAAAATTAACCCTTACAAACATTAGTCATAAAATTAATCCCTTACAAACATTACCCCTAAAATTATAACCGAATTTAGCATCAATATTCAAGGAGAGGTATTTTTTTATATTTCAGCCCCAAACTGATACCAACATTATTCATATATATATATATATATATATATTTTATTCTAGAATACACACACATATATACAATGTACATATACAGTATACAGACATACATTTACACAATACACACGTTTACAGTATACATACATACATACATACATACATACATACATACATACATACATACATACATACATACATACATACATACATACATACATACATACATATATACATACATACATACATACATACATACATACATACATACATATATACATACATACATACATACATACATACATAATACGCACACATACACACACCTATACACACAGAAATACATACACACAAAAATATACACATACATACACACACAGAAATATAAATGCACAAAATATTACCTTTGATATGGAGAGAGAGCTTGAGTGAAAAGCATAAGACTGAGATTGAGAGAGAGCCGAAATCGCCGAAGAAAAGTCGAAATCGTCGGTGAGAGGGAAAGTTTAGAGGGTTTAGAAATTTTCGAGGGAAATGAAAAGTTCGTATGGGAATTAAGTATAAAGACACTGGTCACGGTCCTAAGCTGTGACCACTTGTCGTGACCCTTTTAATTTTTAACACGTCAGCATGTAAATAATACATTAGTCACGTCCCAAAGCTGTGACTCGATTCCCAAGATGGTCACAATCTTCAGCCGTGACTATCTCAATGTGGCTTTGGGTTTATGGTCACGGCCTTAGACAATGACCCCATCTGAGACCACATCTGGAGGAAAACTTGGCACCATAATGGCCACGGATGGATCACGGCTCATATCTGTGACCCACACGAGTCACGGCCTGGGTCCATGACCACATGCAAGACAATCCATGACCACACTGAGTCATGGACTTGGTCACGCTCATTTTGGATATGGTCATGGCTATGGGTTGTGACCCCAATACCATGACCATTCGCAAGATTTGGTGTAGTGATATTCATATCACAATCCAATTGTGCAAAGACCTTGTGTAGAAATACAGTCTAGACTCCGGTAAGAACGCTTGCACCCCTATGAGTTCATCGACAAAGCTTAGAAAAGACGCTTTAGGCAAAAACATAAAGCATACTTTATATCATATCATGATAGTTAGACTGCTTTACCTTACCGCTAGTTGAGCCGATATTTCCTTTAGTGTTGGAGTCTGTGAGCGATACCAGGCATCCCCGAAAGAGTCGTACTTGTACGCTCTAAAACGTATTATCAAATATGTGAGTGGGACTCTCTAATACGATATTTGGTATTCCTTTGATACCGATGGCCGTTTGTCTTCCTATTCAGATACCGATTGGGACGGGAATGACGATAGGTGTAGGAGCACATCTGGTGGGTGTTTCTACTTTAGGAGTGCTCTTGTCTTGTGGATGAGAAAGAAGCAAAACTCCATATCTTTATCCATGACAGAGGCTGAGTATATAGCTATTGAGAGTTATTTCAAATAACTCTTATGGATGAAGCAAATGTTTGAATATTATGGGATTTCACAGGGCACGATAACTATTTCCTGTGATAATACGAGCGCCATTCACATTTCACGTAATCTAGTCTAGCATTTGCGTACAAAACACATTAGGATACGCGAGCACTTTATTCGGGACCTAGTTGAGGAGAAGATCGTGTCCTTGAGCTTTGTGAGCACCAATCGTCAGTTAGCCAATATTTTCACGAAACCTTTAGACGCACTTCGATTCGAGGATCTTAGAAAGTCTTTAGGTATTTGCACCGTTGACTGAGATTGGATATGTTATCTAGTATAGGATGATGTTAACGCTTATTCATATCTATTCATATTGCTAGATTGTACTACCATTGTGTTACCGTTGTATTTATCTTTTTCCATTATGATATATTTTTTAAAAATTCCAAAAAGATTTTTGTTTTTCTTAAAAAAATTCGGGAAAATACAAAAATATTTTTGATTTCTTTTTAAGAAAAATTCAAAAAGATATTAGTTTTTGATAAAATTTTTGAAAAATCTAAAAAGATTTTTGTATTTTTTTAACACCATATGTGGATGAACATTAGAGATGTTCAAGTCACCAATTCACTCCATATCAACATGGCTATTTTGTAGTGTTTTGAGATGTGACATTATTTCATTTTCTGCTTTAGTGTGGATTCATTAAGATGTGATATGATGACTACTTTCTACATGTTTGACTCCTTGTCACCTTTAATTCACACGAGTACGAACTTAATTGAGTATTGCACTTACCTTTCACGTGTTGATCATAGTATTTTCATCTCAATCTTTCTTTTAAAACAAACAAAATGTGAAAAAATGAGATAATAAAATTAGTATTTGTAAGAACCATTGCTCGGATTGGAAAAATTAAAAAACATAGCTCAAGTAAATTTTGGTATATTTAATGCAATGGAATCGGGCTGCGAAAGACATGTTGACTTTGCATGAAAAGCCACCATTTTTAAAAAGAAAAGAGCCTACAAGATTACAAGCACATAAAAACAGAAGTGCCAAGCCAATTATAAGAACATTGATGCTTCGCTATAAACGATCATTAGTTTCTTTAAACATTTGAGAGAACAAATTTAATATGCGAGTTTAGAGGGAGTTGAGTCGAAGATCAATGGGTTTGCACATCCTTAAAAATCTCGTAAAAGTATTACATAGTTTTGGGTGTTATTAGTGCAGAAATAACTTATGATTTTTATTAGGTGAATAAGTTCAGTCGATTTCACTTGAGTTCACCATTTTTACACCTAAGTTAGACTTTGAGATATTGTGTTAGTGGTGTCTCATTCTTTCATGCACATATGTTATGTTTGTCTACGTTGATTAACCAATATAATGTGTTCACACCCCCTACATTCCATTTTCATCATTCGATTATTTTTGTGCTTCTCCATGGTGTGTTGTTTTTGTAAAAAAAAAATTACTTGAAAAAATTTGAAAAATAAAAAATAATTTGTGGAGCCTTTGAGATTATTATTGCATATTTATTCATTCATATCTTGTTTTGATGATATCCTTTTATGCTTGGTGATGTTTCCTATATTTTTCATGACGAGTTTTTACTCCTTGTCTATTTTGGACAAAATAAAAGGGGGAGAACAAATTACGGGGGAGTTTGATTTATTGGGGAGATTTAGTTTGATTTATGGGGGAGATTTTTTCGTGCATTTATTTGATATATTTAAAACTCGATGCATCACGAGGTATTTTCTTTGTTTCATATGTGTAGGTACTTTTGGAAAATCATATTTGGATTACACTCAATGAAGACAAAGTGCCTAAGAGAAGACAAAGAAGACATGGATTTATTTACAAATCATCTCTAAATTCAAGAAGATCTTCACAAAACAAGGTATAAAATAATTGAAGATTTTGAATTTATTTGTGTTAATATTTGGGAGTTATTTTATTTAAAGTCGAGGCATCTTTCTAACATTTTCATTCGAAAGGGGCGTTTGAAGGTTCCTTCAATTGAGCTTTTAACAAGAGCGTACTATTTTGGCTCGTTCGAAGCATGTTTAAAGCTCACTTATAACGAGATCGGAATTTCATTCAAACAACCTTGCATTCGTTCAAACATGAGTCTTTTCTCATTCAAACAAGGCTTAAATTTCCTTCGAACGAGTGTCGTCGCCTCGAATTTTGTGTCGCCTTATAAATACCTATTTCATACAATATTTTGAGATATTTTTGTGAATACGATTTCTGAAAACCTGCTACCAAAGTTCCCACTTTCTTTAGGTCAAAAACCTCTTTTGATTCACAATCATCACTCCCAATTATATATGTGAATTTGTTTGAAACCCTAGATAGTTCTATATCTGAGTTACTCTTGTGGAGAGATTCTCTTCACTACTGACCATTGTGGTTCTCGAGGGGGTCACTGCTAAAGGAAGACAAAGGTTGATCGGTGGATATCGAGGGTGGACTGCCACCTGTGCACGACCCTAGACGGATTCGTGTTCTGTAGAGGTTTTATAAGTTGTGTCTTGTAAAAACTCTATAGTACCGATAAAAGGTTTTACTCGCGAGGGGTTTTTTCTCAATTTTCCTTGTCATGTTTGCATGCGTAATTTTATTTGCTTTATCACCTAGTTGCTTATTTAAGGTAAAAGTTAAAATTTGGACTTGTGTGTGATGGACACTTAATTATAGAAATTATCCAATAAGATTACAAGTGCACTCTCAAGTGTTAACCTATATCACTCCCCCATTATGGCCATAAAAACCCTTGGCATTGCTTGCCCTTTGGAAGAGGTGGATCCTGCCAATTTCGAGGAATGAAATCATGATCCTAATACCCTTTGTTGGAATCAGGGAGATGAACTACCAAAACCCTGTCAGTTTTCTTCGCCTTTAGGTACAAAACACCGTATGTTGTGTAGGACCACGAATAAAAATATATAATTTCTGGAATCCCTATATTGGTCTCATACAGTCCCTTTATTCCATGGACTCTATTTTCGATCTATCATATGTTTAGGGAACATTGGGCAAAACGATATAAAAAAACTCGCAAAATTCCAAAAATGTTGGTTTCGGGGAAATGTTATCCCCTCCTTCAGCCACTATGGATCCTATGGCCACCATTAACAATGATGTAGTTTATGGTCACTGTGGCACATTTAATCGTGATCCAGGGGGGATTAAGTATATTTTTCTAAAATCTTTTGAGGACCTCTCAGTAACCATATAGACTATTTTCAAAGAAGAAAATAGTGGAAAGAGACTACGTAATTAAAATAAATAGAAAGAACTGAGGAGACATAAGAAACAAGCTAGTATGAAGAAGACTTACAAAGAGGATTGAGAAAATAGGAGCTCCAATAAGTCTTTTTAAGCAAGAGAAGAAGGATCCAAAGTGATGGTACGGAGTTTGAAATAAGTGAAGGTCGAATTCCAAGAGTTTAAACATATGGAGTAGGACCCAAGATTAAAACTGGCGATTTATTTCTTGCATCGGACCAGCATACCCTTGGTATTTTCAAAGTAATTACAGAACACGCCCTCGCGTAGAGCTCAGGCTTTGGTCTCAAAATTTAGGAAAAAAAATATGTAAAATTATTTGGCCCATCTTTAACAAAGAATTTTTGGGGCAATTGTGGGTGCAAGACCATAAAGTCCCAATATTTGGCTGCCCAAACAGGCCCAACGTCCTACCCAAGTCAGATTTAGCATCAAGTAAATAATTATGAAGGCATATCACGTGGATAATTATGAAATCTCATTCTTGTTACCTACGTTCTCGAAGGAGATAAACATGAATTAATTAATGAGCCAATAAGCAGCTAGAAGAGTTTGTGCACAGCTCAACAACTCTTACCATTATAAATAAAACCTCACCCGGGTAATGGGACATGTAATTTTGAACCTCTGAAAGAATTAACAAAAGTGAGAAACCCTCAGTGGATGTAGGTTGTTGTCGAACCAAGTAAATCATGTGTGTTGTGGCCTTTAATTGCTCATTAAATTTCTTTGCTTTTAGAATTATTAATTTTTATTTCTTGCACTCACATATACATATACATGACTCATGGGGGTGTAGTTGGTGCTGGTTTGCATGTTGATGATTCAATGGGTTGCAACGTGCTTATTAGTGGTGCAATATGTTGTTGTAGTCTGTGTTTTTTCGTTGGGTGGTGTTCTCTAGTGATAGTGGGAGGTAATTGAATATTTTTAATTTTTAGCCATCAATTATTTTTAACATATTAGGTAATTCATTAATGATATATATTTACATAATATATTTATCTAACACAAGTGATTATAAGATTATATATTTTCGAATAGTTTTTCAAAATATGCGACTCATATTTTTACAGGGGTTGGCACAGTGTTTTGGTGTTGTAGGTGTAGCAGTAGTGTTGCAGGGTGCTCATAGTCCATGTACATGGAAAATATGCACGAGTTCTCATAGTTTTTCCAAACAAATTAAAAAAGTAACAAGGATTTATATTTTCAAAGAAAATTAAGTTTTAAAATTTTAAAAAAATCAATTATTTTTTTTAATTCTATGTTTAATATTCTTTTAATATAAAACAATTTAAATATTGTTTCAATTATTTATTTTCTTGTTAGAATTTTTGTAGTTTTGAACAAATCTAGACTAAATTTTTTCTATGATACAAATTTATACTAGTTTTTAGTACTTAATGAAAAAAGCAAATAACTTGTTAGCTTTTGTTTTGAAAATTTAGATATTATTTTAAAATTTTATTGAAAGCTTTATAGATTGTTTCAAAAAAGGGTTTATTATATATAAGTCTTATTAGATATTTCTTTACTCATTCTAGTCCCACGATATTTTCCTCCTGCATATACGTCATATTCCTAATTTTAGGGACTTTTTTTTTTACTATTATGCCCTTTTAAAACCAACCACCCGTAACTTCCTTTGGAAAGTTACATAAGTGGTCTAACTTTTTTATTTTATTTTCAAATGATCATAACTTTTGATTGACAAATCCATTTTTCACAAAATTACTATTTTTGAAATCTCCTCGCCAAGATCTATCAAACAAGATCCATGAACCGTATAAAATTTTGAAGAAAAAAAATTACACAAACAGTAAACTTTATTGTATGCACTAGAATGTGAAATAGTTTTATATCTATGACATTTTCACAAATAGTGATATTTTTTGTGTTAATATTACACAGGTGGTAAAATTTACTGGTTAAGTAAATGGGTCAAATAATTTATAAACTCATATATATATTGAAAAAAAAGACACATATTTTTACTTTAACCCATATAGTTGCTCAAACACCCATTTATCCAATATGTTGTTATTTTTAATGGTTTGCGCTAATGGAAAATGCCACCCCTACTCACCCAAACCGAAGATCTTGTTGATCTAAACTCAATTTATTCAATATTCTCTTATTTGTAAAGGTCCAATCGCCAGCGCCAACCCATGCCAGCTCAACCCACCACAAACTGGAGCTCCTGTTTGGGGCAGTGGTGGATCCAGGATTTTAGTCCAACCGAGGCTAAATTGATTCAAAAAAAAATTTAACGACACTAATAAATAATCAACTCATAAAAAACAACAACCGATAAAACATAAATACCGAATATGCCAAAATTTCATATCAATTCATCCATACATAACCAGTTTTTGCAAATACAAAGAGATTGAACCTCAGCTTCGTAAACGGCTTGTGTATTGTCTCCTCTTTTTCGTTTAAAAAATTTCTCCATAACTTCCTATTTAAAAAAATACCACATATTTTAGACTACATTTATCACCACATATTTTAAAAAAAATAAGGGCATATATTTTTGGGACACAAATTACAGAAATTTGACATTTTTTTTCCAAATTACAGAAATTATAGATATTTTTTTGGAGAAATTACAGAAATTTGAATTTTTTTTTTTGAGAAATTGTATGAAAAATATATACCCCTATTTTTGTACAATTTCTCAAAAAATCTTAAATTCAACCAATCAAACATTCAATCAAAACCCTATATTTTACACAATAAAAAACTTACACAAAGATCATATATTCAACCAAAATCATACATTCAATCAAAATTATACATACAATAAAAAATTTAACACAAAAATCAGATTAAGGGACAAAAAATACCTCTAAAAAAAAGGGTTGGGTTGGGCGTGGCTATCGACTGCTGGTGTTGGGCGTGGTGGGGTGGTTGCTGCCTTGGTGGTGGTGGGCGTGACAGTGGACGGCTGGTGGTGGTGAGGTAGGAGAAGAAATGAGTAGGAGAAGAGAAATGAGGTAACAAATAGAAGAGATGTTTGAAAATTTTAGGGTCTGCTGTTTCTTCTCTTTCATTTACCAAATTTAGTTTTTTAAGTAATTACAAACTTATACCCTAAGGTTTGAAAATAATTATAATTATACCTTAAAGTACGAAATCTTACCAAAAAACCTTAAATATTTTTTTTTTAAGAAAAACTGAACCGGGGCTATAGCCCCCCTTGGTCCTAAGCTCCATCTGCCTCTGGTTTGGAGTGATTAGGGGTGGCATGGGGTGCCACTGGCGCGGACCTTTAAAAATAAGAGATTATTGGATAAATGAGTGTTTAAGTGACTAAATGACTTAAATTGTTAGTAGGTCGCTTTATATATATATATATATATATACACACACACACATTAATTGACCAACACAGTAAATTTTACTGTGTTGAAATAGTTTTATATATGTGTTGAAATCTTCTCGCCGAGATCTATCAAACAAGATCCATAAAGCCTATAAAATTTCGAAAAAAAAATTACACAAACAGTAAAGTTTACTGTATGCACTAGAATATGAAATAGTTTTATATCTATGACATTTTCACATATAGTGACAGTTTTTGTGTTAATATTACATAGCTAATAAATTTTACTGGTTAAATAAATGGGTCAAATAATCTATAAACTCATATATATATAATAAAAAAAAAGGCACATATTTATAATTTAACGATTTAGTCACTCAAACACTCATTTATATAATATTCTCTTATTTTTAAAGCTCCGCGTCAGCGGCACCCCATGCCACCCCTACTCACTCCAAACAGGAGCTCCAGTTTGTGGTGAGTAGAGCTCGCATGGGTTGTCGTTGGCACGGACCTTTAAAATAAGAGAATATTGGATAAATTAGGTTTGGATCCACCAGATCACCGGTTGGGGTTGGTATTTAGTGTCATTGGCGCGGACCTTTAAAATTAAGAGAATATTAGATAAATGGGTGTTTAAGCGACTAAATTGGTTAAACTATATATATATATATATATACACACACACATTAATTGACAAACACGATATATTTTACTATGTCAAAATAGTTTTATATGTGTGTCATTTACACAACACATTAATTGACAAACACGATATATTTTACTATGTCAAAATAGTTTTATATGTGTGTCATTTACACAAACAGTAACATTTATTATGCAGTAACATATATATATATATATATATATATATATATATATATATAGATTATTTAATCCATTTATTTAACCAGTAAATTTTACTTTCTGTGTAATATTAACACAAAAAATATCACTGTTTGTGAAAATGTCATAGATATAAAACTATTTCATATTCTAGTGCATACAGTAAAGTTTACTGTCTATGTAATTTTTTTCTTCGAACTTTTGTAGGCTTCATGGATCTTGTTTGATAGATATCGGCGAGGAGATTTCAACACATATATGAAACTATTTCAATACAATAATATTTACTATGGTGGTCAATACAATAATATTTCAATACAATAATATATATATATATATATATATATTGTAAAAAAGACACCTATTTATAATTTAAATCATTTAGTCACTCAAACAGTCATTGATCCAGTATTCTCTTATTTTTAAAGGTCCGCGCCAACGGCACTCCATGCCACCCCTAATCATCCCAAACAGGAGCTCCGGTTTGTGGTGGGTAGAGCTGGCATAGTTTTCCGTCGGCACGGACCTTTAAAAATAAGCGAGTATTAGATAAATTGGGTTTGGATCCACCAGATCTTCGATTGGGGGTGCATAAGGGTGGCATTGGCTACCGCTGGCGCGGACCTTTAAAAATAAGAGAATATTGAATAAATGTGTGTTTGAGAGACTAAATGGGTTAAACTAAAAATATGTGTCTTTTTTTAATATATATATATATATATATATATATATGAGTTTGTAGATTATTTGACTCATTTATTTAACTAGTAAATTTTACTGTTTATGTAATATTAACACAAAAAATGTCACTGTATGTGAAAATGTCATATAAAATTATATCATATTCTAGTGCATACAGTAAACTTAACTATTTGTGTAATTTTTTTCTTCGAAATTTTATAGGCTTCATAGATCTTGTTTGATAGATCTCGACGAGAAGATTTCAACACATATATAAAACTATTTCAACATAGTAAAATTTACTGTGTTGGTCAATTAATGTGTGTGTGTGTGTGTGTGTATATATATATATATATTTAAAAAGATACCTATTTATAATTTAAGCCATTTAGTCACTCAAACACTCATTTATCCAGTAATCTCTTATTTTTAAAGGTCCGCACCAGCGGCACCTCATGCCAACCCTAATCACCCCAAACAGGAGCTCCGGTTTGTGGTGGATTGAGCTGGCATGGGTTGCCGCGGGCGCGGACCTTTACAAATTAGCGAATATTGAATAAATTGAGTTTGGATCCATGAGATCTTCGTTTTTGGTGAGTAGAGGTGGCATTTTCCATTGGCGCGGACCTTTCAAAATAAGAGCATATTGGATAAATGGGTGTTTGAGCAACTAAATGGGTTAAACTAAAAATATGTTTCTTTTTTTCAATATATATATATATATATATATATATATATATATATATATATATATAATAAAGTAGCTTGGTTTTTGAAAATATACACATTTTTAATGGTGCGGATTGATGTCACATCCTTACATATTTTGTCAAAATGAAAGGTTGAGATCACATCTCTTTCCTTTTTACCAACTTACCCCTCAACTATTTGGTTTCCCCCTCTTTTTCTACCTCTCAAACTTGCCCTTTAATTCAAAATTTGTGCAATTTTGGAATACCCTCTCAAATTAGACACCCCACCACTCCCGCTCATACATTCTCTCGAGTCTCAACTCTCTCCCTCAAACTCTTACACGCAAACTCACCCGTCGCCCTCTATCATCCTCCCCTTATCTCACCGTCGTCATCTCTCATCCTACAGGTCACTCTCATACACACATACACACACATAAACACACGCACTTGATTTTGTTTACAAATTTTATTCCTTTTGTTTTAGATCAGATTATGTGTATGTCTTTGTTGTCTGATTATAATATGGATCTTCTATTTAGGGTGATGATTTTTATCTTATTTTTTGGCCAAGAATGTTCACAATCATCTATGTTCGGGATTATTTAACTACTTAGAACTTTTTCTGTCATCCATGAACTTTTAATTTATTTTTGTTGATTTTGAGTTACAGGTAATGTATACACATCCATCCATTTCAATGTTCAATGTTCAGTTCAATAATGCCCTAATCTCAAAAGAGGTACTTTTTCATTTTCCCACTAATTTCTCTTTCATCCTTTCATTTTTGAAACATGTGAACAATTATTTTGGGATTTATAATTTCTTTGCTGATAATCCCAAATACATTAGGGTGATTAACCCTAATTTAAAATGTACTCGGGGTTCTTGATCTTCTAAGTAATGTAATTGACAATATTTACCTTCTTATATGTAATTGACAAGTAACCATTGGTAATTTTGATGTTGTAATCAAATTATGTTATCATTTCAACGGATTTGACTTTCACAAGTAATAAGTGAGTTCAATTTTTAATTTAGCATGTAAACAAGTGCGTGTATCGACAAGGATTGCGTGTAAACAAGTAAGTGTATCATCAAGGATTAAGTATCTCTCTTTTTATTTTTTTCCTTACACAGGGTTCTTTTGTTGAGTAACTTGAGTATGTATAATAATATTTTGTTTCTTTTCCTTTATGATGTGATTTTATTTGTAATTTACAACTGAATTATTATTATTATTATTATTATTATTATTATTATTATTATTATTATTATTATTATTATTCCGTTGGAATCATGTTCACTCTAATTTATTTTAGCTGTATAACTAAATCAATTATGACTTGGCATCAATAATGTATGGTATATAATCAACTGGGTGCATCAAATTCCCTCTTAGTAAAACACTGAAAATTTTGTGCCTCGAAGAATTTTGATGTCCGATCCCTCTTGGTATAGTACAGTGTTGAGATTGTTTTTTTAATTTAGTATGAAGATATTTATCCAAGTTTATAGTTAAATAAAAACATAAATGATTTATTTTTTATCAAATGGATGACGAGAATGCCCTGCTACAGTAGGCCCTTGCAATGTCAATGGATGATGCTCTTGCTCTTCAATTCTTTGTGCAGGAAAGATCAAAAGGTGAATCAAGCCAGACAGATATGAGTAATTTGTTGGCATACTAACAATTCGTGTCATCCATACTTGCTTCGCTCCCAGGTGTTAATCTAAACGACCTTTCGGTGAAAGATTTGCTTGCATCCATGCAAAGTCAGTTCAGGTCTGAGCATAAGAAGGATGAGGAAAAGGCTCCAAAGGAGTTCACCCTGCAATTCACAATAGTACTTAAATGCCTTGGTGTTTATGATGTTTGCAAGTGTTTTGTACGGTGTTCTCTAATTTGTATGTTTATATGCAAGGGGTGGGCACTTGAACCTAAATCTCATTACTAATATACTATAAATAGGGAGAATGTGTGTATGTGCTTCACTGTAATGAGAAAGACAATCAACGCCATGTGTAACCTGAACCAATCATGTAAGAACTCACCAAATATGGAAGTAGTGGCATAGCCCGCTCAACAGGTAAACTCTCACATTAAACTATTCGAATTCACCTATTTTACTAAGACATTCGGTTTCGTATTTTGGTGATGTCTTTTGCTAATATAATATTATTTTTTCGCATTGATTATTTTTCCCTTTACATTTTGGTCAAGCCTTCACTTGAGTTATTTATTTATTTCACGGCAAGAGAGTTCTTAGGAACTAATACTATGGTATTCCATTGTTGGGCTATGGATATTATGATGAGTGTGGTTATTTTTATATGTTTTTCTCCTCTCATTTTTATAGTGAATTCACTTTTTTTATTGATATAGATTTGGGCCGAGATTTATATCCATGAATTTGTGTGACTAGACTTTTCTCAGATAAGAGAATGAAGGAAAGATCTAAAGCACCAATACACAAGAATTCCCTCAATGTATTATAAGGTTTTAGTTTTCGTTTGAATGATATTTAGTTGTGCTTTGTATTTTCCAATGGCATGTTATTTTGGTGTATGATTTCAGATTCAAGAGCGGTGAGTTTAAATTATGTGGATTTTGACGATTTCAACTTTCTCTCCCACGGTTTCACAAATTCGTTTGAGCAGAGATGATGGTTGTTGCTGCCTATTTGCCCGCCGTCAATCCTTATTACATTGATTTGATTAATTCTGTTTCTCTCTATAAATCTGTACATAGTTTCTTGGGATATGTCTTTGAGAAATTTATTTTTTATTCTATGCACTAATTTTGTGTTTGATATTGTTAATGGTATATTTTTGGATTTGAGTTTCAAGTTTTGCAATTGCAGACATCAATAGTTCCTCAGAGTTATGATTGTTGCGTGTTTCTGCAGTTGCTGCAGTTGCTAACAGTTGCTCCTATTCGCGTTTATGAGGTTATGACATTCTATTCTATGTTCAATCGCGCAAAGGTGAGAAAATTCCACCTTTTAGATATTTAACCGTACACGCAGGTTGCATCATTAATGCTTATTTACATATTTCACTGTACACGTTGGTTGGTAACATATGTCTCTTTTCAAACCAAGAACACGATGATTATATTTCACCGTACACGTTGGTTGGTACCGTCTTTAATACCAGTATATGCTATAATTATGTTAACGCACCTTATTGAACTATGACGGTACCAGTTATGTAAAAGAACGGTAGTTCAATTAGGCATCTAAACAGTTGTAACATATGTTTTAAACTACTCAGTTATGCATCAATTATAGCATCTTTTTTGTGTACCATAAATACAACTACCATATAAGGAACACTACTCGGTACCTATTAAACAATTACAAACTTACAGCTCAGTTATACTCACAAACTAGTTATCTAATAATGTATCAATAACAATCCAATCATGTATCAGTTCAGTTCAGTTATAGCAACTGTATCAGTTAAGTTCCAAACTACTCAGTTTAGTTATAGCAGTTATTTAATACGAAACATTAGTAGATATTAGTTCAATTATAGCAACATTCAAAGACTAAGCAGTACAATAATGCATCTGCCTAATAAGCAATCAGCAACACTCGAAAATGCATATGTCTAATAAGCAATTAACATCAGTTCATATAGAAAACTATCTTACAATTATTATAAATTTTTTGGATGTTAAATCGATTCTTAGATGGAGGTTGCGATGGAGATGCCGAAAAGACCGGTGTCGAAGCCAAGCTCTTATAAATGTAATTTTCTTCGCACACATTCATGTCTTAAGAGTTTTTTTCTTCGCACACATTTTTTTTCTTATGCTTTACATTTTTTCTTCATAGTAGCTATATGCCTATATGATATATGCTATAACAGTAGCTATATGCTATATGATATATGCTATATGCTATACAAGTAGCTGTTATATGCTATATGCTATATGCTATATGCTATACAAGTAGCTATAGCTATATGCTATACAAGTAGCTATATGCCTATATGTTATATGCTATAGCAGTAGCTTTATGCTATATGCTATAGCAGTAGCTGCTATATGCTATATGCTATATGCTATATGCTATACAAGTAACTTCTATATGCTATACAAGTAGCTGCTATAGCTATATGATATATGCTATACAAGTAGCTATATGCCTATATGCTATACAAGTAGCTATATGTTATATGCTATACAAGGATCGTTGAAGGAGTTAGCTGCTATGCCTATAGGCTATACAAGGAGTTAGCTGTTATAGCAATAGCTGCTATAGCTTCTATAGCTGTTATAGTAGCTGTTATAGCTGCTATATTAGCTTCTATAGCTGCTATATTAGCTGTTATAGCTGCTATAGCAGCCCTAGCTCCTCCTCCCTCCTCTCGGCAGCAGCCCTCCTCCTCTTGGATCGACATAGAACACCGACTCCTCCTCCCTCCTCCTCTTTATCATCTGTTACCTCTGTTAATAGTTTTAATTTGTATTTTGTAAGCGATGCTGAAGATATAAAGCACAGTTGCTTGAACCTTCACCAAGAAAGACACATTTTATGCTTTCGTAAGTGGTTAACTACATGCCTACCTAATACCTAATACCTAATACCTAATACCTAATACACTTGAGTTTTGAGTTCTAATTTACACTTTTTGAAGATATATGATAAGTTGGTAATTCATGATTCTCATTGTGTTTTTTTGGGTTTTGAGCCACTACCTCCCTTAAAGCAATATGTTCAATCGGAACCCGGACCTTCTGGTGGCAGTGTGAACCGACGAACAGGAAGCCGTTGTCCGATGCACTCAGTTTTCATAGCATTCAAGCTAGCACTTTCATTTTCGATGCACTACGCCGCTGCCCATAACAGGTATTGTTGCTAAAATGTATAGGTACTGCTTCAAAAGAGGCAGTTTTATTGTGGAATATGAGTATGCGCTTCCATTTTCTGTTGTCGGTTTTTATACAAGTCATGCATCATTCCTCTACTTTTCCTTCATTCCTATATGGGTTCTTGGTTCTTCGTATGTAACCATAACCTGTTGGATTGTGACATTGAATAAGCAAATCAAGTCTCTTATTAGCTTAAACCATTTGCTTTATGCAGGGCGCTTAGGAAAAGAACGTTGCGAATGGAGACCCGTTTCACTAAAACGTATGATTCTCTCTTATAAATTTAAATTTAAACAAACTTATCTTAGATGACATTTATATAAAAATTATTTATGTAGTTTCATAGTGGCATTGCGCCAATGTGTTGTAAATTTTATAAGTCTCTTATTAGCTTACAACTCATATTTCTATGCATGTAGCAAGTTTTGGAAACAATTGTATGTGAAAGGCTACAACATAGATATATTAATGGGATCATTGCATATTTGAATGATCAGATTACATTATATACGCAAGACAGAATACTGATTCATTTCATCTTTATTTTATAGAACAAGTTCTATTGGTTCTTTTGTTCTATGTAAGTACATATTGTGGGTAAAACATGTTCTTTTATTTTATGTCATTATGTCACGCACTCAAGTCAATTGAAAATTTGACTCAGTTTTATGCAAATGACAAAATCAGTTTTATTATCTTACTATTTCATTGTGCTCGAGTGTATAGCTCCTATTTCCAATTAATGTTAATATTTTCTCCAATAGCATCTTTAGGTGAATATTGATCATCATTTTAGTTATTTATGGATATTGTGTTTAATACTTATCATTTATGTGTTTTGATACGGTGTGTCCTTTATTTTTGCTTATTTGACCTTTGGTCCCCATTCACGATGTCATTTATGGATATTGTGTTCCCGTTGCTTATTTGACCTGTGTATGTTGTATTTAAATTTTAATTGTCCAATCTTTTGGTTTTGTAGGACTTGGTTGTCAGGATGATGTGACGGAGCACTGATGATTTAGTGGTATCGGGAACATCGACATATATCGCATTTTGTTTTAGCGATGAACCCATAAAGGCGATACATAATAGAAACAAATTATGAATATTTAATTTTGACCGATAATTATCTTTTTGAATATTGTTATTGGGTTATTTTTTATTTCTTAAACATGATGGTTAGTCCTATAAATAGAGCAAACTCTGGCCAATTTTTTTAAAATTGTTTACAATTATTTATGTTGTATAATAAATATTCTCGACTAAAGTATTGGTGTTATTCTTATGAATTGAGTTGAATTGATGAATTTGTTTATACAATGTTTAAATTATATACGACCTAACACTTTGTTTTGTTGGGGGAACAAAATTGTTTTCGTTTTGTAATTACGTACTTCGAAATTTTTTGCCGTTTTGCGATTACGTGCTTTTTAAAAATATTCGTCGTGCCTTCAGGCACGGGCATACCCTAGTATATATATATATATATATATATATATATGCTCCCACTATTCCCACTCTTTAATAAGTTTCCCCCACTCCACTTTTGTATTAAAAGACCATAATATCCTCAAAGCTCATTATTTCTTTTTCATTGATCCAAAACTCAGTTGTAAAAATTAAAAATTATTTTTATTATATAAAAAAACTGTTTATTAACAAAAACTGTTTTTAAAACATAAGAAATGTTTTAACTTTTTATAACTACTTAAAAAAAACATTTCAACTGTTTTTAAAATAAATAAATTTGACAACAGTTTTTAAAAACTGTTTATAAAAATTTGCCTTTTATATATAAAAAAAACTATACATTTTATTTCAAACTATTTTATAAAAAAAATTAACATTATTTTCTATAAATATAAATAGTTGTTTCTAAAAACAGTTTTTTGTTTAAAAATCAACATTGTTAATTTTATATTTATAGAAAGCAGTTTTTTCAAAAAAAATTATTACTGTTTTCTATAAATATAAATAAAACACTAGAAAATATTTAAAACAGTTTTTTTACAAAATAGTTGTTTCTAAAAAGAGTTTTTTGTATAAAAGTAAGCATTGTTAATTTTATATTTATAGAAAACAGTTTTTCTACTGTTTTATTTTTAGGCTCCCACTATTCCCACTCTTTAATAAGTTTCCCCCACTCCACTTTTGTATTAAAAGACCATAATATCCTCAAAGCTCATTATTTCTTTTTCATTGATCCAAAACTCAGTTGTAAAAATTAAAAATTATTTTTATTATATAAAAAAACTGTTTACTAACAAAACCTGTTTTTAAAACATAAGAAATGTTTTAACTTTTTATAACTACTTAAAAAAAACATTTCAATTGTTTTTAAAATAAATAAATTTGACAACAGTTTTTAAAAACTGTTTATAAAAATTTGCCTTTTATATATAAAAAAAACTATACATTTTATTTCAAACTATTTTATAAAAAAATTAACATTATTTTCTATAAATATAAATAGTTGTTTCTAAAAACAGTTTTTTGTTTAAAAATCAACATTGTTAATTTTATATTTATAGAAAGCGGTTTTTTCAAAAAAAATTATTACTGTTTTCTATAAATATAAATAAAACACTAGAAAATATTTAAAACAGTTTTTTTTACAAAATAGTTGTTTCTAAAAAGAGTTTTTTGTATAAAAGTAAGCATTGTTAATTTTATATTTATAGAAAACAGTTTTTCTACTGTTTTATTTTTATTTATAGAAAACAGAAAACAGTGTTAATTTTTTTTTTAATAAAACAGTTTTAAATCAAATCTACAGTTTTTTTGAAAAGTTTAAATAAAATCTACAGATTTTTAAAATAAAATCTATAGATTTTTTGAATAAAATCTGCAGATTTTTTATAAAACAGTTTTAAATAAAAACTACATTTAAACTATTATTTTTAAAAAAACTTAGTAGTTGTTGTTTTCAAAAGCTAAAACAATTTTCAATATAATATAAAAGCTGTTCTTTACAAAAAATAAACATTGTTAACTTTTAAAAATTTATCTTTTTTTATAATAAAAAAATTGTAGGTTTTATTTAAAATTGTTTTATAAAAAAACTGTAGATTCTTTTTAACTGTAGTTTTTCTATAAATATAAAGTTAAAAAAGTTTATTTTTTGTAGAGAACAAATTTTATATTATATTGAACATTGTAGTTTTTAAAAACAACAACAACAAAGTTTTTTTTAATAGTTGAAATGTAGATTTTATTTAAAGACTATAGGTTTTATTTAAAAAAATCTATAGATTTTATTATAAATTGCTTTATAAAAAGTCTGTAGATTTTATTTAAAAAATCTGTAGATTTTATTTTAAAAAATCTTTAGATTTTGTTTAAACTTTTTATAAAAAACTGTAGATTTTATTTAAAACTGTTTTATTATAAAAATTAACAATGTTTTCTATAAATATAAATAAAACACAAGAAAAACTGTTTTCTATAAATATAAAATTAACAATGCCTACTTTATACAAAAACAATTTTTAGAAACTACTATTTTGTAAAAAAAAAGAAACTATATTAACTATTTTCGGGTGTTTTATTTATATCTATAGAAAACAGTGTTAATTTTTTTTATAAAATAGCTTTTATATAAAATGTATAGTTTTTTTTTTTATAATAGTCAATTTTTTATAAACAGTTTTTAAAAACTGCAGTCAAATTTATTTATTTTAAAAACAGTTGAATGTTTTTTTTTAAATAGTTATAAAAACTTAAAACATTTTTTTATTTTTGAAAAACAGTTTTTGTTGATAAACAGTTTAGATGTGAGTTTTGTTGATAAAAGTGGAGTGGGGGATAAACAGTTTACCGCAAAGTTTATTTATAAGTGAGTTTTGGATAAATGAAAAAGAGATAGTGAGCTTTGAGGGTATTAGGGTCTTTTAATATAAAAGTGGAGTGGGGGAAACTTATTAAGGAGTGAGAATAGTGGGATCCTATATATATATATATGAGTTTATAGAGTATTTGACCCATTTATTTAACTAGTAAATTTTACTGTCTTTGTAATATTAACAGAAAAAATATCACTATTTGTGAAAATGTCATAGATATAAAATTATTTCACATTCTAGTGCATGCTGTAAAGTTTACTGTCTGTGTAATTTTTTTCTTCGAAAATTTATAGGGTTCATGGATCTTGTTTTATAGATCTTGGGGAGGAGATTTCAAAAATAGTAATTTTGTGAAAAACGGATTTGTCAATCAAAAGTTATGATCATTTGAAAATAAAATAAAAAAGTTCAACCACTTATGTAACTTCCCAAAGGAAGTTACGGGTGATTGGTATTAAAATGGCATAATTGTAAAAAAAAAGTCCAAAAAAAATATAAATAGGACTTATATATAGTGGGAAGATATCGTGGGACTAGAATGAGTAAAAAAATATCTAATAAAACTTATATGCGAAAATCCCTTAAAAAATATATATGCTTGACAATATTTATTTTCTTGAGTGACAATTTCGTTTAAAATTTCAATACCCAAATTTGAAAGCTCACAAATGCCATACTTTAAAATGCAACAAGCTATGGGGGCGAAATTGTAAATAACCCAAATTCATTAGGAAAAACAAAACCACCCACCTACTCTCTCTATCGTGGGGTTTGGTTTTCACCGAATAAGGGCAGGGTAAACACAACCCCTATAAAGGCAAATGATCCCCTGCAATTTTATTATAAATTGATACACAACACCTCATGATCTCAATTCTCAAACAATCCAACAAGGTCAGGTGATAAACGTACGGTCCCCTAGGGGTTCGTCTTTGTTTTCCTCTTTTTCGATTCTTTAACATTCATTCTCACATTTCTCTATGAAGAATAACCCAACAACATCATGTGATGACCGTACAACCACCTCTGTTGTACAATTGAGCAACCCATTTGTGTCATGATCTTATAAATGCAATTTGTGGCGTGATTGGTTTTGATTAATTGGGATTTTGAGAGAAACCAAACCCATCATGCCACTCCCTTGGAAGAAAACAAGAATCTCTCAATTTGTCACAGATCATTTAAACTCACCCAAACGAGGTGGGTCTCTTGTTGTGGAGACTGGTTTTCCCACTTCCCTTATTGATCTGTTTGTCAAAAACAAAGATCGGTTAAGGAAATCTTCCAAGAAAAAGCACCCCAAAACCAAAACCCAAAACAACCATGATCTTGATCCTCCTTTACCTCAGATTTTGCCACCTCCTGAAGATTTGGCTGATGAAATTGTTGAGAAAAATGAGATCTTGTTGGGTGGTGGTGAAAAAGTGGTTGAAACCCCGGATGGTAATAGAGTTCTTTTGGCGGTTTTGAAGGTTTTCTTGGTTGTGGTTTTGGCTTTGGGAACAAAGAGATTTGTGGTTGGGATTACCTTGTCTGCTTTCTTCTTGTTTTTTCTTGAGCATGTTGGGAAGTATGTTTATAGATATTTTGGACCCTTTTTTAATTCAGACAAGATGTTGAGATTGGTTAGCCTTGTACAAAGGTTTCTTCTTTTTGTTCCAAACAAACACAAGGATTTAGAGAGAGAATTTGATGATTCAAAGGGTCCAATTGCTGAAAACTTAATTTTGCAACCCGAATCTAATTGGGTTCCTCCTATTGAGCAAATTAGATGTGTAGAAGGAAGCAGGGATATTGTTGGTTGCAATGAAAGTTTGAGTCTTGAAGAAATGGACTCAAAGAAAGGGATTATGGTGAGAGAAGAGGATAATATATGTGAAGGTTTGGAGCTTAAACGAGCCCATTCGCGTAGGCATAAGATGAAATCGAAGATAAAGAAGCTTCTCCCAAAGAAGTTTAGAAGCTCGAAGAAGAAATCTTTGGATTCCAAAATTGAAGTAGATGGTTCAATTGAGGAAGAAGGTGAAGAACAATGTGAATTGGAATTTCATGACAAATCATCGTCCATGTTGTCAAGTGGAGGAAGTTATTGTGATGGAGAAGAGGTCATTTGTAGTTCCGGTGAATTATCACGCGTAATTTCAAAACAAAAGTTGGTTGAGGAAGAATTAGGGGGAGGAGTATCTCAGGGGAATTCGAATTCGAATTCGGGATATTGGGTTCTGTGTTTGATTGTTCTAGCGGGACTTGTTGGAGGTCGAATTTGGGCACTTGGGCTAACCTTATGTTGGTGCTTGATGTTGAAATCAGGTAGAACAATGAGGAGATTTATAAAGGTGCCTATTTGCAGAACTTCTGTTGGATTCTCAAATTAGAATTTTGGGTGTTTGTTTATACAAGGATTTTCTTTTCATATCCAATTCATGTTGTTGTCCTTTTTGTTCTTCCTGAAATGTTGTTTAAGCCTCAGATTATTTTCTGAAAGCTCACAATAGCAGAAGGCTCAACCCTCGTTGAAAACATCTTGAGGTGTGTTGTATGAAAGGTTGTAAATCTACAGGTATATATAAGTTACAATTCTATTCTCATATAATGTTGCATTCTAGATCATTCATGGAATTTTGAGTGTGTTCTTTGTTTTTTCCATTTTGGAACATCTTGTTGGCCACTATTTCAACAAATATAAGTTGGATTTTCCTCATTGCTACTTTTGTATTGCACAAATCATATTTGAAACTGCACAAAAAAATGTGGGTGGAAGTCACAATTGGGTAGCGTTTGTTAGTTGTACAGCTATGCAACCATTCCTTTCTTTGAAATTTGCCAATTTCTGCTAATTTTTTGCAGATCAGAATTTATTTTCTGCGCAATTGGTGCCTTGCCCCATTCTCCTATCAAAGTCTGAATATGTTTTTTTAGCTTTAGTCCCATTTACAAAGATGTATTTAGGCTCTACTTCCATATATTTTTAAAATTATAAAAAGTCTCATAACCATTCAAAACTGCCTATAACTTTCTTATAACTCCCATCCTTGTTTCTACAACTTCAATACATTCAGTGAGTTTTTTGTGCTATTAGCCTTATATGATTTTAAGAAACTCCTCTGCGTTTCTAAATAAATAAAAAACTGGTTCTGGTCCAGAGATCAATTAGACAGGCAGAACTCAACGTTTGGTTGGAGCTTGTAGAATCTGGCCATCCTTTTGAACAAATAGCAACCAGGATTAAGTAGTCATAAACCAACATTGCCTGATTTAACCTACTAATTAACACTGTAGAAATAAGTAAATAAAAAATACACAGGAATAGACACAGTGGAAAAATTAGGGAAAGCTCTCATATGTCAGATAGAAAATATTTTTTAAAAAGCGTAAGGTAAAGAGTAGAATGACTCGAACTAAGCTGGAGAATCCTTTTTATAAGTCACCCCAACCATCAACCCCCAACCAATGAATTAAATAGGGGGCTTTGTAAATTTAGGACTTATTGTAATATGTATTTTGAAAACAGATCAACAAATATTTTATTTATAGTTTTAGTCCCTATTTTTGAATAAAGTCGCTGGCACGAACCCATATTCATAAAACGTCAACCAATCACACCATGATACGTGTCCCTTTAATTTGAAAATAGGAACTAAAAATGAAACCGAAATGTTTGTTGTCCTATATCTATAATCAATATTATTTTAAGTCCTAAAAGTACATAATCTAATTAAATAACACAGACATAGTGAATCTTGTCGGCGTGCTGCTCACCAGTTGCGAGGAGAGACGTGATCCCGGAAATGGTGTCTTAAGAGTTTTTGATGTATCTAAGACATCAAAACTTTGATGTCTTGGAGATGCGATTGGTTAGTGTCATTGGCGTTGACCCACATCATTTAATGGATGCGAATGGTTCCGAGCCAGAAAATTAACCATCAGAGACATAAAAAAATTCCAGTGGCGTCTAATACAAGGTGTAAAACTTTGAATGCATTCTCAAACCCTTGGTATAAGCTTTCTCCCGCAACAATGTAGCATTGGAAATTACCCAAGCCATCCAGAAGATTTAAAAACACTGTAGGCCCCTTTTTTTCTCAAATGTGCTTTAAGAATGTCAAAAGCATTTTTTTTTTCCAAAAAACTTTTTCCAAATTTAACATGCACCAAGTTTGTGAACCAATTTCAATTAAGTCCAATTTTATTTTGTTTAATCCTAGGTTATTAAAGCAAGTAAAATAAAGTAAAGTTCACAACGCCGCCGGATGTACGAGTAAACCACAAAAGGAAAAAATCTCGGACGATCCAAGCCAAATAATCACTATGATGCAGAGTTTACAAAGGAAGACAGACAGACTTACACAACGACTCGATCCCCACAAGCCTTGACGCTCTTCTTCACTTTAACCGCTCTTCCACAGTGCCCACGCAAAAATCTTTCCACGATACTCGTCCAGAGTACACGCGTCCACAAGTGTCTTGATGTCCACTGATGCAGCGTTGGCAACCGTTTACGATTAGGAACACAGACTCCTCCGCTTCTTTACTGCAAAACCCAATGAACAACTTGTTCAATATGGATGAACAATCTCCAGCTAGTGCAAACAAGATCTCTATAGCAATTGTATATGAAAGCTCGGAACTTTAAATTCTAAGGATGAATTTAATCTTTGAAAACCTTAGAAAACTTATGCAGGAAACAAAATCACCGCTTCGAAATTATGAGAGAAAAACTCTTTAAATAAAAAGTTTAAGTCGACAAGTCTTTTAACAAGATGCTCAAGTCGTTATAATGACTGTTTGATGTCGTTCGAACGGCTTCTCATGTCGTTTGAACCACTTAAACCAAAATCAGTTTTTCATATGACTTTAAACATTAGATAAACTCAGAATAAACGGTTTAAAACATTTTAAAATCATTTTTAATAAAGTTTCTATCCTTTAAAACTCTTTCCAAACTTCATAAACATAATGCATTCATACTCGAGAGATATTCGGAATGCAATTTGAATGAAGACGTGAAACATGTACCAATAAAACACGGCGTGATATATCTTTGAAGCTTTGCTGCTACGTCTTCAATATAAACACGTCATAGACTTTGTGGAGATCGTGACAATATAAAAATCTATCTATGACTCAAACAAGTTTTGTTCCAGAAATAAGTTAATTACTTACAAATGGATTCGAAAATTTTGTCCTTACAAATATCCTCCTTTGACTATTTCGGGACAAAATTCAAACAGTGAAATGCCTAAGTCGGGTCGTCAAGCCGTATGACATATAAATCACATCCCATAAAATCCAAAATTAAAAAATACAGGATAAGAACTATAATATGCAGGTTCCACAAGTATGAGTTGTCTAAATGTGATTTAGTCTCAAAATCTCGCATCGCTGAAGAATACTTACACACATGAAACAGACAAATACCCATTGACGTATGGAGGAGCAAATGATATAAAAATACCAATATTTGAAATATAACATGATACCAATAAAATATGAGCATATAATCATGATACCAATTTGTAAAGCCAAAAAAAAATATGTGCTTAATAAACAAACTACCCCCCTACATCACATACATCTCTCCCCCTTTTTTGTTTCGAATAGACAATAAGTGAAAAAGATAAACAATCGACCACATATCTAAAATGAAATAATCAATGAAGCATATCGAGATAAACATGAAACGCCAGCTAATAATAATCAGAAGATACCAAATCGTAGCTAGCAAACAGTCACAAAGAATGAATCATCAATCTAAGCAAAGATGTGACTAAACGAATCAATGCAGTATAAGAATTAAAGCTTGAATAAGTACTATCGACTGTATGTAAACTGTCTAAATGTAAAATAGAATGAAATCATTGAAAAATGAAGCAGGTACTGAAACAGAATAAGGGCTAAAAAATCCAGGCAAGTCGTTCGAACAATTAAACCATGTTGCTTGAACGACATTGGCATGTCGTTTGAACGAGGTCCAGAAATAAACTAAAACAGTAAGGTCTCGTTTAAAGCACCTATCTAACGACCTCAAAGACGACCCTTCTAACTACCGCATCTGACACAATTATCGCCTCGAAAAACGTGTCGTTAGAAACGAACTTCAAACGACTTGGACATGTCGCTCAAATGAGGTCTAGAAGTCGTTTGAACGACTTCAGCAAACTCTGTATTCCAGTTCCAAAAATGATAAAGTTTTGCCCAGTGAAATTTTTTCATGAAAATAGGTACTGGTGATACGAAACAGTAGCAAAATAGATAAAAAAAAACCAAGTAAAAACAATATGAGTCTCATGTTAACATAGTATCAATGTGCTCAAACATGGATACAGAATGAATTGGCATGAAATACAGCAAATGAATCAAAATATTAACCCATCGAAATGATCAAGAAGATCTAATTGATAGCTAAATGTCATCAAACTTAGTTTTAGCCATATGTGACAATTAATATATTAAACTTAATGAACTAAGCGAACAACATGCACACAAATTTGAAATTTTGACAATTTTACAAACAATAACGTCATGACACGATTTTTCAACGGTAGAATTCGTGGTGCAAACCCATTGTTATTTTCCATCCAAAACCCTCATATGTACGGATTTTTCTTTTTCAAGCTCTTTTCAGGTTTATATTTTTTTCTCAACTTAGAGAAATCCTAATGGCCCCATTTTAGCATATGATTCTTTTTATTGCCTTAATTTTTCTTGCGTTATTTTGAACAGTGATTTTCACGATGAGATTATTATTCTCTCGCAGCCCTTTTCCCGTGAACACTCGTCATTTTTTCAATTTTTTCAATTTAAGCATTCTAAATCCTCACGATAAACGGTTCTTACATGCACACCTCCTCCTAAGTCTTATTACGCATAGATGACAAAATTAAAAGGAGAACGTCTCACGAAACTCAAATACGCATGAGAAATCAAACATTCATATAAACTCGTGCATGTGTGCAATGTTGGCATATGTACAAAGTCGAATCCAAATGTAAATCAACTTCGCAACAACTCCATTAGTCAATGGTTAAGATCATTCTAGGCACCTATAATTATGACCAAATGTTCTAGCCACATGGATAATGAAAGGATGGGGGTCCAAGCACACCACTATGCCACATCAAACATGAAAACTCATGACACAAAAATAAATCGAAAATCTTTGTGTTTTTAAAAACATATTTTGACCAAAAAAAATAAATTATTTTTGTATTTTTTCAAAAATATGTAAACAAAAGATCTTTTTGTATTTTCAAAAAAATTATCAAAATAAAATCTTTTTTATATTTTTTCAATAAGACTCAAATAAATTAAATATATAATACAAAGAGATACACATGTCATAACACTAGCAATATATATATCATGAAGCAAAGTCTAGCGTATGAAAAACATGGCGACACAATCACCTTTAGATTTAGCATGAGAAGAATCAAAACAACCATGAAGTTTAATTCCTAAACCCTCTAAGTTCGATTTCCTAACCCAAGTAGGTGTATAATGACGCATAGGGGTTTTCAGATCCAAAAAGAATTTATTCTTAAACTTCGTAGGAGCATTTTTAAGGTTATAACAATAACGCCTAAGGTGACCCTTCCTACCGCAATGAGAACAAGTGTAAACACAGCGAGGAATGTGACCTATATGTGTACCACTCCTAACGTTCCTAGTTAGCTCTCTCACAGGATTAGTATTGTCTTTGGGAATGGGTGCAATACGATCATCGAAACCTATACCAAACCTATCTTCCTTGATTTAGACGGTACCTAAAATCCTATCCAACTTTTTTAACCTTGCCTCCAAATCAAACTTCACCTTACTCAAGTCTTTCAATCTCTCCTCAAGCTCACTAATCCTAGACTCAATCAAACTTCTGGACTGCTCAAACTCTAAATCTTCTTCTTCAAAGCCTCCATCAAACCATGAAGGCTATCTTTCTCTCTCGACATACTTTAATTTCTCCCTAAGAGTCTTCTTCTGTGCCCTAAGATCCTCAATCAAAGCATCATTATTTTCTACAGCACGCTTATTCAACTTACCTTGCAACTTCAAGTTTGACTTTTTCACCTTTACTATTTTTTATACAAATCATTAAAGGCAACTTGCAACTCTCTAACATCAATCTCCTCTTCCTCACTAGCTTCACCCTCACTCATTGGGATTTACACTCAACGGCCTTGGAAGTGTCATTCACATGAGAATCTTCATGGGAAGATTTATCATCGTCGCTCACATAACATGTCATGAACGCTACAAAGTTGTGCTCAATGGGGGAACTTTATCCCTCTTCCGGTTGACTATCACTTAAGGTGGCATTATATGCTATCGGTTTCTTGCCCTCCTTTTTAAGTCTAGTGGGACACTCTGCTACCTTGTGACCATAACCCTCACAACCAAAAAACCTATCCGACTCATTCCTCCTAACATTATCACTCTTATTCTTAGGGGCGGGATCAATCTTGTTGTTCTTGAATTTCTCAAGTCTTTTGGCATCTTTCAATTTCTTTTAGAACTTAAGAAACTTTTTGAACTTGTTTGCCAACAAGGATACATCCTCAAAATCTTAATTGGAATCATCATCCAAAACTATAGTCTCCTCCTTTCGGGGTTTCAAAGCAATGCTCTTTTCTTTCTTTGGCACTTGTTTGGAGGTAAACATGTCAAGATCATAAGTTTGTAAGTCACCTACAAGCTCTTCTAGTTTAGTTGGTTCAAGAATACTCAAGGAGTTTAAAACGATCACTTTGGGATCAAATATACTAAGAAAAGACCTTAAGATTTTCTTTATGACTCGATTGTCGGGTATTTTATCTCCCAAGTTAAATGTCGAGTTGACAATGTTAGACAATCTAGCATAAAATCATTGAACGACTCAAGTCTCTTAACATTTTATTCATCATAAAATATGTAGTGAGGTTTTGAAGTTTAGACGCCCTAACCGTGCTAGTGCCCTCGTGAGTAAGTGCAAGAATATCCTAAGCCTCTTTTCAGTTTTCACACGTCATGATTCAATTATACTCTTACAGTGTGACATGTAAGGAAATAACATGAAGACCTTTAAAATTATAAAGTGAAAATCTATATTCGGCATCGGTACATGACTCAACAGGTTTTAAACTAGTGGCATCTCCCTCTCGTGTGATCGGTGGTGTCTCACATTTTTCGACTGCTAACCAAACATGTTCATCAATCGATTTTAAAGCAATTATCATTTGCATCTTCTAAAAAGCATAATTTGCGCCATAAAAAACAGGAGTTCTAAAACTATTAAAATTTCCTAAATTTATCCTTCAAAGCACAAGGGGTCAACACACACACAAAAAAATGTTTTTAGCTATGATACCAATTTATAAGCACCTTTTTTTCTCAAATGTGCTTTAAGGATGTTAAAATAGACTTTTCTTTTAAAAAACTTTTTTCAAATTTAACACGCACCAAGTTTGTGAACCAATTTTAATTAAGTCCAACTTTATCTTGTTTAATCCTAAACATGCATCTGGGTGATTAAAGCAAGTAAAATAAAGTAAAGTTCACAATGCCTGGTGTACGAGGAAACCACAAAGGGAAAAAAACCTCGGACAACCTAAGTCAGACAATCACTATGATGCGGAGTTTACAAAGGAGAGCCGGCCATTAAATTTTCATCTGAAGATATAGAGAAGCTTTCTCAGCCATTTAAACTATCCATCATTGGAAAGTTTTCTCATGGTAGGCCTGTCATTGAAAACATTCGCAAAAACTTAGCCTCCTTGAACCTCAAAGCAGCCTTCCATGTGGGGTTGATTGATCATAAACATGTCCTTATCAGGCTTTACAATGAAGAAGATTTCGCTAGGCTCTGGATGAGGAATACCTGGTATATTGGGAGATACCCGATGAGAACCTTCAAGTGGACTGCAGATTTTCGGCCTGATAAAGAGAGTTCTTTGGCCCCTGTATGGATCACTCTTCCTGCCTTACCTGTCCACTTTTTTCTCTAAATCATCTCTATATTCTATTGCCCAGGTAGCAGGTAAGCCTCTACAACTTGATGGTTCTACGGCAAACTTAAATCGCCCAAGCACTGCTAGGGTTTGCGTTGAATTAGATTTATTGGCCAATAGACCTGGCAGGGTCTGGATTGGTTGTGGCACGAGTGGCTTCTGGCAACACATTGAATATGAAAGTGTTCCTTCGTATTGCACAGACTGTTTTAAAATAGGCCATAACACCTCTAACTGTTTCATTTCGTACAAGAATCAGCATACATCCCAAATTGCACCCATTAATCCCCTTTCTAAAACCCCACAAGTTCGGTTGAGACCCAAGCCTAATCCTCAATACTTACCTAAAACCTCTTTGCCTAACTTTCCTGTTACAAACAGCAACCAAATTATTGGGCATTCAACCCTCACCCCTATTGTCCCTATGCCTTCTACAGCAAATATGATTGAGGGACAATCCTCTAAACAATCTGTTATTTTCAATGGCCTTTCTACTGATTTACCTTCTGATCCTCAAATTTCTGATCCCAAGCCTGCTCAAAAACTCAATATCCATCAAATTTCCCCTATCAAAATTCCCAGACAACCACCAAATTTATCCTTAACTGACCCCAACCAAAATATATACCAAATCTCTCCCCAAAATATCTGCTCAAATCTGGGCAACAACACTCATAACTTCCTTTACAGTAAGCAAGGTAAAGATCTGGATGATCATGACTCAAAAGTCCTGGATGTTCTTATGCTTTCCCCCAAAGATACAGCAAGGCCTAAGAATCAGGATCATGAATTCTATGCTAATATCTCAACTTCGGACAATGAATATTCCCCTGATGCAATTGATGTTCCAATGATAGAGGAGCTAATCATGTTCTCAGAAAATATTGGGAAGAAACTGGCTAAAAGAAATCTGAAGGAAAATGACCAATTCAGTATAGATCAGCCTCAAAAAACCATGGCAAAGAAAGGCTCCTTTATTCCCATTGACCCTATGTTCAGGAGGCTCACCAGAGCAACCTTAAAGAGTTCAATAACTTCAACAGCAGCTGGTTCTCAATGATAAATTTCCTCGTTAGGAATATTAGAGGCATTTCCAATAAACCTTCCAAAAGAAGAATAAAAAAGATGTGTCACAAGTATAAGCTTCCTTTTTTTGCTATCTTGGAGCCAAAAACTAATTCCACTCAGATTGAAGTTCTAAGGAGAGAACTTAATTTTGAAGGTGGGATCTCAAACTCTAATAGTAAGATTTGGTTTTTATGGAGGTTTGGTTTTTATTGTGAGGTGATTCTTATGGATGATCAATCCGTGTTGGTTAAATTGCAGCATGCTCTGTTGCCAAACTCTGTGTTCCTCTCAATAGTCTATGCTAAGTGCACTAAATCTGAGAGAATTAATTTATGGAATTCCCTCATGATTCACAAAAGTTATGTTGCAGATTATCCATGGCTCATTATGGGTGATTTCAATGTTGTCTCTAGAAGCTCTGACAAGAAAGGTGGGGGAAGGATTAATGTGAGTGCTGTTGAAGATTTCAACTTGTTTACCTCTAATGCAGGCCTCATGGAGGTTAAGTATTCATGTTCGAATTACACCTGGCATAACTTTAGACACAAGGGCAAGGTTTGGGCTAGGCTTGACAGAGGTTTAATTTCTCCCTCTTGGAGTTCTACTTTCCCAAACTTCTCCTTAGTGCATCTTAATAAAGCCTGCTCAGATCACTCCCCTCTCTTATTCTCTATCAAAACTCAGCTGGATGAAGGGCCAAAACAGTTTAAATTTCTTAATTTTTGGTGTTCGAAACCAGATATTAATGATATTATTGCTGGATCTTGGTCCAAACCAATTACTGGTAACCCTATAGCTCTCTTTTCTTCCAAACTTAAAAGATTAAAGAAGGATCTAACTAGCTTGAACAAGGAAAAAAACTGCCATGTATCTGATCAGGTGCAAAATTGTGAGCTTGGGTTGAACATTAAAGAATGCTCTTATGAGCATGATCCTTCAGATTTCAACAGAATGGAGATGTCCAAATCCCAGGCCCATCTTCTTGGGGCCTTAAAAATGGAAGAAGATTTTTGGCATCAAAAATTGAGGGGAAAATGGCTGTTTGAGGGAGATTCTAATACAAGATTTTTTCATGCTTCAGTGAGGGCCAAACACTCTAGGCTTCTTATTCACAAGATTAAAAATCAATCAGGGGCATGGATTGAAGATATTGAAGGCATTAAAAAGGAGTTTGTTGTTCACTATCAAGACCTCTTCAAAGCAAACCACATTGAAGAGGAAGAAGGTATATTGGAGGCTATTTCTGCTAGGGTCACTCACACTCAAGCCAAGGATTTGGATGAATATCCCACTGAAGATGAAATCCACAATGCTATCCTAGAGTTGAATGCTAATAGTTGTGCAGGCCCTGATGGTTTCAATGGTAATTTTTACCAAAAATTCTGGAAATTCATTAAATCTGACCTCATAAATGCAGTGCTCTTCTTTTTCGCAGGAGGGGTTCTTCCCAATAGTTGGACTAGTACCAATATAGTCCTTATTCCAAAAACCCAGGACCCCAAAACTTGCAATGATTTCAGGCCAATAAGTTTGTGTAATTTTTGTTTTAAGATTATAACAAAAATTTTAGCTTCAAGGCTTGCAAACATCCTTCCCTCTATTATTGGGCCTTCTCAAGCAGGTTTTATTAAAGGCAGGCAGGTATCTGAGAACATTATTTTAGCTCAAGAGATGATGTCCCTCATTGGTAGAAAGGCTCATGGGTCAAATGTGGTTGTTAAATTAGATATGTCTAAAGCATATGACAGAGTTTCATGGTTATTTCTCACAAAAATGCTGAGAAAATTTGGGTTCTCAGAGGTTTGGATTGACAGAATATGGAGGATAGTTTCAAATAATTGGTTTTCTCTTCTCATTAATGGTGAGGCTGCAGGGTATTTCCAATCTTTTAAAGGTCTTAAACAAGGAGATCCTCTTTCTCCAGGTCTTTTTACTATTGTTGCTGAAGCTTTAAATCAAGGTCTTCACAACCTTATTCTGAATCGAAAGATCAAGCCATTTCCTCATCCAAGGGGTTGTCCTCTTATATCAAACTTGAGCTTTGCTGATGACACTATAATTTTCTGTAATGGGGGTACTCAAAGCTTAAGAAACCTGTTGAAGTTTTTGAAGAGATATGAAAAAGCCTCGGGCCTTGTTATAAACTACTCCAAAAGTAGTTTCACCACTCATCATTCAATTCAGAGAAGCAGGATAAAAGCTATTGAAGGTATCACGAATTTCTCCAAAAAATCCATTCCTCTCAAATACTTGGGATGTCCAATTTTCTATGGGAGAAATAAACATTCTCATTTTAATGGTTTGATAAATAGAATTCAATGCAAATTAGAGGGATGGCAATCAAAATTCCTATCCTTTAGTGGCAGGAAAATTCTTATATCCTCTGTCCTTGGGACTATTCCTATTCACTGCATTGCTGCTCTGAAACCTCCTGCTAGTGTCATTAATCATATCCACTCTATCTTCAGTAACTTCTTCTGGGGCAACTCTCTAGAGTTTGGTAAGAGACACCACTGGATTAAATGGGATAACCTCTGTTTACCTTTGCAAGAAGGAGGTCTTGGCTTTAAATCTCTTGCAGATCTCACCAAATCTTTTAGCTTAAAGTTATGGTGGAATTCAGCAAATACTAACAGTTTGTGTCATGAGTTTTTAAAATGCATGTCTTTATCTATTTCGGGTAGCAGATCCAAAACTCAACACAGAATAAATCTAGTAAAGGAGGAGGCTATAAAGAATTCTAAAGAGATCAATGGAAAGTTATACTGGACTCTCACCTCAAATGGAGATTTCACAACAAAATCTGCTTGGCATTCAATCAGGAAAACTAGAGTTTCATCTATTTTATGCAAATCCATATGGAATAAAGATATTCCTCCAAAAATCTCTATATTTCTATGGAAATGCTACCACCATATTTTACCTATAGATGAATATCTCCAGATGAAAGGGATTCTCACAGCTTCTATATGCAGATGTTGCAAAAACCAATCAGAAACTTTCAATCACCTATTTATTGATGGCCCAATAGCTTCAGAAGTATGGTCTTTTTTTTCTAACATCTTTGGCATCAAACTATACTCAGGTTCTTTCAACCAAATGATGCTTTCATGGTGGATAAGGCCTTCCAAAGTTGATTACATTCAATATCTTCTCCTTTTGTTGACAGGGGTCATTCTTTGGGAGATTTGGATTTCTAGAAATCAAAATGTTTTTGAAGGAATCATTATGGATAGTAAGAAGATTATCTCTAATGTCTTCAAGCTAATGCATATGTGCTCTTCAAATATTTATCTCAAATCCAAATCTATGGCCTATGTTAATGTTAAAGATCTTTTCAGCATCAAATTCGAGCCCAAGCCCAATGTTTTCTTTCTGGTCAAATGGTTAAAACCAATCAGATTTCAATTCAAACTCAACACAGATGGGGCCTCCAAAAACAATCCAGGTGTGGATGGCTCTGGAGAGATCATCAGAGATCAATATGGAAGATTTGTTTCAGCGTTTTCATCCTTTGAAGGGATTATGTCAAACACAAGAGCTGAATGTGTTGCTATTCTCAATGGTCTCAAAATCTGCAAAGATCTCAACTTAAGTAGATTACAGGTAGAATCTGACTCTCAATTTATTATCAACATCCTCAAGGGTATCATTCCAAAGCCTCCTTGGTCTCTATTGGACATTCTGAAAGAAATTAAGGACTTAGATTTGGACATCTCCTTCACTCATTGTTGGAGAGAGGCAAATAAGGTTGCTGACTGCTTGGCCAACCATGGAATTGAGGATAAACAACACAAAATCTTCTCTTCAGCTAAGGATCTTCCCAAATCCGCCATTGGTTGCTATAGGATGGACTTACAAGGCATTTCATCAATTACGCTTCTAAAGTAATTTATTCAATTTATTTTTTATAGCTAGTTCTTTATCTCTTGTAATGCCGCCTTGGTAGGGCTTTTCTACCTTTCTATCAATAAATTGGGGGTCTTTCTTTGAAAAAAAAAAAAACAAAGAAAGACAGACAGACTTACACAATGACTCAATCCCCACAAGCCTTGATGATCTTCTTCACTTTAGCTGCTCATCCACAATGCCCACGCAAAAATCTTTCCACGATACTCGTCCACAAGACACGCGTCCAAGAGTGCCTCGGTGTCCACTGATGTAGCTTTGGCAACCGTCTATCATTTGGAACACGGACCCCTCTTCTTCTTTACCGTAAAACCCAATGAAAAACTTGTTCAATATCGATGAACAAACTCTGAATGGTGCAAACAAGATCTCTATAGCAATTGTATATGAAATCTCGGATCTTTAAACTCTAAGGATGGTTTTAATCTTTGAAAACCTTATAAAACTTATGCAGAAAATGAAACTGTTCTAAACTTTATTTTGTTTCTACACCGCTCTGAAATTCTGAGAGAAAAACTCTTTAAATAAAAAGTTCAAGTTGGAAATCTATTCTAACGAGATGCTCAAGTCGTTCTGACGACTGTGAAATGTCGTTTGAATGACTTCTCACGTCATTTGAACCACTTAAACTAAAATCAGTGTTTCATACGACTCTAAACATTAGATAAACTCAAAATAAATGATTTAAAACATTTTAAAATCATTTTAATAACGTTTCCATCCTTTAAAACTCTTTTCAAACTCCATAAACATAATGCGTTCATACCTGAGAGATATTCGGAATGCAATCTAAATGAAGACGTGAAACGTGCACTAATAAAACATGGCAAGATATATCTTTGAAGCTTTACCACGACGTCTTCAATATAAACACGCCATAGACTTTGTGGAGATCGTGAAAATATAAAAATTTATCTTTGACTCAAACAAGTTTTGTTTTGAAAATAAGACTACTTACAAATTGACTCAATTGAAAATTTTGTCCTTACAAACAGGATCCGAAGTAGATAACTTATGCAACTTGCTAAGAAAAAATTTGTTTATCGCATGCCAGTATGCCAACTAACGTGTGATTGCTGTCAAGATATGCCGCCCTAGTGCATATGATAAATTAAAGTAAATATTGTTGCGTTCCTTATGATAGTTATGAACTAAGTGGGAGATTGTTAAAATTATTTGAAATAATAATTCTTCATAATGTGTTCCATAATCTAATATCTAATATATAAAATTGTGTCTCTAATAAAACTTTTCCACGTGTCTTAAATTCTTAATTGATTCTCTCATTAGTGTTCTCAATTGCTATCTTTAGCTCTTCACCTTTTTCCTCTTCCCAAGTGAACCATCAAACCTACACCTTCATATTCCCATAAGATATGAATATCCCCTTCATAATTATTTAAGTAGGTTAATTGGTAACCCAAATACAATTCATGTACTAGCCCACACACCACCATTAAATTTCGTGCACACCAATTCAGTGTAAAGGAAAAAATTCCATAAATGTGGTGGTTGATTGGGTCTGAGTACGCAGCATTGAGTGTAGGAAACATGTCGTTTTGGGTTGGTAGCGGGGTATGCGAGTTAGGCTTGGGTAGAAGTGGGGGAAGGATTGGGTATGTTGGTGAGAGGGTATAGTAATAGGGTGGAGAGGTGGGTGGGAATTGGGTTGTAGCATGTCGGGGCATGTGAGTGTATGGGTAGTTATGGTGTAGGACTGGGTCTTAACAACTATTGTGCGAGTTGGGGTGGCATGTATGGGTAGTTATGTTTTTCTTCAGTTTTATATTTTTCTCTATCTAAAATGTCTTCTGGATATATGTGAAATTTATTTTCGGAGGAAAATATCGGATGTTTTTCTGTGATCAATGGCGTAGAAGGAAGGTTGCATATAAATTTGGTTAGTATTATTTAATTTATCGTGTTTGTCTTCAGCAAATTATTTGTTTTAATCGTGATTAGCTGATTTAGGATAATTCTTTTTTAAAATACTAATTTAATTTTTTAAGAGAACGTAGGCAAACCATTTGCTTAGGGCTTTGTAGTCGATTCTAACATATATATTACACCAAATAATTATAAAAATCTTGCGCATCGCGCGAGGCTAATACCTAGTTATATTAATATTATGAGTCATATTTAATGAAAGGGTACTCCAAATATCAAGAGTCAAAAGGACTCTTGGATATTTACCTAGATGGATGGTTTAGATTGAGTGACTTTTGGAGTTTGGGTTATCTCTCTACCTATATAAATAAGTGATTGATATCCATCAAATCACACATTATAAAATTACAACATCAATGGAATTAGGTTAAGGGAGAGAAACACCAAAACTCCAATCATCATATGACCAGTGATTCATATGGACTATAACACCAACAACTTCAATCATTAAAATGATGATTCTATATTGAAGTGGAGAATGATATTTTCTACTTCTTCTTCTTAAATAATTTTTTGTCAAGGTATGACTCTTGATATCTTACTTCTAAATATGATTAAGTTTTGATTTTTGATCTCTTAAGTTTACGCAATCTGTGATAATAATATTGATTTATGATCCTAATATTAAATATATTATATATATAATACGTAACGTTTTGTATGAATAGAGAACAAATAATATGCATAATTGGTTTATAAATTCATATAAAATTGTTAATTACGTACTTATTTAATTATGTTTATATTTTTCAAATATAAAAAACCACAAGAAGGTCCTTTTAACACTAATTAGACATAACAAAAAAAATTCCTCTTTTTTGGGTGGGGCGGGGCTGGAGATGTTTCGTCCCATGTGTTTTCTAGTAGAGGCATATTGTCCTCCACTTGATTACACTATCGTTTCTTGTTATTAATTAACTTCTTTTTTGCCAAAAATTATAAAATGCGTTTGGTTTTCTTGTTTAATAGTTATACCCAGAATATAATTGTATTGTGTCTCTCTCATGGGGCTAGTTCAGTTGTTGTTTTAATCATAATTTTCTCCCATGAACTTATTGGAGGAGTTGGTTAAAGAGGTTGTTTCTAAGGGCATCATATTTTTTGGTTCGAAATATCACAACATTGTTTTTACTTCAAAATGCCACTTAATTCTAATAGTTGCTTTCAAATACCACATTTGGGCTACCATATATTTAAAGTTATAAAAATCATTTACACTATTTCCCTTCATCTCTCTACACATTCAAACCTCCAAACCTTTCATCTTCAACTTCCAAAATTTTCATATTCAAATCCATTCTACTTCAACTAAAGATTAAATATCAGGTTGGTATATTGAATACACTATCCATTTTAGTATACTTTTGATCTTATATATATTTAAATAAATCAAAACTTGTTGCAACAAACGATTTCCAGCAACTTCGAACAGTTATAACGATTTGCTCTCTCTACACTTCGAATTCTAGCAAACGATTCTCTCTCTCTCTCTGTCCACTTCGAACAACTCTCTCTACACTCCAAGGATTTCAAGGTTAATATGACTACAATAACAATATTTAATGTCCCCCACTGAACCAACAAACTTGAAATCCATGTTATTTTTGTTATTTAAACATAAGTTTCAATTAAACCCCTTTTTGAATGAATGGAATAATACGCGTTTAGATGGTTGAAAACGGATACAAACTAGAGTATCATTCGTTATAAACATACTGAATGAATTATATTTATTCGATATGTTTATGATGAATTATTTTTTTTATTATCTTGGGTTAAATCCGTTATATTTATGCCGAATGATATATTATTTTTCATCACATATATACCTAATTAAACTAGGTATTACCTAGATTCCATTCGCTTTATTCACTCCGATATAATGTCTTCATCTCGGTGTATTTATGCCAAATGAACAAACATATTTCGGCATATTTATGCTGAATGTCTTTGGTTAAGTTTATGTTTTGACTTATATATTTGCCAAAAGATACATGAATTCATTAGGATACATAGTTTATGTTAATACATGAATTTATTAGTATACATGACTTATGTTAATACATGAGTTCATTGGAATCCATCACTTATGTTAATACATGAATACATGACTTATGTATTTACCAAACCTATATAAGTGTACTGTTCATAAAAACATGACTTATGTTAAAGACACATGTTTACAACAATACATAACTTTTGTACACCACAATATATGGCTTATGTTTACAACAATACGTTAATTATGTTTATGATTTAAGGAGTTATGTATTGCACAATACGTTAGTTATATTATATTTCATTATACTCATCAGTGTGTTAATTGTTTTAATGCAGGTCTACCATGGATAACCTAGTATCCTACTCTCGCAAGAATCAGAAGTCATTGACTACCTGAGAGAGGAAACGTGGAGAAAAGATCCATGATCTGTCTACTGTGACAATCTCGGATGTGATGGATCTAGATGCCCCATCGTTGGAGATGCTTGAGGAGGTTGCAGTTCATGAAAAGGAGGTTGTGGTTACGGTTGAGGTTGAGGAAGGGGATGAGATTGAGTAGGAGTATGGCATAGAGGTTAAGGATGAGGCTGAGGTTGAGGAGGAGGGACATGATACGACTGAGGAAGATCATGAGGCGGCAGAGGGTGATGCCGAGACGGATTATGTTGCTTCCCAACACAAGACTGCAGAATCATATAGTAAGAATAAAGAGGTGTATGAAGAAGGAGACTCTACTGTGGCTTATAGGGGCCCCGACGATCTTAGCTTATTAAAATATTTCAAGCATCACGTGACCTACGGTATTTGGATCGGTTTGGTGGTAATTTCATTTCCCTTCAAAGTTAAATCATTAATGTTCTAAATTTTTCATTACTTTCATAAACCTTAATAAATATTTTGCTTATATTATAGGTGGAGCGGGTGCCTTTATTGTGAATCAATAATTTAACGAAGATCAAGGAGTGGGAATTCAGTGATCTCTCTCCAAGTGTACAAAGGAGGGTCAAAAGGGCTAAGTTGGGGGGGGGGGGGGGCTTATAGTATTTATCCATCGTTATATAGATTACTCCCTATTATATGCATTTTTAGAGAGGTATCATCTGAAGACGAACACATTACGTATGCCATTTGGGGAGATGACAATCACCCTGGAAGACATATCAATGATCTTGGGCATTCCTCTCGTCGGATCACCTCTATATAACCCGCAACTCGTAGTTGAGGAGGAGGATGTAGTGGTCCCGTCGGTTGTGGACCTTGTGGTGGAGTTATTGAGAATGAGCAAGGAAGTTGCCTTGGAAGAATGTGGTGAGCATACGGTCGTCCAATTGAATTAGCTCACTGCGAATTTCAAGGAATGGTCGCAGGACGCCAATGCCTCAAGTGAAGACAAAGACTATTGCGCCGTGGTCTATTTCCTCTACATTGTCCAGTGCACAATTTTCCTCAACAAGACAAAGAATAAGATTTTCGTGCTCTACCTTCATGTTCTTAGAGACGTTAAGAAGGTGGGGAAACTAGTATGGGGGATGAGTATCCTGGCACATGTGTATAGGCAGCTGGGACTTGCCTCTCATCCAGGTATCTTATAGAGGTAACTAATAATCTACATTCATATTTCGGTTATATATGTTTGTCAATTTCCTTCCCTTTTTCTAATAAATTCGTAATATGTGTGTTTTGTAGCCATGGATATATGAGCATTTTATAGGGGTTGGCAGATACGTTGACATGGAGTTCGATGAAACCAAGCCAAGGATTGCACGTTGGTCGTTGTAGTCCGCCTCTCATAAAAATTCCTTTTAAAACCTAATCAATTACCGCGAGCAATTGGATGGGTGAATAAATTATTTGGATTGTTTGTAATGTTTTCTTTTAACTTTGATATTTTCTGACATTCAATTATGTATTGTTTATGCATAGGTCATTGTAACACCCCGACTATTTTAATCTCGGCTAATCAATTCTTTATCAAAATGAAACATGATTTCTCATATGGATCATTCTCAGCATCACTATCGAAAATCAAATTAATTACTATTAACCTATTAGACCCGGTGTCAAATTTTAAACTTTCTAATCTTGTTTACTTAAACACACAATAAATTCATCATAAAACTTATACACATTAATTAAATTAAATAAAACAATAACTGAAAACTCTCGGTAAAACATTCATTAAAACCAAATCGAATAGGCGCAAATGAAAATGCGAAAAATAAAACAAATGACAACAGTTAGGTAACAAGCTCGAATATAACCCACGGTACCTCCTATCTAGATCACCAGGATAAAAGTGTCCAAATAATCCCTGACAACATCCACAGCTGCTGCAGCAACGTCTGACTCGAAGGAGTAATATCATTCAGGCGTCCCTGTGTCTGGACACCAAAAAAGTTTTTAAATTTTTTGCAAGCGGGTCAGAGCCCAAAATGTTTTCAAAAAATATTTAGCAAGTGTTTAAAATACTTTAATATTTAAAATAAAATATTCTCCATATTTAAACTGGTGTCTTACTCTCATGAGATACTCCTCACCTCTCATTTAACAGTGCACACCTAACCCATGTATTTTAAACACCCTAGTTATGCTACCCAGCCTAACTAGCATCTCTCAATTCCTCTAAACACCCATACGCTATCTCATGCTCCATGTATTTAATATTCTAAGCTTTCCCCTGAGCTTATGCATAATAATATCTTACTCATAATTTATCCATTCATTATAAATAACTTTCACTAGTTATTTTACACTATTCCCATTTTAGTGTCATTAATCCCATATATAATATTCCCATATTTATATACGTATCTTACATTTTATTTTAGATGTAACAATTTACTTATCACTTTATCCTTTATTTTGTCCGTATATATATATATATATATATATATATATCACACACTATATAAGTATAATAACCATCCCTTAGAGCTATAACTCAACGGATGCAGTCTCTAGAATGCTATCATCTTCCAAGGAATAAACACATCATCCTGGGTACCACCGGTTTGGATCGCACACCGACTTGATAAAACATCACATAAACATATGGGAAGCGGTCATAGTTCCTCACCTAAAAGATAGACAAATTATACCGAAGAAGCTCACCCATGATAAAATCCACACTGCATAATTAACTGGACGCTATGACCTGGGGACTATACTCTCCCTGTATTCACTATCCAGGGGATTGTAACACCCCACTCAATTAAATACCAGGTGATCCGTCCTATACCCAATTAAATCAGAGTATACAATTGGTTCATTCTTAGCACCACTGTTGAAAAATATTTTATTTTTATTAATCACCTAATATGCAATTAAGTTGGTGTTAAAAAACTTTCAAATTTTAATTTAATACAATCTCATTTTACCATTATAAACAATTTCATGTAATCCATTCCACAACGATGCATAATAGATAAGTAACATCACAACTGAATTAAATGTAACTGGAATAAACTCCCCAGTTTAAATATCTCGATACAACAATCCAAACAAACTGAATGTATCAAAACTAACATAAGTAATACCACTGTCTGAGATAGAATTGAAATAACTTGAATCCTTGGACGACATGCCCTACATGAACTAACTACTATGGATTTATGAATCAAGAGAATAAAAGCATCTAAAAAAGTCTACAACTCCATAGCATCCATAGTACGTCAAGTATCCAATCCTCTATGCCTGGCGTTCCTGTGACTGGACACCTAATATAGAAGATATAAGGGAGGCAAGAATATGCAAGAAAACGGGTCAGAGCCTAATGGTAAAAATATCAAGTGATTAACAAGTGCAATTAAGTAATTGTTATGTATATGTTAGATTCTCGAACTCTCTCTTGAGATTCTCACCTCTCATCTAGTGTGCACGCCTAACGTACCTTCAAACCATACTAGTTACTATTCACATGCTAACTAGTTCTTTCCAGTCTAACATCTAAACATAACCCAATATCGTTCCCACGTATTTCTCTCGCAATATAAGTAATACATATATATCCAATTTCTTTTTAACATGGATAAACACTTTTTCAATTTAATATAATTAAGTGTTCACCAACTTAATTCATTTCAAATTTCATTATCATTCACGTCTACTTAATTCATACGGTAGAGAATATCACAAGTATATATATACATTCACTCTATTATATATATACAACACTACACCTTAAGACTCAGCTGCGATGCATGCATACTCTGCTATTATGTTTGGATACAACTCGTCTCTATACAAAGGACCATTGGTCCAGTATCTCACTCGAACCATTATCACAAATCGCACATATTGGAGGCGAATATAGTTCCAAGCCTATGGGATACACACATACCTACGCACCCATATAACCGTCATTACTATCATTATCACAGATAGCTTGTACCTAGGTTTTATATTCTGAGGCACAAGTCAAAAACCTCCCCAAAAGCTCATCAGGATATGACTGTCCTCAACGCGCAAACCTCCCGTCGATAGCAAGTAGGCTAGGTATGTCGTACACACAAATCATCACATAGGTATACACTCAAACTATATATATATATATATATAAGCAATAGGGCATAAGCACATCCCATATTACAAGCCTCATACATAGTGTTGATACCAAATTTAATCTGCTGACGTGGACCAATAATAAGAAGACACGTGTCAATCTACATGGCACAATAACAACGAGGAAGTTTATTTCCCCCCCCGACCAAGTCATGTTCGCTCCGAACAACAAGGACACCCCGAGGAACCACAACACTCCGAGGAACTCCAACGCTCCGAGGAACTCCTTAACGACAAGAAAATAAGGCGGTCCGAGCTGCATCTCGGCCACAGCATTGATTGCCAGATAACGAACAGTCCAATTGGTTCATTAAATGATTATCCTTGACGCACAAGCCTAAGGGCATTAAATGTATTACCCTTTCATATGTATATCATTTAATGTATCGACCCTTTCATGTACAGCCTCAAGGCTATAAATACCTTGTATCATCCTCATTCAAGGGGACCGGAATTTCTTGAGAGAACTTGTAATCAAGAATTCCACAAACACTCAGCAATAACATAACAGTGGACGTAGGCTTTATTCCTAGCCGAACCACTTTAAAAATCTTTGTCTTATTTATTTATCTGTGATTGAAGAATTAGAGTGATCTAGTTTTTTACATCAACAGATTGGCGCCGTCTGTGGGAACGTGTTACAAGCGTTGTTCTCCACCAAAAGCTAAGTTTTTATTTTCTCTACGTATAATCAATTATACATACATCTTTTGATTCAATCATGATTTTTATGTTTATATACATAAATTAATCATCCATTTGTTATCTGCAAAATGTTGCATATCATGATTTTTAAATCATAACTGTTAGATTTATCCTTATTTAGAAATCTGAAAAATAGTAGATTTCATAAATCATAATTCTTTGCTTGATTCTCAAGTTTTAATTTTATATCATGAAATAAATATTTTAAATGATTACATATGCCAATATATGCGACGATGATAAGATTTGATCATTTTCATTGTTGATTTTGAAATAAATTTTGTAAGATATTTGATGTCTATTCAAATTCCCATCATATTTTTAATAAAAGAATGGGAAAAGGTTAAAGACAATGAAAAGTCTTCTCATGGAAATCATGACCCATATATATTCTCTCTCTTCAAGTTTGAGTCTCTTTGCATTCACTTTTATGAATTATATACTTAATTTGGTTTATCTTCCATCTATGTCAATAAAGTCAAATTAATTGATTTTTGATATAAAATTGGTGATAACTTTAATCATTCACCATATTTGTATCTCTCCTAATTGGGAATAGGAAGGGATCAATATAAAAAAAAAAAAAAAAAAAATACCTCTACGTCTTATTTATGGCGCATATCTAATAAATTTTGTCCATCTCACACATGTGTGGCACAAAAATATTATTTCATATTTTGAAATTTTTATGCTGATACATATCATATATTGATTGGATGAGTAAATTATTCTCATGACTAATCAATTCAGCCTACACATATGGTAGAGCAAATTATTAATTTTTACAGGCACAAGATTCAATGCCGACGAATGCTGAAGCACAAATTATTCTATATCTGTTCGGATTCATATTTTATATTTATCTCAGCATGGAGCTCGAAAAATTTCTTCTCTCTATATATATTCGGCTCCGAGGAAAAGCTACAACAGTTATTATATGTCACCCCCAACGGATAGTTGGTAGGAGTAATTCTTATTTATATTCGGGCCCAGATATCTGCTCCAGCACAAATGATTCTATATATCCATTGGGATTCATATTCTATATTCATCTCAACATGAAGCACGGCGAGATACTTATTATCATATTCAGCTCTGAGGAGAACTGTAACATTTATTATATTTCACCCCCAACGGATAGTTGGTCGGGGTAATTCTTATTTATATGCAGGCCCAGCAAAGTTCTCGGCCATATTCTTATGTTCTGGAAAATATTATTCTTATTCGGCATTCTGCAATTATGCCTCGACAAGATACTTATTCAGCTTTAAGGAGAATTACAACATTCATTCGGATAATTCTTATTTATATTCAGGCCTAACAACGTCCTCGGCCATATTCTTATGTTCTGAAAGATCTTATTCTTGTTCGGCATTATATAATTCTACCTCGACTGATCGGCGAGACACTTTATTATTTTTAATTATTCTTTATATCTATTTGGATGCATATTCTATTCTCATTTCAGCATGGAAGTCTCCAGCATTTATTATATCTTATTCAGCTCCAAGGATGTCTCCAACATTTATTATATCTTATTCAGCTCCAAGAAGATTTCCAGCATTTATATTATCTTATTCCCAACGAATCTGTTGGTTAGCACCGAGGAGGTCTTCATCATTTATATTATCTTATTCCCAACGAATCTGTTGGTCAGCGCTGAGGAGATTTCCAACATTTATATTATCTTATTCCCAACGAATCTGTTGGTTAGCGCCGAGGAGGTCTTCAGCATTTATATTATCTTATTCCCAACGAATCTGTTGGTTAGCGCCGAGGAGGTCTTCAGCATTTATATTATCTTATTCCCAACGAATCTGTTGGTCAGCGCCGAGGAGATCTCTAGCATTTGTATTATCTTATTCACAACAAATCTGTTGGTCAGCGCCGAGGAGATCTCTAGCATTTGTATTATCTTATTCACAACAAATCTGTTGGTCAGCGCTGAGGAGGTCTCCAGTATTTATATTATCTTATTCCCAACAATCTGTTGGTCAGCTCCGAGGAAGTCTTCATCATTTATTATCAATTACCACCAACTCTGATCGGTAGATAAAATCCAACTCCGGTTGGTAGACAAAATCCAACTCCGGTTGGTAGATAAAATCCAACTTCGGTTGGTAGAAAAAATCCAACTCCGGTTGGTAGACAAAATCCAACTCCGGTTGGTAGATAAAATCCAACTTCGGTTGGTAGAAAAAATCCAACTCCGGTTGGTAGATAAAATCCAACTCCGGTTGGTATTGGTCGATAAATCTCATTCAAAGTTCACATTCCACAGTTGGGGGCTTATATTACAGATATATTTGTTCATTTGGTGGCACATTCTTATATCATCATGCAGTCGAGCATCAAATTCAACCCCGACTAATCAGGAGGAATATTAAAGTTCAGGAGGTATATTGAAGTTCAAGAGGAATATTGAAGTTCAGGAGATATATTGAAGTTCAAGAGGAATATTGAAGTTCAGGAGATATATTGAAGTTCAGGAGGAATATTAAAGTTCAGGAGGTATATTGAAGTTCAGGAGGAATATTGAAGTTCAGGAGGTATATTGAAATTCAAGAGGTGTATTCAGAAGTATCACGACATGATGAAAGAAAGCGACAAGTATTCCACCGAGGAACTCTGTCAGACCAGAAATTTGAAGACAAGGTACCTACATGGAGATTATATGTAGATGGATCATCTTGCACAGCTGGTTGTGGAGCAGGGATTCTTTTAAACATCCCAGATGATATTGACATGGAGTATGCCTTGAGATTCCAACTCAAAGCTTCCAATAATGAGGCTGAGTATGAGGCTATGATAGCAGGTTTTCATTTGGCGAAAGTCATGGAGGCACGGCAAGTAATTGTTTTCAGTGATTCTCAATTAATTGAATCAAATGATGGGAATATATGCAGTGAAGGGAGAGTCGATGGTCAAGTACCATGCAAAGGTGATGGAGTTATTGACAGAATTTGATGCTATTCAATTGGTGAGGACACCGAGGATGGAGAATGCTAGAGCAGACGCATTGGCCCGATTAGCATCAGCTACTTGTACCGAGCTGTGAAGAACGATACCAATTGAAGTATTAGAAAGTCGGAGCATATATTGAGGAGGAACAATTACCGGAGGATAATCTCGCTGCCTAGAAATGGAAGTTTAAAGCTGCTCGGTATGTATTAATTAATGGTATTTTGTATAGACGAGGAATTATGGCAGGTTTGCAAAGATGTGTACATTCCTCCGAGGTAGAGATCCATGAAGGGTCCTGTGGAGCCCATGTAGCAGGTCGGACACTTTTGCAAAAGGTGATGACGCATAGATACTACTGGCCGACGATGAGAGCTAACTATATAAGCCTATGCCAAGAAATGTGACAAGTGCCAACGCTTTTCCTCCATCCGAAGAACTCCACAAGCATTGTTGACACCCATAACTCCCTTTGGCCATTTTCCATATGGGGAATTGATTTGGTTGGACCATTGCCGACGACTCAAGGAAGATTCAAAATACCTCATCATCGCAGTAGATTATTTTACTAAGTGGATAGAAGCTGAGCCACTTATTGACATGACATACGAGAAGAAGAGTATCCAGCCCCGAGAAGAATCAAGCTATACAAGAAAAAATGAAGACCAAGCAAGAGAGATATCTAGATCTCCTCATCGGGCAGAAGAAAAACAATAAATGAAGAATGTGTGTTGATTTCACCGATATCAACAAGGCAGTGGATGCTACCTCGGGACACGAACTGCTCATGGATATTTACTATGGCTACAACTAGATTAAAATGAAACCTGAAGACATAACAACGGCTGATGAACAAGGTTTTTGCCGAGAAAATCAGTTGCAGTATGGAAGTCTATGTTGATGACATGCAAGAAAGCTGCTGATCATTTGGTTGACTTGAGTCAAACTTTTGATCAACTGGATAATTATCAAATGAAACTCAACCCGACGAAGTGCACATTTGGAGTACGAGAAGGAATGTTCCTCGGGTACATCATCAACCAGCGAGACGTTGAAGCAAATCCAGACAAGATCAAAGCCCTGTTAGGGTTGCGATCCCCAAAAACGAAAGAAGAGGTGCAAAGATCAGATACCCAAAGCGGGAAAAATTGGCAGTGGCATTAATTAAAGCAAGTAGAAGAAGGAGGCTGTGTTTCCAGGCCCATACCATGCATGCCGACATGCCATTAATACAAGCTATAGCGGAGTTTACTGATCTTAATACTCCCGAGGAACAAAAGTTGCTTGCTGATCAACCTGTGGACGTTACAGGATGCAATGCAGAAATGGTTGGGAGGATTCCTAATACTCTCAAGGAACAAAAGTTGCTTGCTGATCAACCTGTGGATGTTACAGGATGCAATGCAAAAATGGTTAGGAGGATTCCTAATACTCCCGAGAAACAAACATTGCTCGCTGATCAACCTGTGGATGTTACAGGATCAACCAAGAAGACTGCTCTACGGAGTCATGCTCTACGGAGCCATGCTCTACGGAGTCAAGCTCTCCGGAGCGCTCTACGGAGCAAAAGTGCTATAAGTAGCCAACCTCCTTTGGTTAGGAGGATAAGCTCTCCGGAGCGCTCTACGGAGCAAAAGTGCTATAAGTAGCCAACCTCCTTTGGTTAGGAGGATAAGCTCTCCGGAGCGCTCTACGGAGCAAAAGTGCTATAAGTAGCCAACCTCCTTTGGTTAGGAGGATAAGCTCTCCGGAGCGCTCTACGGAGCAAAAGTGCTATAAGTAGCCAACCTCCTTTGGTTAGGAGGACATGCTCCAAGGAGCCAAAAAGTTCGAAAGAATCCTACTACTCCTTTGATTAGGAGGTGTAGACCAGCATGATCAACTACGGTTGGTAAGACTTTATATACTCTCGCATTACAGCTTATGTTTGTCGGGAGGTAACATTATTACAAAAAGTTCTTTAAAGAACAAAATATTCCAAACTATACCAAGTATGGTTGGTCGGGGATAAAAACCCATCAACTGTAGTTGGTCGACAAACATTATTTATCCACCTTGGTTGGTTGGAAACACTTTGAATAAATTATACTCATTACTTTATTATTAAGTGATCAAGCAACATTACTAATACTTGTAACTTTTTTGGTCGATGAACCATACAATATTGTTATGCAAGCACAAATAATAAAGTGTTTGATATTTACAAAACAATAGCAAATTCAAATTTGCGAACAAAAATGAAATTCTTTCACTGAATTCAAAATGAATTACGCAAATTTATTACATTGATATTAAATTGTGTACTAACTATTACATTGAGATTCCTATTCTATTGGTTTTCTCTCCCTCTGCTTTAGAAACATGTTCCTCGCCAGCAGGAAGATCATCCAAAGCATAATGGGAGTTTTATGAAGTTAAGATATTTCAACATTCTGATATTCATCACAGATGATCTGTCCGAGAAGCACTAGCTCGTTCCCGAGAAGCTCTTGCTCGTCCCTGAGAATCACTTGTTAGTCCCCGAGAACCTCTTGCTCGTCCACGAGCAGAGGTAGAAGTCAAAATCATCATCTACAGCACTGAGATCTTTGCTAATACTGTCTCGACCAAAATTGAAGAAGAAGTTGCAAGAAAATGTTTCAAAGTCCACCACTAGCTCACAGAATGCATTAGGTCGGCTAACAAACCAATCAACATACTTGAAGATTATGATAAGCTACAAACAGCCTCATATGTCGTCCAGGAGATAATGCCCTTTATGTCCAACAAATCAAGAAGGTAGATCAAGAATTTCATGAGCACCGAGTAACACTGCAGAATAAATACTCCATCCTTTCAAGTAAACTATCAAGCATGAAGCATTGGGGGCTTCTGTTGATACCAAATTTAATCTGCTGACGTGGACCAATAATAAGAAGACACGTGTCAATCTACATGGCACAATAACAACGAGGAAGTTTATTTCCCCCCCCGACCAAGTCATGTTCGCTCCGAACAACAAGGACACCCCGAGGAACCACAACACTCCGAGGAACTCCAACGCTCCGAGGAACTCCTTAACGACAAGAAAATAAGGCGGTCCGAGCTGCATCTCGGCCACAGCATTGATTGCCAGATAACGAACAGTCCAATTGGTTCATTAAATGATTATCCTTGACGCACAAGCCTAAGGGCATTAAATGTATTACCCTTTCATATGTATATCATTTAATGTATCGACCCTTTCATGTACAGCCTCAAGGCTATAAATACCTTGTATCATCCTCATTCAAGGGGACCGGAATTTCTTGAGAGAACTTGTAATCAAGAATTCCACAAACACTCAGCAATAACATAACAGTGGACGTAGGCTTTATTCCTAGCCGAACCACTTTAAAAATCTTTGTCTTATTTATTTATCTGTGATTGAAGAATTAGAGTGATCTAGTTTTTTACATCAACACATAGTATACTTATATCTCGAATATCCTACATATCATGGTATTTTAAACCTCAATTATATTATAGGTATTCTCTCTACCTATGTATATATATCAACAAATGGGTATACTCGCATCCCATATACAAATCCCATACGTAGTATATTTCTAGTTTATCCCATAAACTAATAATTCACATGTTATTCACATTTTCCATTACTCCTAACATCTCTTGTTAACCGAAAGGATTTAATTAATTATTACAGTAGCTACATTCGACACATACTTATTGGTCCAAAACCCAGACTCATTATAACAAGCCCCGATTATATTCTAATAATCAAGAATCCTTTTTCTCGATAAAGTTACATTCTTCCTAGAAAATATAAAATTACAATTTGAGGCATTTCTACTCCGATTTTGAAAAAAACTTAAAACTACAAAGTTGTGCCGAACGTGATTTTATACAAGAACTAGCGAGCATCAATATTAATCCATTGTAATACCTTGAATTTTTATGGCCTTTACTTATGGAATTAATTAAATTAAATTGAGATAGATTAATTTAATATTAATCCGGATTTTAAATTGAATATGTACTAGTGTGATGAGAGTTAATAATTATTGATAAGAATTATGTTGAATATTAATTAATGAGTAAAGTAATATATGAGATTGAATTTATTAAAATTGTCGCGAGTGAATAATACGACGGTTATAGAAAATTAAGTCGAGTCACGCATGTCAGTCGTGTCGGGACTAATTTAAGGAAATGAAAAGTTAATTAATTCTAAGTCGCCCGTATGGTCATTTTTAGTGCTCCAATGTGTCCGAAAGGGTCTAGATAGTCAGAAAAGTATAACCAAGGATTTAGTTTGGGTCTCAAAACATTTTTAGGCCTAATCGGCAACCCGGGAAGGCGTTTTAGTAATTTCCAATTTTAGGCCTCAATTAATGACGAAAATTAAAGGGTTATTTCTAATGGAAGTTGGATTCCTCGAGGGTTAGAAACACTTGAGTTGCAGAGAGGTTAAGGAAGGGAGAAGAGATAAGGTTTCCAGCGGTGAGAACCATCAATCCTACACCGTTCCCATCAATTCCACCACCAACGCGTAGATCGGAGAACGAGAAATGAAAATATACCCTTCATCTTCTATAACTCAGACCTTCGATTTCCAGGCAAGTATCTATCTTGCTGCTCTTGAGTTGATATTTCATCCATGTTAGAGTAAGAATATATTTACAAGTTTTTATGGAGATTTGATGAAATTGGAAGACTATAATTCATTTATTTGAATGAAAATCATGTTAGGCTGATGTACTTATCATATGTAGAGTGTTAATTACGAATTTGGAGGATGTTTAGAGGAGGAAATCTGGAAATATAATGTTTATTCTTGAATTAATATGGTAAACTAGGGTTAGAGACCAATCATGAATTTAAACCCATTTAATGATGATTCTCAAAGAATTAAGGAGTGTTTTACAGTGAAAATCACCCATACCTATTTATATAATGTTTGGGATGTTTGGTTGGGATTTTGGGACATTTTAATGGAGGTTTAGATGATTAAAATGGAAGGAACACGTAGGCAAAGAATTGCAGAATTTGGGCCAATACCTGATCAATTGATCGGTCGACTCAAGAATGTCGATCGATCGAATGGATCGATCGACCATTCCCATCGATCGATCGAATCCTCTTGAAATTCAAATCTTATTCTTTTTTAAATGTTAATCTAACCCCAATGTATAATGACCCTTAGACATAATTTAAATATCATAATGGGACTTGAGAAGGACCAGTAGGTTTGTGCGCAAGGTTTGGGTAGTATGATTTCATATGGAATTAAATCATGGGGATTGCGAGGGTATTAAATGGCTTATGATTGCATGTGTGATAAATTATGGATTGTTCAAGCCGACGACGACTTTGACAATCAGAGTAGAGAGTGTACTCCTAATGATTTGATGTTTATTAAAATGATACACTTCGAGAGTCGAGAAGTACCTAAGAACTTGCAGTAATTGAGAAAATAAAAGAAAGAATTAATTATACGTAGGAATCGGGTACTACGTGCCGCGTATGGTTAGAATATATTGGTGTACCTATCTGAATAATGTAAATATATATGAGTGTATGAATATATATATATATATATATATATATATATATTATGTGAAGACCTGTGTTTAATCATACCTGCACTACTTGCTATCACGGAGGTTTCCGCACCGGGACAATCTGATCTCGATGTGACCTTTATGGGGGATATTGACTTATACCCTAGAACATATGATCCTTGGTACAAGCTATCCAATAATGATAGTCAAATTGTCCTAAGAGACGTGAGGGTATGTGCTGACCTCTTAGTGACTCGAAACTATGCTTCGCCTCTAATATGTTTGTATTGTGTTAATACAGTTCGAGAGTGATTCCGAACTAGTATTTTCCTTTTGTACGAGAGATACGGGGACTTGATAGCAGAGTATGCCTGCACCATAGATTTATGTGGGGTGCCCTATTAGTATATATATTATAAGTGATAAATATATGTACCTGTGATTCATCTACTGTCTTTATAAGTAGATAAAATTGAATAATTAATATTAAATAAATTAAATGGTTGAGAACTTAAGGCTGTATTGATATGTACATAGTTGGCTTGATAAATCCATATGAAGAGGTTATCACATATAAACTATAGTCATGCGATCACGTGAATTAGGATTGGTAAGGGAGATTGGGTTAGACTAATTAACCGGGTTAGCTTATCTAGATTAATTCATTAGTACGTTAGGCGTGCACACTAGTTGAGGGGTGAGAATTCTCAAGTGAGTGTCACTAACATGTATGTTATATCAATTGGAAAGAATTTTAAATACTTGTTAAACTAATTTAAAGCTATTTTACATTCGGGCTCCGACCCGTTTCCTGTCATCTCTTCCTTCTCTTGTATATATATGTATTACAGGTTTCCAGCCACAAGGACGTTAGATTTAGATCTTTGGATTGTTGACATGCTGCAGCTAGTGTGGGAGTTGCAGATCTTTGCATTTAAATGACTTCATCCTTGTCATCTCAGCTCTTCACTTAGTCATTTTAAATGGGTCATGTGTCGCCCATTTCCAATTTTTATTTAGTTTAGAGGGACTTGTACTCTTTATTATTTCAGTATTCAGTTTTAGTTGTGATTGTTTTAATTATTTCACTGACCTTCGATTTGGGATATTTTATTTGGATGATTTATCTAGCATGTTTATTACACTTGGATGGTTTGGTATTCAATATCATTGTTTGTGTTCATAAAAATGGTTTATGTATATTAAATCATAATAATAGGAATTAATCTATAAAATTAAATGTTTTGACACTTAGCTTAATTATTTATTAGGTGATTAAAAAAGAAAAAATGTTTTTCGATAGTGATGCTAAGAATGAACCAACCGGACACTTTGATTTAATTTAATAAAGGACTGACCACCCGGTATTTAATTAGGCGGGGTGTCACAAGTGTTATTAGAGCATCAAGTTATAGTGTCTTTAGGATTTGTACGGCTTATTATGCTTCCAGCGTAGTTTCTTTGATATAGAGCCTTATTTTAGGACTGTTGTATTCTTATTTATGCAATTACATCTTCAGCTATTTGAGATTTAATAATAACTATGGACTGGTGAATTCCTTCTCATTTTAGATGCCTCTGAGACGAGCCCCGAGGGATAGAAATGCCCAACTCTAGCAACTAGCAACTAGCAACTCAGGCTCAAAGGACGATGAGCGCAGCCAAGGTTTCCGCCATAGTGGCTCAGGTGGTGAATGCAGCTTTAGCAGTGATACAACAGGCTCCACCCTAGGTTCAGGCTGTGGCTCCAGTTCCTGCTCCGTTTTCCACTGCATGGGAGAGAGTTAGGGATATCTTTAAGAGGGAACATCCCACAGAGTTCTTGGATAGTTCTGATTTGTCATCACGAGCCAATGGAATAAAGACATCCAGAGGCATCTTCAGATGTACGAGTGCATATATATTCAGAGATAGTTACTGGCTTCCTTCAAGCTAGTAGGGGACGCCTTTTAGTGGTGGGAGTCCACTACCACTTTGGAGGAGAGGGACAGTATGATGATTCAGAGTTTCTGGGTGCGATTTGACCGCAAATAATTTCCTTCCACCATATGGACTGAAATGAGGTGGAGATTATTAAATCTCAAGCAGGAAAGTATTACTGTCACGGAGTATGAGGAGGAGTTCACGAGATTGATTACCATAGTGCCAGATGAGGTACCTGCCGAAGAGAAGAAGATTCGAATGTTCATGAATGGTTTGACTTGGAGGATTCGTCAGCACCTCTTGGGTAATCTGTCATTGGGTACTTATATTGATGTACTCAACGCCGCCCTATTGCATTTCCAGGACCACCGCTTCCACCAGAAGGGAAGAAAACGAGTCGGGGGGTCTAGCCAGTAAGGCCGGACAGGAGGTAGTAGTGTCAGTGGGGCAACAATAGCTCAAGGGCAAGTCCTTCTGGGTGAGAAGAGTTCCCATCAGGGGGACCTTGCTATGCGATTTTGATCTGGTGACTCTAGGCAGGGCCAGCAGGTTCAGTCCAATCAGCAGGGCTAGCAGGGCCAACATCGTTACCAACAGGGCCAACAACGGTATTAGCAGGGCCAGTGGAGGGGTGGTAACGACCATCAGGGCCGAGGACAGTAGGGACAGAGGGAAGGAAATTTCAGGGGTAGATGCTTTGGTTGTGGTAAGAATGGCCATAGACGTCAGGATTGCCCTGAGGGGGACAGAGCCTCGCAGCAGCAGTGTGCCCGTCAGGAGCCGTAGAGATCGATCTTCCCAGCCGCCTTCCCAGCACCACCTCATATACTAGCCTTACCAACCATCCCAGCACTCCCTGTTTAGCAGGGACAATTGCAGTATGGACATGTTTATAATGTCCACTAGGAAGCAGCACCACAGGCGCCACCCACAGTTGAGGGTAAGTTTTCTATCGATGGTACTATGGGGTGCATTTTATTTGACACTGGGGCATCACACTGCTTCATAGCCACTAGTTTTGCATAGGCCACGGGGTTGTTAGACAAGATAGATATTACAGTGATAAGTGTAGACTCATCGTTGGGTAATGGGTCGTTGATTTTCTTTATATGTCGGGGAGTAGGTATAGAGATTGGGAGCCTAATTTTTTCTGCAGACATGCTAGTCTTAGATATGCAAGAGCATGATGCCATTATTGGCATGGATTGGCTTGCTGCTTATAGATCCATCATAGATTATTTCAGTAGGAGTATTATTTTTGTTATTTGGGGCCAGGAGATGTTTCTGGTGGCGATATCTCGTCCTGAGGGAGGATCGTCCACCCATTTATATTATATAGAGGAAGTGACCTCTAAGGAGATAGTGATTCCCATTGATTCGATTCCTGTAGTTCGCGAGTTTTTCGATGTGTTCCAGAAGATAACTGGGTTATTTCCTAGTCTAGAGATAAAGTTCGTTATAGATTTGATGTCGGCCACTCGATCGATAGCTCGTGCACCATATCCTATGGCTCCAGCTGAGATGAGAGATTTGCGGGATCAGATTGAGCAGTTGTTGGGATAGGGCTTCATCTATAGGAGTACCTCGCCTTGGGGTGCTCCCTTATTATTTGTGAAGAAAATAGATGGGTCATTAAGATTCTGTGTAGACTACCGAGAGTTGAACAAAGTCACAATACCAAATAAGTATCCGTTGCCCCGAATCGATGACTTGTTCAACCGGTTGAGAGGAACTTCCTTCTTCTCAAATATAAACTTGAGATTGAGATATCATCAGTTATGGATTAGGGAGCAGGATGTGTTGAAGACTACTCTCTTAACGCGATATGGATCCTACGAGTTTCGGGTTATGCCGTTTGGTCTAACCAATGCTCCAGCCATGTTCATGGACTTAATGAATAGGGTGCTCAGAGAGTTCCTGGATCAGTTTGTCATTATCTTCATAGATAACATTTTGTTTTATTCCCAGACTGAGGAGGAGCATGCCGAACATTTGAGACGGGTTCTTTAGACTCTGCGAGAGCATCGGCTATATGCTAAGTATGAAAATTGCGAATTTTAGCCCCGGGAGGTTAAGTTCTTGGGGCACATTGTTTATGCCAGGGGGATATCCGTGGACCTGGGAAAGGTGTCCACGATGAGGGAGTGGTAGGGGGCAGCCCACAACACTGTCAGAGATTTGTAGTTTCTTAGGATTGGAAGGGCACTACACGTGGTTCATTCAAGGATTCTCGAAAATAGAGGGTCCAATATCTAATCTTACTCACAAGGGGGTACCGTACGTATGGAATGACACTTGTCAGTTTGATTTTGATGAGCTAAAGGATAAGCTAACTTCGACGCCATTTCTTGCTTTACCCAGGCCAGGAGTGGAGTACCTGGTGTATAATAACGCTTCCTTATAGGGACTTGGTGGAGTACTTCAGCAGGAGGAGCATGCTATAGCTTATGCCTCATGTAAGCTCAAGCCTCACGAGAAGAATTACCCCAGCCACGACTTGGAGCCAGTGGCAGTCGTGTTTGCCTTGCGAATTTAGAGACACTACTTATTGGGGGAGAAGTTTTACCTATTCATAGACCACAAGTTACTGTAATACTTGTTCACTTAGCGGAGTTGAACATGCGTCAGTGCAGGTGGATGGAGTTTTAAAAGATTACCAGTTCGAGATACAATACCACACATGGAAGGCTAACGTAGTTACTGATGTGAGGTGAGGTGACAGAAGTGTGGAAGGCGAAATGGAAAGAGTTGGGACATCAGGAGGCAATGGCTTGATCCTGTCCATTATGAAAGTCACACCAGAGATTGTTACGAGGGTGATCCAGGCCCAAGCAGATGATTCATTTTTACAGGATCAGATTATATAGCTTCTAGCCGAGGGTGCGGAGTCCTACTCCGTGAGTTACGATGGGGCATTGTGATTTAATGGGAGATTAGTGGTCTCGGAGGGGGAGGACTTACGTCATGTAGTGATGACAGAGTCGCATGGGTCTTAATTTACGGTACATCCCGGAGGGGATAAGATTTACCAGGATATAAGGCGACAGTACTGGTGGAGTGTGATGAAGAAGGACATTGCAGAGTTAGTGTCCAAGTGTGTCACCTGGCAGTTGGTGAAGATGGATCATCAGAAGCCGCCAGGGTTATTTCTGCCGCTAGAAATCCCTGTGGAAATGGGAGAGCATTTCCTTGGATTTTATCACTGGGTTGCCTACATCACATCGGGATCACGATTCTATTTGGGTAGTGGTGGATCGATTGACCAAGGTAGCTCATTTTCTGCCAGTGCGGATAGACTATATTATGGGATAGCTGCCTAGTTATTTATTATTGAGATAGTGAGGTTGTATGGGGTGCCCCTGGATATCATGTCTGATAGAGATAAGATTTTTATGTCACGCTTATGGGAGAGCTTTCAGGAGGCCATAGGTACCGAGCTGCGGTTGAGTACGACGTATCACCCGAAGATAGATGGGCAGACTGAGCGTACTAGTCAGATGTTGGAGGATATGTTACGCATTCGTGTCCTTGATTTTGGAGGGGGTTGGGAACAGTACCTCCCACTGGTGGAGTTCGCTTATAACAACTCCTACTAGTTAACGATTGGTATGGAACCATTTGAGGCATTGTACAACAGACCTTGTCGCTCTCCCACTTGTTGGCTAGAGGCGTGGAGCAATAAGTTACTCGGGCCAGAGGTGATTCAGGGAACGTCAACCAGGATTAAGTTAATCAGGAGTTGCATTCGGGTAGCCCAGGATAGGCAGAAAAGATATACTGATGCAAAGCGGTTCTTCAGGAAGTTTAGCGTGGGGGACCAAGTATTACTGAGAGTGTCTCCTGTGAAAGGAGTGATAAGGTTAAGGGAAGAAATGGAATTGGGTCCGAGGTACGTAGTAAAATTCCCCATTATCGAGAGGATTGGACCTGTGACATACAAACTTGGGTTGTCGGAGCACTTGCACCGTATTCATGATGTGTTCCACATTTCGTCGTTGAGGCGGTATTTTCGAGATGCTTTCGCCCACATTCACATTGCGATAGAGGAAATTAACTTGCAGCCCTACAGTTCTTATGAGGAGAGACTAGTGGCTATCCTAGACCATGGTGAGAAGAAATTGAGGTCGAAGGTCGTTCCACTTGTACGGGTCCAGTGGGAACATCATAATGTTGAGGAGTCCACTTGAGAGCGCGAAGTAGAAATATCCAAAATTGTTTTTACCAGGTATGCCTCATTTTTTGAATTTCGGGACGAAATTTCGTTATTAGGGGAGAAGTATGTAATACCCCGTATTTTATAGCCTTTAATTATGGGATCAATTAAATTAAATTGAGATAGATTAATTTAATATTAATTCGAATTTTAAATTGAATATGTACTAGCGTGACGAGAGTTATTAATTATTGATAAGAATTATGTTGAATATTACTTAATGAGTAAAATAATATATGAGATTGAATTTATTAAAATTTTCGCGAGTGAATAATACAACGGTTATTGAAAATTAAGTCGGGATACGCGTATCAGTCGTGTCGGGACTAATTGAAAGAAATGAAAAGAAAATTAATTCTAAGTCGCATGTATGGTCATTTCGAGTGCACCAATGTGTTCGAAAGGGTCTAGATAGTTAGAGAAGTGTACCCGGTGGTTTAGTTTGGGTCTCGGAACATTTTTAGGCCTAATCGGCAACCCGGGAAGGCGTTTTAGTAATTTCCAATTTTAGGCCTCAATTAATGACGAAAATTAAAGGGTTATTTCTGATGGAAGTTGGAGTCCTCGAGGGTTAGAAACACTTGAGTTGCAGAGAGGTTAAGGAAGGGAGAAGAGATAAGGTTTCCAGCGGTGAGAACCATCAATCCTACACCGTTCCCATCAATTCCACCACCAACGCGTAGATCGGAGAACGAGAAATGAAAATATACCCTTCATCTTCTATAACTCAGACCTTCGATTTCCAGGCAAGTATCTATCTTGCTGCTCTTGAGTTGATATTTCATCCATGTTAGAGTAAGAATATATTTACAAGTTTTTATGGAGATTTGATGAAATTGGAAGACTATAATTCATTTATTTGAATGAAAATCATGTTAGGCTGATGTACTTATCATATGTAGAGTGTTAATTACGAATTTGGAGGATGTTTAGAGGAGGAAATCTGGAAATATAATGTTTATTCTTGAATTAATATGGTAAACTAGGGTTAGAGACCATATCATGAATTTAAACCCATTTAATGATGATTCTTGGAGAATTAATGAATATTTTACGTTAGAAATCATCCATACATGTTTATATAATGTTTGGGATGTTTGGTTGTGAGTTTAGGACATTTCAATGGAGGTTTAAATGATTAAAATGGAAGGAAACCGTAGGCAAAGAATTGCAGAAGCTGGGCCAATACCTGCTCGATCGACGATCGATCGATCGAATGGATCGATCGGTCGACAATTCCCATTGATCTATCGACTCCTCCTGATATACTCATTTACACACTAATTTATTCTTAGGATTCATCAAGTTAATTAAGATTTAAAACCTATCTTAATTAAACCCTAGATTTTATTTAACCCTTTCAGATTTCTCACAAAAAAAATTACACCATTTACATAGATTTTAATCTAGATTTCATATGGAGTTATTATCACCTCAATTTACATGAAATCGTTTCCTAAAATCCTATTTTGGTTCAAGAATCCCAACCCAAAATCATATATTTTTCACTAAATATAATATGAATAATAAATACACATAAATAGTTAAAGCAAGTTAAACACTTGCCTCGATGGATAAATCCGACGACCTCGTGCCGGAATCCGTCGGAGCTTGACTGGAATCTCCTTTTTTTTCTCCCTTTTCTTCTTCATTTCATTCCTTATTTCTTATCTTTCTTTTCTTTTCCTTATTTCTCATTCTCTCGTGTCTTTTTAAGAGAGAATAAGGCTTATCCCCTTATTAAACCCAAAATTGACTCGTATACACAAATGTGAGTTCCTAGTAATTCAAAAAGTCCCCAGAACCCAAACACTACCCCCGGGTACTCTATTTTATCTATTTTGGTCCATCCGAGACCATCCGTTCACTCGAAATCCCCATTCGAGTCACTTATAAAAAATCCACCTTTTTAAATCCAATACAAATCCCCATATATTTTCCAAATAAGATATTATTACTTGTCGCTTTTCCCTAACCGTAACCTAATATAAAATAATCCAACTTCATTTACTTATTCTCGTAATTAAATATAGCACACCTCAATATTAATCCATCACTCGCCAATTAATATTTAATCTACACTTCAAATTCTCAAATTTATAAATTACACTCACTCATATAATTTACATGTCCATAAAAGTACGGCGTATTACAGGGTCATTTTGGAACTGTATCGAGATTCTAAGGGTGCTTATCCCTTTCATTAAGCTTCATGGTATAACGGGATTATGCTTTGTTTTGAGGTGGGGGATCCCTATTACCCGGAAAGATGCCTTAGACTCAGACGACTGCAAATCATACCTCGTGAGCCAATGACACCCTTGAACGATGATAGGGGAGACAAGGTGTCTCGATACAAGGTTAAATTTGATATGCAAAAATGGTAGCAAGAAAACTGGCAAGACCATATTTTATCCAAGAAATCTAGGTATGTGCCCGTATTGAGCCTATGGGATTGTAGCAATGATTATATGTCTTGGATCCTATCCAAATCCTATCCTAGCATCCAAAACCTCAAGTTTCGCATTGTCAAACAACAACAAACATCGTTGGTAAGTCTTATATGTAAACTACTTTCGAGTGTTCTATTGTTGTTACTAATTTCATGTTATTATCTTTTCGATAGGTGGAAGAGGTGTCCAAGGCTATGGATTTAATGAAGAACAATATTGACGATGGAATTGCTGCTGATCCGGGTGCATTAATTGCACACAGTGTCTAAACCTACGATATCCTAGCTGCGACCATTGGGGGGGGGGGGGGGGGTAGGCAGGTCAGTTGTCATTGAGGAGTGGGTAGCAAAGAAAAGCAAGTCTAAAGGCAAAGGAAAAGTAGTTGAGGGGTCCTATAGAAGTAAAGGAAAGAAATAGGATTTTTAATTCAATATTGGAATGTTTTGAAATTAATTTGAATGATATTGGAATTGGTATGATATTGGAGTTTGTATTAATAGTTGAATTACATTGTTGGTATTAAAGTTGAATTATATTGTTGGTATTAATGTTTATATGTATTATTGAATTATATTATTCGTATAGTTGGAGGGGTCCCATATGTTGAATTATATTGGAGGGGTCCCAAATATTGAATTATATTGTTGAATTATTTTGTTGTATTAATGTTGGTATATATTGTTTTATAAATGTTGGCATATAAATGTGTAAATAACTGTTCGTTTTAATTTCAATTTGAAGTTGGCTCGGCACATACATACCGAACCAGTTCTATGCGAACTTGGTTTTAGTATAAACATCCCTAACAGTGGGGGTTTATATTGGAGGCACAGTTCCATTCAACATGATTATAGCGACTAATTTATATTATTTTGGCACATATATACCGAATTAGTTATGTGTGAACTTGGTTCGGTATAAACATCCCTAACATTGGGGTTTCTTCAACTAGTTTAATACAAATTCATTTAATTCGATTTCATACAACTTCATTAATTTCACGCAACTACAATAAATCATACAATAATAATAATATAATACAAATTCATTTACTTTTATATCAGTATTAACCAACTACATTTGAATATCGTACAACTTCATTTAATATGATACAAAATTTTCAATTTCATATTATATAAGTTCGTTTCGCATCATACATGTTTGTTTCATACACTAAACTAGTCGATCGCGATAGGTTGATCATTGGTTGCCAAATCGTTTGGGTAGATTTTTCGGAACTCCTCTACTTATTGTGTGTATTTACCAATCCAAGGTTTTGCTTCGGGAAACGAACAACTATGCCAGTGACTTGCTACCGGGGGAATTTGATAGTCGTACTTAAACTTTAAAGCTAAAAAGTAATTCCCACAAACATAAGTAATCGCTACGAACATTGGGCGCATAATTCGTTCATGTCTCATTGGTAGAAATGTGAGACATTGTTGTAATACCCCGTAATTTTTAATAACTTTTAAAATAGATAAATTAAAAGTTAATGGGGATTCATTGGAATCAATTATGAAAAATTAATTGGAATTAATCTGGATTTAATAATACTAGAGATTAAAGTAATTTATGATTCTAAATATTACTTAGGGATATATAAGTAATATATGAATATGATGTTATTTATATTGTCGTGAGTTACTAATACGATAATAAATGAAATTAAGCCGGGACACGATTATGGAACGCGTCGGGACTAATTTAAATAAATTAAAAGGAAAGATTATTTTATATCAACCTTATGGTCATTTTGAGTGCGTCGGTACATCCGCAAGGGTCGAAGTAGTCAGAAAAGTCTACTCGGGTGTTGAATTCGGGTCTCCGATCAATTAGGAGATGAAAGGACACCTCGAAGGGACGTTTTAGTCATTTTGCTTGGGAGATGAATAGTAACTTCGTTTTGTCTTTTAGCTTACCTTTAATAATTTTTATTTAAATAATACTAGACTCTACGTAAGATTCATTTCATCCAAAAACAAATGAGAAAGTTTGAGAGAAAAACATAAGAGTCTTAGAGAGAAAGTGAAAGGGTAGCTTGAAGAGGGGAAGAGTTCTTTGAAAGGATGAGTCACCTAGTGAAAACCAAGGGGACAAACACCATCTCTCCACCTTACACCACCATCGTAGTCTCCAAAAAAGTCGCTGAAGAAAGGGAAGGAGAAGTTCTAACATTTGTCTTCATCAAAGGTTCAGACCGACTTTTAAGGCAAGTGATTCTTGCTCTATTTTAGTGATTAACGTATCTTTCTTGTAGTATTCATGAACTTATGAATTTGGGAGTTAAGACGATTGGTAAATTAAAATAATGGTTAGGCAAATTCATTTATTTGAATATATATATATATCATGTGGGGACTATGATTATAATGAAATTTATAGTTTTTTCATGTAGAGAAAAATATATGTTCTTAAGGTTATTGAAAAGGATGATAGGAATTGCATGTAGAGAAATCCTACCATATTAAAAATGACATTTGAAGATTTAGGTGTAAAACTATGATTCTAAATCTTGAGTTTTCATGTCGGAAAAAATTGAGAATTCTGATTATTGAAATCTTGAGGTTTTAATGGGTTTTGATGATAATCCCTTATGAACAAGTGGAATTGATACTTTTATATAGAAATCACCCATGAATATGTTGAAATAATGTCAGAATAGTAATTTGAATTTCTGGATTCTGTTAGGATAGAAACCAGTAAGGTTTGAGTGTTAGATATAGAGGAAAAACGCAGAAAACTGGAACTGAAGCCAAACAGGAAAAACGTTGACTTTGTTCGAACGAGACTTGACTTTGTTTGAACGAAAGTCAATCTCAGTCTAATGAGATGGAATTTCATTCTAACTACATCTAGACTTCAAACGAGATTTTCAGAAGTCCATGAATGTCCAATTTAGCCTAGAAAAATTTGAAAATCCGTAATTTGACCCAGAAGGAAATTCTGAATAATTTTGATTCATTAATAGAGATAGGAACTTGGGATTAAAATTTTGTTAGAGATATCGACATAATTAGTATATGGTTTAGAGGAGAATAATCATTATAATTAGTACGGGTAGTATTGAGGACATATTTACGGGTACTTGGGTTATATAGAAGATTTTAGGAAAAATCACTATATATTAGATATACGATGATAATCGTGTTTACAAGTACGAGTAGTATTTGAGAAATACGACATGTACTTGGGATAAGATAAATTCCTAATATGATATAGGTAGTGTAAGTACCTAATTTTAAATAGGTAGATGATAATGCCAATTGATTGATCATGACATACCTAGCTTAATTGCTATTGACGGGAGGTTTACGCATGAGGGAAGTCATATCCGGATGAATCGATGGGATTTTTGACTTGTCACCGAGAACATAAAAATTAAGGACTGAGCGCCACTATATAAATACGGGTGCTACCGGTCATTTGGGTACGTAGGTATGTGCATATCCCAAAGGCTCAGGACTATGTTTGCCTCCAATAATTGTGTTTGATATTTGTGGTTTGAGGAATCCTTACCGAACCTATTGTCCCCTATACAGCGACAAGATGTACGGGACATGATAGCAGAGTATTACATGCACTGCAGCTATGCCTCGGGGTGCCGTATTGTATATATATAATAGAGTGAATGTATATATATACTTGTAATAATATACTCTATGTGAATAAATGAGAATTAAAAGATAATGAAATATGTATTTAATTAAGTCTGATAATACTTAATCATGTTGAATAATTAAAGAGCTTATCCATGTTGAATCTAAAATGAATATACATATTATTATTAAAAGAAAATAAGTGGGATAAATATGGGTTGTGGTTAGTTAGTACCGATGGGAACTAGTTAGCATGAAAATAGTAAAAAGTATGACTTAGAGGTATGTTAGGTGTGCACTCTAGATGAGAGGTGAGAATCTCCAGAGGGAGTACGATAATCTAACATGTATAAAATAATTGCTAAATATATCATTTATTCACTTGTTGTTTATAAACTATTTTCACATCGAGCTCTGACCCGTTTCCTTGCATATTTTATTCTCTCTCTTGTATCATCTATATCAGGTGTCCAGCCACAGGGACGCCAGCTATAGAGGATTATGATGTTTGACGATCTATAGAGCTATGGAGTTTTGAGCTTTGTTTAGACACCTTCATATTTTTGGTTCATACTCTGTAGTTGATCTTTCATTTAGGACATGTCGCCTAACAGGATTCTAGACATTTTCCTTCTATCTGAGTCAGGAGTATATACTCATGTCATTGTGATACATTTACTATTGTTAGGATTTATGTATTGAGATATTTTACTAGAAAGTGTTATTCCAGTTGCATTTAAATTCTGTTGTATTGTTTATTCAGTCATTATTCATTATTGTGGAATGGATTATGTGAGATTGTTTAAAATAATAAAACGGGATTATATTAAATAAAAATTGGAAGGTTTTAACACTAGCTTCAGTATTAGGTGATGTATAAAAAATATTTTCGACAGTGATGCTAAGGATGAACTAACTGTATATTCTGATTTAATTGGGTATGGGACAGATCACTCGGTATTTAATTAAGCTAGGTGTTACAGGTGGTATCAGAGCATCAGGTTCTAGTGTCATTAGGATCTGTACAGCTTATTATGCTTTCTACTTAGCACTCTTTAATTTAGAGCCCTAATACTAGGAATATCGTGTTCATCCCTATGCATTGGAAATTCGTACTTCTGCGATTTATTTGTATGGATGTTGAACTCATTCAATCCATTTCAACTTTCAGATGGCACGTCGTGAAGAACAAACTAACACTCGTGGGAAAGTCAATGTAGATCATGGCCAGCTGGTACCTCTGGTACACCTGAAGAGTGTATATATTACTGAGATAGCAGGTATTGTGGCACAGGCAGTTACTACTGCAGTCTTACAGTACCAAGATCACAATATACAACTTATAGGAGGCAAAAGAATAAGAGAAGATAATCAATTTGACATGACAAAGGTAAATAATTACGGGAAAGTACCTCTACGACAGCAACAAGTTCCTCAGTATTGTCAAGACCATGAAGGCAATAGAATTTGCAGGAAGAGCCAACATCGCCAGGGTTAACCAAACCAGGAAACATATGATGTCATAAAAAGATGTTTCATCTTTGGAAAAGATGGCCATAAACGTCAAACTTGTCTGGATCAGGCTGGAGGGGAGCCCTAACCCAACCAGTAAGGACAACAAGGACAAGGAAAGTAAGGACTTTTAAGACTCTGCTATAGGTGTTAACAACAGGCTCACAAGTGGATGGACTGTAATCAACCTGATATTGTCTTTCACCAAGATACTCAGAAGGGCAAGACTAAATGAGGCAGTTCTAGCTGGACACAGCTAGGTCAGGGTAAGTAGGGTTCCCAGCCAGGGGACTATGCTAAACGTCTACGATCCAGGGGATTTTGATTTGGGCAGGAAGGTAATAGGCAGGGCCAATAGGGCCAGCATCAGGGTAAGAAGGGCCAAGGAAAAGGTGGTAATAGCCAGTAGGGCTGGGAATAGTAGGGAGAAAATGGGGAGAAGTTTATTGGAAGATGTTTTATGTGTGGTAAGATTGGCCACAAGAGACATGACTGTCCTAATAAGGGAAAAATTCCTCAGCAGGGAGCTCGACAAGGTCCATATAGACCAATATTTCCACCACCCGCCCTCCCAGCACCAGTACAAGTGCCAACATTATCTCATATTCTAGCAGTTCCAGCACAACAGGGACAGTATGGGCATATGTATAACGTCCATCAGGAAGCGATTCAGTAGCCATCGCCCGCGATTGAGGGTATATTTTCTATCTATGGGGATATGGAGTGCATTCTTTTTTACATGGGGGTCTCACATTCATTTGTAGCACTATATTTTCATGGGTCATAGGGTTACTAGACTTGGCCATTAACACCATTACTTATGTAGACTCACCGATGGGTAGTGGAATGCCTATTTTCTTTACATGTCGTAATGTGAATATAGAGATTGGGAGTCTGATATTACCAAAAGAAATACTTCTTTTGTACATGTCCAAATATGATGTGATTATTAGCATGGATTGACTTGTTGCATATAGAACCATGATTGATTGTTATAGCCGGTGAATTATTTTGCTATTCCAAAACAACAGATGTTCCTTATAGCGATGCCTCATTTTGAGGAAGGATCATCTACTCAATTGTATTATATAGAGGAGGAGACCTTTACGGGAGTAAAATTATCCCTTGATTCGATACCGGTAGTTTGTATGTTGATGTATTCCAGGGGATACCGGGATTACCTCCCAGTAGGGAGATTAAGTTTGTGATTGATTTAGCACCGGGCACTCGGCCTATTGCTCGTGAACCTTACCGTATGTCTCTAGTAAAGATGAGGGAGCTCAGGGACCAAATAGAACCGCTTTTGGGACAGGGGTTCATCCGCAGGAGTAAGTCACCTTGGGGTGCCCCGGTGTTATATGTAAAAGAAGAGAGACATTTCTTTAAAGCTGTGCATAGATTATTGGGAGATAAATAAAGTCACGATATCTTGATTAACACTAACTTCTCTTGTGAGATGAGTTTATTGGTTATATCTATACCATTATGGGTATTTGTATTTTTCATGGTTTAACAGGATAAATTTTTGGTCTCATCCCCAAAGGAGTGGGCATAGACCGTAAGTATATTTTGATTGAGATTTCTATTTTTGTGATGTGTCATACGAGTAAGATATCATCCTGGATATTGATATTGATAGTTAATAATGATAGTGGGTGTTATTGCAAGGCTATCATGGTTATTGTAAGAGTATCGAGCGTAGAGGCTTAACTCAATGTTTGATGTTTAGCGTTCAGGACTTGGTAGTGGGTAAAGTGCACTATTATATCACTCCTTTAGAGACTTAGGAGTTGAGATTTAAATTTATGTGCTTGGGAATCAGAACTTTTAGTGTCTAGTTTAAGTCCCTTAAGTCTACAAATCTTGATTACCAATAATATTAGGTAGTAGTCTATCGGGGGGGGGGGAGGTCCTTGTTTGGATTTCGATTGCGAGACATCCCATGCATGAAACCCAACAAATGTCAGGAGTTGAGGGATATGTTGGGCGATAGAGAAACAATTAGACCTTTAGTTATTCCTCATTTTATGAGTGGATAAAATCCCTTGATTATACGACTTGAGGTTAGTGGTGCCGATCAACATTTGTGTAGAAATGCATGGATTAAAGGGTGTATGGGCGCCTTGGTTAGTTTGATTTTCATATCTTTCGAGATAGGAAGAACTTGGGAATGAATGTATGAATATATGCGTATGGGGAAGTCATAAACAAAGTGAGAATGATAGGAAGGATTGAACGTCGAGTGGGAAAATAGATAATCCAAGTTTATAAGTTCTATGAGAGTAACACATCAAAGATGGGTTTAAAGACTATGCGAAGTCATTTAAAAAGGATATCTCTTGAGAAGAGGAAAATCCAACTATTATAAAAAAAAGAGTAAAGTCCTGCTCAGTCGAATATTGAGAGTGGCTTACGCATAAATAAGACTGTCGTTGTCTGATATGTAAAAAAGGGGCCCAGAAGTGTGCATTGTGGTGAAAAAATACACGGGTCAAGACTTTGGTACCTTGTGGAAAGAAGAGGAATATAAAGTACCACTTAATGTGAAACGATATAAATGGAAAATGGGAAGACGAGCCAATATACCGCCCAATATTGTTGAGAATTAGGATAAAATTCTTGAATTTCATCTCCAAAAGAGATTTGTTTTCATGAAGCAAAGGGGATCACGTTTGGTTCAGGCAAGTCATGTTACCTAAGATCGATGAATAAATGGGAGGTGATTGTTGACTCGTGGAACGAAATGAAAAGTGATATTTATGAGTTCTTCACTAAGGGTGCCACTTTCCAGTTAATGAAGGTGGATCATCAAAAGCTAATAGTATTTTTTCAACCATTAGATATCCCGATGTGGAAATGGGAGAGCATCTCGATGGACTTTATCACAAGGTTACCTACTTCTTAGAGGGGTTATGATTCCATATGGGTGATTGTGGATCGATTGACTACGATAGCTCACTTCTTGCCCGTTAGGCCTGATTACACTACGGGACAGTATGCCCATTCATTTATTGTCAAGATAGTGAAGTTGTATGGGGTGCCTCTAAATATCGTGTCCGATAGAGACAAGATTTTTGTGTCACGCTTCTAGGAGAGATTTCAGGGGGCTATGGGTACTGAGTTGCGGTTGAATACATCTTATCAACCGCTGATGGATGGGTAGACAGATTGCACAAATCATATGTTAGAAGACATGCTACGTATGTGTATCCTTGACTTTGGGGGAGGTGGGGTGCAGTACCTTCCACCAGTGGAGTTTGCATATCATAACTCCTATCAGTTCACCACTGGCGTGGCTCCATTTGAGGCACTGTATGATAGACCTTGTCGTTCTCCTGCGTGTTGATTAGAGGTGGGGGACAACAATCTATTAGGGCCAGAGGTGATTCAATATACGTCTTCCAGGATTGAGATGATTCGTAGTCATATTCGGGTAGCCTAGGATAGACAGAAAAGCTATGCCGATGCCAAGCGGTCCTTCCGTGAATTGAGTGTGTGGGACTAAGTGTTATTGTGAGTATCGCCTATGAAGGGGATTATGAGATTTGGTAAGAAAGGGAAATTGGCGCCTAGATATATCAAACCATTTCCTATCATTGAAAGAGTTGGGCCGGTTGCTTATAGATTGGGATTGTCGGAGTTGGATCACACTCATGTTGCATTAGAGGATATAGACTTGCACCCAAATAGTTCTAACGAGGGGAGACTGGTAGCGATCTTGGACCATAGCGAAAGACGGTTGTGATCGAAAGAAGTTTCGTTGGTGCGTGTCCTATGGAAGCACCATAAAATTGATGAGTCTACTTGAGAGCGCGAGGTTGAGATGCACGACAAACACCCAGAGTTATTTTTACCAGGTATGCTTTTATTTTTTCGAATTTCGGGACGAAATTCCGTTATTAGGGGGAAAGTATGTAATATCTCGTAATTTTTAATAACTTTTAAAATAGATAAATTAAAAGTTAATGGGGATTCATTGGAATCAATTATGAAAAATTAATTGGGATTAATCTGGATTTAGTATTACTAAAGATTAAAGTAATTTATGATTCTCAATATAACTTAGTGATATATAAGTAATATATGAATATGATGTTATTTATGTTATCGTGAGTTACTAATACGACAATAAATGAAATTAAGTCGGGACGCGATTATGGAACGTGTCAGGACTAATTTAAATAATTATAAAGGAAATATTATTTTATATCAACCTTATGGTCGTTTTGAGTGCGCCGTTACGTCCAGAAGGGTCAAAGTAGTCATACAAGTTTACTCAGGTGTTGAATTTGGGTCTTCGGTCAATTAGGAGATGAAAGGACACCCCAAAGGGACGTTTTAGTCATTTTGCTTGAGAGATGAATAGTAACTTCATTTTGTCTTTTAGCTTACCTTTAATAATTTTTATTTAAATAATACTAGACTTTACGTAAGATTCATTTCATCCAAAAACAAGTGAGAAATTTTGAGAGAAAAACATAAGAGTCTTAGAGAGAAAGTGAAAGGGTAGCTTGAAGAAGGGAAGAGTTCTTGGAAAGGATGAGTAACCTAGGGCAAACCAAGGGGAAAAACACCATCTCTCCACCTTACATCACCACCGTTGTCGCCGAAAAATTCGTCGAAAAAAGGGTAGGAGAAGTTCTAATATTTGTCTTCATCAAAGGTTCAGACCGACTTTTAAGGAAAGTGATTCTTGCTCTATTTTAGTGATTAGCATATCCATGTTAGATTAGGATTTTCTTGTAGTATTCATGAACTTATGAATTTGGGAGTTAAGATGATTGGTAAATTAAAATAATGGTTAGGAAAATTCATGTAGTTGAATATATATATCATGTGGGGACTATGATTATGATGAAATTTATAGGTTTTTCATGTAGAGAAAAATATATGTTCTTAAGATTATTGAAAAGGATGATAGGAATTGCATGAAGAGAAATCCTACCATGTTAAAAATGAAATTTGATGATGTAGGTATGAAAGTATGATTCTAAATTCTGAGTTTTCAAGTTGGATAAAATTTGAGAATTCTGATTATTGAAATCTTGAGGTTTTAATGGGTTTAGACGATAATCCATTATGAACATGTGGAATTGATGTTTTTATGTATAAAACACCCATGAATATGTTGAAATAATGTTAGAATAGTAATATGGATTTTTGGATTCTGTTAGGATAGAAACTAGTAAGGTTTGAGTGTTAGAAATGGAGGAAAAACGCAGAAAACTGGAACTGAAGACGAACAGGAAAAATGTTGACTTCATTCGAATGAGACTTGACTTTGTTCGAACGAAAGTCAATCTTATTCTAATGAGATGGAATTTCATTCTAACGACATCTGGACTTCAAACGAAATTTCTAGAAGTCCAGGAATGTCCATTTTAGCCCAGAAAAATTTGAAAAATCGTAATTTGACCCAGAACAAAATTCTGAATAATTTTGATACATTAATAGAGAGAGGAACTTGTAATTAATGTTGGGAAATTATAAAATATTGAGGATTAAAATTTTATTAAAGATATCTACATAATTAATATATGATTTAGAGGAGAATAATCATTATAACAAGTACGGGTAATATTGAGGACATATTTATGGGTACTTGGGTTATATAGAAGATTTTAGGAAAAATCACTATATATTAGATATACGATGATAATCGTGATTACAAGTACATGTAGTATTCGAGAAACACGACGGGTACTTGGGACAGGATAAATTCTTAATATGATATAGGTAGTGTAAGTACCTAATTTTAAATTGGTAGATGATAATGCCTATTGATTGATAATTTATGTGTATGACATACCTAGCTTACTTGCTATTGACAGGAGGTTTACGCGTAAGGGCAGTCATATCCTGATGAATCTATGAGATTTTTGACTTGTCACTCGGGAACATAGAACTTATGGACTGAGGACCGCTGTATAAATACGGGTGCTAGCGGTCATTTGGGTGCGTAGGTATGTGAGTAGCCCAAAGGCTTAGGACTATGTTCGCCTCCAATAATTATGTTTGATATTTGTGGTTCGAGGAATCCTTACCGAACCTATTGTCCCCTATATGGCGACAAGATGTACTGGGACATGATAGCAGAGTAATGCATGCACCGCAGCTATGCCTCGGGGTGCTGTATTGTATATATATAATAGAGTGAATGTATATATATACTTGTGATTATATGTTTTATGTGAATAAAGGAGAATTGAAAGATAATGAAATCTGTATTTAATTAATTATGATAATACTTAATCACATTGAATAATTAAAGAGCTTATCCATGTTGAATCTAAAATGGATATACATATTATTATTAAAAGAAAATAAGTGGGATAGATATGGGTTGCGGTTAGTTAGTACCGATGTGAACTAGTTAGCATTGAAAGAGTAACTTGTATGACTTATAGGTACGTTAAGTGTGCACTCTAGATGAGAGGTGAAAATCTCAAGAAAGAGTCCGATAATCTAACATGTATATAATAATTGCTAGATATAGCATTTATTCTCTTGTTGTTTTATAAACTATTTTCACATCGGGCTCTGACCCATTTTCTTTCATATTCTCTTCTCTCTCTTGTATCTCCTGTATCAGGTGTCCAGTCATTGGGACGCCATCCATAGAAGATTATGATGTTTGACGAGCTATGTAGCTATGGAGTTTTGATCTTTGTTTAGATGCCTTCATATTTTCGGTTCAAATTCTTTAGTTAATCTTTCATTTAGGGCATGTCGCCCAAGAGGATTTTAGACATTTTTCTTCTATCTGAGTCAGGATTATATACTCATGTCATTGAGATTCATTTACTATTGTTGGGATTTATGTATTGAGATATTTTACTGGAAAGTATTATTCCAGTTGCATTTAAATTCTGTCGTAATGTTTATTCAGTTATTATTCATTATTGTGGAATGGATTATGTGAGATTGATTAAAATAATAAAACGGGATTTTATTAAATTAAAATTGGAAGGTTTTAACACCGGCTTAATTGAGTATTATGTGATGTATAAAAAAAAATATTTTTGACAATGATGCTAAGAATGAACCAACTGTATATTCTGATTTAATTTGGTATGGGACTGATAACCCGGTATTTAATTATGTGGGGTGTTATAATTGTCTCTTCGAAATGAGGATGCAAACGCACTTGTATTTTTTGCCAAAAGATAGCCACACTCGGGCATGATCATCCAAGACTTCGGCATACATGGGCTTGAATAATCGTCCTGACTATATAGAAGAGTGTTCGGAAACCAATCACCAAAACAATGTCCATATAATTCATTATTGGAAGAAACTTCTTCAATCAATTCCGATCTCACTTGTTTCCATCCATCAGGCCCAAATATGAGTCATTTAGCAATGCATCTAAACCCACAACTTCCATCAGCTTCAACCTCGACGATATCTCAATGCAATCTTCATAAAAGACCAGTATCTCATTGATATATTGTTTATACACGGGGGTGTAGTTTGGGCACCATGGGGCGGGGTGGGTGAACTCTCTGAAATCAATTTTCTTCTTAGGCCTTTGGATCGCGAGGTGTTCCTTTTTTTATTGATTGCCTAGGAAGTTCGAATCCCGATGGATCCCTTTTAGTTAACTTCTCATGCTTTTTTTCTTTGGAAATTGGTTTCAGACCTCTAAGGCGACCCTTGCAATGCTTAAGCACGGATGACTCAAATAGCCTAGCGGTGGTGAGATGTAATACCCCAAAATTCTTCTTAATTAGGAAAAATACATTTTTATTTAAATTACGCGAGTAGAGTAATTTAATGTGATATATTTTATTTAAATTACGTGAGTAGAGTAATTTAATGCGATAAAAGACGTTTTATTTCAATTACGTGAGAAGAGTAATTTAATGTGATATAATGATTAATAAAGATTAATATGATGATATAAAAATTTACTAAATGTGAGTAGTAAATTTTGAATGTTGTTAAGTACGGTCTAGTGATTATATGGACATACCTGAGTTATTTCAACCGAGTGTCACGCGTAGAAAAAAATTAAATATGAGATTAGAAAAATATTTTAGGAGACTCAAACGATAATTTAGAGTTCACAGATGATTCCGAAAGGGTCAAATTAGTCAAAATAGTGTACCCGGGGGTATTAGTTGAGTGTCGTATCATTTTCGGGCTAAACCGGGACCATTCGAGGGCATTTTGGTCTCTTTACATTTATGGGTAAGTAGACCTACGAATTTTGAAACCCTAAATCAGATTATATGAGTTGAGGCTAGGGTTAGAAAGAAAGAAAATATACCATATCCATTAGAGAAGATAGAGAGGCAATTTCCTAAGGCAAAAGAAGGAAGGAGGGGAAATTCTAAGGAGATTTCACCACAAATCCGTTGGGAAGGAGGATTGAAGGAACAAAATCATCCACCACATCAACAACCACGAAATCAAACCCTAGAAATCATAAGGCAAGTGGTTATTTGTAAAATAAATTGAGTTATAATACCCATAATTAAGCTTTAGGAAGAACATGGTTTTTATGATATTCTTGGGAGTAAAACAATTGATTATGATCCATGATTGATAGGGATTGCATGTAGGACGTTTTTGGATTTCCAAGTATTTTGATATCATAGAAAACTAGATGATTAATTCGAACTAAAAATCTGGAATTAGGATGAAAGTTATAAAGAATGTATTTTTAGGGTTCTTGAATATTAGAGAGATTTTTGGTTAATTTGGCCAAGATTTATAATGATTTTGTTGTTTTAAATTGTTAGTAATCATCCCAGAACATGTAGGAATGATTAGAAATTGTTGGTTGCAAATATGGTGGATTATCATGAAAGATAGATAGATAAAAATGGTGAAACCCGTATGAAGAAGATGAACTGGGTCTGTCACTACTTGATCGATCGATCGACCCTTGAATGTCGATCGATCGAGCAGTCGATCGATCGACCATATCCCATCGATCGATCGAACCTGGCTGGACTTTAGAAAATTTTGTGAATAAATTTCCTTTTAATTACCGTCGCTCCATGGGAACCTTAGTGATGATATTTTACCTATGAGGAGACTTCATAAATACCAGTAGGTGTACCATTAGATTTCTTCATAAATGTTTAAGTGGAAATTTTGGAGAAATGGACCAACGGGAAAACGGTCGATAGCCGTTTGTTGGGATTGCAAGAATTTAGCTACGAAAAGAGTGAGAGTAAATTTCCGGAATAATACCAGTAGGTTAAAGTTAATTTAACTACTGAATTAAGGGAGGGGTAACTAGGACCCTTAGAGTTGCGTGAATACTCGAATAATTACAATAGTGAAATAAATTGTAAATTAATGAGTACGGTGAATATAAGTAAAATATATTACGTACGGGCATGATTTGATAGGTCGGGTGTGTACCTACTAAATTATATAAAAGTTTGGGTTAAGAGAATTTTACCTAAATTTAATTATGTTAGGGTCGATGTGACATTCCGAACTAACATAAAGTTATTATATGTTTGGGGTCGATGAAAAATGCCGAACCAAACTTTAAATTGGTGTCGCGGTGAAAGAGTCCCGAACCAAAATATGTGTATATATTTATATTTTTAAATAGTTGGGGTCGATGGATCATTCCGAGCCAACTCTTACTTGGGGTCGATGAATCATTCCGAACCAAGAGTCCTTTATGTGTAGTAAAAGGATATGTTAGTGATAACTGATATTAAATACATTATTGTGTGATAAAATGTATTCTATGTGTATAATCTACAGATTTAGAATAGTAGATGATGAAATGACTTGTAAATACCTTAGTAATAATTTATAGCGTGATGTAATTATTACAAGAATAAGGACAACGAACAGTAAATAAGTTACCTACGATTATGGGTAGTATAACTAGGTGAACTAAGTATCCTCGATAGTCATGCACTATAGAAGAGAGGTGAAGAAGTTCAAGGGAGTGTGCGAAACCTTAATATGTGTAATCAATAACTTAATTGCGATAACTTCTTGCAAAATATTTTCAAATGTTTTGAGTACTAACTCTTGCTATGTAAATTTTTTAAAAACCTTTTAGGTGCCCAGCCACAGGGACACCCAGCATGCTTTCATTCCAGGGATTTGGGAGCTGCAACAAGTGTGGATGTTGCAGGGATTGTTTAGGCACTTTCTCTTTTTCAGTTCTAGTGCAGGATCTCAGTTTTAGTATTCTTAGTTGGGACCTGTTGTCCTATCTTTACTGTTACAGTTTATTCTAATTATGGATTTTTAGTAATCTTTTATTGGCCGTGGTTTTCGGCAAGACTTTACATGCTTTCAGATTATTTATGCAAACTGTTTTATTATTACTAGATTTTGTGATGTGTTTGTATGGTTTAATTATTCTGCTTAAGGAAGATAAACTTTGGCACTCGTTAAATTTCACTTAGGTGGTTAGTAAATTAAAAAGCGTTCGATAGTGATGCTAAGAATGAACCATTTAAGAAACCTGTTTAAATTAAATTAAGGCTTGATCACCCAAGGTTTAATTAGGCGGGGTGTCACAGATGGTATCAGAGAATCAGGTTCTAGTGTCCATAGGATCTGTACGGCTTACTGTGTTTCAGCATAACGTTTAGTTGTATTAGAGCCCTACTATTAGGACTGTTGATTCAATATCCGCTTTTGCATTATCGTACATATGCTCTTAAATTTTGTATAAACTGTGTACTTATACAATTTGAATCTTATTTCAGATGCCACCACGGAGACAACGACCAGAGAGGAGGTGAGGGAGGCTCATCAGGAGCCACAGGTGCCGATACCACCACCCCCACCCGAGTTAATCTCCACTACTCAGGTTGCAGTAATAGTGGCTCAGGCAGTCGAGATAGCTATGAGGGACATGGAAGCCCACTTTCCTCAGCCCCAAGTACCTCCTCCCGTGGCACCGGTAGTTCAGGTTCCAGTAGGACCATCTACTTGGCAGCGAGTCAGGGAGACATTTCAGAAATGACATCCACCCGAGTTTCAGGGCAATACCGATGTAGTGGAGGCGTGCAACTGGAAGAAAAATATCCAGCGCCACTTGCGCATGCTAGAGTGCACCGAGGTACATAAACAGATGCTAACCACTTTCCGTCTGTCGGGAGCGGCCTTACAGTGGTGGGAGTCAGTTACCACCACCGAGGAAAGGGACACTTTGTCAATTTCTGAGTTTTGGGTGCGGTTTGACCGCAAGTATTTCCCTCTAGTAGTGGAGTCAGAGATGAGGAAGAAATTTAGCGAAGTCGTTCAGGGTGATCGACCAGTTGCTGATTATGAGGAAGAGTTTACCCGCTTGGCCAATTTTGTGCCAAACGAGGTGAGCAATGAGGAGTGGAAGAAGTCAAAATTTATGGAGGGCCTAACCTGGAGAATCAGACAGCATTTGATCGGTAATCCGGCGTTGGTAACCTACACATATGTCGTCAATGCCTCTCTACTACACTGTCAGGATCACCGTTTTCATGTGAAGGGAAACAAGAGAGGTAAGCCTAGCCAATCGGGCAAGGTGGATGGAGGTAGTGGCAGCAGCACATCACAACAGCAAACAGTGGGCCAGTTAGGGCAGGATTTCCGACAAGGGAACTCTACCAAGAAGTTTAAGCACGGGAGACATCGCTTTGGCCGACAGGGCCAGCAGGGTCCCTAACAACCAGTCCCTCATGGCCGACAGGGCCAAGGTAACCAAAATGGGGGACAACAATGCCAAGGTTGATAGGGCCAACGCCAGGGCCAAGGGTAGAGACAGTTTCTGGGTCAGTGTTTCACTTGTGGCCAACAGGGTCACAAGAGCAGGAATTGTCCACAACTAGACAGGGCACAACAATAGGGTGCCCAACAGGGGCAGCAGGCTCTGTTAGCCCCAGCAGTAGCATAAGCCCCACAGCCAGGACAGATGCAGTACGGGCGTGTGTTCAACGTCCGTGATATTCCTTTTCAGCCAGCACCTCCTGCACCGCCGACAGTCGCGGGTATGTTTCCTATTAATGGATTTGAGGGTAGTATTTTGTTTGATACGGGGGCGATGCACTCGTTTATTGCCACTAGATTTGCACGGGCAGCCGGCCTATTAACGACAGCTGACACTCATCTTATGTGCGTAGAGTCACCGATGGGTAGTGGGTCCCTTATACACTCGATTTGTAAGGGTGTGTACGTTACGGTCGGGAGATTGAGTCTAGCGGCGGACCTCCTAGTGCTGGATATGGAGGGATATGACGTCATCCTAGGAATGGATTGGTTCGCGCATTATAGGGCAATGGTTGATTGTTATGAGAGGACTATCGTGTTCTCCTTCCCGGGATAAGAGATGTTCCTTGTGGCTATGCCACTCCCCGAGGGAGTATCGCGAACCCATTTATATTATATTGAGGAGGAGACCTCACATGGGGTTGTCGTTTCTCTGGACTCAATCCCAGTTGTGAGGGATTTTGAGGATGTCTTTCAGGAGATACCAGGGTTACCACCCAGTAGGGAGATAGAGTTCGTTATTGACCTAGCACCGGGGACGAGACCGATTGCCAGAGCAATGTATCACATGGCTCATTCGGAGATGCGAGAACTGAGAGAACAAATTCAGCAGCTATTAGGACAGGGTTTCATTCGACGGAGTACATCGCCATGGGGCGGTGTTGTTTGTAAAGAAAAAGGATGGTTCACTTCGCTTGTGTGTAGATTACAGAGAGATGAACAAAGTGACGATACGTAATAAGTATCCGTTGCCGAGGATTGACGACTTGTTTGATCAGTTGAGAGGAATTGCATACTTCTCAAAGGTCGATTTGAGGTCAGGTTACCACCAATTGCGCATTCGTGAAGAGGATGTACCTAAGACCGCTTTCCTATCGCGGTACGGGTCATACGAGTTCAGAGTGATGCCTTTTGGGCGAACTAATGTGCCGGCAATACTCATGGATCTCATGAACAGGGTATTCAGTGAGTTTTTGGATCAGTTTGTGATTGTATTCATAGATGATATTCTAATTTACTCTCGCACGGAGGAGGAACATGCTGAACATTTACGAATGGTTCTACAGACATTGTGGGACCATCAGTTGTACGCCAAATTTGAGAAGTGTGGATTTTGACTTCGGGAGGTTCAGTTCCTAGGCCACGTTGTATCTAGCAGAGGCATTGCTGTTGACCTGAGTAAGGTATTGGCGGTGAGGGAGTGGGGACAGCCCACGACACCAACCAAAATTCGTAGTTTCTTGGGGTTGGCCGGTTATTATCGTCGCTTCATCAAGGGATTCTAAAAAATTGTCGGACCGTTGACGAACTTGACTCGAAAGGGAGTGCCCTTCATATGGAGTGACAGTTGTCAGCTAGCATTTGATGCATTAAAGGACAAGTTGACATCAGCACCCGTTCTTGCCTTGCCTAGGAGCAGAGTGGAGTACCGAGTCTATACTGATGCGTCCTTACAAGGGCTTGGGGGGGTGTTACAGCAGGAGGAGAATGCTATAGCTTATGCGTCCCGAAAGCTTAATCCACATGAGACGAATTACCCCACCCATGACCTCGAGTTGGCAGCGGTTGTTTTTACATTGAGGATATGGAGGCACTGTCTTCTGGGCGAGCAGTTCACTCTATTCACGGATCATAAGTCATTGCAGTATCTATTCACTCAGAAGGACCTGAATATGAAGCAAAGAAGGTGGCTTGAATTCGTGAAGGACTACCAATTTGACATACAGTATCATCCTGGTAAGGCTAACGTGGTGGCAGATGCGTTAAGCAGAAGACCTATCGGGGAGTTGGCAGAAATTTGGAAGGCGAAGTGGAGTGAACTTCGACATGAGGATGAGATGGCGAGAGCATGCATGGAAGTTTTAGCTATCACTCCCGAGAGTGTTATGCGGGTAGTGAGGGCACAGACCGAAGACCCATTTTGTCAGGGCAAAGTACGTCAGTTACTGGCCGAGGGGGCAGAGTCCTACTCCATCAGCTCAGAGGGCGGACTACGGTTCAATGGTAGGCTGATGGTACCCGAAGATGATGATTTGAGGCATGCCGTTATGACGGAGTCACACGGGTCAAAATTCTCGGTACATCCAGGTGGGGACAAAATGTACCAGGATATGCGACGATTATATTGGTGGTCAGGTATGAAACGAGATATTGCAGAATTTGTCTCAAAGTGTGTTGCATGTCAGCTCATAAAAGTTGACCATCAGAGGCCTTCAGGGATGCTACAACCAATGGAGATTCCCGTGTGGAAGTGGGAGAGTATCTCGATGGATTTTATTACTGGGTTACCAACATCACAGAAGAGTCACGATTCCATATGGGTGATAGTGGATCGGTTGACTAAGGTAGCTCATTTCTTACCGGTTCGTACGGATTATGATACGATGCGGTACGCGCAGATATTCATTTCAGAGATTGTTAAGCTACACGGAGTTTCTATTAATATTATGTCGGACCGAGACAAAATATTTGTGTCACATTTCTGGCAGAGCTTTCAGGAGGATATGGGCACCGACTTACGGTTGAGTACGGCGTATCACCCACAGACGGACGGTCAGACTGAAAGGGTAAACCAGATGTTAGAGGATATGCTAAGGATGTGTGTTCTAGATTTTGGGGGAGTTTGGGAGCCATACCTTCCCTTGGTGGATTTTGCACATAATAACTCTTACCAATTCACTATCGGCATGGCTCCATTCGAGGCACTTTACGGGAGGCCTTGTCGTTCGCCCGCCTGTTGGTTAGAGGTGGGGGATAACAAGCTATTGGGTCCAGAGATGATACAGGAGACTTCCTCCAAAATAGAGTTGATTCGAGGACGTATTCGAATAGCTCAGGATAGGCAGAAGAGTTATGCTGACGCCGGTAGGAGACACGTGGAACTAGATGTGGGCGACCAGGTGTTAATTCGGGTATCTCCTATGAAAGGGATTATGAGGTTCGACAAAAAGGGAAAATTAGCACCGAGATATGTGGGGCCGTTTCCTATCATTGAGAGGGTGGGACCGATAGCTTACAGATTAGGACTCCCTGAGCATCTTCAGCGAATACACGATGTATTCCATGTGGCATCGCTGAAGACATATAAGAGGAGCGAGAGAGCCTTCTGGCACATTCCACTAGAGCAGATCGATTTGCAGCCAGATGTCTCGTATGAAGAAAGACCCGTGGCTATCCTCGATTATAGTGAGCGCAAACTACGATCCAAGGTGGTACCCTTAGTACGAGTACAGTGGGGACATCACAATACGGATGAGTCTACTTGGGAACGGGAGGAGGATATGTGAGAACAATATCCAGAATTATTCATAACAGGTATTTTCTAATTTCGAGGATGAAATTCCTTTTGTAAGAGGGGAAGTATGTAATACCCCGAAATTCTGCTTAATTAGGAAAAATACATTTTTATTTAAATTACGCGAGTAGAGTAATTTAATGTGATATGTTTTATTTAAATTACGTGAGTAGAGTAATTTAATGCGATAAAAGGCGTTTTATTTAAATTACGTGAGAAGAGTAATTTAATGTGATATAATGATTAATAAAGATTAATATGATGATATAAAAATTTACTAAATGTGAGTAGTAAATTTTGAATGTTGTTAAGTACGGTCTAGTGATTATATGGACGTACCTGAGTTATTTCAACCGAGTGTAACGCGTAGACAAAAATTAAAGATGAGATTAGAAAAATATTTTAGGAGACTCAAACGATAATTTAGAGTCCACAGATGATTCCGAAAGGGTCAAATTAGTCAAAATAGTGTACCCGGGGGTACTAGTTGAGTGTCGGGTCATTTTCGGGTAAACTGGGACCATTCGAGGGCATTTTGGTCTCCTTACATTTATGGGTAAGTAGACCTACGAATTTTGGAACCCTAAATCATATTATATGAGTTGAGGTTAGGGTTAGAAAGAAATAAAATATACCATATCCATTAGAGAAGAGAGAGAGGCAATTTCCTAAGGCAAAAGAAGGAAGGAGGGGAAATTCTAAGGAGATTTCACCACAAATCCGTTGGGAAGGAGGATTGAAGGAACAAAATCATCAACCATCATCAACAACCACGAAATCAGACCCTACAAATCATAAGTCAAGTGGTTATTTGCAAAATAAATTGAGTTATAATACCCATAATTAAGCTTTAGGAAGAACATGGTTTTTATGATATTCTTGGGAGTAAAACAATTGATTATGATCCATGATTGATAGGGATTGCATGTAGGACATTTTTGGATTTCCAAGTATTTTGATATCATAGAAAACTAGATGATTAATTCGAACTAAAAATCTGGAATTAGGATGAAAGTTATAAAGAATGTATTTTTAGGGTTCTTGAATATTAGAGAGATTTTTAGTTAATTTGGCCAAGATTTATAATGATTTTGTTGTTTTAAATCGTTAGTAATCATCCCAGAACATGTAGGAATGATTAGAAATTGTTGGTTGCAAATATGGTAGATTATCATGAAAGATAGATAGATAAAAATGGTGAAACCCGTATGAAGAAGATGAACTGGGTCTGTCACTGCTTGATCGATCGATCGACCCTTGAATGTCAATCGATCGAGCAGTCGATCGATCTACCATATCCCATCGATCGATCGACCCTGGCTGGACTTTAGAAAATTTTGTGAATAAATTTCCTTTTAATTACCGTCGCTCAATGGGAACCTTGGTGATGATATTTTACCTATGAGGAGACTTCATAAATACCAGTAGGTGTACCATTAGATTTCTTCATAAATGTTTAAGTGGGAATTTTGGAGAAATGGACCGACGGGAAAACGATCGATAGCCGTATGTTGGGATTGCGAGAATTTAGCTACGGAAAGAGTGAGAGTAAATTTCCGGAATAATACCAGTAGGTTAAAGTTAACTTAACTACTGAATTAAGGGAGGGGTAACTAGGACCCTTAGAGTTGCGTGAATACTCGAATAATTACAATAGTGAAATAAATTATAAATTAATGAGTACGGTGAATATAAGTAAAATATATTACGCACGAGCATGATTTGATAGGTCGGGTGTGTACCTACTAAATTATATAAAAGTTTGGGTTAAGAGAATTTTACCTAAATTTAATTATGTTAGGGTCGATGTGACATTCTGAACTAACATAAAGTTATTATATGTTTGGGGTCGATGAAAAATGCCGAATCAAACTTTAAATTGGTGTCGCGATGAAAGAGTCCCGAACCAGAATATGTGTATATATTTATATTTTTAAATAGTTGGGGTCGATGGATCATTCCGAACCAACTCTTACTTGGGGTCGATTAATCATTCCGAACCAAGAGTCCTTTATGTGTAGTAAAAGGATATGTTAGTGATAACTGATATTAAATACATTATTGTGTGATAAAATGTATTATATGTGTATAATCTACAGATTTAGAATAGTAGATAATGAAATGACTTGTAAATACCTTAGTAATAATTTATAGCGTGATGTAATTATTACAAGAATAAGGACAACGAACAGTAAATAAGTTACCTACGCTTATGGGTAGTATAACTAGGTGAACTAAGTATCCTCGATAGTCATGCACTATAGAAGAGAGGTGAGGAAGTTCAAGGGAGTGTGCGAAACCTTAATATGTGTAATCAATAACTTAATTGCGATAACTTCTTGCAAAATATTTTCAAATGTTTTGAGTATTAACTCTTGCTATGTAAAATTTTTAAAAACCTTTTAGGTGCCCAGCCACGGGGACACCCAACATGATTTCATTCCAGGGATTTGGGAGCTACATCAAATGTGGATGTTGCAGGGATTATTTAGGTGCTTTCTCTTTTTCAGTTCTAGTGCAGGATCTCAATTTTATTATTCTTAGTTGGGACCTGTTGTCCTATCTTTACTGTTACAATTTATTCTAATTGTGAATTTTTAGTTATCTTTTATTGGCCGTGATTTTCGGCAAGACTTTACCTGCTTTCAGATTATTTATGCAAACTGTTTTATTATTACTAGATTTTGTGATGTGTTTGTATGGTTTAATTATTCTGCTTAAGGAAGATAAACTTTGGCACTCGTTAAATTTCACTTAGGTGGTTAGTAAATTAAAAAGCGTTCGGCAGTGATGCTAAGAATGAACCATTTAAGAAACCTGTTTAAATTAAATTAAGGCTTGATCACCCAAGGTTTAATTAGGCGGGGTGTCACATGAGACAACCGATGTCCTTGAGTTTTTGCAACATATCCCTTTGCTCACCGATAGTTTATCGTTCCCACCTTTGTTTAAAAAGTATCATTTTCGGCTCATAGTCAACCATATGGTACTTCGCTAATTCGAGCAACATGTCTAATTCGCACCAATGTGCATCAACATCCCCCCATAGTATTGCCCTACCTTTCATCCGGTAGATGACCAATTCATGAGCGCACGATAGATCATAGATGTTGTGTTCCAAGTGTAGGCACGATTTAACATCCATTCCAATGGTATCACAAGTCTTTAGCTCCTCAAGAATTAGGTCAATAGCATAATAAGAAACCCGACCTATGAGCTCATGTAAGATTGGAATATTATGGGAGTGCTTTAATTTTTACAATGAATCCTTAAACTCCCTCTTAATATCGACCACTTGCAACTCAATGTAGTTGTGCATGCTGGCAAAAACCTTGTCAAAAGGAAGTTGAGAACTCTCTAAGTGCCTTTTCAACTTAGCATGTGCTCCTTCACAACGGTTAGTAGTTCGGTTACCCCGGTGCCTAACCACATTTTTCCACGCATGAATGAAGCTCTCCCTTAGATTGTACCATGTGCAATCTATGTAGTGAAGCGTGTTCGGGAACACAACCCAATCAGAGTGAAAAAACATCCACTCTTCGTTAAAATTGTTCACGATAGGGGATTCAACCAAATACATCAAATCCCTCTTGAACTTATTGAATGTAACCTCATCGTGGATCTCTTTGCTAGCATGGAGTTCCATATTGCGATGAACGTGGAAGGTGCAAACCATAGATCTCATCTAGGGGAACCAACCCGCAACGCATTCATGCACGCATACTCCCGATCCGTGATGAAAATCGTGGGATATGAAAACGGATTGAATAGGGATTTCAAACGTCCCAACGCCCACCTGTAATTCTCCACCTTCTCCGTTGATAAAAAGAAAAACCATATTAAAAGTCCTTCTGCACGACATTATTCCAACCATCTCGAACAAAGGCATCTTGTATCAATTGGTCTTGTATGTGCAGTCAATAATGGCAACGGAAGAAAAACACTTGGCTAGTTGGATTTAATTTGGATAAGCCCAAAAAATATCTTCCATCTCCATGGTAGACTCGTTCGTTCTATACCAATACACGTAATGTTTATCCCCAAGCAACTTCATTAATTGTTGCATCGTCATTCTACCCTCTCGTTCGAAAATCCTCAACTTCCCCTTGGCATTGTGGATTTTTTTCATGGTAGAAACATTATTAACATTGCAACTTTTAATCGTCGTTACAATGGCTGCCGACTTTACCCCACTCAAGTACATCTCTTTAACAATGTTTTTTCTCCACCGAAGTAAGTCGACCGGTGTATGCATGTCCAACTAACGATTTCAGCAATTGGTGATTGTGAACACCGCTAACAACTGACAACATCCATTGTCAAGCGGAATGCCCTTCAATAAAAACGGACAGTTGCACTTCCGGGTGGCAGTGTCCTTCTCCGACTTTGTAGAGTCATCATATGCTTTTGAGGTGTTGTCATTGTATAATGATGGAATATTAATTACTATTTGAATATTTAAAGAACAAATCCTAAATATTTAATAAGGTAGTTGCTGATGTGGGGGGCAAAACTTTAATAACGGAGTGTTGGGATAAATGGAACAACACTTTAATGTTGTTAAAGATGTTGAAGATTTATAGTTGGATTAATGGAGATAAATATATTAGTTGAAGCAAATATGAGAAATTGAGGGTTTGAAGTGTAGTGGATAGAGAGAGAAATGGAGAGATTAGAGTGTAGTGATATTTTGTATTATTGATGGGTTAAAAAATATTAATATACTTGTGATGATTGTTAGCAAAAAAATATATTTTTTAAACTTATAATATTTTAAAACAAATTATGTAGGGCCTGTTTAGTTTGCAATTATAATTCTGTTTTTTGTGTTTAAATACAATTCTGATAAAAATATGCGTTCAGCAACCTGTTTTAAACACTGAATTATAATATTTCTATGTTATAATCAAGTTTTTCAGAAAACAGGTTGAGAGTGTTTTATAACTTCTGTTTTTTTATTTTTCAACTCTGAATTATTCATTCTTAATATTTTAATGCATTTATACCTTAATATATAATATACATACATAATACAATAATATGTGTAATTCTTATAAATAAAAAATATATATGTACATGTAAACAAAATTATGTATGAAATAATATAAAGTTAAATAATATTATCAATAGATACATGATACTTATATATAGTTTTATACATGTATTATTAATGCATGGAATAATGTAAAATATATATATAGTACATATGTATTAAAATATACATATACATATACATTTGTATTATGTATGTAATACAAATGCAAAAGTATATATATATAATTTAACTCCCGAACATACCTCATTAAATATACATAAAAATACATGATATTAAATATATATGTAAATAATTTATGATGTATGTACGTATGCATGTATGTATGTATATATGTATGCATTTATGTATGTATGAAAGTTTTATGTATGTGTTTATATACACACACACACACACACACATATGTATAATATAAATATATATGTTTGTCAATTTTGTCAAATTTTCAAAAAACTGTATTTAAAAATAAATTTATCAAATACACACTAATAATTATAAACACAAAAAATTAAATTTTAAAATTAAATTTTAAAATTAAATTTAAAAATAATGTCTAAATTGAATTTCTTTAAATAAAGAATCAAACGCGCCCGTAGTGTTCTTAGAAACTGCCGTTAAAAACAAAAATGCTTTTCAATGTTTTCACGTGAACTTACAAATTACACCCACAAGTCGCTTGAGGGAAAGTTGGACCATCAAGGCTTTGACCCAGGTTTCAATTCGGTGGCCACTACTACTAAATGAGCTGGTCAACTAATCCAGTGAAGTGTGGACTCAAGTGGACATATCAATTAAGACCGAGTTTCTTATTTTATTGTTGTCGAGTGGTAGACAGTGGAAACTGAGATGATGGTGACGTGGGCCATGGCTTGTTCCAAGTTTTAGCTTGCAAAACAAATCTTTAAACTAAAATCCACTAAAGTTTAGACTCGAAGTGGTCAACATCTTGACAGTGATCTACCTATCAGATTACAAGAATTTGGTTGGTGTAATGCAATCTATTTTCACACACACACACACACACACACACACACACACACATATATATATATATATATATATATATATATATATATATATAATACTCGATGTCAAGCGACGCGTACCGGAGCATATAATAAATAAATAATAATAATAATAATAATAATAATATGTACTTAAAATATATTTTACTAATCATTTTCAAAGTGAATTAAATATTTTTATATTATAGCGAGACTCACATATGATACAAATATTTGATGGATTTTAATGAGGTTCATATATCAAATAGTTCCTTGAATTTTTTTAATACATGTATAGTTCAAGTCTTTTTATTTTACATCAAAAAGTTCTTCATCATGTCAAAAATGATTTACCATGCCACTGACGTGGACCTTTAAGGATAAGAGAATAAGAGATTTTTTGATACAAAATAAAAAACTTGGACTAAATGTATATTAAAAAATATTAGAGGAACTTTTTGGTATTTGATCTTTTTAATAATGTTTTGGGACGTGTAATATTTTTAAAATTTAAAATAATATTGATTATGAATATAGAACATTTAATTTTATATTTGTGAAAAAAATTCTTGTTTTTTATTGAGTTTATTTTATTTTTTCGAAAATACCAATTTTATGGTCCCTATTATAATTTTAGGATAACCAATTTTTCTTTTATACAAATGGTCCATATATCTTTTGTCCTTAATAAAAAAATAAATTATACACTTTTAGGACATCTAATAATGTTGGTTATGGATAAATGACACTCAACATTTTTTATTTATAAAAATAGTCCCTATTTTTTGTAAGTTGATTTTATTTTTAATAAAATACTAATTCTACCTTATATTAGAAACTATAAAACGTTATTTGTCTTCCAACTATCATACCTTTGCGTCTTCAATCGTCGAATTTTTTTGCCCTCGGTCACCAGAGGGCTTCTGATCACCGATATTCTCCGGTCGAGAAACAACAAATATAATTTGCAATATAAAAAGTTCAAAAAATTTTAACTGATTTTTTAATTTCTCAAACACCACAAATTTTATTTCACCATTTGCCATCGTATCTCTCGCCAATCCCCAAACTTGTAAACTGCAAATTCAAAATTGCAAATATTTCACTACAAAATTAAATTTGCAGAGTCAAATGCACCATTATTTTTTCACAGTTTGAAACTGCAAATTTTAATTTGTAGTGTAAAATCTTTTGAATATCTAAAATAAAAATCATATCAATATCTCCTTATCTTGAAACCTCTCCTTCACAATAACAATAGTTTTTGCATAACACAAACTTCTCAAGTTTTTCACATGAATGAGATGCTTCCAATAAATCCAAATGCATGAAAATATTAGAAGGCCGGAATGAAAATTTCTCTTATTCGCCATTTTTTGGGCATAAAACTTTTGATGTATTTTATTAACGAATGACACTCGAAGATGTTGATTAGATGAACATATTTATATAAATATTTACTAGGAAAAATGTATGCTATCAATTTTTTAAAGGAGATGAGGTTTTACCTATTAACTGATTTCATGGAGATTCATCTAATAGATCTGGAATATAGTTGGTTATGATTTTGAGTGATGATGAGTATCCAGTTGGGTTATGTTTAATAACAAAAGCTTTGAAGCTTTGTTAGATTTAATAGATCTTGAACTTCTCATTCCAAACTTTGTCGGTGTTTCTTTATTTGAAACGAAGAGAACTGAGATTAGAGAGGAGGTCTCAGTCGGAGAGAGTCAATGTTGGAGGTTACTGCAACTGAGAGGTGGCGTTGAAGGTTGTCGTCAACAGAAGAAGTATTGTGGACTTTTTCTCTTGATTTTCAA